>JAEOAD010000004.1:41250000-42500833 GCA_036365145.1 Orientallactaga sibirica | reverse complement strand
TATGATTTTTTTCCTGCCCCCTCCATGATTTTTCAAAAAACAAAATAAAATGTTTACACATAAAGTGCTGGGTGGACAGAAGTGACCATTTCTGTGAGTGTATAAAGCAAATATTCTAAAACCCAGGCCACCTTTACTTTGCAGCTGGGGCTACTCGTGTGCAGTCTGTGGACTGATCCTGTGCCAGGTCAGGGGGAGGGTGCAGGCCAGCCTTCCAGGCACATCTTACCAGTGCTTCCTGTCTCCATGACAAAAGTGGGAATGCCTGGGTTTACGTTCCACACGTGCACACAGGAAACAAGAATAAATACCCTGAGTCACCTTATTCTATTTCTCACAAGACCAAAGTTCCCAGAAATTAATAAGTGACTTAGTTTGACCTAATAAATATACAAGCTTCTTTTATTTTCACTGGCTCCACTAGCCATTATGAAATTACTTAGGAAAGAGTAAAATGAAATTTTGATCTTTCTGTTTTGTTTTTATCGCTGCCTACTTGGCCATTGAAACCTCTTTTTTTCATCAGTCACTCAAAACAACTCAAGTAATGTACATGATGATTAGCTTGGCCTGGAATGACTTCCTGTGTCTCCTTTCCGCCTGGTTCTTCCCAAGCCACAACCTGAGATGGGGCGTTCCTCACCTTGTACAGTTTTCTCTGTTGGACTGAGAAGATATTCAATACATCTAACTGGGTAAAGAGCTTGGAGTACATTAAACACTCAGCAACATTAGCCATCATTAGTTATGTTATTAAGTCACCTGACCTTTTAAAATTAGTGGTAAAGGAAGAAAATAAGTAGGCTGGGGAAGAAGGGCAAGATTGATAGATAAGAAGGAAAAGAAAAAAAAAGGCTTTTTGCTTGTAGAGATAAAAAAGAAACAGGAACAAAGAATTTGCTCTATTTGATATTTGAAAAATGTCCAGCACTGGTAATTTCAGTCTGTATTTTATACCATTTATATACACCTAGTTCTCAGATCACTAGACTTACTGAACATACATTCAGGCAAGAATATGCCACAAGCTTCCTAGACAATTTCTCCTGCAAGTTGAAATAAAGTAGAGATTATTAGTCAATTGGTTTTATGTTCACTGCCTTGTATTCATGTCACCTGGAAAGGGTTGTTGCCAATCAACAGTTAATTTAAAGTTCCAGAGGAAGAATGAGGAGTCATTTGTCCCCAAATCCTCCACTGCAAAGAACAGGACCTCTCTTCATTTAGTCCACTCAGAAAATGTCTAAAGGCCCTTTCAGGGCAGTCACATCTGATTTGAGAATGGAAGACAATACTTATTAAGGCTGCTTTAGTCTACAGGCTGAAAGGTACACAGAGAGAACAGTAATAGTCTGTGAATGCTTCCAGAGGTGGCACATAATGAACTAAGACGAAAGAGGCCTTAAGAAAAGATCTGGTTTCTCTGAGCAAGTGGGAAAACAGGGCCACAGTTCCTACCCTTCCGTCCACGTTCAGCCACCACCAGATGACAGTACTCTGACGTGAAAGATGCCAGTGCCAAGAGCTGAATAAAGCTTCAGCAAAACTGAACATCCGCAGAATTACTTAGTGCATTCGGCCCTCACTGGCAGGGCATTCATGGGAACCAGTGTGAAGAGCAATGTGGGATTTCTTTCTGAATACAGACCTTTCTATTCCTCCAAGTTACTCCTCCCAAATGCCAAACCTTGGAGATGCACATTATTATTTTTCCCTCCTCCTGTCTTCTCCCTTTCCTCCCTCTCCTTCTCTTTCTCACCATTGCCTTCCTCCCCCTTTTTCCCTCTTCCCCTTCTTTTTGGTTTTTGGCAGCACTTGGGATCTAATCCAAGGCTCGATGTGCTAAGCAAGCACTTTCCCCCTGAGCCACATCACCAGCTGGGAGGCACATTTCTAATGCTGTTAACTAGCACCCTCCACTGCACTTCCCCTTATCCTCCACTGGCTGTTACCAATACCTTGAAAATATAGAAGATTAAGCTGGGCGTGGTGGTACACACCTTTAATCCCAGCACTTGGGAGGCAGAGGTAGGAGGATCACGGTGACTTCGAGACCACCCTGATACTACATAGTGAATTCCAGGTCAGCCTGAGCTAGAGTGAGACCCTACCTCAAAAAAAAAAAAAAAAAAAAGAAAGAAAGAAAGAAAGATAAAAAGAAAGAAAGATAGAAAGGAAGGAAGGAAGGAGGAAAGGAAGGAAGGAAGGAAGAAAAAGGGGCTGGAGAGATGGCTTAGTGGTTAAGGCGTTTGCCTGCAAAGCCAAAGGATCCTCGTTCGACTCTCCAGGACCCACGTAAGCCAGATGCATTCTCTCCCTTTCTCTCTCTCTCTCTGTCTCTTTCTCTCTCTTTCCCTCTCTCAAATAAATAAAATAAAGTAAAATAAAATAAATAAAAAACGTGTGTCACCATGCCTGGCTCATGTGAAAAAGAAAAAGAAAAAGAATATATAGGTCACTATTTCACAGAAATACTGAGATTACACACAGGACAAGAGTATCTCATGAACAGCTATGGCATAACCAACACATTTCTTTGGATCTGTTAAGGAGCACTAATGTGACATGTATATAATCAGTCTTAAAAATACGGTGAGTTTTGGGGCTGCAGAGATTGTTTAGTGGCTAAGGTAGGTTCAGTTTACCAGTACCCATGTAAGCCAGATGCACAAAGTGGCACATACACCTAGAGTTTGTTTGCAGTGGCTGGAGGCCCTGGCATGCCCATTCTTTCTCTGCCTGTCTCTTTTTCAAATAAATAAATAATAAAATATTAAATTTTTCATCTCTTAAAAAATTAAAAAAATATAGCATTGTAAAATTTCTTATGACTTTATTAAAAAATGTTCCAAAGTATAAAAAAGACAATGTACAATATATTTCTTGGGGAAGTCAATGACACCTGAGTTTCACTTTACTAGAATTAGAACTGTTATAAAAGTAAAGGATCATCTTTAAAAGAGTCAAGTCCATGAAAAGACTAGGCCGACTCAGCAGTGATGGCCAGTAAGAGCAACTCTTCTGACCTTCTACAGGAAATACGAAGTGAGGTACTTAAAACTGTAAAATCAGAATTTGATAGGATCAAATCTGTTTTACTCTATAAACCCAAGTTAGCAACCAATACAAACACTGTTTATATGTTTCAGCCTCTAGCTCTATTTTCCTTAGTATAAGTATAAAAATACTTAAAAGTTAAAGCCGGGCATGGTGGTGCATGCCTTAAATCCCAGCACTGGGGAGGCAGAGGTAGGAGGATGGCTATGAGTTCAAGGCCACCCTGAGACTACATAGTGAATTCCAGGTCAGCCTGAGCTGGAGTGAGACCCTACCTGGAAAAAACAAAACAAAACAAAACAAAACAAAACAAAAAAAAACTTAAAAGTTTAGAATTTACTCTTTTTGAGAGAGAGAGAGAATAGGCATGCCAGTGGTCTCTCAGCCACTGTGAGCAAACTCCAGATGCATGCGCCCCCTTGTGGGAAAGTGTGGCATTGCACCCTTGCATCACTTTTTGTGTCTGGCTAACATGGTACCTGGAGAATCGAACCGGCATTCTTAGGATTGGCAGGTAGGCACCTCAACCGCTAAGCCATCTTTCCAGCCCCAGAATTGACTCTTGAACTACTTTAAAACATTACCATCTTTATGGCACACGCAAGACACGCATTTATGGAAAGGAGTATACCCATAAGACATGTTAGTAAAATAATTGCTTACTGATTTGTCAACAAATATTTAAAGAATGTACCAGATGTGGTGGTGCATGCCTTTAATCCCAGCACTCTGGAGGCAGAGGTAGGAGGATCACAGTGAGTTTGAGGCCACTCTGAGAATACAGAGTGAATTCCAGGTTAGTCTGGGCTACAGTGAGACCCTACCTCGAAAAACAAAAGCAAAAACAAAAAAAAAAAAGAAAAAAAAATTTAAAGAATGGCTTCATTCAAACTTCCAATGTCTTTTTTGTTTTAAATATTGTTTTTATTTTTATTTTATTTTTTCGAGGTAGAGTCTCACTCTAGCCCAGGCTGACTTGAAATCCACTCTGTAGTCTGAGATTGGCCTTGAACTCACAGTGATCCTCCTACCTCTGACTCCTGAGGGCTGGGATTAAAGGAGCACACCACCACCCCCAGCTTTAAATGTTTTTATTTATTTGTGTGTGTGTGTGTGTGTGTGTGTGTGTGTAAGAGAGAGAGAATGAGAGAGAGGGAAAATGGGCATGCCAGGGCCTCTTGTGGCTGCAAACTCCAGACACACGTGCTACTTTGTGTATCTGGCTTCAGGTGGGTACTGGGAGGCAGGATTTGGGCTGTCAGGCTTTTGCAAGCAAGCACACTTAACCACTGTGCCATCTTCCCAGTCCCCCCCCCCTTTTTTTTGAGATAGGATCTCACTCTGTAGTCCAGACTGGCACTGAATTCATGGCAACCCTCTAACCATAGCCTCTTGAGTGCTAGGATCACAAGCATGACCACCACACCTGCCTCAAACTTGCAAATTCTACGGTTTATTGGGACCAGAGAAACTGGAAGCAAAGAATAAGTAGAAGTCCATATTGAAAAACAGTGCCATGGAATTCTCAGCAAGAGAGAACAGGCAAAAACCACCGGGGCCTAACCTCTGAGAACTGCTCAGACACAGGAGCAGTGCCTCATAGCAGTAAGGCAGAGGCTCCTCTTGGTGAGCTCAGCCCATCCTAGGTGTGAAAATTAGATAAGGAACAACCACATGAACTATCCTTCTCAACCATGAACTACACTGTTGAGAGGCACTGTCATCTAACAGTTCCCACTGTGTGGAGCCAGCAGGAATAGCTCCCTCTGCAAAGCTGTTTTAAAGTCATAACTTGGAGGAAGTTGTGTGCTCATACCATGAAAAAAAAAAAAAGCACACTCTCAAACACAAAAATAGTTCAAAAAGCATCTGTGTATGGCCCAGAGGAAATAAACAGCTCAGCTAGTTTCAAGTCAAAATAAACCCAAGAGACCAGTTTACCTTGGCCATGGCTACATACATGCAGGGAAACTGGAGGGCACATTTGCACAGTGTTTTGTTTAGTGCCAAAAGGGATAAAAGGGCAAGGCTGTCCATCCTAAGGTCAGGATGGGACACAAGGAGATTTATCTGCCCAACATGGCATCAGAAACATAAGTACGTGTATCTGAGAGGGTTTCATACCTCCATGGTCAGGAGACAGGTGGGCCCTCAACCACCTTACTGTCCTGGAGGCAGATGGATGGTAAATTTGACACACCTTCCTGAGGCCACTACTAGATCAGAAGCTCATTTTGAGCCTACAACATGTGGTCTCCCTTGCTAAAGCCTTTTCATAGGGTCTTCTTCCATGGTGCTGTCCCTGAAGAACTAAAAAGGAAAAATTCCTAAAATATTCTTTTATCAAGCCACTATCTTTAAAATAGTCAATACTGAATTCTCAATTTTAAAAAATGTTTTATTTTAAACTTTATTTATTTATTTTAAGAGAGAGAAAGAGGCAGAGAGAGAGAGAGAAAGAGAGAGAGAGAAAGAGAGAGAGAGAGAGAATGGGTGCACCAGGGCCTCTAGCCACTGCAAACGAACTCCAGATGCATATGCCACCATGTACATCCGGCTTACATGGGTACTGGGGAATTGAACCTGGGTCCTTTGGCTTGCAGGCAAACATCTTAACTGCTAAGCCATATCCCCAGCTCTGACTTCTCAAAATTTGTTCATTTAAAAATGTTCTTTAAGTGAACAAATGTCACTTAAAGATCACGTGATAAAGAACATGTTTCTTTGGTGTTGAAAAGCAGAGTTTTCTGTAAAAGCTGTCATTTTTCTGAGAGAAGGGGTATCACTACCAAAATCTCAAAAGGGGCTTGATTTTTATTTTCAAATAACTTTTACTGAAAGCATCTTTGTCAACCAGTCTCTACGTGGTTCGTTTGGTCTGGTTTGGGGTTGTGATTTGAGGTCTTTATTATAAGTAGAGTTAGGAAGTTTGGGAAACTCTTTGGTTTGGTCATTCTAAGAAAATTTACCACATACCTGACAGCCAACTCATTTTACTTTATTTTGTGAAAGTGGGAAGAGACGGGAAAGAGTGATTAAACTTTAATGTTGTATGCCACTGACCTTCAATTGGTAATAAAAGTTTTAGTTACAAACACTTAGGGCTCCCCAAAAAATCACATGTGAGGACAACTGAAATGTTTTAAATAGCATTTCTGCTTCTTCAAAGGTTGGTTATAATATTCATGCTGGGCACAGAAGCAGTTAATGAGTGGACTCATGAAGATTGTTCCAAGCCCTGCATTTTTTTTTTTTTTTTTTTTTACCGCTTGTCTTTCTAGGTGGCATATCCGTCAGCAATCTTCTGCAGCTCATAAAACACAACATAACCTTCCGGGATGCATTGGAAAAAAACACACCGAGTAATAAGGGACAGAATGCTCTGTGCTCATGTTTCCAGCGCTAGTGTCTGGTCAGGAGAAAGACCAAATGAGCGGCATCGGGAAGAGACGATGAGCCATTGGAACATCCACCTCTCCAAGCCTGCAGGCACAACCCCTCCTGAGTGTTCACCCGTCTGTCCACTGGTTCTGCGGAGACGGAGCTACTGGCCCCAGAGCAAGCAGTGACTTCTCTCTGACATGGCTCATGAGCTAGTGTGGTCTAATGTGGCAGTGGATCTAGTTCCTGGGAGTGAACCACTGTCCTGGATCACCCTGAAGACATGGGGAAGTGGAAATCTGGGGCTCCTCAGCAATGTCCAAAAATGCAGAAGTGTGAGCATGGGAACTTTCACACACAATGTTACTGTCCCTCCCTACAGAGGCTCCACAGGTCTCTCTAAGCTCCAGAAAACTTAGAATGCCATTGACATCTCTCTGTGTGCTGTCTACACCATGTTTTTTTGTGTTTTTTTTTTTTTGGGTTTTTCGAGGTAGGGTCTCACTCTGGTCCAGGCTGACCTGGAATTAACTATGTAGTCTCAGGGTGGCCTTGAACTCTCAGCGATCCTCCTACCTCTGCCTCCCGAGTGCTGGGATTAAAGGCGTGCGCCACCACGCCCGGCTTTGTACACCATGTTTTTCTTGGCTGGTCTGTAAATGGAAAGAACTGGAAAAAGGCACCAGAAAGAGCTAGGCTGCAAGGTAAAGCGATGAAGAGGTGGAAAGGGCATGGCCTACAAAAGCCAGTGGAATAAAGGCTTCCAAGGTTTTCTTTCATTTTCATAGTTCTGAGTCATATAATTTCCTTTGTGGATTTTAACAATAACCAGTGCATTTTAGAAAATGAGTCAGTATGCCAATGCCGGGGGGTGGGGGGGGGTGAAATGACAAAGTTTCTTGACCCTTATGCAGGGTTACATCCTCTTAAACCTTGTCTACAAGACTTCTTTTCTGAATAATTTAAAATTCTACACTGGGCGTGGTGGTGCATGCCTTTAATCCCAGCAGAGGCAGAGGTAGGAGCATTGCCGAGAGTTCAAGACCACCCTGAGTCAACCTAGTGAATTCAGCCTGAGCTAGAGTGAGACCCTACCTTAGAAAACCAAAACAATAATAATAATAAATAAATAAATAAATAAAATTCTGTATTTGTGAGAGCTTCCTTCATGTCTATATCCTCCTTGTGATAGTAACTGCAGCAGGGCCTACCCCAGCCTGGACAGCTGGATTAGAGCAGGCCCCTGGCACCAGGGTGGCCATGCTTAGGGTGGGGCACACACCGTGAGTTAGTCTGGCCTAGGAGGCTCTGCTCCAACAAAGAGAGAACCACTAGGCAACTCCAGTCCTTCCCTGACTTGGAAGTATGAACCAAGAAGAGCACAGAGAGGTTCGGGAGATACAAGAGATGGGAGGAGCTGGTAAATCAGTAGACAGAGAGCTGATGGGGTACCTGGAGGTCTTTCAGGCACCCAACTTAGTCTTCAATAATTCTAATGATATTGCCACTAAAAATAATAACGGTGACTACTTATAGCTATTGAGCTCTATGTGTTAAGGCATTTTCTAGTGTTTAACAAGTGTGAACAGCTCATTCAAGTCTCACAGCTCCAGGAGACGCACATGATAATGGCACAGACAAGTTAGGAACCATGCTTCCATGCCAACCGTACCTCCCCACAGCACCGGCTCTGGGTGTCCTTCCTTCCTCCTTTACTGTACCCCTCTATTTAGGAGATCTGATCCCCAGTCTCTTCCTTGTTCTCTGATTGTCTTACGACTAGCACTTTTCTTCGTTCCACTTATTATGAATCTTAAAAATGTATACATGTATTAATTTGGGATCCACTTAACGTGCTGGCAGCTTTGGAGGAAGCAACAAAGAAGCCCCTCAGCCCAGCTCTAGTCAGCTTTGGAGGAAGCAACAAAGAAGCCCCTCAGCCCAGCTCTATGTACAAAGATAGGATAAGGTACATATCCCACCAGGTCAAGAGGTAGCATAGTTGATTGGGAGAAGGTTCCTGAGGACTAGAGCTGGCATATGCAGTGGTAAACAAGAGACCCTACCTCAAACAAGGTGGAAGGCAATAACTGACATCCAAAGTTGTCCTCTCATCTCCACACATGTGCCATGGCATCCATATACCCATACTCACATGCACAAACACACGTATATATTATATAAATATATATATATATATATACACACACACACACAACATCCAAAGATGTGACATTGTCCTATTGCCATTCACTTAGTTCTTTGCTTTTGTAATTGTGCTGACACCAATAACCTTATACACCAAACCCTTATGCACAGCTAGTGCTATGCTACAGAATAAGTGACAGAAAGAGAAGTACCAGGTCCAAGAATTTGAACAATTTAATCTCAAGGCAAATGGCCTACTGTAAAGGCTTACACTCCCTCTGCCCACACATACACATGCAAAAAGAGCTCTACTTCAGAAAATCTACCTTAATTTGATTTCATCAGTGGGTCAGAAGAGTGGCCCGGATGTTTAAGTTCTACATGTTCTTAAGTTATACTTCTGAATGATTACTTGCATATTAGTAAGAGCAAACACACCCATACCTGGCAGTCCCCAATTTCAAGACCCTTGAAGCCTTAAACACTTACAATTTTAGAAATGGGAATTATTGTAATGACCACTTAGTAAACTCAATGCGTAAGTAAGGTAAGAAAAGCCCAGAGAGTGGCCTGAGCAATGTATCCAAATGGGAGCTGAGTCCTGGCATCGGCCTCTGAGTCATTTCTTGAGAGCAGGCTGGTGCATCAATCTAATGAAAGCTACACACCACTGTTTCCATAGTGAAAAGTATAAGCAGAAAGATGACCAATGGATGCATCCACTTGGAAAAGAAGTTAGGGTTCCTCTAAATTCCATTTTATCTTCATGCACCAAGTCAGAAAAAATTATTTTATAGACAAAAGCAAAATTTTACATCCTAACCACTATTCTATTCCCAAGATGCCCTTTGAATCCATGTAAGTTTTTATTTATTATTAATTAATTTATTTATTATTTATTTTTGAGGTAGTGTCTCACTCTAGCTCAGGCTGACCTGGAATTCACTATGTACTCTCAGGGTGGCCTTGAACTCACAGTGATCCTCCTACCTCTACCTCCCAAGTGCCGGGATGAAAGGTGTGCACCACCATTCCCAGTGAGATTTTTTTTTTTTCTTGGAACCATTGAGATATTTAGCTTTTACCCACCCTCCCTCATCTGGTCCACATTTACTAAGTCTATACTTTGGCAGTTCCTGTGCAAGATTCTGAGGTAGGAGGGTAGGGTACCAAGGTAAGAAATGAGGGAATGACTCTGGCGAGAGGAGAGCCAGAAGGCATATGAGCAAATGATTACAGTTCATGTGACTGGATGGTGACAGACACCACAAAGTACCACAGAAGCTGCAGAGCAGTGGAGGGGGAAGGCGGCATTGAGGAGCTGACCCAGGCGCTGCTCCTCTGCTTGAAGGAAGAGAGGAGTCCCTGGCAGAGAGAGTGGGGTGGGGAGGTATCAAAATCAGAGCAGCTACTGTCAGAGGTGGCTAATCACAGCCTTGGAGAGATGTGCTGGTTGCAGGAGAAGTCTAGAAAGATGTCCCAGGGTCAGGCAGTGTTCAGGAATTTGGACTTTTGCCTGCAAGTGCTGGAGAGCCATGAAAGCTATTTAAGCAACAGTGCCATGGCCACATTTATGCTTTTATCAAGCTCAGTCTAGCGGTAGCATGGAAAAGGACGAGAGACTTCAAAAGCAGGAGACTGGTCGGCATTGGTCTGGATAGGCTTTAAGGCCTAAACTGGGGTGAGATGGATGAAATATTTAATAGCAATATCTACTAGGAAGAAATAACAAGAGAGAAACTGGTTTTATGTGGGAGCCATCAAAGAGCTAACAAAAGAAAGAGCCGGGTCAGCTTTTACATGCGAGTGATTTGTGCACTTGGAGCCTGAGACCCAGCATGCTCTCAGCTGTGTCTGCAGAGTCAATGAAAATGCAAACCCAGAAATCAAGGGAAGGACAGCAGAGCCGTAGGGCAGCCTAGTCAGATGTCAGATATAATCCTGCTACCAATCAATCTCTCCCACACTTGGGTGCTTGCTCTTGTATGCAGGTAGGTAGAAGAGCACTTACTATCCATTAGAAATAGGATGCCAGGAACCTGGGGAGATGGCTCAGTGGTTAAAGGTGCTTGCTTGCAAAGCCTGATGGCCCAGGTTTGATTCCTCAATACCCATGTAAAGCTAGACACACAAGTGATGACTATATGTGAGTTCGTTTGTACTGGCAAGAGGCCCTGCTGTGCCCATTCTCTCTCTCTCTCTCTCATAAATAATAATAAAAAAAAATCTTAGAGCCAGGCATGGTGCATGCCTTTAATCCCAGCACTCGGGAGGCAGAGGTAGGAAGATCACCATGAGTTCAAGGCCACCCTGAGAATACAGAGTGATTTCCAGGTCAGCCTGGGCTAGTGTGAGACCCTACCTCAAAAAATATATATACTTTAACAAAATTGAATATCAGCCAAATCTAGAATTGGCTATTTCTAGTAGCCACATTTTAAAAGGTGATATATAACTTCAATATATTTTATGTAACCTAAGATAACTATCATTTCAACATAAATGTATTTTTTTCCTTAAAAATGTACTTTTTTTTTTAATTTGAGAGAGACAGTGAGAGAGAGAGACAGGTAGAGAATGTGCATGCCAGGGCTTCTCAGCTGCTGTGAATGAACTCCAGACACGAGTGTCCCCTTGTATGCATGTGCAACATTGCACACTTGTATCACTTTTGCATCTGGCTAAATGTAGGACCTGGAGATTCAAACAGGCATTCTTAGGCTTTGCAGGCAGGCACCTTAACCATCTTTCCAGCCTAAAAATGTACTTTTTTTTTTTTAATAGATGAAATTGGGTGCATTCAGGGTGGTAAGACAATGGGCTTATTTACGTTTTTGTTTTTGTTTTGTTTTTCGAGGTAGAGTCTTGGTCTAACCCAGGCTGACCTGGGATCAATCTCAGGCTAGTCTTGAACTCACAGTGATGCTCCTACCTCAGCCTCCCAAGTGCTGGGATTAAATACCACCACGCCTGGCAGAAAGAGAGAATGGAAACTCCAGGGCCTCTAGTGACTGCAGATGAGCTCCAGACACATGTAGCACTGTGCTTCCGGCTTTACTTGGGTACTGGGGAATTGAACTAAGGTCGTTAGGCTTTACAGACAAGTGCCTAAAAGGTTAAGCCATCTCTCCAGCCCTTATTTACATTTTTTAAAAATTATTTGAAACAGACAGACAAAGACAGAATGGGCACACCAGCAGCCTCTCAGCCGCTGCGAACAAACTCCAGATGCGTGCGCCCCCTTGTGGGTATGTGCAACATTGCGTGCTTGTGTCACTTTTTGCATCTGGCTAAATGTGGGACCTGGAGAGTTGAATAAGCATTCTTAGGCTTTGCAAGCAGGCGCCTTAACCGCTAAGCCATCTCTCCAGCCCTTACTTACTTTTTTTTTAACAAAGTATTCACCAATTACTTATTTACTAAGCAATGAGTTTCATTATGGCATTGTTATATGTATGTGTCATTATACTTTGTCTCTTTTGTTCCCCTCCCTTATAATCCTTGCCCTAATGTAAAAATGCTAATTAAATATTTTATATTCTTTTTTTTTTTTTTTTTTTTTTTTTTTTTTTTGAGGTAGGGTCTCACTCTGGCTCAGGCTGACCTGGAATTCACTATGTAGTCTCAGGGTGGCCTCAAACTCTTGGCGATCCTCCTACCTCTGCCTCCCAAGTGCTGGGATTAAAGGCATGCGCCACCATGCCCGGCCTTTTTATATTCTTTTTATACTAAGTCTTCAAAATCCATTACTTCTAGCCTAGTCTGTGTCAGTATTATGTGGCCACATCTTATGTGGCTACTGCACTGAATTTTGCAAGATTATACAGTGGCCCAAAACGTTGATTTCAGCACCAACAGAACATGAGTTAAGGCCCTGGAATTTGTGGAATCAAATTAAGTGGAATTTAATTTTGCTGATGAGAGAACAATGGGGAAGCCTGTTGGGTCCCCCCAAGTAACTGCCCACCCCTCCTTCTGCTCTAGGAGGGAGGACAAAGCAGCCAGTGTTAGCTGCTACTGGAAGTTTGGGAGGCATGAAACAGGGAATCCTTTCCTTAAACTGGGCTTCCTAAGTTATCAAACACCCTGACAGCAACCTCACTGAACTTAGTAGAGCCACAGTCTCAAACTTTCTATCCCTATTTTTAAATTTTACTTTTCCATAAAGTTTTAACAATTTCTTTATTTATTTAAGAGAAGAGAAAGAGAGATTGTGGGCATACCAGGGCCTCTAGCTACTGCACACAAACTTTAGACGCATGCACCACCATGCACATCTGGCTTACGTGGGTTCTGGGAAGTCAAACCCAGATCCTTAGGTTTCACAGGCAAGCACCTTAACTGCTAAGCCATCTCTCCAGCCATCAAACTAGCTATCTCTTACTGTGCATATGTGTCTGGTCTCCTGAAAAATTTCCTAAGTCATTGATTCCTAAATTTCAGACATCTGCAATTAATTTCACAATGATGAAATTACCTAACAATATGTTTCTAAAGAACTCTGTAAAGTGATGCATGAAATTTAACTAACCTAAAGAAATCAATATATTTTGGTATTATCTTAATAAGCCACATATCCATGATTTTTTTTTCTTTTGAGTCTTGTGTAGCCTAGAGTGGCCTTGAACTTGCTATGCAGTAGAACTCATGATTTTCTTGCTTTTTCTCCTGAGTGTTGGGATTATAGACCTATGCCACAACACTCAGCATTGAATTTCATGTGGCATTTTAATTTTTATTATGCATATTTTAATTTGTTATGGGGTACACATGTGTGTGCAAGAGCACATGTGTATGTGTAGAGGGTAGAGGTCAACCTCAGGTGTTGTTCCAGGTGCTGTATACCTTTCTTGAACTGGCTCTCGCATTGGCCTGGAACTTGCCAAGTAGGTTAGACTGGCTGGTTAGTGAACGCCAGGGATCTGCTTGTCTCGGCCTCCCCAGCCAAAGGATTACAAGTAAATGCCACTATGACTGACATTTTCAACTTTTTTTTTTCAAGGTCTCACTCTAGCTCAGGCTGACCTGGAATTCACTATGGAGTCTCAGGGTAGCCTTGAACTCATGGTGATCCTCCTACCTCTGCCTCCCGAGTACTGGGATTAAAGGTGTGTACATGCCCGGCTAACATTTTAAACATTTTTTATTTATTCATTTATTTATTTGAGAGAGAGAGAATAGACACAGCAATGACTGACATTAAAATTTTTTAAAATTTATTTGCAAGCAGAGAGAGAAAGTACAGAGACAGAAAAAAAAAATGGCACACTAGGGCCTCCAGCTGCTGCAAATGAATTTCAGATGCATATGTCACTTTGTGTATCTGGCTTTATGTTGATAATGGGGAATCAAACCTGGGTCATTAGGCTTTACAGGCAAGTGCTTTAACCACTGAGCAATATCTCCAGCCCTGACTTTTTTGTTTGTTGGTTTTTAATATTTTATTTTTATTTATTTGAGTGAGGGAAAGAGAGAAAGAGAGAGAGAGAGAATTGGTGCACCAGGGCCTCTAGCCACTGTAAATGAACTCCAGACACATGCACCACCTTGTGCATCTGGCTTACGTGGGTTCTGGGGAATTAAACCTGGGTCCTTTGGCTTTGCAGGCAAGTGCCTTAATTGCTAAGCCATCATTCCAGCCCTGTTTGTTTGTTTTTTTGAGGTAGGGTTTCATTCTAGACCAGGCTGACCTGGAATTCACTATGTAGTCTCAGGCTGGCCTAAAAGTTTCAGCAATCCTCCTACCTCATCCTCTGAAGTTCTGGGATGAAAAGTATGTGCCACCACACCCAACTCAACTTTTTTTTTTTGAGGTAGGGTCTCACTCTGGCTCAGGCTAACCTGGAATTCACTCTGAAGTCTGAGAGTGGCCTCGAACCCATGGCGATCCTCCTACCTCTGCCTCCTGAGTGCTGGGATTAAAGGTGTGTGCCACCATGCCTGGCTTCAACTTTTTTTTCTTAAAAAACATGGGTTTTCAGGATTGAACTCAGGTCCTTGTTTGCAAGCCAAGCACTTTATTGACTGAGCAATTTCCCCACCCCTAATGAATAACTACTTCAATAAGGAGTTGTTGATCTACATGTCTGCTGAAATCATCTTATGAACCACCAGTAGCGCGGTCGTGAACTTTGCGAGCACTGTCTTGGGGAGGGAAGAGGAAGCAGTGCCGGCACACTAACCCCTCTTCACACCAACAGTACTCATGGGGTGCTCTCACTCGCCGTGTCCAAACCCTCCTAAAGCAAGCTCCTGTGATGGCTACCCACTGCCTTTATTCAGGCAGGAATTTATTCTGGCTCTTTTGCACTTATTCCTACCAGTTGTTAGCATTTTAGGTATCGGTCCCACTTACAAGGGAATTCTCTTCATTTTAATCTTCTAGAGGTTCCAGAGCTGGTAAGTTGGGAACTAAGCTTTTAACTATAAACTTCACAAAGGAGGGCCAACAACAGCTCTGGCAATAATGCCCTTCTAGTATTTCTTCTTGTTAACTGATTTTCAATGATGAATTATCCATAAATCCTGAAGACCTTAGGAAATAAGAAATGGTACATTTCAATGGTGGAGTTTCATGGCATCAGAATGGTTCAGAACAAATAAATATGTACTTCCTTGTGCATTAAACAGTAAGATCTAGTGGTTAGCCTACTAATTACTATAATTTCATAGAAATGAGCACAAGTAGTATCTGACTATATCTACAACAGTAATATGTTTCATTTAATATACTGTTATATGAGAAATTACACCAAAACT
This sequence comes from Orientallactaga sibirica, assembly GCA_036365145.1. Taxonomy (NCBI): domain Eukaryota; kingdom Metazoa; phylum Chordata; class Mammalia; order Rodentia; family Dipodidae; genus Orientallactaga; species Orientallactaga sibirica. Next base: position 42,485,488 of record JAEOAD010000004.1, on the reverse strand, counting down.
GAGCAGCTTAAACCAAGAAGCATTTATCCTTTCATAGTGTGTGTGGGTTAGGGATCAGAGCATAGTATGAGTGGGTGCCACTGGCCTGAAGTTCTATCACAGGAATGCAACCAAGGTGTCAGCTGGGGCCATATGCATATTTGAAGGTTTGATTGAGGGAGAAGCTGCTTCCAAGTTCATTCACATGTTGGCAGGATTCAGTTCTTGGGCCAAATGCCTCCCTCAGCTCTGTGCTACCTGATTCTCTGTGGGACAGCTCTTCGCATGGTAGCTGGTTTTCCTCCAAATGAACAAGATGGAAGCCACAGTCTTATTATCACAAAATCTTGGAAGTAATCATGTCATGTTCTTTGCATACTTTATTCCCCAAAGTGACTCATTAAATCCAGCCCATACTTGGGGTGGGGGTGGGGAGGACAGCAACACCAACTAGCACTTATTATGTCTCAGTCTGTGAGTCTGAGGAATGGGTTTATATGGTTATGAATTTCCGAAGATGGGGATCACTGGGTACCATCTAATGTGCTGCCTATCATCTGACGACAGAAAACACCTATTATTTCTGAAGGTAATGATGTCACAAGCTGCAGAGCCTACATTCATAATCAAAGGGAATGCAAATTTCTAGCTAGGCCTGTTGTGAAATGTTCACCATATGCTCATGCATTAAACACTTGGTCCCCATATGACGGTGCTGTTTGGAAAAGTGCAACCACTAGGAGGTGGAGCCATGCTGGGCGAAGTTGGTCACTGTGGGGAGGGCCTTCAGGTTTTACAGTCCAGAACCACTTCTCATCCACTCACTCTGCTTCCTGACTGTGCTGCTCTCTGATGTGCTGGCTTCCTGCTCCTACCACCATGCCTTCCCCACCATGGAACTTTCCCTCCTTTCTTCAACTTGCTTCTGGTCAGGTATTTGCACACAGCAGTGAGAAAGTAACAAATGGAGGGCTGGATGAAGATAAAAGCATATTATTTTCCCTACCCAGTTTTATAGACATCAGGTTAAAGACCCTGCAATAATGCATGCAGTGTATCTTGCACCATCTAAAAATCAGTTTGGGGGCTGGGCATGGTGGCACACACCTTTAATCCCAGCACTCATGGGATACAGAGGTAGGAGGATCGCCGTGAGTTCGAGGCCACTCTGAAAGTACATAGTTAATTCCAGGTCAGCCTAAGCCAGAGTGAGACCCTACCTCGAAAAACCAAAAAAAAAAAAAAAAAAAAAAAAAAAAAAATCAGTCTGGTACTTTCCTCATATCCCCTGGAATCCACCATCTATGGGCATCTACTCTGTGAGAGATCTCTCTCTCCCTCAAAGTATGTGGTACTGCTCATCCACTCAAAAATGAATGAAAGGGCCAGATGTGGTGACACATGCCTCTAATCCCAGCACTTGGGAAAAGAGGTAGGAGGATTGCTGAGAGTTCAAGGACACCTTGAGACTACATAGAGAATTCCAGGTGAGCCTGAGCTAGAGTGAGACACTATCTTGGAAAACCAAAAAAGAACCAAAGGATTTCCCTGGATTTGTCCTGTAGGGACCTCTCCCAGCTGGGAGATTTCACTTCTCTCTAATTTTACACTCTCTTAAAATAGATCTTTCATAATTTACTTTTAAAAATAAGTAAGTAAAATAATTAACATTGAAAATTTCCCTTACAGCTGCAAAAGGCAAATGTCTGACACCAGTAAGTTAGGATTAGTAGCGCTTGGCTTATCGTGAACATTCTTTGGTCAGGTGGTCACTGGCTGAGCTATGGGGAGCAAACAAGCCATGCTTTGAAGTAATGACCAGTTGTCTAATGACAAACAGCACTGGAGTGGGAAGCAAGCACAGGTGAAGCTGTTTTCTTGAAAAATTCAAAACTTTAAATCAAGGCTACTGAAAACATAAATCAGATCCTGCTTGCAGAGACCCCACTTTACCACTGCTCATTATTTTTCTAGTCATAGCTGCTGGGGCCACTCCCCTTCTATGTGGTACCCAGTCAACTAGGGACATAATTGTCAATTTCAATTTTGTCTTCCTGGACCCTAATCAAAATTTCTTATCACCTGCTTATAGAAATGCTCTCAGTATTTCATTTTGTCAGGGTAGGGCAGAGGCCATATTAAAAACATTTAAAAACTGAATCCCAACGCTCAGGAGACAGAGGTAGGAGGATCACTGTGAGTTCAAGGCCAGCCTGAGAATATGTAAGACTGCATAATGAATTCCAGGTCAGCCTTGGCTAGAGTGAGCCCCTACCTCGAAACCTGACCCCCCCCAAAAGAATAAGATCACTAAATAGCTAAAATGCCTAGTTCCCCCCTAACACATTTCTTTAATTCTTTCTCCCAAACATTTTCTTCAAAAATTGTCTTCCAACACTAAACCAATGAACTTTCAGGGTCTCTTAGACCTGCTGAAGAAGTTTCTCAATGGCCATACCCGACAATCCCACTCTGCTTGAAGAAGCTAGACTGGTAATCACCCCAACTCCCTAATGGCACTTAGGGGTTGCTTCTTTAGAGGGAGTGGGGAATTTAATAACTGGACCATGTCTAATGACAGAACAGGGACCCAGACAGCACTCATGTTGTGCTGGCACTAATCCCACAGCTGTGGAAGTCTTAGGGACCCTGGGGTTCACTCAGGCAATGGAAGATACTGAGAATTCACTGACCAGTGTTATAGCATTGCAATCCTTTAGCAACCAGTGTATTTCTGCAGGCAAGAATAAACTTCAACTGTGGAGAGGGCTGCTCCTCCTAAGCCCCGCATGGAATGCTACGAGTGTTTGAACTGACCTGGGTACTTGAAAGCTCCTGGCTGCCCTGCTCTGAAGAGACAGAGCCCAGCCCTCCTCTCTGAGCCTGAGCTAAGGCCAGAGCCTCCAGATCCTGGACCACTTCCAAGCTTGCAGAACCCCTCACTCAAATCTTTCTGGGAAGGCTGCCTGGCAGTTACTTTCTGGGAGCAGCAGCCTGGCACAGCTGTTGTTGACTAGCACCAACCAAAGGTTTCTGTGGAAGGGAGACCGGATGTTCCCTAAGGTTTGATGGAATAGCATGTTTTCAGCCCACTGGTGACACTGCCCTCAAGTAGCCCACCACTGTATGGGGCAGAGGCCAAGCAAAACACTTTGTGGATCCTCCAACCTCAAGGACTGGTGTGGAGACAACCTGAAATTTCTAGATGGTACCCTGTGTTTTAGGCTTATAAAGGAGATCATTCTGTGTTACCACTTAGTGGCATGTAAAATCATGAAATGTTTTTAACTAGTGAAATGTTGTAGTCTGTTTTACTTCATGATTCTGGGAAGTGGACTTGGGAGAGCTTTGGACACTGATCTGGGTCTGAATCCCAGTTCTTTACTGTGTAATGGGGTTAAGTCCCTTCTCTCATCATAGTGCCTGCCCGAGGATCAAATGAGACCATTTCAATATAAATTTGACAAATTTCTTCTGGTAACAGGGCAAGATTAAGAACTGAAAATTTGGGGCTGGAGAGATGGCTTAGCAGTTAAGGCACCTGCCTGCAAAACCAAAGGACCCAGGTTTGATTCCCCAGTGCCCATGTACACCAGATGTAAAAGATGGTGCATGTATCTGGAGTTCATCTGCAATGGCTGGAGGCCCTGGCGTGCCCTTTCTATCTCTCTCTCTCTCTCTCTCTGCCTCTTTTTCTCTCTCAAATAAAGAAAGAAAGAAAGAAAGAAAGAACTAAAAATGTTTAGTCTGACTGAGCAATGAAATGCCAGTATCACTGTAGTGTACTGATTTTGTCTTTTGAAAAATAATATTTTTTTGTTTGGTGGGGAAGAAGAGGCAGAGAAAAAGGGTGCACCAGGGCCTCCAGCCACTGGAAACAAACTCCAGACACATATGCCCCCTTGTGCATCTGGCTTATGTGGGTCCTGGGGAATTGAACCAGGGTTCTTAGGCTTCACAGGCAAACACCTTAACGGCTAAACCATTTCCCCAGCCCTAATTATGTCTTTTTAAAATAGGTACATTTTGTTCCTACATGCTGCTGTTTATTTTTCCTAGGCTGGCCTCAAATTTGCAATCCACTTGCCCACCTCCCAAGTGAGATTACAGACAAGCATGATCACACCAAGATTCTCATAAACTGATTAAAAAGCAAAAAGTCAAGCGGGCGTGGTGGCACATGCCTTTAATCCCAGCACTCAGGGAGGCAGAGGTAGAAGGATTGCTGTGAGTTCAAGGCCACCCTGAGACTCCATAGTGATTTCCAAGTCAACCTGGGCTAGTGAGACCCTACCTCGGAAAAAAAAAAAAAAGACAAGGTGACTTCAGATATCAAAATGTCATGCATTAAACTGAACCCATAAGAACTGAGACCTTTCTGAACAAATACCTCCTTTTTCATAGAAAAATAGCTTAGATTACCTCATTAAAATGTATATAACTATATGTCTATTTCAATAATAAGTATAATTCTATTACATTTATGTAATGTAAAAATTGCAACAATCTGATATTTGCTTTGCTACCATATATATAGGCAAAGGAAAGCTTTGATTTGTTTAGGTATGGCTTTTGCACATTTTGTTAAAAACAGTTCTTTGCTTTTTTAAAAATTTTTCCAAGGTAGGGTCTCACCCTAGCTCAGGCTGACCTGGAATTCACGATGTTGTCTCAGAATGGCCTCAAACTCATGGTAGTCCTCCTACCTCTGCCTCTTGAGTGCTGGGATTAAAGACAAGTGCCACCACACCCGGCTCCAGTTTTTTTAAAAGTATTCATATTTATTATATGACATGTTACTACATTTATTTCCAATTAGTATGTTTTAAAATCCACACGAAGATTACTAGATCTACTTATAAACGACTATTCTTTTTTGAGTTTTTTTATTAGTTATGAAAATACTCAGTATGTAAACAGCACATGTTAGTACCATCCTTTTACTCATTCCTTCCCCCCCCCCAAGGAACCCAGGGGGATGCAAGTCATCCCTATGGGGATTGTGTACAGTGCATTGTGGGGACACGGGCTCCAGTTTCTTCTTTCTTTCTTTCTTTTCTTTTCTTTTTTTTTTTTTTTTTTTTTTTTGTTTTTTGAGGTAGGGTCCCACTCTAGCCCAGGCTGACCTGGAATTCATAGGATGGCCTCAAACTCACAGTGATCCTCCTACCTCTGCCTCCCAGTGCTGGGATGAAAAGCTTTTTAAACAGGCCTTATGGAACCACAGGCTTAAGCAGTGAAAGACAAAGTTTGAGAGAACAGCGCCCCTTCCCCTCTTGTTTGCCTAAGAGAGCATTCTTTGACTTTATCCCAGAAACCAGTCAATAAAAACAACACTGCAGAGTCTGGCTCTACAATTTACAAGAGTTTCTGAAGCTACCAATGGATTCAAGAGTGATACTGTATCGCTAAGACCATAAAAGATGTTAAAGCTGGGCGTGGTGGCATACGCCTTTAATCCCAGCATTTGGGAGGCAGAGGTAGGAGGATCACTGTGAGTTTGAGGCCACCCTGAGACGACATAGTGAATTTCAGGTCAGGTCAGCCTGAACTAGAGTGAAACTCTACCTTGAAACCCACGCCCCCCCCAAAAAAAAAAGAAAAAGAAAAAAAAGAAAGATGTTTAGATGCAAGTGTGTATGCCTACCCACCACTTGACATCTGCATGTGAATGTCTAACAGGTATCTCAAACTCAGTGAATCCTAAACTTGACTCCTGACATCCTCTCTCCTCTCTTGACACTGCTCTGTGCACAACCTTCCTTATCTCATTTTGATGGCAAATCCATGCTTTTTTTAGTCCTCTCTTCTAAAACTATTATTCAATCCAATAGTTAATGTTCTTGTTTCCACCTTCAAAATGGCAAGACTGTACCCCTCACCAACTCCACTGGCCTACGGCACCCCCATCTCTCACGGGAATACTGTAGGAGCCTCCTAACTGGTCTGTCTCTTCTACTCCTGCACTTCTCACCCCTGACAGTGGTGCAGTCAGATCACATCTCTCCACTGCCTGAAGTCCTTTTAAAATTCCCTTTCACTCTGAGCGAAAGCCAGAATTCTATTCTTTCTCTTCTCTTACTTTGCCTGTGTCACACTGACTCCTTGTTACTCCCTGAGCATGCCAAGAGTGTTTCTGCCTTTCCTGACCTGGGCTTTCTCCCATGTAGCTGTATGGCAAATTCACCTCTTCCAGGTTTGCACCATCTTCGCCATGGCAGTCACCCTTCACTCTACTTGAATCCACCCACCTCCCGTGGCGTCTGAGCTCTCCCTTTCCCTGCTGTCCTTCTTAGCAATTATCATCTTCTAACCTCCTAAGAGCACCTATCATAGAAAGCTGAGTGTGATGGCGCCGCCTTCCTCCAAGGGAGGTTGAGACAAGAGGATTACAAGTTTGAGGCCAATCTGGGCTCCCATCATGAGAACCATTTTTTAAAAATTATTTATTTATTTATTTATTTATTTATTTATTTATTTGAGAGAGAGAGAGAGAGAGATACAGAAAATAGGCAGGTAGAGAGAGAGAGAATGGGCACACCAGGGACTCCAGCTATTGCAAATGAACTCCAGATGCATGCGCCCCCTTGTGCATCTGGCTTACATGGGTCCTGGAGAACTGAGCCTCGAACTGGGGTCCTTAGGCTTCATGGGCAAGCGCTTAACCGCTAAGCAATCTCTCCAGCCTTTTTTTTTCCAATGTTCATGGAGGCTAGAGAGATGGCTCAGGACAAGGTCTGAAGGCCCAGGTTTGATTCCCCACTACCCAAGTAAAGCCAGATACAGAGTGGTGCATGTGTATAGAGTTCATTTGTGGAGGCCAGAGGTACTGGTATGCCCATTTTCTCTCTCTCCCTCTCTTTCTCTGCTTACAAATAAATAATAAATAAAAACATTTTTTATAGTGTTCATGGACTGGGGTGATGGCTTAGTGGATAAAACACTCGTTGTGAAAACATGAGAACTGGAGTTTGAATCTCCAGCACCCAAATGCTGGGTGGGCATGGTGGCCACTTGTAATCCCAGTGTGTGAAGGGGACAAGCTGGCTATACATGCCAGCTCAATCAGTGAGCTCCGGACTCAGGGAAATAAAGAAGAGAGCCAATAAGGAAGATACTCGGCGCCAACCTCCGGCCTCCACATGCACACACAGTGCAACTCACCCAGATAGACATGCACCCACACGCATGCACACATGTATGCACAACACACATACACACACAAAAATATATTCATCATGTACCATGTCTTAGGCTACTGCTCACTGTTTACAGTCCTTAGCTAGACTAGAAGAGTAACATGGAACGCACTCAATAAATGTATCTGAGTTAAAGGGAAATGTTAAAAGAAGAAGAAAGGAAGGTTAAAATCTTAAAACAAACCTGTAAACATCCAATGTCTAAAAAGGGCCTTGAGATTTCCAGTGGCAGATTTATGGATTGTGTCTCGTTTTCTACTTTGAATAATGCTTGTGGTGTGTTGAGAAGCAATGAAGGAGTAAGAGTGACACTGCAGGGAGGCTGCTGTTTGCCCACGAGAGACCCTAGAGTGGCTATTCTTGATAATATATGCATTTTGGTCTTCCTCCGCAGTTCCTCCCCCATTATCCCCTCCCCAAGGCAGGCTGCAGAAAGTAGGATTTCTCTTCCCCCCCCCCCGCCAGGCAGGTCATAAAATGCTAATCTTTTCCTGATTTTTTTGTTTTAAGAGAGGCCATAAAAATTTTTCTGACTTACCCTTGTGTTACAGTAGTCATGAGACCCTCCTCGTTCCAGAGGAGCCCCACCTCACACCCTGGAGGGAGGAATGCTGCACAGACAGGTCAATGGGGGCTGAACAGACAGGCCTTGCGGGATTTCTGCATGCAGTGTGTTAGTTAGCATTAGACATGCAATGAAGTTTCTATACCAAACCAATAGAATGGAGCTTCCAGATAGCTGAACAGTGGGTAGTGGAGGTTTCTGGTGAGTGGCGCCAAGTCCCACACCTCACCCTATGCATCTCTTCATCCATATCCTTTTAGTAAATATAATTGCTCCACTGTGTTCCATGAGCTGCTCTAGCGAATTTATAGAAGGCTTTTGCAGTCAGGTTCTCATTGCTGGCAGAAATCACCCAATCAAGAGCAGATTTTGGGAAAAAGGTTTATTTTGGCTTACAGACTCGAGGGGAAGCTCCATGATGGCAGGGGAAAATGATGGCATGAGCAGAGAATGGGCATCACCCCCTGATCAACATCAGGTGGACAATAGCAACAGGAGAGTGTGCCAAACACTGGCAAGGGGACACTGGCTATAATACCCATAAGCCCACCCCCCAAAATACACCCCTTTCAGGGAACCTAGCATTCAGAGCATGGAAGTTTATGGGGGATGCCTGAATCAAACCACCACAAAGTCAAAGAGGGCTGTAGGAACTCCAAATTACAGCCAGCAGGGCAGAAGCACAGGCAGTTGGGCTGGTAACTCACATCTAAAGTGGGGAGCAGTCCTGGGGCTGACTCCTCAACCTGTAGGGCACTAGCTCTGTGTGGATGTCAGAACTAAATCAATTAGAGGCCATTTGGATGGAATCAGTGCAGATCTGCTTGCTTGCTGGTGAGCAAATGTGCTCACAGAAGTGATCTATGTTGTGAGTGTGTCTTCATCACAGAGGTCCTTAAAACCTCCCTTTTCTCTTGGAGCTAGAGAGATGACTGAGAATGACTAACACCCCCCATTAAAATTCACACGGTGGGCTGAAGAGATGTCTCAGCAGTTAAGGCACTTGCCTGTAAAACCTAAAGACCAGAGTTTGATTCCCCAGTACCCATGTAAAGCCATATACACAAAGTGGTGTATGCATCTGGAGTTTGTTTGCAGCAGCTAGAGGCCCTGACACACCCATTTTCTCCTCTCTCTCACTCTCTCTTTCTCCTTGCATATAAATAAAAATTTTTTTTTAAATTCCAAAGGGGCTAGGCTTGGTGACACACACATTTAATCCCAGCACTTGGGAGGCAGAAGTAGAAGGATTGCTGTGAGTTCGAGGCCACCCTGATACTACATAGTGAATTCCAGGTCAGCATGGGCTAGAGTGAAACCCAACCTCAAAAAAAAGAAAGAAAGAAAGAAAGAAAGAAAGAAAGAAAGAAAGAAAGAAAGAAAGAAAGAGGGAAGGAAAGGAAAGGAAAGGAAAGGAAAGGAAAGGAAAGGAAAGGAAAGGAAAGGAAAGGAAAGGAAAGAATCAGAAAAAAAATTCCCAAGGGGGCTGGAGAGATGGCTCAGCACTTAAAGAAAGGTACTTGGTTGTAAAGCCTGATTGAGGGAGAAATAGGTAGTTTTATTTTCAGGCAGCCAGCTAGGGGAGGACCCAAAGAGAATTCAGCCTCTGATCCAGTCCAGTATCATCTCTCAGCAACAGTACTCTGTACTAAGGTATGCTGGCCTCTTTTTGGACCAGCCCCGAGTTCAAATCAGTCAGTTCTCTCTCAGGCCCACCTGAGCCTGAGGATAAAGCTCACCCCAATAAGCAATAAGGGGGCCTCACCAGGTGGGCAAGGCCTCCTTCTTGGCGCTTACATTTTGCCTTGCCTGAACCTTTGGGCCTCTGTACTGATAAGGCCTTCCCCCCATTCCAGCAGCCAGGGCTCTCCATGGTGCTGGAATGGAGGAGAAGGTTGTTTTTTGTTTGTGTTTAAATATGAGACTGCACGTAAGCGCATGAGAAAGAGAGAGAACTGGCACACCAGGTGCCTCCAGACGCATGTGCCCCCTTGTTCACATGTGCAACCTTGCACACTTGAGTCACTGTGTCTAGCTTACATGGGACCTGAAGAGTTGAACATGAATCCTTAGGCTGCACAAACAAGTGCTTTTACACTAAACCTTCTCTCCAGCCCAACAAGATATTTTTTATTTCTTGTTTTATCATTCTCTTATTACTTCGTAGTTTTCTTTTCAAGCCCTGGCCATTTTTCAATTTCCCCGGAGAGCCCCCTTCACGTTTTCCCTCCACTCCCCTGCTTAGCTTTCTGCATAGGCTCCCAGGTCCTGGATATGGTATATCCATGTGTTATATTTCCCCCATTTTAGCCCCCTCCCTGGATTCATAAACTCCCCTAAATAAATGTAATGATTTATAACCGATCCTCAGAGTCTGTTCATTTCAATATTTTGTTAAGTTAGATAAGAGCCCAAAAGTTGGGGTTCATAAGCTTTTCCTGCACTCCAAAACCCCTTATCACATGGCCTGAGTTCTACCTCCCAGTACTCACATTCAACCAGATGCACAATGTGGTGCAGTGGCAAGAGGCTATGACATGCCCATTTTCTCTCTCTCATTCTCTTCTTCTCTCTCAAACAAATAAAGATTTAAAAATAAAATAAAACTCACAAGGGGCTGCTGGCCATGCTGAAATTTATAACCGATGTCACTTCTTTCCAATGACCGTGTTCACTGTCCAGATCAAGGTCGTGGTACTGGATGCTACTTCGGTAGTTTGAAGGTGGATCTCTACCTTGGAATCAATGCTAAGAAGGCTGACTTTTCTGAGAATTGCTTCATCCAGGCCATTCTGAACCCCAAACAGTCTTCAATACTTCACAGCAGATTTCATCCACAGTTCTTAACCCACATTCATATCTACAAGATTCTGTCTCTTTCCCTGCCTTATCCTTGGCCCACTAATAACTCTTCCTCTCTGGGCCTGTCTTCTTCTCTACTCTGTGAGGACCAGGTCATTGCACACATACTTCTCTAGGTAGAATGGATTGACTTTCTGCCTATCTAATTACAACCATATTGCTAAGTCTCCCATATAAGGAAGTAGCAGTAAGCAAAGGTGGCTTTGCCAAATCCTTAATCTCTTAGTCTACCCCCATAAGGCATGGAACAGGTGACTGTAGATTCCATGGAAGCACCTATCCCCAGATTCCAAGTCCTTGGGACCCCCTAGACGTTGCTCTCTTGTGTGGTGACCAGTGCTGACATCAGAAGCCTTTTCCTATGCCCATTACTAGAACAAATGAGCTAATTTTTTTTGGGGGCCTGGTTTGAGGTAGAGTCTTGCTTTAGCCCAGGCTGACCTGGAACTAATTAATGTAGTCTCAGACTGACCTCAAGCTCATAGCAATCCTCCTACCTCTGCTTCTTGAGTGCTGGGATTAAAGGCATGCATGACCACGCCCAGCCACTATTAAGCTATTTTGACCATAAACAAATCATTTGACCTTTCTGAGCCTTAGTCTCTAAATCTAAAAATGAGGGGATAGAGCCCTTCTATAGTCTCTTTTTCTACAAGACTCTAAGATTCTATTTTTTACCTGCCTCCTTCCTCCTTAAAATTTAAATGATGACAAAAGCATCTGAAAGACTCTCTCCTAAACTTTCCCCAAGCCAGATGTCCCTGGCACTGAAGCAGAGGAAAAACACCAGTCTTTAAATAACCTGACATTTTTGTCTTTTAGAGTGAACTATCCTCTGGCTCTTTCCATTCTTTCTCTTACTACTGCTTCCTTATAAATCCTTAAAGGTAAACTTTTCATCCTTCCTGATTTATCAGGGTCGATTCCATACCAACAGTGCTCTTTCCAAATTATTTTTCTTACATGAAACTTCTCCAGCATTCTCATTCTGGCAGCGCTGCACACCAGCATTGCTTTGTTCCTACTTTGTGGGGACGTTGGTTAAATGCTCTCTGGTGAAGGGCTGTAGGAGCCAACATGGCTCTGGCCTGAGTTTTCAGAAGGCGATCATCATGCCATGGCAGAGGTGAAATTTGGGAGAAGAAAGACAGAGGAAAAATAGGGAAGAAGAGAAACAACAAAGACACAATTTGCTTTGAAAGAGTTTTGGGAGAAGTCCTGGTGGCAGCTTATCAAGAATGTTCACTTAAATGACTTGCAGAGCTTGTATGATTTTCCTGAGAAGTCACAGTAGAGTGAGAAGCAGAGCTGAGCTAATTCTCTGGTAACGTTCTGCGTGTGCAGCCTTCTGCATAGCAGGGTGCTGAGGCACTTGGCAGCCCTTCTACTGGGCCTACACCCAGTCCTCAGAAGCCAGAATCTTTCTATAGGTCCCTAATGCTTATTAAGAAAGATCAAATCTTTCCATGACTAGTCTGGGAATCAAAGAAGGTAATTCAAAGTACCACCGCCACTCACAAATCAGTGATTTGCTGAGGGAATAGCAGTTTGTAAGCAAATGCTTCAAATGAATCCATATGTATATTTATAACTTCCTAGTCTGAAGTTAATAGCAGATACCAAATAGCTGTAGGCTCCAAGATATATTCTAATGAATTTTAGCTGAGCTAGTAAGTACCCTAAGGACTTTTCTCCACTGTAACACACACATACACACACACGCATACACACACATGCTGTTCATGTCAGATATTTTGTCACAGTGATGAAAAGTCTTACTAAAGATGATGTCTCAGTAGTTAAAGGCATTTGCTTTAAAACCTGATGGTCCAGGTTCCATTCCCCAGTATCCACATAAAGCCAGATGGACAAAGAGGTGTGTGCACTTGGAGTTCATTTGCAGTGGCAAGTGGTCCTGACCCACCCATTCTGACATACTGAAATCTAAGTATGAACACAAATACAAAATCTAATTCAGCCGGGCGTGGTGGCGCACACCTTTAATCCCAGCACTCGGGAGGCAGAGGTAGGAGGATCACCATGAGTTCAAGGCCACCCTGAGACTACATAGTGAATTCCAGGTCAGCCTGAGCTAGAGTGAGACCCTACCTTGAAAAACAAAAACAAAAACAAAAAAAAACCCAACAATACAAACTCTAATTCAGACAATACCAAAACAGACCCTCTGGTAAGTACCTAGATTGTTAGTCTCAAAACAGATTTTTTGTGTATATGTGTATGGTGTACATGTGTGTGTCCATACACATGTGGGTGTACATGTGTGTGCTTATGTATGTGGAAGCCAGAGGCTGGCATCAGGTGTCTTCCTGTATCACTCTCCACCTTAGTATTTTGAGAAGGGTTTCTCACTGACCTCAGAACTCATGGATTCAGTTTGCCAGCAAATCCCAGGGATCCTCCTGTCTCTGAGGCCCCAGCACTGGGATTACCGTCACCTTTACCTGGGTGCTGGGGATCTGATGTCCTCATGATTTTGTGGCAAGCACTTTACTGACTCAGCCATCGCCACAGCCCCTCAAAGCAGTACCTTTTCATTAGCACGAAGAAACTACAATGTCAAACATATGAATACCTACCCAGACATCTGGTTATTGACTCAAAGGGTTACTTTCTTAAATGGCTTCTGGGAGGGCTTCAATGAGAGTAACCACCAGCCGGCCACACCCACACCCAGTGAAACAATGTGCTGCATCTGTCAAAGCTGGTGAAGGGTTTCAGAAAAGAGAAGGGCTGAGATCCCAACTTAGAACCCTCCCTCAGTGTCAGCTTCTACTCCATTTTCTTGCACAACATGATAGTAAAAAATAAAAGATATGTTGCAATCTGCAGACATAACCAGCAAGTATTTTTTACTTTCATCACGGCCCTGGTTATTTTGCATTACTGGAACATAAACAACACGTGAGTCCACTAACCCTTCACCCTTCTTAGAACCCTCAGGCTGGAATGTAGAAGAGACAAACAGCATCTCTCAGCACCTTCCTGCCTGTACTAACCAAGCCAAAGCAGCAATCTAACATGCTTCGTTGTTGTTTCTTTTGTTGTTGTTTGTTTGTGTTTGAGACAGGGTCTCATGTAACCCAGGCTGGCCCTGAACTTGCCATGTAGCTGAGGATGACCTAGACCCGCTGATCCTCCTCCCTCCACTTTCTGCGTGCTGGGATTGGAGGCATGTGTCAGCACAGCCGGCTTATGCAGTGCTGGAGATGGAACCCACTGCATGAAAACTAAGCAAGCACCCTTACTAACTTAACGCTCACTAACCTTGCTGGCTAACTCATCTGTTCTAGTGCTCAACAGTTAAAGAATGAAGTGACTTCCTTCTTCTAACTCAGACTTGAGACATTTTCCTAGCTCATTATAGGTCTGAAAGCAGCCAGTCACTGTGTCAGAACGTGTATTGACTTCCTGTCCTTCATGAAACTGCCCCTCACTGGCCATGGAATGAATAACTGGGGCCTGAGTACTTCACCATCCTTCAGGCTTTCTGGCAGACTCTTCACTCTTCCTCACTGCCAGAAGCAGAGGACTGAGGACCTGCAGCTCTAGTAAGGGCTGTGCCTCGTGTCTTCGCCTAACCATGCTCAACTTTAGCTTCAAGTTATGCTGGCTTCTTAAACCGAGGACTTCTTCATTTCACCTCCAAGCTGTTCTATGGCAGGGACAAGGGAAAAGAGGGTACTAACACATGATGTATCCACACAAAATATGTTGTTAATAATGATAACCCAAAAAGAAAAAAAAAAGAGAAAGGAAGGAGGGACAGGGAGGGATGGAGACATGAAAGGAGGAAGGAAAGGAAGGAGGGAGGGAGAGGGGAGACAAAAAGGAAAAAGCAGAAGAAATACAAGTTTAATGGCCCAAGAAGTTATTTTATCATGAAATACAAACTAAGCAAACTTTTATGAGATGAAAGATATGTAAAACAACCAACTTTTGCATAGAGCCTCAAAGCATGTTTTTACCCACATTATTTCTGTATCTCTAATGCCCTCCAGCACCCCACTCATCTGCAAACACAAGTTAATCTGTCCTGTTTCGGATTTGTACTAAAGTGAAAATGAGAAAGAGGCTTAGGCATTCCCTGAAAAAAAAGTTATTTAATAAACATCTGAGGTTTTGTTTCTTTAAGGCACACAAGTTCTAAACAAGGAAGCAAGCGATTCTGAGAATTTCATCCTCACCATAATGGCTCAATGTTTGTTCCTCTAACTAACAGTATGTGGTTACGGGTGCTACACTGCCTCTTACATTCAGTGCCAGAGCCGTTTCTTTTCATTAGAGAAATAGTTAAAGGCAGGTTAAGGAAAGGCAATCAGTTAGGTATTTTAGAGCAGCTAGTTAAGGCCTGTCAAGGAAAAAAAAAAGACACTAACCTGTGCTGTTTTAATCCGCTGAAAAATGACCAGTGCTTCAGTCCCCACTCTGCTGGCTGGCTTCCTGTAAAAGCTGCATGTGACATTGTACTTCCTCACAGCACCTTCTTCCACTAGCTTTTCTAATGGCTCAGAGACATGTGATAAAATCGACCAGCTGTTTTTATCACATGAAGTAATCCTGTGCCTATGGAAATGGTTATGTCCCCAGAGGGGCTTCCTAGCTTCTTGGGGATGTTTATAGGGCAAAAGTAAAAGAGGAAATAAATCTGGGGGTGCACTGTCTGGAGCCCTGGCCCTTCTGACTCCATTCTGAGTGGGGAGGGAAGAAAGGGGGAAGGGAAGGTGGAAAGAGAAAAGAGACCCTGACCTAAGACCAAGCCCCAGGGTCTCCAGCCTGGGATTGGGATTCTAAAGCTGAGAAAAGGTAGGCTGCTACATGGACCTGAGGCTTAGGTGCTCTCCTGTGGTCAGGGCCACCCCTGGTACTGCTGCCCACCCACCTACCCTGCTGACTGCTAAGGAGGAGCCCTTGATGGTGCTGCTCCCAGGTTGTCTCCACATTCCTCTATGGGGACATCATACCTCCAACGATGCACACTATCCTGCAGTAACCAGGCCACTCGCCTGAACTTCTAGGGATGGTCTCAAGTTCATATCCTTAGTCTCAACTTCTAGGGATGGTCTCAAGTTCAGCCTACTTAGTAATGCTGTCAGACAGTGTGCCCTAATTCTGGGTTTAGAAAACAAAGCCACTGTATTGTCAGCCTCCCTGAGCTAAGTAACCTTGATGCTAGCCTGACAGGAAAGCCAGAGAGAATGGCTGGCAGTGTCCCTCTCTGTCCTGGGCAGGGGTGAAGGCTGGAAAAGAGCTGGGCCAAGGCTAAACAAGAGGCCCAAGGACACCTTTTCTAGTTTTTGGTTCAGGGCTTTCCTCTTCCCTTTTATAATCTCCATGCTCTCAGAAGGGTACAAACATACTAGAACTGGTATATGTGGGAAGTGGCATGTGGAGTAAAACCATGCCTTGGACCAAAGGGCTTATTCTCCAATTTGTATAACCTGATTCAGTACAGAGACCCAAAATTGTTTCCTTTTGGCTACACTCACACAAAATTGTTTTGAAAATGTTTAAAGGGATTTTTTTTTCTTTTGGTTTCTGCAAGGTAACTGTAGACAAGTTTCAAGTCTTGAACATCTTACCCTATAATTCCCCCATGAAGTTTTCCATGTGAGTGCCTCAGTAGGGACCCAAGTCCTGAGAGTGGCCGCTGAGGACAATGTCAAGCTTGGAGCCCTCTCCACATGACCGTGGCTCTGGCTCTGAAGACATGTCTCCCCTGTTTCCCATCTTAACAGCTAGCTGATGGCTGTTTTCTGGATTGAGCTGAACCTTTGGATTAACTAGTTGAGTTGTCCAAGCTCCAGACATAACATTCACTTTAAAATAGGAATAATGGTAAAGCTTTGCTATCTTGGAATCAGACATTGCAAAGAACTTTGGGAAAACAAATACTATGTGGATGAAAAGTAACAATGACCCTCTGTGAGCACACTGAGAAATGCTGCATCCTGTGCTCAGCTTCCGGTTCTGTTTCTCAGCTGTGCAGTCACACTACTCGGCTCAAGCTGTGCTCGTGTGAACCACTGAAGGCCTTGATATAACTAACCTGGCTTTTTGGCCATTTAAATTTGTTTTCCAATGATTTTATTTTTCAGAAGTTAGAGATTTGCAGAGAATTTAAGAACCAAGGGTAGAGAGTACATATATTCTACATTTGGGCTCTTTTATTACTAATACTTTACATAATGTCAATGTGACTTAGAAGTAACAATTCGTTGACTTATCTTCAACATTGCTGCCTGAAGTCCACAGTTAGTATTTTCTTGGTTTTTATGTAGGGTATGCTTTTGGTCCCAAGACTCCACCCAGGAAGCTACATTGCATTTGGTCATCAGATCTGTGTTGGCTGGGACAGTTTCCCAGACTTTCCTGATCTCTGATGACTGTGATGGTTTTGAGAAGCACTAAGCTAGGTATTTTGTAGCATGTGTCACAGTGGAATTCGTCTCATGTTTTTCTCATGATAAGAATGAGGTCATGGGTTACTTGGGAGAGGACCACACCGGTAAAGCACTGTTTTAATCATATCATATCAAGTATACACACTATCAACATGATATAATATTGTTGACGTTGTCATAATCACCCAGATGAGGTAGTGACTGTAAGAACTCTCCACTGTTGCTCCCCACTCCAGGTTGTCCCCGTCCCAACCCTTCCATAGTTTACACTTCAGAAGGAAGTCTTTGAGAACAAAGTATTCATGGAAAGTATTTAGAATTCTTCCACGCGAACCATCTGTCCCTTCTCCAGATAATTTATTTGATTATTTCTTTACATCAGTATAGCTTCATAGATTTCTTTTCCCCTCTGGGTTCTATTTGGACATCACTTTTGACTTTTTTGCTGCTCAAATTCTTCTAGCTTTGGCTACTTTCAGGTTTTTCAGTTGGTATCTGTGGTTCTTAGACAGAGTCAGTCCTGCCAGTAATTTTTCTTTTTTGTTTTTGAGCACTTCCTTTCCTTCCAACACTACAAAATTCTCTATGCTCAGCATGTATAGTACATCCTTAACTGTCCACAATTTCGTTTTAACAAGAAACTAAAATAAATCTACAGGTCTGATAAAACTTTTATTTACCTTTATTTTTTAAATTAATTAATTTATTTATTTGAAAGCAGAGAGAGTTAGAGAGATAGACAGAATGGGTGCACCAGGGCCTACAGTCACTGCAAATGAACTCCACATGCATAAACCTCTTTGTGCATCTGTCTTTATTGTCAGTACTGGGGAATCAAACCCAGGTCATTAGGCTTTGCAAGCAAGCACCTTAACTGCTGAGCCATCTCTCCAGACCCTACCTTCAATTTTCATTAGTCCTGATCATATTTATTAATAACAATCTTTTAATTGCTTTTA
Organism: Orientallactaga sibirica; assembly: GCA_036365145.1. NCBI lineage: Eukaryota > Metazoa > Chordata > Mammalia > Rodentia > Dipodidae > Orientallactaga > Orientallactaga sibirica. The sequence goes on along the minus strand of JAEOAD010000004.1, from coordinate 42,467,502 downwards.
TAAAATTAGATGCAGCATTCCCCAGCAGCAAAACATCAAAACCAAGACACAACTTGAGTAAAATTATTTCTTAGTTCCAATTTGCATAGTTACATCAGTAGGGTTTTTTCCTTCATTTTTAATCCTTCCAAAAATCAAAGTGTCCTTTTTTTTTTTGTTTTGTTTTTGTTTTTTTTTTTTGAGGTGGGTCTCACTCGAGCTCAGGCTGACCTGGAATTCACTATGTGGTCTTAGGGTGGCCTTGAACTCATGGTGATCCTCCTACTTCTGCCTCCTGAGTGCTGGGATTAAAGGTGTGCACCACCACACCCAGCTTCAAAGTGTCTATTTAATATTGTGTATTTTCTCCTCCTTACCTGTCATTAATTTGATGGAACACTTTACAATGAGTAGTATCTAAGAAGCAGAGGACACAGAGCAGTCAATTAACTCTACTTAGACTAATGTACATCAATGAACCATTTTCACTTTTTTTCTCACTGAGCAAATATATGATGAAAGTAGTTTGGCATTTAGCATCCACAGACACTAAAAAACTAGTAAGATTTTACCTAGTCCTAGGCAAATTTTAACTTTTACCTCAAGCCACAAATTCTCATCAAGTCTTAAACACAAAGAGGGGAAGTATTAAATTCTTGTCAGGATTACTATCTGACTCTTTTTGTGTTTACTTCTTCATCTTGTCATGATCTCATAAATCCATCACCATGCCTGAGGAGCTGGCTGCTGCCGGCTGGCAAGTTTCAGCCTGATAAGTGAGGGGGAGCCGCGTGCTGCCTGCAGCAGACAGGTGGGGAGGGAGGCTTCCTCCTTTCTGCTTCCCGCTTAGGACAGCATGGAGAGCAAAACAGCAGAGCCCACTGGTTTGAGGAGCATCATGCTGGACAGAGATTAATCCAACCAGGCACTGCTGGCATAGTTCACAAATGGTCACAAAATGTCCAATTTAAAAAAAAAAAATTTGCTGTTGTTGTTGTTGTTTATTTTTTATTTATTTTTTTGAGAGTGACAGACAGAGAGAGATAGAGAGAGAATGGGCACACCAGGGCCTCCAGCCACTGCAAATGAACTCTGGATGCATGTGCTACCTTGTGGGGTCCTTAGGTTTCATAGGCAAGCGCTTAACCACTAAGCCATCTGTCCAGGCCCAAAATGTCCAGCTTTTTCATCCAGGTAGACAGAACTTGGCCACTGTAAACACTGCTTTTTTCTATCTCACTCCTGCAAATGTACCAAGGTACTGAAAGTGCTCATATTATCTCTCCAGCACCCAGAGGGACCAGGAAAGATGCTGTTGCACTGATTTTGTTTGTTGGCTTTGCTGTTGTTGGTTTGTGTATGTTGGGGGGGAGGGGAGCTCAGCAACTGTTTACCAAATCCTTACTAAGTGCTTTACACACACTTTCATTTAATTCTCATTATAATGCTGTGAGGTAGGTACTGTCACCTCAACTTGAAATATAAAATAACCAAGCCAGGCGTGGGGCACACATCTTTAATCCCAGCACTTGGGATGCAGAGATAGGAGGACTGCTGTGAGTTCAAGGCCACCCTAAGACTACATAGTGAATTCCAGGTCAGCCTGGGCTAGAGAGGGACCCTACCTCAAAAAAAAAAAAAAAAAAAAAGGGAGGGAGGAGGAGGAGGAGGAGGAGGAGGAAGGAGGAGGAGGAGGAGGAGGAGGAGGAGGAGGAGAAGAAGGAGAAGAAAATATAAAATAACCAAACTTATACTAGCACAGGCTACCTGGAATAAACTCTGTAGTCTCAGGCTGGCCTTGAACTCATGGCGATCCTCCCACCTCTGCCTCCTGAGTGCTGGGATTAAAGGCGTGCACCACCACACCTGGCTCAGTGTCCCCTGTTTGAAGCCATCTTGCAAAGCTAGCACTTCCTGACCATTAGGGAAATGCAAACCAAACCCACAATGCAGGATCATCTCACCCCAATTAGAACTTGTACCAGAAAAACAAACAAACAAACAAACAAACAAACAAACAAAAATGCTGGCTATGGATGCAAAGAAAAGGGAATGTTCATACATTGTCAGTGGGCATGTAAATTAGTAGTCATTAGGCAAAATAGTAGGGGATCCTTCCAAAAATTAGAAATAAAACTCCCATAGGATCTGGCATTCCCATTCCTAGATATATGCCCAAAGGAAAGGAAACCAGTATGTTGAAGTGACATTTGCCCTCCCATGTTCATTGCAGAACTATCCACAATAGTAAGAGGGAGAATTAACCTAGTTGTCTACCCATGGAAGAAAATGTGGTAGATATGTACACTATTACTCAGCCACAAAAAAGAGTGAAATTCTGTCAAACCATGAATGGAACTGTGGAGGGCATTATGTGATGTGAGATAATTTAGGCAACGGAAGACAAGTACCACATGTTCTCATGTATATGCAAAAGCTAAAAAAAAGTTGATCTTACAGAAGTAGAAAATAGAATAGTAGTTACAGAAGCTGGGAAAAGTACAAGAAGATGGAGAAGGGATGGTTAGGAGATACAAAGATGTCTCTGGACGGGAGGAGGAATAACTTCTAATGTTCTATATATAATACAGTTGGATAAGTGTGGTTATTAAGAACTAATTGAATATTTCAAAGTAGCTAGCATTAGGGAGAATTTTGAGTGCTCATAACACAAAGAAATGGTAAGCATGCTGGATGTGGCAGCACATGCCTTTAATCCCAGCCCTTGGGAGGCTAAAGTAGGAGGACTGCTGAGAATTCAAGGTCAACCTGAGACTACATAGTGAATTCCAAGTCAACCTGGGATAAAGTGAGACCTTACCTCGAAAAACCCAAAAAATAAAGATAAAAAGGTAAATGTGGGGCTGGAGAGATGGCTTAGCGGTTAAGCGCTTGCCTGTGAAGCCTAAGGATCCCGGTTCGAGGCTCGATTCTCCAGGACCCACGTTAGCCAGAAGCACAAGGGGGCACATGCATCTGGAGTTCGTTTGCAGTGGCTGGAGGCCCTGGCGTGCCCATTCTCTCTCTCTCTACCTGTCTATTTCTGTATCTCTCTCTCTCTCTCAAATAGATAAATAATAAAATATTTTTTTAAAAAAAAAGGTAAATGTGTGAGGTGACAGATACACCAATTACTCCGATTTGATCACATTATGTACATGTACTAAAATATTATAACTTCATACACATGTTCAATTTCTATGTGTCAAAAGTAAAAGAGGCTCCTAAGAGCTCATCAATGAAGTAGACTTAAAACACACCGACCATGGCGCAGGGAATTTTGCGGAAGCGGGGGCAGAAAGATTGTTAGAGCCACAAGTGGGAACATCATGCCCAGAGGCAGTGCCTCTCCCCAGTAACTGACTGCTGCTCCCTCCCACAACCCTAAGGGGAAAACCTGCAACCCCATTGAGGAAGGCCCCCAGCAGAATGGGGGTGGGGACAAAGGAAAGGATGGTATCAACACCTGATGTATCCATACTAACTATGTCTGTAATTAATAGTTTAAAAAAAAACAGGGAGAAACACACACACAAGAAAAGTTTAAAAAAAAAAAAAAAAGGAGCCAGGCGTGGTGGTGCACACCTTTAATCCCAGCACTTGGGAGGCAGAGGAAGGAGGATCCCCATGAGTTTGAGGCCACCCTGAGACTACATAGTGAATTCCAGGTCAGCCTGGGCTAGAGTGAGACCCTTCCTCAAAAAAAAAAGGAAAAGTCGGGCTGGGGAGAAGGCTCAGTGGGTGAAGTGTATGAGGACTTGAATTTAGATCCTTAGCAGCCAGGTAACGTGCCAGGTGTGGTGGCGCACACCTGTAATCCCAGCACTGGAGAGTGGGAGAAAGAAGGACCCCTGTGGCTGGCTGGAAGCTAGTCTAGCCAAGTCACTGTGCTCCAGGTCCTCATAAACATGTTCAATTTCTATGTGTCAAAAGTAAAAGTAAGAGGCTCCTAAGAGCTCATCAATGAAGTAGACTTAAAACACACCAACCATGGCTCAGGGAATTTTGCAGAAGCGGGGGCTTCTTTCTGAGACACTGTCTCAAAATGAGAAGATGCAGAGCAAGAGAGGAAGATACTTGATGACGACTTTTGGCCTCCACACATATGCACACAAATATGCATGTGCACCCCCCCACATACACATGGGCCCACATGTGCATACACACGTACATTTATAAAACATATGAAAAAATTAAATAAGAGAATATTTAAACTCTACAAAACTAAACAAAATTTCAATACTTCTTTGTTGTTATAATTCATGTCTACTTTTTAGTCAGATGAAAGTTTTAAAAAATATTTCATTTATTTATTTGATAGATAGAGGGAAGGAGGTATATATATAGAGAGAGAGAGCGAGAAAGGGCACACTAGGGCCTCTAGCCATTGCAAACGAACTCCAGACGCATGCGCCTCCTTGTGCATCTGGCTTACATGGGTACTGGGGAATGGAACCTGGTCCTTAGGCAAGTGCCTTAACTGTATCCCTGAATTTATTTATTTTTTTTACCTAGTATTTAATCAGTTTCTGTAAATACTCTGCGGGTTTTGTGTACATTTCCTATCTGTTAAGTCAATAATGATAGTGATGTTATTTAAATATTCTCTTCTACATATTTTGTTTACTTGATGAACTTTTTTTTTTTAAGGTAGGGTCTTACTCTATCTACCCTGGGCTAACCTGGAATTCACTATGTAGACTAATGATGGCCTCAAACTTATGGTGATCCTCCTACCTCTGCCTCCCAAGTCCTGGGATTAAAGGTGTGCACCACTGCAACCGGCTTGTATTTTTAAATTTTTAGTTGTATTTTAAGTGTTTGTACTATTGTATTTGTATTTTAAGAGATTCTGTTTAATTTGAGCTGGAGAGATGGCTTAGCAGTTAAGGAGTTTGCTTGCAAAGCCAAAGGATCCCAGTTTGACTCACCAGGACCCACATAAGCCAGAAGCACAACAGGGTGCATGTATCTGGAGTTGTTTGCAGTGGCTGGAGGCCCTGGCGTGCCCATTTTCATTCTCTCTCTCTCTCCCTTCTCTCTCTCTCTCTCTGTGCCTCTTTCTCTCAAATAAATAAATAAATAAATGTATTTTTAAAGAGATTTTGTTTTATCTAATTAAGTGATAGATGTTCACATAAATGTTTGTTATGGGTGAATTTTCTTGTAGAAATCACATTTTTCTATTACTTCAAAAATTTCGCATTTCATCCTAATTTTAGTATTAATATTACCATCCCTATTTTTGTTTTGTTAGCTAGCATTCCCCAGCTATTGCTTATTTTCATTCTTTCTGTGTAATTTTGGCATACATATATAATCCTGAGGACAGTGTGTAGCTTGTTAGTTGGATTTTTCCAGTTCTGGGGCTTGAAACCAGGGTTTCAAGAATGCTAGCTAGCCAGACGTGGCAGTACATGTCTTTAATTCCAGCACTTAGGAGGATCTCCGTGAGTTTGAGGCCAGCCTGAAACTACACAGTGAATTACAAGTCAGCCTGAGCTAGAGCAAAACCCTATCTGGTGGGGAAAGGGGGAAAGAATGCTAACTACGTAAGTGTTCTACCACTGAGCCCAGGCCTACATTACTAATGCATTGGACTGTCACTGGTTGTATTAGAGAAGCTTAACCTACTTGCGCCTGTTATTAGATGTTTATTTTATTCCTGATATTTTATTATATGTTTTGTTATATTTTCTTTTTAGTTGCTTTCCCCTCTCTTGATTTTTTTGCTGACTGGTCATGCTTTCTACTGCAATGCCCTATGACCTTGAATATGTATATATGATTTAATGGTTTAGAAAGCCTACCTATACTTTCTTATGGGAAGAAAGGATTTATTTAACACACATATATATATTATATTTTTATATACTTTTCTCTAGACAGCAAACACATGTGACTTTTCTAGGTGAACATCAGAGACCTATGTAGTAGAAATGAAATGTTAGTTTCATGTTAATAGCAATCATGATAGATTAGTTGGGTGACAGATTAGGGTGTGTCAGGGAGAGCAAGATAAAGACTCACTACATAGCCCAGGCTAGATGTAAATTTGTGATACTCCTGCCTCAGCTTGCTGAGTTCAGGGATGACAGGAGTACACCACCATAGCAGGCCCTACAGTCTGTTCTAAAAGGGAATGTTACCAGGTCTCCATGCCCTTCCTCCTTCCTGTATTGACAACCAGCTGTAGATCTCACCAATAATGGTGTGCAGGGAGAGGGGCAGCCAAAACCCAAGGCTGGGACATAGTCAAGAGCATCATGGGGAAGTCTCCTCAAAGTTCAGGCTTTGCGACATGTAGACACTATGGGGATCGGTAGAATGTCCAGAGAAGGAAGGCTACCAGGGGGATTTCCAGCCACTCCACTCCTAGTCACTAAAGTCATCATGGGCTGAGAAATCCTTGCTAGAATCAGGCAGATCCTAAGAATGTAAACATATCAAATTAAGGAACTCAGTTGAGAAAATAATGCTGTTAGACCTGTTAAGACGCTAGCAAATTGAGCTATTTACTGTCTAGCAAAGAAGGCATAGTAGTGAGTGAGAAACTATGACCTCTTCTTTTCCAAAACTAAGGTAGTTGTCATTTAAATTTTTTTTGATTTGATATTATGGGGGGATGCAGTCCTAGCCAGAAAATACAGGTACTGTGTACCTTTTTATATGTGTATGCATTTGAATGAAAGCTAGCATTTAAATTCCATATTTAACTTTCCACAGAATCCTTGGGTGGTGGGGAAGAATGAACAGAGTAAAGATCTACACAGAAATCCTGTAGAAGCACAAGGTAGTAAAATACCTTGTAAGAGCATCTATTTTAACATTCTTTTCAAATCATCTGGGGCTAGCTATGCAAGCCGCTTTCCTGCCAAATGTCTTTATTCTATTATTTATTTATTTATTTATTTATTTATTTATTTATTTATTCGATAGAGAGGGAGAGAGAGGCAGATATATAGAGAGAATGGGTGCATCTGGCCTTCCAGCCACTACAAACGAACTCCAGATGCATGCACCACCTTGTGCAACTGGCTTATGTGGGTCCTGGGGAATCAATCCTGGGTCCTTTGGCTTTGCAGGTAAGCACTTTAACCACTAAACTATCTCTCTGGCCCCCTATTTTGACATATTTTAAACTCTGTTAGAAATTATTGTGAATATGTATAAGTGCATGTATGCATATATGTGTGTGTAACCTCTAGTGTTGTCCACCTTTTTTTTTTCTTGAGACGGGGTCTCTCGTTGACCTGGAACTACCAATTAGGCTAGATTGGCCAGCAAGCCCAGGGACCCACCTGTCTCTGCCTCCACAATGAGTGCTGGGTTACATGTGTATGCCACCATGCCTGGCTTATTTTTTTCTTACGTGGGTTCTAAGGACTGAACTCAGGTCCTTACGCTTACAAAGCAAGTACTTTACGTACTGAACTATCTCCCCAGTCCTCATAATTATTTTTAATCATTGTCATATTACAGATGGAGGAAGTTTCCGAGAGTGGAAGACATTTGTTCAAACTGGTAAACAAGTGATAGCACTTGATCTGAACCCAAAATTCCTGACTAGTCCAGTATCATTTCCAGTCCGCACTTGAACTGTCTCCTTGCTGTTTTGTCTCTGAGAAAAACTTAAGCCTATGTGTACCCTTGTGGGTTGTGTAGGGACAAGCGAGTGCTGTGAAGCACTTGGCGGTCAGTGCTTCACAATGTAGGTCAGACAGTCCAGCCAGACCCCAGAGCAACTGCTTTCCCCAGGAACAGTGGGGGCATTTTTGGAGCACTATATCATGCAAAGGCTTTCCCTGTTAGCACAAATGCAAAAACACAGCATACATGACACTGCTAAGCCCTTGGAGGAGCTAAAGGGAAGTTGAAAGGTCAAGAGAGTGCTCTTGCTGGTACAGTACACATTGGTACATTGTTTATGCCACTGTAATGTAATAGAAGCCAGAGTCATTAAGCCTTTGGACCATCTGCCCTCAAGGTCAGACTCCTACCTAGTGGGGTGGGGTCATTATTTGGCAAACTACAGGGCCTGATGCCAACAACCAAGTTGAACTCTCAACATCATGCAGCTGAATTCCAAATAACCAGGCCCTTCATTCATTTTTAAAAATATTTATTTATTTGAGAGAGGGAAAGAGAAAGAGGCAGATGGTGGAGGGGGGAGAAAGAATGGGTGCGCCAGGGCCTCTAGCCACTGCAAATGAACTCCAGACACATGTGCCACCTTGTGCATCTGGCTTACATGGATACTGGGGAATCGAACCTGAGTCCTTACATTTTGCAGGCAAGTGCCTTAACCACTAAGCAATCTCTCTTCATTCATTTTTATGTAAACAAAAAGAGAGGCAAGGAACACATAGGAAAGCCTTGTCACTCATCCAGGAGGAAGATGCCTCATAAATACAGAACTCTAGAGGTAGCTGAGACAGTATGAAGAAGCAAGATGCCTTCATTTGATGTTCCTTTCTTTTAGATTGAGTACAGAATAGCCTAGCACAAGACAACACAGACAAGTTAAAAGTGTGCTAACACCGTTGGGAGGGATCTTAAATGGTGAGGTACCCTTTCTAATTCAGATTGGTGTCTCTGATTCAGAATTTGTGTTTTCCTCATGCATATACAGAACATGGGACCAAGAGAATATCTAAGTGTTTATTTAAACAATTTTCCTACTCAGGCTTATCCATCCTACTCTTGCACAATGCAGAGCACATATAATGAGGCAGAACTGATAAACAAGATCTTATGACCTTGAAGGATTCTGGGTTCAAACAATAAATCTTTACTGGTTGCAAGAAATTATTTTATTCTTTTGGGTCACAGTTTTCTCATCTATAACATGGAGATAATTTTACAAGAATTAAATGTGATACTGCTTTCAGAGTTTAGCCAGTGCAATGCAAAACTGGTGGCTACTATGATTGTTAGTAGGTAGAGAAGTTTATTCTCTGAAGATTCTAGATCAAAATTTCTCACAAGCATAACCAACCATGCAAAGAGCTTCATTTCTGAGGGTGCTATGCATGCAGAAAATAAAAGGCACCAAGGAATGAGGGAAATGAATCTGTGGGCCATTCTAGAGACATAATCTAGCTGAGAAGTAGAAGCAAAACCCCCTCCATAAGGTTGCTCTGAGCCCACATTCTTGTTTCTGAACTTCTAAATACGTGTCTGACCAAAAATAAGAAAGAATACGATACATAAATTACATCTCCAAGACAAATAAATAAGGAAAGCGTCACACCTAGTGAGAAGCACATGGTTTAGAGACAAAGCAAGGTTTAGTGGCAGCCATGAGCGTTGGGAGAGGAACAGGTAGTGTCACTGAATTCTGGAGAAGCAGTTTACGTGGTCCAAAACATAAAGCTCTTCATTCCTTTCAGAAAAATCCGCATTAAAGAGATATGTTCTTCTTAAAGACTTTTGGGACTACAGTAGTCTTCATTTAACTGAGACTCCAGTAGACTCTGGTTATGTGAAGCCTTGAGATTTATTCAGGATATAATTAGAGTGTGAGTCTTATCCAGCTGAGCAACATCAAACCCAACCTTGTGTGTTTACCACTTTTTTTTTTTTCTGGACTATGATTTTGATTTTGAAGTGGCTGCAGACAGGCTAAATTACATGATTCTGCAAAGGAAGTAAATTTACAAAACACAAACATCTGTCAAGAGTTTATTAATTAGCAACAATCATAATGAATGAGGAACACTATATTTTGTGTATCAGCCACTATTATTTTCTTTGCCATCAATCAACTTCTAGAAAGAAAGTTGGGGCTCTGGGTGGTGCCTAAAATTTACTAAATTACTGCTGCATATCTCCCAATGACATACTTAGGTACTGAAAGCAACATAATACCCACCAATTAACGTCCATGGAGAAATTTATGTACAGAAATAATCAGCCTTCTCTGTCTAATGACATCAAGTATGTTTACTGAGATACGACTGCTGATCGTTCTGCATAAGCTGCACTTTAACTTCGGGGGCACTGTGCAGCACTCAGAGTACTGACATAAGTGGAGGCAGAAGGAGTTAATGGGATGTTACACTAAGCTGATTGCAGGTTTTGTGTTTAATAATCTCCTCTGCCTTTATTATTGGAAAATTACTGCTGTGACTAGTAATATTTATCAAACCCTGATGGTATTTCTAGTAAATGGGTTTTATAGTTGTGAAACCCTCTGAGCCACAAGATATATACATGCAGGGGGAAAACAGGTTATGACCAAGACAGTATGCTACTGAGTGTATACTGGACTCATGAATTATGCTTTTTAAAAGCAGGAGGGCTGGAGAGATGGCTTAGCGGTTAAGGCATTTGCCTGCAAAGCCAAAGGATCCCGGTTCAATTTCCCAGGTCCTACATAAGCCAGATGCACAAGGTGGCGCATGCGTCTAGAGTTCATTTGCAGTGGCTGGAGGCTCTGGTGCACCCATTCTACCCCCCCACACACACACTTCTTTCTCGCTCTCAAATAAATAAATAAATAAATAAATAAATAAATAAATAAATAAATAAGCAGGACTCCCCAACCCATCTGTGAACGGGGACTGATATGAAACTTACCCTTTGTGTGGTGTATAGCACTGTATTTGTTACTAACTCCAAGTTTTCCTGCCAGAGGTCTCCTTAGCTTTTCAGTTTCCTTTTCAGTATTAAACAGTGTCCTTCCTGATAATAGTTTTAATACATAGATAAATATCCAAACAGCAAGCATCCAGAAAGAAAGAAAGAAAGAAAGAAAGAAAGAAAGAAAGAAAGAAAGAAAGAAAGAAAGAGAGAGAGAGAGAGAAAGGAGGGAGGGAGGGAGGGAGGGGAGGGGAGGGGAGGGGAAGGGAAAGGAGGGGAGGGAAGGTAGAAAGAAAGAAAGAAAGAAAGAAAGAAAGAAAGAAAGAAAGAAAGAAAGAAAGAAAGAAAGAAAGAGAAAGGAGGGAGGGAGGGAGGGGAGGGGAAGGGAAGGGAAGGGAGGAGAGGGAAGGTAGAAAGAAAGAAAGAAAGAAAGAAAGAAAGAAAGAAAGAAAGAAAGAAAGAAAGAAAGAAAGAAGAAAGAAAGAGAGACAGAGAGAGAGAAAGAAAGGAGGGAGGGAGGGAAGGGAGGGGAGGGGAGGGGAAGGGAGGGGAGGGAAGGTAGAAAGAAAAAGAAAGAAAGAAAGAAGGAAGAAAGAAGAAAGAAAAAAGAAAGAAAGGAAGGAAGGAAGGAAGGAAGGAAGGAAGGAAGAAAAACACACACAAAAGAATGTAAGAGCCAAAGGAAGGGTAGGACTGCTTACAATGCAATCTTCCAGACATAAAATAGCCTGGATACTCATGACCTTGCAGTACCTGGCACTATCTACACAAGACCCTCATAATAGGAGGGAAATATAATGATGTAAAAATAAAAGACTAATTGAGGGGGAGGGGATACGACAGAGAGTGGAGTTGTGAAGGGGAAAGTGAGGGGGAGGGAATTGTCATGCTTTATTGTCTATAATTATGGAAGATGTCAATAAAAAAAGCAAAAAAAAAAAAAAAAGATCTGTTGTCCTATTTGGCCCTTTATTTTTATTAAAGTTTTTCAGTTGGGCAAAAAATTATTTTTTCCTCATCTCCATTAAGGCTATATAGCAATTAGATGATCCAAGTTAAGTGAAAGTATTTAATATGATAGGAAACAGGGGAAATTATTTAGCCTATAAACTATTCTGCTTTAGGTGGCAAACTGAAGCTCTGATCAGAGTGAAGCGGGCAGAGAGTAAAAGCAGGCCAGGTGGCAAGCCAATGCTAACACTGGAATTTAAATCCAATTTTTAAAAAGCTTCATTTTCCAAAATTAGTCTTTGGACCACAGCTTACAATCTTTGATTTAGTTCAGGTGATGGATTTTGGACATGTGGAAAAATGAGAAAACGTTCCATGTAATTTCTTTCTCCTAAGAAAAAGAAACAAAAATGCCTTATATAGCAGCATCTAATTTTTTGACATTTTTACAACATATAGTTTCATTTTTATGATGCATAAGTAACTTTTCCTTTGATGAAAAAAACAAAACACAAATTAATTAGATGACAGGTCCCTCCTAGATCCATTTGGTTCTGCCCTGATTCTATTGGTTTACTTTGCATTTCTGAGACTGTAACATGCATTATCTAATTCCGTAGGTAATAAGAAACATTGAGTGCCTCCTCTGTTCCAGGCACTATGTGAACCCATTTACACCTTGCTTCATGCCCAATAGTCCTTTAGGATTGGGATTTCTGGGCCTATTTTACAAATAAGAAGAGGGGTTCACATGTTTGACCCCAGTGATTCTGTAACATGGTACTTCCGATGAATGTGACTCTCCCTAAGGTGAGAGGCCAGAGAGAGAGGAACATGCCTTTGCTGGCACTTCTCTGGAGAGGATAACCATCTGGGCTTCTCAAATTTGGGGACAGAATGGCAGTGTACCTGAGGCATGTTCCCTATGAAGGGGACAGTCCTTATCTCAGAATCCTGGAAGTTTAAGACTATCTAAGAAGTGGATTCCAATGTACTCCTGGCCCCTACCAAGTTTCTCTGGCACCTGGAGAAAGGCCTTGGGCCTTTCAGAAGACAGGCAGACTTGTACCATCGCCATGTGAAAGAGAACCACCTGACATCAAATCTTTTCACAAACTTACAAGAGGAAGCACACAACCAAGGAAGTTGGGCATTTCTGTGCTCAACAACTTTTCTCAACAGACCACCACATGATTCCCCCTCCCTTTAATAAATCTTTTTTTGAAAAAGCGCCCTTTAAAACTCCAGCTCCATTTCCTTGAAGAGAAAATTCAGAGTTCTCATACATCAAACATATGACAGGTAATTTTTAATCATTTCAATTATTTATTCTTCATTGTTTAATGCTTTATAACATTCCTCCTTGAATAATTTATTATGCCATTTATGTTGATTAAAAATGGATGATGGGGACATACTCCCTCCACATTCTCTGAGGCTACGATCTTTCTCTGTCAGGTCACTTGGGAATAGACAACAAAGTATTCTACTCATTTCTTCTTAATTCACTTTAACTGTTTACAAGTCCCTTCTTTTCCAAGAAGGCTTCTTTTTCCACAAAACGATGAGAATTTATCTTAGTGTAACAACTGCTCATTTATTTTTGTAATAGAACAAGAAGCCTTATCTAAAGACTCATTTCCTACACACTGAGGTCTTGGGGGAAAAGGCTGACGCTACTTTTATAACGTTCAGAATGCCAATGTAAAAAGGAGGTATTAAAAAAATAAGATTCTAGAATCTTCCATGACAGAATCCAGATCTTGTAGAACTACCTTTCTCTTTTCCTTCTTTATTCTTTTTTCTTTTCACATGACTTTATTATGTCTTCAGTCATTTGTTGACTTTCTTTTGACTTTTTTTCCTTTTACCTATTTTCAATTTCTCCCTAAAATCTCTCACCTTTGAACTTCTCAACCCTGTGACTTCAGCATCTCTCTGCATCCACCAACCCTAAATCCTATGACCCCCGCATCATCAGTGCCTCAACTCGCCATGCTGGACACTCCTGCTCAGAGCTGGTTGTCCACGCTTCTCTAAGGGAGAAGCAGAAAGGACACGGGGCGTGGGGAGGTATGGAATGATGCCCGAGCCAGAATCCCGAGGGTTGGCTTTGCTTCTTCACTCTTGCCTCCATAATCATTCTGTGACCAGTGTAAAGTTATGTCACAGGACAAGGAAGTCTAAACACAGGCTCTCCAGGTGCCAAGCCCCTAAACAAACAGCAACCACAGGTGATCAATCCATCATGGAATGGAGATCACACATTAACCAAGTCCCTTTCCCCTACCCAGAAAGTGACCCCTCATGTAGCCTAAGCCACATGCATCTTGTTCCCTCATGCACCACGGGTCACACTCTAACTACACCCACTTCCCAGATGTAAGACTAGCCTTCTCTTTACTTCCTCCTAAGGGTCTTTAAAAGACGCCGCCTTGCTTTGTCTGGTGGGACTGAGGCTTCTTACTTGAAACCCTGCCATGCTGTGCTGCTCATGCCTGAAGGAAGATTCGACTCAGCTCCTCTTCGAACCTCCACTCCTCTCCATCAAAGAAAGGAGGCAGGGAGAGAAAGCCAAGCCTAACAACCAGTACGTACACATTTCACTTCTTAGTATTTATGGAACATATCTTCTGACCAGCGGCAATATCTTCCCTTGCTGGCATTCTGCAGCGGTCTCCAGGCCCAGCTCCCCCTTTCCTCAGTTTGCAACAGCCAGTGGGATCTCTATGAAAGTTCTGCTTACAAGCTTTTTCCTATTGTGACTGAGTTCAAGTCCAGTGGTTTCGTTTGTTTTTGTTGTTGTGTATGTGCTTTATTATTGATTTGAGAGAGAGGGAGGGAGAATTGGCATGCCAAGGTCTCAGCTGCTGCAATTGAACTCCAGAAGCTTGCGCCACCTACTGGTCATGTGTGACCTTGCACTTGCCTCACCTTTGTGCATCTGGCTTACATGGGATCAGGAGAGTTGAACATGGGTTCTTAGGCTTCGAAGGCAAGTGCCTTAATCACTAAACCATCTCTCCAGCCCATGTTTTGTTTTGTTTTTTAATGAGTGTACCAGGGCCACTGCAAACAAACTCCAGATGCGTGCACCCCCTTGTGCATCAGGCTAACGTGGGTCCTGGGGAATTGAACCTGGGTCCTTTGGCTTTGCAGGCAAATGCCTTAACTGCTCAGCCATCCCTCCAGCCTCATTTTTTTTTAAACAAGCCTTGAACTCATGATCTTCCTGCCTCAGCCTCCTGAGTCCTAGGATTATAAGAGCAGCCACCATGCTCAGCTTAAGTCCAGTGCTCTTAATATGTGTACCTGGCCTTAACATACATGAAGGTTCCTACTTAATTCCCAGGCCCTTTATTACACAAAGGCAGAGGTGACAGCTCCTCTTCCCCACAGATCTACTCTCTGTACTCTACACATTCTAGCCACAACAAAGTACCTTCAATTCCACGAAGGGTTGCTCTTGTCTCCTGGGAGCACAGTTCCTCTGCCAGTAGCCTTCTTCACTACTGCCAGTGGATGACTCCTCTATCTTCCCATGAATTTGGGGCATGGGCTACTGTGTCTCTCTCATGTGATCCCTGGACTCTCAGCATACCTCTCATCATACCACTCACCAAACTGTGTGGTAATTTCCTGATTACTGAGTTGTAAGCTTGATGTGGGAGGACTGTGCATTGTTTGTTTACCATTGCATGCTCAGTGCTTGGCACAAGACATACACTCAATAAACGTCCATTGGCTGAAGAATGGCTGTGTTGTCACTGGTTCCATTGGTGGCTTCCAATGAACCATGCTTTCTGCTCACATCATGTGCAGCTTTCTCCTCTTGGATCTGGGCTCTATCTGGGACTTGCTTTAACCACTTGAACGCTACACAAGACACCCTGCTACTTCTGTTTTGTGATCCTGAATCTACATGGGAAAACACAGTAGCCATCAGTGCTCCTCAACAGAACTCTTTCCAGCTAACTGGATATCTGAATACAACCACTGGATTATCCCCAGACAAAAAAAGCACAAGAGATGACCAACTGAACCTAGACCAGATTACACAACTGTGGGCAAATAAAATGACTGATGCTTGAACCGGGCATGGTGGCGCACGCCTTTAATCCCAGCACTTGGGAGGCAGAGGTAGGAGGATCACCTTGAGTTCAAGGCCACCCTGAGACTACATAGTGAATTCCAGATCAGCCTGAGCTAGAGTGAGACCTTTCCTCGAAAAACAAACAAGCAAGCAAACAAACAAACAAACAAAAAAGATTGATGTTTTAAACATTAAGTTATGGGGTGGTTTGTTACACAATAATATGTAAGTGGGCTGGAGAGATGGCTTAGCAGTTAAGGCACTTGCCTGCAAAGCCAAAGGACCCAGGTTCAATTCCCCAGGACCCACGTAAGCCAGATGCACAAGGGGGAACACACATCTGGAGTTCGTTTACAGTGGTTGAAGGCCCTGGCACGCCCATTCTCTATCTTTCTCTCTCTCTCTCTACCTGCCTATTGCTGTATCTCTCTCTCAAATAAATAAAATAAAATATTTAATAATATGTAAGTATAATGTACTGAATGTATAAATAAAGAGAATAAGAACTTATTGCACAGGATTATTTTCATTCAAAGATAGAAACATTTATAAGAAACAACAGATCCAAAAGAAAATAGCAATATGACTTAAAAAGAAGTAGAGGAACTCATACTTCCAGCTTCCATTTACATTCCTCTGCTATTTTCTTTGGTTTAAGACATTTTCCAATGAAAAGATTTTCCTACTAATTTTTTTTTTTTAAGATTCCAGGTCTGACATTAAAGTTAAGGAGCTGAACCAAGAATGGCATGAAAATATCAACAAACAGATGGAAACTGCTTAAGATCCCAGGACTGAGCCATCCTGCTGTTCCTTCTCTCTCACCAGCACCACAGGGGCTGCCGTGCTCAGGAAGGGCAAGGGCCCTGTGGGGACTCTATGCTGAGCTGGACTGGACACCAAATGTTCAGTTCTGCATGGAAAAAAATCTACCATCCCTCAAAGAACAGAACGGCCAGCTTTTACACACACACAGCCTCGTGACTTGTCAGTGGGCTAGTAAAAATAAACAGCTACCAATGTCTTTAACCCAGGCATCCAACTAATTACACACACTCAAAACAATGTACCGACGTTCCAGGGAGACAACTAATGCACATCATAACACAATCTAGACTACACTAGATCTTTTCAAAACCTCACTTAGATCTGCACCAATTGCTGCTGCTCTTTCAGAAAGAAAAGTGGCTAAAGGTGCTTGTTTGCAAAACCTGCAGGTCTAGGTTCAATTCCCCAGTTACCCACATAAGGCCAGACACACAAAGTGGTCTGGCTTTGCTTTGCAGTTACAAGAGACCCTGGAGTGTCCATATGCACACACATACAAAAACATGTAAATAAAATTTAAAAATTAAAACTTCATTTAAAAACAAAACAAAACATAAACTAGTCTCTGTCAATCTACTGGCTATTCTAATTGTGCATAGGACTGGGGGGGGGGAGGCACATCTGTCCTTACTACATCTCTGACTTGGCCGGACCCTCAACTCTCTCCTCCCCACAGAACACACTCCCTTTCTTTTTCTAGAATGTGTCCAGCTTGTTCTCATCTCAGAGCCTTTGCATTCCCTCTGCCTGATGCATGCTTGCCCCGAGATGTCATGCGTCTGGCCCCTGGGCATTCATAACTCAACTCTCCAGTCACTTCCTCAGACGGGCTTTCCTTGTCAGCTGTATCTTGAGCCGTATCTCCATCATTCTCCAGTCCGTCACTGGCTCAGGCTTTCTCACAGTCTTTATCACTATCTTAATTCATTTAAGTCACCTGTTTATTGGATTACTGTCAATTCTTCATTGTAGAAGGCAAACTCCATGGGGGCAGGTACCTTGCCTAAGCAAGTTTCCATAGTAAAGCTCAACAACTTTAGAGAGTGAATAATAGAGGCTGCAAAGTGTGTGTGTGGTGGGGGGGGGGGTGGTACAAGGGTTAACACATAGAATGCTGGGCTCAACTCTATGGGTTAGTGGGCCCACAATATCTGGGTGAATGTGGCTGGAGCAAAGCTTAGAGCCGGGATATGGCACTTGTCCTGATGAGGAGGGCACTAGATGGACAGAACCGATGAAGTGAGCTTTTCTCAGAGCTGCATCACCTGACAGCAGAGTACAGCTACCCTGCCCCACCCCAGGTAAACCTCCACATCAGTGCCTGTTTCCTGGAGGGTGTCTCAGCTGAGAGCCTCAAGAGAACAGGAATCAGGTCGGCTGGACTGACCCTGATTAGCTCTGTAGAGAGTCTATCGAAGTCCTGCAGAGATGGGGCCTTGAAAATATACACTTTTCATCATGGTCTCTAGAGTGGGAAAATCCATACGGAGAACTACAGTTGTGCGCTCAGGAAAACAGAGCTAATCTAAGTGTCCTGAAATAGAGAAGCAGTCACATGAGGTTCTGATAGGGGCTTCTATCTTCATGTCATGTGTGGTGTCCAGCCCTCTAGGGCAGCCACCCCAGACACAGCAAGCCAGTCATAAACATGCACCCTCCAGAGAGAGTATCAGAGTGCTTGGGCCAGAAACAAAACAAAGAATGTGTTCCCTGCTAAGAGGTTTTTGGCATTGATTAGTGGACTGTCTTGATTCTGAGAGATTTTTTCCAGAAAGTATTTGGAAAAAATACTTGACATTATGAGAACACTGATTCAATACCTATAATGAACCTTGGTAAACAATGCACACATCTTTAACAAATGAGATTTCTTTAGGACAAGAACATCTGTGATTTTAAAAAATCATTTTTAAACCTTCACATCAGTGGGGGATTAGGCAACAAAGACGTGAGAGGTGGCCTAAAAGGGGAACAAGAACCATCTCTGTATAAACACAACTCGCCAGGAATCTACTTTCCCTAGAATTAAGGTCAGAAGCAAAAAGGGTGGGAGGAAATAAGTAAGGTCTTCAGGACCCTTTTGCAGGGAGAAGGGCATGCTCAAGAAAAAAGTGCCTCTCTTGACTTGGGTTTAGGAGCAAATGCCCTAAGCTGCCAGCTTCCAGAGTTGCAGGACAGCCATCACCGGAAAAGTCTGGGGAGAATCGTTCATCATAGAGTTTGCTTGGCAGAAGAGAAAGTAAGAAAGCAGTCTCCCCTTCAAAACTCTCCCTTATGTTCCCCAGTTCAACGTTACAGAGAGCCCTGCACCCAGACAGCAGCAGTCCTCACTGTAACAGATCACAGAGAAAGATGACAATACTCGGGAATTAATTCACGGTCTCTATTATTTGGCCTATAGGGACAAGCAATTGGCTTAGCATTCACTTTGCTTATTGTGATTTTTCTGTGATATGCCCCAAAACCTGTCCTGGCCAAGTATGAACAAATAGATCATTAGAGTGATTCTATATATCAAAATCACCCAGGACAGAAAACAGGAAAACGCACACAGGATTTTTCTCTTTTTCCACTTACCACCACTGAGCTCCTCTGCTGCGGGTGAGCTCAGCAGCACAAGTGCCTTGGATAATCTAGAAATTGCTTCCATATGTGGGCACAGGAAAGAAAGTCCTCACTGGCTGCCTGGGAAGGAAGCTCTGGGCAGCCACTCCTTCCTGCCAGAAAATGTTCCTCAGGCCAGAGACACACAGGCCTTTGAGCTGAGAACACAGCGACCATCTCCAACTTCCCCAGTTCCTGGATGTGGAAACTGAGGCAAGGTCATGAGACTGTGGCAGGGCTGCAGGAAGAAACTGGGCCACTTGGTTACATCTCGGGTCATACATCATCTTTTCCTCTCCTCCCTGAAAGCCCCTCTTCCCCTTCACTGTGTGTGCACAGAGAGAGAGAGAGAGAGAGATTAAAAGACCTGTAACTCATTTAGTGTCACAGGAAGATGGCTAGCTGGGGAATGGGGCACCAGGCCTGGGGCTGCAGGCTGCATTGGGGTGGGATAAGCTAAGAAAACTGTTTATGGAAGGCCAGTTCTAAAGGGAGGGTGCATAAGAGCTGTCCTCACTCTGAGCGGGACCACACCAGGATCTCCAGGGCCCTAGGCTCATCCTCAATGCCCCTTTAGTGCTGGGGAGGTCCAGGAACTGGAGCAAAGACTCCACTTAGGATTGAGCCAGCACCCTCTTCACAGAAACCTATCAAGTAAAAACTCAGAGAAGATGAATCCTGAATCACACACACCATCCAAAAACCACTGACCCAATAGGGGAAGTTCAGCACAGGTACAAAGGAGCATCCTTGGACAGTCAGGATGCAATGAACAGCTCGCACCGTACACACAGATATACACAAAGGGAAAAGAAAAGACCATGTTGCCTTATTAATACTTTCAACTAGGGTAGTTGCACTATAGGCAAGTTCCACTGTACCAAGGTTGGGGCAGGCTTGCCCAGCACCATTGAATTTTCATCTCCAAGTCAAGAGTCAGAGCATACTGTCCCAAGGCCCAGTTATACCTCAAACGACCCTCAGCTTTGTTTGTTTGTTTGTTCGTCCGTCTTTCTGTTTTTGTTTTTTCGAGATAGGGTCTCACTCTAGTTCAGGCTGACAACCCTCAGCTTTTTAAAGACTTGTGGAGGACCTAAGCCCAGATGGGCCTTGGCATTTCTATTATATAACCCAGGCTTTTCTGGGTCTTAACTATCCTGTCCCATTCTATGCTATGTTACACATCAAGTATGTTAAAATGTCCTTCAAATAATGCTTCACTAACAAAATCACCGTTGATAATAAGTATTATTACTACCCTAGTTGCAAATATTAATTGGGTAAACATGTACTTTTTCTTTTCTGTATGTGTGTATGGCATTGAGGATTGACCCTGGGGCCTCATGCATGCTAGGCAGGCACTTTACCATTGAGGCACATCCTCAGCTCAACAAGGTCTTTCATAAGTATTTACTGATAGGCTAGAGAGATGGCTTAGTGTTTAAGGCACATGCCTATGAAACCTAAGGACCTTGGGTCGATTCTCCAGGTCCCATGTAAGCCAACTGCACAAGGGGGTGCAAGTGTCTAGAGTTCATGTGCAGTGGCTAGAGGCACTGGCGCGCCCATTCTCCCTCTCTCTCTCTCTCTTTCCCTCTCTCTGTCTCTAATAAATAAATAATAAAACAAAATCTTTTTAAAAATTAAAAATAAATATTTACTAAATAGACACAGAACTATTGATGTAATACTGCATACATCCCTATAACATGATTCCTTGTAGATGATGTACCTTTTGGGTTTCTATTTCACTATAAACTGTACAATTTCCACATCTAATACCACAGCAATTATTACACACCAATTGGACCTCAGGCAACCATAGACTATGAGTAGGCTTAATGTTTGTTTTTTTTGCATCAGGTCAAAGCATCCTAGAGAAGCAAGTGTCCCTGTCCAAGCAGATGAAGCCCACCTTCTACTCCTATCAACCATCACTTCTACCCCCTCCCTCGGTCCTCCTTCACCACCACCACCTCCCCAGCTCTAGTGACTGAAAGAGAGGGCGACCTCTTCTAGGACCACATCGCTTATGCCACTGGATCTCCTGAAAAATCTTCTGTGGTTAAAATGAAACTGGTTTACATGTGCCCGACAAATGTCTACTTAAATGTATTTGTCAAACAGCAAGTAGCTGCCCAATCGCTCATGCATTCCAACCAGCTTTTTTCCCTTCCTTTTAAATAGTCTAAAACAGAAGATATGTTGCAGTTGATCAACATGGAAATTGTTTTATACATCTTTTTGTTTTTATTTCCATCTGTCCACCCATTCATCTATTCACCGAATCCATCTATCAATCAATCATCAATTCTCAGTGAAAAATGTATCTCTTAGGCTGGAGAGACGGCTTAGCCTTTAAGGTGTTTGCCTGCAAAGCCAAAGGACCCAGGTTCAACTCCCTAGAACCGATATAAGCCAGATGCTCAAGGGGGCACATGTATTTGGAGTTCATTTGCAGTGTCTAGAGGCCCTGAGCACCCATTCTCTCTCTCTCTCTTTCTCTCTCCATCTCTCTCAAATAAATAAATAAAAATATTTTTTAAAAATGTATCTCTTATTTGGATCATGGTCAAAACAGGTTTCAAAATGCTGATTTGGAGGCTGTTTCTTTATAGGCTGGGCTCAGCTCACAGACGACACCTTCGGATATTGCCCCACTGTTCCCCTTCATGCGTGTCACTTCCGTGGAAAGAGGTCAGGCTCTGGGTGTGCTTCTTTTTTATTTAAACTCTAAGGCACTACCCAGTACTGTTTTCCCCAATCTCTAGAATCTACACAGTATAAACTTCCTTGCTTATAAACCCCAATTTAGGACTGAGTTTATTCCTACAGTTGTTCTACCTTGGGCCCTTCTGATTTACCTCATGGGGAAAAAAGGAGGAAGTCTCTGGGCCTTCTTGTGCAATAGGGTCAGTTTCAGCACACTCTGCTCCTTAGTTCCTCCAAGCAAGCAAGTATGCAAGCATGCAAGCATGCAAGCAAGCCACTAGTGGTTTCAAGAGAATTTGCTGGTTTACACTGGAGCTAGGATAGTAAGTTCGGGAGAAGGTGGGGCCAGCCTGGTGACAAGGTCCCTGCAGGCCCCACCCTAACGACTCAGGGAGGAGCTGAAGCCACTTTCTGCACTGCCACCCAGTTCTGAGCAGTAGCTTGCACACAGCCAGGGGCTGGGCTTCACAAAAGGTTGGCTGATGTGACACAACACACTGCAAGGCAGGATCCAAACTGTTGTTCTAAGCAAGGACAAGGCAGGGAAACACCAGAAACTTTCAAATATGAATCCTAGCTCCATCTTTAGTCCTTGAATTCTAGAATGGTCAGGGGTACATCAGAAACACAAAAAGATCCTGTGGCCCTTTGACCAAGAACAATGAATGGATCTGAGGCCAGACCCCGTGCGGGACAGGGCTTGGGGGGGGGGGGCAGGATTGTTATTTGATCTGCTCTTGGGAGCTTTTTGTTTTGCCTTTCCCTAGGTTTGAAAAGATGACCAGGTAACCAGCCAGCAGAGGAGTCTGCTGGGGCTCACAGGGCTGCAGACCGGATGGAGAGAGAGGACGAAGGAAGAAGTGGCTCCCATCCTGGAACAGTCTACGAAGTACGTGTTCTGCAGGAGCTGTGGAGAATTTTCTTCATCTCCTCTCTGCCCTTACAGTTTGTTTCCTCAAATGCTCTTCCTGTGGAGGTGGTCATGCAGAACCAGGGATGAACCAGCCCCAGGCCCATGACACCTCACAGCTCCCCTAAGGCCCTCCCGTACTGTTTTGAGGCTCTGTCACTCAGAGGTGGGCCCTAGGTTTCTTCCTTACTGCTAAAGAGCTCTCATTTATTAAAAAACTCTGAGGATCCTTGGGCCATTGTTCTTCAAGGCACAAGGGGCACATAGTCATCCTGTGGATCTGTGCCCAGAAGGGGCAATCTTGGTCCTGACAGGGTGCTGGGCGAATGGAATAGGATATAGGGATGCCTTCCACAGGCTGTCTGAGCCCCTTTGAGGAGCAGCTTAAAGCCCCATCCCAGCAGTCTCACAAGAACTCCTCACTGGCCCCTCTGGCCCCAAAGCTAGTAGGGTCTCAGCTTGCTGAGTCCAAGTACTCAGCAGCTAGATTTGAGATACATTTCTCCTTGCAGAACAGAGGTGGCCATTTCCTTTCTCTCGTCCCTGCTTCATCACTGAATTCTGGAACGCCCTGAGCCAGGTTAACTCTACCACCTCCAAAAAACTAGTAGAGCCAGAGGCTGCTAAAGACTGGTCAGTGTTCTCCTGCCAGGCCTGTCTAGAAGGCAGAGGCTGTATGTACCATGCAAACTCCATGGCACGGCTACTACTTGAATATCACCTTGTTCCCCGGCAGTTCCTACTGTATTCTGTACCTGACGGTGATTTCCAGCACCCATCTTGTATATGTATGTGGGGGGGGGGGTACACACGTGTGTGCACATGTGTGGAGGCTGGAAACAATCTCAGGTGTTATTCTTCAAGTGCTGTCACCTACTTTTTATTGAGACAGGATTTCTCTGGGGCCTGAAACCAGCTAGCCAGCAAGGCCCAGGGATCTGCATCCTTAGAACTGGGATTACTGGCACATGTCAGTTCTGAGGATCAAGCACATGTCCTCATGCTGACAAGGCAAGCTCTTTAGCAACTGAGCTATCTCCCCAGCTCTCAGATTCCCCCTTTAAGAGAATTTCAACTTTGGTCTTGCCTAGTTAAAAAAAATAAATCATTCTATGTTTCACCTATAATTTAATACAAAACTCATCTGTAATATTTTAAGTAATCTCAAGCAGTAGGGAGAAATCTGGACTAGAAATTTACAAGCCCACACTGCAGAGATGGCTTAGCAGTTAAGGCACTTGTCTGCAAAGCCTAAGGACCTAGGTTTGACTCCCCAGAACTTGTATAAGTGAGACGCACAAGGTGATGCATGCGCACAAAGTGACACATGCATCTGGAGTTTGATTTCAGTGGCTAGAGGCTCTGGTGCACCAATTCTTTCCTTCTCTCTCTCTCTCTCTCTCTCTCTCACTCATAAAAAAATTAATAATAATAAAGAGAAAAAAGAAATTAGCAAACCCATGTTCGGATTTTTTTTTAATCTTATTTATTCATTTGTAAGCAGAGAGAGATAGAGAGAAAACAGAGGCAGACAAAGAGAGATAATGGGCATGCCAGGGCCTCCAGCCACTGCAAATGAACTCCAGATGCATGTGCCCCGTGTACAGCTGGCTTACATGGGTCCTGGGGAATCTAACCTGGGTCCTTTGGCTTTGCAGGCAAACACCTTAACCACTAAGCCATCTGTCCAGCCCCAGCAAACCCATGTTCTTGTCTCAACTCTGTAAGTAATTGGCAATTGGCCTGGGGCAGGCCACCTGACTTCTCTGGAGTTTCACTTGTCAAATGGCAATAATCTTCTTGTAGATTTCCATCACTAACATTCTAGCATGTTGCATTTTTTTAGTTAAAAGGTTCGACATTTTTTAGTTGAGTACTATATTCCTTTCCTGCCAACTCAGTATAGCTGACTGCATTCGTTTATTCTTGAGAATATAATGTGTTGATGAACAGTAGTCACAGGAAACACTTGATGCTCACTAGAAACTGAAGCCTTAGAGGTGTTCAGAATGCATGTCTGTGGTGGGTGGCAGGTGTTAAATGGCTGATCCACAGCAAAGTTTATGTGCAGCCAAAACACCCCCAAGGAGCTGAGTTATCAGCAGGTGCTCTCCATCTCATCCAGCTGCTCTTTTCTCTGAGGGTGGTGGCCCAGGTCATGGCTCCAGAACACCAGGTCAGTGGTCACCTGGCTGCCAAATCAACACAGGCCATCTAAGCCTTTTACTCTGAAGAGACAGGAAGGGGGCCTGGTGGCTCAGGGTGGGCTAAAGCCACCCAGCAGAGCTGGACTGAATCTCTATCCTGCCAAGTTCACTGAGTTAATTACCTCAAATTCCTCACCCATAAATGGAAATACTACTAGAGCCTGTGTTATGGGTGGTTGTGGGTTGGGGATTCAATGAGTTTATTTATAGCATCAAATTATTTATTTATTAATGGGTGGCCATTCATATAAATTGTATGTGTGTGTCTTTATGAGCACACCAGGGTCGCTTGCCACTGCAAATGAATGCCCAGTCCAGCTCTACATGGGTAGCTGGGGAAATGAATTCTGGGCAGGCTGGCTTTGCAAACAAGCATCTTTATTCACTGAGCCATCTCCCCAGCCCCAATTTACAGCATGTATGTTGCTGTCACTATGTCATCATTACCCCCGAAGAAATAGCTACCAAAAATCTGAATAGGAATAACTCATCCTGGTTTCTATGACTTTGGCAAATTACAATTGAGTAGTAATTGTAGACAGACAAATTAGGAAAAAAAAAAAAAAAAAAACCACCTCCAGCCTTTCTAAGGGCAGATCTAGGGGCCTTAGTCCAGCTACCTCATTAGTAAGAGGACCTTACATGCCTGGGGAGGAAGATTAGGAAACTGCTCTTTATTCCCTGCTGGGCTCTCGTTCCAGCTCAGAAGCACCTGATTCTTATCCTCTCATTACCAACCTCGGCACCGGTCACCATGGACCTACTGGCCTTTCCTCTTCCCCTCTGTTACTAGGACCAGGGATAACAGGACATGGAGGAGGAGCTACCAGGACTTTGCTCTCTTGGGAATCTGAGTTGGACCTGGGAAAGCATTTTCTCCTAGTCGCAGCTTTATAAATAAACGGTGAGAGGGCTCTGTAGACAAATGTGTCCAGCTGCTCAGTGTGGCAGCAAATCCACAGGGAAACCATATACCAGTGTGCTGGTCCAGTTCCTGTCCATGTACAACCAAAGACCCTGTCATGTCAACGCCAATACTGAGACTGAAAGAGCAGTACTTAACTGCCTGCCATAACAGTAATGGGACGTTCCTCAGACCATGAGTAAGAATTACAAGCAAGAGACTCCAACCAGCCATGGCCACAGCCGCCAACCAACAGTGTGGGTCAGAACTCCCAATGGTACTGCTACTTTTGTCCACTCCCCCAAATCATAGTGAGCACCCTCCAAAGCACACGGTCAGCTGCATGTGGATTCTGTCTGGGATTTGTGAAAGCCTGAGTTTTCTTGAGGCTCCACGTATGTCAGTACCTGAAGGCAGATGTCCCCTTTGCCCACCGTCTCTTTGTTCCGGGTTCCGGACTCCCACTAATCCTCAGAGATGGTGCAGACTATAGAAACTTGAGTTGTTCTCAGCTCACTGACTTAACCCTTCACATGGCTGGCATTCTTTGCCAAAGGCAGCCATGAGATGAAAGGGGCAGTAGACTAGGGACTCAACCCTCATATTCAAGTCTCAGTGCTGCTGCCTACGAGTCAGATGACCTTGTCAGTGCTGAAATAGAGAACAGGAATCTACAGGAATGGGAAGAAAATAGGGGTTCAGATATCTATGTACATTATTAGACCTGAGTAAGTACAGACTGAACAGTGTAGTCATTAACACTGCAGACGATCAGTCAGTCTAATGAGTGGGGAGTTCTGCTATGCCTGTCTCTCACTGAATAATACATAAGGGAGAGAAATGTATGTCCATTGTACTTCTCATTGATCTAAAACAGTGCATGGGTACATATAAAAACCAAGTTAATCCGGGCATGGTGGTGCACGCCTTTAATCTCAGCACTCGGGAGGCAGAGGTAGGAGGATCGCCGTGAGTTCAAGGCCACCCTGAGACTACATAGTGAATTCCAGGTCAGCCTGGGCCAGAGTGAGACCCTACCTCGAAAAACCAAAAAAAAAAAAAAAACAAAAAAAAAAAAAAACCAAGTTAAAACCGGGCATGGTGGCGCATGCCTTTAATCCCAGCACTTGGGAGGCAGAGGTAGGAGGATCACTGTGAGTTTGAGGTCACCCTGAGAATACATAGTGAATTTCCAGATCAGCCTGATCTAGAGTGAAACCCTACCTCGAAAAACCAAAAAAAAAAAAAAAAAAAAAAAAACAAGTTAACATGTCAGCAAACTCATTGGAATCTTACTATGTACTTGCTGAAGAAAGACCATTAGCTGAAACACTGGGCTCTTTCTGTTACATGAAGGGTTTTTTTATATATGTTGGGATGAGACCTGAGCCAGATGCCTGGCAGATTTTGTCTTACATGCAATAAAAATCAAGTGCCTGGTGGGCTCTGAGGCAATGCCTCTCTTGGGCGGTAACTCTTATCAGGTAAAGCCAAATGTACAAAGTGGTACATGTGTCTGGAGTTTTTTACAGTGGCAAGAGGCCTTGGCACCCCCATTCTCATTCTCATTTATTCTCTCCCCCACTGTCAAATAAATATTTTTTAAAAATCAAGCTAGGTGTGGTGGTGCAATACCTTTAATCCCAGCACTTGGGAGGCAGAGGCAGGAGAATCACTGTGAGTTCAAGGCCACCCTGAGAGTACAGAGTGAATTCCAGGTCAGCCTGGGCTACAGTGAGACCCTACCTCAAAAAAAACAAACAAAAAAATCAAACTGGAATGACTCAAAAGGCAACATAGCGCTGAGAAGAAGGGACAGAAGAGTGTACAGCACTGACACATCTCTATCACACCTTCCAAGGCTCAGGGTCCATTGAGGAAGAGGTGGCAGAAAGAATGGAAGAGCCAAAGGAAGGGTACTACTCCTTACAATGCAACTGTCCACATAGAAATTGGCCTCAATATCCATGATCTCACAGTGCCTAGCAATACCTTCACAAGACCCTCATAATAGGAGGAAAAGATGATGACATAAAATTTAAAAAGAGACTAATGGAGAGAGGGAGGGGATATGATGGAGAGCAGAGTTGTGAAGGGGAAAGTGGGGGAGGGGAGGGAAATATCATGGTTTATTGTCTGTAAGTATAGAAGTTGACAATTAAAAAAAAAATCAAGCTTGCTGGGCGTGGTGACACACGCCTTTACTCTTAGCACTCAGGAGGCAGAGGTTGGAGGATTGCCATAAGTTGGAAGCTACCCTGAGACTACATAGTGAATTCCAAGTCAGCCTGGGCTAGTGCAAAACCTTACCTCCAAAAAAAAAAAAAAAAATCAAGCCGGTTGTGGTGGCGCACACCTTTAATCCCAGTATTCGGGAGGCAGAGGTAGGGGGATCACTGTGAGTTCGAGGCCACCCTGAGACTACATAGTGAATTCCAGGTCAGCCTTGGCTAGAGACCCTACCTTGAAAAACCAAATTAAAAAAAAATCAAGCTCACAGATATGTGTGTTTGGGGGGACCTTTTTAATTCTAGGACTAGGAAGGCTGAGGTAGAAGGATTGTGAGTTAGAAGCATTGTGAGTTCGAGACCAGCCTGGGGCTACAGAGTGAGTTTCAGGTCAGTCTATGCTAGAATGAGTCCCTACCTCAGGAAAAAAAAAAAAATCAATCTGGGCATGGTGGCACACGCCTTTAATCCCAGCACAGGGAGGCAGAGATAGGAGGATCACTGTGAGTTCAAGGCCACCCTGAGAATACAGAGTGAGTTCCAGGTCAGCCTAGGTTAGAGTGAGACCCTACCTTGAAAAACAAACCAAAACAACAAAAAATCAAGACCACACTACTTCACTATATGTAAATACACATCCATTTTATCCACTCTTATCCTTTTGTAGTACACACAAAAGCGCAACATTGAAACCCATCTTCCTTACGACATGCACAGACACATACATTACTGCCTTGCCTTCCCCACTTTGTTTTGCCATAGTGGGGATTGGATTTAGGGCCTTCGCATGCTAGGCGAGCACTTTACAAGCAAGCTATTTTTCTAAGAAGGTTTACCCATTTTAAGGAGCACTTCAACTCTAAGCAGGAGGCGCCAACTCCAGACTTTCGTGGGTAGGTCCAGATGTTACTGTAGTTTTGTATGTGTCCACCTTTACAACTAGTTAGAGGGCCGAGGACCTTGCTAATACTGTGGTATGTAGCCAGAAAAAGTGTGGGTGTCATGACCCCATCCCAAAGCTACTAACTGGCTGAAAACCTGATTGTTACCCCTCAAGATTGGCACTACCTGAGAGCCCTGGCACTTAACTCTGGCTTGTGGAGACAGACAGGTCAGTAGCTTTGAGACTGGCATGTGCTTTTAAGTGGTAGCAAGTGCAGGGTCCCTTTTGACTGGGTCACATGAGGAGACTCGGGGTCCAGAGGTTTTCCTGTGTCATCAGGCCTCCTCTGTCACAGTGCTGAGGTCTACATTAACACTGACTGCTTGGGGCCATGTGAACAGGGCCACATTTTGTGAATTTATCCAGCTTGCATGGGCCTCTATGCAAGAATATATGATGCACAGGAATTCTCTGGCTGGCTACACCACGTCAGGACTTCATCCTCAGTCTCTTCCCCGATGTAGCCTAGCTTTCTCTAGGCAGACATGTCAGTCTGCCTCATCCATGACGTTTTCTTAGCATGGGACCTTGGACTTGCTTTCAGTCCTGCCATTCTGGCAGAACGTACAGGCTTCTCTTTGAAGACACTGATCTTGGCAATCAGATTCACGCAGGGAACCCAGTCCTTAGGGAAGACAGTCTTTTTTAAAACAGGATGTCCCCTTATGACTCTTCCTAGCCTTTAAAACAGTAATATTAATGACAGAGCTACACTTTCTTATGGTTGCTATCAGGACTCAGAGGGTTTCCTAAATTTTGGCTCCAACTTCTGCTGCCCAGTTTGTTTGTTTGGTTTTTTTTTTTTATTTATTATTTATTTATTTTTTTTTTGGTTATTTTTGCCATCTGTGTCAGGTTAGTTACAAAGCGTTCTTCTTATTCTGGCTACACAATGTTGGCCTGACCTACCAGAACACAAGAAATTTTGCTGATTGATTTAGTTATTCTGTTCATATAAACGACTCCAGTTGCACAGCTGTTTCTGATTAGCCAGTGTACTGCTGAAGTTATATACAAATAATTTTGTAATGAACTCAGCAACTACAAGGACAAGGGAAGTGGAATCTAGTCTCACCTCCCAGAAAAATAAGCAGGAGCAATGAGGACAGGGGCTTTCAGAGGCAGTCCAGGTTGAAATTCCTATCTGCTATGACTCACTTTTTGCTCTTTATGTAATAACTCAGCAGAACTTAGAACGAATGCACTCAAAGGACCTTTGTCTTCAGACTTTTGGATTCAAGAGGGAAACCCAATTAGCTCTGTAGCTTAAAATGCCTTCAAGTTTTCCCAACTTTGTATTTTGTAAGTTTCTGGTTTCCCCATTAAAACATTTATATTTCCTGAGACAATGTCTTAAATAATATGCTCTTAGAAAAGAAAGATTGGGATTGAAAGGTTTATATTGACTTTATTATAATTAGAGATCAAGTGTTTTGCTTCACTTCAACACAGAATAATTAAGCTCTGTGAGCTTAGCACAAGATTTTCTTTTCTAGTTCTACAGACAAATCATATGCACAATTGTGAAATTAAGGAAAAGATAGGCATGCATGACTCAAATAGGTGGATGGTTTTCAAAGGCATAGTGACAAGTGCTCCCTAAAAACCATTTGAAAGAAAACAGAAAAAGGAGATTCGAAAGTTTATACTTCTAAGATGAATTACGTGGCAAGGATGTGGGGAGACATTTTCAAACAGTGCTAGGGAGGCTGCTTTTGGAGAGTAATATTACTTGGGGGACTGACAGAAATAAAAGCTTCTTTCTGCATGTTAGCATACTCCAACACACACAAACACAGAGCTGTGTTCTGAGAAGAACTAATGTAGTAGAAGAAAACTTAAAACCATATGAATGGAGGGCTCAGTTGGCAAGCATAAGGACCTGAGTTTGGATTCTCAGAACCACATAAAATGCCTGGCATAGTGGTGTATACCTGTCACCCCAGTGCTGGGGAGATGAAGACAGGGAATTCCTAGCGCTCACTGGCTAGCTAGTCTAGTTTACTCGGTGAGCTATAGGTTCAGTGAATAAGAATAAGGTAAAAAGTTATTAAGGAAGATCCTTGACATCAACCTCTGGCCTCCACATGCACATGTACACAAGTGTATGTGCACCCACATATACAAATTCATACACACATGCACACACACCACACATACATACACACACATGCAAAAAAAAAACCCTAATATAAATAGCTAAATAAGTTATAGGCAATTACACATCCATGCCATAATGAGTTTTATAATCTGGAGAGAACGTCTATGATGCTTTATTATGTTTGTTTTTTTTTAAAAGCACAGCCTGAGGCAGAGGATATGGGCCGTTAGTAGATAGCTTGCCTAATAATGCTTGAGGCCCTAGGTCTGATTTCCAGCACTGTAAAAGAAAAAACAAATTTCAGACCAATCAGTATAATTCTCTTTTTAATACCAGAAGCCAAATGTTCAAATATATGTATGAAGCCGGGCGTAGTGGCGCACGCCTTTAATCCCAGCACTCGGGAGGCAGAGGTAGGAGGATCCCCGAGAGTTCAAGGCCACCCTGAGACTACATAGTTAATTCCAGGTCAGCCTGGACCAGAGTGAGACCCTACCTCGCAAAACAAAACAAAACAAAACAAATATATGTATGAATATTAGCATAACATAAGCAAAGAGAACTTTGCAACATGGGTTATCTTGAGAGATTAGAATTTGAAAGAAATAAGAGAACAATTGACTTTGTCTTGTATATTTCTATTTTTGTCCAATTTTTAGCAAGTATATATGTTTTATTTAGAGAGAGAAAGACAGAGAGAATTGGCACACCAGGGCCTCAGCCACTGCAATCAAACTTCAGGTACTTGTGCCACCTAGTGGGCATGTGCAACCTAGCACTTGCCTCACCTTTGTGTGTCTGGCTAACATGGGATCTGGAGAGTTAAACATGAGTCCTTAGGCTTCACAGACAAGTGCCTTAACCTCTAAGCCATCTCTCCAGCTTGCAAGTATATAATTTTTTAATCTGAACAAATTTAAAACTTCAACATAATTTCAAACAGTGATAGTCATATTTTCAGCCAAGACTGCAAGTACATACACCTGGCCTCATGGTGAGCATGTTATTTTAACACAGCAAAGCAGACATGATATAGAAAAGAATTTTGTATGGAACAGAGACTTATAGTGAAAACAAAGCCATCATACTATCCTGATCATTCCTTAATCATGCAAGGTTATTTTCTTTTACTTCTCGCTCCTCATCAAAAACAGAAGATTGAGGGGAAGGATTATGATGTCTAAATATTGAAATTCTAGCCCTAATGTCTTCTAAAATAATACTCAGGCCCCAATTCAAGCAACAACTTAATTTTTGTATTTGTCTCACACAAAATGTGACTACTAAAAACAAGCTGATAGAACTGGGAAACAACAGTGTGAAACTTTACTTTAAAAACCCAAGATTGGAGCCAGATGTGGTGGCGCACGCCTTTAATCCCATCACTCAGGAGGCAGAGGTAGGAAGATCACTGTGAGTTCGAGGCCAACCTGAGACTACATTGTGAGTTCCAGATCAGCCTGGGCTAGAGTGAGTCCCTACCTCAAAAAAACAAACAAACAAACAAACAAAAACCCAAGATTGGACGGGGACGATGGCTCAGTAGACAAAGTGCTTGCCAGGCATGTATGGGACCCTGAGTTTGGATCTCCAGCACCCACATAAAAAGCCAGGCATGGTAGCATATGACTATAATCCCAGCACTGGGGCAGCAAAGACAAGAGGATCCCTAGGCTTGCTGGCTAGCTAGACTAGCCAAGTGGGTAAACCGCAGGCTCCGTGAGAGATTCAGTCTCAGAAAATAAAGTGGAGTGATTGATCTCTGGACTCCACATGTACAATGTGCACATGTACCCACACACATACACATGTGCATGAATATCACACATATACACATGTGCACATGCATTCCATACATACACATGTGCATACATATCACACACACACACACACAGCACACAAACAAACAAACAAACAAAAAAGAAACACATGCAGGGTTCATTCTTAAGCCATGCATGGCAATCAAATTCCAGCTGCAGTGGACAAACATAGGTCTCACTTAAGCCACTTCATTGCTTTTAAAAAAGTTTTTTTTTTTTAATTGACAACTTCCTTAATTGTAGACAACTTCTTTTTTGGGTTTTCAAGGTTGGGTCTCACTCTAGCCCAAGTTGACCTGGAATTCACTATGTAGTCTCAGGTGGCCTCGAACTCATGGTGATCCTCCTGCCTCTGCCTCCAAAGTGCTGGGATTAACTACAACTTTTTAAAAAGTTTTTAAGGGCTAGAGAAATGGCTCAGCAATTAAGGTGCTTGCCTGGGAAGCCTAAGGACCCATGTTGGGTCTCTCTCCAGATCCATATAAGCCAGATGCACAGAGGTGACCACACAAGCACACAGTTGCACATGTACACTAGGTGGCACAAGCCTCTGGAGTTCAATTGTAGTGGCTGAGGCCCTGGTGCACCAATTCTTTCTCTCACTCTCACTCTCTAAAAAAAAAGATTGTAAACTGGGTGTAGTGGCACACTCCTTTAACCCCAGCACTTGGGATACAGTGAGCTCAAGGCCAGCCTGAGATTACATAGTGAATTCCAGGTCAGCCTGGGCTAGAGCAAGACCCTACCTTGAAAAACCAAAAACAACAAAAAGTTTTTAAAAGGTCTTTGACTACTTTACCTTTTATTAAGGCCCTCAAAAATCTAATCTAGGGCTGGCGAGATGGCTTAGTGGTTAAATGCTTGTCTGTGAAGCCTAAGGACCCTGGTTCAAGGCTCTATTCTCCAGGACCCACGTAAGCCAGATGCACAAGGGGGCATATGCATCCGGAGTTCGTTTGCGTGCCCATTCTCTCTCTCTACCTGCCTATTTCTGTATCTCTCTCTCAAATAAATAAATAAAAATAAATAAAAAATAAAATATTTTTTTAAAAAATCTAATCTAAAGCCAGGCGTGGTGGCGCACACCTTTAATCCCAGCACTTGGGAGGCAGAGGTAGGAAGATCGCTGAGAGTTCGAGGCCACCCTGAGACTACATAGTTAATTCCAGGTCAGCCTGGACCACAGTAAGACCCTACCTTGCAAAACCAAAAAAAAAAAATCTAATCTAGCACAACTGAAAATGTGCCTCTCAGCCTGTCTTCTGAGACCTAAGGAAGAGAACTGGCTTTGTCTTCTCTTTTTTCACCCTGCTCTGTCCCTTTCCTGTTCAATCCATTATCATCATGGTCTTTCCTGGAAGACCCAGCCCAGCCCACCTAATGGTGTTCACACGTTGTATCAGAGCAACTTAAGGGCTATGGGCCTCTTAAAGAGCAGTCCATTTGCATTTTTCTAGCTTAGGCTGATCTGGCTGTCTCCATTATTTAATGATCCATCCCTGACACACAAGGCTATTGTGATCGAGACACTGCTCTCACTGTTGACATTCTCAGAAAGTAAATAGCTAGGGCACATGTTTTCTCAAGATCTTCAAGGTCTGAAGGTTCCTACTATATAAATCTATTCTGCTGGGGGAGGGGGAGTCTGAAGTTTCCTAAACATTGCCTCAGCTCATCTAACAGGTTCAGATTGTATCTTCCCAAGATATAATCAGACTTCTCTCTTGGGCCCTCCCAGGACTAACTTCTTATTCAGAGTACATAATCTCTTGCATACATCAACAGAAAAATGTTTAGAATGGTTAAGAAATGGGCTGACACATCAGTGGTTGAAAAACAAGAAATCGAATCCACTGCCCATTTGGTCCGTGATGACATGCCACAGAATAAATAAATGCCTTGTTGGTTGGACATCATTAGCAAAAACTAATGCGTGAGCTTATGGTAATGCAAAAAGTATCTATATAGGGGGCTGGAGAGATGGCTTAGTGGCAAAGCCCTTGCCTGTGAAGCCTAAGGACCCCAGTTTGAGGCTTAATTCTCCAGTACCCACGTAAGCCAGATGCACAAGGTGGTGCATGCATCTAGAGTTTGTTTGCAGTGGCTGGAGGCCCTGGTGTGCCTGTTCTTTCTCCCTCTCTTGCCTCTTTCTCTGTCTGTTGCTAATAAATGAATAAAAATAAACAAAAATATTTTTTAAGTATCTATATAACACAATTGCAAATATGTGAGAGCAGGGGATAGGCTACAGGAGGGAGAAGAGGAGGAATGGAAATAAATTTAAAATGAGATAAGATATATGCATCATACATATTTAAAATAACAAGTTTTACTTTTACTGAAAGTTATAACTGACTCCACTAACCCACAAAAAAATTGCTTTGCTCTGGACTCGCTGCTTTATTCACCATTTCCTTCCTACTACAGACACCACTTCCCTGACAGAGGTGCTGTGGTCCAAGTACAAATGAGTCAGGAAGGCTGTTCGTGTCCTTCAATTTTGCTGAAACTTCTCCGCCAGGCTATGTACCTTCTTCTCACCTCTTCTCAGACACAGCAAAAGGTGCAGAAGCCATGGGCAGAAGTTTGAATCTCATTCATATGGAGTAAACCTTCTTCTCACCTCTTCTCAGACACAGCAAAAGGTGCAGAAGCCATGGGCAAACATCACATTCATATGGAGTAAAGTACATCACTTCTGAATGATGATTCCCACTTTCCTTTCCTGATACTTTAGTAGCAGAACTATCATTTTATTTTTTTTAATTTGGAAGATATAAAGATACACAACAATTAAGGTTACCTATTTTTTAAAAATATTTTATTTATTTGAGAGAGAAAGAGAATGGGCATATGAGGGCCTCTAGCCACTGCAAATGAACTCCAGACACATGCACCACCTTGTGCATCTGGGGAATCAAACCTGGGTCCTTATGCTTCAAAGGCAAGTGCCTTAACCACCAAGCCATCTCTCCAGCCCTACCTATTTGAAGATGAATAAAATGTCACAAAGCAAGCATGGTGGAAGACCCATCTTAGGTTGAAATTGCTTCCAGAATCTTCAGAAACCAGACCATTCTCTACAAAACAAAGGTGGTTTTTCAAGGAAAATTTGCCTTGACAGAATAAGAGTAGTAAACCACCACTTAACTATTAATCAACGACCTACCATCCCAGGAGAGTATAAAAAAATGAATGTTTTATACAAGTGATTGCTTGGAAAGAACCCAAAAGCTAAGGAGAGAGAAAAAAACCCATGTGTCTTCAAGACAGAACAGAGTGGACTTCAAGACACTGCTGAGGCCCAAACCAACAGTGACAGAAACTGACTGAGGAGGAAAAAGACACGGAGGCAGGGAGCATGCTGGCTCTTCTTAAGGAGAATGTTCTTAAGAGTGTAAACTTGCTTACCAACGAGATGTGTAGGTAATGGTGCCTCCCATTTATTTCAGCTAGGTTCTTTCACTGAGTATAACAAAGTCTATTGTTTTGGTCTCCTCACAAAGTAGTATGACCAATCTGAAGTCTATAGGGTTTAACATACAAATGAAGGAGAAAGAGAGAGACAACGCAGAGGGTACAAAATAGCAATGCAAGGGTTTCAGGTAGGAATGGGAAAATAGTTTAGCTGTGAATAGGAGAAGCTGGTGCAATAAGGCTGGTGATGGAGTTAAGGGTTACAAGTGCAGGAACTAGAATGAGACTGTCCTGAGTCTGAACACTTGCAAATGGCCTAGTGTCTCTTAGCCTCAGGCTCCACACAGAAATTACAAAGGGTTGCATGAATATTAAATGAATCAATTAAAGGGCATAGTTGTAATGTTAAAGGAATAAAGTAAGAAAGGAAACGAAAGACAAGGAAAGGAAAAAGGAAAGGAATGAGAGATTGGTTGATTTTTTTATTTTATTTGTTTATTTGAGAGAAAAAGAGAGACAGAGAATGGACACACCAGGGCCTCTAGCTATTGAAAACAAAGCCACCTTGTGCATCTGGCTTTATGTGGGTACTGGGGAATGGAGCCTGGGTCCTTAGGCTTTGCAGGTAAGTGCCTTAACGGCTAAGCCATCACTTCAGCCTGATTGGCTGATTTTTTTTTAAAGCTTGGACCCAACCATGGAAAGCTTTGAAGAATTTGTTTCACTTGAATATAATTGGTCTGGGATGATAGAGAATTTCCAGCACCCTGTTTAATCCCAGTACCACAAAAAAAAAAAAAAAAAAAAAAGCAAAAGTTAAATTAATAATTGAGAGATAAAAGGGAAATTGAGAGAAGAAATTGAGTTATACTAGAAAGATGGCTTATTCAAAAGAAAAAATACATTCATGGTTAACAACAGTTACACAGTGCCTGTTCTTATAATGTGTGAACAATACCTATCAAAGCTACAATGAAAACTGTCAATACCTATCTGCTGTTTATTACACCCATGCTCTTCTTTCATTGAATATTAGCAAAGCCTATAGATTTGACTTCTCAACAAGTATCTGTAATCAGTAGGTTGCCACTATAACGATATCTGTGCTTTCCACAAGAAGAATGATACCCCGCCCACTGAGTTTGTGTGCTACACCTGCGACCAAGGCAGTTAGGCCTGGGACAAGAAGTCTAATCAACTGGTTGCTATTCCCCCCGTCATGGTGATGGCAACCATGGTGACTGCCACAACACGTTACCCTGGTATTTCTTAGTGCCAAAGGGCTAAGAGCGACACATCTTGGTTTTGCTTCCCTGTCCTGATAGCCTTAGCAGAGTAGACTCTGCTGGGTTAGAAGATATTGCACATGGTGGCACCCCCAATATTGAGATTCTTCTCCTCCTTAAAGTTGCAAGAGATGGCCATTGTAAAACATCTCATAGAGAGCAGACAGCTGAGAGATTGTTAATATATGTTCATTTGTATAAAAAGCAGTTTTGACACGCCTGGTGGTGCACGCCTTCAATCCCAGCACTCGGGAGGCAGAAGTAGGAGGATCGCTATGAGTTTGAGACCAGGCTAGGACTACAGAGTGAGTTCCAGGTCAGCCTGACTGACAGTGAGACCCTACCTTGAGATAAAAGGGGGCTGGAAAGATTGCTTAGCGGTTAAGGCGTGTGCCTGCAAAGCCAAAGGATCCCCGTTCGACTCTCCGGGACCCACGTAAGCCAGATATACAAGGGGGCGCATGAGTCTGGAGTTCGTTTGCAGTGGCTGGAGGCCTTGGCATGCCCATTCTGTCTCTCTCTCTCTTCCTCCTCTTTTCTCTCTCTCTCTCAAATAAATAAATAAATAAATAAATAAATAAATAAATAAATCTTTTTTTTTTTTAAAGGCAGTTCTTAGGTTTATGTTTGGGCTCTTTGTAACAAGCATCTTATACATACTAACACTGACAACAACGCTGCTCATAGCCCCTGAGTTCTGGTCCAGTAGCAATGTCACAGGCCATCTGCTAAGTGAACCACATACATGTGCTCGCATGATCCTCACAACAATCCTCTGATGTAGACTGTTACCTTCATTTTAAGAGTAAGGAACCAACGGTCTTGCAAGAAAAAGTATAGGATTGGAAGTGAGATCAGGTGGACTCCGTGGCTTGTGCTATAAGCATGGAGGGATTCTGCACTCAGTGCACAATGGCACCACCTGGGGAATCTCAAAAACTAGATCTCTGGGGCCAGGCATGGTGGCACACACCTGTCATCCTAGCACTTGGAAGGCAGAGGGAGGAGAATCTCTGCAAGTTCAAGGCCAGCATGATCTGTGAACAAGATCCTTTTGCACAAAAATAAATAAATAAACAAATTCTGGGCCCTCGCAGAATTAAGATATAAGTGGCTTACTCCAATACCAGCTTACGCCAACACTCATTTACATGTGTTAACAGCATTACTTAACAAACTGAAGATATTCTAGGAGTTGTTAGTATTCAAAAGAACGGAAGAGATAGTTATTTCACCTTTCACCCTAAGACCCCTGCAGGGTGAGGAGCCACCACAGCTGCTGGAGCTGAAGAGGCCAGGGAGGCCTGGTGATGAAGTCCTCCTTCCTTCGTTCCAGGCAAGTGAAACCTGAGGTGTTCCTCAACCCCAGCTGAGAATGGTGGGACACATGGTGACCACGTTTATTAACCCTCCCATGCCAAGCACAGAGCAAATAATACATTTTTGTAAGGTGGGCTAATGATGGGCTGACTGCCACTAGTTGGAAATCACTGAAATTCCTTGATTTGTTTCGTGCCTTTTCCTACCTTATATACTATATTTTCTTTACATTCCTGCTATTTGAAATTAGGTCACCCTTACTGATGGTGAGCAATCATCTCTTTCTGAGTTCCAGCTCTCCACTACCCCAGAGAGAGCACAGCTAAGACCTCTAGCAGAGACCTTCGTTGCTCAGGAGGATCTGGCTTGATTCCAATGCTGCCCAGATTTACATCTGTGGGCCCTGTCTAGTCCTAACACCTAAATGAGCCGACTAAGCCTTCAAGAGTCATGGACTGTGGTCTGCTGAGGAGCTGCATCATTAGTGACCTGGAAGACCACATTGGAGGTACAGTCCCAGATGCTTGGAAATGAAGGGGTTACAACAACAAATAAAAAAATGGTTTTGCTTTGTTTTATTCTCTTGGTTTCATTGTAGAACCTGCAGGTGTCCCCTCTCCCCTCACCCCCTCAAAAAAAATTACAACCCTTGCCGGGCATGGTGGCGCACGCCTTTAATCCCAGCACTCAGGAGGCAGAGGTAGGAGGATCGCCGTGAGTTCGAGGCCACCCTGAGACTACATAGTTAATTCCAGATCAGCCTGTACCAGAGTGAAACCCTACCTCGAAAAACCAAAAAAAAAAAAAAAAAATTAATTACAACCCTAGTTAGGCATACCTTGAAAAACCGAAGACAGTAACACAAACATATGCCATTTGCAAAAGGGCTGCCCTGAGCACATGACATTGTAAATTTCAGACACATCTTCACCTATAACCCTCTTTGAGCTCGTTATACTTTTGCGTCTGGGTGCTACACACTGCATATTGATTGGTTGACCCTTGTGTCAAGTTACCTTTTGCTGTTTCATACCCATTATCCCACTCCATCCTCTTACCCTGAAAGGGAAGAATTGCAAAGGTTATCAGCCCATTCAGTTTAGAGTGAGGTAAGTGAAGCTCAAATTGCATGATATAACGCCCAAAGGCAACAGGAAGTGGCTATACATACAGTAGACAATTTGTCAAATTAACAAACAGATGAAGGAAGGCATGAATCCCTCCAATTGGAAACAAGCTCATTGGCCCCTAAATGTCACAGAATTTGCTCTGACCTTGCTTTCCAATCTCTTTGCTTGCTCTGAATCACACAAACTCAAGGGAGTTAATAAGATTTTTCCGAGGGAAAAGCTACAGCCAGGGCTGGGTTAGTACCAGAGAAGAAGTGGACGAGGCTGAGCTCTTGCAAGAAGTTTTGTAAAGCCTAAAAGACTGCAGGTCCAGTCAGCAGGCAACGGGCTGGCTGTCTCTCAGGTACTTGAGCATCTGAGGAAGGCAATGCGCCTAGATCCCTGAGGAAGCTCAACCATGTGAAGTCAACTGACAGAAAATTACCCCCGGCAAGAAGACTCATAAGTGGAGGGCAGTGTCCCTAGCACTATAAAAGAGCTGCAGAATGGTAATAGCCTACACAGGGTTTTCTCACATTAAGAAGTCAAAGGGGCCGGGCGTGGTGGCGCATGCCTTTAATCCCAGCACTGGGGAGGCAGAGGTAGGAGGATCTCAGAGTTCATGAATTCCAGGTCAGCCTGGGCCAGAGTGAGACCCTACCTTGCAAAACCAAAAGAAAAAAAAAAAAAAAAAAAAGAAGTCAAAGGGTGATTTACAAACTGAGAAAAGAATCCAGTGTTATTTTATCCATTATGGAAGTGGAAATTTTTTAAATTATTTTTTTAATTTAATGTATTTATTTGAGAGAACACGAGAGAGAAAGAGGCAGACAGGGTCGGGGGTTGGAGAATGGGCACGCCAGGGTCTTCAGCCACTGCAAATGAACTCCAGACGCATGTGCCACCTTGTGCACCTGGCTTACCCGGGTCCTGGGGAATCAAACGGAGGTCCTTTGGTTTTACAGGCAAATGCCTTAACCGCTAAGCCATCTCTCCAGCCCTTGAAGTGGAAAATTTTGAGGAGACAAAAATCTACCAATGTCCCAATTTGAAATAGCTTTCAGACACTGGTAGAACACCTACCCAAGGCAGGGTGCAAAGGTGCCCACACGAGTCTACCTACATGCAAGCTAGGCTCGGGAGAGTGGAGAATGAGGTGAGCTGCAACGAAAATCCAGGATGCACAACTGACTAGAGATGATCAGAAAAGGGGGCTCGAGCCCACTCACTGCGGACGACAACCTGAGAGGCTTCCCAGACAGCCCAGAGCAAGCCAGGAGCTCGTGGGCCGAGGCTGAATCTTCCTCGGTGATTCGGCGGCGGGACCAAGTTCTGCTCTCTGACACACCCTTTTGTTAATCTGCAAGTTCAAAGTCTAGCCACGAGTTTGGGGTATGGGTCACCCCCTGCTGGGTCAGCCTGTTTCCCTTTACACGTGCAAGTTTCACAGTTCTTTTCTTTCCAAAGTTAAGTTATGTTAAGAGAGACAGGGTTGAAGTGCCCTCGGCCCGGGTCCCCAGCGCGGATCGGGACCATCGCCCGGGCGGTGTTGGGAGCGCATCCGGAGGGAAGCTGGGTCCGGGAAGTCCAGCTGAGGGAGGGGCGCGCTGCCCTGTCCCCGTCCGCCCCGGGGCATCGCCGCACAGCCCTGCGCTCCAGGCTCCGGGCGGGTCCCCGTGCGGGACAGTGCGGCTCAAGCGTCCGGAGCCCCCCTCCCCCCGGCACGTCCGCCTCCCCTCCGTCCCACGCCAGCGCCCAGGACGCGCGGGCCTCGGGGAGACTAGGGGGGGGTGCGCACCGCACCCGCCAGCAGGGACAGGAGGAGAGTGAGGAGCGGAGGTCTCGGTCTGGACCTCGCGGCGGTCCCGGCCGTGGAGCCGCGCCCCTCCCGCACCCCCTCGCCGGACCCCGGGGCGCGCCGTGCGCAGCGGCCGTGGCAGCGGCGACGCGGTCGGCGCTCACTTACCGCGCTACGGCTCCGGGCGGCTCCTCGGCTCCGCGGCGCGAGGCGCATTTTTTTTTTTTTTTTTTTTTTTTTTTTTTTTTTTTTTTTTTTCCTGGAAAACTTCTCGCTGGGTCCGAAGGGCTGAGCCGGCCGGGCGGGAGGGCGGGCAGGAAAAGCGCTCAGCGCCGGGAGGCTGCGACCATCCGGGAACTTGGCGGAGATGTGAACCCTCCCCCTCGGCCCCGCGTTCTCCCCCCTCCTCCTCCTCCTCCTCCTCCTCCTCCCGGCCGCCCCGCCACATGTGCACGCGCCGCCCGCCCGCCCGCCGCGCCCCGCGTTCCCTCCCCGCGCCCCGCCGCCGGCGATCGGGGAGACACCCGAGCCCTCCGCTCCCTGCGAGGCCGAGGCCGCGGGGGTCCCCGGACAGGCCGGCAAAGCAGCAGGGCGGGAAGGGTGGCTAACCGAGGACTGGCTGCTGGGCGGGGGTCCTTGTCCCGTCAATGTCCCCTTGCTCGCCAACGAGAGGGCCCCCGTCTTGAAGACGTGAAGTTGGGTTTTTGACTTAAAAGATGCACTTTAAACACCGAGGGGAACCCCGGGGAGGCCTGCGGCATCTCTGTCCCCGCCCGCAGCGAGTGCAGAGGGCTGCTCTTCCCCCGGGGACAGAGGTGCCAGCTTGCTCGCCCTTCCATCGGCTGCAACGTCGGAGTGGTTTTGCCGCAAGCTGGGGATGGGTTGACCATCATCAGCCACTCACGTCCACAAACACGACTGAAAACAACAGCGAAGGATGTGTGGGGTGGGGGAAGCTGAGGCCCTGACCTGTGGCTGAGGCAGGCTGTTAAAGCCTCTAGGCCTCAAAGGAACATTAACACTTAAGACATGTTAGACGGCATTCATTTGAAAAGACAAGTTACGGCCGTTATAATAACCATTGAGCCATATTGTTAGCCTGTCAAGTCTGTGTATCTCTGTGAGTAAAAGGGGAGAAGCTGGGAGTAGATGCACTGCAGAATTTGGCATCTTTGATAAGGAGCCCTCTGCTGCAGGTGTTCTGTGATGCGCCATTCCCAAGTGCACGTTCTAGTTTGACATGCTTTTAACAGATATAGCAAGCCCTCTGGGAAACACGTGACATGGGTCAACTCCTCCTATTGGCATTTTTTGTGTCCCGAGATGTACTTGTCTCACATACATATATATCACTGTGTAGTCTAGGCTAGCTACACTCATCTTTCTAAGATTCATTCTATATTTGCCTTTCTTTTTAAACTACTTCTACGGTAATATGCACATGTTGTCACATATAAAATGAGAACAAGCAATAGCATGTATATTACTTCCAAGTGGAAAGGTATCATTAGCACTTCTTGCAGTATAGCATAGAGCCAAAATCCCTCAGCTGCCTGGCTTCCTCACTAGCGCTCTAAACCTCAGTTGCCTCACTTAAATCCCGGTAACAATAGTTCCTAACCGCGCCCCCACCCACCCACGCCGGGACTGTTGGAGGATTAAATGGGATCATCTCTCTAAAGAGCAATGACACCCGCTCCCAAGTACAACAGGAATCTGTACTTATTGGAGATTTCTCGGGTCTCCACAAGAACTCCTAACACCTCTTAAGGAATCTCTTAAGTATCTGTTAGGATGAGAACTCTCTTGAGTCTAGATCTCTTGGTTATTTCAACATTAATCTACACAAAAGAACCTTAAAAGGTGCTATAATTGGGATGGCCCCACCAAAACTCATGATGAAATTTAACCCTCTGTGAGGTATAAGAGGAGAAAGTGGAACTTTTATTTATTCATTTATTCATGTATTTATTTATTTATTTATTTATGTATTTATTTATTTATTTATTTATTTATTTATTTATTTATTTATTTATTTATTTGAGAGAGAGAGAGAATGGGCACATCAGGGCCTCCAGCCACTGTAAACAAACTCCAGATGTATGCACCACCTTGTGCATCTGGCTTAGGTGGATAAGGGCAATCGAACCTGGGTCCTTTGACTTTGCAGGCAAGCACCTTACCACTAAGCCATCTGTCCAGCTCAGAGAGTGGAACCTTTAGTAGATGATTAGGAGCCAGGTGTGGGGGCACATGCTTTTGACTCCAGCACTCAGGAAGCTGAAGCAGGAAGACTACCAAGAATTCAAGGCCAACTTGGGCTACACAGTGAGTTCCATGCCCACCTGGCCTCTGCCCTCATCAATGCATTGGTGGATTCATGGGTTATCTGGAGTGGAGTTGTTATGGAAGCCAGCTTGGCTCCATCTCTTAGATGGGCTCGCTCTGTCTTGTCATAGAATATTCTCTGCCATGCTGGGTCGAGATCCAACTGGAAGGCCCTCACCAGATGCAGCCTCTAGAACCATGAGTTAATTAAACTGTTTATTCTTCATGAATTACCCACTGTGTAGTTTTCAGTTACCACAACAGAAAACAGACTAACACAGAAGGTAAAATACATGCCCCTCCTCATTTCATCAATGGAGGCCAAAACTAAATGGTGCTTTGAACTGTCATAAACGATCCAGAATGACCCAGCTCTTTCCCCTCAGACCTCAACACTTCTCTCAGTAAGGTCAAGATTTGAATGGTATTTTATCAATGGTAATTTTCTGGTTTCAATAAGTAGATGATGGGCTGGAGAGATGGCTTAGCAGTTAAGGCACTTGCCTGTGAAGCCTAAAGACTTGTGTTCAACACTGCAAGTCACACAAAGTGACACAATCATGCAAGGTTGCACATGCGCACAAGGTGGTGCATGTGTCAAGTTCGATTTCAGTGTCTGGAGTCCCTGGCATGCCAATTCTCTCCTCTCTCTCTCCTCCTTTCTTTCTCTCTCTCTCTCTCTCTCTCTCTCTCACACACACACACACACACACACACACGAAAAGAAAAAAAGGCCAGTCTTGGGCTTGCCTCAAAAAAAGAAAGTGGATGATGGATATACAA
Organism: Orientallactaga sibirica; assembly: GCA_036365145.1. NCBI lineage: Eukaryota > Metazoa > Chordata > Mammalia > Rodentia > Dipodidae > Orientallactaga > Orientallactaga sibirica. Next base: position 42,422,597 of record JAEOAD010000004.1, on the reverse strand, counting down.
GAGGTTAACATTTGGGGAAGCTGGGTGAAATATGTATGGAAATTTTTACTGGGTTTTTTTTTTTTTTTTGCAATGTAATTGTGCCTGAAATTATTTTAAACTGAAAAGTTTTTAAGATCAAATAATAAATGTTAGAGCCTAAAATTCTAGAGCAAGTATCTTGTTTTCTTGGTTGATGCAAAACTGCAGCTTAAAGATACTGAAGTTAGAGGCAGGCAAATGTACCATGGTAAACCACTGTACTCATATGTTAATTGATTGTGATTGGCAACCTGTGAGGAATTATCTAGATTGGGTGACCCTCTGGGCGTGCCTGGGGGGATTATCTTGATTAGGTTAACTGAGGTGGGAAGATTCATCTTAACTGTGGGTGGCACCATTTCATGGGCAGGGAGCCTAGTCTGTGTTGGGAGAGCTGGCTATGCCTTGGCATTCCTCACCCTCTGCTTCCTCACCATGGGCTGATTGCTGCTTCAAGCGACTGCCATCATCCTTCCCCACCATGATGGACTGCACCTTAACCTGGAACTGTGAGCTGAAATAAACCCTTCTACCCCTAAACTGACTTTTGTCAGTTATTTTGTCCCAGCAACAAGAGGATAACTAATACAACTCATGTATACGTCAATATGAATCAATTAGACAAAAGTGGAGGGGGCTGGGGAGATGGCCCAGAGGTTAAAAGTGCTTGCTTGCAAAGCCTGCTGGCCTGGATCTAATTCCACAGTACCTACATAAAAGTAGATGCACAACATGGTGTGTGCATCTGGAGTTTATTCACAGTGTCAAGAGGCCTTGGCATGCCCATGTTATCTCTCTCTCTCTCTGTCTTTTTTCTTTCTCCTTCCCTCGCTCTAGTAAATAATAAAAATGCTTGTAAAAAAAAAAAGAAAATAGAAAACTATGGGTTGTTCAATGCTGTTTAAAATGAAGCTATGGTAGCCGGGTGTGGTGTCGCACGCCTTTAATCCCAGCACTCAGGAGGCAGAGATATGAGGATTGCCATGAGTTTGAGGCTGCCCTGAGACTATATAGTGAATTCCAGGTCAGCCTGAGCTAGAGTGAGACCCTACCTCAAAAAAAAAAAAAAATGAAGCTATGGCACAAATAATATTATAGCAACTTTGGTAAAGAGGAAGGAAGGACATAGAAGAATGTTGAGACAGACAAAAGTAAGATACACTTACTGCAGCTCAATATGATTTGATATAGATGTTTCCTAACACTATGGTTTGACTTTGAACCTTTCAACTTTACAATGGTATGAAAAGAATATGTATTCAGTAGAAGTTATACTTTAAATTTGGGGAGGAGGTTAGACAATCTCAAAATCTAGCCCATAGAGGCCTTGAACTCACTGTCCGGCCTCAGCTTCCTGAGTGCTGGAGTTGCCAGGGTGTACTGCCATATCTGGCTTTGAATTGTGATCTTTTGGGGGGGGGTGTCTAGCAGTTTATGGTACAACACTCTCGTGTTGCTTGGCAGCAGAGGGAATCATGACAAAGGTAGACAACCCATGCTCTGCAGTGTGCCGTGTTGCTAAGCAAGTTCAGTAGGTTAGGTATGTCAAGTACATTTTCATCTTAAGATGCTTTCACTTACGCTTGGTTTCCCAGGATGTAACCTCATGGTAAATAGAGGAGCATCTGTACATACATTTGTTCCTCATTTCCTAACTACCAATTTAGGGCTCATTCTGACTCCAAACCAGTTCACTGGTGCCTTAGAACTTCCCTTCTTATACAATGGTTTATTTATTGCAGTTATTTTTTCCTCAGTAGACAGGAGTTGCAGAGACAGGGCAGGCAAAAGGCTTGCTTGCCTCATTGAGTTCTCACAGGAACCTTGTGAAGTAGATATTTGTTTCCAGTCTACACAGGAGAAATCTGTGACTTAGAGACCTTGAGTAACCTGCTCAAAGTTGTGACGTCACTCAGCTTGTGAACTTCTGAATCCACACATTATGATGGTAATACCTTTATTCCAGTCAGTGTGTGGTACTTCTCTTGACTTTTTGTGTTTGTTTCACCTCTGGGCTTCTGCTGGCATGAATGACTTAAATTGATTAACTTCCAGGCTCCTTGATGCCAAATAGCAAAAGAAGAAAATACTGTTACATACCTTAGTAGTTGGCACCTGGGCGGATCTGGTTAAAGGCTCTGTGCTAGGGTAGATTGTCTATTAGCACAGGAAGGATACAGAATGCTATTTGGAACAAGAGCACCATGGTACTCAGAAGATATTTAATAGGTAAATCCAGAACTGAAAGGCCTACCCTCCTAAGAGCTCCATACTTTAATTTCTTGTACCATACCTTACTGGTCAATATTTTACATACTTATACCACATCTTATTTCACAAAACCCTTTAGACACCAAGAGTTGAATATAAAACATTTAAACTGGAAAACTCAGTAAATAATCTTCATTATTTTATTTTCTTAAAAAAATATACTCTTAGGCTGGAGAGGTGGCTTAGCAGTTAAGGCATGTGCCTCCTAAGCCTGAGAATGCTGGTTCCAATCTCCAGGTACCACGAAAGTGACGCAAGGATGCAATGCCACACTTGACCACAAGGGGGCGCACACATCTGGATTTTGTTCGCAGCAGCTGAGAGGCTGCTGGCACACCCATCTCTGTCTTCCTCTCCCTCTCTGTCTCTCTCCAAAAACAACAAATATATATATATATATATATATACTCTTAGTCTAAACAATTCTAATAGTTTATGAAGGAGGATTTATTTTCTTTCCCATTTTTTTTTCTGTCTGAATTCTTATTTTTTTTTAATTAGGGCTGGAGAGATGGCTTAGCGGTTAAGGCATTTGCCTGCAAAGCTAAAGAACCCCGGTTCAGTTCTCCAGGACCCATGTAAGGCAGGTGCACAAGGGGGCGCATACGTCTGGAGTTCATTTGCAGTGGCTGGAGGCCCTGGCATGACCATTCTCTCTCTCTCTTTCTTTGTCTTTTTTTGCTGCCTATTTCTTTCTCTCAAATAAATAAATAAATAAAATATATTTTTAAAAATGAACAAGTAGGGGTTGGGAAGATGGCTCAGTAGATAAAGTGCTTGCTGTGCAAATGTGAGTACCTGAGTTTGGATCTTCAGAACCTAAGTAAAGCCAGATGACCTAGAGCCAGTATCTATAATCTCAGCATGTATATGGCCAGGGAGGAGATGGAGATAGGAGAACCCCCTAGAAGCTTGTGGGCCAGCTAGTCTGGCTAAAACGGCAGTGAACACTAAGAGGCCCTGCCTCAAAAAGGTGGACAATATGGACCAGTGATCCAGATTGTCCTCTGACCTCCACACGTGTCTTGTGGCACAGGGCACATAGCTGCACTCACACATATGAACATGCACATATCCCAAAAAAAAAAAAAAAAGTAGGGTTTAGGGTGTAACTAATTGGTAGAGTACTTGCTTAACATACATAAAGACCTGGGTTTGATCAGCACCCCTACAAAAAACAATTGATACATATTTATTTATTTATTTATTTGTATAAAAATGTATTTATTTATTTATTTGCAAGGAAAAAGAGTGAGAAAGAAAGAGTGAGAGAGTATGCTAGAACCTCTTGCTACTGCAAATGAACTCCAGGTGGATGTACCACTTTGTGCATTTTGTGCTTCTGGCTTTATCTGGGTACTGGGGAATCAAACCCAGACCATCAGGCTTTGCAAGCAAGCACCTTTAACTGCTGAGCTATTTCTCCAGCCCAACAAATATTTATTAAAAACCAAATGAAGCCAGGCGTGGCGGTGCACACCTTTAATCCCAGCACTCGGGAGGCAGAGGTAGGAGGATTGCCATGAGTTCAAGGCCACCCTGAGAACACAGAGTGAGTTCCAGATCAGCCTGGGATAGAGTGAGACCCTACCCTGAAAAACCAAAAACCAAGAACCAAAAATCAAAAAAAAAAAAAAAAAAAAAAAAAAGTTAATGTATCTTCTGTAATTAACTTTTTTATTCCCCTAGAAAATAACTCATTATATTACTTTTCTATTATTGTACCAGGAATTTATTAGCTCAAAACCACCTGCTTCTTGCTTCAGGTCTATGAATAGGTTTGAATGTGGTATATTTGCGTTCTCTGTTCAGTGTATTACAGGCAAGACTGAGTTCTTTATTTTTAAGTAAGATGTCCTTTTTTTCCTTTTTTCTTTTTTTGGTTTTTTGAGGTAGGGTTTCACTCTAGTCCACGCTGACCTGGAATCACCATGTAGTCTCAGGATGGCCTCAAACTCATGGTGATTCTCCTACCTTTGCCTCCCAAGTGCTGGAATTAAAGGTGTGTATCACCATGCCCGGGAAGATATTCTTTTTGAAAAAATACTTCATTTATTTACAAGCAGAGAGATACAGACACATACACACACTCTCTCTCTCTCTCTCTCTCTTTCTCTCTCACAGAGAGAGAGAGTGAGAATGGGCATGCCAGGGCCTCCAGCCACTGTAAACAAACTCCAATTGCATGCATCGCTCTGTGCATCTGGCATATGTATGTACTGGGGAATTGAACTCAGGTCTTTAGGATTTGCAGGCAAGCATCTTAACCACTGAGCCATCTTTCCAACCCTAGACTGAGTTCTTGACAAGAGGTGCTGATAGGAATCCAGGCTCATTCAGGTCAGAGGCAGAATTAAGTTTCTTACTGAAGTAGGGCTGAGACATGTATTTCCTTGCTATCTCTCAGCTCAGAGGCTACTCTTAGCTTTCAGAGGCCATAACATTGCTTGCTACATGGCTATTCTCCCTTCAAAACCAGGAACATAGACTCTTTCATGTGGAATCTCATCTAGTCATGTCCATTGAAGATAGTATCTCTATTTTTTAAAAAATTCCAGATATATGTGCCTCCTCATACAGTTAGCTTACATGGATCCTGGGAATCAAACCTGGGTCCTTTGGCTTTGCAGCAAATGCCTTAACCATTAAGCCATCTCTCCAGCCCTAATATCCCTATCTTAAAACCAATCTTAATGGCATTTGCAAAATTCCTTTACAACAGCATCTAGATTAGGGCTTGCTTGAACAACTGGGGGTAAAAAACAATGATGGAAATCTTAAAATTATACCTACTAATATTTATCTTTCCATCCCTCTAAACTTCTATAAATCTACATCATTCATTTATTTTGATTTTTATTTAGTTATTTGAGAGAGAGAGAGAGAGAGAGAGAGAGGGTTGGGGGAGAGACAGAGAGAGAATGGGCATGTCAGGGCATCTAGCCACTGCAAACAAACTCTAGACGCATGTGCCACCTTGTGCATCCAGGGTCCTGAGAAATTGAACCTGGGTCCTTTGGCTTTGCAGGCAAATGCTTTAAACCACTAACCATCTCTCCAGCCCCTCTTTCATTTTTTTAAAAGCTACATAGTCTCTCAGTGTATGGTGTGCCATAATCCAATCAAATCCCCTAGTAGTAGATTTTCATGTTACTTTCAGTTATTTTTCTTTTTTAAAACACACAACAATCATTTATGCTTTTATGTGTTCTTGCATCCATGTGCTTCTGTAGTTATCTAATGTATGCAAGTTACCATCTTAACATAGAAATAATGTCCACAAGCCAAGTGGAATTGTGAGGTGGGAAAGGTTTGCAACTTTTGGATAGATAATGCTACGTTGCTTTACAGAATGTTAGTGTCAAATACTTAACAATGATAGTATCTAAGAACTTAAATCAGTATTTTAAAAATAATGACAATTAGGCCGGGTGTGGTGGCACATGCCTTTAATCCCAGCACTCAGGAGACAGAAGCAGGAGAATTGGCATGAGTTTGAAGCCACCCTGAGACTACATAGTGAATGCCAGGTTAGCCTGGGCTAGAGTGAGACCCTACCTCGAAAAAGCAGAAAATAATAATAATGATAACAAACTTCATTCATAAACTGCTTCGTTGGGAAGCCACGTGTATAACAATTAAATGTGTTGGCACTCAGTCAGGTTGTCTAGCTATTAATCTTGACTCTTTGATTTCCTTTGTGACCTGGAGCGTTTGGCTGAGCTTTAGTTTCTTACCTCTAAAATAGGGGTGATAATAATGGTACCCTTTGTATTCATTATCCATTGTTGTGTAACAAATTACTCTAAATGGCAGTGACTTAAAAGCACACATTCATTATGTCATAATTTCTGCGGGTTAAGAGTACAGGTACAATTTAATTGGGTGGTTTTGGCTCACGGTCTCCCACAAGGATGCAATCAAGGAAACAAACAGGACTGCAATCATCTCAAGGTGTGACTGGAGGAGGGTTCACTTTCAAGGTCACTCACACACATGGCTATTGAAAAAATTCACGTCTTCACCTGCTGTTGGCTGAAGAGATCTCTCCTTGCTCTGATGGTTAACCTTGATCCAATTGAGAAGTATCTAGGAGTCAGTAAAACACACCTCTGGGTGTGTCTGTGAGGCCATTTGCAGGGAGGATTAACTAAGAGAGGAGAGACTCACCTTAAGTGAGAGCATCCCACATACTGGGGACTGAATGGAATAATGGTAAAATAGGAAAGCAGCTAGCACAAGTGCAGACATTCTCTCTCTCTCTCATTCCTGACCACCATGATGTGAGCTGCTCTGCTCCAACACACCCTGTGCACCATGGTGGGCCAAAACTATCAGTCCAAATAAATCTTTTGTCTCTTTAAATTGCTCGGTCGGATATTTTGTCAGTTATGAAAAACTGACTAGGATAAAAGAATTGGTACTTGTGCAGTAAATGATGTGATTTAACATGACCGTGGGGTTGTAAAGTCTTGGTGGGAGGAAGTTGGAGATGTTTGGAGAAGAAGCAGGTTAGAGAAAGCCTGGAATAGTTGCAAGCCAAATCTAGAGGATGATTCTGGTGGGGTATAGAAGACCAGAACATCAGGAGGAATGTGGACAGAAAAGACTATTTGTCAATTTTCAGATGAGAACCAGGACTGTACTGCAAACTGCACATCATATTCTGGGAAAGAACTTATCTATATATTGCCCTTGTCTTGAGATATCTTTTAAGGTGAACTTTAAAGGCAACAGAATAGGCCTGGAGGGATGGCTTAGTGGTTAAGTGCTTGCCTGTGAAGCCTAAGGACCCCAGTTCAAGGCTCGATTCCCCAGGACCCACACAAGCCAGATGCACAAGGTGGCACATGCATCTGGAGTTCATTTGCAGTGGCTGGAGGCACTGGCATGCCCATTCTCTCTCTATTTATCTGCCTCTTTCTCTGTCTGTCGCTCTCAAGTAAATAAAAAATAAACAAAAAAAATTTTAAAGGTGACAGACTAATACTGCAGAGGAAATACAAAGGCAACCCAGCAGCCAGGCCACAACACACATATTACTAGCTGCATTTAGCCAAGTTTATAGTGAGAATTAGGAGCAAAAGGCAGAGCAGAACGTTGAAGAGCTTGCACTTTGCTCAGAGAAGGAGCACATTTAAAGCTGTGGACATGCAGGGCATGTTGGTAAAGAGATTAGAACCACTAAAAAGAAACCATGCACTTTGAAAGTCTCTCCCTTAAGAACAGAATCTCAAGGGCTGCCCTACTTGTACAGGGTTGCCTAGGAAGTTATGTCCTCAGGGTTTGTTTCATTGTACTCAGACATCCAGGCACTCAGAGGCTGGTTCAGCTGTGGTTCAGGGTGGAGGGTGTGGGCAGCTACCATTCCAGCTGGCAGCAGACTATGCTATTGTCCACATGATAATGGTTTTACAAGGCACGAAGAACGAAAGACACTTCCACCCAGATTGCTAAAGAAGGACTAGGAGGCCAGACAATATAAAGAAGGGTCAGGGTGCATTTAGACAGCCCTGGAGAGGGCGATGAATGCATATGAAGATGGGATAGAGACTCCAGGAAGCCAGAGACACCAGGAACATGGAATATGTGCCAAGAAAGCTACAGGCAATGAGTGGAATCAGCCCAAGACAGAAGCCATGACGATTGCAAGTGGGAAGCCATAGGCGTGGAGCTTTCCAAGCCCTTAGGAGCTCAATCACACCACCACCTACCTAGAGCGTAGGGACGTGTCCTTCTAGGTTTAGATCTTGCTTTGATCTGACCTTTTCTTTCTGTTCCATGATTCCTTCTTTTCATAATGAGAATGTTTACTTTGTGCCACTGTATACTGGGGAGTATGTAACTTGTTTTTTACTGTTTTCAGGGGATCACAGATAAGACCTTGCTTTGAGGAGACTTTAGAACTTTAGAGCAATCATGGAACTCTTAAGACATCGGGGAATCATGGAATAAGACTAAATGCAAGCCAGGCATGGTGGTGCACACCTTTGATCCCAAGCACTTGGGAGGCAGAGGTAGGAGGATCGCCATGAGTTCGAGGCCAGCCTGAGACTACACAGTGAATTCCAGGTCATCCTGGACTAGAGTGAAACCCTACCTTGAAAAAAAAAGACTAAAAGCAGTGGGCATTGTGAGGTGGACATGAGACTTTGGGGTTTGAGGCCATTGTAGAACTACAGAGTGAGTTGTTCCAGGTCAGTGTGGACTAGAGTGAGACCCTGTCTTGAAAGAAAAAAAAAAGATTTCTGGAAGGGGATTAAACTTGAACCTGGCATTGTGGTTTGTTAAGCTCAGCCCCAAAACTTGGTGCCATGGCTGGTTAGCTCAGCTCCCATTCAGCACCTATAAATGACCCTAGTTTGGGTCTCTAGATGTGCTCTACCATCTCCTGCCTTCTCATGTGTAGGAGCTCTCTGTACTTTCTCCTTTTTCCTTCTCTTAATCTAATAAAGCCTCTCTAAACCTTAAAAAAAAGATGAAAATATGGTCTAAAACTATGAGGCAAAATACATCTGTCCTTCTTTAAGTTGTTTTGAGAGGCATTTTGTTACAGCAGTGAAAAGTCTGACTTGCATACGGGCTGTGTGTGTCTCCTTGGGCTGTGGACAATCCTGGCTGTGTGAGTCTCTGTGTATATGTACCATATGGACTGTGTATGTGTCTGTGTGTATGGATACCATATAGACTGTGTGTGTCTCCATGTGCCTATGTACCATACAGGCTGTGTGTCTCCATGTGTATATGTACCATATGGGCTGTGTATGTCTCCACATGACTGTGTACCATGCTGGTGGTGTATGTCTCTGTGTGTATACATACCATCCAGGCTGTGTGTGTCTCCGTGTGTATGTGTCATACAGGCTGTGTGTGTCTCCGTGTGTATGTGTCATACAGGCTGTGTGTGACTCCATGTGTATGTATCATACAGGCTGTGTGTGTCTCCGTGTGTATGTGTGCCATCCAGGCTGTGTGTGTCTCTGTGGGTCAGTGTTAAAACATGGCATCTGTTTTTATTCAGAGCCAGTGAGAAAGAGGAGGCATCCAAGATGGAAGCCACAGTCTTTTTTTATATATAAATATATATTTTTTATTTATATTATTCTGATTTTACATTCATAGTATTGGTTCCATTGTCCTCCTCTTCGTCCTCCCACTTTCAAAGGGACCCTCATCAATGGGGAAGGTGGGTCATGCATTGTGAGTTTACTCAAGAGTTCTGGTGGATGCCACAGTCTTTTTATAGCCTAATCTTATAGAGGTATCATCCTATCACTGTACCATAGTCTATTTGTTCAAAGTCACTAAGCCAGGCTTGGTGACTCATGCATATAATATCAGCTACTTGGGAGGCTGAGGCAGGAGGATGATGAGCTCAAGGCTAGCTTGAGCAATATAGTGTGACCCAATCTCAAAGAAAAAAGAAAATCATTAAATCCAGCATATACTTAAGGTGATAGTGTACTACAGGGATATAAATGTCAGTAGGCACGTGTCACTGGGATCATCTTAGAGGCTTATCACCAGCTTTTCATGAAGGTATTAAAGAGCTAAAGCTTGTAATTAGTATTCATGGTGTCTTACTTTAGTAAGCACTAAAAAAAGGTTAATTGTTATTCTTAGGTATTGTTGTTGCTATTATTACCACCACCATCATTTTCCATTAATTGTACTCATTTCCCAACTTAACTCAGTATCATGTTAAGAACCAAAGAAAGGCATATTAAAATAAAGGTACTGTTTGGATTGTTCAGCAGGCAATTTCTATGAATAAACAGAAACCTTTAAAAAGGTTTCCTTTAAAAGGAATTCTTGGGCTAGAGAGATTGCTCAATGGTTAAGGCGTTTGCTTGCAAAGCCTAAGAGGTCTGGGTTCAATTCCCCAGTACCCAAGTAGAGCCAGATGCACAAAGTGGCACATGCATCTGAGTTTATTTTCAGTGGCACACCCCTACACTCTCTTTCTTTCTCTCTCTCTCTCTGCTTAGAAATAAATTTTAAAACTTTTTCTAAGGAATTCTTGGGCTGGAAAGATGGCTTAGTGGTTAAGGCACTTGCCTGCAAAGCCTAAGGGCACATGTTCAACTCTCCAGATCCCATGTAAGCTGGAAGCACAAGGTGATGTAAGTGCACAAGGTTGTACATACACACAAGATGGCACATATGTCTAGAGTTTGATAACAGTGGCTGGAGGCCCTGGCACGCCAATTCTCTCTCTCATAAAAAATTACAAATTAAAAAAAAGAATTCTTGGGGCTGGAGAGATGGTTTAGAAGTTAAGGCATTTGCCTGCAAACCACGGGACCCCGTTCAATTCTCCAGGACCCACATAAGCCAGATGCACAAGGGGGAACATGCATCTAGAGTTCATTTGCAGTGGCTGGAGGCCCTGGCACTGGCATTCTCTCTCTCTCCCTCTTTTTCTCTCTCAAATAACTAAATAAATAAAATATTTTTTTTAAAGGAATTCTTTACAAGGGTGTTTAGGAAAGGAACTAGGCATAGTACCTTGCTCCAGAATCAGAGCACGCATTCCTACTCCCAGGCTTGGGGGTCAGAGGAACGAAATACCTTGACATAATAATCCTTGAATAATCCTTTCCTGCAGTCTCACCCATCACCTGAACCTGGTTAGGAACTACAGGACAAGGAAGCCATGATGCTGTCCATGTAGCTCAGGCTTGCTGGACTGGAGCAGGGTGGACAACAGTGACGGTGGACTGCAGGGGTCAATGGAAAATGTCTGGCTGGGCAGGCATATATAGTGACTAACGGAACATTTCCTGAGGATGTGACACCGTGGTTCCTTCGCATAAATGAGGAACTGAAAGGTAGTTCATTCTGAGTTTCCAAAACAGTGATCGCGGAAGGGTGGCATTACAAACAAAATTTCAAGGCATTCAATCCAATTTTGTGGGTTTAGGATATCCCTATAGGAGCTTGTCTTTGCATCATGAGGATTTAAACTCACAAATGGTCTGGTGGTATAGCTCAGTGGTCCAGCACCTGCCTACCATACATGATCCCCAGGCTACCAGGCTGGTCCAGATACCCATGCAGGTATCTGCGGAAGGCCTGACAGGCAGTCAAAAGCAGAGGTTCCCAAACATTATTTTCCACACATATCAGGGATCTGAAAGCCTCACTTTGGTGAGAGAAGGCAATGCAATTGGAAGGCCCAGGGTGAAGCAGAAACTAAAAACATGACCAAGAAAAGAGGTGTGCACACGGACCCTTCCTGGTGTCTGTATTTATAGGGGGTTCCAATGGAAATGTCAGGTTTGTGAATAGCTGCTTTCACACTTTAGGCCTGCAGAACTGGAGGACACCGCAAAGGTCAGGAGAGGTTGCATTTATTTAAATTCTTTATTATGACAACTGCTACTTATTTTTAAAATGCTTTGTGAAGATGTTGTTAAACGATGAATGATCTGGAGACAGCCTCTTAAAAGGTGATAGGGTCCTTGTTAAAGTATCCCCAGAGCGTTTTGAAGAGTTAGGCATGTCAGGAAATCTGCTGTGGTGGGGGTGCGGGTGAAAGGACAAAAGAGACATCAAAGGAAGGCTGTCAGTGAATGGTGAACGCCAAGATGCGCTCCTCCTCCTCAGGATCTGCCACAGAAATATCAACAGACCCCTCACGGCGGACATTTAGAAGATAACAAGATTCAAGCCCATAAGTGAAGAAACACCAGGCACGTGCTATTTTAACATTTGTAGGTTTCATTGTGAATGTGCACAGGACTAGCACACACAGGGAACACATAGGTTGCTCTGTTTGTTTGTTTGTTTGTTTATTTATTTATTTATTTATTTATTTATTTATTTTTAAGAGGTAGACAGAGAATGGGTAACCACTACAAATGAATTGCAGATACATGTGTCACCTTGTACATCGGGCCTTTACGTGGGTAGTGGGGAATTGAACCTAAGTCCTTAGTCTTCACAGGCATGCGCCTTAACCAGTAAGCCATCTCTCCAGCCCAATTGTTCTGTTTTTGTTGTGAGCAACTGTCAACACTTCACGGACAGAATGCTCCTTGTCCCATTTCTTTGTGTTCATTTTCTTTTCTTTTCCTTGTCCCATTTCTTTGTTTTTGGTTCATTTCAGGCTGACCTTTCTTTTCTCAGGGTGGCTCTCTCAGCGATCCTCCTACCTCTGCCTCCCAAGTTTTAAGGTAGGGTCTCACTCTAGCCCAGGTTGACCTGGAATTTACTATGTAGTCTCAGGATAGCCTTGAATTTATGGCAATCCTCTTACCTCTGCCTCCTGAGTGCTGGGATTAAAGGTGTGTGCCACCATGCCCATGTTCATTTTCTTTTCTTATGTTCAAGGTTTATTATTAGCTCCATCAGCTTAGGGAAAGTTCTAGAAGGAATCTGTTCTACATTCTTTTATGACATGGTCAGTCACGTTGGCCTGTGCAGACCAAGGTGAGTCTCAGCAGAATAGTTTCTTACATTCACAGTTCCCAGAGCAGAGATGAGAGGAAGTCCCTGCCATGCAGAGCCACATGAAAAACACCTGCAGGGTCAGGAGGCAGAAGAGAAAGGAGTGAGCTTTCATTGGGGTTTCGGCATACAAAGTAGACAGTTTAGAATTGGCAATATGAATTATTCTGGAAGACTGCAAGCTATGGGAGTGCTCCCTACTTGCCTGCTATTATCTGGGATGGTGAAGGCTGAAGAATTTTGTCTCCTGGGTATGCGCCAGATAAAGGAGGCCTGGCTCTGGGCTGGTGGGCTTGTACTTCACAGCGAGCCCTTGCTTGCTCTAGGAATTGGATCTTCCTGAACAGAACAGTCCTTCTTTGGCCAGAAAGTTTTTTAAGATGTCAAAATATAGCCGAGCTGGGTGTGGTGGCGCACGCCTTTAATCCCAGCACTCGAGAGGCAGAGGTAGGAGGATCCCATGAGTTCAAGGCTATCCTGAGAATACATAGTGAATTCCACATCAGTCTAGGCTAGAGTGAGACCTTACCTCAAAAGAAAAACAAAACAAAAAACAAGGTGTAGATAGATGATAGATAGATAGATAGATAGATAGATAGATAGATAGATAGATAGAAAGAAAGAAAGAAAGATAGAAAACAGAAATTGATAGAAGTATCAGGCCAAGCTTGTCCTCAGAAAGTAACTAACAAGGAAGAAAGAAAGGTACTTGGGCCTCAAGCAATGTCTGGAATCAAAATGAGGAAGTGGAGAATGTTCTAGTACCATCTGCTTCACTCCTCTCACTTCCCAAATGAAGAGACCAAGGCCCATGACAGTGGTAGTGCGTGCCTACTGTCCCAGATACTCAGAAGGCTTGAGACAGGAGGATGGCTAGACTCCAGTCAGGAGTGTTAGGGCAGCCTGGAGAGCACAGAAAACCTGCAGCCCTTTAAAAAATAAATAAAGGAGGAAGAAGGGCAAGGGAGAGAGAGAGAGAGAGGGAGAGAGAGACAGGAGAGGGACAAGGAAAGGATGGGGGTGAAGAGAGGGGAATGGGGAGAGGGAGAGAGAAAGAAAAACAACTGAGACTCGATGGCAGAATATTCATTTGTAAATGGCTGAAGCAAAAAGTGGCTCTGTAAATGAAGCGCCTAGAGGCGAAGGTTAGACAGGGCTGGACATCATCAGCATTTGGTCACTTGTTCACTGGTTCCCACTCTGGATGGGTTCCACTGTCAGGCAGCTCCTCTCCTTGTGGTGACCCCAGCACCTCAGGCTACATCGTCCTCTTAAAACCCACGTCCATTCCAGGATCCACTCCTGCACCAGAGGGATGGAAAATGCTGATTGGCTGGGCATGGTCACGTGTCCACTGGAGCGCCAGGTGCACTGAGATGCGAGTCCCAAAGGAAACTGAAGATGCTGTTTCCACAAGAAGGGATATGCACATTCTGCCTTCCTCTGTGTCAGCGACCACTCTCTTCCAAAATAAGGGGTGAGCAGCCTGAGCCCCAGCTCCTTGCACCCTCTTTCTTTTACTCTCTAATAAGTAAATAAAAATATTTTAAAATGCTTCAATCATCCTATAGTCTTTTTAAAATTTTTTTATTATTTTATTTTTATTTTGGAAAGAGACACAGAGAGAGAGGAAGAGGAAGACAGATAGAGATGGGTGCGCCAGCAGTTTCTCAGCTGCTGTGAACGAAATCCAGATGTGTGCGCCCCCTTGTGGTCAAGTGCGGCATTGCGCCCTTGCGTCACTGCATCTGGCTAAATGTGGGACCTGGAGATTGGAACTGACGTTCTTAGGCTTAGCAGGCAGGCACCTTAACCACTAAGCCATCTCTCCAGCCCATCCTATAGTCTTTTTTAAGTTTTATTTTTATTTATTTGAGAGAAAGGCAGTGACAGAGAAAGAGAGAGAAAGGCAGAGAGAGAGAGAGAGAGAGAGAGGGAAAGGCAGAGAGAGAGAGAGAGAGAGAGAGAGAGAGAGAGAATGGGCATGCCAGAGCCTCTAGCCACTGCAAACAAACTCCAGATGCATACACCACCTTGTGCATCTGGCTTACGTTGGTCCTGGGGAATTGAACCTGGGTCCTTTGGCTCTGTAGGCAAACACCTTAACCACTAAGCCCTATAGTCTTGTTTTTAAAAATGTTTACTGTTTATAAACATTTTATGTCTACATAACTTAAAAACTCAGAGGAATAAATGTATTTTAAAACTTTTCAAAATATTTTATTTTAGTTTATAGGCAGGGTTCACCCTAGTCCAGGCTGACCTGGAACTCACTCTGTATAGCTCAGGTTAACTTTGCACTCACAGTGATCCCCCTACCTCAGCCTCCCAAGTGCTGGGATGGCAGGAATGAGTCATCATACTGACTCTCCCGAAGTATTTTACAAGGGGTGTCTGAACCCTTTGTTAAATATAAAATGCAGGCTGGTAGAGTAGCACATAAAGTAATGTATGTGTAATTGTTTGATTTGTCACTTCACAATGAATACATATATCAAAATATTATGTTGTACATCATAAACATATACATATATATATTTAAAGGAATGTTGGGCAGGTGTGGTGGTGCATACCTTTAATCCCAGCACTTGGGAGGCAGAGGTAGGAGGATCACTGAGAGTTTGAGGCTACCCTGAGACTACAGAGTGAATTCCAGGTCAGCCTGGGCTAGAGTGAGACCCTACCTAGAAACACACACACACACACACACACACACACACAAAAGGAATGTTGACAAACACTGAGGTATCTACCACTCACTAATTGTGTCTCTTTGGGCAGGTTACTTACCACCCTGAGCTTCTGTAGTCATTTATACCACCTTACCTCCTAGGTGGCAGTGGTTAAATGACTATTAATAATGCAAAATTCCCTGGGGCTCTGGCTCAGCACCTGGAAAAGGTGTGACTGTGAAACCCATTACCTAATTGTTCTGAGTATCAGGTTCCCTTCTGTTAAAATCCAAGCAGTGGCTGTCCTCACTCTCAGGCATACTGTAGCATGGAGAGAGGTGTGCAGCCAAGTGCTCAAAGCTTGTTTTGGCTTTATCCATGGAGTTCAAGTGTGTCCCGGTGGGACTGCATGCTTCCTCCTGCTTGTCCAAGTACAGGACCTCCCTAAGCTAGAACATGGATACCAAAGGGGACAGGACTCAACCCTTGCAAGAAATCAGAGAGGAACGAGAGGGCAGGCCTGGGAGGTCAGACCCTGACCCACTTTGTGCACCTGGATTCCTACGAGACTCCAAGGGCAGGGCCTCTCCCTCCAGCCCACTAGAATGCTTGTGTGAAGTCTAGCTTTTTCGTATTTTGTTTAGCTTTTGTTTATTGATTTTTGCTTGTGTTTATGGATGTATAATATGGTGTGTGTGCATGTGAGTGCTTGTGTGGTGTCCCATGTGCTCACCAGAGGTGGAGACCTACCTGCAGTGTGGAGAACACAATGTTGGGTGTCCTGCTCCATTCTTAATTGTTTTTTCAAGGTAGGGTCTCATTCTAGTCCAGGCTGACCTGGCATTCACTATATAGTCTCAGGGTGGCCTTGAACTCATGGCGATTCTCCTACCTCTGCTTCCCAAGTGCTGGGATTAAAGGCGTGCACCACTATGCCCACCTTGTTGGTGTTTTTTTTAAATTTTTAATATTATTTTATTCATTTTTGGAGAGAGACAGAGAGAGAGACAGACAGAGATGGGCACACTAGCAGTCTCTCAGCTGCTGTGAACGAAATCCAGATGCTTGCGCCCCCTTGTGGCCAAGTGTGGCATTGCGCCCTTGTGTCACTTTGCATCTGGCTAAACGTGGGACCTGGAGATTGGAACCCTGTTCTTAGCAGGCAGGCGCCTTAACTGCTAAGCCATCTCTCCAGCCCCTTGTTGGTGTTTTTTGAGATAGGGTCTCACTCTAGCTAACTTGGCACTTACTCTGTAACCCCATTTTGACCTTGAACTCACAGTGATCTTCCTATTCCTACCTCTGCCTCTTGAGTGCTGGCATCCATTCTTATTTGTCCTGGCCATTTTTTTTTTTTTTGAGGTAGGGTCTCTCATTAACCCAGGAATACTGGGAATTCACTATGTAGTCTCAGGCTGGTCTCGAACTCACAATGATCCTCCTACCTCTGCCTCCCGAGTGCTGGGATTAAAAGCTGGCCTTTTTTTTTTTTTTTTTTTGGTTTTGGGTCTCTCACTCTGGTCCAGGCTGACCTGGAATCCTGGAATTAACTATGTAGTCTCAGGGTGGCCTCGAACTCTTGGCGATCCTCCTACCTCTGCCTCCCGAGTGCTGGGATTAAAAGCGTGCACAACCACACCCGGTCTGCGTATTTTATTTGTTGCAGTCAGCTTCAAGTTGCTGGTAGAAAACACTTGACCAAGAGCAGCTTGGGGGAGGAAAAGGTTTATTTTGGCTTCCAGATTCAAGAGGAAGCTCCATGATGGCAGGGGAAAATGATGGCATGAGCAAAGGGTAGACATCACCTCCTGGCCAACATTAGGTAGACAACAGCAGCAGGAGAGAGTGCCAAACATTGACAAAGGAAGCTGGCTATAACACCCATAAGCCCATTCCCAATAATGCGTCACCTCCAGGAGACTCCAATTCCCAAATTGCCACGAGTTGGGTACCTAGCATTTAGAACGCGTAAGTTTATGGGGGACACCTTTACAAATACCCAAGTGAGGAGCCGGGTGTGGTGGTGCACTCCTTTAATCCCAGTACTGGGAGGCAGAGGTAGGAGGATTGCGGTGAGTTCAAGGCCATCCTGAGACTACATAGTTAATTCCAGGTCATCTCGAAAAAACAAACAAACAAACACCCAAGTGAAATACTTGAGAGGGTTAACAAGGACACTGTGAGATGATTCTGGAGACACAGGTGTGACAATGACTGGCCCTGACACACTGGCACCCTTAAACATCCTGATGAAAGGCAATGTGCTAGATACTCAGTGAGTGTAGTTCTTCTTTAACAGGGTCTTACTACATAACCCAAGCTGGCCTTGAACTTGAAATCCTCCTGCCTTCACCTTCCAAGTGCTGGGATTATGCAGGTGCCCTACCATGCCCACCTGATAGTGTCATTTTGGTCATCACATCTATTTAGGAGTTCCAGACTTGGCAAATAAGGATTGAAATATTATACATACTAATAAATTTAGTCACTGATTATCTGAAATTCAAATTTAGCAAGACATACTGTGTTTTCACTAGAACCCAAAGAAATGGGTTCTATAGATCACTCAGTGGAGAGGATATAAGGCTATAACCTTTGGTTTAAAAACAAAAGCAGTCTGGAGAGATGGCTTAGCAGTTAAGGTGTTTGCCTGCAAAGCCACAATTCTCCAGGACCCACATAAGCTAGATGCACAAGGTGGTACTGCATCTGGAGTTCATTTGCAGTGGCTGGAGGCCCTGACACACCCATTCTCTCTCTCTCTCTCTCTCTCCTTCTCTGATTTTTCTCTCTCTCAAATAAATAAATAAAATATATTTTTTAAAAAGTAAGTAAAAAAAGAAATCAAGTTATAAAAGTAAAACTCAGCTGGGAGGGAGAAGTGACATGAGCCTGTAATTGCAGCAAGAAGATGGCTGGAGCCCCAGGTTCAAGACCAGCATGAGCAGAGGTAAAACTAGCTTTGCCTCATCACAGTTTCTTTTTAGCCAGTAGTTCCAGACTTTTTGGTTTTTCAAGGTAGGATCTTGCTGTAGCCCAAGCTGACTAGAATTAGTTACAGGCTGGCCTCAAACTCACAGCGATCCTCCTGCCTTAGCCTCCCAAGTGCTGAGACTAAAGGCGTGCACCACCACGCCCGGCTCCAGTAGTATTTTTGAAGTTGGCTTTGAGAATGGGGAATAAGGGCAGGTGAGGTGAAGTGAGGAAAGCTAAAGAAATGTGGGGAAGCACCCAAAACCAGATAACAGAGGCACCCTGAGAACCTTCAGGGCCTGTTGGTTTACTTAAGAGATTTGGGACAGAACAATTCCTTTGGGGGCAAAGATGAGTGGGGACTGGGAGTTAGGGGTGAGGAGTTCAATGTTCAGTGCTCTAAATGTGGGGGAGTTGTTGGTCGCTGGTATTCAGGTGTGGACAGTGCCCCTCAAACTGACATGCAGGATGAATTTTTACCCAGAATATTTAGAGACCTGCTTGGCAGAAGTTGAAGTGAGAGACAGGCCAGCAGCCCTTTTTCTTCAACTGCTGGTCTTTCCAGGTTTTTTTCTCCAGTTTATTTGGGGAAAGATGGTAAGAGAACGAAGGAGATGGCATCTGGCTTCCTGTACCTCGTGCACTTTGTGCTGGAGAAAACCCCAGGGCTGCAGGCAGGGAGGAGTGGCAGCTGGCCATTCCTTGGGAGAAGAGGATTCTGCAGAGCCAGGACTAGAGTGACCACCTC
The DNA here is from genome assembly GCA_036365145.1 of Orientallactaga sibirica. Classification (NCBI taxonomy): domain Eukaryota; kingdom Metazoa; phylum Chordata; class Mammalia; order Rodentia; family Dipodidae; genus Orientallactaga; species Orientallactaga sibirica. The sequence goes on along the minus strand of JAEOAD010000004.1, from coordinate 42,403,460 downwards.
CGCTGTGACGTCCCTCCAGAGGAGACCCGGCCTCTCAAGCAGGCCTCAGGCTTCTCAAGCCCTCACTGAGGCCTGCTTCTTTTTGGAAAGAAGTATGTCTAAGGCATTTGAAAGCGTAAAGTGCAGAGTGCAGGTGGCTTCTGGTCCTCAGACTCTGCTCACTAGATCTTTTTCCCTTTATTGCCTGCAGACATTGGAGGGCCCCTAAGCTCCTGGAAGCACTGCCCAGCCCCCATCATCCTTTCTCTTAGTCCAGGAGTAGAAGGAGGGAGCTCAGTCCTAAGCACCCAAAATCAGATGACAGGTAGAACAGGCTACTTGGAAGCCTCTGAGAAAATGAAGCGGGAGGGCTGGGGAGATGGCTCAGTGGACCAAGCACTTGCCGAACAGACATGTATGTGAGGTGGGATCCCCAGAACTCAGGTAAAAGCCTGACCAGCACACCTACAGCAAGAAGGCAGCAGAGGTGGGAGAATCTGGCGGACCAGCTAGTCCGGCAAACACAGCAAGCAGCCAACGAGGAGAAACCCTGCTTCAAACACGGTGAAAGGCAGGGCCTATGCCTGAAGTTGCCCTCTCACCTCCACTGTGGGCAGTGAATGTCCATACTCATGGGCAGTGCATAACCATGCGTGCATCCATATTCACACACACACACACACACACACACACACAGTCCTCAGTGTGGAGAAAGTGAAAGGTGGGCTCAACAGCACAGCCCTAACTCTATTCTGCCACTTTCCATCACTATTGAACACAAGCCGTTTGTTTCACGTGATAATTTCCTTACTCAGGTTTGGGTACCAGCTGGATTCCACTCTAGCTCCCATCTCAGTGGATCTAATTTCTTGATCATTCTCACATACTTAAAGGCAACAGAGAGATGGCTTGTCCTAGGGCATTCTCCCTGGAATTCTGCTGTGCTGTATCCATTGCGCCACAGCCACCTCTAGGGCATTCTCAATGTTTTGGGCATGACCATTCTTTGAATGACAGGATGCTTTGAAGATCCTTGACCTCTGTCCAGTAGATGTTAATAAGGATCTCACCAGGTTGTGACAGCTGGTCATTCCTAGTTGAGTTCCTTTGGTCTTGGTCACATAAAAAAGTTCAGCAATGCTGGGCGTGGTGGTGCATGCCTTTAATCCCAGTACTTGGGAGGCAGAGGTAGGAGGATCATTGTGAGTTTGAGGCCACCCTGAGACTACATAGTGAAGTGAAAACCTACCTCGAAAAACCAAAACAACAACAACAACAAAAAAAAAAAGTTCGGCAATGGTTCCAGGAAGCTCCAGCATCTCCCAGTTGAACTTTAAGCCACTCTGTTTCCTCACATTTTTCTCATTCATCCCAATCAAGGTCGGTTATTGACAGATTTGCAGAGGCAGGACCTACAAAGAGTTCTATAAAAAAAGAGGCTTTACAAACATGGGATATTTTCTACAATTAAAGAAGTTGTCAATAAAAAAATAAATAATAAAAAAGAGGCTTTACAGACAGCAGAGAGCAGGGAAGGTCAGCACTATTTATTCCTCCTGAGGGGAGATGTTGTGTTAACACAGCTAGACCCACAAAAAGACCCTCAACACAGCCAAGCCTGACTGGACTCGAGGGTGGGGAGAGGCAAGAGGCCAAGAGCTCCTGCTTGTTCTAGATCAGCTCTGCTCCAGGTAGCTGTCAGAATGATTTAGGAGCAGACAACGTCCTCAGGAGTAAGTAGCGCACCCTGGTGCACATATTTCAGTCCCAATCTCTCGTCTGTAAAATGAAGGGATTGAGCTGGAAGAAAATCTTAATTTGATGAGTAATTGATATCAGCCAGTAGAGAGGCTACTGGCAGTTGAAGAGCTAGAGCTCAATGTCTCAAACAAAAAATATTCTTAGAAGCCGGGCATGGTGGCGCACGCCTTTAATCCCAGCACTCGGGAGGCAGAGGTAGGAGGATCGCCGAGAGTTCGAGGCCACCCTGAGACTACATAGTTAATTCCAGGTCAGCCTGGACCAGAGTGAAACCCTACCTTGAAAAACCAAAAAAAAAAAAAAAAAATATATATATATATATATATATTCTTAGGCTGGAGAGATGGCTTAGTGGTTAAGGCACATGCCTGCGAAGCATAAGGGCCCAGGTTCGATTCTCCAGGTCCCACATAAGCCAGATGCACATGGTGGCACATGCATCTGGAGTTTGTTTGCAGTGGCTAGAGGCCCTGGTGCGCCCATTCTCTCTTTCTCTCTCTCCTTCACTCTGTCTCTAATAAATAAATTAAAAGGACTATACTTTCAGGGATCATTTCTATAGCTCCTTAATAAATAAAAATAAATAAATAAATAAATAAAACAAAAAATAAAAATAAAATAAAAAATAAAAATAAAAACTATTCTTCCGGGCATGGTGGTGCACGCCTTTAATCCCTGCACTAGGGAGGCAGAGGTGGGAGGATCGCCGTAAGTTTGAGGCCACCTGAGACTACACAGTGAATTCCAGGTCAGCCTGGGCCAGAGTGAGACCCTACCTGTAAAAACCAAAAAAACAAAAACAAAAACAAAACAAAACAAAACTACTCTTGGGAGCTAGGGAGGTGGACAGACTGCTTGTCACACAACAGTCAGGGCCAGAGTTTGGATCCCCAGTACCCAATGTTCTCAGCCCTCAAGAGATAGAGAGAGAATCCCAGGGCAAGCTGGCTAGTTAAATTAGGCAAATTGGTGAGCTCTGAGTTCAAGTGAGAGACTCTGCCTCAGTAAATAAAGTAGAATAGTGATGAATGACACCTGATGTCAACCTCTGGCCTCCACACACATATACACATCTATGCACACCTGAACACACCTGCACAAACATGCATATACACAAACAAACCTGTCCTGGATTCTGCGATTATGACCTGTTGACCTTTTGGTGTGAAATGTTTTTCATAAAGTAATGGTTATGTATGAGTTTGAAAACTTTTCATATTTGATATTGGCAATCTTATATTGATTTCTGGAGAAAGTATTTTGGAAATTTTACTCAAAACCCTACCATCTGGGAATTGCTGACCAGAATCCTGGTCACTCCAGGGCAGTGGATAGGCAGACTACTGGGCTAAGGCAGACAATCACACTCCGAGGCCTGACCGGGTGCCCATGACAAATGCATCTGTGGTTCTTTCAAGACAGACAGGTTCCTATGACACTACGGATTCTGGGATAACGTTAATCTTTCCTTCCGTGGCCACCCTCATTATACCACAGATATTGTCCAGAAAAGCTCAACATACATTTTGGCAGTAAAGAAACAATAGCCATACCCTTCACTTTTGACAGTCATGTGTACAAAACAACTGAAATGCAGTTCTCCAGTAGAGCCTGTGTTTAATTAGTGCTGGGGCTCTGTTCCTTTTTTGACTCGATTGACTTAAACTGAACAAGTGTGCATTTCAATACCAACTGGACCTATGTAGACTGAGGGGCTGGTGAAAGCTGCCACCTTCAAAGGGCAACACAACCAGAAAACACTGGGGCTGGAGAGATGGCTTACCGGTTAAGGTATTTGCCTGCGAAGTCTAAGGACCCAGGTTCAATTCCTCAGAACCTACAGAAGCCAGATGCACAAGGTAGCGCATGCATCTGGAGTTCATTTGCAGTGGCTGGAGGCCCTGACATGCCCATTCTCTATAAATTAATTAATTAATAAAAACAAAATAAAGAAAACAAATGGCCGAGAACAAGAGAAGACAGTGGAAAGAACAATGCGGGGTATGCAGAGGTTGGGGGAAGCCAGACTTATTTGGAAAGGTGATATTAGAACCAGACCCCATGAGCACTTTGGGGGCAGCAACCGTGTAATCACCCTAATATACACAATTCCTGGTAAGTGCTCAGTAAATGTTGGAAAATTTAATTAGTGAAGGCTGGCATCAATGGATGTGCTATTTAAAATGGAGACTGACTAAGCACTGCTTTTCTTGGACTTACAGTTATCTGGGAAAGGCTCTTGGTTTTATGTGATTTACCACATGCTTGCTTTCCTGCATCTTAATTCACTGGCTGTAGTACCGACTTTTCAGCACAAGAGGGAGCTGCTGCCTCGTTTATTTAAAATAGTATGTTTGCTTCATTGTTTCAACTACTGTATAGTACGTTGTGTGCCTTACCAATAATAATAATAATAATCTCCCCAAATATCCTAATTCAATAACTGTTTTTGTCTACAATGCATTATCTTCTAAAGTCCTAATTTTACACGATTAACAGAAATATAGCAGTTTTAACTTGGTGTGTGTGTGTGTGTGTGTGTGCAGGGGCACAAGCACATGTGTGCATGTGTATGTGGAGGCCAGAGGACAACCTCAGTGTCCTCAGGGACTCTGTTCACTTGCTTTTGAGACAAGGTCTCTCATTGGTCTTGAGCTCAGCAATTATGCTAACGGGCTCCAGGATCTGCCTGTTTCCACCTTCTCAGTGCTGGGGTTCCACGTACAGGCCACCACATCTGGCACTTATATCGGTTCTGGTGATCACATTCCGGTCTCGATGTACCCAAGTCAAGCACTTGACCAACAGAGCTATTTTCCTAACCCCTACATTTTAAACTTAAAAAAAAAAACAACAAACAATGCTGGGCGTGGTGGTGCACACCTTTAATCCCAGCATTTGGAGGCAGAGGTAGGAGGATCGCTGAGAGTTCGAGGCCACCCTGAGAATACATAGTGAGTTCCAGGTCAGCCTGAGCTAGAATGAAACCCTTGGGGAAAAAAAAAAATCCCAGATCCTATAGCTATGGAGGTTTTTGGAGTCTTAAGCAAACCTAGGGTTTCCCAATAATGAAAGTTATGTTTGTCAAAGTACCTCAGGATGTTAGGTGAGAGCAGCAGGACCAAGATCAGAGCCATTCTAAACGCCAAACTTTTTATGAGGGTCAAAGTCTTGCTGGGATGTGGCTGAGTCTAGGCCTCAAACTTGGACTGTGCAATCACTTTCGCAAATAGTTACAAAGAACAGATAATGAAGTAGCTCGAGGTCATGTGAGCCTTGAATCAAGACCATCTGATTAGAACTTAGGGGGAATTAGCAAGTAGTTAAATGATTTCCAAGAATGTCTTGCTTTACTAAAGGATGTTCTACAGAGCTTTTTCTGTAGAGAGCTCCCTGGGGTTATACAATACAACAAATAAAAAAAAACAAAACAAAACCTAGCACTGAGGGTGTAGTTCAGTCATAAAGTGTGAGGCTTTGTACTCCAGTGCCATGAAAATTAAGGGCAAAAGAACACACTTCATTCCATAGTCAAACCTACATACTATTTTTCAGAGATACCATTTCTACCCAATAAACAGTGTACTAAGGGTCTGGGAAGATCACTCAGTAAATGTGCTTCCTTGCAAAGCCTGACAGCTCTGAGTTCAATTTCCAAGCCACCCATGAAAACCCAGATTTAAAAAAAAATGGTGCAAGCATCTGATGTTCATGTGCAGAGGCAAGAGACCTTGCTTGGTACACTCACCCACGCACATGTGCAAATAAAAATAAATATTTTTTTTAAAGTATACTAGTATCTAAAAATTGCCCCCATATAAATGTCAGTGTATGTTTCTTTTAATATGTGAGGCAGCCTTACTAAGGCAGCCAGAGATGAATGTGGTTTTACACAACTGAAAATGAAACAGAGAGTCCCAGGTAAAAGAAAATCTCCCTGAGTCATAGTTGAACTTAACCCTTGCCAAAAAAAAAAAAAAAATCTGTATTTTATCGAAGAAAGAAAACATCTTTACTGTTAGGATTGTTCTGTGAGTAAGTCAGTGCTCCTATTTGTAGTCACCTTCTACCTGCCATTGTTACCTCACACAGTTCACTTCCTTAGGGCAAGGGTCATGCCTTGTTGATGACTCAGTCCTTGCCCTGGGCCAGTATTTAGAAAAGCTCTTAGCTCAAGGTGACTGAAAAACAAGGAGGAAGAAGATGGGACCCTTCATGCTTAAAGGCTGCATGGTGCTTATTTCTGTAGCTTGTTCTTCAACTCTCCATGCTCTGGTCAAGGACAAGCACAGGAGTGAAGAACACCCACTTAGACATCAGGGGTTCAAATCTCAGCCCTGCTGCTTCTTCATCTGTTGTATGGGCAAGATTCTTGTCTTTTTTTTTGTTGTTGTTCTTTTTCTTTTTAGTCATGAATTTTTTTTTGTTTGTTTGTTTTGGTTTTTTGAGGCAGGGTCTCTCTCTACCTCAGGCTGACCTGGAATTCACTATGCAGTCTCAGGCTGGCCTCGAACTCATGGCAATCCTCCTCCCTCCGCCTACTGAGTGCTAGGATTAAAGGCGTGCACCACCACGCCAGGCTTGTTGTTGTTTTTCAATGTAGGGTTTCACTCAAGCCCTGGTTGACCTGGAATTCATTATGTAGTCTCAGGGTGGCCTTGAACTCAACAGAAATCCTCCTACCTCTGCCTCCTGAGTGCTGGGATTAAAGGCGTGCATCACCATGCCCTGCGAATCTTGTCTTTTTGATGTCTCAGTTTCTTTATCATAATGTGGGATGATGACAATGATAGTGACAAGACTCACCCCCAAGGACTAGTGATGTTTAGGGTACACAGAACAGTGCCAGATGCATGGCTGGTAGTGCCAGTGTCTTTAGAAAAAAGCATTTACATTTAGTAAGTTATAGTTTAAAAAATGCTTTGAGTTGTTAAAAGCCAAGTAAAACAAAGCCATGTGCAGTGACCCAGGTCTGTAATCCCAACATGCAGGGGCAGAGGCAGGAAGATTGTGAATTTGGGGCCAACCTGGTCTTCATAGCAACTTTCAGGCCAACCAGGATGATCTAGAGAGACCATGTAACAAGGATAGGGCATGAAAATATTCTTGGGTTATATAGTACTGTCAGTTGTACAGCTCTGAATATGCAAGACCCAGTGGATTGTGTACTTTTTAAAATTTCTTTCTTTCTTTCTTTCTTTCTTTGAGACGGAGAGAGGGAAAGAGAGAGAGGGAGAGTGAGAATGGGCACGCCAGAGCCTCTAGCCACTGCAAACAAACTCCAGATGCATGCGCCCCCTTGTGCATCTGGCTTACGTGGGACCTGGAGAATCGAACCAGGGTCCTTAGGCTTCACAGACATATGCCTTAACCACTAAGCCATCTCTCCAGCCCTGATTGTGTACTTTTAAATGGTAGATTTTATGGCATGTGAATTATATCTCAAGAAAAATGTAATAGGGGGCTGGAGAGATGGCTTAGCAGTAAGGCATTTGCCTGCAAAGCCGAAGGACCGAGGTTAGATTCTCCAGAACCCATGTAAGCCAGATGCACCAGGTGGCGCATGTGTCTGGAGTTCATTCACAGCAGTGAAGGCCCTGGTGTGCCCATGCTCTCAATCTCTCTCAAATAATAAAATAAAATAAAAAGTTTTAAAAAATGCAATAGGGGACAATTCAATCCAACACATTTGTGTGGATACATACCTCGCTCGGCTTGCTGGGATATAAAAATGTAACCCTTGCCCTGGAGGGTCTTGTTTCGGGAGCATCTGCAAAGGACAGTGTCAACCACTCTTTCCCAATCACTGAGCAAGGCGCTGCTCTTCCCATCAGTTATTCCCCAGCTCAGAACCCTTTAAGTGACTTGCTCAAGGTTCCACAGGAAGTATGGAAGAATGGGTAGCAGGAAGCAGCTGGCAAGTTCCACCTAATAGCTTTCTTCCAATACCGATGGTCACGTTGAGGAGTTCCTGAGGAAAAAGCTCTGTTGGCCTTTGGTTGGAAGAGGAAGCCAGGTACACTCAAGGATTCTTAGAGAGATTACCAAGCTCTCCAGAGGAAATAGTTTCTCTATCAGTGCCAGTTTTGATCCAGTGCACATACAAGTGATGCAGGATTTTGGGGGTTGAGAAGGGGTCCCCCAAATTTATAAATCCCAAGTTTGGGTTCTGTCCTACCTCTAACAAAGAATTGATAAAGACAGACTCAAGAGGGATAAATTATGAGTTATCAAGTTTATTTAGGGAGAAATCACAAACTGTGGGGTTTATTTAAGGGAGATCGGGATCTAGGAAGGAAAGGTAGGGAACTGCCACAAGCACACAGGAAGTAGGAAACACGCTCTCATGTGGAAACATTGCATGGTTTATAAAGTTTCTTTAAGAGAAATTGAGGTTTTGGGGGAAAACTGAAGTAGCGCTCCAAACACATGGAGGGGAGTTAGACTGAGGCTTTCGAGGAAAGACTGAGGTAGGGCCACAAGCACGTGGAAGATAGAACTTGGGTGTATATGTGGGAGACTTAGAAGGAACACACATGCCATCTGCCATGTGCTTTCCCATAGAGGGAAGAGGATAAAAGTCATGTAAAAAAAATTTAAATGGGGTGACAAGTGCTTGTCCTCCCACTGCTGGTGAGGTGGAGACAGGCAGATCCCCAGGGCTGGCTGGCCAGTCAATACAGCCCAATTGGTGTGCTTCAAAGTGATGACAGACTCTGTCTTAGGAAAGGTGGATGGTGTTTCTGGGTCTTCACATGCATGTGCATGCACACCCCACACATATATTAACTTGTACACACTTGAGTGCACATACACAAAATATTTTTTTTTGGAGAGAGACACAGAGAGAGACAGAGAGAGAGGGAGAGGAAGACAGATAGAGATGGGCGCACCAGCAGCCTCTCAGCTGCTGCGAACGAAATCCAGATGCGTGCGCCCCTTGTGGTCAAGTGCGGCATTGAGCCCTTGCATCACTTTTGCATCTGGCTAAATGTGGACCTGGAGATTGGAACCGCTGGAGATTGGAACCGGCGTTCTTAGGCTTAGGAGGCAGGCGCCTTAACCGCTAAGCCATCTCTCCAGCCCACAAAATAATTTTTTAAAAGCTTCATGTCCTATGAAAATGGAGGAGACACCCCCAGTTTAGACCATAGTGAGCCCCAGAACTGTGAGAGAAAGAACTGCTGTTGGTTTTAAGTATCCAGGTTGGGGAGTTTGTTACCACTGCCCAGGAAACTCAGACCAAGCCCCTTTTCACCAAGTCTTCCAGTGCAACCCAAGTGTTTGGAATGTGAGCTGGCAAATATTCCTGTTCTGTTTTCAACCTTCAACTCACCCTATCATAGCATACCCACCTCGTGTTCCGGTTCCCCAGCCAGCTCCTCTTTTCCCAAGAAGCTATGCTGCCATCCAGACAGATGCATGAGCGGAGCCACACAAGACTCACAGGCTGGCCTCTCCAAATTCTGATGGTGCGAGGATGGCTCCTAGCACCCGTGTCCCTCTTTGAATCAGGAAAGAGATGCCAAGATGAGACTCTCTGGCTTGGTGGTAGATGACACTAGGACCCAGGGTTGCGAAAAAAAAATTGGTAAGAATAAAAGATTTCTGAATGTGCATTGATCAAAAAGTTAATTCAAAATCAAACACATAATGAATCTGAGGTGTTTCTCAGTGTTACTTGTGTTATTCAGTGTGACTTCGCTGTGGCCTTGGTTCTGAACACACAATAGGTGCACTTTGCACTGCGCGTGCCGTCACCACACAACACACCACCAGTGATTGCTGTGAGAAACGCTTCTGCTCAGATTTGAAACTATTGTATGTTATGAATTGCAGTGTGCAGTGTGTTTATTGCACATACAAATTTCTCTGAGTTTATAGAAACAGTTGGTTTAATTACAAAAAAAAAATCCTTTAAATATTTTCCTCCCATTATGCCTGAGCATGTATCAAATTAGTACATATTTGGATGGTCTTGGGCTAGAAAAACAAACATAGCCATCTCCAAAGGAAATTTGCTTTTGCCTTTAATAAGTGGTAAAAGTATATGTATACCAAAGGGTTGTTCTACAATACATTTCTTTTTTTTCTTTTTAAAAAAATTTTATTTATTTATTTGAGAGAGCAAGAAAGGGAAAGAGGCAGGCAGACAGACAGCCAGACAGAGAGAAAATGGGCACGCCAGGGCCTCCAGTCACTGCAAACGAAGTCCAGATGCATGTGCCACCTTGCACAGCTGGCTAACGTGGGTCCTGAGGAATCAAACCTAGGTCCTTTGGCTTTGCAGGCAAACACCCCAATCGCTAAGCCATCTCTCCAGCCCCCACAATGCATTTCTTTATGATTTATTTTCAGGAACTATTTTCTTGGTGTTCATAGTTTATGCAAGCAAACTAAGTTCATTGTGTTCACCCACTGATGGGCACCGAGATTACTTCCTGCTTTTGTGTACAAATGCGAGTAAGTCCCGCTTTAAACTCCTTTGGGTGTCTACCTAGGAGTGGAGTTGTTGGATTATATGCTAATCCTGTGTGTAACTTTCTGAGGAATTGCCAACTGTTTTCCTTTTAAAATGAGAAAACTGTTCCTTTTAGAAGAATGCACCCCACCTTGCTATAGGCATGTGACCAGGAGTCCCATGGCGACGTACATTGAAACCACCTGCTACAGTCATGAGACCTGGAGTCCCGTGGAGATGTACATTGAAACCACCTGGGCTCAGACAGGCTCCCTATGTTGTGCAATTTACCACTCTCCCTGGAGCTGACTTGGTCAGGTGTGTGCTAGGGGATGCCGGCCTTGTCTGAGTCCAGAGCCACACAGTTTCTTTGTTTGAAGTAAACTCATTAAAGCCTAACATTTACCATGGAGAAAGTCATCGTTCTCTCTCTTGCATCTTTAGAATTTTACGAAATGGGGTGACCTATGCATAAATTTTTGGTTCCATTTACAGGACACAAATCCCAAGTGAGATTGGCACGAGCACTGAAGACTAAAGACAGGAGATTTAACTGGGAAGCCAGAAAGTCGGTGTTGTTGAGATGTGGGGTGGAGTTTAGTGGCTGAGATCGAGCGAGGGGTGCAAGGAGAGCAAGCGAGCAGATGGCTGGCCTGGCTCAGAGTGCTTTTAGAACCTCAGTGTCTGGGTTCGTCTCAGTTCTCCCACGTCCAGTTTTAACAGAAGCTCACTTCTGAGGACCTTTGCCCCCCCCCCCCGTTCCATTTGTAAATGACGGGCATAATGGAGATAGCAGGAAACTCACTGGGATGGAACACTTGGTGTTCATACTCAATGACATCACGACTCATTTTCCTTCAAATCCAGAGCCCAAAACCCAGGGGCCCTGTTAAATTAGGAAAGTAGGGGCTCAGGAATATCTCAGGAGCAGGCACTGTATACTATGATTTGAAGGCCCTGGATTCAGTCCTCAGCCCTTCTCTCAAAAAAAGCTGCCCCACCCCCCAATAAAATCACCAGGGAAACCTTTCTTCATCTCCTGGTTTTAGAAAACTTCTTTAAAACATGGATTTTTTTATGCTTTTGCATTTTGATTATCCTCCTAAAACTTTCCTTATTTCAGGGTTGGAGAGATGGCTCAGAAGTTAAGGTGCTTGCTTGTTAACCCTAATGATCTGAGTTTGATTTCTACGTAGAGCCAGATGTACGAGGTGGCACATGCATCTGGAGTTTGCTTGCAGCAGCTAGAGGCCCCGGTGCTCCCATTATCTCTCTCTCTTTCTCTCTCTGTTTGCAAATAAAATAAATAAAAAGAGAAAATAGGGCTGGAGAGATAGCTTAGCGGTTAAGGCGCCTGCCTCCTAAGCCTAAGAATGCTGGTTCCAATCTCCAGGTCCCACGTTTAGCCAGATGCAAAGTGACGCAAGGGCGCAATGCTGCACTTGACCACAAGGGGGCGCACACATCTGGATTTCGTTCATAGCAGCTGAGAGGCTGCTGGCGTGCCCATCTCTATCTGTCTTCCTCTCCCTCTCTAACTGTCTCTCTCTGTGTCTCTCTCCAAAAATAAATAAAATAATAAAAAAAGAAAAAATAATAACAGTTTTTTTATTTCCTCTGTACTGTATCCTGTCTACACCAAAAACTTCATCATTTTGAATCTGATGATAGATAGGACTTTGCTAAGAGGTACAAAATTGGGTCTTAAGCAAAGAACACTCTGCTTTAAAAAACTAACAATTAGGGCTGGAGAGATGGCTTAGCAGCTAAGTCATTTGCCTGTAAAGCCTAAGGACTCAGGACCCACATAAGCCAGATACACAAGAGGTGCATGCATCTGGAGTTTGTTTGCAGTAGCTAGAGGCCCTGGCATGCCCATTCTTTCTCTCTCTCCCTCTCTCTATCTGCCTCTTACTCACTTGCTCTCTCTCTCAAAATAAATAAATTTATTTAAAAACTAGCAAGCCAGGCATGGTGGCTCATGCCTTTAATCCCAGCACTCGGGAGGCAGAGGTAGGAGGATCGCCATGAGTTTGAGGCCACCCTGAGACTACATAGTGAATTCCAGGTCAGTCTGGGCTAGAGTGAGACCCTACCTCGAAAAAACCAACCAACCAACCAACCAACCAACAAACAAACAAAAACCCTAACAATCAGCAATGACAACACAACAACAACAAAAATCATTGATTACATTGGCAAAACCTTCCCAGGTGCCATTTGGAAAACCCACTTTTATTTACTGGACAAGGTTCACTCTTGAAGGAGAAGCAGGGGGAGGGGTTCAAGGGAGAAACAGAGAAACACTTCAAGGCCATTAATCATAAGTACACACATCACCATTAATCATAAGTACAGAGAATGGCATGTTTCGTAAGTGAGAGGGCCCTGAAGTACACAGAGGCTCCTCTTTCCTGCCTTTCCCTGCTCTGGCTGGTCTGGACCAGAGGTAAGCTTCAACCCAGCTTCCATTCATCCTTGCTGATGTAACTCGATGAGCCGGCCTGCAAACACAGCCAAGGTCCCGATGAGACAGACCAGCATGAAGACACCCAGGAGAATGTGGTCCATCACCATCGCAACGTACTTCCACTCTTCGGATGCCTGGGTGGGAGGACAGCATTAGACCGTAGACGCCTAAATGGACCCACACTATTTAGGTTATGTTATGCAGCCTCTATGGGCACTTCAATTTGTACATCTCAAAGCCCTCAACATTCTTGGGCTGACGTGATATTTTGAATAATTATTTGCAACAAGGTGAGACATTAAAATGGCCCAGGAATGTTCACCATGACATATCCTACATCAGTTAGCTGTGGCTTAGATGCCAAACACATCCCTCCGCACTCATGCCATTTAAACCCAGAGGTATGGATTTCAAGCCCAAAGCTTACATTATTGGATTCCTGGTCTGACTTCATGGTCTCTGCAATATATTTGACACCTTCAATGGCACTTTTCACCTCCGGGTGTTTGATCAGGGGAGAATGGAAGCCCATTGGGGGAGGCCCTGGTTTCCCAGAAATGTCAGAAATATCGATATCTTCTGTAAAAATCTTCTTCTCCTGTTTATCTCTGGATGGTCTTTTCATTGTGGAGAAAAACATGATATTTGGGATAGTGTCGATAAAAACCTAATATAAAGGAATTCATGGAGTAAGAATTATTGTCAATATAACCAAGCATCAATCTGTCTTTGAATTAGCAATATTATCTTGAGAAGGTCATTCAGAATCTCTAGGCCTCAGCCTTCTAGTCCTCAAAACATAGAAACTGGGGCTAGAGAGATGGCTTAGCAGTTAAGGTCCTGCCTGCGAAGCCTAAGGATCCCAGTTCAATTCCTCAGTACCCATTTAAATCAGATGCGCAAGGTGGCACATGTGTCTGGAGTTCATTTGCAGTGGCTAGAACCTGGCGTGCCCAGTCTCTCTCAAGTAAATAAATAAATTTTTTTTTAAAAAAAAACCAAACATAGGAACTATAAGTAGAAGTTCTCAAAGACTGCTTCATACACTCTCATGTGGCTTGTCAAATGACTGGGCAACAGTGATAAGTCTGTGAGCAGTTCGCCACTAGAGGGAGCCTGTGCACAGCCACCAGCCTTGCAAGGTACCACAGTGGACGCTTAAACTTCAGGACTCCTTGCAGGGGCAGAAAAGTCTTGGCACGGTGTTCTCTGGATCGTATGGTTAAAGACAGAGCCCTGCTGCCTCACATGTATAAACATTCGACTTCAAAATAGCTTTATTACTTCCCTCCATTTCTTGTTCCTGAAGTAACTGTCTCGAGGTATTGACAGGAGTCATCTGACAGAGGGGTATATGGTAAGCAGTTGGTTACTCTGTAAATTCCTGATTCAAAGATCCTACACTTTAGGGTTTCTATGAAGTTTCATAAAAAATGGAGTAGTTAGCTGGATGTAGTGGCGCACACCTTTAATCCCAGCACTCTGGAGGCAGAGGTAGGATTGCCATGCGTTCAAGGCCACCCTGAGACTACATAGTTAATTCCAGGTCAGCCCGGGCCAGAGTGAGACCCTACCTTGAAAAACAAAAATGACCAAAAAAAAAAAAAAAAAAAAAAAAAAAAAAGACGTAGTTTTTGGTTTCTTTATTTTGTCTGTGTGTGTGTGGGGGGGGAGTTCCAGGTAGAGTCTCCCTCTGGCCTTGAACTCATAGTGATCCTCTTACCTCTGCATCCCAAGTGCTGGGATTAAAGGCGTGCACCACCATGCATGGCTAAAAATATGGAGTATTTCGGTTGGTATGACTTGCCTAGCATGTTCAAAGCCCTGGGCTCAAACCCCAGCACCACTACAAAATTAATTAGTTAATTAAGATGAAAAGATATGGAGGATGGGGATATAGCTCAGTCAGCAAAGTGCTTGTCTTGCAACCATGAAGCCCTGTGTTTGATCCCCAGAACCCACATTTAAAAAAAATGGGTGGTGGTATATGTTTGTAATCTCAAGGTTGGGGAGATGGAGACAAGCAGATCCCTGGGGCTTGCTGGCCAGCCAGTCTAGCCTAAGTAGGTAAGTTCCAGGCCACTGAGGCCATTGAGAGACCCTGTCTCTTTTTCAAAAAAAATTTTTATATAGATTATTTATTTATTTATTTATTTATTTATTTGAGAGAGATAGAAATAGGCAGGGGGAGAGAGAGAGAGAGAGAATGGGCGTGCCAGGGCCTCAAGCCACTGCAAATGAACTCCAGACATGTGTGCCCCCTTGTGCATCTGGCTAATGTGGGTCCTGGGGAGTCGAGCCTCAAACTGGGGTCCTTAGGCTTCACAGGCAAGCGTGTGAACTGCTAAGCCATACCTCCAGCCTGAGAGACCCTGTCTCAAAGAAAAGGTCCATGGCATTCCTGAGAATGACACCCAAGGGTGTTCTCTGGCCTCCACACACATGTACACATATATGTGTGCATACCTGCACACACATGTGCACATACATATGCACATACATATGCAATGAATAAATTCAAAGGCATATTTGAGATAGTAATAATTTTTTGAAGCAGAGTATCACTCTATCCCAGGCTGACCTAGAACTCTCTCTGTGGTCCAGGTTAGCCTTGAACTCATGGCAAACTTCTTACGTCAGACCCTTGGGCGCTGAGATTAAAGTCATGTCACCACACCCAGTTTAATTTTTAATTCATTCACAAATAGTGAGACCAGCTCCTCACGTGTGGTAATCTCTTATCAAACCTATCTACTGCTTCTAGTCCTTATTCAGTTCTCAATTGATGGTTCTCACCAGCAAAAGTAAGCAAGTCTGGCCGGGCGTGGTGGTACACGCCTTTAATCCCAGCACTTGGGAGGCAGAGGTAGGGGGATCACCATGAATTCAAGGTCACTTTGAGACGACATAGGGAATTCCAGGTCAGCCTGGGCTAGAGTGAAACCCTACCTCAAAAAAACAAAACAAAAAAAGTAAGCAAGTCTGTTCATAAGTTATAAGACTCATAAATAGAAGTCTTACAAATGTTATAACATAAAATAACAGAGATCTATTCGTTTCCACCCAGAAATCTGTAATCTTGAATTTAGAGTGAGCTTTGCTAATTCTATATTTTTCCCTCTCTTTCTGGAAAGGCTACATGAGCTGTCTCAACAAAGAAGACAAGGAACATTCCTTCCTCAAGTCCCCTAAGCCCAGGAAAGACTTTCTTTCTTTTTTGTTTAGCTTTTTGAGGTAGGGTCTTCCTCTAGCCCAGGCTGACCTGGAATTCACTATGTAGTCTCAGGGTGGCCTTGAACTCCCACCTCTGCCTCCCACCTCCCAAGTGCTGGAATTAAAGGTGTGTGCCAACATTCCCGGTTCCCAGGAAAGATTTTCCATCCTCAATATGAAGAGGTGTTAGCTGGAACTTTGCTGGTCACACAGAAAGAGGCCCCTGTGGTGTCCTCCCTGTGTGACGTCAGCACTCACCTTCCGCACCCAGTCAGGCATGATGTGGGTGCTGGGAGAGCGGTGGTGCGTGTTGATGACGATGACGGTGATGATGATGGACGCGATGACAAACACCATGGTGAACAACATGTACTTGCCGATCAAGGGCACAGCACTGGAGGTGGAAGGGATGAGCTCCACGATGACCAGAAGGAACACAGTCAAGGACAGTAAGACAGAGATGCTCAGCGTCATCTTCTCTCCTGAGAAGACAGAAAAAGGAGAGAAACGCAGCAACCCATCCGTCAGGAGCTGAGCTGGACAGTCTCCCATTCGAAGCCCCTACCTAGGACCTTACAATGTGACTGTATTTGATCAGGGGGCCTTTAAGGAGATAGTTAGGGTGAAAAAGGTGGGGATTAATCCAAACAACTGGTGTCCTCATAAGGGGAAATTTGGACATAGACATGGACAGGGGATTCCAGAGAAGGCGGTCATCTGCAAACCCAGGAGAGTGGCCTCCGAAGAGATCAAGGCTGTCGCTGTGTTGTCCAGCTTCTGGACCGGTGCGGAAGTAAACTTCTGTTGCTTAAACCACCCTGTCACAACAAATCTGCACACTCATTTGCCACCCAGACCCAAGGATGGAGGAATGTGACCGGCATGTTCTCCAAGGATTCTTCTGGGCTTTCTTTTCTGCAGGATTTCCTGGGTAATCTCGGCATCTTAGCTCTACTGACAGCAGCAAGCGGTCAGCATTTCCTGTCAAGGCCGCCAAGCAGCTGACGGCAACTTCATCTCATGCCTCAGATTTTCCTTCTTGTGGAACCCAGGAAACCAAGAGGGGTTCTGGACTGACAAGCTAGAACCAGGATGGCAGAGTCTCCTTCAGCAGCGGGATGTGTTAAAACTCATGAAACTCAGCCACGGTCTGGCGGTCTTGTCCAGTGGATGGATGGGCAGCCCAGAAGTATAAGAATATTTCTCTCAGGGTGCAAGCATGCTGCAAGACCAAAACTGAGACAAAAGACCCAATCCTCAGGCGAAGGAGCTGTCTCCAGCAACCTGAGGGCCCTCTGATACCCCTGCTTCCATTCTCACTTTGTCTTCTCATTTATTCCTTGCTTTCTTTTGTGTTTCAGAGTAAGAGACTAGGGTTTCCCCTGTCCCTACCTTTTTATCCCCCCCCCAGGCCAGGCCCAGTCTCAGGAGTCTTGGCTGGGCAAACATGACAGAAGGAAGGTTGCAGCTGAATGACACTGAGTTATCTTTGCTGTGTGTAGTTCAGAACCTTTAGATGGGACTGTCCTTGGCTGCTGCTGCTGCTGCTGTGGGCGACCCTTGTCTTGTTTGTACTGTAGGGCTTTTTTTTTTTTTTGGTCATATTGGATGTTTCCAGTTGTAGACTAGAGCTATGGTCAGCCCTCTTTAGCTGTTCTTTTTTTATTTAAGAGAGAGAGAGAGAACAAATATGTGAGTGCCAGGGCCTCTAGCTACTGCAAATGAACTCCAGACACACGTACCGCCTTGTGCATCTGGTTTATGTGGGTTCTGGGGAGTCGAACCTGGGATCTTAGGCTTTGCAGGCAAGCACCTTAACCGCTAAACCATCTCGCCAGTCCTGTTCTTTTTTTAAAATTTGTATGTGTGCATATGGGCAGTTGTATCGCAAGATTGGTATAGTCATTGTCCTAACTGCTCTTCAAGTGAAAGTCATTTACAGACACTGGCTAGTTTCCATGTTTCAGAAACTTCATTTGATTAGGAAGTTGAAATAACATTTGTTTGTGCTTATTTGTTTAAAAATGAGCACAGGCTGAGGTGGGTGGATTGTGAGTTTGAGACCAACCTAGGAGACATGATAAATCTTGTTGAGAGAGTGGGGAGAGCAGAAGGGAGGGAGGGAGGGGAGACTGATGTGTCTCGTCACTAACAAGTATATTCACTCTGTGGGTGAGGCACTTGTTGCCATAATCTGTACTGTATCCCTACCACGACAAATACTCATTTATTTGTTTAAGTATATTCTTCTTACTTCCTATCTTTTATTTATTTGAGATTGAGAGAGGGAGAGAGAGAGAATGAGAGAGAAGAAGAGGCAGATAGAGAGAATGGGTACTCCAGGGCCTCCAGCAACTGTAAATGAACTCCAGATGCATGCACCACTTTGTGCATCTGGCTTTACATGGGTCCTGGGGAATCAAACCTGGATCCTCAAGTGCCTTAATGGCTGAGCCATCTCTCCAGCCCAACAAATATTTTCGAATAAGCAAACCATCTTTTTCTCCTCATTGCAAAGTTGGATTTAAACTTGTGGATTTTTTTTTTTTAATCACTGATAAAGATGCTTTCATAAATTTTAGGGCTGTCTGTGTCATGTTTTTCTTTTCTTTTTTGACTCGTCTGCCATAAATTGCTTATGAGTAGGGACTTGCCGGCAGCCATATGGATACCTTTTCTCCTTTTCAGTATATCATTTCAGTAGATCATTGGCTTTTGATGAAATTATATC
Source organism: Orientallactaga sibirica (assembly GCA_036365145.1). Lineage (NCBI taxonomy): Eukaryota > Metazoa > Chordata > Mammalia > Rodentia > Dipodidae > Orientallactaga > Orientallactaga sibirica. Next base: position 42,384,845 of record JAEOAD010000004.1, on the reverse strand, counting down.
ACAGATGTGATTACTCGGCAGGAGGTAAGTAAGTTGTCCAGGCGGATATGTGAGAAAGAGTGTCGCTGTCTGGGAAGTGAGGCCCCTTGTGAAAAGATATTGCCATCTGGAAAACACACACGCCAGAGCTACTTTCAAGTAGAAAGTCCCAGACTGGTGGGAATATCGAAGGTGACTGCGGAGAGGAAGTGGCATCAGGCGTGTCTGTGAGCACATTTCTGGGTGTACTATTGTTATAGAGCAAATAGGTACGGACAGTTCCTTCACTAATGGACTGAGAGTGACCTGTGTTTCAGGGTTGTTATGCTCAACTTCACTGGCAAGCTGTGAGCGCCACACAGTCACCTTCCACTACACACAGCCATCAGTAAATCTGTCCCCCAGGATGATGGTTTGGGTCCCCCTGTTTCTGTCAGCACCGGGTTATTTCTGACTCTCGCTAAAATAGCAGCAGGAGAGCCTCAGCAGCTCTCAGCAGTCATGGCAATGGCACCCACCCACCTGAGTCTGTGGGCAGGTAGAACACCAGGCTCGTTAGGAAGGAGAAGAGCAGGCAGGGGATGATGACGTTGACGATGAAGTAGAGGGGCAGGCGCTGCATGACGAAGTGGTAGGTGATGTCCAGGTAGGGGGTGGTGGGGCAACAGGAGTAGAACACCCAGTGCTTCCAGCCCCGGGACTCCTTAATCACCCATTCCCCACTCTCCATGAAGTTGCTCAGGTCTGGCTGGTCACTTTCCTGAGAAATAAAATGATGGTTGGGCTGGTGGGATGGCTTAGTGGTTAAAGCGTTTGCCTGCAAAGCCAAAGGACCCGGTTTGATTCCTCAGGACCCAGGTTAGCCAGATGCACAAGGGGGCGTACACGTCTGGAGTTCGTTTGCAGTGGCTGGAGGGCCTGGTGCACCCATTCTCTCTCTCTCCCTCTTTCTGTCTGACAAATAAATAAATAAAAATAAAATATTTTTTAAAAAAAGAAATAAAACGAGGGTTGCAAACCCCAGCCAAGTCACTCTAGCAGGGGCAGGGTTTCATACTCAGCAGTTCTGAGAATCACCTTCCCAAGGGGAATGCTGACTTACTTCTGCTTTGGGGGAAGGTCTGAAGATTCCTTTCCTATTATAATATAAGTGGGTTGGGCCTTCTGGGAGTCTTCATTTTGGCTCCATGTTCAAGTCTCTGGGGAACTTAGAAACCCTCGTGCCACAGCCCAAACCTCACCTACGATGGGTCTATCTGAATTCCGTGACAGCACAGGGCAGAGGAAATTCATTGAAGCCCCCACTTAGTTCTCGTGGGCAATGCTTCAAGAGCCTTTGTGATCCATTGAGAGCCATACCAACTGGATAATTCCCTAGTTCTGAGTGGTATGGGGAGCCTATGATTATCCAGCAGCAGACCTGGAGACCTGATTGGCACTTTTTCCTGAAACCAGTTACCTCACAAGAGGCTACCACCTACTGGGTTGATGGCGACCACAGATCCATCATAGGTCCATGTGCCCAGCTTCATGCTGCAGTTCTGCTCATCAAAGGGAAAGTGAGTGACGATGATCTCACAGTAGCTTTTAAAGATGGCTGGAGGTGTCCACGTGATGTGGCCCGTGTAGTCGAGGAGCACTTTGGTGAACTTGACAATGGCAAAGTCTCCATCTGCACTACAATTGGGACAAGAGAGGAAGATGGCTCCAAGTGACAGATGAGCCCTGCGTTCACTTGGAGACGTTAACAGGAGACGGCTAATTATTCAGGTGCTAATTATAGAAGCTCTCTCAGCAGCTCTGCTTTTTAATCTGTGGCAATGTTTCCCACATTTGTCTGCTAGTAAACTTCACTGGGGTGCTGGTTAAAAATACAGATTCCTGAGCACTAGCCAGGTACAGACTAGCGCATACCTCTAACTCCAGCACTGAGAATCAAGGCCAGCCTGGGCTACTACAAAACCTGGCCTCTAAGTCAATCAGTCAATCAATCAATAAAATCAAGATTTCTGAACTCTAAGTAAGGCTTGCCTCTGGCTATCTGGAGAAGACTGCGGGACTCTATGTGTTTAAGGAGTAATAGGAAACATAGGCCATGGCATCTCAGATTTCCCTTTCCAGACTCAGGGGTGTTTGTAATGCTGGCCTTCATCTGTCCTCAGCGGACCTTTGTGTGATAGCTGGAAAGACCAAGAATTTAAGATAAAATGCCTCCAGTGGCTCCCTACTATGACAAACAGGCTAGGGAAGGGGGTTTGGTACTATTCCAAGAACTATTTAGAACTCAGTGTGGGGGGGGGGGGCTAAGATGCCTCTTGGGCCAGCATGGGAGAACCAAGTATGGGTGAGACCACGGGTAAAGAACCCCCTCAGTGAGGAAGGTGCCACCTCAACACAGCATGGCCCACAGTGTTCACATGTGTCTAAGGTCAATGTTGCCAGTGTCTGGATTCTTCCTCACAAGCTGCAAACCTATAGTTTTTTAAAACAACAACAAAACAAAACTTAGCCAGGCATGGTAGCACACGCCTTTAATCACAGTACTCAGTAGGTAGAGGTAGGATTGCTGTGAGTTGAAGGCCAGTCTGGAACTACAGAGTGAGTTCCAGGTTAGCCTGGGCTAGAGTGAGACTCTACCTCAAAAAATAAAAGAAAATAAAAGACAAATAAGCAAGCAAACAAAAACAACCAAACCTTCCATGATTTTCTTTTTAGTATTGGGTATTGAACATAGGGTTTTACATATGATAGATAAGTACTCTTCCACTGAGCTGTGTATCCTCGAATCTTCTCTCTCTGTCTCTCTCAATTTTCATTTTCTTTCTGTCTGTTTTTCTGTTTTTAAATATTTTATTTATTTATTTGAGAGAAAGAGAAAAGGAGAAGAGAGAGAGAGAGTCAGAGAGAGAGAGAGAGAGAGAGCATGAATGGGTGTGCCAGGGCCTCCAGCCACTGCAGATAAATTCCAGACACATGTGCCACCTTGTGCATCTGGCTTATGTGGGTTCTGGGGAATCAAACCTGCATCCTTAGGCTTTCCAGGGAGGTGCCTTAACCACTAAGCCATCTGTCCAGCCCTCTTTCTTTTTGAAGTAGGGTCTTTGGCATATAATGACCTTACTGTATCATTAGCTATACCCCCCAACCTGACAGTAATTTTTTTTTTTTTAAACTTTTTTAAAATTTTTTTACACAGAGAGAGTGGTTAGGTAGGGGAACAGAGTTGGGCGGCCTGAGTCCCAGCTGCTGTAACGAACTGGATGCGCGCGCCCCCTTGTGGTCAAGTGCGGCATTTAGACCCCCAGCCCTCCATCTCTCCAGCCTTATTCAGGTAGGAACAGTGTTGGAGGCCTGATCTTCCAGAAGGGCCTGTGTCCAAGGCCTTTCCAGAAAGGCCTGTGTCCAAGGCCTTAGCAGCTAGCAGAACACTCTAAGTAGAATAGGTGTTGGGTGAGCAGAATGGGTTTGCCTCAGTGGGATTTCAGAGACAAAATGACATGTATTGGTTCTTTGTCATAAATCAAGAGATTTTCTTTCCTTGATTTTTTTCTTTGAGACTGAATTAATTAAATTTATCCAGAAAATTGTGTGGTGTTACACCCTTTCCCAAGATGGGGATGGAATGGTCTAAGTCTCTTTTTACAAAGAAGGTAAGACAGGGTTCTCTCTCTACCAGGGTGCTCCTGTGTGAGTTTGTGGGGAGGATCAGAGGACTGTCACCAAGTTCTTACTAAAGAGGAACAGGGCTGGAAAGATGGCTTAACGGTTAAGGTGCTTGCCTGCAAAGCCAAAGGACCCAGGTTCAACTCCCCAGGACCCATGCAGAGCACAAGACAGATGCATAAGGTGGTATATGCGTCTGGAGTTTGCTTGCAGCAGCTGGAGGCCCTGACACACCCATTCTCTCACTGTCTGCCTCTTTCTCTCTCTCCTTCCTTCCCTTTCTCTCTCTCTCTCTCTCAAATAAATAAATAATAATAAAATAAAATAAAATAAAGGGGAACAACACTGGTTTCTCAGCACATGTGTATAATAAGATTACACCATGACTGAGGACTTTGGCTCAAGCTTGAATCCTAGGTATAATTGAGCAATGTGTGGTCAAAGCTGGGCGGGCCTCCAAAGGGAGTATCATTTTCACCTGCTGGCCCTGCCACTCCCAGCAGGGTCTTCTGGGACTCATAGCTTGCTCGAAGATGCCTGTGTGATATCAGACCTTAAATCCTCTAGGCAGACTATGGCTGCTCCTGCCTCAGACGGATGCTCTTAGAAAAGAATATTCTCTGACAAATGAAGGGTATATGATAATGAGCATGTCATTAAGCCAAGCGTCTTGCATCACATTATAATTTCACAACAAGCAGCCTGTCACAGGCCCAGTGGATGGCAATGCAGGCACTGGGCATCGGTGTTGAGCTGGCATTTAGGATGTGAACAATAACAGCCCTGGGAGTACAGACCCACTAGTAGGGAGGATATTTGATTCCAAGGAACTTAGAGATAGGAAGTTTGACTCTTCGGATGGTTGCCATATACCCTGCAGGTGCTCTTAAGGATTAATGTCCCCCCCTGCCCACAACCCTGATTCAATTTGGCTCTGATAATTGTGTCTATTCATAACATGAGACGCCATATGTCACCCGTAGCCTGTCAGCATGGGTCTGGTTTTTAAGGGTTACTTAACATTGACAGTGGTGAGAAGCTTATGGCAGTCCTGCCACGAGGACACTGGCTACACCAGGCTGGCATGTCCCCTCTGTCGGCGGCTTTGCTTACTTGTTATAAAGAACAAAGTCTGGCCGCCAGATCTTTTCCGAGGGAACGTGGATTTTTTTCACACCGCCGTAGTCATCTGGATTCCATTTTAGGTTGTAATCCACCCATTGCTAGAAATGAAGAAAGACATTTAGCCAACTAAAAAGCCCAAATCCAGTTTTGTTTTGTGTTTTAAATATAGAGTGGTCAAGAGCCCTAATGGGCATGATTATCAGATATTAGTAGATTCTATATTTCAGTAAGAGAGGACTGACTCAGAATTCAGCCTAGTCTTTGGTTTACATTAACAGCAAACAGCGCTGGCATGCGCAGGCCCTGCTTTCAACACTGTATTAATTCACTAAGCCTTCACAACTATCCTGAGAGATTTTATAGATGAGGAAACAAAGGAATCCCCATGTCACACGTGAGAAGGTGGCTACACTGTCCACCCCCAGGAAAGGAGAACTACCCTGGTGTGAACATTTTCCCCAAGCAGGAATCACCAGCTTTCATAGTGTTGTATACTCTTTTCTTTTCTTTTCTTTTCTTTTCTTTTCTTTTCTTTTCTTTTCTTTTCTTTTCTTTTCTTTTTTTTTTCTTTTCTTCTCTTCTCTTCTCTTTCTTCTTTCCCTTCCCTTCCCTTCCTTCCTCCCTTTCTTCCTTCCCTTCCCTTCCCTTCTTTCTTTCTTTCTTTTCTTTCTTCTTCTTTCCTCCTCCTCCTCCTCCTCCTCCTCCTCCTCCTCCTTCTTCTTCTTCTTCTTCTTTTTTTTTTTTGGTTTTTTGAGGTAGGGTCTCACTCTGGTCCAGGCTGACCTGGAATTAACTATGTAGTCTCAGGGTGGCCTCGAACTCATAGCGATCCTCCTACCTCTGCCTCCCGAGTGCTGGGATTAAAGGTGTGAGCCACCACGCCCAGCCTCTTTCTTCTTTTTTAAAAATTTTTTGAAGTAGGGTCTCACTGTAGCCCAAGCTGAACTAGAATTCTTTCTTTCTTTCTTTCTTTCTTTCTTTCTTTCTTTCTTTCTTTCTTTCTTTTTTTTATTTTTCGAGGTAGGGTCTTACACTAGCTCAGGCTGACCTGGAATTCACTATGTAGTCTCAGGGTGGCCTTGAACTCTCGGTGATCCTCCTACCTCTGCCTCCCAAGTGCTGGGATTAAAGGTGTGTGCCACCACGCCCGGCTCCATAGTGTTGTATACTTTTCTACATAAAAGGAAAATCTTCCACACCAGAAAGTTTGGATCAGGCTGCATCCCGTCCCCTTGAAATTCTCCCATCCATGTGTTAACCCAGTACATCAAGTAGAGTCTTCTCTGTAGATTAGGTCTTTACAGAGGAATTAAGTTTACATGAGGTCATTAAGTTGAACCCTGATCCAATGCAATCCGTGTCTTTAGAAAAGGAGGAAATTTAAACACACACACACACACACACACACACACACACACACACACACACACACACTAGAAGCATGTTTTGTGACCATGGAGACTGCCATTGACAAGCCAAGGAGAAATTTCTGGGATCTTCCTCACAGCTCTCCGGAGGAAGCAACAGCACTAACACATTGACTTTGGACTTCTGGCCTCTAGGTGCTAAAAGTCTTAGGTTGAAGATACGCAGTGTGTACTTCGTGGCAGCCCTTGCAAACAAGTGCACATAGAAAGAGCATGACATAAAAACAACAGCAAAACAGGGTGTATACTCCCATCACCCCCAAATAGCTACTTTCTTTCAACATTCTGGTATTTCATCTCATGACCCCAACTGATGTCCTCTGGGCCCAAGTTTGATGTCAGGCTAAAGAAAAACAACATGAATGTAATTATCTGAATTACCTGTTTCAGACGAACATTGGTCGTCACAATCTGATTAACTTCATCCTGAAAAGGGAGACAGAAGGCCCACTCCTTAGGGAGTGAAGAGGGAAGCCGAGGGGAGAGGGCCCAGTGTCAGGGGTGGGTGACAGGGGAGCCCCAGTGCTTGTCTCACCACATTGATGAGCTGAATCAGCTGTAGGCCCACAGTGACCTCCACGGCCTGGCGGTGGTCCTCCACTGGCCGGACCACATTGCTGTAGTCATTAAATAGCTTTGCCACCAGACGAGTCTCATGTTCAGAGCCCAGGACAAGGCCAGCTAGACAGCAAATGACACATACCTTGTCAGACGTGGTTCTCCACCCTGCACTAACATGAGGAACTGGGGCGTAATCAGCTCATGAAGGGACTGAGGGCCCCTGTGGAATGCAGCTATTACTGCCTCAAGTTCCTTTCTGATCACAGCTGCTGGTGTGGTCCCTTACCCAGCAACAGTGAAATGGGTGTGCCACATTATTATACCACTTATACTTCAGACAAGTGTCACATTCTTTAATAGGGCTCCTGACTGCACCAAGTTTTCCAGGAAAACATGCACACACGCATACACACACACATGCACACACACACAAGCATGCACATGCACACGCACAGTGCCATAGAAAAGCCAGCATCATTGTTTTAGATTTGGCCATGTTGTCATGCAATCTTGGACCAGCTGGCTTCAAACTCATGATGCCATGAACCATCAACAATAGATGCTGGGGGGAAAGGGAGGGTAAAGTGGAGAGAGGGGATTATGATCATGGTATATTGTCTATATTTATGGAAGTTGTCAATAAATAGTTTTAAAAATGGATGCTGGGGCTGGACAGGTGGCTTAGCCATTAAAGTGCTTGCTGGCAAAGCCAAAGGACCCAGGTTTGATTCTCCAGGACTCACGTAGGCCAGATGCGTGAGGTGGTGCATACGCCTGGAGTTTATTTGCAGTGGCTGGAGGCCCTGATGTGCCCATTCTCTCTGTGTGTCTATCTGCCTTTCTCTCTCTCTTTCTCTCTCTCAAATAAATAAGTAAATAAAAATATTTTTAAAAAATGGATGCTTGTTCCCAACCTCTAGAATAGGCATAGTTAACAAAATGGGAGGTAGTAAATGATGGTAAGGCTGTAGAGGAACTGCAACTTCACATGTTGCTGGTGAGAATATAAACAGTGGTATATCCAAAGCCAGGTGTGGTTGCGCATGCCTTTAATTTTAGCACATGGGAGATAGAGGTAGGAGGATCACCGTGAGTTCAAGGCCACCCTGAGACTACAGAGTGAATTCCAGGTCAGCCTGGGCCAGAGTGAAACCCTATCTTGAAAAACAAAACAAAACAAGGGCTGGAGAGATGGCTTAGTGGTTAAGGCACTTGCCTACAAAGCCAAAGGAACCAGGTTCAACTCCCAGGACCCACGTAAGCCAGATGCACAAGGGGGCACACGCATCTGGAGTTTGTTTGCAGTGGCTAGAGGCCCTGACATGCCCATTCTCTCTCTCTCTCTCTCTGCCTGCCTGTTTCTGTATCTCTCTCAAATAAATAAATAAATTTAAAAAAAAAAAAAAAAAAACAAATTGTATATAACCAAACAATGGAATATTATTTAGCAATAAAAGGAGTGAAATACAGATACATGCTACAACATAGATAATCCTTTTTAACATTATCCAAGTAACAAATGTCAAATGTAAAGGGGCATATGGTGTATGATTCCATATATATGAGATAATTCAGAATAGGAAAATCTATAGAGATGGAAAGATTAGGGGTTGCTAAGGACTCAGGGCGATTGGACTGCTTAACAGGTTTCCTTTTGAGATAACAAAAAAGTTCTGGAACTAGGCAATGGTGGTAGTCCCTTAGCATATACTATGTGTGCTTAATACCACTGACCTCTATATCTTAAATGGTGTATTTTATGTACTGTATATTTTACCACAATTAAAAAAATAATCACTGGGGCTGGAGACATGGCTTAGCCATTAGGGAGCTTGCCTGCAAAGCCTAAGGACCCATATTCTACTCTCCAGATCCCATCTTAGCCAGACGCACAAAGGTGAGGCAAGTGCAGGTCTCACATGCCCACTAGGTGGTGCAAGAGTCTGGAGTTTGATTGCAGTGGCTGAGGCCCTGGTGCGCCAATTCTCTCTAAAATAAAAATAAATAAAGCCAGGTGTGGTGGCGCATGCCTTTAATCCCAGCACTTGGGAGGCAGAGGTAGGAGGATTGCCGTGAGTTCGAGGCCATCCTGAGACTACATAGTTAATTCCAGGTCAGCCTGGACTAGAGTGAAACCCTACCTCGAAAAACCAATAATAATAATAATAATAATAATAATAATAATAAATAATAAATAATAAATAATAAAGAAGACAATCACTGTTGATAGATACATGCCCCAGTTAAACTAGTTAAAATAGAGTAAAACCCTGTGCTTTGTTGACTTGGGTTTGGGGCTCCTACTTGGAGCACCATTGCTTCCATTCTCCACCAGGTGCTGCCACTGGAGTCTGTTGAGGTAGGCAGATGTTCTGGCCTGACATTCCGAGAGGATGGGTGCCTCATCCAAAGTCATGCAAAGGGCAAATCTCCAGATAGACCCCTCCACATGCTTCACAGCGTTCCTGTGAGTGTGGTGTGGGCTGATTGCACCTCACAACTGCATATATCCTTCTTCCCAGGGAAAAATCTCCCAAATTCCAACAGGTGCCTTAGGAAGGATCTTTGTAACTCAAGCCTCACAGGGATTGAGGGAAGCCAGTTCAGGGTATACAGATACTGGATCTGAGGAAGCAGACCCACAAACGATCTGCCCTTTCCACGGGCTATTGTTAAGGCCCGGTGTTTTCTCCATGGGCCAAGAAAACTTCGATGCTAAATGAAAGAGGCGCTTTCCTCTCACCTAGAGTTTGGATCTGTGTGAAATAACCAATGGTATGTAATGAACTGGAACATTTTCATCCTCCCCAAAAGTGCATGTTTGAATTATCCCCATGCAGGCGCGTCTAACCTTTTGTCATTGCAATATGACGTCATCTACAAAGTCCATGTTCACGGTCAAGAACAGCGCAACTCAGTTGCAAAACAACAACAACAAAAAAACCCCCCAAGATCTCATATCTTAAGCGTTTACGACATTGTGTTGGGCCACAGTTGTGGCTTTCCTTGGCTACATGTGGCGTGCAAGCTGTGGGTTGAACACACCTGCTAGAGGCTTATTAAAGCTCCGGAATTTGTATCATCTTCTCGAATCTTTACTATGCCCCAGTGGGGTAAGTTTTCACCCCACTTCACAGATGACGAAACTGGAATCGAGCAGCTGAGCACTCTCCTAGCTCCCCTGCTAGGAGGTGGTATTACCCACAGGCAGCCTGTCTCCTCCACTTAGATTTTTTTTTTTCCTGAGGTAGGGTCTCACTTTAGCCCAGGCTAAAGTGAGATTAAAGGCGTGTGCCACAACACCCGGCTTTCCACTTAGATTGTTGCTGTTTTGTTTTTCAAGGTAGGGTCTCCCTCTAGCTCAGGCTGACCTGGAATTCACTATGTAGTCTCAGGGTGGCCTCGAACTCATGGCGATCCTCCTACCTCTGCCTCCTAAGTGCTGGGATTAAAGGCGTGTGCCAGCACGCCTGGCTCCACTTAGATTTTTTAATCTCTCATTGTGTCTTCAGTGTTTCCACATGGACTTGAACTAGCCCAAATTTTCATTTCTTGCTTTAGGAACTTTAAGATATTTGAAGGTGAACCTGGAAGGAATTCTGTCTTTCTACCCACATGGTGATTGACATTTGTCATTTACATAAATAACTGTGACCATGTTGGAAAGTAATGTGCCATAACAAAGGTGACAGTGAAGTGCTTAGGAGTCTAGAGGTGGAGGAGAGGGAAAGGTTAAAATGAAAGTTCTTCTATAAATAGAACAGTGATCATTATGTGCTTAAGATACCACAGAAAAAGTACCCCAGAAATGAATGAATGAGAATATGGCCCACAAAGAACTGACACTATATAGGGGAATTCAGTCATAGCTTCAAAGTGTGCTTTCTGCACCACACTGGTTCAATCAGTAATTTTACATAGGAAATTAACCCCTTGTTTGGGCAGAAGAATTTAGATCTGTTACTGGTCACTTTGGGTAATTCTTAGCTCCCCCTCAAGTGTGTCTGTTACTACCTGGGTAATTTCAGCCTGTTTTCTGACTGCGCATGGAATAAACCAAGTCTTTAAATGATCATGTTCCAGATATTTTTTTTTTTGAGGTAGGGTCTCACTCTGGCCCAGGCTGACCTGGAATTCACTATATAGTCTCAGAGTGGCCTCAAACACATGGTGATCCTCCTACCTCTGCCTCCCAAGTGCTGGGATTAAAGGCGTGCGCCACCATGCCCGGCTACGTTCCAAAATTTTTAAGTTAAGTGACCTTGGTCAGGTCAGTTCATATCTTTCAACTTCAGTTTCCTTACAATAAAAAACGGTATTGGACTGCCAAGTATAGCTCCACATTTCTATTTCTACCTATGGGTATCAATATCAGCAAACTGTAGGTTTGATGAAAATACCTAACACATGCTTCTGTTACTAGCTGAACACCAATGTGTGGTCCTAGGAGAGCTCATAAATATTTTTATAGCAGTATACCATGCAAGAATCCTCATTGAGATAGTATTTGCACACACACACACACACACACACACACACACACACACAGAGCCAGCCTTGGTTGGATCAAGTTCAAATCCCACAGGATATAAATGATCTGAACTTAGCCTATCTCCTTCAACTCTGCTATTGAAAAGAAATTAATAAATACAGCTCTCTACTCCTGGCCAGGAGACCTGTGTTTGTCAGAGCAGTATTAGAGAGAGAACTTATAGGATATCAGTGCCCTTGTTTCTCAGTCGGGTGATATCACCAGTAAACTTTCATGTAGCATCTCGTATTTCCTCCTCCCGGAAGTCTGGGATTCAGGATAATGTTTCCGTGGCTTGTGTTGTGACATTCCAGAGTCTAGAGCAGGCCATGGGCTGGGCAAAGTTTTAAACTATAAGATCTAGAAAAGTTATAGGGTAAATTCAAACTCATGTATAGAAGGATACCCTTTAAAATGGTAGACGGCAATACATTCATATAGACTTTTTAAAAATCCTTCAGAAGTTTAAACAAATTACAAATGATTTAATCTGTATGGAGTTTAGTTACATTTATGAACAGGTTTTTCTCTTCAGCACCTGTAGCTGTCAATCAAGCCTCTTTATTATCAGAATTCTCCTAGCAGATCCAAGGGCCAGTGAACTCCATTATTTGGGATTGTGAGTTTCTGCTCTAAGTCCCTAAGGTAGTTTGAACATAAAGGCAGCTACTAGTAGCCAAGAATCTACATGAGTATTGTGGTGTCCTTGGGGCCATTGTAGACTACACACTAACAGAGCTACCTGAATGTCTTCCTTCTGGCCTTTGACCAAACAGCTCACACTTTAATCAGGTAACACAAAGTAAAAATCTATATTCAAAAATCAAATCATTCACCAAATTACTGAGAAGAAGGCACAGCAGAGTATTCAGTACTAAATGAGACATCTATCTCATGACCCTCCACAGCTCAGGGACCCCTGCAGAAGAGGTGGTGGGAAGAATATAAAAGCCAAAGGAAGGGGAGGAGAGCTTACAATACTGTCTTCCAGACACAAAGTGGCTTTGATATTCATGAGCTCACAGTGGCTGGTGCTACTACCTACACAAGACCTGTATCATGGGAGGAGAAAAAAAAATGATGACATCAAACTAGAAGACAGACTAGTTGAAAAGAAGAATGGATTCATGGGAAGGGGAATTTGGGAGTAAAGGGAAAGGGTGAAGGTGGTCAAACTAGAGACAGACTAGTTGAAAAGAAGAATGGATTCATGGGAAGGGAATAATGATATGATATGTTGTTTAGATTTGTGTAAGTTGTCAATTAAAAAAAAAAAATCAAGCCAACATAGAAACAACTGGCAAAGTAGCCTGCCCAGTGAGGCCCTGAATTCCATGTTCCCATCAAAGAACTAAGCTGGGGCTGCAGGCCACTAGTGCTCTAGCCTCAAAGGAGACCCCTGGGGCCCCAGCACTTACCTGAACAGAGGCCAAGCAGCAGGAGGAGAGGCCGTTGCTCCATGGGCTGTGGTGCTGGTGTGTCCAGGAGCAGCCTGCTGCCTGCTTTACTCCCTGGCACTCTGGCTGGACACTTGACGGCTCACAGCATTGGAAAAGCAGCCAACTCAGTGGAGCTATTGTTTTACACCACCTGTTCGCATCCGTGACAGCTGAGCCGCCCACAGTCCCGGAGCCAGAGAGCTCTTCAGGGCCTTCCGCTGGTACAGGTATGCCTCACTTGACACAACTTCTATATTCATGCTGAGTGTGACCTAAAAAAAAAATATTTTATTTATGTGTGAGAGAGAGACAGAAAGAGGCAGACAGAGAGCGAGCTAGCAAGAGAGAGAGAATAGGCGCACCATGGAAAATGAATTCCAGATATATGCACTACTTTGTGCATCTGGCTTTACACGAGTACCGGGGAATTGAACCTGGGCCATCAGGTTTTGCAAGCAAGTGCCTTTAACCGCTGAAGCAATTTCTTTCTTTCTTTCTTTCTTTCTTTCTTTCTTTCTTTCTTTCTTTCTTTCTCTCTCTCTCTTTTTCCTCTTTCTTTCTTCTTCCTTCCTTCCTTCTTTCCTTCTTCCCTCCCTCCCTCTTTCCTTCCCTCCTTCCTCCCTCCCTCTTTCTTTCTTTCTTTCTTTCTTTCTTTCTTTCTTTCTTTCTTTCTTTCTTTCTTTCAGGGAAAGCAGATATAGAGAAAGAATGGGCATGGCAGGGCCTCAGGCACTGCAAATGAGCTCCAGATGCATGTACCATCTTGTGCATCTGTCTTATGTGGGTCATGGGGAATCAAACCTGGGTCCTTATGCTTCATAGGCAAGAGCCTTAACAGCAACGCCATCTCTCCAGTCCCTGCATGGTATTTTAAATCATGAGTCAGGTTCTTTTTGTTTTGTTTTGTGCAGAGCTGCAAACCCTGACCTCACACATTTAAATATGTGCTCCACCACTGGACCACATACCCTAGCCCTATGAGTCAATTTATTATTTTTTTATTTTTATTTTTTTAGGTAGGGTCTTCCTCTAGCCCCAGCTGACCTGGAATTTACTATGTAGTCTCAGGGTGGCCTCAAACTCACAGTGATCCTCCTACTTCTGCCTCCCAAGTGCTGAGATTAAAGGTGTGCCCCACCATACCTGGCCAATAAGTCATTCTTAATGAAGAAGCTTGTGCATTGATTCAGCGAGGGTCTTTTGGTCTAAGTGGACCCCAGCTGTTTAATTGTCCTAAATCACACATGTCCACATTCTCTAAACATGAGATGTACTTCTGTCTTAGTCAGGCAGTGTCTGCTGCTTGTATGCCTGCATGTGTCTGAGGAGAACAGTTGGTGTTGAATCTGCTGCTGGAGAATTCCATATATGGTCTGGCTTGGCTTTTAACAAGGAGCTTTGCCACGAATCTGGTTTTTCTGGGCCCCCAGTGGCTATTCCCTTCCCTGTCTCTGTGGCAGAGCAGCACATAGCCCACGGGAGCCATTATCTGGAGCACATTGCTGCCTCCTGTGTCCTGTTTTTCCAGTGGAATACTTACAAGGAAAAGGTGTCCCACCTCAGCAGCAGCTGTTCCTGGACCCTTGCTTTCTGCCGCCCCTTCTCTGCCTACTCTCACCCAGGGAAGCAAAGAGCAGAATGGTCCAGCTGTGCAAGTCTTTTGTTTACATTTTCTGAAAACCAGTTAGGGTTTGCTCTGCAGCTAGCAGCGGCACCATCTCAGAAGCATTTTTTGGTAAATGCTTCTTTCCAAGGCCAAAGTGGGCTCGCGGCAGAAAGCTGTCATTTGAAGGTACCCTGCCTGCTCCCCACCCCTACTGGTGCTTTCTCCTGGCATGGAATCTTGAGCAAAGTCTCCCACCTGGAGCCCATGGACAGCATCCTGACAAATTACCCCATTCTAGTGGCTCCAAACAAACAACTAGAGAAGGGGCTTAGGGGGTAGAAGAGAAAGTTGCAAATCCACATTGTATTTTCTGTTTAAGTTGTAGGAGATCAGTTAAGTGCTAAAATAATTGATTTTCTCCATTCCCCAGCACTGTGACTACCTAGCCAGGAACTACATCCCCCCATCCCTCACCAGCCCCTTTCATCCACATGGAGCCATGTGACTGAGCCATGTGACCTGCTTATCCTGCTCTTCTAGCCTTCTGATTGGCTGGAATGGGTGCGATCCCCCAGACAGCCTAGGAAACCAAGGATTGAAGAGGGCTTTGCCTTGGACATTCTGGATCCTTGAGTGAAGGGTTTTTTTGGTTTTCTTTTCCCATGACTGACCTGGAACTCACTCTGGAGCTCAGGATGGCCTTGAACTCACCTTAGCTACCTTAGCCTTCCATCACCACACCTGGCTTGGAGGAGGGTTTAATCAACCTTTTGTCTTTGGATACTTGAGTAGTTTCCTGTTTTTTTGTTAAAGATTTGATATTTATTTATTTATTTATTTATTTATTTATTTATTTGAGACAGAGAGAGGGGAAGAGAGAAAGGGAGAGTGAGAATGGGCACGCCAGAGCCTCTAGCCACTGCAAACGAACTCCAGATGCATGCCCTCCCTTGTGCATCTGGCTTATGTGGGACCTGGAAAATTGAACTGGGGTCCTTAGGCTTGGGAGGCATGTACCTTAACTGCTAAGCCATCTCTCCAGCCCTCCTGTTTTGTTTTAATATTTTGATTTTGATAAACAAAACTATTGTGTATATCTATAGAAGAAGCTTTGGGAGTTTTTCCAGCAGCTAGAGTTATCATGCTTAATACACAACTTAGTCTTTTGCAAGGGGGTCATGTGGTTAAAATAAACTCTAATATATATAGTATTGAGGATAAAAGCAAGAAAATCGATATTGGATGTTCAAAAGGTGATGATCATCTTATATAGTAAAAACGTTATTTAATAAAACAGTTCCCCTCAATTGCTTGATGAGCAAAGTGTCTTCTGGACTTGTGACCCAGGAGAAAATATCCACTGGCTTTGCTTAGCGTGATGGAATGTCAGTACAAGGAAGTGTTACACAAGAAAAAAGAAAATAGAAGGAACAGGGTGGACTATACCGCAGAATGTATTTGGTGATAAAGTGAGAATGTGACTATCAAAAACCCTTGTCTCATCCAGGATACTTGGATCACAGCCTCCTGCATGCTTGTAATTGGCTAACGAGTGAATGAAGATAGCACTTGTGACTTGATGAATGGGTTACTGTGAATCCTTCTAAGGTCACTTTGGAGAAAGCCCTCAGTCCCCATCAACATTTGCTTAGCTCCCAGGAGCCCAGCTGTTCCTGAGCCCAAGCCTCATGCTTGCAAGGTGGAGTGCCACAGCCCAGTGGCCAGCAGGTGGCAACAAACAGTTATTAAAGTGGCAGTGGACCAACTGAGTCCACTCTGGGTGGGGAGGCTCCTCAGGGCTGGGATACCACCTGCTGTTCCTGTCTCCTGGAAACAAGCCAAGCAGCCTACTGTTCTTGTCCCTGAATGGAAGTGTGTGAGCCACGTTCCAAGGGACCCTCAGAACAGTGGCCTCTTCTCAGAAGAATCACAAAAGTGGCAGCAGTCAGCACAAATCCAGCTCCAACTCCAATCTATTTTGCACTCAACAGTTGTAAAGAGCACTGAGAGCTGGCTGCCCAGTCATGGCTTCCATCTGTCAGAAGTGCTCAGGTTCTTTCTTTAAAAAAATATTTATTATTTATTTCTGTATATTTATTGTACATCGTGCTGAGTTTCATAAAGATAATCTTTTAAAAAATGTGTCATGCACCGGGCATGGTGGTACACACCTTTAATCCCAGCACTTGGGAGGCAGAGGTAGGAGGATCTCCATGAGTTCAAGGCCACCCTGAGACTACATAGCGAATTCCAGGTCAGCCTGAGCTAGAGTGAGACCCTACCTCGAAAAACCAAAAAAAAAAAAAAAAAAAAAAAAAAAAAAAAAGGTCATGTATATTAGCCAGACAATATACCCTCTATACTCCTCTTTTTCCTTACTTCCCCTTTACCCCCTTACACTAGTCTCTCTCTTTTATTTAAAAAAAAAAATGAAGTAGGACACATCATGTGTTGGTGCCATCATTCCCCTCTTCCCTGCCCCACTCCCCTGAGGCCCTCCTCAGTGGGTTTGTTGTTATTCACCATAGGGTTGTGAGTTATGAGATGTGAGAGCAGCAGTCTATCAACTTAACTGGGTCTTTTTGTCTTTTGTTTTGAGATAGATTCCTTCTCTGTAGCCCATGCTGACCTCACACTTGTGATCTTCCTGCCTGGTCTTCCTGAGTACAGGAATTCCAGGTGTATGCCATCAGATCAGATCTTCCCATCACCACCCCAGTCAAGCTATGAGTCGTGGATGGAGTTCAGGCTGGTAGTTTTGTGATAGACACTCTATTTGAACATTCCTTCATGATAAAAAGAAAACCACTGGATATCTCAAAATAATAAAGACTATATATTTAAAAATCTATAGCCAATATCATTTAAATGGAGAAAACCCTGAAGCATTTCCAATAAAATCTGGAATAAGACAAGGATTTCCACTCTACTTGATATAGTGCTTCAAATCTTAGCCAGAGAGATAAGGCAAGAGAAAGAAATAAAAGAGATGCAAGTCACACAGGAAGAAGTCAATCCTTATTTGCAGATGATGTGATTATATGAGACCCTAAAGACTTCATCAGAAATCTCATAGAACTGATAAACACTTTCACCAAAGTGAGAAGATACAAAGTTAACATAAAATCACCCTTCTTATATGCAGCGGTAGCTTGTATGTAGGACGGGCCCCATAGCTTCATGTGTTTGTGATGAAGCCTCATATTTAATCCTCAGCTGGTGGAGCCTTTGGGAGGTAGAACCCTGCTGGAGGAGGTTGTCACTGGGGAGTGGGCCTTGGGATTTATTAGTCCAACCCCACTGGGTGTTCATAGTGAGCTCATTCTTTTTTAAAAATTTTTGTTTATTTTTATTTATTTATCTGAGAGTGACAGACAGAGAGAGAAAAGGGCAAAGAGAGAGAGAGAATGGGCACACCAGGGCCTCCAGCCACTGCAAATCAACTCCAGATGCATGTGCCCCCTTGTGCATCTGGTTTATGTGGGTCTTGGGGAATTGAGCCTTGAACCAGTGTCCTTAGGCTTCACAAGCAAGCACTTAATGGCTAAGCCATCTCTCCAGCCCGTGAGCTCATTCTTTATCCTCCATCCCTGCTGATATGTGATGATGTGAGCCAGCTTCCTGTTCCTGCTCTACTCTTCCCGCCGTGATGAGGCTTCCCCTCAGAACTTTAAGCTGAAATAAATCTCCTCTTTCCATAGGCTGCTTCTGCTTGGGTACTTTGTCCTATCATCAAGAAGGTGACTGCTACATATTCCAGTGACAAACATGCTGAGAAAGAAATAAGGGAAACAGTCCAATTCACAATAGCCATAAAATTATATATCTTGATGCCATAGATATTTAATTCCAAGGTATTTAATTTCCTAACCAAGCAAGTGAAAGAGCTCTACAATGAAGATCTTAGAACAATGAAGAAAGAGATTGAGGAGGGCAGAAGATGGAAAGCTCTGCCTTACTCATGGATTGGAAAAGTTAATACTGTGAAAGTGGTTATTCTACCCGAAGCAAAATACAGATTCAGTCAGTGCCATTGTTCACAGTACATTCAGTATCCTTCTTCACAGAAATAGAAAAAGTAACTTTCAAATTCATATGGAAACAAAAAATACTCCAGGTAGCCAAAACTCTCCTGAGCAAAAAGAATACTGCTGGCCAGTGAAAACAGTGGACGCTGAATATTCAAGTTTGCCCATACAGGCCCAATGACTAAATGGGTGCAATAGTGGCATGTCTACTCTTGGGGTAACCAACTGCTCCATAATTGGACTGAAGGCCCTCTCTGCAGGAGGGAATACATACCTGGTACTGAAAAACCTAAGCAAAAGTCTATGGCAGGTGAGGTCATGAGCCTTAGGGGCATAAAGCCTGCTCTTGTATATATTAAATGTATATATTATTTCCACCAAGCTGCCCTGAAAGCACTACACTTAATGTTCATGTTCACATATTAATGCTACTCTCACTTCTGGTTAGAGAAGCTTCTCTTTTCAGATGGTGATGACCACTGGGATGACCCAAAAGGCAACATAGTGCTAAGAAGAAGGGATAGAGGAGTACCCAGCACTGAAACACCTCTGTCACACCCTCCAAGGCTCAGGGCCCATTGCGGAAGAGGGGGCGGATAGAATGGAAGAGCCAAAGGAAGGGTATGACTTCTTACAATGCAACTGCCCAGACAGAAACTGGCCTCGATATCCATGACCTTGCAGTGCCTAGCAATACCTCCGCAAGACCCTCAAAATAGAAGAAAAAGATGATGACATCAAATTAAAAGAGAGACCAATGGAGAGAGGGAGGGGATATGATGGAGATGGAGTTCTAAAAGGGAATGGGGGGAGGGGAGGGAAATATCAGGTGGGTTTTTTTTGTATCTAAGTATAGAAGCTGTCAATAAAAAATAATAATTAAAAAAAGAATAGTGCTGGAGATATCACCGTATCTGATTTCAAGCTGTAGTTAAAAACCCATAGTAATAAAAAATAGCACAGTGCTCACACAGAATAGACATGCAGATCGATCCAGGTAAAAGTCTATGTAACTATAGCCACCTGGTTTTTGATAAAGATGTCAAAAATACACATTAGAGAAAATACTGTATTTTCAACAAATGATCTGGGGAAACCACACGTCTGCATGTAGAAGAATAAAACTAGACCCTGCCCCAAACTGAACTCCAAGTCGATCACGGACCTCAGCGTAAGACCTGAAACTCTGAGGGGGCTGAAGGAAAAAGTAGGGATTATGCTTCAAGATATAGGTATATGGGCTAGAACGGGGGTTCAGCAGTTAAAGGTGCTTGCTTGCAAAGTGTGCCAGCCTGGGTTCAATTCCAGTACCCATTTAAAGCCAAATGCAAAGTGGCATACACATCTGGAATCTGTTTGCAGTGGCAAGAGCACTGACATACCCATTCTCTCGCTCTCTCTCTCTCTCTCTCTTTCCTTGAAAATAAACGCATAAAAATATTCTTTAAAAGGACATAGCTCAAAAAAAAAAAAAAAAAAAAAAAGCTGGGTGTGGTAGCGCACGCTTTTAATCCCAGAACTCGGGAGGCAGAGGTAGGAGGATTGCTGTGAGTTTGAGGCCAGCCTGAGACTACATAGTGAATTCCAGGTCAGCCTGAGCTAGAGTGAGACCCTACCTCAAAAAATAATAATTATAGGGCTGGAGGGGTGGCTTAGTGGTTAAGTCATTTGCCTGCAAAGCCAAAGGACCCAGGTTCGATTCCCCAGGACCCACATTAGCCAGATGCACAAGGGGGCACATGCGTCTGGAGTTCATTTGCAGTGGCTGGAGGCCCTGGCATGCTCATTCTCTCTCTCTCTCTCTCCCCCTCTTTCTCTGTCAAATAAATAAGTAAATAAATAAATAAATAAAAATAAAAATAATAGTAATAAATAAAAATTTAAAAAGGATATAGGTATAGGGAAGTACTTTCTGGTTGCCTAGGATATGGCAACTAATCAACAAATTGGATTTCATGAAATGAAAAGCTATTTCACAGCAAAGGAAACTATCAACTGGATCAAGAGGTAGTCAGCCTAAAAGATGGGAGAAAATCTTTGGATTAATATCTAGAAAATTTAAAGAGCTCAAAAAATGAAATGTCAAGAAAATAAACCAATCAAAAGGCAGGCTATGGAACTGAAGAGAATTCTCAAAATAAGAAATACAAATGATGGAACAAATGTTTTTTAAACTTTAAAAAAATATTTATTTATTTTTGAGAGAGAGGCAGATAGAAACACACACAGAGATAAAGAGAGAGAGAAAATGGGTGCACCAGGTCCTCTGGCCGCTGCAAACAAACTCCAGATGCAGGCGCCACATTGTGCATCTGGCTTAAGTGGGTCTTAGAGAATCAAACCTGGGTCCTTTGGCTTTGCAGGCAAGTGTCTAACCATTAAGCCATCTCTCCAGACCAACAAATATATATTTTTTCTTTTTTAGAGAGAGATAGAAGTGGCGCACCAGGGCCTCGGCCACTGAAATGGAACTCCAGGTGCTTGCACCACCTAGTGCTCATGTGTGACCTTGAGCTTGTGGCACCTTTGACATCTGGCTTACTTGGGATCTGGAAAGAGATCGAACATGGGTCCTTAGGCTTTGCTTGCAAGCGTCTTAACTGCTAAGCTATCTCTCCAGGCCCCAACAAACATTTTTTTTTAAGTGTTCAACATCCTTATCTGTTAGGGAAATTCAAATTAGAACTACTTTGTGATTTCATCTCACTCTAGTCAGAATGGTTATCATTAAGACAAACAACAACAAATGCTGGCAAGAATGTGGACCAAAAGGGACTCTTATCCACTGATGGTAGGAGTGTGAACTGATATGGCTACTATGGAAATCAGTGTGGAGACTCCTCAAAAAGCTAAAAAACATGACCCAGTTATACCGCTTATGGGCTAATATACAAACAACTCCTACTTCAGGGATGCTGGCAGATCCATGTTTATTGCAGCTCTATTCTATAGTAGCTAAGACATGGAACAACCCCATCAACCAATGAAAGGATTAAAAAAAATGTGATATATACACACAATAGAATTTTATTCAGCATTGAAGAAAAAATGTTATGAAATTTGCAGGAAAATAATGGAACTAGAAAAAATTAAATTGAGTGAGATCACCCAGGCTCAAAATGATAAATGCTAGGCTGGAGAGATGGCTCAAGGGTTAAGGCGCCTGCCTGCTAAGCCTGAGAACACCAATTCGATTCTTCAGGTCCCACATTTAGCCAGATGCAAAGTGATGCAAGGGCACACGTCTGAAGTTTGTTCACAGCAGCTGAGCGGCCACTGGTGTGCCCATTCTCTCTCTCTCTCTCTCTTTCAAAAAAAAAAAAAGTTAAATGCCATATGTTCTTCCTCATATGTGGATCCTAGCTTTGCTCTCTAGATTCATGAGTCCCACTTGGAGTATCTTCAGAGATCAGGAAGCTAGAAAAGGGGCTAATGGTGGGGGGAGGTCTTACAGGGAGAAGACAGTGGAATACAAGTGATATAATAACAATGGGGGGCAACATTGGGTTTGGAAAGGGTTAAGCAGGGATGAATGCTGGGAGATGGATGAAAAGAGAAAATGGGGGAGGGGTTAAAACGTATGAGATATAAGCCCACTATTTAGTAAACTTACTAAAACATGTAAATATACAGAAGTATGCAATGAATGGAAGCACCCTACATAGCTGGATTATGTCATTCCTAACAGCCATGGGCTATCAAGGGATATTATCATTGCCAGGCATTGACCCAGTGAATTGTGGGTCAGGGAAGCCTCTGAAGCCCCCAAAATAATACAAGCTAGTGCCAAGGCTCTTGGCTGACCACCAGGACTAAAAGGTAAGACCCTATTGCTGAAGATACAACATCTGATAGATGAATGATGATGAAGGGCCTAGAGGAATCAGGCTGGAGCTGAGGTGGAAGTGATCTTCTTGCTGGTTAGCTTTCACTGTGCTAGCAGTAGGCTGATGGCAGAGAAAAATCATCAATACTACCACCCAATACTGACCCACCAGGTAAGATATGCCCTGTCGTGCAATAGTGGCATGAAGGTTACAGGGGTAACCAACAGCTCTGTGATTGGATTGGTGGCCTGTTCCAAAAGGAGGGAATACACGCCTGTTACTAACAACCAGGTTGAAAGCCTATGGTTTGGGAGAATGTAGGCCCTAAGGAAGAAGAAACCACTCTTGCTGTATTGCTAAACAGATGTGCTGTCAAATTGTTTTCTAAGTATTTATCTTTATAACCCCAGATCAGTTCTGCTCCTAGGAAGTGGGAAGCAGTCAATGCAAAGAATCCTAACTGGTCAAGTGCTGACAAAAAGTGACTGATGAGAGCCCAGGCCTAAACAAGATGAACATATCATCCCTCCAGGCCTCAGAGACTCATGGTAGAAGACGGGATGGAAAAGAATATACGAGCTGGAGGTTGGGGAAGAGTGCTGTGAAATTCCAGTGTCTGGACACAACAAAGGCATCACACTCATGAACTCACACCAGACGTGGTTACCTGCACATGATGAGGTCAGTCAGCATTCTGATAGAGACAAGGGAGGGGCTGGAGAGATGTCTCATCAATTAAAGGCTCTTGCTTGCAAAGCCTGATGGCCTGAGTTTGATTCCCCAGTACCCATGTAAAGCCAGATGCACAAAGTGGAACATGTGTCTGGGAGTTTGTTTGCAGTGGCTAGAGGCCCTGGTATGCCTATACAATACTCTCGCACACACAAAAATTGATAAATAATTTTTTTAAAGATGGACTGGAGAGATGGCTTAAGCAAAGGCACTTGCCTACAAAGCCAAAGGACCCAGGTTTGATTCCCCAGGACCCACATCAGCCAGATGCACAAGGTGGCACATGTGTTTGGAGTTCCTTTGCAGTGGCCTGAGGTGTCCATTCTCTTTCTTTCTCTGTCAGATAAATAAATAAAGATTTAAAATATCTATAAAAGATAAGGGAGGGCTTTGGGAGGCCACTCCCTCCATAATGAGCTCATGACGGTTAACAGTTCCCCAGGGGAAACCTTCTGTGAGGCTAAGGCTAAGGGAAGGTAATGTGGGATACATATGATCAAAATGTAATCCATGGGCTGGAAAGATGGCTTAGTGGTTAAGGTACCTGCCTGCCAAGCCTAAGAATGCCTGTTCCATCTCCAGGTCCCACATTTAGCCAGACACAAAAAGTGATGCAAGCTGGGCATGGTGGCGCACGCCTTTAATCCCAGCACTCGGGAGGCAGAGGTAGGAGGATGGCAGAGAGTTTGAGGCCACCCTGAGACTACATAGTTAATTCCCAGTCAGCCTGGACTAGAGTGAAACCCTACCTCGAAAAAACAACAACAACAAAAAAAGTGATGCAAGGGCACAATGCTGCACTTTCCCACAAAGGGGCACACGTGTCTGGACTTCGTTCATAGCTGCTGAGAGGCCACTGGTGCACCCATTCTCTCTCTCTCTGCCTCTCTCTTTCTCTCTCTCTCAAATAAAAAAGTAACACATATATGCAAATGTCCAAAAATAAATAAAAAATATATTGGATCAGCCACTATTAGATCTCATGGGAACCACACAGCGCTTCCTATGAGACGCACAACAGGCTCTCCCTGTCACCGGAGCCTCCCAGTCTTGGCGCTGTGGTTCACTTCGGTAGAGATGGTCACACCACCCAGCTGTACACTTCCCTTCTTCCTTGAAAGGAATGGGCGGGAGGAAATCATTAGTGGAGGAGAATCACAGTCTCTCATGTCATTCCCACAGTAGCTTAGCAGGGCACTGTCACTTGTGCTATGTGTAGGATGCCTTAGGCTGTAAGTGGCAGGCTGACCAGGGTGGGACTCTTATGTTCTCAAATGGTTTCTCAAATGCTTCTGAGGTGGCCACAAAAGATGGGAAGTCTCAAGGCCCCAGGGTGGTGTTTCTTGCTACAGACACACACACACACACACACACACACACACACACTTTCACTTTTCCTTTAGGAGGTAATACACAGCAGGATCTCCAGAGAGGCTTTAGTCCCTGCTGCTCCAGGGAGTAACCTTTGCTTAATGTAGGAGATGCTTTGATGGCAAAGTCCTTTTCTGGCTGGTCCCTCATATTCCCTGGATCAGACACAACCAAGAAAAAATGAGTTTCCTGTAAAGACCTAATATGCTCACTTCTACCCCCTGCTGATCACAAGCGTGGATTTGAACTTTTCTTTTTATGAAGAGTGTGAAACGCAGCCTACCAAACCCAGAGCTTTGGAAACTCTAGGCAAGTGCTCTATCACTGAGCCTCACTCCAGCTTCTCCAAGTATTATTATTTCTTAAATATTTTATTTTTTTACTTGAAGGGGGGAGAGATAGAGAGAGAATGCAAAGGCACACGAGGGCCACTAGCCACTACAAACAAATTCCAGACACATGTGCCATCTTGTGCATATGGCTTTGCATGGGTACTGGGGAATCGAACCTGGGTCCTTTGGCTTTGCCGGCAAGTGTCTTAACCACTAAGCTATCTCTCCAGCCCTCCAAATGTTATTTTAATTTTTTTTTGTTTTTTTGAGATAGGGTCTCATTCTAGCCCAGGCTGACCTGGAATTTACTATGTAGTCTCAGGGTGGCCTCGAACTCACAGTGATTCGCCTACCTCTGCCTCCGGAGTGCTGGGATTAAAGGCCCGGCCTCAAATGTTATTCTTTTATGAGCGAGTGAGAGAGAGAGTGAAACAGAGAAAGAGACACACACAAAGAGAGAATTGGCATACCAGGGCCTCTAGCCATTGCAATCGAACTAAACACGTGTGCCTCCTTGTGCACATGTATGCCCTTGTGCTTCTGGATTATGTGGGTTCTGAGAGAGTCAATCCCGGATCCTTAGGCTTCACAGGCAAGCACCTTAACCACTAACCCAGCTTTCCAGCCCAAAGGTATTTCAAAAAATTATTTATTTATTTATTTATTTATTTGAGAGGGAGAGAGAGGCGCAGATAGAGAGGTACAGATAGAGAGGCACGGATAGACAGAGAATGGGCATGCCAGGGCCTCCAGACCCTGCAAACAAACTCCAGATGCATGTACCACTTTGTGCATCTGGTTTGTGTGGGTACTGGGGAATCGAACCTGGATCCTTAGGCTTTGTAGGCAAATGCCCTAACTGCTAAGCCATTTGTCCAGCCCCCAAATATTACTTTTAAGGAGCTTTGTTGTATTTTTGAAGTACACTCCTACATTTGTCTTTTTTTTTTTTCAAGAAATAGAAAATATTTGTTGTATTTTCTATTCTATTTTGCTATAAGACTGGACCATGTGGGATCCTGGGTTTGTATCAGTTACATAAGCAAACTTCAGGCTCTGCTATAATTTGGAAGAGCCAAAGTCAAGAATATTTTTCAACTTCCATTTTGTCAGCTGCTTGGGTTTCTATTTTGAGAGGTGCTAACTGTTAAACATTGTTATTCACTGATGTTCCCTAAATAATTTTTAATTGGTTTTAATTTGGACTAAGATATTCTACTGTTGACACTATGACAGGAATTATAAAAAAAATAGTGAAGAACTCACTTTTAAAAGACCCTTATATTAACAGAACAGTATTTTATTACATTTATCTGAACAGACACAGATCAAAATTTTGATTTTTTTAAAGAATTGTTCTAAAATCTTTCTAAGTGCAATTCTTGCATTTAGGAAAGAGATCACTTACATATTATTTTTCACCCTTTAATTTATTTTTCACAGTGGGATTTTCCCATAATTTTCCAGTGGAATGATTGCATTGGTACAAGAAACAAAGCCGAGGCTATACTCAGCCCTTGAAAATGTGCGTCTCGCTAGATGACTTCTGTGTTCATTATGCACTGGAAAGAGATGAGCATACCCTTTACCTAAAATAATTCTGCTGGAGATGAGTTTGGCAGTGCTCTCAGGATATATAAAGCCGGCGGTATACGACATTTAAAAAGAAGGTTGGAGTTCTTCAATGGAAATCGGTCTCCCCTTTCTCCTCTTTGTCCTTTCAGACAATAGTGCTCGCTGTCCACTCACCATCAGGGCAGGGTTCTAACACCACTCAGCTAAAAGATGGCCCCAACATCAAAGAGCTCATCATCTGGGGACAGCCCAAGTGTGAATCCTTTTGAATGACAATCTGCAGGGATCAAAGAAGGCTCACCAAGGATGTCTGATGCACAATGCAGCTTGCTCCGGAGGGCTCTGCACATGGTGATCAACGTTTGCTTCCCCCCCTGAGGAATAATAAATGAACCAACGAGTGAGTTTCTTTAGAGAAGCTGAAAGTAAAACTTGACAAGGGCCACGGCCAACTTTGGTACTGTTTAATTCTCTTTGTCACCATTTTCTGAAGACCTTTGTAATGTGGCCTTGTGTGTGAACACACAACTGCCAGAATTACTTAGTGCTCTGTGTAGTTCAGGGATGCCCGTAGAGTGCTTTTTTAGTGATAGCATTGTGCCTTCCCTTCTTACAGAGGTTGTGCAACAAACTAGAATGTGGCTGGTAGCTCTAGACCTATCTAGCTAGACTTTTCAAGGTGGGATTTTATCTGAGCACTGTTTTCATTTGTCTCAGTAGTTTTAAGTACGCTAGCCTCTTTAGTATATGGACATAGTGAGTAACTACTATTCACTTCTGATTTTTTTTTCCCCTCAAGGTAGGGTCTCACTCTAGCTCAGGCTGACCTGGAATTCACTATGTAGTCTCAGGGTGGCCTTGAACTCACAGCAATCCTCTTACCTCTGCCTCCCGAGTGCTGGGACTAAAGGCGTGCGCCACCACGCCCGGCTAGCACTGCTATTTACATTGCCACCTCTCCGAGCTCCTTCTGTGTGCTGTATTGTGGCTCAATGCATTAGAGGCACTAGCTTATCTTGGTCACTATCCTGGGCACAGTGGCAGTTCCTGGAGGGGTTAGGAGTGAGAAGGAGCCTGTGGTTAAATGCAGTATATCTCCTGGGAGCTTGAATTATTTTTGAAGACTTGAAGAAAAAAATTAACTATTTGTTTAATATGCTGCCAATATTTATTTAATTTTCTGTGAAGCAAACAAAATTATGCATTAGCTATGTTATGACTAAAACCCAAATGTTGATTAATACTTACAGTGATAGAATAACAACTTGTAAACCAAGAAATATGCTTGTTTAACTGTTAGACTTTCGACCAGAGACCAACTGTTGGTGCAGATAAAACTGGGGAGCACAGCCTGACCTGGCCTCCAGGTAAAACGGTCCTCTCTTCCTCTCTTCAGATTGAACTCTACAATTGAGCTACTTCCCTAGCACTTTTTAAAATTTTTTATTTTTTTAACCTTTTTTTTTAATGAGAGAGAGAGAGAGAGAATTGGCTCACCAGGGCCTCCAGCCACTGCAATCAAACACCAGACGCATGCACCACCTTGTGTGCATGTGTGGCCTTGCACTTGCATCGCCTTGTGTGTCTGGCTTACATAGGACCTGGGAGTCAAACATGGATCCTTAGGCTTCACAGGTGAGTGCCTTAACCGCTAAGCCATCTCTCCAGCTGCCCTCCCCCCCCCAGCACTTTTTAATTTTTGCTTTTGATACTGGGTCTCATGTAGCCAAACCTAGTGTCACACTCCCCGTATAGCAATTCCATATGACATCAGGTATCTAGCCTCCTAACCCAACTCCACGCATTCCTCATCTTCTCTTCCCAACCTGCAAAATGGCAGTGTGTAACGGGCTCCCCTGAAAGTGTTCCTTGCTCTTCTTCATCCTTTATTCCCTTGCCGAAAGGTCCTTGCTTCCTTGCTGAAGCTCTGAGTAATCAGCTGCCACAGAGCCAAGTCCATTGTGAGGTTCTGCTCCAGAGCAGAGGAAAGAAGATGCACTTCCGGATGATGATGATCCCACCCAGTATGTGGACTCCTGTCCGTTGTCTCTCTGGACTCTTTTTTTTTTTAAAATTTTATTTTTATTTATTTATTTGACAGAGAGAGAGAGAGAGAGAGAGAGGCATGCTAGGGCCTCCAGCCACTGCAAACGAACTCCAGATTCATGTGCCACCTTGTGCATCTGGCTAACATGGGTCCTGGGGAATTGAACCAAGGTCCTTTGGCTTTGTAGGCAAATGCACCTTAACTGCCAAGCCATCCCTCCAGCCCTCTTTTTTTCTTTTTTGGTTTTTTGAGGTAGAGTCTCCCTCTAGCCCAGGCTGACCTGGAATTCACTATGTAATCTCAGGCTGGCCTTGAACTCCCAGTGATCCTCCTACCTCTGCCTCCCGAGTGCTGGGATTAAAGGTGTGCGTTACCACACCCAGCCTCCCTGGATTCTTTACTCCCCATAAAACCCCTCTGCAACCTAACCCTCCTCCCGACCCACCAAATAGACTTGAGACAGTTTCCTTCTACCAACTTCTGTTTTCCAGGCTGTTGGCATAGCAGCAAGCAGTCTGGGCCTTGTATTCTGGCAACAGAAGGAATAATGGCTATTCTGATTCATGAAGACTGGCCCTTTCCACTGTCTTTCTCTAAAATTGTTTCAGGAGCAGTTAATGTTGTGTTGTTGAAACTCAATTTCATATTGCTTGCTTTGCATTTCAAGAAAGATAAAGGTGGTTTTGGAGGGTGATGGGAGCCCTGTACTCAAAGAGCAGTGGATAGCTTCCAGGGGCTTTCTATACTTTGTGACAAGAACTATAGTCCAAGGTGGCCTCCACCTGATGATGACCTTGAACCTTTGAATAAAACTATTAAGGTATCCTCTGGCTTTCACATATAGAACATACAGAACATATGTATACACACACACACACACACACTATTGTCTGGAGACTGATTGACTGATTTTAGGCTTATGTTTCCTTGAGCATGGCAGGTTTGGAGGACTGCCCATCTATGTCCATTTCCCCTCAGTCACACTAAGGATATGGCTCTGCAGTGAGCACTCTGCCCTCTTTCAGTTGTATTGTTTCCATGTGTCCCTTTTTGCTGTACACCAGAGCACTAGGCCTGTGCGTATGAACACTGACACTTTGCAGATTCCCTTCTTTGAAGGGAGCGAGGTCATATGTCCCCTCGCATAAGGCTTAGGGAGGACAAAGAGAGAGTTCAGAGGATCCAAGCTAAGGAAGTCAGAACAAGGGAGTCAGTGGGTCGGGTTTAATCGAAGGGAGAACTGGGGAGCAGGCTGGGGGATTCCCTACAAGGGCACTTTCTGGGAGTCAGTGTGGTCTGAATCCTTGCCACACCTTCGAGATGAAAGGCTGAAGGAAAAACCTGGCTGTTGGCAAGGACTAGAGGGTGGGGCAAGATATGGAACGGTGATGAAAATGGGATTGTGGAGAAAATTCAGCAAACCGGGAATGCTGAGTCCTACAAAGACCTTTAACCATGTTCATGTTTCATGTTCTGAGCTTTTCACATTTTCTTTTTCTGTGTGTTTGCATGTTGGAGTGCAGGCATGCATATACCTTGGCACAGTCTCAGATGTTGGTTCTGCCTTATTTTATTTTATTTTATTTTATTTTATTTTATTTATTTTATTTTTTCGTTTTGTTTTTCAAGGTACGGTCTCACTCTAGCCCAGGCTGACCTGGAATTCACTATGAAGTCTCAGGGTGGCCTTGAAGTCATGGCAATCCTCCTACCTCTACCTCCCACGTACTGGGAGTAAAGGCGTGCACTACCACTCCCAGCTTCTCAAAAGTATTTTAGTTATTTATTTTTAATTTATTTATATGAGAGAGAGAGAGAGAGAGGCAGACAGAGAGAGAGAGAGAGAGAGAGACTGGGCGCACCAGGGCCTCCAGCCACTGCAAACAAACTCCAGACGCATGTGCCATCTTTGCATCTGGCTTACGTGGGTCCTGGGGAATTGAACTTGGGTCCTTTGGCTTTGTAGGCAAACGCCTGCCCTGGTTCTACCTTATTTTTTAAAAATATTTTATTTATTTATTTAAGAGAGAGAAAGATGAAGAGCGTGAGAGAATGGGTACATAAGGGCCTCCAGTCATTCAAATGGCCTCAAGCTGCATGCTTCACCTTGTGTATCTGGCTTATGTGGGTCCTGGGGAATCGAACTTAGGTCCTTTGGCTTGTAGGCAAGTGCCTTAACCACTAAGCCATCTCTCCAGCCCAGTGCTACCTTATTTGAAAGAAAGTCTCTTTGTTGTCCTCCACTACTTATGCTGGGCTAGTCTGTCTCCACCTCCTATATTACCATAGAAGAACTGGAATTATGGAAGCTTCTGCATCTGACTTCTCATGGTTCTGGGTTCTGGGTTCTGGGGATCTGAACCCAGGTCCTTAACACTGTACAGTAAAGCACTTTGCCCATTGCAGCATTTCCCCAGTTGATTTTTTCACTTTTTTTTTTTGTTTGTTTGTTTTGTTTTTCAAGGTAGGGTCTCACTGCAGCCCAGGCTGACCTGGAATTCACTATGTAGTCTCAGGCTGGCCTCAAACTCATGACATTCCTCCCACCTCTGCCTCCCAAGTGTTGGAATTAAAGGCATGTGCCACCACACCCGAATGAATTTTTCATGCTTTAATAAAATAATTATTCTCTGTGGATTAGAATAGGATAAGGCAGACCTTCCTCTACCTCTGCCACTGCAAGGGAGAAAACACAGAATACCCTCTTTTGGTGCATAAATTCTGACATGCTGGGTTGGTGCAAAATCAGTTTCTTCACCTACAAGTTTTGCATGGTGTGTTCATGGTTAGTATTTGTGCTCAGAATTTGCCCTTTCCAAGCCAAGTTCATCTCTAAAAATTCACTCTGGCAGGAGGTCAAGGGTAGGCCTGATGCTCTCCAGCTAATGATAAAATTCCAGTGAGGCTTTCCCAGCATCACGCCAGAAGAGCCCAAATTGGCAATCTGGCTTTGACATTTGCAGCATTTCCCCTCACGGGCTATGTACCTTTTCTGAGCAACAAGCCTGCCCCTGGCCTGTAGCGGACTCTCCTGGCTTGGGCTGGGCAGATGGGGCCTCGTACATGGCGCCCTCAGATTCCTCCCTACCATTCTCACAGTTTGCCTGGCACAGCACTCCTGGCACCCTCTCTCCACCCCAGAGCCATTGGCCCTTGCCCCAATGGTGGTGCTGTGGTTTGCTTATTTTGACATATTCATCCCTAACACCCCGAAGATGAAAGGCAGGAAGTGTGCAGTTTCCGTTCCCATGGGAGTGGCTGGACCACATCTCATCACATTCACAGGAAAGTCATAGGATCCTGAAGACAAACAGGGTACACTGCCCTCAGGCCCAGAGATTTGGCTGGCATGGCACACAGTGGGCACTCTCCTCACATGGACATCAAGCCAGCTCAGTCTGACAGCTATCTGTGACAGAAGCCACCTCCTTGGATCATCCACTGCCCACTAGGCTCTGCTCCAGAGAGAGTCCACTTTCTCCCAGGCCACACCCAGGGCCAGCAGCCTGACTCCTGCTGAGCCGTGAATGAGAAACTCCTCCCCTTTCCCTAGGAATTGCCTCCAGGTCCTCTAGTCAGGGGTTTGGAAACCCCCAGCATGCTAAAAATGTGGTAGAAGTTTGACCCACCTAGACCCAACGGAAACCAAGAAAATGATCGAACGCTTCTCAGATTCCCTGAGTGATCATGAGCCCTTCCTGCAGCTAACTAGATGATTGTGCTATAAACACACCATCTTTTCCATAAGACACAAGTAAGTATCACTTCCACCCACACTCAGGATGTTAAAAACATTTGAAGAATGATTTGTTCTGCACCAGAAAAAGAAGAAGAGGGGGAAAAAAAGACATGCAAGAAGCATTCCATTTCTCCTCCTCCAGGTGGATGCCATGTGGCTGGGTTATGGAGGCAGCGAGGGCTGTAACTGGCTTGGTAAGTGGCCATTTCCTGGCTTTGGTGCAGTTAAACCAGGCTCGCAGTCATTAGGCTGCGGGAACAGCATTTGTGCATTTCATTTCCTTGGGGATGGTTTTATAAAGTGGCTCTAATGCACAGGATCACATTCAGATGTGCTCCCTGGGAGGCAGGACATGTGAGAGTTGCAGGAGAGCCAGCTCAGGGCACCCAGATTGAGCTCGGCTTTTTGTTCAACAGAAGCCACTAAAGACAGGTACTCAGAGACAATAATGTCCTTTTGTGCCTTTGTCTGGGGTAGCTCATTAAGGTAGAAACTGCCTCAGTGTTGACAGGATGGTCTCTTACTGTATGTTCCAGAAGAACATAATTGACTACAAAACCTTTTTCTCCCCCTATGTCACCACTGCCAGATACAAACCCAATTAGCCGCAGAGCTGCATCCTGGGAACATGGAAATAGCACGTTCTACAGCTAATCAGACCCTTGGAAGGATGACACATCTGGATGTCATCAGGAAGGTGCATTCTGGAGACATCAAGGGCTGGGTGTTCTCAGAGTCCTCATGTTCCACTGGGTTCACCCCACCCCCGTCCACTGTGGGTGAGTTACAAGAACCTAGAGGATTAACAATAGAAGACGAGCTTCTGTCAGCTCAAGGTCTTTGGGTCCAGCATCACAACTTTATTCCAAGGCCGGAGCTATTCAAAAGCTATTCAGGCCCTAATTCTCCCTCCCACAGATCAGAGTTCTGTGACTGCTCCTGTGTCTTATTATATGTCTCCTCTTCCCAGAAACTAAGGAATCCTGTATTGTAACTCTCCCGAGGCCAACAAGTCACTTCAAGACCCAGAGAGGCTCTGGTCTACCCCAGGCAGTGATTAAAATGCCAATGCAAAGGGCCAGTGCAAGAAATTAGTGCCTAATTTTTACTTTTTTTTTTTTTTTCGAGGTAGGGTCTCACTCTAGCCCAGGCTGACCTGAACTTCACTCTGTAGTCTCAGGGTGGACTCAAACTCATGGCAATCCTCCTACCTCTGCTTCCCGAGTGCTGGGATTAAAGGCGTGCGCCACCACACCCAGCTCTGACGTGGTGTTTCAATGGGATTATTGAGCATGGTGACTAGAGCATAATGCTGGAAGATACTGCAGGTTCTGGACCTGGCTAGTAGTAATTGAAGCAAGCCCCACTTAGAAGTAACTATCAAACTAGTACTGCTGGGTTCGAATCAAACTGGACATAAGCCATCCACAGGCTGGTATGGGGGCTTCTCATGACATTAAACTTTACCCTGATTGGTGGCTGGAGGCCTTGTGTAACATGTCCCATGACGTGTTAGCCCTTGCTCTACTCCATTGGTGGGAAAAGTCCCATTGGTAGATTAAAGCCCTTCTGTTTGGGTGAGCAGAGTGTGTGCAATATTTGGAGGCTTGCATCTTTTCTCTCAGTGCAGAGGCTCAAACCCAGAGCCCCATACATTCCGTACTTTTAATTTGACAGATGGTGTGCTTGAGTGATGGGAGACCACTGGCTTTGGGCAGGTAGGAAGTAATTTGAAATAAAGTAGGAAGGACCTGGGTGTGACAGACCCATGACTGTGACCATGGCACTGGGAGGCTGAGGCACAAGGATCTTGAGTTCGAAGTCAGCCTAGATGACACAGTGAGACAGTCATCGCCTCCTATCTAAAGAGACAAAGGAAGGAAAGAAGGAAAGAAAGTAGCTGGAAGTTGGAAGTCATCAGAACCCAGCGGCCTTGGAAATCAGTTGGAGCTCTCGGCTGTAAGCAGCAGAGGCCAGTTCAGGCTGATTGACGCAGCAGGGTGGGTTGAAGGCTCTGATGGGGTTCAGTCAGTCACAGGGAAGCCCAAGAATGACCTCAGGCTGCTTCCACAGTTAGGTCCTATCCTAGGAGGATCAACGAGCCCCAGTGGTTCCTCCTGGCTCCTCAGTCAAGATCAAGTGCCCCTGACCGGTCAGGCTGGAACACAGCGAGTCAGGGAAGTACCCAGCAGGCCTGTGTCCTGATGCAAAGTCTGTTACTCTCCCAAGGGACAGCTGACGGCTCATTAATGGCATCTGAGCAAGGTGGCGTCCCGAGCCCCCCAGGTGTTCCTTGCCAGCCCGCAACCTTTCCCTTGGTCCAAGTGAAATGCTCCTTGGTGGCCCTCTGGGCCCTTGTCTTATTCCTTTTGGCTGTTGCCATCTGCATAGGGTCTCTCCTTCTACCCTCCATAGGGAAGACAGAGAGAGAGGGAAAGAAGAGGAGGCAAACTGCGATGTGCCATTGCTCTGGAGAAGTCTCAGAGAAAGGTGGATGTAAACAAGTATTAACTGTGGCCAACCGTTAATAAAATAGCAGACACCTGTCAACAGTCTCCGTCCCAACAGGTGACACAAATCTTAGCAGCAGCCTTGCTCAAGCAGAACTCCCTCCTACGCAGGAGCCCAGCACAGCTCCTCCCCGAGCAAGGGAGGAGGACAAGGCGAGGGCCCAGGAACATGGAGAGTTTTGGACAATCCTAGCAAGCCTTCTTTGTTCATTCCCCCCTTCCTCCGACTTCTGTAGCCTGTCTGCGTGCAGTTGGAATAAATTCAGCCCAGGAGGAAAGGTGGTGCTTCCTCCCCCTCTCTCCTCCCATTTTAGGTGAGAGGAGGAGGTGGCATGGGGGTAGAGAAAGATCTGGGAGCTCACCAGCTGGTGCTGCTGCTGCTGGGCTGAGCTGAGCCAGCTTGCTCTTCACCCCCACAGAGTGGGGCCCAGGAGCAGGAGTGCCCCTCTCCTCCATCCCTCCCCCAGCCCCTTCCAAGTCAGGTTGCTTTCGGGCACAGAGAGAGCAGTAGCCTCTGACACAGTGTGCCCCAGGCAGAGACCTGTCTATCAGACTCAAGGTTTCTGAGTGCACTGTTGCACTTTACAAGGAAACAGATTAAATACAATCCTACTGCCGGAAAATGGTAGTGTGTGAACTGCTCCTTCCTCTCACACAGAGTCCATCTCTGGATCAAGGAGGAATGGCCACAGGACAGGAGTTGGCGGTAGTTGCATGTCAGTGAGTGGAATGCTTGGTGTGGTGATCACATGAGAGGGTCTTGGGTGAGAAGGGGCCCCAGGAAGACTGGAATGATGAGGACTTAGGGCCTGAGTTTAATGAACACAAGGCCTCAGCATCCTTTAGATGGGGCCTTGCTTCGTGGTGGCATTGGGAAGAAGCCAGGAAAAAGCTTTGACCCCCGCTTTCCAAAGCCTTGTTAAAGGCCTTTGGCCAAAGCCCTGAGTGTGGACCACAGTCCTGGTTTCCTTCAGGGCCCTGAGTTGGTTCTGGAAAAGGTGGCAGGAAAACACAGGCCAACTGACCTGAAAGGGGACAAGTAATTCTTTGAGTTGACCTGGGGACACACTAGCAGTCTTTTCCTTTCTCTCCTCCTTCCCTCTTTCCTTCTTTCTCTTCTTCCCCTCCTTCCCCCTTCCTTACTTCTTTCCTTTCCTCTATCCCTCCCTCCTCCCTCCCTTCTACTTTCTTTCCTTCCTCCCTCCCTTCCTTCCTTCCCTCCCTCCCTCCCTCCCTCCCTCCCTCCCTCCCTCCCTCCCTCCCTTCCTTCCCTCCTTCCTTCCTTCCTTCCTTCCTTCCTTCCTTCCTTCCTTCCTTCCTTCCTATACTGGGATGAAATCCCCAGTTTTGCACATGCTCAGCAAGCCCTCTAAAGCGGCTTTTTAGTGTGTCTATTTCCCAAATGGTTTACTTCAAAATTTGGCTCGAGGTCTTCTAGGTATGGAGATGAGAGTCTTGGTCTCAAATTTGGCTCACTTGTCCTTTCTAGTTACCACACAAGAGGCTGTTCCATCTGACCTGATCTTGCTGTCATCTTTGATCTTTTCTTTGAGCCATAGGCCAAAATCTGAGAGATGACCTGGGTGATGGGCTTTTGACTGTAAGCTAGAGGACATCCTGTCAGGGAGCAAGCTCCATCCAGATACAGTCTTTGTTTCCTTTGCCAACAAGCTTTGCCCAGGCCTCCTGGTTTCTCTGTTCAGCTCAGTTGGATAATGATTCAGTGTCTCTCCTCCAGGCAATCTTCTTACTAAGTACTTTTAAGTACCACTAAGTGCCATTAAGTCCTTAGGTATATTTGGGGACTGGTTTCAGGAACCCTCTCTCCCTTCCTTGGATACCAAAATCTGAGTATGTTCAAAATGGCATGGTGTTTATGTGTATCTAAGTGCTCCATCAACAATTGCTACATTGTACTGCTCAGGGAATAGAGATAACATGAAAGGCCTAACCTGGCTATAGAAGCAACCGTCCTGGGTTTCATGTCACAGTCCATGAAAGTGCCTCAAGTGAATGATGCCCAGACAATGGGTGCTGGTGAGACTGAGGAGGCATGAATATTGGGAGGTTACCATGGGGTGTGCTTCTACTTGGTGCTTCTACATGGATTCACCATGGTGCTTGGTATGGGTGGCAAATTCAAGTTCTGTTGTTTTAAAAGTATTTTATTTTTATTTATTTGTTTATGAGAGAGAGAGAAAGAAAGAGAGACAGAGAATATTGGCACGCCAGGACCTCTAGCCACTGCAAACAAATTCCATATACATGTGCCACCTTGTGCATTTGGCTTACACGATACTGGGGAATGGAACCTGGGCCCGTAGGCTTCAAGATGAGTGCCTTAACTGCTGAGCCATCTCTCCAACCCTGGTTCTGTTTTTTGACCTCTTGAGATTGTCCCCTCTGAATACTTTGAGTGAACTGTTAGTTGGGCAATGGATATGGATGCCTGAGTATGTATCTGAGGAGTGTGGGCTGTTTATGATGCTGGTTATGATGCTATTGTAGGTGGTGGTGGTTTCTAGATTGTGGAATTTTAAATTATTTATTTGTTCGCATATGGGTGTGGAGGCCCAGGGCACTCTAGGATCTCTTGCCACTGTAAACAAATGCCACATACATGGGCCACTTTTTCATTTGGCTTTATGCGGGTGCTGGGAGTTGAACCCAGGCCGGCAGGCTTTGCAAACAAGAGCTTTTCACCTTGGTGTCATCTCCCTATCTCCGGGATGGTGGAATTTGAAGCGTTTTTGTTTGTGTTTCTTTGCCCTTTCCTCTGTGGCTGGAAATTTAAAATAAGGTATATAATTCTTTTTTCAAGTAGAAGGCATTATTGTATTTTGTTTGCTTACCCACTCAACTCTGGTGTGTATCTAGCACAGTGCTTCAGCACCCGTCCTGGGGCAGGCCTAGTTGCCTGCCGAGATGAGCATCCCAGCTGGTAGGGCCAGAGCACCACGACCCTGGTCTTGCTCACGCTGCAGCAGTAAACATGAGGCAGGGCAGGTAGGTGCACAGCTCAGCAGGAAGGAGGTTTGCAGGGAGCACCAGGGCGCCTTTTAAACCCACAACCAGTGGAATCCAGAGCCTTTGGTGGACATTCTACAACCTTCTGGCTAGGTCTGATGCTGAAATTCCTAGGTTCAGGGTGACAGCAATGTGTTCTTGATGCCCCCTGTCTGGTCACCCTGAAACTGGGGCAGAGACTTGGGTGGAAGGATCTCCAAGTCTTTGGTGGTCACTAAGGTCAAGGATGTGGCTGTTGAATGGTTTGACCTCCCATAAAATGGACAGGCAGCCTTGGTGACGACATACATGGCTTTCCAGTGTTTCCCAAGTGCTGGTCACGTTTTCCCAAGGTGGATGGGGAGTCCTGGGGTGTGAGACAATGTTCTGCTTCTTAACCTGGTGGTGGTAACAAAGATATTTGTTTTATTATTATTATTAATTAAATTATTTGATTACACACATATTTATTTATATCGTGCTGAGGATTGAACCTAGGGCTTTGCACATGCTAGGCAAGAGCTCTCACCTGGAGATCTGTAAAGGCCATACTCCTACTCCCTGCACACAACAAAATAACACTGAAAATGCAAGACCAGGGGACAGAGACTTGTGGTGCCACGGCAGTCCTGAGAAGGAGCTCAGTGAAGACTTGTAGAGTCTGGATAAGCTCCCACGGATTGCGAGGTGAAGACGGGGTGAAGTGTTCTAGAAGGTCCCATGAACAAGGAGTGGAAGTCAATCATTGCTGGGCTCACAGTGTTTGGGAAGGTTTGATAATGGGATGGATCTGACTTTACCAATCTGATTGCCAGTCTAGGCCAGTTAATAGATCATCAGTTTGATGTTGTCCTCAGATCTGCTTAAAACAGTCAATAGAAGGAGATTGACCTAAAAGGACACGCAGAGACCCTTAGGGGGAAATAGATGAGTAAATATGAGGGAATTAAAAAGGAGATACAATTATGCTTATTGCCAATTTCCATTATAAAACGATCTTCCTCTGCTCCAGGAGACACATTAATCAAGTCCACAGGGGCTTGCTTGGAAAACAGTTTGGCAGCTCCTCAAAAAGTTAACATAGAAGCTGGGTGTGGTGGCGCACGCCTTTAATCCCAGCACTCCGGAGGCACAGGTAGGAGGATTACCATGAGTTCGAGGGCACCCTGAGACTACATAGTGAATTCCAGGTCAGCCTGGGCTAGAGTGAGACCATACCTCAAAAGAAAAAAAAAAAGTTAAATGTAGAATGATCATATGATCCATCAACTCTCCTTCTGTTTACATATCCAGAAAACAGAGAACAGGATCTTAAACAGATACTTGCTCAGAGTGGCAGCATTCTTCATGGTCATCCAAAGGCGGAGCGACACGTGTCCACCAGCAGAGGAGGCTGTAGCAGGTTAAGCTCATACAACTTTAAAGAATGAACTATCAGGGCTGGAGAGATGGCTTAGCAGTTAAGGCACTTGCCTGCAAAGCCAAAGGACTTTGGTTTGATTCCCCAGTACCCACGTAAGCCAGATGAACAAGGTTGCACATGCCTCTGGAGTTCATTTGCTGGAAGCTCTGGCATATCCGTTCTCTCTCTCTCTCTCTCTGACTCTTTCCCTCTCTCAAGTGAATGAATAAAAATAAAATATCAAAAAAGGAATAAGAATGAATTA
Source organism: Orientallactaga sibirica (assembly GCA_036365145.1). Lineage (NCBI taxonomy): Eukaryota > Metazoa > Chordata > Mammalia > Rodentia > Dipodidae > Orientallactaga > Orientallactaga sibirica. The sequence continues at coordinate 42,345,680 of JAEOAD010000004.1, read as the reverse complement.
TCTAGGCTACAACAGGGACAAATCTTGAATACATTTATGCTTCTTGAAATAAGCCACACACTAAAGGTGAGATATTATACGATTCCACTTGCATACCTACAAGGGGTGAGTTTCCACACAGAAAGTAGAATAAACATTATCAGGAGTTAGAGGGGGTGGGGTGGATTTAATGGACACAGTTTCTATTTAGCATGCTGAAAAAGTGCTGGAGGAGGGTGATGATGGTTGTGGAATGTACTTAAAGCAACTGGGGAAAGAGTAAGGTGGTAACTTTTATGATATATATAGATATATATATATGTTTTATTTGAGAGAGAGAGACAGAGGCAGAGAGGAAGAGGCAGAGAGAGAGAATGAATGGACACGCCAGCAGCCTCTCAGCCTCTGTGAACAAACTCCAGATGTGTGCGCCCCCTTGTGGGCAAGTGCGGCATTGAGCCCTTGCATCACTTGAGTCTGGCTAAACATGGGACCTGGAGACAAACTGGCGTAATTAGGCTTGGCAAGCAGGCACCTTAACTGCTAAACCATCTCTCCAGCCCTGATATGTATATTTTAACAGACACCAAAAGCTCCCAGGAGACAGATGTGCGCAGTAAGCAGAGACTTTCCCTCTGTCCCCAGGACTTCAGCTCAGCACAGTTCTCACTGCTTGATGTGGCCCACTTGAATTAAGGAATTACTGTTCATCCATCCTGACCCAGTCTTATGCCTTGTCCTGTGCCTCCCCCGCTCAGCTCGACCCAGCTGCCAGCTCTGCGCGGCCCTGGCAGCTGAGTTCTGTAGAATCTACACCTGTAGCTCCATCCTATTAGCTCTCTGCCCTGTCTCCAGTAAGGCCTCTGAAACTCTGTGCCTCTTTGAACCTTTCTGTAGCAATTCTGTGACACCACATACAGCCTGAACAGACACATTACTGTGTGAAGTATAATGTATGATTTGAGAGTTAATATTGGTAATTTAAGGTGGGAATATAAAAACCTGTCATTGCCATTGTCAAGGGAAATTGAGACTGTTTGCTCAATTGTAGCCAATGACACCAACGTGATTCAATACATTCCGACATTGTGGAAAGAAAGACCCAAACATGCCCATTTGGCATAGTGCTCATGACAATAGTGAGTTCCAGACCAGCCTCAGTTATACGGCAAGACCCTGTTTCCTGTTTAAAAAAAAAAAACACAGTGTGAAAAGCTGGGCGTGGTGGTGCATGCCTTTCATCTCAGCACTCGGGAGGCAGAGGTAGGAGGATCGCCATGAGTTCAAGGCCACCCTGAGACTACAGAGTGAATTCCAGGTCAGCCTGGGCTAGAGTGAGACCCTACCTCGAAAATTTAAAAAAAAAAAAAAAAAAAAACACAGTGTGTACAGGAATGCAAAACACTGTTCCAGCAATGTTGAATAAAGGAGAGGCCTGGGCTATGAGGTATTCGATGAGTAGCCAGAAAGATAGAAAACCTGGTAAACTTTCCTCATGGAAGTTTCAAGTAGAGATGAGAATGCTGTGCTGGGCCTGTCTCTGGTGTCCTAGGCCTCTCTCTCTGGCTCTTGAGTCAGACCCCAGAACCATCGCAGAGATGCTGAAGGACCAGGCAGACCCAGGTGCTTCTGCAACCCTCGACCTGCCCTTTCCTCCCTACACTTAGCCATGCACACATGCTGAGGCTTCTCATCATCAAAAGATATGCCACCCTTGGGAAATGAACTTTTATAGTCTCTCTCTTCTCTGTTTTTGCTATAATGGGAATTGAATCCAAGGCCTTGCACATGCCAGTAAGCACTCCATACAGAACTCTTATCGCCTTCACTTTTTATTTTGAAACAAGGTCTCACTGAATTGCCTGGGTTGGTCTTGAATTCACTCCCTAGTCCAGACAGGCCTTGAGATTATGATCCATCTGCCTCAGCCTCCCAAGTATCTGGGATCACAGACCTGGCTACTTTTTCTTTTAATGGATGAACCCATCCTGGAGGTTACTTGAAAACGAATTTTAAAAACGAAAGATGCTGTAGTGTATTTACACATACACAATGGAAAATTTGCTTCTCAAACAGCTTGAACAGAAAAAAACAAAAAAAACCCCTCTCATCCCCATGGCAACCAGATTCCACTGCGACCAACCACACATCCCTGCCAGGTCACCCACCCGCTGGCAAGGCTCACTCTTCAGCCTCTCCCAGCAGTGCAAGGATGACAGCGCCCACACAGTAGGCCGCCTCCAGCGTCCTGCTGCAAGGGTGCGGGGAGGGTCTTCTAACACAGAGCAACTCCGCCTGGAAGTCAGTGAGACTTGGACAAACCACTGTCCTTGGGAAAGGCAAGACTCCTGTGCCCCCACCCCCGCCATGGGCTTTAGAGTTCTGGGATAGAAATCTGACTCAATGCTGAAGCCCTGATGGGAAAGGATATTTTAAAGAGAGATGCTTGCGTCTCTCCTTCTGCTGTCAGGCTCTCACCCTTTTTCACCTGCAAAATCAGCATGTTTAACAGGAATGGACTTACATAAAAGGAATGGACAAAGAATTATGTCAGGTTCCCAGAGAGGTGGGAGGTGGGATCTTGTATTTGACAAAAACCGGAGATTTTCTTTTTTTCTTTTAAAACTAGAGGATATTTAAGACTGTGATAGGATTCCAAAAGCTGTCCTTGTAAGAGAGAAGGAAGACAACCTGGGGTCTAAGCCCTCCTCTCCCAGGAAGGGACTGGTTAGCTTATCCACAGTTCAATTAACATACGTTGGCTCATGGATTTCTATAAATTGTAAGGTGGCTACATGTATAGTAGGGAGGAAATTAGATTTCTTTCTTTCCCCCAGTTTGACCAAACTATAAGTAAATCTAACGAGTTTCTGTTTCCTAATTTCTTTTAACATATAGGAAAGGTAGGCAGGTGTTGGTTTTTGCACCTCAGTATACATTATAAGTGGTTGGGGTTCAAGCAGTTACACACTGCTGACTAGAACATCACCCCCTTGGTAATTAATCACAAGAGCTGCGAGTTTTCCATTCACTTACAAAGCTAGTGCTTTCCAGGCCCAGTGGGGCCTGCTTGTAATCACAGCTCTCCCCAGAGGCTAGAGCAGGAGGATCACAAGTTCTAGGCCAGCCTGGGTAACTTACTGAAATCCTATTTCAAACTAAAAAGTGAAAAGAGAGGTGGGGCTGGATATAGTTTAGTGGTAGAGAGTTTGTTGACCAGGCAGGGGCTGTAGGTTCAATCTCCAATACTGAATGAAAACTAAACAAACCCAATGCCAATTCCATTCTTCTTTTTGGTTTTTCAAGGTAGGGTCACTAGCCCAGGCTGACCTGGAAGTCACTATGTAGTTGCAGGGTGGCCTTGAACTCATGGTGATCCTGCTACCTCTGCCTCCCGAGTGCTGGGATTTAAAGGCGTGCACCACCATGCCCGGCGCCAATTCTATTTTTTTTTTTAAAGATTTCTTTTATTTATTTACTTCTTTATTTATTAGAGACAGAGAGATGGGGAGAGAGAGAGAAAGAATGGGTGCGCCAGGGCCTCTTGCCACTGCAAATGAACTCTAGATGCATGCGCCACCATGTGCATCTGGCTTACATGGGACCTGGAGAATCGAACCTGGACCCTTTTGCTTTACAGGTAAGCATCTTCACTCCTAAGTCATCTCTCCAGCCTGCCAATTCTTAATGCTTCATTTTGTGAGAAGACCTGAAGACCCCTTTGAGCGTTTACATTATCTTCCCCTTTGGCCTTCATGAACAAGTTCTTCCTTCCCATGTATGCTATTAGCACAATTTTCTTTTTTCTTTTTTTTTTTAAATTTATTATTTATTTATTTGAGAGAGAGAGAAAGATACAGAAATAGGCAGGTAGAGAGAGAGAGAGAATGGGCACGCCAGGGCCTCCAGCCACTGCAAATGAACTCCAGATGTGTGCGCCCCCTTGTGCATCTGGCTTACGTGGGTCCTGGAGAATTGAGCCTTGAACCGGGTTCCTTAGGCTTCACAGGCAAGCGCTTAACTGCTAGGCCATCTCTCCAGCCCCAATTAGCACAATTTTCAAATAGCATTTCGGAGTGGCCAGCTTCCAGCCCAGCCACTGATCCTCCCTGGGATTTCTCTTCTGGGGGACTGGCTGTGGGCCCCATCATCATTTCTGCAGCCGCCCTCTCCGGGTGACCACAGGCAAGTTCTGCTGGGCTGTGGGTAGAAAAGCAAGCCCTCAATTTTGGTGTTTCAGGGCTGGTCAGCGGTGTTCTCCTGTCTCCCACAATGCAGGGTTTTTGTTCTCCTGTCTGTCTCCCACAATGCAGGGCTTCTAATCAGTAACAGGTTTTCATTTACATCCTTAGCCCTTTCTTAACATCACAGAAGCCCTGGTGTTTAAGAACCGAGCATGCGTGCTTTTTGGATTATCTTTGATTTCAGTACAAGGAAAACATACCAGGAGGAAAAGACTGGTGTGTGTGGTGGTGGATCCCAGTGACTTTTCTTGACCACTCCCCTTTTCTTGGGTTTGAGCAGGCCTGTGGTGGAGAGCAGCACTTGCCAGCAGGCACATCTCTCTACAACTTAGGCTAAGGTCAAGCTGGGCAGGTCCCCTCCTAGGCCATTGTTAGATTGCCTGACATCTTACTACCGATGATTGATACAGGGACACTAGGCTTTTGTTCCTTGTGAAAATGCCTCAGAATGACCTTCTTACCAGTCCTTTGCTTCTCTCCATTCTAAAGCTGAAATAGGAATGAAAACTGGTGGTTCATGGAGCATAGGCAGGGAAAATTTATTTTTGCTATAACCCATATTCAATTCAGTAGACTTGAAACAGAATGGGTTTTGCACTGTGAAAAAGCTCTGGCTTTCTCTGCAGATGAGCAGCTCTGCAGTATGAGAAATTAGCAGCAAGTCCGAGGCATGACCAGCAGGGAGGGGAAGGGAGGGGAGGGGAAGGGAAAGAATAAGTGTGCGTGTGTGTGTGTGTGTGTGTGTGTGTGTAATAACCAGATCTCAGACCTAGCCTGAGCGTTGTTACATAGTTCCTTTCTTTTCTCTTTAAAATGTTTTTTATTTGTGAGAGAAGAGGGAGAAGGAAGGGGAGGAAAGGAGGGGGAGGGAGGGAGAGAGAGGGGGAAGGAGATAGAGGGACAGAGAGAGTATGTGTGTGTATGGGCACACCAGGGCCTTTTGCCACTATAAGCTAACTCCAGATGCATATGCCAATTTACATGGGTACTGGGGAATTGAACTTAGGGTGACAGGCTTTGCAAGCAAGCCCTTTAACCACTGAGTCATCTCCCCAGCCCTCTTCTTTTTTTTTTAAAGATTTTATTTTTATTTATTTATTTATTTATTTTATTTGAGACCGAGAGAGAGGGAAAGAGAGTGAGGGAGAGCGAGAATGGGTGCACCAGGGCCTCTAGCCACTGCAAACGCACTCCAGATGCATGCGCCCCCTTGTGCGTCTGGCTTACGTGGGACCTGGAGAATTGAACCGGGGTCTTTAGGCTTCGCAGGCATGTGCCTTAACTGCTAAGCTATCTCTCCAACCCAAGCCCTCTTCTTTTCTTTCCCCCTTTTCCTGCTATCTTCTTCCCCTCCCTCTATCCCTCCTTCCTTCCATTTGACATGAAGCTTCTTCCCTTTGACAGCTCTGCTTTGACTTGCTACACACAGCCTATCTTTACAGATGCTTCCCTTTAATCACTATAATTAATATTAATGGTGGTTATTTAAAAAACACACTAAGAAAGCGAGGCCAGCCTCTAACTTAATCTGTAGCTGAGGATGACCTCGAACTTCTAATCTTCCTGCCCCCACCTCCTGAGTGCTGGGATTACAGGTGTGCCCCACCATGCTTGGCTTTATGCAGAGCTGGGGAGAGGACACAGGGCTTCATGCATGCTAGACACATACTCTACTAACTGAGCTACTCCTCCAGTCCACTGGTGATTCATTCGGAACGAGGACATGCCAACAGCACATTTGTGAAATACTCATTGGTGATGTGAGTAACTGATTTTGTGAAGCCAGTCATTTCTTTTTGATTGGACACTTGCGCCAGAGACAATGCGTTGGGACCTAGAATCCTCATGTTTCACTAGTTCCTTTTCCCAGACCTGGAAGAAAACCTGGGCATTTCCAGAGTGCCCACCACTGGGGAGGCTGGGAAGGTTCTGGATGGAAGTCTTCTTCAATCTTCCAGTGTCACTCTTACACGGTAGGCATCACAGAGTCCTCATTCTGCTCAAAGTCCGTTCGTGGCAGGCAGGCTGCTCAAGTGGCTTTGGGAACACAGGTGAGAGGACCTCCTGGATCCTCTGCTCTGACTCAGGTATAGAGGCCGCCTTCGGAGGCCTGGTGTACTCCCGTATGCCTCTCCCATTAAGAATGTGGAAACTCTCCTGCCTAGGAAACTAGCCCAGCTCAGAGGGCCTGCTGCTAGGGATAGTGGGACAAGGACACTCAGTGTGGCAAGCCTGGAGGCCTTTTCACGCAACAGTGAATCATTAATGAGTTGACCTACATTAATGTTTTCCAAATTGGTGATAGCTGGGTATGGTGGAAGAGGCCTATAATGCCAGCACTCAGGAGATGAAGGCCAGAGGATCAGGAGTTCAAGGTTATCTTCGTCTGCACAATGAGTTTGAGGTCAGCCTGGGCTACACGAAATTCTATTTTAAAAAAAAAAGCAGAAGAAAAGAAAACACCTGATGTTAAGGGGAAATTATTCTTAGGGAAGTTTGCAAAAGGCTTTTTATGCACAAATTGCTGATTTAATCTACTTTTATAGGAGCTACTTTCTACAAGTTTTATTATGCTTACATGATTATAACGTTCATAAAAGGCAGACATGATATATAGCATTCCCAAGCTTACTTGGGTATAAGGTCCTTTGTTCTTTAAATAACTGCTGAGCTCCCCAGCACATTACCAGATGGCCTAATAAAGTCAACGTAAAGTAGAACGCCATCCACGCGGCAGGGAGGGGACGCGGCACAGCATCTCAGCTCTGCCTCAGAGAAGAAGGGAAGTCAGGGTGGCTTTGGTGGGGGAGGTCTGAACTCAAGTGGGCTAAGATACCTTTCCAGGCCAGGAAAACAGGAGTTTAGTGAGAACAACAGAGTCTTGAAGGGATTTGATGGGTAAACAAACCATTGTTTGATAAGCAAGCTCCCTGCTCAGGCACGCTGATCAGCTGGAACTTCCAGAGGCAAAAGCAGAGTTACTGGACTCTAATCTTCGGTGGGCAAAGGTCTCTTGGGACAACCAAAGCAAGCCAAGTTGACAGAGTCTCATTTCTCACACCTTCTTCTAGCTCAGCTATAGGTTGAGTGAGGCAGGCTTTCCCCTTGCTTTCTGAGGTTTGCTGTAATACACCAATCAATAGAGGAAAGAACCGTAAGACACTCATCCACCATGTACAAACATGGGGTCATATGTGGTACGAAAAGCTCAAGGCCAGCGGGCCGAAGCGGAAATACCCACTTTTCAGGAGAGAAGGAAATGGAGGTGATTGTAGAGAGGGTAGTAAATGACCACGCGAGACAATGAGTAGACCTGGAGACAGGTGAACTTGTGATTCTCTGGATCTGGAATAAGCCAGAGAAACAGACAATAGTTTTGTGGCAAGGCTGGTCCAGATGTGTCACATTCCTTAGTCACGTTTTTGTGATAGACTATGAGGTATCAGGGGTACAGATGGAAAGCTATTGTGTTGCCTTTGGTGGTCAGGACTCAAGGCAGATGTTATTTTGGGGGGGGGGCGTGAGGATCTCCTTGTACTTGGGATAGAACCAAGGCAATGGCAGAGGGACCTTAATCTGCAGAGTTTCTAGTTATGTCTCAACCCACACACAGAACTCCCTGACAAAGGCTAGAAGACGTATTAGTTCAAATGTCAATGCACCAGTCTTTTGGGTACCATTTTTTTTCCAAGGTAGGGTCTTGCTCTAGCTCAGGCTGACCTGGAATTCACTATGTAGTCTCAGGGTGGCCTCAAACACTTGGTGATTCTCTGCCTTCCGAGTGCTGGGATTAAAGGCATGCGTCTCCATACCTGGCCCTTGGGTACCATTTTTCTTGAGCCTCCAACATCATGGCCCTCAGAACAATTCACACGCTCTCATCCTGTGAAATATCAGTTTAGTCAGATGCGGTCTGGGAAACACAGAACTCTTGAAGTTATTCATCATCTCTGGCATGGCTGGGTGTCAAGCCTTGCGTTTGTTGCTCATTGCAGAATCTCTTTTAGTGGTTTCTTGGTAACCCTACTTAGTCATCTAATTAAAGATTGGAACTAATCAATAGGATTTATCTGATTCACTCTGGTTTTTATACAATTTGATAAAGCCGCTTATCCTTTTTTGGACTTAGCATCTGATTTAGTTTTAGTAAGCTATGAAATTTAGAGTAAAAGGAGAATAAGAAAAGAACGTATTAAGGACAGAGCCAGACTTGGGTCAGAAACTGGGAGGTGACTGGAGAAAAGTGGGGGTGCAGACTGAGTTGAGTATATTTCATTTTCTGTATTCTCCATGCTCCGGCATTTGGGGCACAGCTCGGTCCTCCCAAATTTCAACAATTCCTAGAAAAAGCAAAGTACCAAACTGACCCAGAGCCCACGTCCCCAACAAGCACCTTAATCAAAGGTTCACCCTCTCAGCCAATATTCTTCTTGCCCTAAATTACCCCAGAGCCCACTTATGGCCCAAAAAGCTCAAGAAATGATTCTATTAGTCAATTCTCAACTTAATGCACCTTCCCTTCCTCCCCCTCCTTCACTTTGAAAACCTGGTAAAGGCTCTGGGACATGGTCTGCCCTCACTCCTTCTGCCAACTTACCAGCCTTAGTACTTCCCCATGCCATCCTATGTGATGTGCCATGCCCTGTCTCTTGTTTCAAGGGTCTGCTGGTAGAAATTTCTTTCATGACAATTCCTTCCTTCATGTCTGCTATTTGCCCATACCAGACTAAAATGAATTCCCAGTGCATTTTAGCACACCAATAAGACATGGCTGACTGTAGCCAGCACAAAGGAACCTGCTAGAATCACCTGGGAAGCTGTCTGTCCAGGCCATGTCCACATGCTCTTGGATTTCATTGGTTTGCAGTAGGCACTCAGGCAGTCTAATAGACGGCTAGCATTAGGAAACCCTGCTGCTCCCAAAGTGTGATCCTGTAGACAGGGTATCTGGGTCACAATGGGCTGGTTAAAAATGCAAATTATTCAACCCCACTCCAGCCTCTCTAATTTAGAAATCTGTAGTGGGGTCTTGGAAAACTGCTGTTGTGACAAAGATATTAAGGATTGAAAGCCTTTGGGCTGGGTGAAAGCAGGGTCTAGATGGAATAGCAGGTAGTTCTCGTGGTCTGGGCCTGAGACCTCGCTGATGCCAGGTACTGGTGTGCCGTGTGACAGCAGGAGATTCCTATCAGGTGAGCTGTGCACTCAGGAGACGAAGGCAGGAGGCGGGGATGGGGCTTCTTGTCTGTCAGGAGTCCCTGAGAACTGGTGCTTATGGGGTTGAGGTTAACCTTTGTGAGCCCTCATTGCCTTTTTTCTCTTGTGATTTGAATTAAAATAAAACAACACCTTACTCACATATTCTCTTTGGTAAATAAAAATTGTCTTATTCCCTTGGTTTGATTCCCAGCATCACAAAAATTGAAGAAAACAAAAACAAAACCAAAAAACAATACTGTCTTAGGAAAATGTCCACTCACATGGGGAGGTACCTAAGTGTTGGGATAGGAGTTGACTTTTGCACAGACCAACCCAGCCTTGTGCCCAAGTCCACCTATACACATTATCAGAGGACACCAAGTAGTTTATGCTTGATGGCAACAAAATCACATCTTAAGAATATTCCAATTTTATGGCATTTTACTTCTAGAAGATTCTTGCTGCTCATTTCCTTTGGGCTTACCATTGGTGGTATGGACAGCTGAGGGGTCATACTTCCAAACCAGAAAAACCCTAAGATTCCTACCTTCACATGTTGATGTTTCTGCTAGGACACAATGATGAGTGTATCAGAAAACAAAATACCCCAGTTCTTCCAAGGGCCATCAGGGCTCCAAAAGTATGTCAGCACCACGGCACTTCTACCTCGTGCTGTTTTGTGCTATTTGGATGAATAAGCCATATGGGAAACATTTACATTGTGAGATACACTATGACTACATGACTGTATTAAAATGTAATTCCTCTTTTTCAAAAATATTTTGTTTATTTATTAGAGACAGAGAGAGGGAAAGAGAGAGAGGGAGAGTGAGAATGGACGCACCGGGGCCTCTAGCCACTGCAAACGAACTCCAGATGCATGCACCCCCTTGTGCATCTGGCTTATGTGGGACCTGGAGAATCGAACAGGGGGCCTTAGGCTTCATAGGCAGGTGCCTTATCCACTAAGCCATCTCTCCAGACCCTTCAAAAATATTTTTTTTATTAGAGAGCGAAAGAGTGAGTATGGGCATGCCAGAGTCTCCTGCCATTGCAAATGAACTGTAGATGTATGTGACACTTTGTGTATCATGTGGGCTTCATGTGGGTACTTGGGAAAGCAAGCACCTTTAAACATGGAGCCATCTCTCCAGCCCCAAATATGTAATCTCTTTAGTGGAGAACAACAAAACATGAATCAGGGTTCTCTTTATGTGACCATGAATCATAATTTTCAGCTGAGCTCTCTCTTGATTTTGTTTCAATATGGATAAATGTCAACTGAGTGAAGCCTCATGTGATATACAAGGATAGTGAGATATTTATTTGTTAAGGTCTTAAAGACTTTAAGGCAGAAGAGGTGTGTTAGAAACAACAATTGTTTGACTCTAATGCATTTATTAACACAATTACTAAAGAACTTGGTGTTAAATAGCTTAATTCCTTGATCACACAAAACCAAGAAAATGTGAACTTTGGGGCTTTTGTTCCATAACTATTTGATGGAAATATGAAGGCTACCAGCCAGTCTGATTTAGATAATGGTGGATAATATCAAAGGACAAAGCTTCAGCAATTTAGAATCTTTCTTCTGAAATTTAGCATCTTTTTTTAAAAAAATATTTTATTTTTATTTATTTGACAGAGAGAACGAGGGAGAGAGAGAGAGACAGAGAATGGGTGCACCAGGGCCTCCAGCCACTGCAAATGAACTCCAGATGCACGCACCACTTTGTGCATCTGGCTAATGTGGGTCCTGGGGAATCAAACCTGGGTCCTTTGGCTTTGCAGGCAAATGCTTTAACTGCTAAGCCATCTGTCCAGCCCCCTATATTTTTGAAGTTCTTAAAGGCTATTGCAACGTTGTGTTTTTATAAGTAATTAGTACTTGCCATATTGGAAATTAAAACTAAGATTCAAAACAATTAACTCATTTAAAGATAACTATAAGCCCATTACATGTTAATGTTTTTAGAAAATAATTGTATTTTCTAAAAATATTTTGAGACAGTGGGATTGTTTTATAATTTTGCAAATCTCTTCAGGGTCTTGGACACTAGAAGACAACTGAATTCTCATCTATTTATACTCATTGGAGACAGAACAAGAGAAAATAACTGGTTCCTATCAAGTTACCTTTCCGTGTTTGTAAGGATTAAGAGAGTGCACTTGCTGCTCGTTTTCTTTGGGCTTACCATTGGTGGGGACCAGCATGCTAGCTCAAATTTGCTTATTTGAAAAATTTGGCTCGTGTTTCTCTAATCCAGAATTTTCAGCTGGTCAGATAGATAGCTTAGTTTTAGTTTGGTGAAAGGTGGAACTTGGGCATGAGTGACTCCATTTTGGTTGTTAATCTAGTTTTTGTGGCCTTGTGCAGGAGTTCAGTCCAAAACAGTGGCCTCTTGGAACTTTTTTCTTGGTACTTGCATTGAAAGTGAGTTATTTATATTCATAACACTTCAGAACATGTGGGTGTTGTATGTACCATCAAACTGACTATCCAGATACCTATTGGGAGTTCTACAACTCCATTCCATTAATTAGTATCAGAGCCTGAGTTAAGCCAGACACCCAAGATTGGTCTTATTTTGTGCTTTTTTTTTTTTTTTTTTTTTCCCAAGGCAGTCTCACTCTAGCCCAAGTTGACCTGAAATTTACTCTGTAGTCCTGGGCTGGCCTGGAACTCACAGTGAGCCTTGTAGCTATCTCTGCCTACTGCATGCTGGGATTAAAGGTGTGAGCCACCATGCTCAGCTTGGTCCTATGTTAATGTGTGTGTGTGTGTGTGTGTGTGTGTGTGTGTGTGTGTGTAATTTGCAAGCAGAGAGAGAGAGAGAGAGACAGACAGACAGAGACAGAGACACAGACACAGTGGCCTAGTGCCACTGCAAATGAGCTCCAACACACACGCCAGTTTGTACATTCGGCTTTACGTGGGTACTGGGGAATTGAAACCCAGCTGTCAGGCTTTTCAAGCAAGTGCCTTTAACTGCTAAGACATGCCCCCAGCCCTGATCCTACTTTATTTTTCCTGGTGCTGAGGACTGAACCCAGGGCCTTCTTCTTGATAGCAAGTGCTCATCCACTGAGCTAAAATCTCAGCCCCTGATTCTACTTTTGAAATCAGTTACATGTCCCATGGAACCACCCATAACCCTGACCAATGAGCTACAAATCAAAGGTTTCCACAGTCCCCATTCTCAGTTCAATAGCTTGCTAGAATGGCCTGAAAACTCATGGAAATATTTTGTGCTTTATTTATTTGCTACATAACTGAGGAACAGCCAAATAGAAGAGGTGCATAGGGCAAGGTGTTAGAGTGGGCACAGAGGGGGTGGAGCTTCAACGTGTTCACTTACCTGGAAGTCAATCAAATGCAGCTGTTCAGGAGGTGGGTTTTGTGTATATGTGGGCACACATGCCACGGTGCACACGTGGTCAGAGGACAACTTTACCTTGTTCGATATTGTGAAGGTCAAACTAGCTGGACCTTGAGTTCTGGGATTCTGCTCCCCATTGCTGTACAAACAATGTGATCACCAAAGCATCCTGCTTTACAAAGGTTTCTGAGAATTGGAATTCTGGTCAATAGGCTTGCACAGCAAGTGCTTTTAACTACTGAGCCATCTCCCCAGCCTTGTTCAAGAGGCTTGCTAGCCTTGAGCCTCCCAGGATCCTGTCCTCTCCTCAGATGCTAATGAGTTGGACTGAAAATCCAATTGTGTTTCCTTCACCTTGTTCCACCCTGAGGCTGTCCAGCAGCCCAGTCCTAACAAGCCAGGAACTGGGGCTAAAGACTGAATACATTTCTTTTTTATCTTTTTTTAAAAAAGGATTTATTTTGGTTTACATTTCTCCTTATTTTTATTTATTTGAGAGGGAGAGAAAATGAATGAGAATGGGCATGCCAGGGCCTCCAGCCACTGCAAACGAACTCCAGATGCATGCGCCACCTTGTGCATTGGGCTTACGTGGGTCCTGGGGAATCAAACCTGGGTCCTTTGGCTTTGCAGGCAAGTGCCTTAACTGCTAAATCATCTGTCCAGCCCTGAAAACATTTCATTTTATTTTTATAAGTTATGGACACACTCAGTATGTAAATAGCACTTGTTGGTACCATCCTTACCCTCATCCTTGTCCCCCCTCCAAATGGAGCCTTCTTGTTGGAGATGCCAGTTATCCCCATGGGGATTGTGGGTCGTGCATTGTGGGGGTAACCATCAGTTATGGAGAAAAGGCAATGTCTCTGTGCGTAATGTCCCAACTTGTGAGTGCTAGGATTGCTCTAACAATCTTTCTGCTCCCTCTTTGGTGAAATTCCCTGAGCCATGTTGGGTTTGTTTTAGATGTACTTCAGTGATGGCCTCTGGATCTCTGGTTTGGTAGTTGCTGAGTGTTCTCACTGTTTATCTCCTTCACCCTTGTGCTGAGATCAGGTCCTGACTACATTTCCCTTTTTTTTTTTTTTTTTTTTTTTTTGCTTTTTTGAGGTAGGGTCTCACTGTAGCCCAGGCTGACCTGGAATTCACTCTGTAGTCTCAGGGTGGCCTCAGACTCACAGTGATACTCTTACCTCTGCCTCCTGAGTGCTAGGATTAAAGGTGTACCCCACCATGGCCGGCTCTGAATACGTTTCTTAATAAGATCCCTGCTTATTCAAATTTCCCTTTGAAAGAGCTGGGCATGGTGGATTTAATCCCAGCATTTGGGAGGCAGTGGTAGGAGGATCATCATAAATTCGAGACCACCCTGAGACTACATGGAGAATTCCAGTCAGTCTGGGCTACAGCGAGACCCTATCTTGAAAAAGCAAAACAAACTTCCCTTTGAAGTTTTCAGTTATCCACTGTCTGAAAATATTAAATAGAAAATTCCAGAAAAAAATAATTCATAATTTCATTGTGCACTGTTCCGAGTAGCCTGGTAGTGTCTTGTGTGAGTCTACTCCAAAGCAGGAGGTGTGTTACTCATTTTTCCAGTGTATCCACCCAGTATACTGTACTCCAGGTCTCACAGTAGCCATCTGTTATCAGAGTGGATGGTGAGGCACTGTAGTACTATGTTTAAGGGGCTTTTATTGTATTTAACAATGGCCCCATAGTGCAAGAATAATGGTATCGGCTTTGTATATGTCTGAGAGATGCTGTGAAGTGTTTCCTTTAAGTGAAGAGGGGAAAACGCCCAACTTCAGGAAAGAGTATCAATGCTAAGGTTGCTAAGATGTATGGCAAGAACTCACCTAGCTATGAAGCTGTGAAGGAGGAAGGGAAACTCATGCTAGCTTTGCTGTCATACCTCAGGCTGCCAAAGTTATAGCCACAAAGTGCAGTAAGTGCTTAGTAAGATGGAAAAGGCAGGGCTGTCCATATGGCTCAGTGGTAGAGCATGTGCCTACTGTGCACAAGGCTCCAGGTTCAATCCCCAGCACCACACAAACAAAGCAAAATACTAAGTGAGGTAACCCAGGCTCAGAAAGCCAAACGTCACATGTTCTCTCTCATATGTGGATCCTAGCTACAAATGTATAGACTTGTGTGTGAACTGGAACCAAAAATTGGTACCAGAAACCAGTAAACTGGTAAAGGCTATAAGGGAGGGAGGGGCGGGAAGGAATTAAGTGTATGGTATTGCACATATGTAAGTAGAAGAACAGATTACAGGGAGGGGAATGGCCTAAGCGAGGCCATGGGAAGAGAATGCATAAAAGAAGGGCAGGGGGAGGGTCAATCAAAATTCAAGATAGTCTGAATAAGACTGATGTAAAACTACTTTTTTGAATAATGGCACATCTAGAAGCTGTAGACTGTTACTAGAAAATTTTCAGGGCCTGGGATGGGATACCTTCTAGTGAGTTGTTGGCCAAGGAGGTCCTGGAAGCCTCCAAAACATTAAAGGCTATTGCCAAAGCCCTTGGTTTCCCTTGAGAAACAGATAGTAAGACCCTATTGCTGAAGACATCTCTTGTCTGAGAGGCAAGGTCACTGAGAAAGCAAGCTGGTGCTGAGCAGAAAACCTTCTCCCTGTAGACCAGCCAATTGAAAGCTGGAAAAAGCTGCACTGCATGCAGCCATATGGGAGACAGAGTCATCAGCAGTGAAAACAGTGGACACTGAATATTCAAGTTTGGCCATACAGGCCCAATGACTGATCGGGTGCAATAGTGGCATGTTTGCTCTTGGGGTAACCAACTGTTCCATAATTGGACTGAAGATCCTCTCTATGGAAGGGAATACATACCTGGTACTGAAAAAACTAAGCAAAAGTCTATGGCAGGGGAGGTCATGAGCCTTAGGGGTATAAAGCCTGCTCTTGTCTGGCTGAATGTATATATTATTCCCATCAAGCTGCCCTGAAAGCACTACACTTAATGTTCATATTCACATATTAATGCTACTCTCACTTCTGGTTAGAGAAGCTTCTCTTTTCAGATGGTGATGACCACTGGGATGGCCCAAAAGGCAACATAGTGCTAAGAAGAGATGGAGGAGTGCCCAGCACCGAAACATCGCTGTCACACCCTCCAAGGCTCAGAGCCCATTGTGGAAGAGGGGGTGGATAGAATGGAAGAGCAAAAGGAAGGGTACGACTCCTTAGAACTGCAACTGTCCAGACAGAAATTGGCCTTGATATCCATGACCTTGCAGTGCCTAGCAATACCTTCAAAGACCCTCATAATAGAAGAAAAAGATGACATCAAATTAAAAGAGACTAATGGAGAGAAGGAAGGGATATGGTGGAGATTGGAATTCTAAAGGGGTATGGGGGCAGGGGAGGGAAATAACATGCATTTTTTTGTATGTAAGTATAGAAGTTGTCAATAAAAATTTTTTTAAAAAAAGGAAGACATTACATTTGTGTATATGTAGAAGAAAAATTGTGTAGGCAGGGTATGGCACTCTCCAAGGTTTCAGGCATCTTTGCATTTTTGCAGATAAGGGGTGTGGTGGTTTGATTCAGGTGTCCCCCATAAACTTAAATGTTCTTAATGCTAGTCTCTCCAGCTGATGGCAATTTAGAAATTAAAGCCTCCTGGAGGCGGTGTATTGTTGGGGGCGGACTTATGGGTATTATAGCCAGCTTCCCCTTGCCAGTGTTTGGCACACTCTCCGGTTGCTATTGTCCACCTTATGTTGACCAGAGGGTGATGTCCACCCTCTGCTCATGCCATTGTTTTTCCTGCCATCATGGAGCTTCCCCCTTGAGCCTGTAAGCCAAAATAAACCTCTTTTTTTCCCACAAGCTGCTCTTAGGTGATTTCTGCCAGCAATGTGAACCTGACTGCAACAGTAAAGTGGTACCGAGGAGTGGGGTTGCTGCTAGACACCTGACTGTGTGGCCTTGGCCTTTTGGAGCTGATTTTCAAGAAGAATGTGGAAGGATTTGAAATCTTGGCCTACGAGATGCCTTGCAGCGCTGTAAGTACAGCTTGATGGACTATTCTGGTCAGAGCTGAAAGCCCTGAATGCAGTAAGAACTATGGACTGTGAGGTTTGGCTTATGAGGGTGAGAAAGGGCTTTACTTGGACTGGGCTAGCAGTTTGTGTGACAAGTTTGCTGTTATGCCTGTGTCCTGAGAAGTTGTGCAGGGTTGCTTTGCGTAGAAATGAACTGGTGTGAGCAGAGGGATATGGCACAGAAAAAATGAAATCTTTGGGTAAACTCTACCCGTTCAGCTGCAGTTGAGAGATTACAACCTTTGAGATTGGGCTAGCTGACCTGCAATGGGGCAACAGGAAGAATGCAGACTCTTTTGAAGGGGCCTGAATGCTGAAGGAGTGTCCTGTTCTTCAAAGTCTGATTTATTCCCCCCGGATTAACAACTTGGCACCTTACTTGGTATTATGGAGTATAACAAATGCAGGAAAGAGAGGGTCATTGAGTTTGTAATGTGGTCTTGTGTTTTGGAAATGGTCATGGGCAGTGTGAAGCAGGTTTGCTGGATGCCTGCATGGAGATCCCATGGGGCCATGAGGATGGACGGTGGGTTGCAGTGGAGACCCAGTGGAGATGCCGGGACTATGAGATGGCTGCCAAGGAGAGCTGCTGGCCCTGGATGAAGTTTTCCAGGACTGTGAGTAGCCTAACTGGAGGGGCGGAATTGGAACTCCAGAGACTTGTTGCTGGTTAGTTATCAGACTTGGAGATTTGTCACTGACTAGAGTTGTTGGACTTGGGAGTTACAGAGTTTGATGTTTGCCCTGGTTGATTTAAATCTAGTATTGGTTTACCATTTATTTACTTTGCCCAATGCCATCTTTTGCAGTGTGGATGTTTATTCTGTGCCATTATGGTTTTTTTGGGGATTGCTTTTGGTACTATGGCTCAGTTAAAAGACCTTGAAATATGGGATGTATGAACATCATTGGTATTGATAAAAACTATGGGGACTTTTTTTTTTTTTTTTTTTTTTTTTTTTTTCGAGGTAGGGTCTCACTCTGGCCCAGGCTGACCTGGAATTCACTATGTAGTCTCAGGGTGGCCTTGAACTCACGGCGATCCTCCTACCTCTGCCTCCTGAGTGCTGGGATTAAAGGCGTGCGCCACTACGCCCGGCTAACCTATGGGGACTTTTAAAGTTGCATGAATGAATTGCATTTTTTTTATGAATTGCATTTTACACCGTGTATGGTTATCAGTTTATGGGGACCAGGGGCGGAATGTAGTGGTTTGATTCAGGTGTCCCCCATAAACTTAAGTGTTCGGAATGCTAGTCTCTCCAGCTGATGGCAATTTAGAAATTAAAGCCTCCTGGAGGTGGTGTATTGTTGGGGGCGGACTTATGGGTATTATAGCCAACTTCCCCTTGCCAGTGTTTGGCACACTCTCCAGTTGCTATTGTCCACCTTATGTTGACCAGAGGGTGATGTCCACCCTCTGCTCATGCCATTGTTTTTCCTGCCATCATGGAGCTTCCCCCTTGAGCCTGTAAGCCAAAATAAACCTTTTTTTTTTTTTTTTTTTCCACAAGCTGCTCTTAGTTGGGTGATTTCTGCCAGCAATGTGAATCTGACTGCAACAAGGGGGATCCTGTCCACCATAGGGAGACTCTATGCTGTCAGACCTGGAGCATCCCTTGTTGCAGAATTACCATCCTGTGTACATGAAGTAGCCCAAATGACAGCAGTAGGTCACGATACAATATGGCACTGACAGACCACCTTACGTAGTGCAGGAAAATGAGAAACTAGTGAATCTATGGTCACAGATGTCAGGCTCTCCCATGCATGCGTCATCTAGACAGCACTCTCCCTCACAGAGGGGCTCGGCGCTATGTGGTGATATATATATATATATATTTTTCAAGGTAGGGTCTCACTCTGGTCCAGGCTGACCTGGAATTAACTATGTAGTCTCAGGGTGGCCTTGAACTCTCGGCGATCCTCCTACCTCTGCCTCCCGAGTGCTGGAATTAAAGGCGCGAGCCACCATGCCCGGCTTGTGGTGATATTTTTGAGGAGTCCGATGAAGCCATTTTCATTTTTGTCTCCTTTTCCTATTGCCCAAAGGAGTACTGAACTTCAAAGAACCACATGGAATTGTGAGCTTGCATTGACCTTGCCAAGTCCTAGCATGGTGCCTAGCACTAGGCACACAGAAAATGTGTGTGATGAGGACAGATGTCCAAAGGATGCAGGAAGTGGCTTTTTTTTTTTTATTTGAAGAGCCAGTGAATGTTTAACAAGATATCTAAAAATTAAGGGTTGACAAATTTCCGACAATCCCTTCATAGTCTTCTAAACACGACTATAATGCATGTGAACAAGGTAGACCAGATGTTCTGTGAAAATGTAATTACCTGACATATGTAAAGAACATGACTAGGCTGGAGAGATGGCGTAGCAGTTAAGGCACTTGCCTGCAAAGCCTAAGGACTCAGGTTCAATTCCCCAGTATCCATGTAAGCCAGATGCACATGGTGGCACATGCATCTGGAGTTCATCTGCACTGACTAGAGGCCCTGGCACATCCATTCTCTCTCTCTCTGTAATAAATAAATTAATTAAAAATAAAAACACACATGGGCTGGAGAGATGGCATAGAGGTTAAGGCACTTGCCTGAGAAGCCTAAGGACCCACGTTTGACTCTCCAGATCCCATGTAAGCCAGATGCACAAAAGTGAGGCAAGTGCAAGGTTGCACATACCCATTAGGTGGCTAAGTGTCTTGAGTTCGATCACAGTGGCTGAGGTCCTGGTGCTCCAATTCTCTCTCTGTCTCTTAAAAATAACAATAAATTATTATTTTTTTTTAAAAAAGAAAAAGCCAGCTGTGGTGGCCTTTAATCCCAGCACTTGAGAAGCAGAGGTAGGATTGCTGTGAGTTCAAGGCCAACCTGAGACTACATAGTGAATTCCAGGTCAGCCTGGTATCTGGGATAGAGTGAGACCCTACCTTGAAAAAAAAAAAAAAAAAAAAAAAAAAAAAGCCAGGCATGGTGGCACACGCCTTTAATCCCAGCATTTGGGAGACAGAGGTAGGAAGACTGCTATGAGTTTGAGGCCATCCTGAGATTACGTAGTGTATTCCAGGTCACTCTGAGCTAGAGTGAGACCCTACCTTGAAAAAACAGAAAACAAAAAGATATATATATATATATATGTATATATGTATATGTATGTATATGTATATGCATATGTATAAAACCCCACAACTATCTCACTTGGCACAGACAGGGGCTTCATTGGCCAGCTAGATTAATCCACTTGGTGAGTTATAAGCTAGTGAGAGACCCTGTCTCATAAGAGGTGGTTGGCTAAGTCAAGATGATGAAGAGGGCGACCCCACTTCTTCCTGGCCTGAGGGAATTTTCCCACCTTCCGGCTGGCTTGGTGGTGTTCTGGGGCCTGCACAGTACTGGATGCATCATGGGCCAACCAGCACCTTCACCTTCCTTTAAGCTGACCAATCATGGACTCTGGACAAGAGGGCTTCCCCATTCAATACAAGTCCTGCTCACACTGGGGCTGGCAGATTTTCTAGTTGGGGAATCCCTCCTCCTAGAGGAGTCTTCTTTCTGCTCTCTTTCCCTCTTACTTTGACGTATGCTTTATTCTTTTAAATAAACAAAAAAGGTGGATGGCACTCCACAGCCACACATACACATGTGCACAAAAGTACGTCTCACCCTAGCAGATATGTGCATAGAAAACTTCTGTCACAGCAAATCAAGTTGTCAAAACACTAAAAATTTCCCTAAAAATTAACTTCCCAATTACTAGAACATACAGTTGAGAGAAGACATTTGGATACCCAAGTTGTCTAATGTACATTTCAAAAACCACTTTTTGCTCTACAACTGGACTTGCCAATAACACCAAATTAACTTTGGAGTGATAAGCTATAAAATACTTTGTTAAAGATGATTCTTGGGGCCTGAGGATGGGACTCAGTGACAGTGATGTAGCACTGGTTTAGCATGTATCAGATAATGAGTTCAACTCTCAGGACTGCTAAAAAAAGAAAGTTAAATGGCCGGGTGTAGTGCTGCATGCCTTTAATCCAAGCACTTGGGAGGCAGAGATAGGAGGATCGCCATGAGTTCAAGCCCACCCTGAGACTACATAGTGAATTCCAGGTCAGCCTGGGCTAGAATGAGACCCTACTCAAAAAAAAAAAAAAAAAAAAAAAAAAAAAAAAAAAAAAAAGTTAAATGATTGGAAACTTGAACCTTATTTAGAATCTTTCCCTTTCAGTTCATCAGTAACAGAGTTTAATATCTATTCCTCCTCCCATAGATATGTTTTTAGATGTTCAAGTCAGTGAAGAATTGTCTTCTCATCAACTGGTATAGGTGACACTAAAAACCAAAATCTCGATTTCTTCATGTTTGTATACAGAAACAGAGAAAATACGCGCACTTGACAGTGAGAGCAGGGTGCCCGTAGTGCGTGCCATAGGGAGGCTTACTGTTGTCTCTAGCCAGCCCTCTGTCTCACCATGAAAAATCATGATTTAAGCAATCTCCCACTGGCCGGAGAAAGACGTGTTTACAACTCTTCGTGTACCCCCTGAATGGCTGGGAACTGTTTCACTTCAAGGATGTGCCTCCCTACAGTCTAGGCACAATCATAGATGAGGCAGTCCTGATTTCTGTTTGCACACCCTGAGGGTATGAGCTAGTGTGCTTAAAAAAAAAAAAACCAAACACATTCTGGAAAATGCACGTCTATAGACTGGCTCAAAACTTGCTCCTAGAATCTCCTTAAATGTGCTATCTTCAGATAGGCACAGGCATTGTTTCTGCTTCAGATATAGCTGTTTCTTATTCTAGAAGGTTGCTGCTCTAAAGTCAACCAAACATCTTCCTCTTTCTCTCCCACCCTCTTCCCTTCCCTTCTCTTTTCAAAACTTTTGCTGAGGACTGAGCCCAGGGCCTTACATGTGTAAGGCAAGTGCTCAACCTCTGAGTTACATCCACAGCCCCTCTTCTACGAAGAGATTTAGTGCTTTCTAATAAAGCATCCCTTTTCAGTGGGTTTCTCCTTCCAAAGATGTAGAGAGGATGGATATCAACTGTGTGCACTTATAGTTCACTGAGTTAACCCAGAGCCCTTGGGCATGTGTATTTCATGGGTCACAAGTACTGTTTTAGTGTCTAGTTATTTTTAGTGGCCTGCATTCTAAAGACAATTTATGTTACAACAAATCTCTGAACTTGACCAATCTGTGTGTTCAGTATTATTTAGTGCAGTGACATTTTTCCATAGGACACAGGTTAAAGAGACAGCTGTGATGGCTAGTCCCTGAATAAGCATATGCTCCTCAGTATAAAAAAAAAAAGTACTAAAACCTTATGTCAATATCTTCTGATAGCCTGGGGCAAAAATATGGGATCAGAAAAGCTCCATATTTCCATCCATTCCCTTTATTTTTGGGGTAGTCTTGAAAAGTTCAGGCATCATTTTACTATTTTTACTTTTTCTTTCTTTTAAAAAACATTTTATTTTTATTTATTTATTTGAGAGAGAGAGAGATACAGAAATAGGCAGGTAGAGAGAGAGAGAGAGAGAGAGAGAGAGAGAGAGAGAGAGGGGGGGAGAGAATGGGTGCGCCAGGGCCTCCAGCCACTGCAAACGAACTCCAGATGCATGCACCCCCTTGTGCATCTGGCTTACGTGGGTCCTGGAGAATCGAGCCTCGAACCGGGGTCCTTAGGCTCCACAGGCAAGCGTTTAACCGCTAAGCCATCTTTCCAGCTCTACTTTTTCTTTTAAACATTTATTTTATTTGATTTGATAGGGAGAGAAAGAAGCAGAGAGTGGGGGAAGGGCGGGAGAATGAGCGCATCAGAGCCTCCAGCCACTACAAACGAACTCCACACACATGAGCTACCTTGTGCATCTGGCTACCGTGGAGAACTGAACTTGGGTCCTTAGGATTTGCAGACAGACAAGTGCCTTAACTGCTATGCCATCTCTCTCCAGCCCTATTTTTACTTCTTGAGACAAGGTCTCTCTATGTTGCCTAGGCTGGTCTCTAGTGATCCCCTATGTAAGCCTCCCCAGAAGCTGGGGCTACAGTATGCCACCTTGATTGATCAGCTTTTCTTTTCTTCTTCTTTTTTTTGAGCTAGGATCTCATGTAGCCCAAGCTGGCCTTGAACTCCTGATCATTCTGCTTCCACCTTCCAAATGCTGGGCTACAGATGTGTGCCACCACCTCTGACCTTATGTGGTTCTGGGGACTGAACCTAAGCCCTCTACAACTGAGCTACATTCCTAGCCTCAAGAGTCACTCTTTCAGTCAGCCTTCTTTATTCTATGAATCCTGACTGCTCTCCCTCCAAAAGCTAAATATTCTAGATCTCTGTCAGAGTAATGAGAGAAGAAAATAAACCTACAAATCAATGTTGATTCTAGGTAGTTTAAAGTTATTTTAGGCATCTACCACATTTTAATAATAAAGAAAAGAGGTGAAAGTAGTCAGTATTAAATGGCCAAACATATTCTTCTAACTCACCTCACTCATGTTAAAAAAAGCTATAATATTTTGATTTCTAAAAGCCAGACCTAATAATAAATGCATGCCAGATAATAGTATAAAATTACAACTGAAAACCAATAAGTTAACAGAAAATGCTCTGTGTTGTACATTTTTATTGTAGGATAACTTACTGAAGTAACAAATCTGAAAACACATTTGCGTTTGCTGGAAAGAAAGTACTATGTTAGAGAAGAGCTAGGAGAAACTGAAAGTAAACGGTTGTGAAGTCAGCCTAGGGTGTAGTCTATGATAATGCGACAGCCGGGGGTGCTGCTGATCCATGTGCATGTGCAATCTGTACAAGTTTCAGAAACCAATGGCATGGACCCCAAAAGCAAAGTCACGACAGTTACTCTGGGAAACATGCTGGGTGACAACCACAGATGACCCGGGACAGAGAAGCGGTGCAGGTACAGGCCTGTGTTTCCTCGATGTGGGGTTTCCTTACCAAACAGGGGTAATCATGCAGTAGCTTGAGTTTTTCTTCCCATGATAAACACCCAGGGATTACTAGAACCAGAAAGCATGTGTTCACTGTTTCACAAGGACAGCTGAGCGGTGCTACAGAAATGACAGGAAGTTCCTTCCCTTGAATCAGGTTATTTGCCCAAACCTCCCTCTAACCAGGAAATAGTTCAGCTAATGAGGCCAATTAAATAACTATAAAACATCCTTCATCTGTAAAACACTTCTTTTCCCACCCTCAAATTAAAAATTTAAAATAAAATGTCTTCATTTTTGATAAGCAGCTCCACCACCAGTCTTTGATACCGTATGTCATTCAATGCTGCCATTGCATCAAGTTCTGGGGATCTCATGAGGGTTGGACCAAACACAATCCCAAGGTTCTCTGCACTCATCAAATTCTCCTTCTCATGAAGAGTCACTCTGAAAGAGACAAGTGAAGGGACAGATGACTCTGCAACCCAGGAGACTCTTCATTAGGCCTGAGCACCAAAACCAAAGCCAACATCATGGTAAAGGTTTGTGCCCAAACCACCAAGTTACTGACTTTCCCTAGATTATGTTGACAAAAAGTTTAAGGTCTTGGTAACTGCTCAAGTTCATGCCTAAGTGAATGCTTTGGGCGGTATGGGTTCAGATGTTTATGGATTCTCCAGTCCTAGCCACACAGACATGTTGGCAAAGAGAAGAGCCAGGTCACTTTGACAGTTCCACACGCCCTCCCTCCCTCCCTCCCATTAGCTCTCAGGCTTCCTCTTTCTGCAAGGGAAAGTTTGCAGAGTGTGGAGGAAAAAACAGTGGTGGGAGTGACAGGAATGGCTTCCAATAAGGACACTATCAGGGATCTGTTTCTGTTCATTTTACTCCTACACCAATAGCATGGACTGTAATGTGAGTTACTACTTTGATTTGTGTGGCAGCTAAGTATGAAGCAGCCTCAGATTTAGCATGAAGTTGCAAACATCTCAACAAAGGTTTAAGTCATGGTGCTTTTAAAGAGGAAAACAGCAGGCTGGAGAGATGGCTTAGTGGTTAAGGCACTTGCCTGCAAAGCCAAAGGACCTCGGTTCAATTCCCCAGAACACACGTAAGCCAGATGCACAAGGGGGCACATGCATCTGGAGTTCATTTGCAGTAGCTGGAAGCCCTGAAGTGCCCATTCTCTCTGTCTGTCTCTCTCACTCTGCCTCTTTCCCTCTCTCAAATAAATAAATAAAAAATAAAGAGGAAAACAGCAAATACCCATGATGAACTAAAATATCCTTTCTGGATAACTCATGACTTTGGGCATGTAAAATTTTTGTATTTAAATGGCCTTATATTTTGAAACCCACAGTCATTTATGTAATATAATTGTGAAAACATTGCTCTAACTGGTCTGCTCTCTATCAATTATGTTAAAGCTTAATATCCAGACCAAAACATTTCTCCATTTACCCCATCATTTTTTTTAATGTCAGTTTCCAGTGTTAGCAACACTAATTCAGTTATCTAAAATTCTATCACCAAGATTAAGGTGCTTATTCTGAAGCAAGAAGACAAGAAAAGTGAGTAGTCTTGGAAACTGCTTTGCTCTTGCTTTATGACTGCAACCCTTTCCCCTGCCACAAAAAGGCACACGTGAATACTGGTATTTCTAGCATATTTGCTACCACATGCTAGATCAGGTCTGCACACAGTACTACAGTGCAGCATCTCCCCAGCATTCCTTCTAAGGAGCGCATCTCCTCACAAGAAGACAGCATAGATCATTTGTCCCTGCTTTCACCTTGTACTTCGTTTTAGTCTAAAAGCTGGTTGCCATACAAGCAGAAGCCTTTGTGTGTGTAACTTGCCTTTTCAGATGTGCCATGAGGTACCGAAGGGTTTCGCAGTGAGCAGGTGGTAGCAGCTTCAGCGCCTCATGAAGGGTTTCTAATTGTTCATCAGGATCCATGATTTCTAAATAGCAGGTTAAATACCGAGGAGAAATGTGTTAGTAGAAAACTGATGCAAGTAGTTCACTATTCTATAATGCTTTTCTAAAAGTGGGAGAAAATGCCTTCTCACAGACTCTTGCCCACAATTTTGGGGAAAAAAATTAAAGTTTCAAGTCATAGATTTCCAAAGGCCCATAGTTTCAATGTGGGAACACTGTTTACTTGAACTCTTGGGATAAGCATTCACTTTTTAAATTGTTTAAAAAAATTATTTCCTTGTATGCATGTGCATGTTCATGTGTGTCTGTGAGTGCAGGTATGCACATGTGGAGGTCAGAGGACAACTGTGGGGTTGGTCCTTTCCTTCCACCTCCCCTCATCTGAGAAAAGGTTTCCAGCTCTGGCTTCTTGCTCTGCTGTTCTCTGCTGCACTGGCCACTAGCTTCCTTCCACGCTTGTCTCTGCCTCCCATCTCTCAGGCAGCATCAGCGTGCTGGGATTACAGAAGCTTGTGAAAGCTTGTGGCTTTAAAATTTTTTTTTGGTTTTTCAAGGTAAGGTCTTACTCTAGCTCAGGCTGACCTGGAATCCACTATGTAGTCTCAAGGTGGCCTCCAACTCATGGTGATCCTCCTACCTCTGCCCCCACCCCCCAAGTGCTGGGATTAAAGGTGTGTCCAACCACACCAGGCAAACTTCTGGCTTTTTATGAGGGACCTGGGGATCAAACTTGGGAACTCCAGCTTGAGAAGCAAGTACTTTCTCCACTGGGCCATCTCCCCAACCTGGAACATTCACTTTTTGTGAGTAACCTGGCTAGAGGGGCAGAATTGGAATTCCAGAGACTTGTTGCTGGTTAGAATTTTGGACATGGAGATCTGTCACTGGCTAGAGTTGTTGGACTTAGAGCTACAGAGTTTGATGTTTGCCTTGTTTAAATCTTGTATTTGTTGAATGTTTCTTTGCTATGCTCAATGCCATCTTTTGCAGTGTGAGTGTTTATTCTGTATCATTATGAGTTTTTTGGAGGGATTTTTTAGTATTATGGCTCAGTTAAAAGACCTTGGACTGTGGGGATGTATGAACATCACTGGAATTGATAAAAACTATGGGGACTTTTAAAGTTGGATGAATGCATTGCATTTTACATCATGTATGGTTATCAGTTTATGGAGACCAGGGGCGGAATGTGGTGGTTTGATTCAGGGGTCCCCCATAAACTTAGGTGTTCTGGATGCTAGGTTCCCCAGCTGATGGCAATTGGAAATTAAAAGTCTCCTGGAGGTGGTGTATTGTTGGGGGCGGGCTTATGGGTGTTATAGCCAGTTTCCCCATGCCAGTGTTTGGCACACTCTCCTGTTCCTGTTGTCCACCTTATGTGGGCCATGTTGTCATTTTCCCTGCCATGAGTGGAGTTTCCCCTCAAGCCTGTAAACCAAAATAAACCCCTTTTTTCCCCAAAATCTGCTCTTGGTCATATGATTTCTGCCAGCTATGAACCTAACTGCAACAGTAAAGTGGTACCAGGAGTGGGGTCTTAAGAGTTTGGCCACAATTGAGAAAGGACACACTGGATATTCAGGTAATAATTAAAAAAATTCAGAGAAGTGTAGACACAAAGCATTATAGACATGTTCAAGGGATGAAACATTGTCCAAAGTACTTTTAAAATCCTGTTTCTAAGGTGGTATACAGGTCACTGCTTCTTGTGACTCCTGGAAAACTATTACTGATAGTTATTTATTTTATTTCTATTTTTTCTCAGTACTAGTGATTGCCTTGCACATCTAGGCACACACTCTACCACTCAGCAACACCCCAACCTTTTATTTTTTAAAAAAGACTGCATTAACTAAAACTTGTTTTATTCATTGCACTTTATGTTATATACATATATAATTAAATCTCCCTTCAAAGTGCAAGTACATTCTATTCCTTAAAATGTGCTCAAAAGAACACACTTCAGGCTTTGAACGCAATTCCAATGTTCTCTATGAGGGTAGGGATTCTGGAAAACATGTGCCTCTTCCAAAGGAGTCAACTTTGAAGATAGCATTTTCATTTGGACAGTGCAGAACTGTTGGGAGGGCCCAAACACCAGCTCATTCTTTTAAGAACTGCATTTACCAGTGATCCATACCACCAGAAAAAGCTGATGAGGTGCTTTAAATGCTGTGTTTCAGGGCAATGGCAACAGAACCCCATGTTAGTGATTCCTAATCAGGACAGCAGGCTTCACATGCAGGGATGCCGCATCTGACAGGACATGATGCACAAGACCTGACTTATTTGAAAAAAAAAAAAAAAAAAAATGGCTATTTTACATTTTCCTTAAAAGTTTCTTCAAGTCCTTGTTAATTTCTTTGCAATGAACAATGTATTCTCTGCTTTTTGCCATTATAGATAACGCATGGTGTCTGAACCTAGGGGACTATAAAGAATGTCAATTCATAATACCACAAGGAAATTCTGTTTACTATGGAAAACTATTTAGTTTTAAACACAGGGATAATTAATTTTAAATGACATGATTCCTGAAATAGAAAAGTTTCCTTTTTCCCAAAATTAATCTTTGCAATGAGAACCACAACAGTATGGAATTAAGGACAGTGTTGGTGAGCTAGAAACAAGCTCCCTGCTTCTAGGGAGCTTAGCTTCTATTGGAGTGGGGCTGACAATAAAGACTGAGCATGGTGTTGTATAGTTCAGAGTGCAGTGGAATGAAGCAATTGCTGTTGGATAATCCTCAGGGTGCACAAGCTAGGAGTCTGCACTTTCCTAAAGGTGGTAAGTTAAGACCTTGATGAGAAAGAAAGGAGGTCTTGAATAAAGACTCTATGAAGGAATATGCTCTGGAGGAAAGCTAGGTCCGGAACAGAGGAGCAGCTGTGTGAAGGTCCTGGTTGGGGGCAGGCCTGTGGTATCTGAAGGCAAGTGGAGCTAATATGGCTGCAGAGGAGCATGAGGTGGTAAGGCCAGAATGTAACGATGCTCCCTCCGCCAGCAACCACAGACAACTGTAAGACTTCACATTCATGGAGAGAATCTTTGAGAGGGTTCTGAATAAAGAAGCATCAAGACCTGATGTTCAGTTTCTACATCATTGATCCTCAGTCTCTATGCAGAACACAGACTATGGTAGGATAAGAGTAAGGGCAGAAAGACCATTTCAGTGACTCATACAAAAATCCAGGGAGGAATGACAGTAGTTTAACTGGGGGTTAGTAGTGAACATGACAAGAAGCAGTTGGATTCCGAGTAGATTCAGAAGGTAGAGCCCACAGGTTTCCTGGTGAGACATATATGAGAAAGAGAAGAATCAATTATGATTTAAGTTTTGGGTATTGGGAACTGAGGGTGGTATGGTGGGGAGTTCCAGCTGAGGTATTGATCAGATATCCATCAAATGTGCTGACTGGATTAATTTCCTGTTCAGAGAGAGGGTATGTGGATCTCCAGGCTAGAAGTCTGCAGTTGGAAATACACTGAATATACTGGTATCAAACTGACAAGATTCTTCTCTCTAATTCAGTCCTCCTTTTCTCTCATGTACATAAATATTGTCCATTGTCACTTTTTTTTATTTTGGTTTTTCGAGGTAAGGTCTCACTCTAGCCCAGGCTGACCTAGAATTCACTATGTAGTCTCAGACTGGCCTCGAACTTACTGTGATCCTTTACCTCTGCCTCTGGAGTGCTGGGATTAAAGGTGTGTGCCACCACACCTGGCTTTGTAAACTCTTGTAACTCAAAGATGAACCCTGCAGATGACATTGTGTTGCAATGTAAAAAGGTTGGGCACACCTACTAGGCTATGGAATGACTGTAAAGTCTGTGTGATTCTATAGAGAGTTGGGCACTGTGGTTCACACTTACAGTGCCAGCTACTCAGAGGCAGGAGGATCACTTGAGTCCAGGAGTTCTGGGCCACAGTACACTATGCTAAGTGGATGTTCGCAGTAAGTCAGGCACCAGTAATGGTGACCTCCCAGGAGCGGGAGATCATCAGGTTGCTTAAGGAGGGGTGAACTGGCTCAGTTTGGAGAAACTCAAGGGTGAGAAGAATAAAACTTGGCTAAGCAAAAGCGGTGATTAAGTGGCAGAGCTGAGGAAAAAAAAAAAAAAAACCAACTAGCAAGTTCTTCTTCCCAGGCTTCTGTTCAGGAAGTTCAAAGTTGCTGGGGACAAAGAACTCTGAGTTTTGAGTTTATCTGACTCATTCAAGGCTGCACACAGTCTGAGTCATGGGGCTTTTAATCAGTGTAATTCTCACATTGTTCTCTACAGAGAGTTTTCTAGCTAACCTGGAGAAAGCAGAGGTGTAGGGAACTAGCCACAAAAATTCTCAAAAACAGCTCTGAAGGGGAACTAAAAATCAGAACAAAATAAATTAGTGCTTCATGAAATTTCAAAGTCAAAAAGCAAATCAATGTTATTAAGGAAGTGATGCTATTATTTAAAGATTAAGACAACATATGGCCTTAAGAGAAAAAAAGCAAAATGACAGAAATAAGACTCTCTTTTCTTAAAAAAAAAAAAAAAAAAAAATGCCAACACTTTAAATCTGTTAAGAGTTCCCTTCTTTAAAAAGTGAAATGTAAGTTATAGGTATGATTTTTGTAGCATAAATAATATTTGGAAAAGAACCCTTAGCTTTTTCTCACCTCATCACACCCAGAATTTAAAAAGCAACTTCTTCAGCTGGGGTATATCAATGGTAGTGTTTGTCTAGCAAGCTGGAGGCACTGGGTTCAGTTCCCAGGTCTGAAAACACAGCAAAGCAAAACAAGCTTCTTGACCAGAAGTAGTGCTTCTATAAGCATGAGTCTCATTCCAGTGCTGATTTGTGTACTGTTGGTTCAAGGTCTGCATATATGCGATCCATACAGAATTTGAGAATAAGAGCTTAGAAATGTTCATAGCAATCTGACATGTTTGAAGAATCTAATAACAAAATAAGTATTGTTTCTGCAGTTTCAGTTTTCTAACTACACATTTTTTATTTCATAAAAGTGCTGGTCTATATCTAAGAAGCAGTATTATGGGCTTATTCTGGAAAACTAGTACATGGTGAAGAGTGCAAGATTATTTATTTATTTATTTATTTATTTATTTATTTATTTTATTTATTTATTTTGGTTTTACAAGGCAGGGTCTCACTCTATCTAAGGCTGACCTGGAATTCACTATGTAGTCTCAGGGTGGCCTTGAACTCACGGTGACCCTCTTACCTCTGCCTCCTGAGTGCTGGGATTAAGAGCGTGCACCACCACACCTGGTTCAAGAGTGCAAGATTCTTATGAACATATTAACTATGGAGAGAGTTGCAGGGGAAATATTTCAAAAATTTCATTCAAGTTATTCTGCAGGGAAGCTAGGAGAAGAAGGAAGCAGTTTTTCAGGGTTGTCCCCATTTGTACTTACTGGCAGACTCTATGAACTTCGGGTAGGCATCATATGTGATGAGTGGAATTGGCAAATCCCTGAAGTACAGCTTAAGTGCACCAGTGATAATGTTGATATCTTCGTACATGTTCACAGAAATATCTGCTTTTTCACCATCTTTTGAGGACGTTAAAAGGAACAAATGTAAATATCTGGATTCATGCACCATTTTAATTAATGACAATTTTGTGTATGATCAGATTTTATTTTATTTCTTAAGATTGATTTTTTTATTATTGGTAACTTCCATAATTATAGATAATAAACCATAATAATTCCATCCCTCTCACTTCCCCTCCCCCTCTCAATCAGTCTCTCTTTTATATTGATATCATCATCTTTTCCTCCTATTATAAAGGTCTTGTGTAGGTGGTGCCAGGCACTGTGAGGTCATGGATATCCAGGCCATTTGGTGTCTGGAAGAGTGCATTGTAAGGAGTCCTAACTACCCTTCCTTTGGCATTCCTCCTGCACCTCTTGGTGCAGTCTTGGAAGGTATGATAGAGATGTTTCAGTGCTAAGCACTCCTCTGTCCCTTCTCAGCACTATGGTGCCCTTTTGAGTCATCCAAGAGTATGATCAGATTTTAAAGATATGTAACACTTCAGTTTTTTTTCTAGCCAATTAAAGAGCATTTTCATCACTATCAAATAACACTTTGGTTTTTAACATAAAATTCAATGTATGTGGAGGGGCAGTGGGAGAGGACTGAGGTAGAACTATCTTTTTCTTGGGTAGAGCTAAATCTTTAAATGGCACAGCTGCTTGTGAATTCCCAGGGAAATGCAGTGTTGCTTTATGTTTATATAAAACAGAAAAAAGTTTATGAAAAAGAATGACAGAGGTAGTTCCAACTTACAACACCCCCTCCCCCAGTGCAAAAGACGCCTTTTGTTTAACCCCAGGCTCCTATAATTTAAGCCCTGGGTCAGGGCAAGCTGTGGAGTAAAAATGCAAAGCAAAACCCAACCAAAAACACCCCAACACCTGAAAGTACTGAACTAAGAGAGGGCAGGGGAACAGAGGGATGCTTAGAGGCCCTCGGATTCTCAAACAAGGCTGGGCTGGCCCTACCTGAGCCTGCATCTGCTAAAGAGTTAATTATGATTTCATTGCTGGATCTCATGCCAGATTTCTTTTATTTCACTTGGCTTATGAATGATTTCTATGAATTATAAAGCAAGCTCTTTGTTGCCATGCAAATGGCTAAAATCCAAAGCACTGACCAATATCCAATGCTGGTGAGGTTGTAGAGGAACTGGACTGTCAAAATGCAAACACCACATAGGAAGTTCCTTAGAAAGCTCAATAAAATCTCAGCCACACAACTCAGCAATGCATTCCCAGGCATTTACTCAAATGAACTGCAAACTTATCACTACACAAAGACCTGCACACAATTTATAGCTTTGTTTATACTTGCCAAAAAAATTAAGTGACCAAGATGTCCTTTAAGAGCTGAATAGATTATCTGTGGAACATCCATACAATAAAGTATTATTTAGCAAATGAAAAGAAATAAATTAGTAAGCCACAAAAGACACCAAAAAGCCATAAATGAATAAGCAACAGAAGTCAGCTTGAAATGGCTTTGTAATGTACAACTCTAACTGACATTCTCTGAAAAAGGCCCAAGTAAAGACATAGTGAAAAGGCCAGTGGTTGCTAAGCTTTTCAGGTGATGTGGAAAGGGACAGACAGGTAGAACACAGGGGCTTTTGTTAGTGCATCTATTCTGAATGATAATGTGATGGTAACTGGAAGACAACCTAAAGTAAGTTCGGAGTTTTAGTTAATGTTTCAGTGTTGCCCCCTACCTATAGCAAACACATAATATAATCAGGCATGGTGGTATACACCATAATCCCAGTATTCAGGAGGCAGAGGCAGAAGAGTTTGAGGGCCAGGCCAGCCTTGACTACATAGTAAAACCTTGTCTCCTAAAAAGCAAACAATGGATTAAATAAAATGAAATAATGGAAAGTGTGGGTAAGGGCAGGAGTGGGGATTATAAAAGAAACCTCTGTACTTTTAACTCAGCTTTTCTGAAACTCTAAAGCTACTGTAAAGTCTATGAAATTGATCCAGGCCCTATAGAAATGCAAATATAGCAGTCTTTCCAGACCTCTCAGTCAACTGTGAATTTCATCATGAGTGTCTATCTTAATCATGGGTTAAGGTCATATGAAGGACAACGTGGGATAGGGTGCTTTCTGGAAACAATGGTCAATGGTGATTTCCTCCTCTGAGAAACAAGGACCTGGCAGAGGGGCAAAAGAACCACAGGAAGGTAGACCAATGCAAGGGCAAGGATCACCTCTGTCAAAATTTTTACTCAAAATATTTTCCCCCGCTCTTGCCACATGCTTCTGTTCTAATCTTTGAAAAGCCTTTCCAAAAAAAAATTTAGATTTCAAATATTCTTCCATTCCTAGTGTATACGTTACTTGCCCATTTTTTTTGGCTTGGAAAATAGTCATCATTCTTATAGTTCAGCTATGTGAAAAATGTGGGTAGAATTTGAGTTTGGTCTGGGAACCTTCTACCATTGCAAGTTAGTTCTGTGGAAAGCTAACATGACCATTAGACTCAGTCCAGTCTCCTCTGACCCACAGTCTCTAGGCTACAATACATATCGTCCATCTTTGTGCCACTCCTGTTCATCCTTAAGCTTCAGCATGAGTGCACACACTACTTGAGGAAGCCTCTCTTCTCAGACTACATTGTTATTGTTATTATTATTATATTAATTTGGTGTGTGTTTGTATGAATGTGGGCACATGTGTAGAGGTCAGAGAATAACTTCAAGTGTGTCCTCACTTTCCACATTGTTTGAGACAGTATATCTGCATCTTGTTATTCATTGCTGTGAGCGTCTCAGAGATTCTCCCATCTCTGCTTCCCTTCTTAGGTTTGGCACAGAGATCACAGACTAGGTTCTGGGGATCTGAACTCAGGGACTGACACATATATGCATGGCAAGTGCTTTATTCACTGAGTTACCTCCTTAGCCCCAAGTTCTCCACTTTTTTTTTTTTTTTTTTTTTAGGGAACTTATTGTCATTATGTGATTATTTCATGTGAGTCCAGGATGCAAGGACCAAAAATACATGGTTAACTGTTCTGTTGGAAGCAGCTGCTCAACATTTTTTTGAATTAATTAATCAGTAGAAAAGAAATTTTAAAAAGCAAGAGCCTAGGGCTGTGGAGTTAGCTAAGTGGGTAAGAGCACTTGTTGTGTAAGCACGAGCACCCGAGTTCAATGTCCACCACCAACATCAAAATGTTGGGTGTGGCCACATGCACAGCTACCCCTAGTGCAGGGGTAAGGGGCCACAGAGAAGGATTGCTGGGGCTCACTGGCTAGCCACCCTAGCCAAAAAAAGGCGAGTGCCTGGTTCAGTGAAACTGTCTCAAGGAAACAAGGCAGAGAGCAATAGGAGGAGGCCAGCTCATATGCTCCTTTCGCCTCTGCGTGGGACATGCACATCTGTGCGTGCGTGTATGTGTGTGAGCATACACACTCACACACACACACACACACACACACACACACACACACACACAAGAAAAAGGGGAGGGAAAGAGAAAGGGAGACACAAAAAGGCTAGAAGCCTAAAGGAGTAACATTTTGGATCTACTCTGTACTTTATTAAAGTAGTTCTTTTAAAGCCTGATTGCCTATCTCTAAAGAACCAATAGAAAAAAGAAAGCATTTTTTGTGTGTGTGCTGTATGTGCGGTGTGGTGTGGCATATGCACACACGTGTGGAAGCTGAGGGTGTTCTTCTCTATTGCTTATCTGTGTATTTCCTTCAGATAGTCTCCCACTGAACCAGAGCTGCCACTTTTAGTCAGACTGGCTGACCAGTGAGCTTCAGCAGTTCTCTCATCTCTGCTCTCCACAGGAATGGGGTTACAGGCATGCGTAGCAATGCCCAGTTCTTTGTAGATACACGAGTCTTTTCTAAGGGCTACAATAATCATCAATGATTTAGAAAAATCATGTAAGCGTCACATAAGAAATATGGCTTTCTGGCAGAGTTTAACTGTCTTGGGCTAAAGACTAGGTTGAAAAACATACCTCTGTCAAAAGCCATCTTGACATCTTCAATTAGGTCACTAAATCCTGATACTCGGTACAGACCTTCAGAATTAAGACCTGCAAGAAAAAAAAGGCATGGGCGCTAATTAACTGTTTTTGGAGTTAGGTCATTCCTTCAAATTTTAACTTCTTTCTGTACTGTAGGCTAGACAGGTAATATATCAGAAAGAATGACATCATATACAAGATTAGAAACCTTTTCTCACTCTTCCCCTGAAATAAAATTGTTCCATTCACAGTTCTTTTTAAAAAAAAATTATTTATTTATTTACTTGAGAAAGCGAGAGAGAAAAAGGCAGAGAGAGAGAGAGAGAGAGAGAGAGAGAGAGAGAATGGACACGCCAGGGCCTTCAGCCACTGCAAATGAACTCCAGATGTATGCGTCCCCTTGTGCATATGGCTTACGTGGGTCCTGGAGAGTCAAACAGAGATCCTTTGGCTTTATAGGCAAATGCCTTAACGGCTAAGCCATCTCTCCAGCCCCATTCACAGTTCTTTAATGTTGACCTACTGTCACCTGGACATTTATAATGTGGCTCAGAATGTCTAATTAGATTGAATAATGTTAAGTCTTAAGGGAAATAATTCCTCACCTCAATTCTATCATCAAGTCACTTACATAACAGAAGACAGAGAGATAACCCTTATTACTAGGTTTATGGCAGTTTTTCCCATGTGGGAAGGAATAATTAGGATGCGGCTCTGATTTCTGACTTTGGATATTTTAATAGGGCATTTCTATCTTGCTTCTTGGACCCTGTAAGAATATAAGACCTGAAAAGTCAATCTGGGTTTGTAGGGTGACTTTACAGATTTGAAAGCATCATCTTTAAATATATATACTTAATTATTTTGGTCTGTGTGGGGCATGTGTGGTGTGGGTGCAGGCCAGAGGTCAATGTTGGGAGTCTTCCTCAGTTGCTTTGCATCTTATCTTCTGCAACAAGGTCTCTCATGGAGTGTAAAGCTCACTGATTTGGTTCAACTATTTGGCCAGAAACCCTATGGATCTTCCTGTTTCTACCACCCTGGAGCTGGGATTACAGGCACATATTGCCATAGCCAGCATTTACATGGGGGCTGAGGATCCATGGCAAGTGCTTAACCTACACCAAGCCATCTCCCCAGACTTTTAAACATATCTCAAAGCATATTTTCCAAAACTGGTTAAAAGTGTCTTGAAATCAAGTTGCTTATGTATTTCACTCCATACCTCCAGAGCATGTGGCATCTGACACCATTCTCCCCAAAATTACTGAAAGTGACAGTAGGACCAAGCATGAACATCATGTGAGGCTTCAGGGCTCAGGGTTCACAACGGCAGAAGTGCCATGGAAATGCTCACCCCTGGACTCGATCTCCCTGATGCACATGTCCACCACCATTGGCCGCTTGGTGATGTGTGCTTTCACGAGCGTTGTCAGGTCACAGCTGTACACCTTCTTCACATGCTTCAGGTCTGGCTTACAGTCATTTGGCACCATCTTGGAACACTGCTTATGAACATTCAAGCCACAATCTGTGAAAAGAATGAAGGAAAAAGTAATGAGCATTCTGGGTCCCTTATTTCAACAAAGGGCACTTCAGCTTGGATGAAATTTTAAAGTGTACTAGCCCCAGCACGTCTTTCAGAGTGGAGCCATGATGGTCTCTTCTTTCCTCTTGGAAAAGTTTTGTTTTAAGTATGAGGCCAGAATTCTAGTTCATGCCTTCTCATTTAATATCTTATATGACCCCAGAAGCTTCCAGAAGAAGAAAACAAAATCAAAGCCAGTAAGTGCTTAATTAAATGTTTATACACATAATGTCAGATAACCAATGCTATGATTTGAATATGTTATCTCCAAAATTAATGTGACAGTGTTGAGAAGTGTGGCCTTTAGGGAGATGTAGATCATGAGGTTCTGTTCTCACAAAGGTTTCAGTGTCACCATCAAAGGCCTGAGGGAGGTTCCCTCTTCTGCTGTGTGAGGACAAAGCTTTGACCATCTCCAACTTTGCACCTTCTGCCCTGTGAGGAGTAGTAAGAAGGTCCATCCAGATGCTGGTGCAGGATCTTAATTTTCCCAGACTGCAGAACTGAGAGACACAAGTTTTTGTATTTGGCATAGTAGCCCAAAATGGACCCAGACAATTTGCTAACGATCATTTTCTTCAAAGCTACATCAAGTTACATTTAATGTGAGCTATAATTATAGTTCAAATCACTTGACATAAAGTAGAATTGGACACCAAAAGGTAAGAGTATTCAAGGCCTTCTTAAAATAATGCTACTCCAATTTATTCATATCATTTTCTCTATATAAGATCACATGCAATTCATCTAGTAGCCTAAACAACAATAACCATTACTTCTGACTGCATCACTAGCTGACATTTGCTGAGGACTTACTGTTGCCAGGCACTATCCCAACTGCCTTATATTTATTATTTCACTTAAAATCACAAAGCTCTATGGAACACGCATTTTTATTCTCATCTTGTATTTGTATATGAGCAAACCAAGTTAAAAAACTTCTCCAGGGTCATGGTAAAGGTGAGATTTAAAGCCTACTGATGATTTTGGAGCTGTAGCTTCACACCTGCACCATATTGCCTCTGCAAAGTTACTGCTTTGCTTTGTAATTTTGCTGGGCTAAGGTGCTAAAACCCACACACTTTCCGGTTACTATTTTGTAGACTGTCTTTTCAGCAAGAGGACCATGAAGTTTTACAAACGATTCAAAAAAGAACATAAATATTTTGTGAAATCAGACTGAAAAGTGATAAACTATATTAAGTAAATAATTCAACTAAAATTAATTTGTTTCTAAGTTCATAAAACTCTTAGGTTGACCTCTTGCAAAATGAGTCCAAATGTAGTAGATACAGGTTATAGCCAGGCCTTAACGAAACCAACTTGAAAATGTCAGAATGCCCTGATAACTGCCTGTGGCCTTCCGGCAAGCATCAGTTCTGCTGTTGTTCCAGAATGGACAGCGTGGTACGGTACCAGAGTTAGTGGCTGATGCATTCAGACACTTTGCATGCTGGGAAGTGAAAGATCAGCACTGACCCATCACCACCACCATTATGAATTTTGGTGAAGCTTACTGGCTGCAATCAGCACAGACAAGAAGCATCGGTGCATATATGAACGCTATCTCATGGAATGTAGACACTGCCAACTGATAAAATGAACTCCGAGCTATGGAGCCCACAGGAGGAATCAGATGTGGGAACAAAGCCAGGCTAGGGAACTGGGTCTTTGCACATGTTTGTGTAAGTGAACATCCTGGAGATGACATCACCAGCACGCATCATGCCCAAACAGTGTCATTACTAAGGAACAACAGTTTCTTGGGATATAGAAAAGTTTCCATGGCAAAGAATACAATCTATACCATCTGAAACAATGAGGCAATACTGTTCTGTATAGTTAAATAAGGTCCAAATGTCTATGTAACCAAAGTTATAGAAGTTCTTCTATGTTTATTTCAAATAATATATAAGGGCTGGAGAGATGGCTTAGCGATTAAGGCGCCTGTCAGCAAAGCCTAAGAACGCTTGTTCAAATCTCCAGGTCCCATGTTTAGCCAGATGCAAGTGCACAATGTCACATATGTGCACAAGGGGGGGCGCATGTGCCTGGAATTTGTTCACAGCGGCTGAGAAGCTCTGGTGTGCCCATTCTCTGCCTCTTTCTCTCTGTCTCTCTCAAATAAAAATAATAAAAACATCAAATAATATATAAGATTTTTTTATTTAATCATAAGGCAAGCCAGTGGACAAATATTCATTTAAGAGACCTCTTTCTCCCCAAACATCTGAATGTTTTGGATAAATTCTAACTCAGAGTTTCTTCTAGAATTGATGAGCTGTATCACCTTCAGTTATTCTTCCACCTTTCTGTATGTTTGGTTATTTAAAATGGGAATAATAATAGAGCTTATCTACAAGAGTGCATGTGAGGCTTAATGTTAACACAGCAATCTGTATTGATGATGTTATTACTCAGAAGACTGAAAGGCATTGTGAGAGGCCTTCTCAATGCAATGTCCTGGGGTTTTGTCATCGTCAGCTTAAGGTCAGAAGCTAAGTTGAAGTCAAGGTCCTAAGAAAGGTTTGGGTATCTGGGTTATAGATTTTCACATCTATATTGTTCTTCATGCATTGCATTTACAGAAAAGTATCTTTAAGTAAATATATCATTTCTGCTTTCACCAAATGTGGGGAGGTTTTAGTAATTAATTTTTCAAATACCTTACTGTCTCATTCTCTATCCTTTGAGATCTCAACAACACAAATGTGAAATCTTCTGTTACTATTCTACAGATCTCTGAGGCTCAGTTCATATTTTCCTTTTATTGTGGTGCTGGGATTGAACCCAGGACCTTGCACATGTGAGGTAAGCACTCTACCACTAAACTACAACCCCAGCCCTTTTAGGTTCACTTTAGTAATATATTTTTCTCTAACTTGCTTGAATTAGATCATTTCAATGTTCCATCTTCAACTTCACTAATTTCTTCCTCTGCCACCTTCATTCTGCTGTTCATCCCATCATCCACTGAGTTAATCTCAGGCATTACATTTTTGACTTCCCAAGTTTCTGAAGTTCTTTTTTTAAATGTCATTATTTCTGATATCTTTTTTTTTCATTTGCTTCAAGAGTGTACATAATTGCTTGTTGGAGCATATTTATGACAGCTGCTTTTCTTGCCTGATAATTCCAACATCTGTATCATTTCACTGTTTGGTGTATGTCAATTGTCATTTTTCATCTGAGTCTAGATTTTCTTGGTTTATGGTAGAATAATTCTGAACTGTATGTTGACTATTTTGAATGCTATGGGTATGTGTTCTATTTAAATCTTCAATTTGTTTAGCTTCAGAATTAAAATCTGGCTTTTGTAGATCGTGGATCAAATGATAACCTAAGTTAACCTTTGTAAGGCTATTTTGCCAGCCTCACTTACATGCTATCCAAATGACAGGATTCTCTCTCCTGTTTGCCATGATGTACCAGGTAGCATCAAAGTCAGGGCTGGGCCCACAAACTTGGTGGAGGAGTGCTGCTTTGTAAACAGTTGTGGGTGGGTGTGGAAGACAGATTCTGGTCATGGTCTCAGCTGCCTCATTTCTACAGGTCAGTGAATAAAACAGGCCTCTCGGCATAGACAAACTAAAAGGGTGCTGCTTCTATGGGGCACATATAAAATTCAGGGTCTCACACACAGACTCAGCCACGGAAGAGTGCCACATTCTAAGTACAGGGTAGAAGCCAGGCTCTGCCGCGGCAGCATTCAGCACACACTGGGAAGGAGAGAAATACACCTTTCTTCCATGGTGCTTTCCTGGAGCATAGCAGTATGGCTAAAAGACTTCTGTCCTGCTAGGCTGTCAGGAGGTACAAACGGCTACCTTCCTGTCCCACAGCACTACAGAACTCATGGCTGGATTATTCTTCAAGTCAGAGGTCCCTAAGAACTTTTTTCTCCAAGTTTCAAACACTTGTCATCATAGCTGATAACAAGTATTGTGTTACAACTTCGTTGACTTATTTTATTTATTTTGGTGGTGCTGGGTGTTGTAATTACTGGGAGGAGTAAAATGGCATGCCTTTATTCATTTTGTCCAGAGCTGGAAGAACCACAAAATGTTCTAAAAGTTTGGAATCTAGCAAGGAAATGGTTTCTAAACTAAGAGTCTCTATCCTACTTGAATAATATAAAACTATGGGAAATATTATGCTAAATTTTAGCAATTAATTTCAGGCTGAATCTCTGGTAGGACTGGATATGAAGTCTTTCAGAAGATTATAGCATAGATCAAACATTAAAACACAGTATTGTTTTATACCCTTAAGTTCATGCAGCTTTCTTCCAAGGTGTTTTCCTGGAGAACCGTGTTAGGACTAGAAGACTTCTGTCCTGCTAGGCTGTCAGCAGGTACAAACAACCACCATCATGCCCTGAGCATACTCTGAAAATTGTAGCCTTAAGGACTAGCAACAATATATCATATTTCAGTTTGCCATTAAGCCTTTATTTGGTTTCCATACTTATTTATTAAGGTCATATAACTCCTATAATAGTTTAATTTCTCCCAGGGTAGCACTACAGTATAAATGAGGGGAAATCTGTAATTTCATTTGTTCTACCTCTTGGCTTGGAGGTTCATTTTGTTACCATTAAACTACATTTTGTCCTCCAATTTTTCAAATTAATGGATATAGAATGAGAACAGAAAAGAGGCTTATATATCATATCTTATTCTGTAACTTCTTATTAAAACAGTTCTACTATTTGGATTATGAGCCTTAGGGTATTCTTTGACCTTATGGGGACTGATTTCTCTAAACACTTGTATGTGCTAACTTTTGAAGTGAATAGGCAACATTTATTTATATTCTACTGACGGGATTCAGGAATAACATAATTACGTAACACATATTTTGAAAGATAATAATTTTTTAATAGTGATGTATGCATCCGGAGTCTGTTGGCAGCAGTTGGAGTACCCTTTCTCTCTAAGTCTCTCTCTCTTTCTGCTTGCAAATAAATAAAAATATTAAAAAATTTATTAGAAAGAGGGGAGGGGTACACCAGGGCTGCAAATGAATTCCAGATGTATGTGCCACTTGGTGCATCTAGCTTTACATAGGTACTGGGAAATCAAATCTGGGTCAGCAGACTTTGTAAGCAAGTGTTTTTCAGCTCACATTTCATAAAGAAAAAAAATGCTTGGGGAAATTGAATTGAATCAGAACAAAGCAAGTGGTCTTAGGGTTCAAAAACAGATTACTAAATCTTTCTCTCTGTCTCTTTCTCTCTCTCTCTTTGGTCTTACTTATTTACTGATATAGTCCAGGCTGGCCTTGAATTCAGAACCTTCCAGCCTTCATTTCAGAAACATTGGGATTACAGGTATATGGCCTTGTGCCTTGTTGGACTTTACTTCTTAAAGGTTTCCTGCATGGGTCACACTGTTTCAGCAAGAGCAGCATCATCCTGCGGCTGTAGACATTCCCTTGCAAGATCAGGTCACTCACTAACAGGCAGGTAGAAGAAGGGGGAGGCTTTGGCAGATGAGCTTGTTTAATGCTGCCTGTGTCACCCGGGTTGCTGGCTTTTGAAAAGCTCACACACTGTAATGACTAGCATTCTCATCCCCCTTCTGCTCCTTCGTTTGCCCATGATGGCTATGGTGTGCCAGCAGCAAGCCTAGTGCTTTCAGTTCGAGGCAGACAGCTTGCCTGTAAAGATGATATTAGCTGGGTGCAATTAGATCTCACAACAACTTTGCCGGCCTGGTGGTTTGAACACTGCCCAGTACTTGGACTTTTTTATTTTTTGAGTGTGGGTGGGATACAGAATACTGCTTTTGACCAACAGTCCACTATATATTCCTGATGAGCTTTTTTGCCTTGGTGGATTTTTGAAAAAAGAAACCAGAATAAAGCCAGCTGTCTTAAGGATCAAGAACAGATGAACACATCTCTTTTCTGACAGGCCTGCCATTTTTCTCTGGCAAAATATCTTATTTATTTATTTATTTATTTATTTATTTATTTATTTATTTGAGATAGAGGGAGAGTAAGAAT
The DNA here is from genome assembly GCA_036365145.1 of Orientallactaga sibirica. Classification (NCBI taxonomy): domain Eukaryota; kingdom Metazoa; phylum Chordata; class Mammalia; order Rodentia; family Dipodidae; genus Orientallactaga; species Orientallactaga sibirica. The sequence continues at coordinate 42,302,759 of JAEOAD010000004.1, read as the reverse complement.
GGGCATGCCAGGGCCTCTAGCCATGCAAATGAACTTCAGACAAATGCGCCACCATGTGCATCTGGCTTATATGGGACTTGGAGAACTGAATCGGTATCCTCGGGCTTCGCAGGCATGTGCCTTAACAGCTAAGCCATCTCTCCAGCCCCAAAATATCTTTAATGTTTAGTGGTTAGTGTGTTAATTTCCTATTGCTGCTGTAACACATTACCATAAACTTAGTGACTTAAACAACAACCTACCTAGTGAAGAGTAAGCTCTTTCAGTTCTTCATTTTTTAAGTTGTATTTTAGATAAATTAAGTAGCTAGAAGGCCAGATGAATTGGAATCACTTATAACTGAGAACTCCATTATCATTGCAAATGTAATTAGATGTCAAAGAAAATAGCACTATATTTGAGTCTAAACACCACCCCTCTGCAGTTTAAAAAGTAGGTCCACATATGCTTACATTATATGTTAATATGGTTCAAATCCCACAGGCATAATGCTTTTAAGGCTAGAGTGAAAAATCTCAATGTTTTGCTTTCAGCCTCTGCCATTTGCTCACAGGTGAGGTGGAGTGAGTGAAGGTGATGAGGGCTAAGGATTGAACACTTTCTCCTTTTCTAGGATGTTATTACTATAATAAATGTTCTCAAACATTTCTTCCAAATATGATTCAGGACTGTAGCATATTACCACGTATTATTCACACATGTTGACTCTGTTCAGCTAACTGACTTATGTGGCCTTCATTCTTTCAAAATGTAGTAGTTAGTCCTCTCATAAAAGAACAGCCTGTAGGTTAGTGACCATCATAAAATGTTACAGGAAGTGCTGCAGTGTCAGCTGGTCAAGGGCAGTGACTTTGCAGTACTCCATTGGCATCTGGAAGACCATGGTGCAGACCATCTCACTTCCACCACTTGACCAGCAGCACCTTACAGCCCGCACTAGGGCCTCTAGCTCAGCTGCAATGCCAAGGCCTTCCCGATGTGCCTACCTTGTAGACTCCAGGACTGGACCTGGAGCAGAGGCACATTCTTGCAGATCCCTCTATACACATCAGAGGCCACACTGTGCCAGTCTCATCCTTCTCCCAGTGGCTGGGAGGGTTCTGAATGGGACTGGCCAGTAATCTGCTGGGAGCCTGATTATGCCTTAGGGATGCTCAGTGAACAGTTAAGGAGTAAGAGTGACTTGGGCTGTTCATACGTAATACACACTGTGCTTTGCCACTCAAGAAAACGCAACTTAGAAATATGAAAAATAAGAACTCGGAAATTTTTGCATATAATGGACAACAAAAACTTTGTATTTGAAAATCAGGCCATGAGAGAAATCAGGATATTTACAATGATAAGCCTGACAATTACCATTTTGAAATAACTTACTTTTAGTATCCATTAAAGATATATAAAGTAATATTTTAGTTTTACAAATTAAATGATTAAATGATCAAATGCTTCAAAGTTAAAACTTAGGTAGTCATTTTTAAGCCTATGATAGAATTTATAGAAGTTTGAATAAATGGGTAGTTAAGAAAAGTTGTTCTATACAAATAAATTTCACATGATACGAATAACTACTTCACCTCACAGAGTATTGAAATAAATCCCTGAAATGCATGCATAAACACACACACACACACACACACTTTGGTAAGTCAAAGAAAATCACATTATTTGGGGCTAATTAGAATTGCAATCTGGGAAAACAGATTTTAAAATGTTGTTTTAAAAATATGCTCATGTTTAGCTTTTTTTTTCTTTTTTTGGGGGGGGGAGGGTAGGGTCTCACTGTAGCTCAGGCTGACCTGGAATTCACTATGTAGTCTCAGGCTGGCCTTGAACTCAGAGCAATCCTCCTAGCTCTGCTTCCTAGGATTAAAGGTGTATGTCACTACACCCAGCTTGTTTAGCATTTCTCTGTGTAAAACCTAAAGTTCCTAAATTTAAATCTAAAATACCACAGTTATATTTTACAAAAAAATCATTTTTTAGGTTTAGTACTGCCTTACTTTTATCTCCTATTATTGGGTCTGAAACAGACTTCTCTCTTTAGTAGACTCATACCAGATCCCTACTGCTTTGTCCATCAAGTGTGAGGAGTTGAGGGCAGGTCTCTAGGCTGAGTTGTGTGTGATGGGACATCTCCAACCTTAGTTCTCACGAGGGAGGTGCTCTTACCTGCACATTTCACTCCCTGAGCAATGAGGCCCCACATGAAGTTGGCACAGTATTCACACCAGTGTGGCCCTCGGAATGTATGGACCTGAAAAAGAACAGGGCAAGGTGGGGAAAAGGGAGGCACGTGAGAAGAGGCTTCATATCAAAGCACCAACATATAAGACACACAAGGACTTGGTTTCAGTGGAATTGACCAGAAGTTAGCATTTTTTCCCAAGCTTTATTTCCTCTTTTAACTTGATGACACATTAAGTTGATACTCTGCAATTTCCTGTTGAAAACAATTTATCATGGAAACTTTCCAATGAGTCTCCTCAGGTACAAGCAGCCTCTTCCCTATGCTGTACAAACCCCAGCGTGCTTGAGTGTGGTGATGTGAAGAGGGGTGTGAGCAGCGTGGAGGGTGTCTTGGATCTGGAAGGATTTTGGCAGATGATCCAGTCTGTGTGGATACAGTGGGTCACGTATGTTAAAGGTGACAACTGACTGCCTCCAAGTGAATCATCAGAAAGGGCCAATTTCTACTCAAAACATTTGATCCTGTGTTAGGAAAGAGAATCAATACATCTTACAAATGACAGCAGCCACAGTTAATAAGACCTCGAGTAATAATTCACTAATCATTCTAGCTCTTAAAGGTTTCACTGAATTTGATTCCTTTTCCCTAAGGAAACCCCAAAGAAAGAATTAAAAAATACTGAAATATTCATAGATTTTTTTTTGAGGCAATGCTTCTCCCAGGGTCCCAAACTATCACACCAGCTCCCACAGAATTTTTTAAAAAAATTATTTATTTATTTGAGAGTGAGAGTGAGTGAAAGAGAGAGGGCGAGTGAGCATGGACACACCAGGGTTTCTTGTCTCTGCAAATAAACTCCACATGCATGTGCAACTCTGTGCATCTGGCTTTACATGGATACTGGGGAACTGAACCTAGGCCATAAGGCTTGGCAAGCACCTTTACATGAAAACTTTTTTTTAAAGGAAGTATTTCACAGTAGCCCTGGCTGACCTGAAACTCACTCTGTAGCCCCAGGTTGGCCACAAACTCAAGGTATTTCTCTCTCTTAGCCTCCCAAGTACTGGGATTAAAAGGTGTGCACCACCACGCTGCTCCCACTTCCAGACTTTTATTTACTAATGGTGTGTTTGGGGGGGGGGCAGAGAACACACACACATGGGCGGGGGGAGAGAAAGTGTGTATGGGCGCACCAGGGCCTCCTGCCACTGCAAGCAAACTCCAAACACATGCACCACTGTGTGCATATGGCTTTACATGAGTATTGGGAATTGAACCATGGCCTGCAGGCTTTGCAAGCAAGTGCCTTTAACTGGTGAGCCATCTCCCCCCTGCCTTCCCACAGAGTCTTATACATAGCAAAGATAAATTATTCTAGCCTAACTCAGGTGAACAAATATTTCTAGAACAGAGAAGTGATGAAGCCAAACCCTGTACATTAAAGAATAAACTTAGAAAATCCTGAATATTAATGCTAACAGTTTAAGATTCCTGATCAAATATTGGTTGAAAACACACTAGAGAAATTAAAGAGGAGAAAGTACATGGATGTCAGTTGACATGCATGAAGTCAGATTTGATTAAGATAATTTACTCCTACAGGAAACAGTAAAACAAGTGAAAAAATAGAGTGATGGCTTGATTTCACCACATCTCTACTACACAGTGAAATGCACAGATAAGAATGTCTTCTTCCACCACCATTACAGGAAGGTGTAGACATGGGCTGAGAAATGAAGTCAGTGATCTTAGGATATATTTGTAAATGTGTGTGTGTAGTCTCTATATATAGTCTTCAAACCTAAGATGCCATAATGTAATATGTTCCATCCAGAAAACTCATGCCAATTATGAAAAACTACTATTTTAAAAAATTTCAAAAAAGTTGAAATGTAAAATGTACCTACTATAACCAGTGACATACGGTTATAATTCAAAATATGACCACTGGCCCAAATGTCCATCTAAGGCTGTGACAGAGAACTTAGGGTTTACTCCAAAGGGTGTTTATGGCTGTGGGTGATGTTGAGCATGTTTGAATACAAACTTTTATGTTGACTTTGAGAAGTAGGCCACCATTCTTTTTCCATCTTTTATGGAAAAGGGTCAGGAATATAGACACAGTTGCTTCTGGAATGTTAATGATGCTCAGAGCCTATAAATTGCAAGCATTTCCTAGAATTGCTGAAGTGGAGCCCAAGATCAACTGTCAGATACACTGTGATGTTTCAGCGCTCGTCTGTGTTCCTCAGAGCGAATAAAACTGGATGAAGCATGCAGCCTTGCTTCATTCTTTCTGATGGGAACGTGAAGCAGATGGCACTGGCTCATGCAGAGTTATATAACTGTAAAATCACTAGAACACTCTGAAGTTACTTTAGACAAAGTCTTTGGGATACAAATTGGCCCAATGGTGGACAGATCTAAGGACAGATATGTATGACTTCTTTGAAAGAGTAAATAAAATAGAATAAAGTATGGTAGAAGTTTCTGTATCTGTCAATTACTTTATGATAACATTCTGAAGTTACATGGGAGGAGCAAATAGAGTAGAAGGTGTTTATTAGGTAAAGGATTTTGGCAAGCAGTAATGACTACACAGATATTATAACAGAATTCATCCCCACACTCACCTTCCTGACAGCACTGGAGAATACGACATTTTTGAAAAGCATGCTCATATTGTGTATGCTGAAGAAAAGGTTTCAATATGTTTTCCTGGGGTGTGTGTAGTGTGTGGGGGGTGCAAGCACATGTGTGTGTGTGTGTGTGTGCCCTGCGTGGAGGCCAGAGGAGGATATCAGTGTCCTACTCTATTGCTCTTTTGCTTGATTTCCTTAAGACAGAGTTTCTCTTTGAACCTGGAGCTCATGCTGAGTTTTCAGTGACACTGGCTGACCAGGAAGCCACAGCAATCCTCTGGTCTCCACCCCTCCCAGGGCTTGGGTTACATGTGTGTGTGGCCACACCTGGCTTTCTGTATGGTGCTGGGTCCAAATTTAGGTCCTCGTGCTTACACAGCAAGTGCTCTTACCTGCTGAGCCATCTCCTTCACCCAAGAAAGAGTTTTAACGTCTGAGCAACGTCCATATTCTCTAATAATGGACAGATGCACACTTCGGAAAGCAACTGCCAAGAAATTACTGTTTATCTGTTCATATTTGGACAGATTTTTAAAAAAATTTGTGTGGGGGGGGGCATGCCATGACACATGTGCCACTTTGTTGCAACTGGATTTATGTGGGTACTAGGAAATTGAACCTGGGCCAGCAGGCTTTGCACATAAGCACCTTTATGCACTGAACCATCTCCCTAGCTCTAGACCAATAAAAAACATAAAATAAGGGCATTATGAGCCTTTTGACACTGTTTTGTTTTGAAAACTCAAGAAGCAGGTAGTTTGCACAGCCTCTAGGAAACCAGCTCATTAAACTTCTGTTTATATAAAAGATTTAGCCGGGCATGGTGGCACATGTCTTTAATCCCAGCACTTGGGAGGCAGAGGTAGGAGGATCGCCATGAGTTCGAGGCTACCCTGAGACTATATAGTTAATTCCAGGTCAGAGTGAGACCTTACCTTGAAAAACCAAAAAAAAAAAAAAAAAAAAAAAAAAAAAAAAAAAAAAAAAAAGATTTAGTCAATTTTTCTTTTGTTTTACATCTAAAATTTATATTTCTTAAATACCCCTTGTTCTGTGACTACTATGACTACAGGACATTAAATTACATCCTTTCTGTCTTCTTCCAGAGATCATCAAAATGAAATGTCTTCATTCATTAGGTAGCTTTTATTCATTCATAAACACTTATTAAGTAATGACATAGTAAGTCATTAAGTGAAGACAAAGGCTGTGGGATTAGGGAATTCATGGTAGGTTTTTCCTATAGAAAAAGTGTGAAGTGATCTAATGAGAGTGCCCAAAGTGGGGGTGGGGAGCTGGAAGGTGGGGGGGTGGTTGGGCTGAAGATGCAGCCTATGAGCTGGCTCCTCAGCCAGCAGACTTGATCAAGCCTGTAGGAGAAGACTGGACCTTGTGGTAGTTTGATTGTGAAATGTCCCCCAAAGCCTCAGGTGTTGGTGAATAAAGCTCACACTCAATCCACAGACGGTGGCAATTTGGGAGGTGAATCCTTGCTGGAGGAGGTGTGCTATCTGAGGTGGGCCTTGGGGTATTATAGTCCAAGCTCCCCTTCCCAGAGCTAGCTCACTCTTATTGCTAACTGTCTACTGCTGTGGCAAGATGTGATACCCAGTCTCCACTCTCCCATGCTAAAATAACCCTTTTCTTCCATAAGCTGCTTTTGCTTGGGTGTTCTGTCCCAGCAATGAGAGGGTAACTGCAACAGGTGTGTGTGTATACGAACATGAGGAGGGCACATCAGAAGTGTTGGCTCCACAGAAATCCAAGGCACAGGTGTGAAGGTGGATGTGGCAGAGCAATGACTGACATAGGAGACCAGAGAGGCAGACATGGCCCTTCCCTGCCCACTGAGCAATGTAGGGTCATAGGCACAGGACCATTTAAGGAGAGGGACACAAGTCAAGAGGGTAAAGAGGAAGGAAGACAGACTAGGCAGGATACTCTGGCAGCCATCCAGGAATGGAAGTGAACTCGGGGAGTAGAGATGAGTGGAAACTAATAAAATTGGAAGTTAAGGAGAAGGGAAGGGCCAAAGCTAACAATTAGGGTCTGAGACCTGGTACGTGGAGGAAGATGATGCTAACAGGCATACAGATGTAAAGGGAGTCAGTTTGGAAGAGAGGGCATGGCTGATAGAAGACCCATGGGAAAGCAGAAGACTCTGATGGGGCAGGGTTCTAGCATTATCTGGAGATGGCATCCAGGCAGGCAGTTGGCTTTGAATAGAGTAGGAAGGAAATGGGAGCTGGTGGCTGTATAGGAGTGGTGGAGGCACCATTGAGTTCAGAGGGCACAGGGAGCCCACAGGTGATACAGTTTTTGCATCAGGAAGTAAGTTCAGCTGAAGCCAATGAGGAGTTTGGGGAACTAGGGATGAGGAAGAGGGGCTGGCCAGGAATGTAGAACATGATACTGGGCTCAAAGCAAGCTTCTCTGCTGAGGTCACTGAGATCCTACCACACCCATGTCAAGGACTACTACGAGTGACACATATCTTCTTCTAAATGTGAAATTGCACTTTATTTGAGGCTTAGGTAAATGTTGCATTTATGTGCAGTTTTACATTATCAGTGAAGTTGCTATCACATACTTTACCAATTGAGAAAATTATATCTTTAGAACATCAACTGCACAAATCAGAATTTAGATTAGCTCTGTAGCCTGGAAGGCATTATGCTAAGTGAAACAAGTCAGGCACAGAAAGACAAACTCTGTAGCTGAAAAAGTTGACCTCAGTATAGAGAACAGTGATTACCAAAGGAGAAAGGGGATGGACTGAGTATGATTAATGGATACGGAGGTTTGACTGGATTGAAGGAATAATCATTGCCTCACCTCTTCCTCTTTTTCTTGAAGCTTTTAAAATATAGTTTCATGTAGTTCAGGCTGGCCTTGAACTCACTAGATAGCTAAAAGATGGCCTTGAATTCTTGATCTTCCTGCTGCTGAGGTTATAGGCATGTGCTACCTGGCTGAGGAACAATTTCTAATAGGCAGTGGGGTTAAGTATAGATAACAACAGTTAGTTGCTATTATTCAATCACAATAGCTAGGAGAGAGGATTCTGGATGTTCTAAGACAATGCAGTGATCGATGCTTGAGTGGCTGATGTTATCTTCATCTGGTCATTACACTTATGTACTTTGTTGAAACATAATGTACCTCTCATAAATATGTGCCAACTGAAAGAAATGGCTCTTCAGTTGTCCAGCATGATCTAGCACAATGGAGGCAGGTGCTATTTCCTGCAGGCAACTCTTCAGGCACTGACAGCTGCTACCAATTTTAGTAGATATGGTTGTACTTTAATTACCTGTTTTAAAAACCAGTTAATCAAAATGTAATGGGCATTCAAAAATGGTTAAAGAGTCAAAAGTTGTGCCTTGGGGATTACTTCTGCTTAGGAGGGTGCTAAGAAGGAAGTGAGCAGGACATGGAGATGATAAACGCTGAAGTGGGGCACGAGAGGCTTCGGCGCAAAGCCCCAAACCACAGAGGTATCTTGTTTAGGGGTGGTGCTAGGGAATGAGTGCAGTCTTGCACATGCTAGGCAAGCTCTCCCACTGAGCTACATACATCTCCACCTCTTGGGTTTTTGAGAAAGAGGTGTCTGTGGCATCCAGGCTGGTCCTGAAAGCTGCTCCTCTTTCCTCTACTTCCTCAGTGCTAGGATAAAGGTGGGTGCCTTCATGCTCACCTGGCAACATTAACTTTTGTCTGGCATTCTCTACCCTTTCTGTAGTATATTTATCTACAGGTGGCCAGTACTTGAGGAATGAAAACCAATACATTTTTGTCAACATAAATGATTAATAGACACTCATTATGGGAGACTTAGTGCGATTTTTAAAACAGTTTTTATCTAAAGAGCCTCAGATATTTCTTTTCCTAATTCTGTGCTTTTTTGTTTTTGTGTATTCTCATCTCCAAAGCTGTCAGCTCGTTCTCCTTCCATACCTCCAGCTCCCATTTTCAACTAATGATTCTAAGTTGTTGACTGAGAAATCTAAGAATTTTGTTAGTATTAGATATAAACCAGGAAAATGTTTTATCTTCTTAAAGGCCTCTTTATAAATTTTTAAAAATTAATTTAAAAATTTTAATTAAAAAACACTTGACAATTTTCATATATGTACATAAGGTATTTGATTATATTCCCATTACCTTCTTTTGTCACCTTTCCCTCGTCTCCATTCCTTTGAATCCTTTCTTTCCAACTAGCCCCTCTCTTGAAGGCCTCCTTGGCTCTTTCTTGAGTTGTTGACCGTTGAGTCGATGGACGTATGTAATGAATGAGATACCAGCATCATCTTACTCTAGTGCATCCATCAAGTTACTGGACACTTTTTCTTCCAAGAAGCAGCCTCTGCTTTTGATGTTTATTGGCTATTTGACTTTAAAGACATACTGGCTTTGTAAGGTGACAGAGGAACCAACTCTTTTATCAATGGCACTACTTGAAACAAATCATTTGATCAACTTATCAGAAATGATGTCTTTGGGGAGGGGGCTTTGGCAAGATAATTCCAAAGAGCAATCAGTGGCAGCACACAACAGTATCAGTGATGTCAGAGATGGTCCCAGGAAAGCCACTCTGTAAGTGGGCTGCAGATCTATTTTTTTCTAGGCTACCTATAAAGCTGTTGGTCCATCTTGACAAGAGGAAGGATAAAATACGCAGATGGCTGAGACTTTAATGAACAAACAGAATGACCAACTAGTTTTAATGCCCTCTGCTCTTTTGCAACTGGAAAAAAGACAACTTTATTACCATGGCCTTTGAGACTGCTTTTCACCAGTGAACAGCTTTCATGTTAATTGCTCTGTTAAAGCAGAAGGCTCCGTTCATTAGTGGACCCCAGCAGAGTCTTACCACTGGTTTCAATCAGGCTGAAAAGGACACAGAGAGTGTGAGATGGGTGGTATACTGAGGGGCACAAGCTGATGTCCTGTGTCTCATGAGCTAGTGCTTGGTAAACACTGGCCATTCTCAAAGGTGTCTGTTTCATACTGACTGAAACTGTCCCTTACATAAGAAAATGAATACACCTGATCCCCACAGGTTTACACAGGCACACCTCCAGTTTGAATGCTAATAATAGAAACAGTGGAAAAGAAATCCATGCCTCAGGAAGAAAAATGCATCATTAGCTTCACTGTTCCTTCAAACCAAACACATCCTCTTTCTAGAAGCAGCAATAAAGGCAAACAGATATGGTGCCTGCTGTAATGCAGACCCTGCAGGAGGTGAGGAGAACACTGGGGCAGTGAAATTTTGGGGAAGATAGCAATGACATTTCAGCTGTAGCTTTATTTATTTATTTTTGGTTTTTTGAAGTAGGGTCTCACTCTGGCTCAGGCTGACCTGGAATTCACTATGTAGTCTCAGGGTGGCCTTGAACTCTCGGTGATCCTCCTACCTCTGCCTCCCGAGTGCTGGGATTAAAGGCATGCGCCACCACACCCGGCTTCAGCTGTAGCTTTTTATTTGAGTGGTTCTGATGAGTCAGTCTTCCAGCATGGTGTTAGGCAATGAAGGAAGGCACCAGATGAGCAAAATCAAGTGGAAAGACTATAAGTAGGCAGGCAGCCATGCACAAAAGGCTGTTTCTTCCCCACTCCCCATTTTTCAATGCATCTGAATAATATATATCAATATCTATCTATCTAATCTAATCTATCTCACCTTGCAATATAGCTTAGGTTGAACATATGTTCCTCTTTCCCCAGTATCCTATGTCCTGGGATTAGAGATGTGTGCCAACATGCTTAGCTAGAATGTACTCTTTTTTTTATTATTATTATTTTTATTATTTTATTTTTGGAGAGAGAGAGAGAGAGAGACAGAGAGGGAGAGGAAGATAGAGATGGGCACGCCAGCAGTGTCTCAGCTGCTGAGAACGAAATCCAGATGTGTGCGCCCCCTTGTGGGCAAGTGCAGCATTGCGCCCTTGCGTCACTTTGCATCTGGCTAAACGTGGGACCTGGAGATTGGAACTGCTGGAGATTGGAACCAGCGTTCTTAGGCTTAGCAGGCAGGCGCCTTAACCACTAAGCCATCTCTCCAGCCCTAGAATATACTCCTAGCACACATCATCAGTCTCATGAAGATAGTTTTACATTTTTTGATCAATATGATATAAAATTTACAATTTTAATCCTGTCACTTCAGTTAAAGTATTTTGATATAGGTTAAGTTGTGAAAAGAGGATGCATACAATATTAAACATGATCATTCACAATAAATACACAAGCTTGTATGGGGGTCCCTTGGGAAAAAAGGTGCATCAGGTAACTAAAAGCAGGGTATATTTAGTGTCTTGCCTGCTGTTTAGTTAAGTCAAGTCAAAGATGCTAATTGCCTTCAAATTCTTGCTGGCCATTTTGGTAGATTTATAAGATTGTGGCCACAGCAGGGAGGACAGAGGAAGTGTACCAGGCCCTTGCACAGTTTTAAGTAAAGGTCTGAGACAGTAAGTTCCTGGAACAGCAGGAGGAAGATAGTGGCCAGTACAACAGAAGTCAGGGAGGCGTGGGACAGTTGGTGAGAGGTCTACATGCCAACAGCTGCTCAGCTAGCTGCTCTGCAGGAACTCGCCCAGGGAGGATATACAGGGTCTCTGATGGCATGTTCCTAACCACACAAGTGTTAACAGTCAGGAGCATCACACTGCTCAGGATGACAAATGGCAGAAAATGGGTGACCTAACATTTCAAGTCAGAGAAAACTTCAGAATAGAAGCAAATGCCATAACAGCCACCTAGCCTTACACTGGCCACATGACAAATAATGATGCGCTGAACTGTAAGAAGTAAGTAAGCCACAGGGAAGCTAAAGTAGCATGGCCAGACTGCGACAGTTTTCATTTATTAGCAGGCGATTGTTAGATCTATCAGTAGAGTAAGTTCTCCCATGTGAAGAACATTATATAAACAGGTTCTATTAAATGGTGTATGACATAATACTTTAAATGTGCAGAAAAAGAATGAATTATTAATTCTACTACTACTAATGCATTTATTATAATTCACTTTAAGGATAGGGTTTAAATTCCTTTATGGATTCCTTCATAATCTACCTATTTCCTCAGTCAATTAAAAAATCCCTCTCAAATTACAGGTACATTAACTGTTAAAAGCAGGTGAAGTTGCTTAGAATTGCACATGACTATTTCTGCTGTAATAAACCTGACCGGCATCTGTTGCCAGTGTTCTGTTCTAAGCTAATCGAATGGCACCTCACTGAATCTGTACCAGGAATAAGGAGTGGAAATATCAGCCTGCCCATCCATCCATCCATCCACCCACCCATCCACCCATCTATCCAGGTATCCATCCTAGGAGAAGAGGCCTTGCTATGGTTGCTAAGGCTTGCTGAGAACTCACTCTGTAGCCCAGGTTAGCTTTGAACTCATAATTCACCTACCTTAGACACTCAAGGCTGGGATTATAGGTATGTGCCACCATGCTTGGCTCTTTTATTTATTTATTCATTGATTTATTGATCATGTTATAAGGTACAGAGTATATACAAAGGTACAACTATAAATATAACAAATACTCAAAACCAGTTTCCATTTTAAAATATGGATAATTAAAATTATAATTTTAATTTATTTCTCTCTGATGGCTTTATCTCAACCCTAAGTTGAACCATATTCACAAGGGTTAAAATACAAAATGTCATTGTCTAAAATAATATTTTGAAAGGTAGCTTCATTACTTGGATAAATGAGTTGCATTCAAGTATCAGTAGTAAAAATGAACGTAGAAAATCAGCACTTCAAAATACCAATCCTCTGGTTATATATGCACAGTAGGAAAATAAAACAATAACTCCATCTGGGCATGTGGTAAAAGGCACTTCATAATTCATGGCTGAGTGCCAGAAAATCTCTATACATGGTGTAAATAGGTAAAGACATAAAACAATGCCCCACAATTTTTTTGGAGCCAGTGTTCATTAATTTAACATTTCCTCAGAAGCAGGTTTCATTATCATCACACATTGCAATCTCAATGGAAGCACATCTAGAATACACAAGGAAAAAAAAGATCTGACTAAACTGCACAGAAAATTATTAAACTATGTGTGAGGAGGGGGTGACTCAGTACTAGAGTGCTTGCCTGGCAAGTATGAGGGGCTGAGTTTGATTTCCCAGCGCTCTGGAAACCCAACCAAGCTGTATATGGTGGTTTATACCAGTACTCCAAGCACTCAGAAGGGTAACCAGTATTAGGCCGGGTTACATAGTGAGAAATGGTTTTGAAAACCAAAAAGCAAATAAAAACATCCCCCCAAGACCCCAAACTACAAAACCACAATCTTTATCCATAACCTATGTGATAAAGTTCTCTTTACAGTCAATAGTAAGGGATCTTGATTTTTTTTTCCTCCATTGGATTTCTTGTTTCACTGATAGCTGCTCCTTAGTACTTTTATTCTGTTGGTTAGTCTAGTTTCTTACAGTAGAAGCAAGCTTAGCTCACCAATTTAAACCCAATTTAAGAAAAAATATTTCTTCTTCCAATATAAGCATTCAATGGGATAAATTTCCCATTTGATACAATTTTAGCTATATTCTTCAAATTGTTACTTTTTCTTTCCAATCCATTTGAAGTATTTTCTAGGGTTTTATGTGATTTCTTCTTTAATCTGTGAGTTAGAATATGTTGTTTAAGTTCTCAGTATGTGGAATATTTTCCAGATATCCAATACTGATTTCAAATTTAATTTTGTTGTGATAAGAATATGCTTTGTATAATTTCAATTTTTGTTTATTTCTTTTGGTGGTGGTACTGGGGCATTGGGTCAACTTTCATTTTATTACACTTATCAATACTGGTTTATGGCCCAGAATACTGTCTTGCTGGATCTTGCATGTTCATTTGAAAGGTGTATTCTGCTGTTATGGAATGGAGTACCAGTTAGATCAAATTTGCCAATCTGACTGTCAGTTGTGGTGGTTTGATTCAGGTGTCGCCAATAAACTTAAGTGTTCTGAATGCTAGGTTCCCCAGCTGATGGTGATTTGGGAATTAACACCTCCTGAAGTCAGTGTATTGTTGGGGGCAGGCTTATGGGTGATGTAGCCAGTGTTTGGCACACTCTCCTTTTGCTGTTGTCCACGTTATGTTGGCCAGGAGGTGATGTCTACCCTCTGCTCATGCCATCATTTTCCCTGCCATCACGGAGCTTCCCCTTGAGTCTGTAAGCCAAAATAAACTTTTTTTTCCCCCACAGCTGCTCTTGGTTGGGTGATTTCTGCCAGCAATGCAAACCTGACTGCAACATCAGTCTAATTGTCACTCTAGTCTATCTGTGAGGGGAAAGCTGAAATCTTTTGCTATAATGTGGACATGTTTATTTCACCTGCAGTTCAGTTGTTGCTTTGTGTATTTTAAACCTTTTGCTAGATTATATGCTTTGAAATACTATGTCCTCCTAATGAATTTTACCCTTATTTTCAATAATTCTCCTTGCCTTATAAACTACCATATTTAATATAAATATATGGCCCACACCTAGGCCACTCAGCACATTCTCTTCTCTGGACAGGATCTACTGTGAAGAGATGAGCACTTAATCAGGTGAATAATAGCCAGGTCTAAAACCTGACAAAATGGTCTCTCTTTGTAGGCAGCTAGAATCGGAGAGGATAAAGAGCTGGTGTCACCATCCCATCACCCTAAATATAAAGTCAGAGTTGGGAAACAGGGATCTGGTGGTATTATAAGCTCCCCAATTGAAGGACTTATTTAGTGTTGGGCTTCTCCTATGTGACACAGTGAATTCCATTTTTGCCACAGCTCGTGTGGGTTGGGCTTTCTGATACTTGTAATGGAAATCCCACAAGTGTTCTATCAAACTGTAAGTAATACTCATGGGTTCCAAATGGTTTAAAAAATAAAATAAAACCCCCCTAAAGCAATGTCATAAAAGAGTGAGGTAGCAAGCTGTCACAGCAATCAGCAAAGCAAACTTCTCTATGAACAAGGGCCTGTGCACCAGGAAGAGCAGCAGACAAGAGATAAGGGCTGGGTCACATGGAAGAAGTCAACTCCAAAGTTAGTTTCAATACAGAAAAAAGAGCAAGCATGATGTTTTAGGGTTGATTGAGACAAATTACATAAATGGCCCAAGTGTCACCTCTAACACAGAACAAAAGAGGATTTGAAAAAAAAAAAGAGGATTTGCCTGGTAGGACAAGAAGTCTCTGGCTTCCAGGAATGAAAAGGACACATTTTTTAAGTTTTTACATCTGAACACCATCATACAAAACATGACCAGTTCTATTTTTGTTCCCCAAATGAAAACCAAAACAGACAAGAAGTAGCTGATGAAGCAGCGTTCCTCAGGACTGTAACACTGCTCCACTGATGCCCCACCTTTTATAGGAGTTTTTAATTTAAAAAAGGGGGGATTAGGAAACCTTAAAAGAAAATATGCTATGCTGCTTACCATAAAAAATGACTTGTAAGTTTTTACCCACTAGCCGTTCCTCTGTGATAAAATATGTTTAAAAACAAGAGCCAGGGGGAGGGGAGTTGTAGGGTGCTTACCCTGCAAGCATGAGGAGCCAAGAAACCACAGAAAACAAAAAGCTAGTCGTGATAGCCTGTGCTTGTAATCCCAATGATGGGGAGGCAGAGGCAGGAAGATCACTAGAGATCATAGGCCAGCTACTGTAGTCTACTTGGCAAGCAATAAGAAATCAATAAGAAAATCAATAAGAAATCTTGTCTCAAGAAAGGTGGGCAGCACCTGAGGAATGACACCCAAGGTTGTTCTCTGGCACTGGCGCGCGTGCGCACACACACACACACACCCACACACACACACCCACCCACACACACACGGCCAGCACTGAGGATAAGGTTTAATGGTAGAGTACTTGCCTAGCACGTATGAAGTCTTGGGTTTAAGCCCCAGTATCACTTTAAAAAAGCCAACACCTGGGGCTGGGTGTGGTGGCGCATGCCTTTAATCCCAGCACTCGGGAGGCAGAGGTAGGAGGATCACAGAGATTACATAGTGAGTTCCAGGTCAGCCTGAGCTAGAGTGAGACCCTACCTCGAAAAACCTAAAAAAATAAATAAATAAAGCAACACCTAGCATCTATTCTCTTATTTTAAAAATTATATCCAAATTCCTTTGCATATGTATGTCTTTCTGATCCTTGACTCTTAAGTCCTTTGATGAAAGTTATTATATTTTTTGTGTTGTGTAGTATTAACTAATGAATGATGAATGCTTACTAATGATGGGACAGGTTTACTGACATATTAAACTTGACAGAAATGGCAGTAACTGAGGTTATAATGTGTATGTATTCCATATACATTCTCTGATTACCTTATTAAAGCCATTGTCAGTCTTACTCCTAGTAAGACTTTTGGTCCACTAGGGAATGCTTACACAGTAGGTCACAAAGATGAAGTATGTCAAATCAAGCCTGAGAATAAAGATACAATGTTGAATATGCAGTTTTCCTATTAACCTAAAAATAAGCAACTTAGAATTTAAACCCCAATTTAAGTTAAATTTGAGAAGAGAAAGTGAAGATGAGATGCAAGATAGTTGAAAGTAGTCTTTAACCACTGAACCATCTCTCCAACCTGAAAAGTAGGCTTTAAAATACCAACTCATGGGCTGGAGGGATGGCTTAGTGGTTAAGGTGTTTGCCTGAAAAGCCAAAGGACCCAGGTTTGATTGCCCAGGACCCACGTTAGCCAGATGCACAAGGGGGCGCACGCATCTGGAGTTCGTTTGCAGTGGATGGAGGGCCCAGCACACCCGTTCTCTCTCCTTCTTTCTCTCTCAATAAAAAAATAAAAATAAAAATAAGGGCTGGAGAGATGACTGAGCAGTTAAGGCACCTGCCTGCTAGGCCTAAGAACCTGGTTCCAATCTCCAGGTCCCACGTTTAGCCAGATGCAAAGTGACGCAAGGGCGCAATGCCGCACTTGACCACAAGGGGGCACACACATCTGGATTTCGTTCACAGCAGCTGAGAGACTGCTGGCGCGCCCATCTCTGTCTGTCTCCCTCTCTCTCTGTCTCTCTCAAAAAATAAATAATTTTTAAAAAAAATTAAAAAAATAAAAATAAAAATAAAAACCCAACTCATCCCAAGTGTGGGAAAAACCAAGTCCCTAATATAAAAGTGTTAGAAGATCCCTAATATAAAGCATTGCACGAAAAAAATTCTAGAAAAGGTGACTACAGTAGTTTGAATGTATGGCCCCAAAGACTCAGGTGTTTTATTAAAATTGAGTTTGCAACTCCAGCCCCTAGCAGGCAGACTCCTGCTATAGGGGGCATGTCACTGGGAGCAGAGCAATTCTGAATTCCAGCCCAAAGGTATATAGAAAAGTTTGAGCTATGGCAGGGTCCCTGGTTGCTGCTTTTCAGTGTTTGCTAGCTGTTTGGTTGTCTCTCTCTGCTTGAGTTTGTGAAAGGGAGCCAGCTGCTTCTACCATTGATGAAACCTCCCCTGGATCTATAAGCTTGAAATAAAGCCCTTCCTTTCCTAAACTGTGTCTGGTTGGAAGATCATCCCAGTATTGTAGAGCTGTCTACTACAATAACTTAAAATTTAATTTAGATAGCTTCTTATCATAAAGGTCAATGTTCCTGCCTCTTAAATGTTAAGATTACAGGCATATACCACCATGCCTGGCCTAAAAGTTTTTTTTTTTTAAATATATATATATATATTTTGGAAGTAGGGTCTTGTTCTAGCCCAGGCTGATCTGAAATTCACTATGTAGTCTCAGGGTGGCCTTGAACTCACAGTGATCCTTCTACCTCTGCCTCCCAAGTGCTGAGATTAAAGGCATGCGCCACCACACCTGGCTTTTTTGTTGTTGTTGTTCACTACACTTTTCTTTTTTCATTCTTTTTTTGTTTGTTTTTCGAGGCAGGGTCTCACTCTAGCTCAGGCTGACCTGGAATTCACTGTGTAGTCTCAGGGTGGCCTCGAAATCACAGCTATTCTCCTACCCTGCCTCCCGAGTGCTAGGATTAAAGGCATGCGCCACCACGCCCGGCTCACTACACTTTTATAATCCAATTACCATTTGTGATGCTGAGGACTGGTTCAACTTCAATGCCGACCTGGGCCACAGAATGAGACCTGTTTCAGAACAAAAAGCACCAGCCCCCTCCCCTTTTGCTGGGCATAGTGGTACATGCCTTTATGCTTTAGGAGAGAGAGAATAAGAGAGAATTGGCATTCCAGGGGCTCAGCCACTGCAATTAAACTCTATTTTTTAGTTGTTTTATTTTTTTGGTTTTTCGAGGTAGAGTCTTACTCTGGTCCAGGTTTACCTACAATTAACTATGTAGTCTCAGGGTGGCCTCGAACTCATGGCGATCCTCCTACCTCTGCCTCCCGAGTGCAGAGATTAAAGCTGTGCACTACCATACCTGGCTCAAACTCTATTTTAAAAAAAATATTTTAAAAAATATATTTATTTTATTTATTTATTTATTTATTTATTTATTTATTTATTTATTTATTTATTTATTTCAGAGAGGGAAACGGAGAGAAAGAGAGAGGGAGAGAATGGGTGCACCAAGGCATCCAGCCACTGCAAACGAACTCCAGACATATGCGCCCCCTTGTGCATCTGGCGTACGTGGGTCCTGGGGCATTGAACTGGGGTCCTTTGGCTTTGCAGGCAAACGCCTTAACCGCCTTAACCAGTCCTCAAACTATTTAAAAAAAAAATTCCAGTGTCCAATGTTTTCACTGCTGATGACTTCTGTCTCCCATATGGCTGCATGCAGTGCAGCTTTTTCCAGCTTTCAGTTGGCTGGTCTACAGGGAGAAGGTTTTCTGCTCAGCACCAGCTTGTTTTCTCAGTGACCTTGCCTCTCAGGCAAGAGATGTCTTCAGCAATAGGGTCTTACCATCTGTTTCTCAAGGGAAACCAAGTGCCTTGGAAATAGCCTTTAATGTTTTGGAGGCTACCGGGACTTCCTTGGCCAACAACTCACTGGAAGGTATCCCATCCCAGGCGCTGAAAAATTTCTAATAACAGTCTATAGCTTCTGGATGTGCCATTGTTCAAAAAAGTAGTTTTACATATGTCTTATTCAGACTATCTTGAATTTTGATTGACCCTCCCCCTGCCCTTCTTTTACGCCCAATGACGGAATGGGTGCAATAGTGGCATGTCTGCTCTTGGGGAAACCAACTGCTCCATAATTGGACTGAAGGCCCTCTCTATGGGAGGGAATACATGCCTGGTACTGAAAAAACTAAGCAAAAGTCTATGGCAGGGGAGGTCATGAGCCTTAGGGGTATAAAGCCTGCTCTTGTCTGGCTAAAAGTATATATTATTTCCATCAAGCTGCCCTGAAAGCACTACACTTAATGTTCATATTCACATATTAATGCTACTCTCACTTCTGGTTAGTGAAGCTTCTCTTTTCAGATGGTGATGACCACTGGGATGACCCAAAAGGCAACATAGTGCTGAGAAGAAGGGACGGAGGAGTGTCCAGCATTGAAACATCTCTAACACACCTTCCAAGGCTCAGGGTCCATTGTGGAAGAGGGGGCGGAAAGAATGTAAGAGCCAAAGGAAGGGTACGACTCCTTACAATGCAACTGTCCAGACAGAAATTGGCCTCAATATCCATGACCTTGCAGTGCCTAGCAATACCTTCACAAGACCGTCATAATAGGAGAAAAGGATGATGCCATCAAATTAAAAGAGAGACTAATGGAGAGAGGGAGGGGATATGATGGAGAATGGAGTTCTAAAGGGGAAAGGGGGAGAAGGGAGGGAAATACCATGTTTTTTTGGTCTAAGTATAGAAGTTGTCAATAAAAAAAAACCTAAAAAACAAAACAAAAAAATTTTATTTATTTGAAAGAGAGAGGGAGTGAAAGAGAGAGAATGGGCATGCGAGTGTTTCCAGCTGTTGGAAATGAACTCTAGGCATATGTACCACCTTGTGTATCTGGCTTATGTGGGTCTGGGAGAATCAAACCTGCATCCTTTTACTTTGCAGGCAGGTGGCTTAACTGCTAAAGCCATTTCTCCAACCCTAAAAGTTTTCTTTTTTTTTCTTTTCTTTTTTTAGGTAAGGTTTTACTCTAGTCCAGACTGACCTGGCATTCACTATGTAGTCTCAGGGTGGCCTTGAACTCTCAGTGATCCTCCTACCTCTGCCTCCCAAGTGCTGGGATTAAAGACGTGCGCCTTCACGCCCAGCAAGTTTTATTTTTAATTGACAAAATGGTAAGTATTTTTTCATGTACAAGCTGTTTTTCTTCTTTACTCTATCTTTGCAGTGCTTGGAATTGAACTCAGGGTCTTGTACATGCTAAGCAAGTACTCAACCACTGAGCTACAACTCTATCCCTAACATGGTTAGTGTGAAATACGCATGCATTGTGTAATCGCTAAATTGAGCCAATAACATGTAATTGACTTCATACGCTTATATTTTTTGTGGTGAGAACACTTAACAACTATGGGGTTGCCATGCTACATCTTCCATGGGCTTATAGCTTTGTCATTGTGTTAGAAGTCACAGACCAAGTTATTTTGTGATACATTTTGGAGACACTTGATATAAAACACTGTCAGTACATGGGCATATGTTGGAAATAATCAATACTGCATAAGATACAGTTTGCACCAGAGGGTCTCATATGAAGTTACTGTAGTTAAGAATCAGGATTGGTTGTGGTGAGATGGAGCTAGGCTCACTCTTCAGGTGTTCAAAAGAAGCAAGTCTGCATCCTGGTTTCAAAGGGAGTCCTGAGGGTTCTGATCTCTCTCCTTCCTCTCCCTCCTGCTTCTTCCTAAGTATTTGTTTGTAGTCCATAAAATAGTACAGTTAGCAAGTTCCACTAATAGCCTTATAATAAAAACAACTTGCAAATCTCTGTCTAAATTTCAAAGCAATAAATGCAGAGATGAGTGGGACTATAGCAAACTAAAACATCTCCACACAGCAAAGGAATTCAAAACATTTGCAAGCCTTATAGAGGTTAATATCCAAAGCCCATTAGGAACTCCTGTAACTGAATAGCAAAGCAACCAAATATTTTAAAACTTTTATTTATAATTTATTGTGTGTGTATAGGCACACATACAAAGGTATATGTGTGGAGGTCAGAGGACAGTTTTGAGGTTTTGTGTTCCACCTTCTTTAAGCCAGGGTATCTTGCTGCTACAAACAAACAGCTAGGTGCAAGTGAAAGTTAGACAAGCTGGCTTCTGAGTTTTAGATTCTTCCTGGCTCTGTCTCCCATTCTAGGATCACAGATGTGGGGCCATTTTGCATCTGGATTTTCATGGGTGCTTGTGAATTGGATCCAGGCCAGAAGGCTTTGCAAGCACATGTTTTTAACTGCTGAGCCATATCCCTAACCCCACTAGATGACTTAAAAAAATGAGGCAGTATGTGCCTGTGGGTCTGATATTCAGAAGGGTCACTTAAGGCTACGAGATCAAGGACAGCCTGGGAAGCATAGCAATCCACATCTAGAGAAAGAAAAAAAATAAGGTGTGTGTAAGGGTGGAGGCAAAAGACTTGATTGAACAAACATTTCTCCACAGAAGATGTTCAAATGACCAACAGGTATATATAAAGACTGTGCAACATAATTAATCATCAGCAAAATACAAACAAAAACTATCATGGGGGGCTGGAGAGATGGCTTAGTGGTTAGGCACTTTCCTGTGAAACCTAAGGACCCACATAAGCCAGATGCACAAGGTAGTGCATGCAGTGCCATTTCATTTGCAGTGGCTGGAGGCCCTGGCACACCCATTCTCTCTCTCTCTGCCTCTTTCTCTGTTTGTTCTCAAATAAAATTTTTTAAAAATTAAAAAAAAACTATCATGGGATATTACTTCATACCTGTTAGAATGACCACACCAAAAAATAAAAATAAGTGTTGGTGAAGATGTGGGGAAGCAGCATCCTGAATGGTGTTTGTGGGAATGTAAAATGGTACAGCTGTTATAGAAAATAGTATGATAGTTCATCAAAAAATTAAAAATAGGAATATCACACAATTCAGGAATCCTACTTTTGGGTACAAACCCTGTGGTGGTTTGGATCAGATGCCTTCCCATAAACTCATGTATTCTGTATGCTTGGTCCTTGGCTGACGGAAGTTTGGGAGGTGGAGCCTTGCTGGAGTAGATGTGTTGTCAGGAGTAGACCTTGAGGTTTATTGGCCCTAGCTTGCCAGTGTTAGTTCAGCTTACTCTCTTGCTATTCTCCATCTGCTGTGGAAAGACTCTACTCATGTCATGCTGTCCCCTGACATCATGAATCTTTCTATGGAGACTGTAAGCCAAAATAAAAAACTTTCCTCCCATCAGCTGCTTTTGTTTGGATGCTTTATCTTAGCAATGAGAAGGTAACTACAACAGACCCCAAAGGACTGAAACCAGGATCTCCAGGAGGTATCGACACTCTATCAATGGCAGCATTAGCCATAGTATCCACATATAATGAATATTCAGTTTTTAAAAAGAAAGAAATCTTGCCATATGTCACACGTAGATGAACTTGAAAATTATTAAGTTAAATAGGTCAATTACACAAAGACACATGCTGCGTTTCCATTTCAACAAGAAAACTAAAATAGGGCTGGAGTGATGGCTTAGCAGTTAAGGCATATGCCTGCAAAGACTAAGGACCCTGTTTTGATTCTCCAGGTCCCACATAAGCCAGATGCACATGGTGGCGCATGCATGTGGAGTTCATTGACAGTGGCTAGAGGCCCTGGCATGCCCATTCTCTCTGTGTGTGTCTCTAATAAAATAGGCTGGTTGTCAGGGACTGGGTGGAGTGAAGTGTGGTGAGTTGCTACTCTGTGTATAAAGCTGAGTAAGTTCTAGAGATCGAGCACACTGCATTGTGCCTTTAGGGAATGACACTATGTTGTGCACTTAGGTATTTTACAGGGGAGATCTCAAATTGTTCTCACAAAAACAAAACAAACAAACAAAAAAACCTCAAAAAACAAAATTTCTCAAACTTTATAACTGTCACATTTCAAATTGTGCTTTACATACCCAGTTTTGGCTGTCAAAGTGTTTCAAATAGAGATGCAATTTTAGGTAACAATCATTTCATATTACATTTGTATGTAGAATACAGAACCTCGAGAAATATTGGTATTGTTATTGATACAGAACACAAAATTGAAAATATTTTAACTGCCAGAGCACATGTGTGACATATAATGTTCTCCTCATCCTTCTCATTATGTTGGCATTTGCTTTCTGTTCATTTGTGAATGTTCAGAGCCCAAGGATCACATGTGATGCATTACTTTACCCCCTCGCCATGTATGGAAAAGAGCTATGCATGTATGAACGGCTCAATGAAATACTAGGGATGAGCAATAAGGAATTGGAAGTAAATATACACTGGGAAAGTCACAATAGTCCTGTTTCAGATCAAAGAAATAAGGTGGGCAAGATGCTACACTGTAATGGGCTTTATTTTGCTGTTCTTTGAAAAGATTTAGTTAGTATGTGCACCAGTGACTCATCACAGGCTTATAAAAGAGACAATCTGTTCTGTGCCCACATGGGCATAGGAGGGACTTCTACAGATAAAGAGGCTGCTTCTAAGACATGTCTGCCCTACTTGAGATGATTTTTAAAAAGATGTGCTACCAATGTTGAGAGGAAGAAATCTAAAACAGACTTCATACAGTTTCACAAAGGTAATTTGTACCAGAAAGGCAGTGTCAAGAAGACGTAGTTGGGAAATCTGGGAGAATACAGACAGATGATAAAACATCTGACGAGTAAATAGCAATACTGTGTGAGAATATTAACAGAATGGACGGGTTTCCTCTTAAGTATTGCAACTCTAATTTTCTGGCTCCATATAGTGGCTGTGAAATAGAATGCAGCCATGTGCAAAACACTGGGAACCTTATGAAAGGGTAGCAATCTTTCTGATAACCTTAATGATCTACACTTGGGGTTTCAGAACCAGTTCCTCAGCCACCACCACCAACCATTAGTAAGACACGCAAGGTGAGGTTCAGTGGACCAGTGTTGGAGGCAGGATAGGAAAGCACCTGAGCCTTAGCAGATATCCTTACAAACTGCATGGGCAGAGGTAAAAAGCAGAGTTCGGTATTTCTGGCTCTTACAGCATTTGGTAAGTACTACACCAGATAGCAACAGACACACTGTGCTTCCAGGGACCTTACAAGTGATCTTTTCCATCTCCTAGTTTCTCTTCGCTGGCTCTTTCCCTGGCTGAGAGAATCCACACAATGCACTGATCTTTGCTATTTTTGTCTTTCAAGTGGCCCACATTTAAATTGAGGAGAGAGAAGATGTGTGCTTAACAGAAAATATCTCTTATTAGTCCACCTAACCTCTTATTTGTAGAAGTATTATTCCTTTAGCTCAGTTGGTACAGTGAATACCTGCCATGTATGATGCCCTGGGTTTGATCCCCCCCCCCAGCACAAAACATGCTCATGTTGTACACTCTGTGTTCATATCCATGAAGGTCAAGTAACATCACTGCATAAGCTCAAATCACTTTAGATGCCCTCTCCAGTTTGTCATATTGCA
Source organism: Orientallactaga sibirica (assembly GCA_036365145.1). Lineage (NCBI taxonomy): Eukaryota > Metazoa > Chordata > Mammalia > Rodentia > Dipodidae > Orientallactaga > Orientallactaga sibirica. The sequence continues at coordinate 42,278,336 of JAEOAD010000004.1, read as the reverse complement.
ATTAGCTTTTTTTTTTTTTTACTAACTGTTAATTCAACACAACCCTCATATTCATGAGCATGTACAGTGAGCACAGAAGCCAGGGGTGGTGGCTCATGCTATAATCCCAGCACTATGGAGGCTGAGACAGGAGGATCAGGAATGTGAGGCCAGCCTGGACTATAGAGTGAGACCCTGTCTCTAAATATATAAGAAAAAACAAGTGCAAAGAAATTAAATATTAAGGTAACAAGATACCATCTTAGTTTTCATTTCATTTTAAGGACTTACATAGAGATAAAAAAAATGTAACAATAATGATCTTTAGGCCATTAAAAGGATATGTTTTGTATTGAAATTTTCTGCCTGCATGAGAATTGGCTTCAAAATAGCACATCCACTATGCCATACTGTGTACTAATTTAGTCATTCAACAAACACTTCTGAAGTATGAACTAACTATAGGCATTTTAACCAGATATGGAACAAAAGGAAAGAACAGATGATGGGGAGAGTGCTGTGATGGCTGGTGGGGAAAGCACAAAGGAGCGAGTAGGCACAGTCCTTGAAAATGACATTCAACTGCTGTGAAAGAAACAAACTCTACTTTTGCTGGCTCACTTTGTATTTTTTCTCATATGAAAGGCTGAAAGACCTGGGTCTGTCTATGTTCTTAGAAGAAAAGGAAAAATTAGTTTTAGCAGAAGTATCATCACTGTGAACACCTGTCTGTAGGTCAGTCAGTCTGTCTGCCTGCCTGCTGGCCAGCAGTCCTGAATCAGTAACCTCATTAAATAAAGTTCATGTTTTAGTGTTCTTAAAACTAAATTATCTGGCTGGGTGTGGTGGTGCATGCCTTTAGTCCCAGCACTCGGGAGGCAGAGGCAGGAGGATCGCCATGAGTTCAAGGCCACCCTGAGAATACATAGTATATTCTAGGTCAGCCTGAGCTAGAGCGAGACTCTACCATGAAAAACAAAAACAAACAAACAAAAAAACCCCACCTAAATTATCAATTTCAGGATTCACTGCTTGTATGTTATCTTGGCAACATTAAATCTAGTAGCATTCACATCTTGCATTTATATGCAGATGTAGTTAGTGCTTCAAACTAAAATCAACCTTACCACTCCAAGACCACCTTAAAAGAAAGAACTAAACTCATATTTTAAAGTATCTATTTACTATACTTTTTTTTTTTGCAATGCATAGGGCAAGTACTCTTGTCTAACACTGAGTTATATATACTACAGCCCTATAATTGTTAATGTTGTCTTTTAAGTAACTTGCCTATGAAGCCAGGCTTCTCTTATTACTATAATATTATATCTACTCTTGATTTTCATGCAAATAACCAAATGAAACATTTCATAGTTCAACTTGAAGGAAGTAAAAGAAATGAAGAGGATTTCACTGTATTTCATGAAAAACCCAACTCTTACATAAGGCCCACTCTGCTAAGGGTGGAGTGAGATCCTTCTTTAGCCCAAGCATCATCCCAAATGCTTCAACACAGCACCACCTCTGATGCTGGGCAGGAAGCACAGGGTTCAATTACTTTTATGTATATATACCTTTGATGTAAATAAAAAAATATTCAATCAGGAACAATTTAGGGTAATAATAGTAATGTCCACCATATACTTACATGTAAGCGAAATTCAACTTCTCTAATGTTGAAAGAGGTTCAGAGAGATTACACAATCATTGTAGGTTGGCACAGATAAGTTAGCTTCTGAGGGTAAAGGCTAGGTTTTAGATCATTCAGTCCAGAGCTCAGAATGTGGGATGTAATCAGTGAGTGAGGTGGGGATAGGTGGGAGCTTGTGTTTTTCTTTTTGTTTTGTTTTCTGTATGTGTAGTATTAGGATAAATTATTAAGATAAAGTAATTCTTTAAAAAAGAGGCCTATGAGTAAAATAATGTGTACTTTTTGTGTTAAACAGTGTATACATATTTGCAAACAAAGACCACATGGATATTCAATAAATATGTATAGTATTTATGCATCAATGGCATCATGTGATTTTCCATAAATGTGCACATGTCTAATGTTCAAATCAGGGAAAACATGTCTCTTCAAACCGTTATCATTTCTTTGTGGTGAAAATACCCCAAATCTTTTCTTCTATTTTTTTTTAACTCAAATTTATTTTGTCAGCTTTTAAAGGATGTGGTACATTTATCTCTAAAAGGATAGGCCCCTAAGATATAACCAGCCTTTTTATAAGTAACAGCAAGAGGGAAGGAGAGAGAGAGGGAGGGAAGAAGACAGAATGAGATGTTACATAACAGCAAAATGGGAAGTCTTTCCTTTTCAGTCAAAAAAAAAAAAGCCCAAATCACTGAGGTTCAACTGCTGCTCCGTTTGGCTTTTCCTTAGCCAGTGTTTTCACCAAAGGTGTACAGAACTCTTAAATTTACCCCCAAATAAGATCTGACAGCTATGCCCACCATAGAGCAGCATTACATAACAAGGCAGTTCAAGGAGCACAGGAGAAAAGCACATTGAAAGGAGTCTGTGGTGAGTGGGCCTGAGGCTAGACAGAGCATACTTGACAACACAGAGAGACTGCTGGCAGGCCCCAGGATGGGTCATCATCATGGACACGCTCCAGGCTTTCTCACACTAGACTTCTGAGAGTACATAGGCATGGCAAGCAGTGACTGTCCAGTGAGCATGTGTGTGGGAGACAAGTGCTCCTGCTGGGCATTGGAATTCTTTTGGGGATGTTCTCGGAAGTCAAGTATGAGAACTCCCCCTTTCTTTCTCCCCTTCTAAATGTTACCACACAGATGCATTTTTTAAATAGCAGAGTTATTTTAATGGGAAGAAGCAAATTTTGAAACTTCTGATCTTATTGGCAACTCTGAAAATATATAACTCAACTTACTAACTCACATGAGCTCTGTGCTGAGCACATTTTTTAGAGCAAGCCCTATCTGGATTTCATTTTTTTGGTTCCAGAGAAAGAAGAAGTCTTATACCTTTTAGTGCTTAAAACACGGCAAACAAACAAAAAAACAAGTATGTTGGGACTGGGGGTGTAGCTCACTGGTAGAGGGCTTGCGTAGCATGTGCAAGGCTCTAGGTTCAATTCTTAGCTCTGGGGGGTGTCTTTACAGCAGTCTAGATAACAAGCTAAGTCAAAATCCCATAGTACTCTCAAGCTGCATATAATTTATTTACTATAGCCATGTGTTAAATTAAAATTGATAAATATCTTCAGGATATAACCTGGTGGGGGGGAATATGCTTGTTAAAGCAAATCCTTCAATAGGCTATATGCTTTCAACCAACACTGAAAAAAAAATGTACAATGAACTTGATTTAGCACAAAAATGGCACTCATAATAGGCCTGTTTCTGCTGAATAAACCAGACACTGCCTCTCTGGAGATACAATGTAAAGTCTCAACCATTTCTAGGATGTGATTCCTGCTTAGGAACTTACATAGCCATTTTTGTGACCTAACATGTACATAACTTTATATGTGAAAAGGACTTTAGAGGGCATTTTCCTGGTAAAAATCCTGTAAGGACAGGTTATTTATCATGCAAGAAGAAACAGGCCTAGTAACCTGCATGTATTGTTAGAGTTTGTAAATGAATAATGTTGCTAACATTGGATATATAGATGATTTCTGTTTGCTATTAAGTTTTGACCTATGGAACTGCCTCCATTTCACTAATTTAAAGCAAAGATATTGGTTGGAAGATCATGTTCTTCAATCCCCAAATGATATATGGACTACATTCCTCACTACAGAATATGCAGAGTGCTCCAGGGGCATGGTTTTTACCATTTGAGTAAAATATATATGCTCATGTTCTAAATCAAGATGATTTGCAAGTTTGGAATGAAGTCACCCAGTAGAGAACTTGCTGCATTCTATATGCTAAATAAACTGAATAATTAGATGGAGGATTGAGATTTCCAGCTCTAACATCTTTTGAAATCAAATATTCCCTTTCTAGCATCAACCTTAATAATTTCTGTCTAAACTGAATATGTTCACATCATAGACAACTTTTAACTGTGAGGAAGTTACTAAGAAGTGCCGGTTCCCCTGATTAGTAAGTGTAACTGGGTCTCCTTATGCACTTCATGTTGTACATTCTCTGACTTAGGATGCAAGGGGCACAACTTCAAGGCCATGCACACCATGCTACCAGTACAGTCAAGATCTACACACAGCTTGCATTAACACACATATCTGGATGGAAGAAGATTCAGGTACAGGGGATAACAGACAGTAAAACACACACACACACACACACACACACACACACACACACACACGGTCAAAGCAAATACTGAGAAGTGAGGAGAAGCAGTCAGTCTGTAGCCTCTATGGTCCCAGGACAGCCATCCTCCTTTCATCACAGTCAGTTCATTAACGGAGAAGAAAAGACAGAAACTATAGGAAATGCAGACCATCTGCCTATCCAGATGTAACTGCACATGCCTCCTACACCACAGCCTTTTACCACAACCAAACAGATAAGACCTAATCCTCCCTGAAATTGTCAACAAAGGTATTTAGACATATTGCATCACAAATAAAAATAATCATTAAAAGACCTTTTAATATGAGCCAATACTTACCACTGTGTACACACTGATTACACAGAATATTAGCACAGCACTGAAGAGAATGAGTTTGGCATTCTATTAGCTCTATTCAGCTATTCCTTAAATAAAATCAGGCTTAAAATACCTCCATTCCTTGAATAGCAAGAACATTTTAGTCAAGTCATCCTAGTTTTACAAAGACATCAGAAGATATTCCTTTAATATTGTATATTTCAAGTATTGAGCATTTCTTACCAAAAAAAGACTAGAAACAATATTCTTACCTTGAAATTGTGAACCTTTTCATACTTTGGAATTTGCTCATTTTCTTTCAGAGTTGCTCTTCTAACAAGTGATGTCAACTGTGAATAAGCAAAGAGTTTCAGAGGTTGCCAGATTGTCACAGACGACTTTTGAGATCCCAGTTTCATTCCCAAGGCTGCTATCAGGAAATCTTGCTGCCGGCCCTCTTGCTTTGATTTGTGAACTGCAGCTCTATTAGTTTTCCTCCCCGACCAAGACTCTTTGGATGGCATTTTGGAATTCAGAGGGAAGACGGAAACCCTGTATCGGTCTGTGTCTGTCGATGAACTCTAGGCAGGCAGCTAGCACACAAGCATTCTGCAGCCAGCACAGAACCTAACCAACAGAGCTGCGGCCACGCACAGCTCGGGAGGTGCGAGGGTGATGAAGCACTTCTTCGGGAGAGGCCGGCTAGCCAGGCAAATCAAATGCTTCTTTCTTCCTTTTTTTTTTTTTTAAAGGGTTCTATATTTAAGCTTCTGAAAACTTAAGAGGCTGAGCAGAAAAGCAGTCAGCTAATGTACAAAACCTTCAGCATCTCTCTTTAGGAACCCTTTTAAAAAGCTAGGCAATTCTGACAAATGACACATTGCTAAAAGCTTTCTTCTCCCTTCAGTACATTAATGTCCATTCTGAATGAAAGATGCCTACATACTGCCTGCAGTCAGTTTCTTGCAAGACACCCTGTGAACCAGCTCCCGGGAAGGTGGGGGAAGGGAGGGATTTGCCAGGGGAGGCGGGACTAGACTGGCCACAGTGAGAGAGGAGACAACCAATGAAAATCAAGTAACAGTATTTAAGTCCTGTGTTCCTCAACTCACTCTGTTTCTATCTTCTCTCATGTAAGATTTTTCTTGCTGGCTCAAGGAAAGAAGAAGAAAAAAACCAGTGGGAAGATAATGAGCAATGAATGAGTCATGCATTAGAAGCACAGGAAATTAACATACAGCACCAGATCTTTATTTTCCCTAAGCCACCACTGCCAGTTAACTTCTAAAAGGCTGACTGGTATCTCTCTTTGTACATGAAGCGGGGTGAGCTCTGAGGCATGCATGCAGCCTCCTCCTTTGTGCATTGTGGATGAAGGTCGGTTAACTTAAGCCAAATGCCATTAGTGATGAACAAAACTGGCATCTTGACAAAAACAAAACAAAACACCCAAAACCCCACAAACAAGCCAAAAAATCAGAAGTTTAACTAAGCATATTTTTTTCATGCAGAACAAAACTATGCATGTGATTAATTAATACCCTTGAATGGTCATTTTGTTTCCACTATGTACAGTTTTGCTGTTGACCTACACTTAATGGATAAAACCAATATTTTAGTTTTCTAATCTCACTATTTTTTGATCAGCTTCTGAGGCCACAGCAGGCAGGCAGGAGCAATCCCTCAGCTGCACAGGCTCAGGTATAGTGTGACTGCTTGCCAGACCCTGGATGCTTGTTTGCTGCTAAAGAAAGGGGGAAGCAGGGAGGAGACTCAAACCTAATTCCACTTGGGGGAAATATCTACAATTTCACTAAGGGGCTATGACAGGTTTAAGTTTTCCCATTTGGTCTTTGAATCATCTCCCATCTATTTTCTCATGCTACTTGATTAATTTTAATCTCTGATGGTTCTACTGTTATTCTGAAACTGTATTTAAATGAATTGGAGACTGGGGAAGGCACAGCTTAGTGGCAAAGTGCTTGGCATGTGCAAAGCACTAGGTTTGATCTCCAGCACCAACAAATAAATAAAAACACATGAATTTAATCAACTTACTAGTATAAATCATTTATATCTGACTTCATAATCTATAAAGTAGTATGAGTCCAATGAATATTCTAGTTTATAGTTCGGACATGAGTGGCCCTCACACTATCTATGTTAGACATTGGATACAATGAAGTATTTTGATTTCCTGGACACCCCTAATGTCTTTTTATTGCATTTAGTCCATAGTCATTTTATCTTTTTTTTTTTGGCTGTCCTAGGGATTGAACCCAGGTCTTCACATATACTAATCAAATTATCTGCTGCTGAGTATACAGCCCCTGCCCTCTTTTATTCTTTTACAACATTTATAAGCAAATAAAAGCAACATTAAGGGCTGGAGAGATGGTTTAGCAGTTAAAGTGCTTTCCTGTGAAGCCTAAGGACCAAGGTTCAGCAATACAGATCCCATGTTAGCCAGATGCATAAAAGTAAGGCAAGAGCAAGGTCGCACATGCCCATTAGGTGGCACAAGTATCTGGAGTTCTATTGCAGTGGCTGAGGCCCTGGTGCACCAATTCTGTCTCTCTTTCTCTTTCTAAAAAATTTTTTAAAGCAGACATTAATACATCTTCACAAGGTTCAGTTTCACAAATTTATAGCCTGAGATGATTAATATGAGACATAAAATTGAATCATTTCAAGAGGAAATATAGTGAATAAAGTTCCCTTGCCTAACCTATATTTCTTTTCACCTTAGACCTAGTGTGTTATGTGATGACTGAAACTAACCAACTCCTTGGAAGTACTCAGCCTAAAGTGAAGCTCATCTAATGTTCAGCAGGCAGAAAGAGAGACTAAGGAGCCGGGCATGGTGGTGCACGTCTTTAATCCCAGTACCCGGGAGGCAGAGGTAGGAGGATCGTCATGAGTTTGAGGCCACCTTGAGACTACATAGTTAATTCCAGGTCAGCCTAGGCCAGAGTGAGACCCTACCTCGAAAAACCAAAAAAAAAAAAAAAAAAAAAAAAAAAAAAAAAAAAAAAAGAGAGAGAGAGAGAGAGAGAAAGAGACTGAGGGTGAGGTTAACAGTATTTGTTCTTCAACAATGCGAAACCAACAATCAATTGTTTTGTGAGTATTCTGGCCCAGATCCCCTGCTTTAGAAAAATCTGGGTTTCAGCGGTACTCACCAATCTTCAACTAAGCACAAACATATTGGTAGACTTGCCCAGAAAAGCTATGGTCAGGTAAGGTGAACATTTTATTACTAAGAGATAAAGCTTACTGTAGACTCAGTAGAGTTGTAATCTTGCTTAATTTTTCTACTGATAAAGGCATGCTAGATTAATTACAATTTGGGAAAGACAGAAAACAGTAGCTTAGGGTGATGAAGGTGTCAAGTACTAGCAATCAGGTAAGGGTCTGGCCAATGTGGCAGCAACTGCACTTCTGCATTAGTGTGGGGCCAGCTTGTGAGCCACAAGAAGGGCAAGCTCTATAATTCTAACCACTATCAATGTTCTAGATAAATATATGTGACTTATGCTTATATGGATCTAGTAATTCTTGTAAAATATTTTATCTATTTATTAGAGAGATACACACAAAGAGGCAGAGACAGTGAGTATGGGCATGCCAGGGCTTCCTGTTACTGCAAAAAGAAATTCCAGATATCACGCTCTACTTCGTGCATCTAGCTTTACATGGGTACTGGGGAACTGAGTCCTGGCCATCAGGCTTTGCAAGCAAGAGCTTTTAACCACTGAGCCATCTCTCTAGCCCGTGTGTAGCCATTTTATCTCAGATCACAGTCATAGACTATTATAACTATCATTTGTACCAAATACTTATGTTCCAGGCATTCTGCTGAGTATTCTACTTACATAATCTCATGAAAGCTACAGATGAACCTTGTAAGGCTTACATATGTTACCCTCATTCCACCCTTGAGAAGATTGATGAGGTATACCCAAAGTTGCACACTAAAAGAGGCAGAGCTGAGCTCTTAAGGGCTATGGTAGATCCCCTCAAGTGAGAAAACAGGAGAAACTATGGAGACTGACAAACTGTTTTCTTGAGTCTATTCAAGGTGGATCATCTGTTGTTTTCCTTCAGTTTCAAAGATGAAAATGTAAAACTGTCTTGGATGGAAAGGGGTTGTGAGTGGAAAAAGTTTAAGAAGCCTTTGCCCATACCATACAGCATGCTGAAAACTTGTCCTTCATTTGTATTAGAGCCTCTATCACCGACACTCTAGCTCCAACCTTATCTTTTCAAAGGAATGTGATGACAAGGATGCTAGCTGAGGATGCAAGGCTGGGAGGAGGATGGAAAGTGTAAAGGAAAGGAGATCAGAGGTGTTGGGGAAACGGATCAGCAGTTAAAGATGCTTCTTTACAAAGCCTGCCAGCCCAGACTCGATTCCATAATGCCTTTGTAAAGCCAGATGCACAAAACGGCACATGCATTTGAAGTTCTTTTCAGTGGCAAGAGGCCCTGGTGTGCTCATTCATTCTTTCCCTTCAATCTGCTTCCAAATAAATAAAAATATTTAACACCTAGTTTTCTAAAAATATACTTTATTTATTTGAGAGAGAAAGAGACAGAGAGATAGAGAGAATGGGTATGCCAGGGCCTCCGTCCACTGCAAACGAACTCCAGACGCATGCGCCCCCTTGTGCATCTGGCTAACGTGGGTCCTAGGGAATCAAACCAGGGTCCTTTGGCTTTGCAGGCAAATGCCTTAACCACTAACCCATCTCTCCAGCCCAACACATAGTTTTCTTTTAAAAAAAGAACAAAATCAGATAATATGTGGAAAAAAAATTCTGCATTCTTTCCGGCATAACAACTCATCACTAAATGAAAAGTTTCTTTTCTTTTCCTTGTAGCCAAGGATCTGTATTTCCAAGATTAGTATTAATTAATAATATAATGTGTCTATGGCATGGATTAAAAACCAGGACCACTGTCCTATACCATGTGGACACACTGAAGTATCATCATTTTATAATTTTCACCCTAGCCTGACCTGGCAATTTTAAGCTTCAGAAGCCCTATGATCAAATTCTGAGTCATCCCAACCAACCCTCTGTTTACAGGAGAAAGAGCCTTAACAACTTACTCACGCTAAAGTACAAATGACTGGTTATTCTTCCTTTTCCACACTGTCTGATTTTAAATACAGAACCAAAACTTTGACCAAAGGAATAAACCTGAGTATCAGTATCTGCTTGTAGTAGGAACCTCAGGCAACATAAAGGGCTAGCTTCTTGAACACCCTGGCCATACCACAGATCCATCAGTACAATGTTGCTTGAGCTCCATCCCCAAGGCACCTCACACCAAATGTTCTACTGGGCACATCCTGTGGCTTGGAGAAGTAGAAAAGCTAGGTTTACTCTTTTAATAGAAGTATGAACCACAGCCTTTCTTTTCCTATAACAAGATGCAACATGAAAATTTGTGGATTCAAAAAAAAATCCAACTCACTCCACTATATTTATATTATTTATACCTTCATCCCCTGAATCATCATTTGTAGTCTAATTTTTCTCTATTAAAGTCAAGAGTGGAATATATTCCAAGATACCAACCAACAATGTTTCAACTTCTGTCAATTAACTGACAACAGCAGAGCACTGTACTAGTAAATGCTTTACATGCATGATGTCATCTAGTTGTTGAAACAAGGTACATGTGATAATTGTCATTTTATAATGAAGGAACAAGTTCAGAAGTACCTTGTTGAATGCCATCTAACTAGGAAGAGGTAAAAACAGGACTACAGCCCAGTTTCTGTGACTTCAAATTCTTTTTTTGTTTTGTTTTGTTTTGTTTTTTTGAGGTAGGGTCTCACTCTAGCTCAGGCTGACCTGGAATTCACTCTGTATTCTCAGGGTGGCCTTGAGCTCATGGTGATCCTCCTACTTCTGCCTCCCGAATGCTGGGATTAAAGGCATGTGCTACCATGCCCGACATTTTTTTTACTATCTTGCCTTTCATATTATGTGTTGTTAACATGCACTTCTGAAAAGTTATCCCTAGAATAAATTCCTAGATCATTTATATTCTAGTGCCTCACAGATCATTAAGCATTTTAGTACTGTTACAACTGATTTTGTAGTTTCTATCAGATTCAATACTTAATCAAAATTTCCAAATGGATTTTAAACCGAACATTAGAAACTGCAATTTTAGAACTTTTAAATTCCTCATTATGTTGGGATAAGTAAAGTTATATGCTGCACAAGAAACTCTTACATTCTGTTGTGGCTCTAAATTTTTATGTCACTGCAGTAGTCACATCATAATTTCTAACTCGGTCTTCATTACTGCTCTGGCATTAACAGAATATCTATCTGAAACCCACATAACAGCCACCTAAACTAGTAAGGCACATCAGTGCGGTCATTTCATGTATAATAAATTTAAAATACATGTTAACATCACCATTGCCACATATTGACTACTCTAATATACTCCCTATTTACTGTTCACATTTAAGATATCAGAATACACAATGCAAACACAAGTACAGCCGTAGAAATCCTTATTATTCCAAACAACAGAAATAAGATAAGCCTCCAACTGCAGTTCTGAGGGAGCGTTTCTACTCTGTGTGCATACCACCATATCCAGGGAGGAGGGAAGGAGAGGCACAGGGCTTGGTTTCTAAACCAAACCACTTAGTTGACAAAGTTGCTTAGATTTTCTAAGTTCTGTCCAGAATAAATGAACATTATGGCCTTCTTTATATTTTAAACATAAATTCAATTGGAAAAAGGAGGGCTAATACCCATTGGGAACACCGATGTGCTAGAAGATTCACTATGTGTATATGAAGATGGCCAGCTGGCTATAGGAAGTGGGTCTTCATTAGATACCTTTAGCAAATGTATAATGACCTTTGGCAGGATACCCAGTACCCGGTACCTACTCTAGCAGGCTCAGACACTTAATTTTCATTAGCACAAAGGTATTTGTCTGTTTCTCAAAGGGAAAACTGGTATTATTTTCAAGCTCAGGAGACTGGCAGCTGAATCAGAATGATAGTTACTTAGTCTATAACAGATATAATACTACACAGTGATCAAAACATGGGGGTCCAACATGCATTTTGATAACACCTTAACCCTGGGAATCAAAACTCACTAAGAAATTGGTAAAAATAGGATAAGAATAAGTAGAGTGGGTTAGAAGCACTATATATTTAAGATTGAATCCTCCAGATTTATAAGTAGTCATTTAGTGGGACTTCTTCACTTTATAAGCCATTTCTAACGTTTATGGTATCGATCTAATCTGTCTCTGTCTGTCTGTAGTGTGTATGTGTGTGTGTGTGTATTCATATGCATGTGAGCATACTTTTGAGTACTAATATTCACGTGAGTGAAGAGGCTAGAGGTCAACACAGTATCTTCCTCAATTGCTCTTCATCTTATTTTTTGAGACAGGTTCTCTTACTGAACCTGAAGCTCACAGAATCAGATAGACTAGCTACCCAGCAGTTCCTGGAGATCCTCTGCTTCCCTAGTGCTGGGGTTACAACAAACGTCACTATGCCCAGCTTTTATATGAGCTCTGGAGACCTGAACTCTGGTCCTCAGGCTTGCCATCTCCCTTCTCCTCTTCCTCTCTCACCTCCTCAGGTATATTAGATGAACAAAAAGCGAATTCCTAAGATAGTTCTTGGAAGGTGGTGGTTTGTAACCCTAATGTATTGATAAATGTTTGGGGGAGATAAATCATGAAGGGAAGATGCTGTCCTTATCTTAAATTCTGAGCTGCAGGTTAATATATATAACAGTCTAACTCTCCACGCTATGTGGGTACTGGCAGTGAAAGTTGTGTAGTGATGATCACAGACACAAGTCTCTTCCTAATGAAAAGCTGAAAAGAACCCTTACAGGAACTTCCCCTCTAAGCTCACCACCAAGTGAATCTCAGTCATATTTCAGGAGAAATAGGTCACTGCATTCTGACCTTGCATTCTAACCAGATCTTTGATACCTTTTACTCATAGGACTTTTAAAGTATTAGTACTGTTCTAAAACAACAGAGATGATCAAGTTAGAGAAGCCCAATACTTTATAATTGGGGCCCTTAAACCCTGTGCAAGACTCCAGAATTATAAATATTTTTACTCTCTTAAGGAGACTTTTTAATTGTAATATATGTCCATAAAAATACAAATAAAAAAGTAGACTCAAGATGATACCATGAAGAGGGTTTTCAGACTTTATTTTTTAAAATATTTATTTAAGGAAAGGAGGGAAGGAAAGAGGAAGAGGGGAAGAAGGGAAAGAAGAAAGGAGGGGGAGAGAGGGAGAGAGAAACCAGTCTATCACCATGTAAGCTAAGTCTTGTATTTCCAGTTTTACTCATCCCTCCACTGACTTGTTGCTTAGGTGAGATAGAACCCAAGTCACAGCCTGGCATAGTGGTGCACGCCTTTAATCCCAGCACTCGGGAGGCAGAGGTAGGAGGATCACTGTGAGTTCGAGGCCAGCCTGAGACTACATAGTGAATTCCAGGTCAGCCTGGACCAGAGTGGAAACCCTACCTCGGAACAAAAAACAAACAAACAAACAAAAACAAAAACAAACCCAAGTCACCTGCTTGTTTTTTTTAATATAATTTATATTTATTTAGGAGAGGGAAAGAGGCAGAGTGAGAGAGAGAGAAAGAGAATGGGCATGCCAGGGCCTCCAGCCACTGCGAATGAACTCCAGATGCATGTGCCACCTTGTACATTTGGCTTACGTGGGTATTGGAGAATCTAACCAAGGTCATTTGGCTTTTTAGGCAAGCACCTTAACTGCTAAGCCATCTTTGCAGCCCCTTACCTGCTTATTTTAAAAAGGACATTTACAGACATATCTATACTTAACTTATAAAAGCTTGTTTTCCATATATAGAAAAAGTTTGATTGGAATATTCCAGGTGTAATTTACTTAAATATTCATTTTGCATATTTAAAATATCTTAAATATTTCAAACATCTATTCAATCATAATAAATGTTGATGCATGGTATAAAGTAGGAGATTTGTTAAGTTCAAACATACTTGTGAAAAACTGTTTTATAAACTAGAAATGATAATAACAGCCTGAAGGCAAAACAATTGCTTCAACAATTAAGCAAGGAAGAAGAATCAGCAGAAACACAATTCACAAACGTGTTATTGTCCACCTTGCCATAGACATTCACTTTTCAATGTCTCTATTGTGCTGCATCTTTATATCAAGATAATGATGTTTTTGAAATAACAGTAACTTGCTTTGGGGGGACTTTCTAAAACTTAAAAAAAATATTTGCAAGTAGAGAAAGAGAGAGAGAGAAGAGAGAGAGACAGAATGGATGCACCAGGGCTTCCAGCTGCTAGAAATGAACTCCAGATGCATGCACCACCTTGTGCATCTGGCTTTATATCTGGATCATTATGCTTTATAGGCAAGTGTCTTAACCTCTGAACTATCTCTCCACCCCCTAAAACAAACTTTTTATATCCTTTCCCTAATATTCTATTTCATTAAATTGTTTCATGAAGGAAACTTTAGCAATACATAATTTGGATGCTTTCCTTAATGCCAGTGAGCCTTTTTTATACATGCCATGTCTCAAATGGAACTCAACATCTTAACAGGGATGAGAGGCATTTGTACAAGGCCAGAAAGTGATCATTATGTTAAGAAAGAAGACACACAAAGACCGACTGTAACTTTGGCTCTTATGAGAAAGAAGAAAAGATTAAAGCCTGACTTAACTTCTTTTAGTGACATTTCAATGTATCTAGAGGCACCTACTTGGCTGATCTGCTCCTCCACAAAGGATATGTTAAAGAGAAGTAGCTTAACAGGGCAACTAAAGAGCTAAAACTGCCAAGGTCAAATGCTATTTAAGGTTACCCAGCCAAGTGAGGCCAGCAACAGCCAGTGAACAGGGATGAACACTACCTCTGAACTAGTATCCATGCTTGTTTAATACAAACAGGTTATAATTGCAACTTTTTAAAACGGATGCTCTAGGAGGACAGGTGGATTTGTCTTATCTAGTTTCAGAACAGGCCTGAGTACCTAAAGTAGCTTTAGAAAACCTCTTCTAGCCCTAGGTCTGATTCTATGCTGCATATCATTCATGCTGCATATCAAGAAGTAATTTGTAGGGCTGCTCAGATGGCTCAGTGGATGAAATGCTGGCAAAACATGTGAATACCTGAGTCTGGATCCCCAGAACCCATATAAATGCCAAATGCTGTGGTAGGCATTTGTAATCCCAGCACGTCTATGGCAAGAAGGGAGACAGAGTCAGGAGAATTTTTTAGAAGCTTGAGGGTTAGATAGTCTGGCAACACAATGAACAATGACAGAGACTACCTCAAACACACACACACACCACATATTCACACCAAAAAGGGAAGTAATATGTGATATAATTGGTGTAATAATCCCATCTTTTATAATAATTTTAATTATTGTATTTTTCTGCTAATGTAGACACACTAAACTGTAGACTCATCGTTAGCACTGTATCAAATCAGCAGCACTCACACATTACTTAGACCTGCAAGTGCTTTTTCACATACACTATTTCATTCTATTCTCACATTTCTGTTTTTTTTTTTTTTTTTTTTTGGGGGGGGGTTCCAAGGTAGGGTCTCACTCTGGTCCAGGCTGACCTGGAATTAACTACGTAGTCTCAGGGTGGCCTTGAACTCTCGGCAATCCTCCTACCTCTGCCTCCCGAGTGCTGGGATTAAAGGCGTGCGCCACCACGCCCGGCTACATTTCTGTTTTTGAAAAAGGAAACTCAGTACATTAGGGCATTTAGGGCAGAAAAGTCAAAGCAACCATGGTGGAAACACACGTCCTGGTTTCACTCCCTAGCCTCTCTCCATTGTGCTTCACTGTGACCTGGAGACATGATCACCCAAGTGAGTGATGTCAACGAACAACCCTATTATACGGCCCAGGGAACACATAGTTCTCAGCAGAAATAGTCACAGCTGAGAATGACCATCCCTCAGTCAGTTCTAAGTATGACAAGTGATACAACATATTTACAACATGGTTAGTGTATTACTGAGCTTTCTGTAACTGTGACAAAATGCCCATGAATCAACTTAAAAGGTGGGAAAGGGTTATTTTGGCTCACTGTTTCAAAGGCTTCAGCCCATGGTTGCTTGGTCCTGTTGCCATGGGTCTGAGGTGGTACCATGGGGAGAGTTGGGCAGAAGTCAGTTCACCACATGGCAGACAGGAAGCAAAGAGACTCACAGAAAAGGGCTGAGGTCATGATACCTTCATCCAAGGCACATGTCTAATGACCCAGTTTCCATTAGCTCCATCTCTGCACAAAAGATTCCTTGATCTCCCAACATCACCATGGCTATGGACCGGACCTTCAGCACATGGGTCTTTGGAGATCACTATTACAAACTAAAGCAGCCCTGACAATTTTGGCACTTTCAATGTCTTGTTTGTGATTCTGCCTGTGGTAGGCAAAGTGATTGTACTTAGTCACAGGCGGTCTTTGTCAGGTGTCTATCAGGGCTTGAAGGAGACTTCTGATATGCTTTCTCTGCTTTTACATTTAAAAAGTGAGTTCCAGGCCAGCCTATGCTAGATAGTGAGACCTAGAAACAACACAAAACAGAAATGGGTAAATTTTCCATTTAAACCCACCAAACAGACATGCAATTTAGAAGATGGAAAGTCATTCCAATTGCATGTGTAAACAACTAAGTCTTGAGTTTCACAACAGAGATTCCAGGTTGACCAATGCAGAACTTACATGATTAAGATGTGTTTTTATTTTATTTATTTTTTGAATTTTATTAATTAATTTATTTATTTGAGAGAAAGAGAGAAGAAGAGAGAGAGGCAGATAGGGAGTGGGCACGCCAGGGCCTCTAGCCACTGTAAACAAACTCCAGATACATGCACCACCTTGTGCATCTGGCTTACGTGGGTCCTGGAGAATCAAACTTAGGTCCTTTGCCTTTGCAGGCTAGTCCACTAAGCTAATGGCTTAACTGCTGCATTCATTCATTCATTCATTCATTCATTATTTTTTGGGAGAGAGACTCAGAGAGAGAGGGAGAGGAAGACAGATAGAGATGGGTGCGCCCAGCAGCCTCTCAGCTGCTGTGAATGAAATCCAGATGTGTGCGCCCCCTTGTGGTCAAGTGCAGCATTGCACCCTTGCATCACTTTGCAGCTGGGTAAACGTGGGACCTGGAGATTGTAACTGCTGGAGACTGGAACCAGCATTCTTAGGCTTAGGAGGCAGGTGCCTTAATCACTAAGCCATCTCTCCAGTCCTGCATTTTTATTTTTAAAAAATGTAACACTAAATAAATATTTTGAGTAGTGGAGGTATGGCTTAAGAAAGTATACTTTATCTACTCTATGAATTCACAATATGCACAATACTAAGTGCTCATAAATAATTTTCACTCAACAAGTGCTTCACTGAGTTGTATGTACTGTGGTTTTACCAATAAAACTTATGAAAACCAGAGAATAGAGCCACATGATATTTTACAAGGGCCATATATTAACAAATAAAATATACCTTTCATGAATAAATTATGATTGGGATACGTATTAACAGATAATGTGCTTCAAAAGCTTTCCAAGGCTTGAACACAGGGGAGTACGTCAACATTTCGTATAGTCCTTTATCAGAAATAATGCAGACAGGGAGCTAAAGTTTATAAATTCCTAAATCTAGTGGATCTCTTTTGCATAAAGAGTAGAAACTAGTTTTTAGAGAAATTTTAAGCAAAATTTAGTGTATCTCTAATTAAGTGGTTGAGTCAAGACAATCTGTAAAAGAATCAAAGCTCAACCCAAGAGTCACCTAGTATCTCAGGTAAGGGACTGGCAATAAGGCTCTTAGGAAGTCAGTTTCGTTTTCCATCAGACTGGCATGACGAGAGCACCTACACCTCATGAATGTGCTTGGAGAAGAAGAGGTGTGCATGCAAGATGTGCAGAGTGCAGCAATACATCTCAGGATCCAACATGAAGTAAGTGTGCCTGACTTGCAGAGACGAGGTGGTGGTCATGTTGGCAGTGTTGGTAAGACTGAAATTGCTCTTACCACTTTAACATGATGCTTAGAAAAAGTAGGTATAGCCAGGCGTGGTGGCGCACGCCTTTAATCCCAGCACTTGGGAGGCAGAGGTAGGAGGATTGCCATGAGTTCGAGGCCACCCTGAGACTACATAGCTAATTCCAGGTCAGCCTGGACCAGAGTGAAACCCTACCTCGAAAAACCAAACCAAACCAAACCAAACAAACAAACAAAAAACAACAAAAAAACGCTTGCATTTCTGTGTTGAAACTATGTTAGTAAGATGTTATAGTTGGTCAGAGATAAAAGGAAAAAAGACATTTTGAACATTGTTTCCTCACTTGACAGCCAAAATGGATGCAAAACAATGAACTGACAACATGTTAGGAAATCTGTGACAACATAGGTATCTTAGCAACATGGCTGACTAAAGAAGACACTGAACTGAAAACATTTGTGGAGCCGAGAACATGTGCCACCTGGGATAAGAAGGATGCTTAGAATTTTGAAGTGTAGGTTTAATTTTTAAAGATTGTTGCTCATTGTGATTTATATTTACAGAACCAAAACAAGTATTACAAAAAGTTGCATGAAAATTCCTCAATGAATAAAAGCTCTACAAGAATAAGTTGTAAGACAATATGGGAAGGAAACAGAATTCGGGATGGGCACTATCTGTCATTAGTGAGTGTAGGTCCAACCTCTGATCACTTTTCCTTCTATTAACAAACCTATTCCAAGATGAAATTAATCATTTCAAATGAATATCATAACAATATATTAAAAGAATGATTTATCTTAAAAACTTGCCTAAAATATCTACTGTAAAATTAGCTATAGAAAGCTTTTTATTAAAAAGTGTATGTAGCTGGGCGTGGTGGCGTATGCCTTTAATCCTAGCACTTGAGAGGCAGAGGTAGGAGGATCGCCGTGAGTTCGAGGCTACCCTGAGACTACATAGTGAATTCCAGGTCAACCTGGGCTAGAGTGAGACCCTACCTCAAAAAACCAAAACCAAAACAAAACAAAACAAACAAAATAGTGGATGTTTTTATTATATTTTTCACTGTCAAAATACTAAACATGTCATCAGTTCAATGTTTCATGGGAAAATGTACTAAGTATTGGGAAACTCCAAGTCCTCAACAACCAAAATGGATGCACAAAAATGAACTGAAAACGTGTCAGAGGGAAAGTCGATGATAACTAGGTATCTTAGCAACATAGCTATTTTCATTTTGAAAAGAACCAGGTCTCTGAGACATTAAGCATAGAATTTAATGCATTACATTATATATATTATATAGTTATACTGCTTTTTATTTTCATTTTTGTGTTTATTTATTTGAGACCCAGAGAAAAACAGAGAAAGAAGCAAATAGAGACTGAGTGTGGGCATGCTAGGGCTTCTGCCACTGTAAACAAATTCCAGGCACATGTGCTACTTTGTGCATCTGGCTTTTGGTGGGTTTAGGGGAATTGAACCCACATTATCTGGATTTGCAAGTAAGCACCTTAAACCACTGAGACATCTCTCCAGCCCAGGCAATACTGCTTTTAATGAACAATAGCATGTAGGGAATCTGAGGTATTTCTGACAGCACTTTCCTATGTGACATCCCTGCATACTTGATATGCATACTCTGCACTGCATGAGATATCACACCCCAAAACACCAACAGACACTGCCTGAAATACCTTGGCTCAGACCAGAGACGACTGTGCAGTGATTTTACTGTAAAGTTTTCTGTTCTTTCAGAAGCAGAATGTTATAATTACTAAGAACAAAGACTTCTATCTTCCTACTGTTATTCCTTAGTGTCTAACACCAAAATTGTGTATCTTTAGATTGTATTATGTTAAAATGTTTAATTTTAAAACTGCTGTTTGGATTGCTGCCTTGAGTTTCATAAAATAATCACAAGTTAATTTTAGCTTTGGATTAGGAAAAAACTTCCAAAAATTTCTAAAATGGCCCTAAATATGTACTATGTATTTACATGAGGTGGCATTCTCAGTATTGATGTTTATGAAATCAAAATACTGATCAACTCTGAAAAATAGTAAAGATGTTTTATGTCCTTCAATATCAAATATTTAGCAAAAAATTCTTTATGTAAAAATAAACAGCCATATCCGCTTCATTGATATGAACATTTGCTGGGCTTTAATAAATGGTAAAATTATACATATACCAAAGAGTTGCTTTTAAAAAATTTCTTGGGCTGGGGCTGGAGAGATGGCTTAGCGGTTAAGGCATTTGCCTAAAAAGACAACAGACCTTGGTTTCATTCCCCAGGACCCATGTAAGCCAGATGCACAAGAAGGTTCATGCTTGTGGAGTTCGTTTGCAGTGGTTGAAAGCCCTAGCGTGCCATATACACACACACACACACACACACACACACACACTCTCTCTCTCTCTCTCTCTGCCTTTTTCTCTATCTTAAATAAATAAATAAATAAATAAAATACTTTAAATTTTTTCTTGGGCTGGAGAGATGGCTTAGTGGTTAAGGTATTTGCTGTTAAAGCCAAAGGACCCAGGTTTAATTCCTCAGTACCCATGTAAAGGTGGATGATCAAGGTGGCACTTGTATCTGGAGTTCGTTTGCAGTGGCTAGAGGCCCTAGAATACACATTCTCCCTCTTTCTCTCTCTCAAACAAAAAAATTTTTTTATAAGTTTATAACTTATCAGTGTATGTTTGATCTGTTCACCTGTTTTATATAATTACTTACATGCAGTTGTGTGAAAATGTTATAGGCAGAAAGAGATTGTGAGTGAATTTAAGAAGCTCTGTTCTAGAAAATAAATAAAGGGAGCCTTCCACCTAAAATGAAACAAGAAATCAGTGATAAAATACAAACTTTCTACTAAATATTACAATTCTGGAAAATATGTATTTGATTTTCTGAGGTTAACAGTCTACAACTTTCTTGATGAGATTAATAATGATACTAACATATATATATATATATATATATTGAGACAGAGAGAGGAGAGGAAGACAGATAGAGATGGGCACACCAGCAGTCTCTCAGCTGCTGCAAACGAAATGCAGATGTGTGCGCCCCTTGTGGTCAAGTGCGGCATTGCACCCTTGTATCACTTTGCATCTGGCTAAACGTGGGACCTGGAGATTGGAACCGGCATTCTTAGGCTTAGGAGGCAGGTGCCTTAACCGCTAAGCCATCTCTCTAGCCCACAAATATGTTTTTTATCATCATTGTATGAAACATGTCTGGCTGGGGAGATGGCTCAGCAGTTAAAGTGCTTGCTTGCAGGCCGGGTGTGGTGGTACATGCCTTTAATCCCCGTACTTGGGAGGCAGAGGTAGGTAGATTGCTCTGAGTTCAAGGCCAACCTGAGAATACATAGTGAATTCCAGATCAGCCTGGACTAGAGAGTGAGACCCTACCTAGATTAAAAAAAAAAGTGCTTGTTTGCAAAGCCTGCTGGCCAATGGTCAATTTACCCCCATAAAGCCAGATGCACAAAGTGGTACATGTGACTGGAGTTCATTTGTAGTGACAAGAGGCCCTGGAACATCCATTCTTGCTCTGTTTGTTAATAAATAAAAATACTCTTTAAATGTGTCAATGTTTGTAGAAACTACACAACTCACTGAACCAGTCAGTATTTTCCAAATGACCAGTGCAGCTGATGTAACAGAATCATAACAGTTCACAGACCCAAGTTCAACACAGACCAGCAGATTTCAGTGTAACAGTAAGAAATTATTACTGATAAGGTTTCAGATCCCATTTGTAAATGAAATTATTTTGGTAGAGTGTCAAAGAGGAACATCCACTATTATTTGAAAAGGTGATTAAAATTCATCTTTGAAAAAAAATTGCCAGAATTTCTCATACTCCAACCCAAATGACCTATCACTGCAGATGGAATGCAGAAACATTTATAATAGCTCATTTTCCCCTTAACATTAGGACATAAGTTAGAGAAATTTATAGAATGTAAAACAACAGCATTCTGAAGCCCACACTAGACTTGAACTCAAGGCTATCATCCTGCTTCAGCTTCCAAAGCACTGGCATCACAGGAATGTGCTACTATGTGGCTTGACAATGCAAGTTTTCCAAAGGTTTATGTTTATTAAAAAAATGATTATCATAATAAGGCAATTTCAATAATATTGTGTTCTTAAAATAACTTTTAAAAATTTTATTAGTTAGGTACATACTCAGTGTGTAAATAGCACATGTTGGTACCATCCTTAGCCTCCTCCCCGCCTTCCCCCTCCAAAAAGACTCTCCTCATTAGGGATGCCAGTTATCCCCATGGGGATTGTGGGTCGTGCATTGTGGGGGTAACCATTAGTTATGGGCAAGAAGTAATGTCTCTGTGCATAATGTTCCAATTTGTGGCTCTAACAGTCTTTCTGCCCCCTGAATTTCCTTGAGCCATGTGTTGGGTTTGCTTTAGGTCTACTTCAGTGACGAGGTCTTGGGAGCCTCTGTGTCTCTGGTTAAAATAACTTTTTAAAAAATGTTTTAGGGCTGGAGAGATGGCTTAGTGGTTAAGGTGCATGCCTATGAAGCCTAAGGACCCAGGTTCTATTCTCCAGGTCCCACATAAGCCAGATGCACATCATGGCGCATGCATCTGGAGTTCATTTGCAGCGGCTAGAAGCCCTAGCATGCCCATTCTCATTCTCTCCCCCAGCCCCTGACTGTAATAAATAAATTAAAATTAAAAATCTAAAAACAATGCTTTAATTCCCAGCATAATAAATACCAACAGAAATAACTCAAATAAGCAGTCTTTTTTGAAATTTTCAATAATTTTAAATATTAGAGTCCTAAATCCAGAGAGTGCGAGAATCAGATTTATCCTTTACTGTGCACAAGAATCACAGCATGTACTGAAAGATAAACACCTAATATAAGTGTATGGGTTCCAGCCTGAATTCTCTGCAACAAAATTTTTGTTTTATATAATTTTTATATAAAAATCTTTATTTTATATAAAGTTTATGTGGTGAGTACTGGGAAGATGGCTCAATGGATAACAAGTTACTGAACAAGTGATGTATATGAAAGTTCATATCCCCAGAAAGCTAGACACTGTAGCACAAGTGTTTGAAGTAGTAAACAATGAGAAATCCTGCCTCAAACAAGATGGAAAGTAAAGACCAGCACCCAAAGTTGTCCTGTGACCTCCAAACATGTGCCATGGCACACACATGCCTGTGCACATACACATCATACACACATCAAAAAATAAAATCTAGCCGGGCGTGGAGGCACACGCCTTTAATCCCAGCACTCGGGAGGCAGAGGTAGGAGGATCGTCGAGAGTTTGATGCCACCCTGAGACTACATAGTGAATTCCAGGTCAGCCTGGACCAGAGTGAGACCCTACCTTGCAAAACCAAAAAAAGAAAAATAAATAAAAAGAAAATCTAACTTTGAAAAAAAAAACAGCAAGAACATGATCTGATCTTACTTTGGTCAAGTCTATTTTCTACTATGTACCTGAGAACTATAAACACTATTATAAAGCTGTGTTTTTTTCATTTTGTTCACTATTTTATTTCTTAAAAGCACTATCATTTGTAATAACATCTTTAATTTTCATTTATGAAATACTAACCCTTATTAATTGTTATTGGTTTCCCTGTAAGGAATAGCATGGAAGATGATGAACAATCAAACTGCTAATGTCCTAAGACCATTCATTTGCTTGTTTCTTTTTTTTCTACTTGTACATTATAATAAACTTTCTATAGTAAGTTTTATATGTGGTCTCTGAGTAGCAATTTCAAAAGCATTTCAACTGCCTTGAAAACCTTGTTTACTTAGGAGGTGACTATCAACTCAGAGGTCTTCTGTCAGTGTTAAAGAGTTAAATAAGCTTCTACCTTGACAATGAAATGCTAATAAGCACTTTGAAGACTGAAAAGATGAAAACCTGAAGTTGATAACCTGAATTTAAGTCAACTGTCAAAGACATGAAAGTGTTAAGACTTACTTTAAATAAAATAAATGTGGTAATGCTTTATTTTAGTATTATCAACAGACTTAATATGCAGATAAATTAATTTTATATGGCTCAATTATTAAAAATGTAAAGAGTACTAAGGATAGTATTGTTACTATTCCCATGTTTAATTATTATAAACTTTACACATTTATTTATAATCAATACTAGATATAAATTTTTATATATTTAATTTTTTGTTGATGCATGTGCAAGGTTGCAATTGTACACAAGATGGTACATGTGTCTTGACTTTAACTGCCATGGCTGGAGGCCCTGGCATACATATTCTCTCTCTCATAAAAAATAAAGGCTATGGCCGGGCGTGGTGGCACACGCCTTTAATCCCAGCACTCGGGAGGCAGAGATAGGAGGATTGCTGTGAGTTCAAGGCCACCCTGAGACTACATAGTGAATTCCAGGTCAGCCTGGGCCAGAGTGAGACCCTACCTCGAAAAACCAAAAAAAAAAAAAAAAAAAAAAAAAAAAAAAAAAAAGGCTATGATATTAAAACACATACATAGAATCCCTTGATAACTCACTATAATCCTATAATCCCTAAAGAGATCCATGTTAGTATAAAATCTATCCCTAAGAGTGTCATAAGGACTATAGGAGATAAGCTGGTTAAGAATTTTATACTTTCACACAATGTCCAATAAACAAAGGCTCAATAAATATTACTTCTGTAGTTATTCTCAGAGTTACAGCCCTTAGTAATGTATACTAGGGACCTAGAGAAGTCCTAAATTTCCTGAGGCCAAAGGAGATTATGTGGCATCCTCAAAGATTTCCAACCTTTGTCAGTGGCAGAGCCAAGTCTATACTTAAAACTGGATGTCTCCAATGGGGATCTATCCCTGATCTGGACGTCTCCAGTGGGACCTACCCCTGAGAATCTGGACGTCTCCAGCGGGTTCTATTCCTTAAAATGACATGTTTTCAGAAGTCAAGAATCTTAAATCTGAAAAATATCTCTTGAGGGTTAACAAAGAGAACTTACAGTAGAAAATTATGACAGTTAGAATTGCTATGAAGCTGGGTCCTTCATTTGATGACAGAGATGAATGATGTGTTTAAGCAAGATCATTTAAAGTTTTAGAAGTAGGATTCAAGTCTCTTCCAAAAGGGGGTGCCCAATTAAAAAAAAAAAACTGGTGGTTTTGTGTATATGTGTGAGGGTGGGGTGGGGAGTTGCTGGGTAAAAGGATATAATGTGATACAGCTTTTTCTGAAGGATCTCTACTTGAGAAATAAAGGCAGATCTTTGCAGAAAACAAATGTCAAAAAACATGGAATTAAGAGAAATGGCAGGAAGATATCCTTTGAGCCAGATGCTGTAGATTATTACACAACTAGGCCAAATGGATACAGAATAGCACAGCTAGCCAAATTCCATCTTTACTTTCTTTCCTTTTCTCTTTCATTCTTTCCCTCTTCCCTTTCCTGTACTAGGCTTCATGCATGCTAAGCAAGCTCTCTACTCTCCACTGACCTAATTCTCAAGCCCTCTTTTTACTTTTTGTTTAAATTTTATTTATTTTTGGAGAGAGACCAGAGAGAGACAGACAGAGAGGGAGAGGGAGACAGTTTAGAGATGGGCGCGCCAGCAGTCTCTCAGCTGCTGTGAACGAAATCCAGATGTGTGCGCCCCCTTGTGGGCAAGTGTGGCATTGCGCCCTTGTGTCACTTTGCATCTAGCTAAACGTGGGACCTGGAGATTGGAACCGGGTTCTTAGGCTTAGCAGGTGGGCGCCTTAACCGCTAAGCCATCTCTCCAGCCCTCTTTTTACTTTTTAAGACAGAATCTCCCTAAGTTTACCCTCCTCTGCCACCACCCCCAAAAGAAAAGAAATTAGGATAAAGTAATGGGTTCTCCCTAAATTAACATCCTCACTTGTCTATGTTCTAGTAGATTTTTCCTAAGAGAGGAAATTGGCTCCAGGAATTTTCATAGCTCATCCATGGTCATTCCTTGACCAAAAGAATATTGTTTTTCACCAAGTTCTCAGGAGAGAACTCTAATGTACAGCTTAGCTTCTTATACTGTGCATATGAGATCACATAACTTGAATGTGAGGGCTGTGAACAATCTGGTAATAATGAAAGGTTTCTGAATACACAATGACAAAAATTTAATTCAAACCCAAATACATAATAAATGCCATGTTTCTTGTAGCACTAACCTGTACTGTGTCAGGTGACTTTACTGCAGCCTTGGTTCTGAGTACCCAACACACACACACACTTTGCACCAACAAACATTGCCTAAAATGCCTTGGCTCAGAGTCTATTATTTTAACTGTACCTGCTCTTATAGAACTATAATGGGTTAATTACAAAAAAAAAAAAACCTTCTAATCTTTTTTCCTAACTATCATTCCTCAGTAAATGCCAAATTAGCATAGTTCTGGGTTGTACATTACAACATTCATACACACATAAATATTTACTCATTTACTTAGAGTAAGGTCTTACTTTGAAGCTGTAATTGGCCTAAAACTGTAGATGGCCAATCCTCTTGCCTCTGCCTCCTAAGTGCTGAGATTATAGGCATGCACCACCAGGCCTGGATAGAAGCCTTGATTTTAAAAATTGCTCTTTGAGTTGCTGAGATGATGTTCATGAAAAATCACTAAAATGAATTTTGGCTTGGCATTAGGACAGAATTTCTAACAATTTATGAAATGGCCATACATACAGTTCTGCAGTTTTGTATTATGTATTTATACAAAGTTGCATTCTCAGCAATGACAATTATAGAATCAAAATACTGAACAACTCTAAAAATGCTAAAGGTGCTCCACATCCTACAGTGTCATATATTTAGCCAACATTCAATTTATTTATTTATTTATTTATTTATTTATTTATTTATTTATTTATTTATTTATTTATTTTGGCTTTTCGAGGTAGGGTCTCACTCTAGCTCAGGCTGAGCTGGAATTCACTATGTAGTCTCAGGGTGGCCTCGAACTCATGGCGATCCTCCTACCTCTGCCTCCCGAGTGCTGGGATTAAAGGCATGCGCCACCACGCCCAGCTTTTTTTTTTTTTAATGTGTGTGAGAGAGAGGGAGAGAGAGAGAGAGAGAGAGAGAGAGAGAGAGAATTGGCACGCCAGGGCATCCAGCCATTGCAACTGAACTCCAGATGCGTACACGCCCTTGCACGTATGTGCGACCTTGGGTGCTTGTGTCATGTGCATATGGCTTACATGGAACCTAGAGAGTTAACACATGAGTCCTTAGGCTTTGCAGGCCTTAACCACTAAATCATCTCTCCAGCCCAAGATTTATTTTTTTTTTAATATTTTTTATTTTTTTAGAGAGAGAGAGAGACAGAGAGAGGGAGAGAGGAAGACAGATAGAGAATGGGCGCACCAGCAGTCTTTCAGCTGCTGTGAACGAAATCCAGATGTGTGCGCCCCCTTGTGGGCAAGTGCGGGCAAGTGCCCTTGCGTCACTGCATCTGACTAAACACGGCACCTGGAGATTGGAACCGCTGGAGACTGGAACCAGCGTTCTTAGACTTAGGAGGCAGGCGCCTTAACCCCTAAGCCATCTCTCCAGCCTCAAGATTTATTTCTTTATGTAAAAATTAATAAGCATGTCCATCTCATTAGTACTTTCATTTTTAAAAATATCTTTCTTTCTTCTTCCTTTCCTTCTTTCCCCTTCCTTCCCTCCTTCTTTCCTTCTTCCCTCCCTCCTTCCCTCCCTCCCCCATCCCTTCCTTTCTTCCTCCCTCCTTCCCTTTCTTATTTGAGACAGAGAGAGAATGGACACACCAGAGCCTATAGCCACTGCAAATGAACTCCAGACACATGTGCCACCTTGTTATTCTGGCTTACATGGGTTCTGGGGAATTAAACCTGGGTCCTTAGGGTTTGCTTGCAGGTAAGCACCTTAACACTAAGTCATCTCTCTAGCTCTTCATTTCTAATAAAGTTATATGTACACTAAAGAATTTCTTTTGTTGTTCAGAGCTTTTTTTTTCCAGTACTGGAAATTGAACCTAGGCAATCTATCACTAAGTTATATCCCCAACAAAGAATTGTTTTAAAATAAATTTCTTTAAGATTTAATAGCAGTAAATGTTTGATTTGTATACCTATTTAATATAGATATATATACCTGACGTAATAGTTAATTGTCAACTTGATGGGGTTTCAACTCTCCATGGGAATGAAGCTCTGGGTATATCTGTGAGGAAGTTTCTAGATTAGGTGGACTGAGCTGGGAAGACACACCCTAAGTATGGATAGTACCTTGCTATGAGCTGAGGTCATGGAAAGAACAAAAGGAGACAAGAAGGCAAGCAGCAGCATTCATGGCTGACCTTAGACCAATGCCCAGCAGTCCTACTGCCATGCCTTTCCCACCATGATGGAGTACATCCCCTTAAACTGTATCTTTCCTCTGTAAGTTGTTTTTGTCACAGCAATGAGAAAAATAACTAATACACTTGGGGCTGGGTAAAAAACTTTTCAGGTGAAAAAGGTCATGCATAGAAAAAGTTGAAGCCTTCATCTACAAGACTCCTGAGTATGATGTAACTACATGATTTTAAGGAGTATAGTCGAGAATCTAAAGATGCTGTAATGGTACCTTGGGAAATTCCAGAAACCACACCACTGCCATAACCATGCCATTTGAGATCAGGAAGAAACAGAAATGGTATCTCTCACTGTGATACTTGGTCACACTGGTACAGTCAAAGACCCTCTACTTCCCCATCAACTGTGACAACGAGTATCAGAAAGCATGGTAGGAGGAGTGCAGAGTCAGTGAACAGAGACTAGCTGGCTGCCCCTGGCTATGGAGTGCTTTTGGATCAGTATCAAGATTCCAGGATCAAAGAGGCTCTTCCTCTCTGTACCAAGGAATCCTTCCTCATTGTCCTTCATTTTATTGGAACCTATATTAGGTTCAAAAGGTAGAGAGTCCCTAATGGTATGATTGAATCCTTCTATAAGTCATAGTGTCTAAAAATCACTGCTACACATGTTATAGTCCCTTAAGAAACATGCTCTGAGCAATTTTATATTCTAAACCCCAAGTTTAGCAATACAGATGTTTAAAGATACATGTGTGTTTAAAAAAAAAAAGAGAGAGAAATGATAAAGAGGAAATGTAACAAATCTGAAAAATTAAACTAGACATTATCTGTTTGGCCAAAAGCTGGGGTGAGATTTTCTATAAAGATGCATGAGGGAACTTTCTGAAGTAAAGTTATGTATATTTTGATTGGACTGGTGGCTACATGGCTAATATACATTTGTCAAAACTTTTCAAACTGTACATATAACTTTGTATACTTCACTATAAACAAACTATACCTCAATGTCGTTGACTTTTAAGAAATTCTTAGCAATATGGCAGTATTTTTAGTTTACTTATTATAAAAAAAAACAAAACAAAACAGGACTTTCTTAAGGGATATGACCTATAGGGTTGTTTTTTCCCATTATTAACTTAGGCAACAGCCCAAAGCCATTCTAAAGTTAATAAGCATAGGATACCCAGAACAGAATCCCTTCCTGTTGAGTGGGTGAAAGGAAGGGAGGTACAAATCTCTTAAAAGGTTGCTCCACGAGCTGCAGCTTATGTAACAGCCTCTATGTTTGCCAGTGTTGCCAAACAAGATGCAATGACTTAGAAGTTGCTGAGAAAAATGTGTGCATTAGATCAGATGTAAAAATTGTAAATGGGTCATAAGCAAGCCTAGAGCATTTACTGAATCTTTAAAGAGTGGTTTTAGAAACTAGGGAAATGAGAATATGATGTTTTGTCCATCTTCTGACAAACCACAGTGCAAATAACTTAGCAGCAGTTGTCCCTCTGTATCCTTAGGGTCTTGGTTCCAGGTTCACCATGGATATGAAAGTCCATTACATAAAATGGCAGTCCATTTGTATAACCTATACATCTAATACAGTGTAAATTCTATGTAAAGAGCCATTAGTTACATTGATAAGGGAATAAAGATAAGGAAAACCACTTTTTTAGAAAAAGTAATTTTATATGGTTAGATGAACTTGAGGATGTATACCCCCACACAGGAGATAAGGGCAAGATTAGTAGCTAGTATAGATGTCTATAATTTCTTGTTGAAAGAATTTAATCACTGCAGTGCTTAAGTTTGGACATTTTTGACTAGTCCCAGTAACTTGAAAGAGGCCCCAAAAGAATTAAGAACTAATTTGTAAGAGTCATATAAAAAATAAGTTGTGGGCTGGAGAGATGGCTTAGCAGTTAAGGTATAGGCCTGCGAAACCTAAGGATCCAGGTTTGAATTCTCCAGGTCCCACGTAAGCCAGATGCAATGGTGGCACCCACGTCTGGAGTTCGTTTGCAGTGGCTGGAAGCCCTGGCATGCCCATTCTCTCTCTCTCTCTCTCTCTCTCTTGCGCGCACGAGCTCTAATAAATAATAAATAAAAACAAATCTTTTAAAAAATAAGTTGCAAGCCAGGCATGGTTGCTCATACCTTTAATCCCAACATTTGGGAGGCAGAAGTAGGAGGATCATTGTGAGTTCAAGGCTAGCCTGGGACTAGAGAGTGAGTTCCAGGTTAGCCTGGGCTAGAGTGAGAACTTGTCTCCAAAAAAAAAAAAAAAATCAAGGGCTGGGGAGCTGGCTTAGCAGTTAAGGTGTTTGCCTACAAAGCCAAAGGACCCAGGTTCCACTCCCCACATAAGCCAGGTGCACAAGGTGGCACATGTGCCTGGAGTTTGTTTGCAGTGGCCTGGAGGCCCTGGTGTGCCCATTCTCTCTCTCTACCTCTCTCTCTCTCAAATAAATAAATAAATAAAAATATTTTTTTAAAAATCAAGCAAACAAAAATAAGTTATCATAACTTGAATAAGTTAAGGCTCTTTCCAATACCTGACAATACCTATGCCCTTCCAACACCTGACAAGTTCAAATAAAGAGAGAAAAAACATCAAGTAAAAAAGTAAATATGAGTCAGGTGTGGTGGCGCATGCCTTCAATCCCAGCACTTGGGAGGCTGAGGTAGGAGGGTCTCTATGAGTTTGAGGCCACTCTGAGACTACATAGTGAATTCTCGATCAGCCTGGGATAGAGAGAGACCTACCTCAGGGGGAAAAAATAAAGGAAATATGATAATTAAAAAGTATAAGATAGGGGCTGGAAAGATGGCTCAGAAGTTAAGGCACTTGTCTACAAAGTCAAAGAACCCTGGATCGATTCCCCAGGACCCATGCTAGCCAGATGCACAAAGGCGCACATGTGTGTGGAGTTCGTTTGCAGTGGCTAGAGGCCCTGGCATGCTCATTCTCTCTCCCTCTACCTCTACCTCTTTCTCTCTCTCTCTCTCAAATAAGTAAATAGATAAAATATATATATATTAAAAACTATAAGATAAAAGAATGGACCCAAGTCACTGAGCCTATGCTAAGATAAGGACTGACTACAACTACTGAGCTGATCCTTTGATTTTTTTTTTAGTGGCACTAGGAATGGAACCCAGGACCTCACATATGGTAGGCAGAGGCTTGCCACCGAGCTATATGTCCAGCCCCAGAGAGCTGATTCTTCTAGGATTGGTCATTGTTAATCTGTGAGCAACCAGATTATTGCTTGGTAGTATCTTGCTTTGTACCCCCAAATGGTGTTATGTTCCCAAAAATTGATTTCTGTTGAAAAAAAGTTTAATGAATGGAGTGATTATTTCCCCACCAAATGTTAACAACTCTGAACAGCAATTACGGAAAACTGTTTAATGCTTCTTTTTAAGTCATCAGTAAGTTAAGAGTTACTTTATTTTTTAAATTGGCTCAGATATCAAAATCTTCCCTAAATTGCAGCTGGCTTAGAAAGTCACAGTTTGGTCTTGTGTTGGCCTGGTTCTGCAGAGCTGATGTGTTTATCTTCCATCTTCCGCTTTCCATCTGTTTTTCCCTCATGGTTCCAGTTACTCATCCTTTTCGTAAGTAATAAGATGGAAGGACAGATAAGACACACAGATTATTTCCAAGGCCCTGCTGAACTTTTCTTTAATCACTACTCCATAGGATTCTTCAGTGAGGTATAAATGGTTTTAGTACACAACTGAAAACCATCATCGCTTGTGGACTAGCCACCTCCTTCACCAACTATCTCACATTACAAAGACTAGTTTTCTAGATCTCAGATGCATAATCTGTAGAATGAGGAATGGCCTTCCCTACCATACACCAAGGATTCTGAGTTCATAAAGGAAAAAATACACAGCATTGTCAAGTAGAATTACTACATCTTCCTAAGCCTCAAGATGGATTTCTATTAGGACCTTGGAATTGAGCTGAAATCAGAAAATATGTTCACTTATTTGTTCATTCCTTTGGTCAGTCAATAACCGTTTATGTAAAACTCAAGGTGTTAAATCAGAAATGAAACAATACTGATAGGTTACAGCCCTGACATGGAGCTGAAATGGCATAATTTCTTATTAATTTCTGACGCATGATTCTGAAAGTTAATTCTCTTGTCTGTAAATGTGTTTTTCTAAGATTTGCTGGGCTATTATAATAGCAAACTCAAATCAAAGTGACTCTAACATACTATTTATTGAATTCATAAGAATTTACAGATAATTTGAAAACCTCCTGGCTTCAAAATGCCTGTGTTAATTAAGCAGGTAGAAATAATTAAATATTAAAGTGTAAATTCTTTGAGTCACAGCCCTGAATAGTTTCTATTCCTTCCAGAGTCTAGCCTATTAATTTTCAAATAGGGGACATAAAATAAATATTTTAACTAAATGCAATTAATTCTGAAAGATGAGTTCATGGAGTCTAAAGGGGACATGGAGATGATAGTTCTCCTAGGCTCTTAAGCTTGTTTACGTTCCAAGATAACCTCTGAATAACAAGAAGGAACTGCTTATATAGATGCATATACAGATGGCTCATGAAGACTGTTTAGAGAACGAGGTGTGAATACATTGGTGGCCAAGAAAGGAGAGCATTGACTTAACTAGTATAAAGAAAACACAGTGAGGGGAAATTTGAGGGATCTTGAAAGGACTCAACATGAAACACAGACTCAGTAACAATTCTCAGACAGGCACAGAAGCTTAAAGCTTTATGCACAAAGAAAGAAGAGTTAAACTAATGGTTCATACTGAATCACCAATATCACAGGAAAAGAATGCATTTTAATCATTAGGATATTATTGGGCAAAAACACATGGGTCCTGATTGAAGACAGAGGTATCTATCTTTAATAGGTAGAGGCATTAAAAAGGAAAGGCCACTTTCTTTTTCTTTTCTTTTTAAATTTATTTATTAGCAACAGACAGACACAGAGAGAAAGAGACACAGAGAGAATGGGCACACCAGGGCCTCCGGCCACTGCAAATGAACTCCAGATGCATGTGCCACCTTGTGCACCTGGCTTATGTGGGTCCTGGGGAATTGAGGCTCGAACTAGGGAACTTAGGCTTCACAGGCAAGCACTTAACTGCTAAGTCATCTCTCCAGCCCCAAATGCCACGTTCTTGATGAAGCAACGAGAGACCTTTTGATGTCTTCCTGTGAACTGAAAAGGACAGTCTGGGCATTGAAAAAATGGATCTCCAAGAGAAACCTGACCTTGAGCTCCTAGCATAGGTCTGGCTGAAGGTCCCAGAGAACAATAATGCTTTATGTATCATTTTCCATTTTGAAAGATCACATTATAAAATCCATCAAAACTCATAACCACTACTGCAATGGCATGTATAAACCACCATCACAGACTAGAGTGAATTGAATCTTAGGAAGGTTGTGAATTGCTCAAGATCACATAAGCAATAGACACTGAACATGTAGACTTCTTTCAAAATTTAAAATTATAAAACCCCCTCTAATTTCTTAAGCAGAGTATTTTACAGAGAATAAACCCACTTTTAGAAGGTCTGTGCAGAAGTGGTAGGCTTTCTCATACATCACTAACTTGGCTTTTAAATTAATTTCGTACCCCTGGCATGTAGTAAAGTTCTTTAAGGGCATGTTCTTTCCCAGTACTGAGCTCATCCTGAAAAAAGAGAAAATGGAGACTTGGGCATACAATATGGGGAAATGAGGTAGATGAAGACAGAGCTAAGGAAGAACAAATAAAAGTAGGCTGATGCCCCCTGTGGTAGCACATGGCCTGCAATGCCAGTTATTGGGAGGTGGAGGCTGGAGGATCAAGACTTTAAGGACAGCCTAGACTACATGATACCATGTAAAGAAAGAGAGAGAGTGCTGAAGAGATGGCTTAGCGATTAAGGTGCTTGCCTGCAAAGCCTAAGGACATATGTACACAAGGTGACACATGAGTCTGGAGTTCAATTTCAGTGGCTAGAGGCCATGGAGCGCCAATTCTCTATCACGCTCATACAAAGAATTAAAAAAAAAAAAAAAAGAAGGGAGGGAGGGAGACTGGAGAGATGGCTCAGTAGTTAAGGTGCTTGCCTGCAAATCCTAAGGACCCAGGTTTGATTCCCCAGTACCCACGTAAAGCCAGATGCACAAGGTGGTGCATGTGTCTGGAGTTTGTTTGCAGTAGCTAGAGGCCCCGGTGTGGCCATTCTATCTGCCTCTTTCTCTCAAATAAATGAACAAAATAAAAAATATTTTTAAAAAAAGAAAGAAAAGAAAGGGGAGGGAAGGAGGGAGAGAAAGGGACAAGGAAAGAGAAAGGAAGAAGAGTTTCTACAGACTGCTTCATCATGCCAAGTACTCTAGTATTGTTACTTTTTTTCACAATTAAGTTTATGTATGACCTCTTGTTGATTTCTACATTGAGATTTTGTTGATACAAATAATGTGCTACACACACACACACACACACACACACACACACACACACACACTTGAGCAAAATAAAAATATTTTTGGGCTGGAGAGATGGCTTAGCGGTTAAGATATTTGCCCGCAAAGCCCAAGGATCCCAGTTCGACTCTCCAGGACCCATGTAAGCCAGATACACAAGGGGGTGCAGGCACGTGGAGTTCATTTGCAGTGGCTGGATGCCCTGGCACGCCTATTCTCTCTCTTGGAAAGAAAGAAAGAAAGAAAGAAAGAAAGAAAGAAAGAAAGAAAGAAAGAAAGAAAGAAAGAAAGAAAGAAAGAGGGAGAGAGGGAGGGAGGGAGGGGGAGGGAGGGAGGGGGAGGGAGGGAGGGGAAGGAAGGAGGAAAGAAAGGAGGAAAGAAAGAAAAAAAAAGAGAGAGAGAAATAATTAAAAGTATTTTCAAGGAGCTGGAGAGATGGCTCAGCAGTTAAGGCATTCGCCTGCAAAGACTTAGGTTTAATTCTCCAGTACCAACATAAAGCCAGATACACAAAGTGTCATGTGCCTCTAGAGTTTGTTTGCAGAGCCTAGAGGCCCTGGTACCCATATTCATTCTCTTTCTCCTTGCAAAATAAATAAATAAAACTTTTTTCAAAATAGTTATAAGAGTTACTCTTTGGAAGACTAAGCCAATTGGCAGACCATACTGCCCATACCCACTTTGCTGTTGAAGGGGACAAAGCATTGATTATATTGCAGTATCTACAGATTTCCAGTAGTTATGGCCATTTTGGTAGGGCCTAAGTATATTCCAATTTCAAATTTCAGTATATATGTACTCTTATGATCCTATGGATATCTTTCAAAAGTCAATTTTAAATGTAAAAGAAATCCCTTAAAAATAAATTAATGACAATATATCAAGCATTGCATTCATTCTAAACAGGGCAGCATACATGCATGCATATACACAAACACACATAGATTATTTAACGTCTATAAAACCAGAGTGTCCATTTTTCTCACTGGTATTATCACACTGGTGCTATCTTTACATGTGAGAGGGCTGAAGTGTATAAGACTGATTTAAAGCTAAAGACATGTTGTCTAGATTATGTTTTGGGTCACAGTATAGTTCTAAAATGCAAAGTACATATTTTATTTGATAGCTTATATTATTACCAGTTATATGAAATATTTTCCATAGCATGGCTTGGAGATTTAAAATTATATTATTAAGAAGTATGTAATTATCATAAAAACTACTGAATATAAGCCAGGCGTGGTGGTGCACACCTTTAATCCCAGCACTCGGGAGACAGAGGATGGAGGATTGCTGAGAGTTCAAGGCCACCCTGAGACTACATAGTGAATTCCAGGTCAGCCTGAACTAGAGTGAGACCTTACCTCGAAAAACAAAAACAAACAAACAAAACAACAACAACAACAAACCCTACTGAATATAGCAGACTGGTTCAGTATCTGTGAGATAAATATATTATATTCATTGCTTAGAATGAGAAACTATTCAAAAGCAGGCCCAAGATAAATAAAAAGAAGTTACTAATAAAGTTGAGCTCTTGGCTAAGTGAACTATTATAGAGAATAAAGTCTGACTTCCAACATGCTGTAATTTCACTATTAAATGTATCATAATGTTTTATTTTTGTTTGTTTGTTTTGGTTTTTTGAGGTAGGGTCTTGCTTTAGCTCAGGCTGACCTGAAATTCACTATGTAGTATCAGGGTGGCCTTGAACTCTTGAACTCATGGCAATCCTTCTACCTCTGCCTCCTCAGTGCTGGGATTAAAGGCGTGCACCACCACGCCCGGCAATGTTTTAATTTTTTTAAGTTTCCAATTGACATTTCAAACTTAGGAAACAACTTAAATAGTGAATGAGAAAAACAGCATAGCTATCACACAGAAGGGAAAAAAACTCCCCATCTTAATAAGCTACCCAATATCCTAGGGAAAACAGTTTGCTTGGATTCATTTCTTGTGGCAACAAAGTTCATGGCCATGAAACCATGGCCAACCTTTTACAGAAGCTACGGTGATACCTAACTTCCACCTCAAGGACTGCCACAAATACACATGTGGAATTTTTAATACTTCAGTTTTGAAACTAAGGAAGGCTTTCAGAGATTATCTTACTCAAATATATGAAAGTGAGGGCTGGAGAGATGGCTTAGTGGTTAAGGTGCTTGCCTGTGAAGCCTGAGAATGTACATTCAAATCTCCAGGTCCCATTTAGCAAGACACACAGTGACGTAAGTGTGCAATGTTGCACATGAGCACAAGGAGGTGCACACATCTGGAGTTCATTCACAGTAGTTGAAAGGCCCTGGCACATCCAATCTCTCTCTCTCTCTCTCTCTCTCTCTCTGCCTCTCAAAAAAAATTCTCTCTCTCAAAAAAAAATTTAAAAAATATTAAAGTAAGTTTTTCAAAGATGTTCTTTAACAATGGCTGGAGCACTACTAGAAAATTATAACCATATTAGGTCATTACCTAAGAAAGGAGCCTTTAAAAAAAATCTTAATTTTTGCCCAATATATTTGAACAAAGAAATATTTTTCCAGTATGTATTTATTAAAATCATGTGTAATTAACATTTTGTAGAAAAATCTTTCTGTATGAAGAAACTCGAGTCCAGACAGACAAGGGGACAGTTCCAAAGTCATACAATTAGTTTGTAGGTAAGCTAGAGTCTTTCAGGACTCTAAAAGAGCACTTTTAGTGCTCCTGTAACACAGTCTTCGAAGGATCACAGATCATAAGGATCATATCCTGGTGATGACCTAGTCTAGCACTCACGTGAGTTACAGGGGATATGCTTTCAGAGAAATGACACAGTTGGCCCAGCAGCACCATGAAATCCAGTCCTATAGTACTCACACCTAATTCCTAATTCCAACAACAATTGTGTCCAGACAGCATATTAACTCCTGAAACCAAATTGTTTTATTATTATTATTATTTTGCCTCTGAGATATAGTAGTCATGGACAAGAGGGGTTTAGTTTTTAAGGACCCATAAAAATATTTATTAAGGTATACTTATAGGTATTTTAAATCAATTAAACATGATTATCTTTACTTACAAATGTCATCCACTGTGACAGGGAATCAATGTTTCAAGCTGTTGAACAGGTCATCATCCCTGTCCTGTTGGATGACACCTGTAAATAAAATAAATCTATTTTTGAGTGAGATTTCTATGCCATCTAAGATACATGCAGTTTAAGCAAAGAGTAATTTTTTAAATGAGCCTTAATGATGTATTGCTGGAGATAAATAGTTTCAGTGCCAACTCCCTCACTGTAATTCACTCTACTGCTGGCCATTAGCACAAAAGAATCCTGGGAATGCAACATGTGATGTGTTCAGAACACAGAACAGTGACAGTGAAAAAAAGCGTCCTTAGCAGGGTCCTCCTAGTCTCTTGCCTCTGTTATTACCATTTGTGCTTTTAGGAAAGTAAAGCAAGACCCTTCAAGTTAAATAACTAGCCGAAGGCTAAATACCTAAGTGTCTTTATGTCCAGTCCCTGGGATTGAAGAGTATAAACACAAGACATCAGCATAGATTAGGCTGACCAAATTTGAAACTCTTGAGTATTTCACAAACATTAAAATAGTCCAATACATCTGCAGAGATTGTAACGTCAGTATTAGATATGGAAAGTTCAGTTATTACTGAAAAATGTCATGGGTCAAAACCAAAACAATATTGAGAAAATGGGAATGAGATGGTGAAAAGAACACTATTAAACAAAGCATGCTTTTACGATTTTAAATTCTGGCAATTTCTAAACAAGATTTGTGACTCTTAAGTCTAAACATTGGAAAAACACTTTTACAATGAGATTTCCTTAGTCCATTATTTAAAACGTGGCTTCTCTGTGGCCACTGCACACCAATTTATGATCTAGAACTAAATTTGGGGCTGGACTATGGACATTCTATGTTTGCATTCTATACCTACATACAACAAAATAGTTGTTTTAGGTTGCTGCCATGTCATGGCTGCTATCACAACATTACCAGAACTCATACTGACTGCCAAGCGCAGCTTGAGTGTTTCATGCCTGCTATCCCATTCAATTCTTGCAATTTGCTTGTTATTACCATTTAGGACAATCAAAGCCCAGAGAATTTAAGTAACTTGCCTACACATCTATTTGGTGACAGATTCTAGGTAAACATTCATCTGTATGTCTTTGCCAACTAAAGATTCTTAAAAATATAAAAATGAATACTTCCAACCAGAATACACCAAATTTCCCTAAGTAAATCTCATACAAAAGAAAATACCAAGGGAGAAGGGTAAGGAAGAAGTAGGGACAAATTTAAAAGTAAAATAGCCGGGCGTGGTGGCACATGCTTTTAATCCCAGCACTCGGGAGGCAGAGATAAGAGGATCACCATAAGTTTGAGGCCACCCTGAGAATACAGAGTGAGTTCCAGGTCAGCCTGGGCTAGTGAGACCCTA
This sequence comes from Orientallactaga sibirica, assembly GCA_036365145.1. NCBI lineage: Eukaryota > Metazoa > Chordata > Mammalia > Rodentia > Dipodidae > Orientallactaga > Orientallactaga sibirica. The sequence goes on along the minus strand of JAEOAD010000004.1, from coordinate 42,239,432 downwards.
CCTCGAAAAACCAAAAAAAAAAAAAAAAAAAAAAAAAAAAAAAAAAGGTAAAATAATCTTAATGCCAAAGAATAAAACTTTTGATATTATTCCTGAAATCTATCATGATTAAAACAACAACTAGAAAACTTAAAATGTCTTTTATAATTAAAGAAAATCCTTCAGATTTAATTTCTTAATAGTAAAAGATAAATCCTCCTAATCAAGACTGGCTGATTCTCAAAACAGTATGATAGTTATTAATGGGCTGAATTCAAACATGTATGTTGAAATAAATAGCCTTGTTAAAGAACAGAAATATCTATAAAGAAAGTTATTTTAAAAGAAAACAAAAAGTAATTTTGATAATGTGACTCAAATCCTTAATGCTAAATATCTTTTTCTTGACCATAATCTATGATTCTGACCAAAACTCTTGTACATTTTTTGTTACAAGGCACCATTTTCTCCCAATGTATTTTAAACCTTAAGCTCATTAACAAGGAAGAAATCAGGAACACAAAAATATACTTGACATCCACTAAATGAACGGTAGATACATACAGAGCTCAATATCACAAGAAGCAGACATTAAGAAAACTCCATTGACTTTTCAAAGCACTTATGGAGAAATGAAAATTTTCTGAAAAGAACTCGAAACAGAAAAAGATAAAGTACAGTTTCACAATAGCTTACCCTTTTCTCTGATAACCCATCCTGGCCTGCAGCATCTCTCTCATCAAGTGTCTCTTTCAGGACTGCCATATGCTTTTTGTATGCTGGCTCTCTGTTTAAGGTTGTGTATCCTATGTGCTCATAAATTGGGTTTATCGTCATCTTGGCAATGTATTCTGCTGCCTTGGTTTCAATATAGAGAGTAATCAAGCCATCAGTCACCAGATCGTGGATGGACTCAAAGCGTTTCTCCCCAACAAAGTGCTTTCCATCGTAGTAGAGCCTGAAGTTTCTGGTTTGACTTCCAAATCTGCCTCAATGAAATGGGAAAGATGTTTTTAAGAAAAGTAAGCAAGTGGATTCCTGCTGAAAACAAACAAAGAATACTGCTTTGCTTGTGTATGTCTCTGAATAAATAGACTGCATCTGATATCCATGATTCACCTGGAATACACAGAATGAAACTTCTGAATGCAAAAGATGAACTTGAAGTGATCACTGATTACTGGTCACCTGTGGGAAACATAGGGAAAAGCAAGTCTTATAACCTTTTAAGGAATATTCAATAGTCAACTGGTCAACTCTAAATAATAATATTTCCATATTGGCAGTTTTTCTTCAAGTTGAATGATAAAAATATTGAATGTACGTTAGATGCTGGCATTTGTGTCTTTCAATAGAAACTCTCACTTCTTGAGTATGATGCCAGTAATCATGTAAACTACAGCTGAACCCAGACCCTAAGCCAGCCAGGCAGGCCAGAAACACTCTTTTGCTATTTCTGACCAGAGGTCAGTGACTTGTTATTCCCTTTCACAGTTATTCTTCTGTCTGCTGGTGACGTGTGGACAAAAAATATTCACCATGTACAGGGCATAAATGTCATACACAGAACGTTGCTGTCAGTTTTAACTCATGTTTTAACAACAGAAAAGAATGGGTTCCCTTTATAGTGATTCCAGTATTTTGCATCCCACAGGAAGCTTCAGAAATGGATCCATGTTGGCACGACTGGCATCAGCTTTCTTGCCAGGAAAGACAGGCAACGGTTATGAAAGCTGATGTCCAAAGCAGGAAGGGTTGCCAGTGTCAGGGTGAGCCCAAGTGAAAATTAAGCAAAGCAGAAAGATTCAATTTAATTTCACTGCCAAAAACAAATAGAGCAGAGATGAATTAAAAAACCAAAATAATCTCTGCCTCTAAAAGGTGCCAAACAGGGCTACAAACTTGGTGTGCAGAAGCATGCGTCTGGTACTGATCGTTTCCAAATGAATAGGAAGGAATGAGAACCTTTCCCATAATGGGCAGAGACAGCTCTGTTGCTTTACTTTAGACTTTAATGATTATTTAATCCAGAATCCATCAAAATAATACATGCTGGGCCATTAAACATATAATTTGTCCATTTTTTTTGTTTCTTCAAAAGCAATCAAAATTTTACTGTACTCAAGCCAATAAGCTATATAATTAAACTTTCCTGGTCTCCATTTCCCTCTAAAGTTAAAAGAACATCTCTCCCAAGTCTATTTTCATCACAGACTCAATTTTCATCACATGTAAGTCTCAAAGGCTAAAAAGGTAAAATTTCTATACCAAAAAAAGTCAAATGATACAATTTTTGTCATTTCCTTTTTGTTAATATACATTATCTGCTGTTTACAATGAAACACTGAAAGTCACTCAAGTTTGTTTTTTTTGTTTGTTTGTTTGTTTTTGTTTTTCGAGGTGGGGTCTCACTCTGGCCCAGGCTGACCTGGAATGAACTATGTAGTCTCAGGGTGGCCTCGAATTCACACCGATCCTCCTACCTCTGCCTCCCGAGTGCTGGGATTAAAGGTGTGCACCACCACGCCCGGCTCACTCAAGTTTTTATAAGCCTTTCTGAAAACAAACATGCATGGCATTGTTTTACATCAAATCCCTTTTAACTCTCAGTCATAGTGGAGACATCTCAACAGAGGCTTTGCCCACATTACTTCTGCCAGCACTCATGACTTTATGGTGGTGCTCAAAATATATATTGACCAGGCAAGGGTGTCAGTCACCTGTCACACAACTGTCTTCTGAAGTCTGAGCAGTATGGGGGCCGGGACATGGGAGAAGGTGGTCTCACATGGACTGGGCATGGTTTGACCAAGTGAAGTTTAGGTTTACAAGAGGCTATTCCTCATCTATCCAAAAAGAGGCTCTCTGGTCCTTCTGTGAAACACTTGGAGGAAAAAATTCAGTTGGTTCTTCTTTCTGTCTTAATCTGCAATTTCAAGAGCTGTTCTCCATGACATCCACTTCCTCTCCAGCCTGTGTGTCAACTCAACCAGCCAATCTTGAGGAAGCTATCAGATTACTGAAGGAACTGGCAAGCATAATGTGGCTTAATTAAAATTTAGCCTCAAAGGACAAGAAAAATATACTCCCATTTTGGAATTTTGAATGATTTTTTTTTCTTCAAAAAAACCAAAAAACAACAAAAAAAAAAAACTACATACTTTCTTCTTAGAGAACTGCAGGTTTTCCTTGCCTGCCAGGACTATACTTTTATACAGGAAGCTACATAAAGTAATAAAGAACAGCCTACCAGCCTGCACAGTCAACAGAAGTCTCCAGTTCTTTACCTGTTTTGTACTCTGTTGTATCCATGGGATATTACAGACAAAGGACAGAATATGCTTGGGAAAGGAGGAGAATGGATGGACCTATTCTAGGTTAAAAAAAGAAAACAAAAGGTGGAGTGGGTGAAAGGAGAGTATGTCAGATTTAATGATAGAGAAGAAAAAAAATACCTTCCTTATAAAAATGTTCTTTTAGCAGATTGTCATTTATTAAACAAAATAAAACCCTATAGACATGTAAACGCTGGCATGTAGCTTTAAAAATTGAACACAGGCCTGGAGAGATGGCTTAGCAGTTAAGGTGCTTGCCTGCAAATCCAAAGAACCCAGGTTCAATTCCCCAGGACCCACATAAGCCAGATGCATGAGGTGGCACATGCGTGTGGAGTTTGTAGTGGCTGGATGCCCTGGTGTGTCCATTCTCCCTCTCTCTGCCTCTTTCTCTCCCTCAAATAAGTAAAAAATAAAATAAAATATTTTAAAAATTGAACACAACCTTTCATGCTATCCATTCTAGTTTTTATCAAATGAGCCACACTCAAAAAAATTCAGTCTAGAAGCAAAAAGTTATGAATATATTTATAAAACATAACTTTTATAAAACCAAAAATTACTTTTGACTTGAGACTGAAGTTATTTGGAAAAGAATATGAGAATTTAGGAGATGTTTTGTTTACAAACAGAAGATTAAACATATAAAACACACTGGTCTAAGCTAATAATAATATACCAGAAGTATTTATAGCAACTGACCACCTATATTGACTTAGAGCCATCAGGGCTAACAAAGATCAGCAAACACCCTAGACTTTGGGCCACGTGTCTTTTAGAACAATACAGCAAAGGAGTATGAAAATTTGTCTATTTTAGAAATCCTTACGTAAGAGTAAGAATCTGAATGAAAAGTTATTTTCTGCAGTTTCTTATTTATGCAAGAACTGTATCCTAAGAAAGTACTCTGAGTCTGACAAGTCGTAAGCTAATGTAATTAATGGAATCCTACTGAAAAAGCCCAGTGTATATCACATACTCTACAGGATCAAGGAAATCAAGATGAATTAAGACTTTCTTCTTGCCCTGGAGTTCACTTAGTTCACTTTTAAAGACAGACAGGTACATAAATAGACTTTTACTGTAGGTGGTACCTTCTGCCTAGTTATATTTAAAGAATACATTAAAGTCTTTTCCGAAAATATGGAAGAGGGGGAAGAAGGTAAAAAACAAAATCTGTTTGAAATACAAGGTAACAAAATCTAATCCACTGTATGCTATTAACAATAAATAAAAATGATTTGTCTAGCAATTCAGCAACAAAAGATTTTTTCCAGAAAATAAACAACCATATGATAAAAATCACCAGGCATAAACATATTAAGTAGAGACTCAAATGTAACCTTGCATATAAGGTACCATTCCTACAAATCAAAGCACCTGATTCAGGAGGAGATTTCTAGGTGAACCTAAAACCCTGGCAGGAAGCAGCCGCTGGAACTCTTGGTAAGCACTCGGAAAGTCTGAGCAGAAGGGGTCAATCTGGAGCTTGGAAAAGGAACACAACTGAGAGGAGAAGCAAAAGTAGAAGTGAAAGCTACCACAACAATATGGAATAAGAGCAGATGGAAGGAGGGATAGTCAGAGAGCTGACAAGAACCACAGGCAAGTCCTTTAGCCTGGAGATAACAGGAGACATTCACAGGACAGCTCCTACTGGACTCAAAGAAAGACAGGACAAGTGGATGGGGGAGGGGCAGAATCAAGCTAAAGGAAACAAATTAAATAAAATAAAGGTAATGCATTACCAAAATACCTGTATGAGATATTCCAACAAGTTTTTAAAATTATTTTTATTGGTTAGATATACTTAATATGTAAACAACACATGTTGGTACCATCCTTTCCCTCATCTCTGCCCCTTTTCCAATGGGGCCCTCCTCGTTGGGGATGCAGGTCATCCCCATGGGGATTGTGGGTCCAAAAACAGTTTTTAAAAAGCCTTAATATTCCCAGCAAGTACAAAGCCCAGATGAGCTGCATTAAAGGGTAAGAAAAGTCATTTCACTTTATCTACAATATTCTCTGCTCCAAGATGGCATAGCTCAGCAAAGCCTGAGGCTTCTGGGTGGGGTGGGAGGAAAAAAATGAAGCATGAATTTATCTTTGCTTTTCTGAGAGCTTCCTGAGGACTTAGTTTTTCCTCCTGCCTGACATAGAATGCTAATAGAACTAGCATTGTTTGGATGCATGAGGGCCTACTGAAAGCCAAGGAGGGCAAAGCCAAGCTTGCTAAAGCAAGAGAGCCTACAGTGCCACACACAGAGCCCAGCACAGCTCAGTGTGTTAAACTGACTGCTCCAATGATGGCTTCTCCCTTAGAAAGTATGGAAAAAAGCAGAATGTATATGCAATGTTCTGGCTTTTCAGAGAGATGTAGAAGGAACTACATTCAGTCTTGTTTATTTGGGGAGTTGGCATATAGCTGTCTCATAGTATCTATGGGCAACTGATACCAGGACTTCTCATGGATACCAAAATTCAAAATGGCGTAGTACTTGTATATAATATATCCTCCCATATATTACAGATTACTTATAAAACGCTATATAATGTATATACATTATAACCAGTTCTAATACTATATTATTTTGGGAATAATGACAAGAAAAAAATCCTGTATTTGTTTAGAACCAAGGTAATATTGAGGGGAATATTTTCAGTCTGGAAGAAACAGCTAGAACGGCTCAACTGTACTTTGGATGGCTGAAACCTCTTGAGAACAAAGTACAGTGTGGGACATCTTGATACTGTAGACCTCAGAACCTGAACAAATCAATACCAAAGAAAGAAAGCAGTAAGAGTTTCTTTAAAAGAAACTGGCAAATCTCTCCAACTGAGAGATGGTATGTGTAAGCCCAGGAAAAAAAAATCAATCCATCAATCCTCCCAAAAAGATCTGAGAACCTCCAGGAATCTCTAGATAAGCTGATTCCTGGACACAACTGCCATAGAGAACAAGAAAAGGGGCTGGGAAGGTGGCTCAGTTGGTAAAGTCATTAGAATTAGTCAAAGAATTAGAGAAGTGGCTGTGTAAATGCTTAAAAGTTGGGGAGGAGGGACAGTGAAACAAACATTAAAAACCTCAATAACAACAAAACTCAAAAAAAAAAGCATACCAAGACACAGAAAGCACAGATCAATCAATGGATCAAATCTCCTGAAACTAACCCCAAAGAGAAAATATGCATCAATTACCAGGTAAAAAAATCCAAACTAATATAAAAATAAGAGAAACAGAAGGTAGAACAGTGGTTACCAGAACTAGGAGGGAGAATAAACCAGGCAGTCATTTAATAGTACAGTTTCAGTCACACAAGATGAGAATGTTTTAGAGAATAGCTGTACAAAAATGTGCATTCAGTTAACAAGACTGTAATTACACTTAAATTATGAAGAGGCTTAAAATAGATACATGAATAAGAATAGTTCAGAAAGCTGAGGTATAGATTAGGCAAATCAAAAGGACAATCCATCAAGACAAATTAAGAACTTCCCTTTTCTCAGTATATCCAAATACATCTCTTCATATAAGGCAAGAGTTCTTCATTCTTAATTCATATACTGAACATATGGCTATTTGGACAATTATTCCTATCTATAGCAAGGTTTCAGAGGTTTCTGAAATCAGAGAGACTCCACTATAAGAAATGTGTATTTTTATATATAAATACATGCACATATATGTATGGGCATATGTATGTATGCATGCCAAAATCCAAAACTCATCTGATCCCAAGCATTTTGGGACCCTTAGGACACTTAATCTGTACCAACATTTTAGAAAAGTTTGTGGCACTGATAACACAGTATTACATTTTTAAGTAAATTCTGATATTTATCCTCTTTATCAATATCAATTTTATGACAATGAATGGCTATTAAAATCTTGTCATTTGTATTATCACCTTATATCTTAGAAACTGTACCATAAGGTGATTTATTACATTAAATCAAAGCTGAAAATATTTTTGAAACATTATTCTGGAAAGCATTATTTTCTACTTATTCCAAATAGCACAAGAAGGTTTGCAGGAAATGAAATGAAACCATGGTAACCAACTAAACCTATCATGAGCTATCAGATCAAAAGAACACACAGTACATTACACATCAACACCCGCTAGCAGCATAATTCTTCCCCAGTTCCTTTTGATCCTGCTTCTAAATATGAAAAGCTTTCAACCACTGTTCACTATTTGTAAGTGTGAAAACCCCTTTACCCATGTCTTCTATGATTCGTTAACTTTACTTGAGAACTCTCTGGCTCAGTTCACATTAGAAGTGAATTAACATTCTAAAATTAAATGCGGAATTATTGGTTCTTTTTAATCATTAAAAATTAATTTTATTGTAATAGAGTTTTCTCACTTCCTATTAGTAGCAATAGTTGCTTCATACTAAATCATCAGAACTATAATGATTAAATAATATTCTCACAGGAATTCTTTAAGCCATAGTAAATTAAGTCACAATTGCATTAGTGGCAATCACAGAAGTCCTATTTTACCATGTTACTGTCCATTGTCTCACCAGTGATCAAGCCCCATTACAGGCGCTGAAGTTAAACTCATAGAATTAGGTTGAGCATGTTCATAAGCCACAAATCATCAGCTAAAATTAAATAAACAGGGTAACAAGGGCTTTTGTGAGGCTCAAGCTCTTTGTTATATAACTATATAGCCAGGTATACAATGGGGCAAAGTACTGCAAAGACCAAACACAGATGATGAACCACCCCTAACAACTCTGTTTTAAAATATAGTCAACATACGTAACACAAAAAGAGACATGTATGTACTTTATGTATCACCAGTTTCTAGAAGGCAAAAAAACTGAATGGCAATGTCTCTACAGAGTGGAACTAGAAGGATATGGTGGGGAGATTTTATATATATATGATTTATCATTATACATACTTTCTCTTGCTTGAAAAATTTTACCATATTTAACTGTTGCTTTCAACACCATAAAAATATAATAAATGGTATAGGTGCTAACACACTGCTATTATAATAGTTACTGTTGTTTTCCTTTCATTATTCTAACTTAGTATAAATATATTACTTTTTAATATCTACTGATTAAACCAAGGGCCTTGCCAGGTATGGTGGTGCACACCTTTAATCACAGCACTCAGGAGGCAGAGGTAGGAGGATCGCCATGAGTTCAAGGCCACTCTGAGATTACATAGTGAATTCTAGGTCAGCCTGAGCTAGAATGAGACACTACCTCAAAAAAAAAAAAAAAAAAAAAAAAAACCAAGGGCCTTGATCATGCTAATGATCACAAAGTAATCTTATAATAGAACTTCAGTTTAAATTATTAAACACTGAATAAATTTATTTTAATTTTTTATTGACAACATTCATAATTGTAGATAATAATCCATGGTAATTCCCTCCCCCCGCCCAACTTTCCCCTTTGAAACTCCACTCTCCATCATATCCCCTCCATCTCTCAATCAGTCTTTTAATTTTGATGTCATGATCTTTTCCTCCTATTATGATGGTCTTGTGTAGGTAATAACAGGCATTGTTAGGTTATGGATATCTAGGCCATTTTGTGTCTGGAGGAGCACATGTAAGGAGTCCTACCCTTCTTTTGGCTTTTACATTCTGCCACCTCTTCCACAATGGACCCAGAGCCTGGGAAGATGTGATAGAGATATTTCAGTGCTGAGCACTCCTCTGTCACTTCTTCTCAGCATCATGGTGCCTTCTGAGTCATCCTAAGGTCACTGCCATCTGAAGAGAATCTTTTCTAACCAAAAGTGAGAGTAGCATTAATATATGGTATGAACATTAACAGAAGTGTTTACTGGGCAGTTTGGTGAACATAGTATATACATTTAGCCAGACACGAGCAAAAATTACATCCTTAGGGCTCATAACTACCCCTGTTGTAGGTTTTTAGTACCAGGGATCTATTCCCTTCCATGGAGTGGGCCTCCAATCCAATTAGAGAGCGGTTGGTTTCCCCCCCATAACAGATTTGCCACTATTGCACCTGTTGGCTCATTTGGCCTGGCTGGCCAAATTTAAGACTTGCAGTGTCCACCGTTGAATATCACCACTGGTGATTTCTCTCTCTCATTGAACTGCATGCAGCATAGCTTTTTCTAGCTTTCTATCAGCTGGTCCACATGGAGGAAGTTTTCAGCTCAGCTCTAGCAGTGACCTTGCATCCCAAGTATGTGGAGTCTTCAGCAATAGGGTCTTACCATCTATTCCTGGTGGGAAACCAAGAGCCTCGGCAATGGCCTGTAATGTTTTGGGGGTATCCGTGACCTCCCTGGTCAACAACTCATTGGAAGGTATCCCATCCTTGGCACTGAAAATTTTCTAGTAACAATCTATGGTTCCTGAGTGTTCCATTATCCAAAAAAGTAGGTTTCTATATGACTTACTTATATCCTCTTAGATTTTTATTAGCCCTACCTCCACCTGTTCTTTACTCAATCTCTTCCCCTGACTTCACTTAGGCCTTTTCACCCCCATTAATCGGTTCTTCTACTTACATATATACAACACCATCCTATTAAGTCCCTCCTCCCTTCCTTTCTATTCCCTTTATATCCCCTTTCTGGCTTACTGGCTTCTGCTACTGAGTTTTATTCCTACTCACATAGAAGTCCAATCATTTGTAGCTAGGATCCACATATGAGAGAGAACATGTGACATTTGGCTTTCTGGGCCTGCGTTACCTCACTAAGTATAATCCTTTCCAGATCCATCCAGGTTCCTGTAAATTTCATAATATCATTTTTCTTTACCACTGAATAGAACTCCATTGTATAAATGTGCCACATCTTCATTACCCACTCGTAAGTTGAATAAATTTAATTTTGCTTTCCTCTTTGGGAAAGAGGAAGTGGCAACTTTGCCCTTGAGACTTAGTGGCTATAATTACCATCTTTAAAAACTTTATAGTGTCTCTGCTAAATGATGATGTGTGGCTAACTTTAAAATCTTACTTTTTTAGAAAGTAACTTGCTTAAAAGCTAAGCTTTGAATTGGAGAGATGGCTCAGTGGTTAAAGGCATTTGTTTGCAAAGCCTGATGGCCCTGGTTCGATTTCCCAATATCCATGTAAAGGCAGATGCACAAAATGGCACACGAGTCTGGAGTTCATTTGCAGTGGCAGGAGTCTCTGTCATGCCCCCTCCCTCTCTCTCTCAAATGAATAAATAATAATATATTTTTTAAAAAGCTAAGCTTCACTTTTGTGTCACACTTCTTGTCAATTTATATAAAAGCCACTACATGTTTTGTTATTATTTCACAGTGTTGTTTTTCACAATCTGTATTTCTGTTTCTTGGCCTTTTTGTTCTTTTGCAGTTAAGCCTTAGTTGTCAAGTATAGAATGCAGAAAACCACAGCATGTACTGCATGAGCTTATTCCATATAAGGCTGATTTTGCCACCTGGATTTCACGGACAGAGGTTATAAAGTATCAAATCTGTCCAGCCTCCAGACTTCAAAGAGGCCAAAAAGGGTCTGACACCACTGAAGTCCCTGGGCCAGCCACATATGGTCATGTCTGGCCTTCTTCACTTACCTCCCAGGGACACTCAGCATTATCACTTCTATTTGAATTGCTGCCACAATACAAAAAAGACACACATACTGAGAGATACTTCCCAGAAAACATTTACTACAATGTCTATGACAGTATTTGGTTAAGTATTTATTACTGTTGTGTTTATAAAGCTATGTCTCTTGGGCTGGCGAGATGGCTTAGCAGTTAAGGCATTTGCCTGCAAAGCCAAAGGACCTTGGTTTGATTCCCCAGGACCCAGGTAAGCCAGATACACAAAGTGGCCCATGCATCTGGAGTTCGTTTCCAGTGGCTATAAGGCCTGGCGCACCCATTCTCTCCCTCTCTCTCTCTCTCTCTCTTTGCCTCTTTCCCTCTCTCAAATAAATAAATAAAAATAAAAAAATTTTTAAAGCTGTATCTGTTAATGAACCATCTAGGACACACATTCTGGGCTGTATCTGTGTTAAAGAAATAGGTATTGAGAGCCGGGCGTGGTGGCGCACGCCTTTAATCCCAGCACTCGGGAGGCAGAGGTAGAGAGAATTGCCGAGAGTTCGAGGCCACCCTGAGACTACATAGTTAATTCCAGGTCAGCCTGGACTAGAGTGAGAACCTACCTCGAAAAACCAAAAAAGAAATAGGTATTGAGGAGAATGTAGTATGTTCCTACTGCCACTTCCAAGTACACACAAAGGTCAGATTCTAGTTCCCCTTTGCATAGCAGATAACAGGTAAGAAACGGACTCATCTTCTTGTGTCAAATTCCTGTCAATTACTTTAAAATAGACTTGAAACTGAATTCTACACTTAATTTAATGTTCAATGGAATTTGCCTTACAATACAAAAAAAAAAATATCTTGAAACATGTTTTGGCTCTACTTTCTAGTTTATATCCATTGCTATATAGGTAAACTTTTAGGAGAGAGTGAAAGTTTGAATATGTCTAATAGTGAATAAAAACCATGCTGAGGGAAAAAATCTGAAAAATGAAATACTATTTAAGAGTAAAGTACAAACAAGATACCATTTCATACTAGGACAGCTATATTCAAAAAGGCACAAGGTTGGTAAGAATGTAAAAAAAATCAGGGCCTCCCTTCACTGCTGTATAACCATCTTGGAAAATAATTTGGCAATTTCTCAAAACTTTTTATCTTTTGGTTCTAGGGATGGAACTCAAGAGTCTCATGGACGCTAAACACATGCTTTATTATTGAACTATACACCCAGGTCTTCCAATTTGTTTTTAAGTTATAATATGGCCCAGTGCTTTAATTCCTGAGTATGTACCCAAAATATTAAAACCAGATATATACACACAAATTTACATATGGCTTTATTCATAATAGCATTATTTGTAATCACATTATTAACCACTGTAGCCAAAAGTGAAAATGATACAAATTTCCATCAAATGGAAAATGGATAGAGAAAATAAAATTTTCCATATACTGAATTATTTTCCTAGTATTATTCACTAATAAAAAGGAATAATGGGGCTGGAGAGATGGCTTAGCGGTTAAGGCGCCTGCCTGCTAAGCCTAAGAACCCAGTTCCAATCTCTAGGTCCCACGTTTAGCCAGATGCAGTGATGCAAGGGCGCAATGCTGCACTTGCCCACAAGGGGGCTCACATATCTGGATTTCGTTCACAGCAGCTGAGAGACTGCTGGTGCGCCCATTCTCTATCTGTCTCCCTCTGTCTCTCTCCAAAAAAAATATAAATAAATTTAAAAAACAAAACAAAACAAAGCCGGGCGTGGTGGCGCATGCCTTTAATCCCAGCACTCGGGAGGCAGAGGTAGGAGGATCGCCATGAGTTTGAGGTCACCCTGAGAATACAGAGTGAATTCCAGGTCAGCCTGGGCCAGAGTGAGACCCTACCTCCAAAAAGCAAAAAAACAAACAAACAAAAAAACCCATGGGGCTGGAGAGATGGTTTAGCGGTTAAGGCCCATGCCTGCGAAGCCTAAGGACCCAGGTTTGATTCTCCAGGTCCCATGTAAGCCAGATGCACATGGTGGCGCATGCGTCTGAATTCGTTTGCAGTGGCTAGAGGCCCTGGTGCTCCCATTCTCACTCTCTCTCTCTCTCTCCCTCTGTCTGTAATAAATAAAATTTAAAAAAGGAATAATGTCTGACACATACTACAATATTGATAAACCTTGAAAACATGAGAAGGAAAAGAAGTTGATTGTAAAATGTCACCAATTATTTGATTCTATTTATATAAAATATCTAGAATGTATAAATTTACAGACAAAAGTAGATTGATTAGTGGTTGGCTAGAGCTAGAAAAGTTGAAGAAAATGGGAAGTTAATGAAAATAGAGTTTCTTTTTATGGTAATAAAATGTTCTAAAATTATGCTACATACTTCCATGAATGCACTAAAAACCATTTCCTTGTACATTTTAAATGGGTGAATTGGTAAGTTAATTATAACTTAAAAAACTGTTTTAAACAGTATGATTCTGGAACATGCATAGGTCATACTTGTAAAGAGATAGGGAAAAGCTTTAATTCTGTAATATGCAGACATACTGCTTAGATGCCAAAGATGCTTCATAATGCTGCATGAGACAAGTCTTTTTCTGGTGGGGGTTGGTCAGAAAGCAGGAAGGAAAAGTAGTAAAACCACTAGTGCTTTTCTCCCCTATCAAGTTAGCTAGCACTTTACCAAGTAGTCCTTTGGTTCACTGGTCAAAAAGGGGTTGAGAAAAAGAAAGGGAAAACAAACAAACAAACAGGGTAGTGTTTATCTGGTAGATTTTTCTTCTTTTCTCCTTCTATTTCCAGCCTTTAATACTAATTTGATTATTGAGAATAATAAGTAATTCATAGGGTCTTAATGGTCAGCCTATCTACTTTAAGCTTCCTCCGTGTAGACAAAAAGCATGAGAGCATTGAGCAGAAGGTTGTTGGGTGGCATAGAGTCAGTCCAGAAAGAGGACCAAAGTTAGCAAAATGTTGAATGTAACATCTCCCAAAGTATTCTATTGAGACCTTATGATAAGATTCTCATGATCACACGAGTTTGCTCCTATTAATACCCACAGACTAGTACTGCAGGAAAGAAATCCAATCCATTAAGTTTAATACCAGGAAGGTGTGCATGGTACCTCCCACCTATCTCCATGCTATAGAGAACACTGCAGCATTGGCCAAGACTCCCCTCCACACAAAGCCTGTGCAGGTTCTCAAGTACTACCTGCAGCTTCTCTTTCTGTTAGCGCATGACTGGCCAATCTTCCTCCTGACCAGTTAAAGCGGATGCATCCCATTCATAATCTTCACACATGTAGGAGATACCAATTTTCATTTGGACCAATGATTGCAAATAATGTCTTCATTTTTTATTTAAAAAAACAGCCCTATTGATCACTTCTAATTATAACATGACATATATGTATATAAATTGTAGAAACACAAAATAAGGCAATTCACAAAGCATAAAGAAGTAAAACCCACCTTTAAGTTCGTCAGTCAGCTAAATTTTGAACATCTTGCTGAGCATTCTTTAGACAGCTCTGCACTTACATCTACACCCATAGATACATAATTTTACATAAGTAGTATGATGGTATACACACTGTTCTGTATAATGATTTTATTTTTCAGATTAACATAAGCTATATATGATTCAGAATTTATTAAATAAGAAATGTGACATCTTTTTAAAGAAAACATAATGTCTAAGCATTGTACTTCCTCAATTTAAAAAATTTTCCAAATAATTCTTATCCTGATGTACAAACAGGAAGATGCCATGTACTACAGGCTAAAGCACTCCCTGGCATATGCCCAAATCTGCCCCAGGAATATCCAAATCCAGGACTCGGATTATCAAGACTCTTGCACAGATGACATCTTGTTCTCTTCCCAATTTAGAAAAGCTAAAATGAGTCAGATTAACAAAAATGTTTCTGGAGCTGCCAAATATGGAGCTCACATTTCTTCTCAAACTAAGCCCTTAAATCTGTAAGATATTAACAAACCCTTTTAAAGATCTTCTCTCAAAAGCCAAAGGAGTGCAGGAAAGATGGCTCTGAGGCTAAAGGTGCTTGCTTGCAAAACTTCCTAGGTTTGATTCCCCAGTATCCATGTAAAGCCAAATACACAAAGTACCACAAGCATCTTGAGATTATTTTTCAGCAGAATGCCCTGGTGTACGCATTCATTCTCTCTCTTTCTCTCTCCCTCCCTCTTTCTTCTCTCTTCTCTCCCTCCCCCCAAAATAAAAAATAAGTACTTTTTAAAAAGCCAAAGAAAAGCTGCTTAGTAAATTAATCACATAGGTCCTAAGCTCCATCTCCAGCATGACAAAAACTTTAAAAGTAAGCAAATACAAGAAGCATTCTTGCAGGCATGTCCAACCTTTAGATGTGACTCAAGATTGTCATCTAGCTGGGTGTGGTGGTGCACACCTTTAATCCCAGCACATAGAAGGCAGAGGTAGGAGGATTGCTGTGAGTTCGAGGCTACCCTGAGACTACATAGTAAATTCCAGGTCAATCTGGGCTAGAGTGAAAACCTACCTCGAAAAACCAAAAAAAAATAAAGATTGTCATCTATGAAGTTCATGGTGGAGAACCACCCCTGATTTCCATGAAAGGCCTTGAAGCATAAGTGACATATCAGACATAAATATTTTAACGAACTATGACTTTCACTGCTGAAATTATTATTGATTATCATTGATGATGGTTTCTCCATATCACTTTAAAATACTTAAGAGTTTTTTCAAGGTAGGGTCTCACTTTAGCCCAGGCTGACCTAGAACTCACTCTGTTGTTCCAGGCTGACTTCAATTCACAGCGATCCTCCTAAATCTGCCTCCTGAAAGAGTTGAGATTAAAGTTGAGTGCTACCACATCTGGCCAAAAACAGTATTTGTTTGTTTTGTTTTTCGAGGTAGGGTCTCGCTCTAGCCCAGACTGACCTGGAACTCATTTATGTAGTCTCAGAGCGACCTCGAACTCACGGTGATCCTCCTACCTCTGCCTCCCAAGTGCTGGGATTAAAGGCGTGCACCAACACACCCAGCAGGAAACAGCATTTTTAAACTACAACTTAAAATAACTTTGTTGTCACAACTTTCTTATTTTCTTACTACTTACTAGAGCTATTGTTGGATAGATTACCTTCAATAAGAAGCTGAGTAGGACTGGAAAGGTATGAAGAATTACAGTATGGGTTGATCCTCACTGCCTTAAAAGGAAATGCCCTTAACAGCAACTGCCTACTACCAAGCTGTACTTACATGGCTAATATCCATTTCCCCTCTTCCTATACTCTCCCTGTTGGCTTAAAACAAGAAAGGAAAACAAAGCAAAACAAAGATCTCACCAGAGTTCATGCACTTCTTCAACCTTCCAGAAGAGGCTGACTCCAACTCCCCGCACTAAAGCAAGTGCCACTTAGACAAACACTCAGTACCTGGACCTCTCTGCAGATGCTAAGAAAGAGAGACCTGCACTGGTCCTACCAACCTGAACAGAGAAGTAAGGTCCTTAGTGCTTGCTTGCTGGGGATAAGCAAGGAAGCAGACAACTCTAGCCTGGCCCCAAGGAAAAGCACTTTAGACTTGATGTAGTGTGTAGCTGTGAATAGAATAGAAGATCACAAGACCTCTTCCATATCACTGGGACACTGATCATATAAATTATTATTACATTCTGGAGTTTTCACAATAAGCTATTTCCTTAAGTAATTTATGTGTAAGCCAGTAGGGTTTGCCGATTTTTGAGTCAGATAATATTTGCAGCTGAAAACATCCCAATGGATAGATCTTGAAATCGTGAAAGTGGGATGACAGACTTAAAGTGGTTGCTTTTCAGAAGCACTATGCTTCTCATATTCACTTTACAACCAGAATCCAGATCTCTAACATCCATACAACTTCATTTCCAAAGGCCCAACAATGAGAGTTTGTAACTACAACTATTTTGTGATACATTTATAAAATCTCACATTCTCTCTGTTTTTTCTTTTTCAACCTATACACTACATTCAGGGGGTTCCTGTTCAAACAATGGGTGTTTAAAATGTTTTCTAGTTTCTGTTTTAGTTTTTCTAAGTATATAAAGTTTTTTTTTTTTTTTCAATAAAAATGAACAAATTTACCTCAAGCTACTGTCTAAAATGAAACTGACATGGACAGGAACCCAATCATATATATTTAAGATATGCTTAGCTCTAGTCCAGTGCCACATTAAATTACATTGATATAAGGAGATTTTTTTTTTTCCAAGAAAACTTTTGGGCAGAGTCAAAGCAAGTATGAACTACACATTAAATGGATGATTTTGAAAGAACAAGAGAGAATTTAATGATCAGTGATAATTTTACCTATTTATGTATTTTAGTTCTTTAAAGAAGGAAAAGTAAATAGTTATTGGTATTAAAATATCAATAGCAAACATACTGAATTAGTAAAGTCTTCCTTGCACTTACAACAATAAGAATAAAAACTTAAAAACAAAAACTTTCAAAGTAATTCTGAATGGGTTGCAATTACATATATACCCAGAAATTAAGTAGATTTTTTTCCAGGTACAGTACTAGCAAAGAGAAAACAGAAATATATATTTAAAAGTCATTTCATACAATCTCTCATATTAGCTCTCTACAGGTTTCTATACCTCCTTATTTCACTATTTCTAAGATGTAAATGGCACTTCCAGAACTAAATTAACATAGTATCTGAAACTAGAAACTCAGTGATTAGGCTTACCAACAGAACAGAGGGATCAGAGATTTAAGGAAGGAGTTCATGGACTGAGCATCTGCTTGGCATGAAAGGTATTTGGTTTGACACCCAGCACTACCACACACAAAAAAGTTATTCAACTATGAAAACCATAAGAAAAAAGTGTCCTCAACCAAATTTATTAAGTTATATTGTGAGCTGATGTTTGATATGATGTCTCTAGCTATAATTAATGCAAATGTCAAAATCAACAGAAAACCTCCAAATCACTTTGCTTGACTGCACACTCTGAACCACTGACTATAAACAATTGGTATAGTGAGAGCATCTGTACATCTGTGCCATGCACTCCCTACCATCATGAACCTTCCCCTCGAGACTATAACAAACAACCCCTTCCACCCATCAGCTCATGAGGTTGGGTATTTTGTCCTAGCAATGTGAAAGTGACTGTGAGAGTAGAGACTACAGCTGCCCTGAAGCTTATATGCCAGCTTGCCAAGAAGTGAACAAGAAGAGAAGTCCTGTCTCAAACAAGGAGAAGACAAGGACTAAGAACTGAAGTTGTTCTCAGACCTCCAATGCATGCCATGACACACGTGTGTGCACACACAAATACACACTAAAAAGTTTCAAAAGTTGCTATGATAAGCTTTTCTAAGAAAAAAGTGATCCAAAATACAGTATGAAGTAATATTTAATCAGTCTATTTATCAGACAGATTCACACACAATGTTGCAGACAAGAATAAAGTCCCTGCTCACTCAACATCAGCAGAAGTGGTTAGAGGGAGGTAGAGATGTTAGGCCTAAACACTGACATTGTCTTTCTCTTCTTTCTCTGTGGCTACAAACCATACATCATTTCTTTGGCCATTTTCTTTTAATTTTTTTTTTTTGAAAAGGAGATCAGAGTATGGTGGAAGGAACAAATTGAGAAATGAACAAAGACAACAGACACTTATGCTAAGCCTTTGGTGAAGCAGGAATGTAGAGTGCTTAGAACCACACTCTAAAGCCAAGCTGAAGTCAATACCAGCCACACAATTTATGAACTGTGTGATCTTGGTTGGCCATGCTATTCAACCTCTCTAGACCCTCTGTTTTCTCATCTGTAAAATGGGGATAATAATAATAGTTATTTTAGGATTAAATGAGGTTAGAGGTTTGGCATGGGGTAAGCCCAATGAACAGACATGCTATTGTATTCTTGCTCCTGGGTCACTGGTGCAGTATCACTGAAGATCCTTGTTTCTGGGCATTGTACCAAAAGCTAAGAATAGCTAAAACATCACATAAAGTTGAGCTGGTAAGGAAGAACCACAAGAGACCTAGAAAAGCTACTTCAACCAAAACCCAACCTAGGAAATTACACTGGCTGTACCTTTATTGGTTACAAGAAACTTTTAGTCTCTCCTTATTCAAGAAATAGATGTAAACTGACATAGTGAGAAAGTGAATGAGAGAGCAAGCAAGCGAGAGAAGAATGGAAGGAAGCAGGTACAATACCCATGCTTTAAGTGCTTTAATTCTTAATTTCTGAGTACTACCATTCATGAAGAATTTTTAAAGGGTCTCAAAGCTATTAAAATGGTAATTAAGTCCCAAGAAAACAAGAACCAATTCAATTACATGCTGGATGCCTTTGAATTTTAAAGCCATCTAGACGGGCGTGGTGGCACACACCTTTAATCTTAGCACTCGGGAGGCAGAGGTACAAGGATCGCAATGAGGTCAAGGCCACCCTGAAACTATATAGTGAACTACAGGTCAGCCTGGGCTAGAGTGAGACCCTGTATGGCAAATGCAGGTCGGGCCCTAGCCAGGCCGCCTGCTAGAAGAAAGCAGGGAGTAGCTTCTGTGGAGGTGGCATCCTGCACAAGCCTGGCATGACAACAGCTACAGTCCCTGCCCCCGAGCAACCTGCTGGGAGATGATCTGCCTGGAGACAGGCTGTCATTGGTCACAAGAAGGGAACCACCCCATACAATGATTAGCCAGCCAAACCCTTAAAAACCCTACATTTCCTTGAACAAACAAGTTTGCAACAGCTCGCCCTCTGCCTGCTTCCACCCAATTCCTGAAGTCTGGGTGGTGACTCCGCGCCTCTCACCCCCTACCCGGCGGAGACCCTGCAGTCCCTCCTGGGCTGGCCCTAGGAGGGACCCCAATAAGACCCTACCTCGAAAAACAAAAAAAAAAAAAAAAAATTAAAGCCTTTTACTATTAGGAGGGTTTTAAATAAAGTGCAGGTCCAGGACTAACCTTAAGGCCAATGTGTATGTTCCTGGCTGCCGCTGGCTCTCCCGGATCAGGTAGCTACCCTCAGCCACACTTAAGAGCTGGTCAGCTGCTTCTCTAGAGATCATGCCGTGAAACCTATGGAACAGAATCCATTCAGAGACCATTCTCCATGTTTCTTCAATACAAGAGATTAACACCTACCCTCACATCCCTGGGTCACAAACACACCTTCTGCTATCACATAATCAAAGGATAGTGCTGGGGTTTAACTGTCTTTGATTCCTGTGGTGCGGCTCCTGGCCAGCTTCTCTGTGTGATGGAAACCATACCAAAGTAGCTTCGGAGGGGAGGGGCCTGGAGAGATGGCTTAGCAGTTAAGTGCTTGCCTGTGAAGCCTAAGGACCCCAGTTCAAGGCTTGATTCCCCAGGAACCATGTAAGTCAGATGCACAAGTGGGGGGCACATGCATCTGCAGTTCGTTTGCAGTGGTTGGAGGCCCTGATACACCCATTCTCTATCTATTTGCCTCTTTCTCTCTCTGCCTGTCGCTCTCAAATAAATAAATAACAAACAAACAAACAAACAAAAAGGTAGCTTTTGGGTTTTTTGTTTTGTTTTCAAGGTAGGGTCTCACTCTAGCCCAGGCTGACCTGGAATTCACTATGTAGTCTCAAGATGGCCTTGAACTCACAGCGATCCTCCTACTCCTGCCTTCAGAGTGCTAGGATTAAAGGCGTGTACCACCACACCTAGCTCCAAAGCAGTTTTTGAATCAAATTAGCAACCATTGAGTCAAAATTCACATTCATCTAAGGGAAGCTCAGCCACCTCTCTCAGGAGAATAATCTTTTCTCGTTTGACTATACGGACTTGCTAAAAAATACACAGAAATGTGTTTCATTTCTTTTCTTCCAACTAGTAACTATGATCCAAAATTCTGGCTGGAAGTCAATGCTGGCAAATTTCCAGGACCCTGGGTTGTCCTTAATTGGCATGATTGTCCAATAATATGCATAATCTGTATTACTGAATTCTTAGACCACAAGCAAACAACAGCACTTCCTATCTAAACCCTATCTGCCATTAACAGAGAAATGAGGAGTAAACACAAATAACAAACATAATCTTTAGACAATATTCATCTAGAACAACCTAACACACACAAAAACCAACATTTAAATAAGATAAAAGCAGTCTTGACAAATATTTAAAACATGAAAGCACATTACAACATTATGGTGGTTTACAACTTACATATAATTTGCACATATACCATGTTCTTTTATAATTAAGAGACAATAAAGGAATATCACATGTCATTGAAAAATATATGGTTTTAGTACATTATTTTGATCTGATTATCTTAAATTAATCAAGGCACAAATTTTGGAAGAAAATTTGACAATGAAACTTAAAAGATTTTTAAAACTATTCATACAAGTTGATCCAATATTTGTACCCCCAACTGTAAGATATTTCTTATGGTGTTACTATTAGAGATGGAGTCTCCCTAATCTGAAAGTTAAAAGAACAAAATCTATACACCTCTGATCTACAGCATTCCTGATGAGATAGATATTCAATCAAGAGAGTGACTGTGAATATACAGTAGAGAACATAGGGCTTTGTAGTTATTCCTGTTCCAACTCATAGGTAGGTTTGCTTATGTTCCATTCACAAGACTTAAAAATCACACCTGGGGCTGGAGAGATGGCTTAGTGGTTAAGGCATTTGCCTGCAAAGCCAAAGGACCCCAGTTCGACTTCTCTAGGACCCATGTAAGCCAGATGCACAAGAAGGCACATGCATCTGGAGTTCATTTGCAGTGGCTGGAGGCCCTGGCACACCCATTTTCTCTCTCTCTCAAATAAACAAATAAAATATATTTTAAAAATCATATCTGGAATTTTATGTAACTCAGAAATATTTGCTATAGGCAACATTGTTTATTTAATATGATCTCAAGTCATGAAGAACAAATGATTTTATCTGGGGGAATGATGGGATAGAGGTGGTTTTTATTCTTTTTTAATGTGTTATATGTCTATTTTTCAAGAATCAAAAATAATAAGCACCTTAGAAATTACATTAAAATGGCATTTTGAATCACTTTTGGTATAGCATTCTGGCCTGGTCTCAAAGTACAAGCAAAGCCAATTTTTTAAAAACACTGAAAAGCTCACGAGCAATATTTAGTGAAAAAAAATCAAGCTACAAATTTGTATGTACTAATCTCAATTTTGCAAAACACACACACACACAATTAAGAAGTTAGAAGCAGTGACACACTCCTGTAATCCTAGTACAAAGGGAGGCTGAGGCAGGAGTATCACAAGTTCCACGATGCCTGAGCTATACAGTGAGAGAGACACTGTCTCTAACTACTTTATTAAGGAAACAGACCTTAAGAGAATAATATTTAAAATTTTTAATGCTTTTTCTGGGTAATATTTTTTCTTTACTTCTTTTTGTTTATTTTTAAAAGTATTTTATTTATTTGAGAGAGAGGGGGGAGGGAGAGAGAGGAGGCAGATAGAGAATGGTCGCACCAGGATCTCTAGCCAATGCAAACAAACTCTATACGTATGTGCCACCTTATGCATCTGGCTTGTGTAGGTACTGGGGAAATCGAACCTGGGTCCTTAGGCTTTGCAGGAAAACACCTTGACCACTAAGTCATCTCTCCCACCCTTAGTTATACTTTTAATGATGAGACTACACAATACAGAAGACTTGGGGGAAAAAAGGAATCTTTTTCCCCCAAGTCTTCTGTATTGTGTAGTCTCATCATTAAAACCATTATAACCACCATGTTCCACTCACTATATATGTGTTTGTGTGCATCTAATACATACATATATACACACAAATATATACTATCTTTAACATTATTACACATATATTTTCTCATGAAATTTTTGAACTTGTCTTTATTTGCCATATTTTATAACCAGTAGAATCCATTTGTAATCAAAGAAAGGTTAATTCTACCAAACTAGAATACTTCCTCCATCTTGTTTTTATTTTATTGAAAGCATGTATTTACCTATGCCTTTTACATATGTCAATCTACAAAATACTTTCTGTTAATCCATACTTACTCTCTTCCATAATACTTTGGTCTGTTTTCTACCTATTGGAAAAGGGAAAAGAAGTATATTTGTGAGAATGTAAATGTGCAAAACATAACTCAACATTTTGTACATGTACAAACTGAAGTATATATTCAGAAAAACAATTTGAGATCTGGAGAAATGGCTCAGCAGTTAAGATACTTGCCTGTGACGCCTAACAACCCGGGTTTGAATCCCCAGTATCCACATAAAGCTAGATGTACAAAGTGGAACATGCATCTGGACTTTGTTTGCAGTGGCTAGAAGCCCTGGCACAACTATTCTTTCTCTCTCATTCTCTCTTCTCTCTGCATCCAAGAAAATAAATAAATAAATAAATAAATAAATAAATAAATAAATAAATAAGATTTTTTAAGAAGAAAAACAATTTGAATAAGACTAGAGAGCAGAGGATGGATTCGGAGTTCTATCAGATTAACTGGACTAGTCATTTTGTCACTCTAGGTCTGTTGTTCCATATCTAGAGTCTAACTAAATTATCTTATGTTTTTATTTTATTTATTTATTTATTTTTGGTTTTTTGAGGTAGGGTCTTACTCTAGCTTAGACTGATCTGAAATTCACTATGTAGTCTCAGGGTGGCCTCAAATTCATGGCGATCTCTCCTGCCTCTGCCTCCCGAGTGCTAGGATTAAAGATGTGCAACACCACACCCAGCTTATCTTGTGTTTTTAAATTGTAATGAATTAGATCATATGTGCATGCACGTGTGTGTATGAGTATGCATGTTTCATGGCATGCACATGGGGGTTGGAGGACAACCTTGGTGTGTTAGTGGCTGTTGGTCTCTGCCTTCCACCTTATTTACAAGGTCCCTCTTGTTTGCTGCTGTGAATACCACCAGGCTAGCTAGCCTGAAAGCTTTGGGATTCTACTGACTCTCATTGCTGTAGGTAGGTACAATTAGGGACTTGAGTCTTATTTAATGTGGGTTCTGGGGATCTGAACTCTGATCATTAGGCTTATGCAGCAAGTGCTTTTAACCACTGATCCACTTTCCCAACCTATGGAAAGATATTTACATCCTTTTATTCAGAGAGTAAAACAAGTATTCAGAAACTTGATGCCAAACAGTGTCACAACAGATTGTGGCTTTCACTTCCATGCTCCCCATTGCTCTTCCTTCCTGTTACTCCATAGTCTCCATTCTGTTAACACCTCAATACAATACTGCCCTTCTGTTTTCCCACCAGCTCTTCCTTCACCACACTTTATTTGCATTTCACTACCTGTGTTCTGACTACAGCTAAGCAACTACCTAGAAGAGCAGACAGTCTCAAGATGGCCTTGAACTCACAGCGATCCTCCTACTCCTGCCTTCAGAGTGCTAGGATTAAAGGCGTGTACCACCACACCTAGCTCCAAAGCAGTTTTTGAATCAAATTAGCAACCATTGAGTCAAAATTCACATTCATCTAAGGGAAGCTCAGCCACCTCTCTCAGGAGAATAATCTTTTCTCGTTTGACTATACGGACTTGCTAAAAAATACACAGAAATGTGTTTCATTTCTTTTCTTCCAACTAGTAACTATGATCCAAAATTCTGGCTGGAAGTCAATGCTGGCAAATTTCCAGGACCCTGGGTTGTCCTTAATTGGCATGATTGTCCAATAATATGCATAATCTGTATTACTGAATTCTTAGACCACAAGCAAACAACAGCACTTCCTATCTAAACCCTATCTGCCATTAACAGAGAAATGAGGAGTAAACACAAATAACAAACATAATCTTTAGACAATATTCATCTAGAACAACCTAACACACACAAAAACCAACATTTAAATAAGATAAAAGCAGTCTTGACAAATATTTAAAACATGAAAGCACATTACAACATTATGGTGGTTTACAACTTACATATAATTTGCACATATACCATGTTCTTTTATAATTAAGAGACAATAAAGGAATATCACATGTCATTGAAAAATATATGGTTTTAGTACATTATTTTGATCTGATTATCTTAAATTAATCAAGGCACAAATTTTGGAAGAAAATTTGACAATGAAACTTAAAAGATTTTTAAAACTATTCATACAAGTTGATCCAATATTTGTACCCCCCAACTGTAAGATATTTCTTATGGTGTTACTATTAGAGATGGAGTCTCCCTAATCTGAAAGTTAAAAGAACAAAATCTATACACCTCTGATCTACAGCATTCCTGATGAGATAGATATTCAATCAAGAGAGTGACTGTGAATATACAGTAGAGAACATAGGGCTTTGTAGTTATTCCTGTTCCAACTCATAGGTAGGTTTGCTTATGTTCCATTCACAAGACTTAAAAATCACACCTGGGGCTGGAGAGATGGCTTAGTGGTTAAGGCATTTGCCTGCAAAGCCAAAGGACCCCAGTTCGACTTCTCTAGGACCCATGTAAGCCAGATGCACAAGAAGGCACATGCATCTGGAGTTCATTTGCAGTGGCTGGAGGCCCTGGCACACCCATTTTCTCTCTCTCTCAAATAAACAAATAAAATATATTTTAAAAATCATATCTGGAATTTTATGTAACTCAGAAATATTTGCTATAGGCAACATTGTTTATTTAATATGATCTCAAGTCATGAAGAACAAATGATTTTATCTGGGAATGATGGGATAGAGGTGGTTTTTATTCTTTTTAATGTGTTATATGTCTATTTTTCAAGAATCAAAAATAATAAGCACCTTAGAAATTACATTAAAATGGCATTTTGAATCACTTTTGGTATAGCATTCTGGCCTGGTCTCAAAGTACAAGCAAAGCCAATTTTTAAAAACACTGAAAAGCTCACGAGCAATATTTAGTGAAAAAAATCAAGCTACAAATTTGTATGTACTAATCTCAATTTTGCAAAACACACACACACACAATTAAGAAGTTAGAAGCAGTGACACACTCCTGTAATCCTAGTACAAAGGGAGGCTGAGGCAGGAGTATCACAAGTTCCACGATGCCTGAGCTATACAGTGAGAGAGACACTGTCTCTAACTACTTTATTAAGGAAACAGACCTTAAGAGAATAATATTTAAAATTTTTAATGCTTTTTCTGGGTAATATTTTTCTTTTTACTTCTTTTTGTTTATTTTTAAAAGTATTTTATTTATTTGAGAGAGAGAGGGGGAGGGAGAGAGAGGAGGCAGATAGAGAATGGTCGCACCAGGATCTCTAGCCAATGCAAACAAACTCTATACGTATGTGCCACCTTATGCATCTGGCTTGTGTAGGTACTGGGGAAATCGAACCTGGGTCCTTAGGCTTTGCAGGAAAACACCTTGACCACTAAGTCATCTCTCCCACCCTTAGTTATACTTTTAATGATGAGACTGTTACAATACAGAAGACTTGGGGGAAAAAAGGAATCTTTTTCCCCCAAGTCTTCTGTATTGTGTAGTCTCATCATTAAAACCATTATAACCACCATGTTCCACTCACTATATATGTGTTTGTGTGCATCTAATACATACATATATACACACAAATATATACTATCTTTAACATTATTACACATATATTTTCTCATGAAATTTTTGAACTTGTCTTTATTTGCCATATTTTATAACCAGTAGAATCCATTTGTAATCAAAGAAAGGTTAATTCTACCAAACTAGAATACTTCCTCCATCTTGTTTTTATTTTATTGAAAGCATGTATTTACCTATGCCTTTTACATATGTCAATCTACAAAATACTTTCTGTTAATCCATACTTACTCTCTTCCATAATACTTTGGTCTGTTTTCTACCTATTGGAAAAGGGAAAAGAAGTATATTTGTGAGAATGTAAATGTGCAAAACATAACTCAACATTTTGTACATGTACAAACTGAAGTATATATTCAGAAAAACAATTTGAGATCTGGAGAAATGGCTCAGCAGTTAAGATACTTGCCTGTGACGCCTAACAACCCGGTTTTGAATCCCCAGTATCCACATAAAGCTAGATGTACAAAGTGGAACATGCATCTGGACTTTGTTTGCAGTGGCTAGAAGCCCTGGCACAACTATTCTTTCTCTCTCATTCTCTCTTCTCTCTGCATCCAAGAAAATAAATAAATAAATAAATAAATAAATAAATAAATAAATAAATAAATAAGATTTTTTAAGAAGAAAAACAATTTGAATAAGACTAGAGAGCAGAGGATGGATTCGGAGTTCTATCAGATTAACTGGACTAGTCATTTTGTCACTCTAGGTCTGTTGTTCCATATCTAGAGTCTAACTAAATTATCTTATGTTTTTATTTTATTTATTTATTTATTTTTGGTTTTTTGAGGTAGGGTCTTACTCTAGCTTAGACTGATCTGAAATTCACTATGTAGTCTCAGGGTGGCCTCAAATTCATGGCGATCTCTCCTGCCTCTGCCTCCCGAGTGCTAGGATTAAAGATGTGCAACACCACACCCAGCTTATCTTGTGTTTTTAAATTGTAATGAATTAGATCATATGTGCATGCACGTGTGTGTATGAGTATGCATGTTTCATGGCATGCACATGGGGGTTGGAGGACAACCTTGGTGTGTTAGTGGCTGTTGGTCTCTGCCTTCCACCTTATTTACAAGGTCCCTCTTGTTTGCTGCTGTGAATACCACCAGGCTAGCTAGCCTGAAAGCTTTGGGATTCTACTGACTCTCATTGCTGTAGGTAGGTACAATTAGGGACTTGAGTCTTATTTAATGTGGGTTCTGGGGATCTGAACTCTGATCATTAGGCTTATGCAGCAAGTGCTTTTAACCACTGATCCACTTTCCCAACCTATGGAAAGATATTTACATCCTTTTATTCAGAGAGTAAAACAAGTATTCAGAAACTTGATGCCAAACAGTGTCACAACAGATTGTGGCTTTCACTTCCATGCTCCCCATTGCTCTTCCTTCCTGTTACTCCATAGTCTCCATTCTGTTAACACCTCAATACAATACTGCCCTTCTGTTTTCCCACCAGCTCTTCCTTCACCACACTTTATTTGCATTTCACTACCTGTGTTCTGACTACAGCTAAGCAACTACCTAGAAGAGCAGACTCTGGTAGAAAATAGAAGAGGGCATTTGCCCAATACATTCAGCAAATACTCAACGAACAGAAAATACAGGATAAAGCCGGCCTTTAATCCCAGCACTCCGGAGGCAGAGGTAGGAGGAACACTGTGAGTTCAAGGCCACCCTGAGACTACGTAGTGAATTCCAGGTCAGCCTAGGCTAGAGTAAAACCCTACCTCAAAAAAAAACAAAACAGGGCCTGGAGAGATAGCTTGGTGGTTAAGTGCTTGCCTGTGAAGCCTAAGGACTCCAGTTCAAGGCTCAGTTCTCTAGGGCCCACATAAGCCAGATGCACAAGGAGGTACATGCATCTGCAGTGGCTGGAGGCCCTGGCGTGCCCATTCTCTATCTCTATCTGCCTCTTTCTCCGTCTGTCTGTTGCTCTCAAATAAATAAATAAATAAATAAATAATAAATAAAAATAAAGTAAAATAGAAACTGGGCATGGTGATTTAAAAAAAAAAAAAAAAAAAAAAAAAAAAAAGGGCTGGAGAGATGGCTTACAGGTTAAGGCGCCTGCCTGCTAAACCTAAAAGAATGCCAGTTCCAAGCTCCAGGTCCCACATTTAGCCAGATGCAAAGTGACACAAAGGCGCAATGTTGCACTTGTCCACAAGGGGGCGCACACATCTGGAATTCATTCACAGCAGCTGAGAGGCTGCTGGCACGCCCATTCTCTATCTGTCTCTCTCTCTCTGACTCTCTCAAAAAAAAAAAAAGAAAAGAAAAAAAGAAAAGACAGGATAGGCATTTTTCTATCTGCAAGGGAAACATCACTGAGAAAGAACAAAACTGTCATAAACGTTTTTAGAAATACATTTGAATGGTAAAGGACAGGCAATAAAGCGGGTTTGTTATGGGGATTTTTATTTATTTATTTATTATTTTTTTAAGAAGCAACAAGAAAGCCGGGCATGGTGGCACATGCTTTTAATCCTAGCACTCAAGAGGCAGAGGTAGAAGGATCACCGTGAGTTTGAGGCCACCCTGAGAATAGTGAATTCCAGGTCAGCCTGGACTAGAGTGAAACTCTACCTCAAAAAAAAAAAAAAAAAAAGAGCAACAAGAAAACAGAAAGTACAGTAGCAGTGAATGCTCTAAAGAAGCACAGGCAGACAAGTGAGGTGTTTATAAGTTAGATGGTCAGAAAAAGGCCACTCTTGGATCACATTGGAACTGGGTCCTGAAGAAGCTAGTTTTAATCCCAAAATCACAGCAACAGAAAAACCTTCTCTAGGAAGTACCTGGATGATAATGTAGACAACATACTGAATTCTGCTATTTCCTATATGTTTTAATTATATTTAAAAATAATTTGCTCCTCATGGTATGATAGGAATGATCTTTTAGGACAGCACCATTCTCATTTTATTTACTTATTTTTCATGATAAAGTTCTTTTATTTTTATTTGTGTATTGGTTTTTAATTGACAAATAAAAATGTTTATGTATTATGTAATTTATACTACATATTATGATGTCTAACATGATGTTTGACATAAGTATATACTGTGGACTGGCTAAAACAAGCTAATTAACATATGTGTTACCTTGCTTTGAGGCTAGAACATTTAAAATCAACTCAAAAAACTATGAACTATACTGTAGACTGTTATTAAATTCACCATGATATACAATAGAGTTCATGAACCCACCCATCATATGTAATTAAAATTCTGTATCTTTAATGAAACTCTCTCTAATTACTATGATACCCCCAGCATCTGACTACTCTTCTGAGTTTAATCTTTGTAGATTCCATATGTAAGTGAGATTCTGCAGTAGTTTTCTTTCTATGCCTGGCCTATTTCACTTAAAATAATACAAATAAGACTTCCTTATTTCTTTTTTAAAAAGATTTATTTTTATTTATTTATTAGATACAGAGAGGAGAGAGTAAGAATGGGCATGTTAGGGCCTGTAGCCACTGCAAATGAACCGTAGACTCATGCATCACAATGTGCATCTGGCTTATGTGGAACCTGGAGAATTGAACCTGTATCCTTAGACTTTGCAGGCATGCACCTTAACTGCTAAGCCATTTCTTCTGCCCAAGACTTCCTTATTTCTTTTTTTTTTTTTTTGACAAGAGAGAAAGAGCGAAACAGAGAAAGAGAGAGAGGAAGAGGCAGAAAGAGAGAGAATGGATGTGCCAAAGCCATTTCAGCCACTGTGAACAAATTCCAGATACATGCACGACCTTGTGGGCAAGCGCAGCATTGTGCACTTAATGTCTGGCTAAACGTGGGACATGGAGAATCGAACAAGCGTTCTTAGGCTTGGCAGGCAGGCACCTTAACGGCTAAGCCATCTCTCCAGCCTGACTTCCTTATTTCTAAAGGCTGAATTCAATTTTGAGTGTATCATATTTCAATGTGTATATATACATTTTCATGAGAGCTTGTTTGGAGATTTCAGTAGGGGAGTGGAGCTACTTATCTATACTTGACTGAAAATAATCATCCTCTATCAATAAAGGCCATCCTCTTTGGCCAAGCATGCAGCTTAGCTTGGGGAGGGATACATATGGAGTGGTGAAGAAGGAAGAAGACACCTTTCTAGTCAGCCAGCTGATTAATGGGGTGACAGATATCACAATCAGACTGTCCTCACAATTTGTTTATCCATTCATTCACTGATAGACACTTAAGTTGGTTTTATATCTTGGCAGTATAATTAATGCTGCAATAAAGATGAGAACACAGATAGCTCTTCAACACAATGGATTCATTTCCTTTGGATAACTACCCAGTATTGGGATTGCTAGACTGAATGCTAGAAGAAAAAGCATAATAGATATTCAATTATTTGTTCAAGGTTACTGTTCAAGTGGTAGAGCTCAAGGTAAAACTGGAAGTCTTAAGGCATAGTGTAAAAAAAAGAAAGGCCTCATTTCTGTCTGCTTAACATTGCCTCATTTGAATTAGGCTAAAGCTGGCAGTTCCCCAAACAACTTCAAAGCCTGTCATTTCAGTGATCACCTCCCTTGGTTCAGTGCCAAGCTTGGCTGCCAAGTCTAGATTACCTCCTGACTGGTCATCCAGAGCTAGTACTGTTGGTATTTATTCACAGCATAGGAAGAGATTGTGTTGCAATGAATAACTATACAACCTCAAGGGCACATCCCACAGACTGACCAGATTTTAGCCCAACATACTGTCTCTAAAGTATTTTGGAATTCTCTAAACGCTAAGCAATTGATAATGCTTTCCTTACATGATTTAACAGGCTTCTGTTTTCATCCCAGTGAAAAACATTTTTTTGTACAATTGATCTTAGTATCTTGAGTTCATATAAATTTGCAGTTTAACTTTTCCTTTCAACCAATATCTGCTTGGTTCTCTCCCATCTTTTTTTTAAAAAAAAATATTTTATTTGTTTATTTATTTGAGAGAAAGAGAATGGGCACACCAGGGCCTTTAGCCACTGCCAAAGAATTCTAGATGCATGAGCCACCTTGTGCACCTGGCTTTTTGTGGGTACTGGGGAATTGAACTCAGGTCCTTAGGCTTTGCAGGTAAATGCCTTAACCGCTGAGCAATCTCTCTAGCCCAATCTATCTTATGAGTTAATTTTTTAAACACATGTTCATTTTCTCATGAGAGTCATGATTTTACCTTTTCCCAAGAATTATTCTTAAATAGTGGCTTTTTAGGAATCTTCTGTTTTCTGATAAGATTGTATCCTGGTTATTTATTATCTTCCCAATGTAAATCCCATCTGATTTGGTCTTGTTCCGTAACTTCTCTGTTCATAAAGCTCAATGTACTAAAAATAGGCCAGTTGACTCCTACAGCTATAGATGATGGTTTTCTATTTTTAGGTCTAGGGGTTTTAGGAGTGAAACATCTGCTTGACAGCAAACCTTTCCATCTTGGATAAAAATTTTAATGTTTAAGTATAAGCTGAAAGAATTAAAGTTTATAAATTATCAATGATAAAATGTTGCTGTGAAGAACAATTTTGCATTATATCTTCAAACTAAAACTCTGCAAATGCTGAGTTTCTACTTTAGAGGAACACTTGCCCATGCACACATGAAAACATGCTTACGTAAGTACTGTTCATAGTTACTTTAAAGACAGAAGTAAATATTTACCAGTGGAAGAATAAATAACAAACTGCTTTATGGAATAAGTAACATGCATAGTTTGAAGGAATGATGTAGCTCTACAGGGAGTAGTGTGGAGATATCAATAAGACAAGTTGCTCAATAAAAAGCTAAGTTATGGGGTGATAAAGATAATTCCTAAACACCTAGAAAAAGCACATGAACACAACACTACCACATAGTATAGCACACAGAAATCTGAAAGTATTGATACCACATTCATATAGTCACATCTAGTAAGGGAGAAGGAAAACTGACCTAAGGGGGACATGAAGAAGGAATAAAAGGTTTTTGGGTGTTTTGATGTTGTTGTTGTTATTATTGTTTTGTTTTGGTTTTGGTTTTTTCAAGTTAGGGTCTCACTCTAGCTCAGGCGGACCTGGAATTCACTCTGTATTATCAGGGTGGCCTCAAACTCACTGCGGTCCTCCTACCTCTGCATCCTGAGTGCTGGGATTAAAGGTGTGCGTCACCACTCCCAGCATTTTTTTTTAATAAAAGGTACTTTTATTTTATCTGTGATATAACTTCTGAAGAAAAATGAATTCATCTTTTAACTATACAGCTACGATCTCCTTAATGATTTTAAAGATTAACTTCTGCATAACCTAATACTGGGACCTCAGATACATTAGAATTAAGTCCCCCAAAAGTTTGAGATGAGACTATAGTCTGTCCCTCAACCACGAGACTTCGATAGCAGGCTGAAGGTAAAGTGTGCCTATGGCACTGAGGTAAGAGAAAAGGAATGCTTTTAATATATTCTAGTTCATGATGAAAATCCTAATCAAGTATGAAAAAGCAGTGATAGCACAGGGAATGTGGCTGCAAATAAAGATTATATATTTGAAAGCCCTGCAGTATGTCTCTATTATACTTGTAATTATAATCATCTTCATACCATAACGAATTTGCATTGCCTAATATAATCCTGAATTTTAAGAAAATTAGAAGCCGGGCGTAGTGGTGCACGCCTTTAATCCCAGCACTCAGGAGGCAGAGGTAGGAGGATCGCCGAGAGTTCGAGGCCATCTTGAGACTACATAGTTAATTCCAGGTCAGCCTGGACCAGAGTGAGACCCTACCTCGAAAAATCAAAAAAAAAAAAAAAAAAAAAGAAAAGAAAGAAAAGAAAGAAAAAAAGAAAATTAGGTAAATACATATAGTACTGTTGTAACACATGTATGTCCAAGATAAAATTCACATACCAACTTCACCTTTCCTGGTGTTTTTTATATTTTATTTATTTATTTAAGAGAGAAAGAGAGGAAGACAGAGAGATAACGGTGTGCCAGGGCCTTTTGCCACTTTAAATGAACTAAAGATACATATGCCACCTTGGGCATCTGGCTTTACATGGGTACTGGGGCTTTGCCAACAAGCACCTTAACTGCTAAGTCATTTCTCCAGCCCCTCCTGGTGTTTTTTTTTATGATGGAAATACAAAACAAAATAATTTTTAAAGACTTTATTTTTATTTATTTATTATTAGAGACAGAGAAAGGTAAAGAGAAAGAGGGAGAGTGAGAATGGGCACGCCAGGGCCTCTAGCCACTGCAAACAAACTCCAGACCCATGTGCCCCCTTGTGCATCTGGCTTACATGGGACCTGGAGAATCGAACCAGGGACCTTAGGCTTCTCAGGCATGTGCCTTAACTACTAAGCCATCTCTCCAGCCAAGAAAACAAAATAATTTTAAAACAGTGCTTTTTCTCTTGTCTAGATAGTAAGATCAGAATAAGATATCCCTAAAACACCTAACTCTAATAATAAGAATTATTTTGGGGCTGGAGGGATGGCTTTTGCCTGTAAAACCAAAGGACCCAGGTTTGATTCCCCAGGACCCACGTTAGCCAGATGCACAAGGCGGCACATGCATCTGGAGTTTGTTTGCAGTGGCTGGAGGTCCTGGCGTGCCCATTCTTTCTCATTCTCTCTCTTTTTCCCTCTCCCTCTTTCTTTCTGTCAAATAAATAAATAATTTTTTTAAAAAAAAGAATTATTTTGAACTGAGGGAATTAAGAAACATCAAATAAAGCAGAAGTTCTGTAACCTTTGAGTTCTGGCCTGTTTTCTCTTTTGTAAAGGACAGTTCCATGTGTGGCAGACTACTCCTTTCCCTTTCTAAGAAGAAACCTCCAGAGAGAACTCCTATCACTGCAGATGAGCTGAGTCTGTACAATGAGCCATCCTTACTCAACATGCATTTTTCTTCCACAACAGACTCCTGTTTTCCCCAGACCACCTTCTCTTGGCTAGCCTCTTTTCCCACTTAATCAACCTTTGCTAAAATGGCATTTAATCCCCAAGTATGCGCCCCTTATTCGGAGTTTTCACTTTTTTTCTGAATCCTCCTAATCATGAAGAAACAGTTCATGGAATTTGTCTAACATGCCATTTATCGGTTTAATAATCAGGCTCCAGCTTCTGCAATAGCATTTAGATGTTTTAGGACTATATGAGATATTAATTAAGTAGTGATTTTGCAAATCTTTTCAAATTCACAGACATTACTCAGATAATCAAATTAAAGGATTAATCAGTAATATAAAAATGACTAACAATTTCAAATTAGTTTACTTGTAAATCTATCAAACTAGGAATTTAAATGTTATATGCAGTAGTAGAAATAATTGTGATTTACAAACATCAGCCACCTTTTTTTAGTTTTTGAGATAGAGTCTCTCACTGGTCTGAAACTCACAGATTAGGCTAGACTATCTGGGCAATGAGCCCCAGCGATCTTCCCGTCTCTGCCTCTCTAATGCTGGGATTACAGGGATACACCAACACATGCAGCATTTTTACAAAGGTTTACATCTTATATAGCCTCCTATTGTTTAAGAAAAGCATAGGATAACTGCTGCTCACTAAAGATAACTATATTACTAATAAATACTTCAGATAATATTACCAATATCTCATTTTCAGTTAAAAGTTTAAAATGTTATATCTGGACAGAATATGGAAATGGAAATTTTTATTAAACACTTTTAAATTTTTTTTGCTTTATTCAAGCACTTGTGAAGCTGACCCAGATGGATTACCGTAAGTTCAAAGACAGCCTGAGCTACACTGTGAGATCAAGGCTAGCCTGGAAAAAAAACAATCTATGAAAAGATTTCTCACTACATGTGAAACTTAATCATCCTAAATCATGGCAAAGTAATAATGAAATGCAACTGTTAAATAACACATACTTGTTACAAACTTTACATCTACAAACTGGACTTGGACATTAAAAAAAAAAATCTAAGGGGTTGGAAAGATGGATTAGTGGTTAAGCTCTTGCCTGTGAAGCCTAAGGTTCAAGGCTCAATTCCTCAGTACCCACGTAAGCCAGTTGCATAAGGTGGCGCATGCATCTGGAGTTCACTTGCAGTGGCTGGAGGCCCTGATGTGCCCATTCTCTCTCTCTTTCTCTCTCTCTCTGCCTCTTTCTGTGCCTGTCGTTCTCAAATAAATAAATAAACAATTTTTTTTAATCTAAGGAAATTCCTGCCTAACTTTCCTTGTAAACTGAATCTCTTGACACTGTATACTTTCAAAGCTATATGTTGCTTAAGCAAGATGTCATAAAGACAAAATCATCTTCACAACTTTTAACAATGGAGAAATTATTCTCTTACCTATCATCTAGGAAATTTATCATCCCATTTCATCTTACACTCCCCATTCAAGTTTAATAGCACTCAAAATTTATAGCTTTAAAAGCATATAAATACATAAACATTTATAAACATGTAAATGGGAGGTAGAGGCAAGAGGACTGCCATATATTCAAGGCTAGCCAGGAACATGCTAGATTCTATTTCAAAAAGACCCCACCTGGCAAAATTACAATTATAAATATAAAAGCCACTGCTCTGAGAAGCCTCCTCCTTCCATCCCTACAACTTCCCAGGGCTCCTCACCCCTTCTTATGATGCCCATCTCACTGGGTCTCTGGTTAATATGTTTTATTTTCTTTGGCAGGATTAAGTTGCATCTATTTTTCCCATTCTTTCTTATTAAAAATGACCATTTTCGGAGCCAGGCGTGGTGGCGCACGCCTTTAACCCCAGCACTCAGGAGGCAGAGGTAGGAGGATCGCTGAGAGTTCAAGGCCACCCTGAGACTACATAGTTAATTCCAGGTCAGCCTGGACCAGAGTGAGACCCTACCTCACAAAACCCAAAAAAAAAAAAAAATTAAATTAAATTAAATTAAAAAAAATTAAAATGACCATTTGCGGGGCTGGAGAGATGGCTTAGTGGTTAAGGCGCCTGCCTCCTAAGCCTAAGAACACTGGTTCCAATCTCCAGGTCCCACGTTTAGCCAGATGCAAAGTGATGAAAGGGCGCAATGCCGCACTTGACCACAAGGGGGCGCACACATCTAGATTTCATTCGCAGCCCCTAAGAGGCTGCTGGCGCACCCATTTCTGTCTTCCTCTCCCTCTCTCGCTGTCTCTCTCCAAAAAAAAGACCATTTTCAGTCCAAATGTGTACTTTTATATCTACAAATCATTCCATATTGGTTCACAGAAATATTCCTTATTCTTTTTCATATTATATTCCATTCAATCTCCTATCCACAGTCATTTCATTTTTTTCTACATATTCTGCTAATAATCCAATAGTAAAAAACTGTAAGACTATGTTATACCATATTTGAGCAGGTAATTTATCAGAGGAAATATCTAGAATATGTAGTCATAAGTATAGTTTTGGTAAAGATTAGAAATATTGTTAAATGTAGTTCTAATTTTGTTAACTATTAGAAAATTCTCTTAAGCTGCAACCTTTCATATCCCTATCAGAACTGTATGAGTATATATTTCTCATAGACTTTTGAACTTTTGCTAGTCTGCAAGGTAAAAATGTCACCTTATAAATTTTTTAAAATTTAATTTAATTTAATTTTATTTTATTTTTTATTTGAGACAGAAAGAAAGGGGGAGAGTGTGTATGAGAGAGAATGGGCACACCAGGACTTCTAGCCACTGCAAAAGAACTTGAGATGCATGTGCCACCTTGTGTATCTGGCTTATGTGGGACCTGGAGAATCAAACCTGGGTAATTAGCCTTCGCAGGCAAGCACCTTAACAGCTAAGCCATCCCTCCAGCCCTCATGATGAGTTTTAATTTGCACTTTCCTTATTGAGCATCTTTTTGTATATCATCAAATATCTTTTTGGATGAGTTATTTTTCTTCATTATTTAAATCATGATTTAAATCTTTCTTTCAATAGAAAAAAATGATTCAATAATCCTACAATGATACTTCCACATTTCACTTTTTTTGAGGCAGAGTCTTACTCTAGCCCAGGCTGGTTTTAACCTCATAGTGATCCTCCTATCTCAGCCTCTTAAGTGCTAGGACTAAAGGCATAAGATACCATGCTCAGCTTCGTATTTCATTTTAAATAATAAGGAAAACATTTTTTAAAATCTAAGAGCAATGTGTGAATTAGCTGAACACAGTTCTATTTAAAACTATGCAGTCATCCTATATATGATGTCCCAAACCTCACATATAAGATCATATATATGTCAAGTGAGGATGTTAAAATGAATTCATTACAATGTCATTATGCCAACTAGAGCAAATGGTTAATAAATTCACAAATACCCACACCCTTGAAGGAAGGTCAAGTTTGGGTATACAGATGATTGAGAATTTTGTTGTAAAGGTTATTTCATGCTCACCTCACAAGTACAGGTGATCCTTCGAGGATGAGGGGCTTCTTGTTGTAGCTGGTATACTATGAGAAGGTAGAAGGAAGATGTCAGGTTCTCTTAGGTAGAACTTAGGAATACATTAGGAAGAAGAAACTGGCTGTTTACATACATTAAAAAAAAAAAAAAAACTGTTATAGTCCCATTTGTTGTTAAGTGCTCACCAAACTAAATTTACCAAAGGTCCAGGAGCAAACACAGCAGAAAAGTCAATCTCATAACACCTTTTTAAAGAAACCAGGGCTAGAGGTTTACTTTTGTTCTCCAACTGGTCAGTTACTTGCCTAATTTGTAGTGGATAGAGTAAAGCATGTCTCTGACATCAGCCAATAATATTCACATTTTTTAAAACAAATACTGTCAAACATAGAACTAAAATCAGGTTTTATATTGCCCCCCACCACTCTAATAATTAAATATTTTTAAAAGTAAAATTAGGATTTATTAAAAATAGGATTTATGGGGCTGGAGAGATGGCTTAGCGGTAAACACTTACCTGTGAAGCCTAAGGACCCCATTTGGAGGATCGATTTCCCATGACCCACGTAAGTCAGAAGCACAAGGTGGCACATGTATCTGGAGTGGCTGGAGGCCCTGGTGCACCCATTCGCTCTCTCTCTCTCTCAAGTAAATAAATAAATATAAATATGAATATAAATAATAAGATTTATGGGCTGGAAGGATGGCTTAGTAGTTAAGGTGCATGCCTGCAAAGCCTGAGGACCCCAGTTCGATTCTCCAGGTCCCCAGTTCGATTCTCCAGGTCCCATGTAAGCCAGATGCAAAGGTGGCACATGCGTCTGGAGTTCATTTGCAGTGGCTAGAGGTCCTGACGTACCCATTCTCCCTCCCTCCCCCTCTCTCTCTCTCCTTTTCTCTGTCTCAAATAAATAAATAAATAAATAA
Organism: Orientallactaga sibirica; assembly: GCA_036365145.1. Classification (NCBI taxonomy): domain Eukaryota; kingdom Metazoa; phylum Chordata; class Mammalia; order Rodentia; family Dipodidae; genus Orientallactaga; species Orientallactaga sibirica. Next base: position 42,200,718 of record JAEOAD010000004.1, on the reverse strand, counting down.
ATTTTTTTTAAAAAATAAGATTTATAAGCCAAAAGTAACATATCTGTTTTTCTCCCCAACTTCATTGCAAACATCTACCTTTAAATATAATTTCCACTAAAAACAGAATTTCTAAGGCAATGTTATTAGGACAAATGCTGCAAAAGAAAAGATTTCAAATACTAAAATAACTTGCCAAGGGTTTACAGTTTTTAGAGTATATCACAGCCTTTTCAAGCCTTACTTCAAGCTCTTTATTCAAAATTAAAAAAGAATAGGACTGGTAGCTGTAAGAGAAAGTCTGTATTTATTTCAAGATTATTTTTCTATTTTTAAATATGTATTCACATGTAAACGAATTGAAATTAATCATGTGTCAAATATTTAAACTATTTATGAACATGTCAAACTATCCAGACATTGGGACTATCAGATAATGCATGACTCATTTCAACTGAGTATTACTATATAGGCTCCACCTCTCACCATATATATGTACAATTAGATAAGTATATATATAATTATTGTACAAGTATAGATAAATACATAATATACATAGTGAGATCATACACAGACACACATCATTGTTCTGCACTGCTACGTACTACACGTAAAACACATTGTAATCCTTGGCACACAGTAAGTGAAGAGTAGCTATTATTATATGTAGATGACTGATATTAATACATGACAATTGTTATATCAATAGTTGATTATTGATGCATTTTGAGTTCATCACTAAGACATACCAGAGGATATGCCATAATTTAAAAGGAACTGAGAAGATACACTTTACTTTTTAAGTGAAAAATAAGCATTGCCTCAAAAATGTCTGAAAATCGCCAGGTGTGGTGGCACACGCCTTTAATCCCAGCATTTGGGAGGCAGAGGTAGGAGGAGGACCGTGAGTTCGAGGCCACCCTGCGACTACAGAGTGAATTCCAGGTCAGCCTGAGCTAGAGTGAGACCCTACCTCCAAAAACCAAAAAAAAAAAAAAAAAAAAAAAAAAAAAAATGTCTGAAAATCTACTGATATAAATGTTTTCCTATTCAGGTTGCCCAAAGACAATATATTACTGTAAGAGAAAAGGACTCTTTACGTCCATATCTGTTCTGATGACTACAGTAACAGGGTGAAAATCCAGTTCACATTCCTGCTTTTATCCATAATTCTTAAAAGATTAGTTGTTTTCCAGCCGGGCGTGGTGGCGCACGCCTTTAATCCCAGCACTCTGGAGGCAGAGGTAGGAGGATCACCATGAGTTAGAGGCCACCCTGAGACTACATAGTTAATTCCAGGTCAGCCTGGACCAGAGTGAGACCCTACCTCGCAAAAAAAAAAAAAAAAAAAAAAAAGATTAGTTGTTTTCTTTTTCTTTTTTTATTTATTTAGAGACAGAGAGAAAGGAAGAAAAAGAGAGAGAGAATTGGTGTGCCAGGGACTTCAACCACTGCAAATGAACTTCAGATGCATGTGCCGCCTTGTGCGACATTGTTCACTTTGCATCACTGTGTGCCTGGCTACATGGGACCTGGAGAGTCAAACATGAGTTTTCAGGTTTCAAAGGCAAGTGCCTTAATTGCTAAGCCATCCCTCCAGTCCTCGTTGTTTTCTTTTGTCAATAAAATGCTCTGGAAAGGCCTGGAGGGATGGCTTAGCTGTTAAGGCATTTGCCTGTAAAGCCAAAGGACCCAGGTTCGATTCCCCAGGACCCACATTAGTCAGATGCACAAGGGGGCACACGTGTCTGGAGTTTGTTTGCAGTGGCTGGAGGCCCTAGTGCACCCTTTCTCTCTCCCTCTCTCTCTCCCTCTTTCTCTGTCAAATAAATAAATAATAAAATTTTTTTAAATGCTCTGGAAAGTACTGTCACTTATGAAAACTGAATTGCGACAACCAAGCAAGAGTTAAGAAGAATATCAAAAACTATTAACAAAGGTAAAACACTGAATAGGTTATCATCAGGAAGCACATGACTATCCAGTAAGCAAACAGTAAGAAAAAAATGGGTGGTAATATCAACACAGGAGAATTGAGCCAGATTTCAGTCTTGCTTTTTCCTAACATTAAATCATTACTTTTCATTTTCTTTCTGATTGCCCTACCAGTCTGGCTACATTTCTTGGAAAACAGTTTTTAGACAAACATCTCTTGATTGACTAACAATGGTTACCTGACCTTCAATGTGCATTTTTAAAAGTAATATGTAAAGCATATATGTATTGGAATATTTTATAACCAAACACAGAAAATAGATTCAAATTCAGAGAATACCTATGAAAAGTATCATTAAAAAATTATGCACATGGCACTGGGGAAATAGCTCAAGCATGAGGGCCTGGGTTCAAATTCCCAGCATCCCCATAAAATGTCAGGCATGCGTATGTGCCTATACTCCCTAGGCTGGGGAGGATGCACCAAGAAGAACCCCAGAGTTTGCAGGCTAGCTTGTCTTAACACCCAGTTGGTGAGCTCCAGGTTCAATAAAGAGACTATTCTCGAAAAGTAGGTGGAAGGCAATCAAGTAAGACATCCAATGCTGACCTCTGGCTTCCACACATACTCATATGCATCCACTTATATACGAACACCACACACACACACACACACACACACACACACACACACACACACATATTATATATAAAAGCCAGGCATGGTTGCACAAGCCTGTAATCCTAGTACTTGGGAGACTGAAGCAGGAAGACTTCCATGAGTTCCAGGCTAATCTGGGTTCTGTGGTGAGTACCAAATCAGCTAGAGCTATATAGCAAGGCCTCGACTCAGATTTTTCCCTAATCCCACCAAAAAAAAAAAAAAAAAAAAAACTTACATCCACTAGTAAGGTCTAATTAATCCAGTTACTTCTCCTTTGGTTTGGAACTTCTGATAATTTGATTTAGAATTTAGCTGATCTTAAACTTAATATTAAATTATTTGTGAAAAGTTAGTACTTAAATGCAAAGTGGCAAGATATAAAATTATAGTACTTTACATATTTTCATTCACCTTAGAAGTATCAATGCTTATATATTTATTATTGAAATTTTTAGCTCCTAGAGATAAAAATTAGTTAGCCAAGTTCAGAGATTACAACCTGCTATCTTAAAAGTCAAAACCAGCTCACATTTTTTGTTTGCTTTTAAATTTGAGTTTGTTTTTAACATTTAAACACTGCAAGATTTAACAACAACAAAAGCAAAAGAAAATTCCAGCTTCTCTTTAAAACAGATCTGATACTGACAAATCTATAGTCTTCCACCACAACAAAGGGGAGCCAGTTCTGACCTGGGCCTACAGATGGCCTACCTGGTCCACTTTCTGCAGCTCCTACAACAGGCTTGCCTAATTATTACACAGAAGACTCACAGTTTAATCAAATACATATTGAAAAGCAATAAAACTACATTTGCTTAAGAAAAGTCCTCAAGACATCTTGATAATTTTATTTCCCTAGTAGCTTATATTTGTAAGGTTTTAGAACTATACTTTTGCAAATTTAATTGAAACCAAGAAGAAAAGCACATAGAAGAGTGGGTAAAATAACTTTCTTGAAGATTAAAGAAATCACATTAAAAATTTATTTTTTATAGAATCACACCATAAAAAGATTTCACCATACCAAAACAGAAAACTAACAAACAACAAATTTTGACATTAAAATAAATCATCTGCTTAAGTTTAAATAGACATAATACAGGAAAGTAGACAGTTTTCATTCAATGTGTGTTTCCTTATATGGACTAGTAGACCTGATACTTTACATTTCAATTTTTACTATTGTTTTTACAATTTAAAAGTAAGTTCAAGATAAAGAAAAGATATTGAATGATTTTCTGCTCTCCAAAAATTGTCAAGTAACAATATACATGTATATATATACACAGAGAGAGAGAGAGAGACAAAGTAGCCTCAGAATTAAAATTACCAGTTACTGAGAGTATTGGACATGAGCTACTATCTCAGTTATTATTTAAAATTCCAGTCTCTACTGATAAAATGGGTTTATTTATTTTCCTACTACAATGTAAAGATTCCTAAACAGATGAACTCAAGCTAATATCAATAAATATCATATTTGAGATTATTTGTAGCCAGCTTTAAATTATCTGAAAGTGACAAAGAAAAACAAATAAAATAAATATAATCATAATTATTTCTGGGATCAGAATTTTGTCAAGCACACTATACCAATCTATATGATGATCAAATTCATTGTTGGAATGAATTTTTTAATCTTTTCATGGTTAAAATTTAACCATATTCAAATTTTAGAATACAAAAAATCATGACAGGATTTATTCACATTATTTTAACATAGATTAACCCTAAATTTTCCTTTAATCAGAAGTTTTTGCATTTGAGTGTCAAAAGGTAAAACATCTAATTATCTCTGTTCTGCTATTAAAATGACAGTGGCAAGCCGGGCCTGGTGGCACACGCCTTTACTCCCAGCACTCAGGAGGCAGAGGTAGGAGGATTGCCATGAATTTGAGGCCACCCTGAGAATACAGAGTGAATACCAGGTCAGCCTGAGCTAAAGTGAAACCCTACCTCAAAAAAACAAAGGGCTGGAGAGATGGCTTAGCGGTTAAGGTGTTTGCCTGTGAAGCCAAAGGATCCTGGTTCGACTCTCCAGGACCCACATAAGCCAGATGCAAGGAGGCGCATGCATCTGGAGTTTGTTTGCAGTGGCTGGAGGCCTGGCATGCCCATTCTCTCTCTCTTTCTCTCTCTCTCTCTTTCTCTTTCTATCTCTCAAATAAATAAATAATTTTTTTAAAAAAAACAAGAACATTTAAAAATGTTTAAAAAAATTATAAAACTTAGAAAAAGGAATTATCACCAAAAAATGCAATTTAAAGAAAAAATGGCAGTTAAAACTGCAAAACATATGAAGATGCAAAAAATACAAATTGCATGCACTACATGTGCTAATAAGTGCTCTTCTGTGGGAGAAAATTATCACAAACTCAGTAATACTCTGAGACTTGATAAATGTTTTTAAGTTGAAACTGCAGGGCACAACTTGAAGCAAAGGGGGAAAGAAACTGAAAATTAGAAAATGTAGCGAATTCTACAGAGGCTAACGTCAATGAGATTATGAGATGTAACCTTTAGAAGTAAAGAGAATTCGTCATTTTTACATATTCTTAGTAGAAGGAAAAATAGGTACCAGAAATTTCTTATGGCAATATTTTTAGACTGTACATATTTTTTATTCTAGTTAGCCCAATCTGGCAACCTATTAAAATAAATCTATCTGGTGTTCTAGGGACATAAACCAATGGAGTGCCTAAATTATTTTAGCAGTCTACAAATATTGTAATTTAGAACAACTCTCCCCTTTACAAAGATGTTAATAATCACTATTTCAAGTACAGGGTTCCTAGGTTACTTATTATATAAATTATATAATATATAATTGTATAAATATATAATATATAATTATAATATATAATATTATAATTTATAAATAAATTTATAAATAAATTATAATATATAATTATATAATTATATAAACAACAAATAAAAATTTATTATTTTCTCTGCAATGCTGGACATTGAACCCCAGGAGCTCCCTCACACTAAACAAGGGTACTAGAACCACTAAACTACACCTCCAGACCCTTGAATATTGTTTCTGCAAGAACAACAGAGCACTCATTAACCCTAACTCTACTCTTAAATCAGGGCTGTCTTTTGCTTCATAAAATAAGATTCTTTTAAAACTAAAAAGGAGAAAATTAGGAGCTAACAACCTAAATTCAAAGAAATATCTATTCTAATGCAAAATTCAATAGCAATATAGAAATCTACATCCCTGTCACCAAGCATACTGAAAGCCCTGGGTTCAATCAGTAGCATCACCAAAAAATAAAAATAAAAAAGGAAATAAGTAAATTTCTCTTTTATATTTTGGGAAAGCAAAGATGCTGTGGTAGTTTGAATATATGTCCCCCAATATATTCAGTGTTTTATTAGTTATAGTTTGCATCTGCCATCACCTTGCTAGAGGCAATGTCACTGGGGGCTGATCTTAAGGTGTGGGTTTGAGATTCCATTGTAAAGATATGCAAATGTGCCTAACAGGAGTTCCTGAAGTGTGCTGTGTGACCTTTTGGCTGTAGTTTTGCTCTGTGGGCTGTGGTGCTGGTTGGCTTTCTCTCGCTCTCTGTTTGGCCCTGTGAAGAGCAGGCTGCTTTTCCTGCCTTTATGGAACTTCCCCTGGATCTGTAAGTTTCAATAAATAATATCCCTTCCTCCATAACTGTGCCTGGTCCGGAAGTTCATCTCAGCGAACCTGAAGCTGTCTGCTACAGTAAAGTGGTACCAGGAGTGGGGTGAGATGAACCTGACTGTGTGGATATTCGTCTTTTGGAACCTTTGTTTTGGAGGAATGGGCATGGACTTGATGCTTGCAACTGAAGATGCCTTCTGGAGTGATAAGCCAAGTTTTATGGACTATTCTGATGAGAGTTTGAGAATGCTAAGTGCAGATAGTACTGAACTTCAAGGGTTGGCTTATGAGGTTTCTAAGGGGAAGGAAAGACTGCAGAGGACTTTGTTGGAACTGGGCTACTGGCATAAGGGATGGCTACATTCTGCTATCCAGGCCCAGAAAGTTTGATCAAACTTAAATTTGTAATGGACTGATGTGCTTGGCTGAAGATATCGGACTGAGATTTTAAGATTTTAAGTTGGAAAACCTCAAGCAAGTTAAAAGCAGAGGCACTGGTTTTAGGTTACTGGAGCTGCTATTGTCAACGCATTAGCAATCTTAAGGAAGGTGGAAGGAAGGTGGCCTGACTTGATTTACATTAAAACAATGGAGAGGATGCCTGAGGAAAGACTGTTAGAAATGCAAACTCTTGGGAAAGAGCTGACTGGAGAAGTAACCTGCCTTTCAAGGCTATGATTTATTTTGTCCCTGGATTAAGAATATGGCTGTGTCCTGCACACCTGGTATTAGTTTTGGAAATATGAAAAATGCACAGAATGGTCATGAATTGCACACGGTTCCAGGAGCCACTGCTGAGATGCGGCATGAGGCAGGGCATGAAGACCCTCAGGAATAGGCTGGAAGAGCCTTTGGAAGATGGACCGTGGTTTGCATGGAGACCTGAAGATGTTTTGGATATACCAGGACTGTGCAAAAGGCTACCATGGAGTGCAGTGTTGGCATGGGATGAAAGTTTTCCCTAGTGACTCTGCCCAGCTGGAGGGGGTGAAATTGGAAAACCTGGAGACTGTTAGTCTCTGGTTATATTGAACTTGAACTGCAGAAGTTTGATGACTGCTGATGGTGGTTGAGTTTGCATTGTTTTAGTTTCTCCTTGATATGCCTTATACCAGTTAAAAATGTTTACTCTGTGCCTTTTCATGTTGAAAGTATTTAACTTGTTTGATTTTACAGGACTCACTATCTTAAGTTGGTCAAGACTGTGAGAACCTTCGAAATTGGACTGAGTACAATTTACAATGTGTGATAGTTATAAATCTATTGGGGGCCAAGAGCTAAATATATTGGGGGCCAAGGATGGAATGTGGTAGTTTGAATATATGTCCCCCAATATATTCAGTGTTTTATTAGTTATAGTTTGCATCTGCCATCACCTTGCTAGAGGCAATGTCACTGGGGGCTGGTCTTAAGGTGTGGGTTTGAGATTCCATTGTAAAGATATGCAAATATGCCTAGCAGGAGTTCCTGAAGTGTGCTGTGTGACCTTTTGGCTGTAGTTTTGCTCTGTGGGCTGTGGTGCTGGTTGGCTTTCTCTCGCTCTCTGTTTGGCCCTGTGAAGAGCAGGCTGCTTTTCCTGCCTTTATGGAACTTCCCCTGGATCTGTAAGTTTCAATAAATAATATCCCTTCCTCCATAACTGTGCCTGGTCTGGAAGTTCATCTCAGCGAACCTGAAGCTGTCTGCTACAGATGCTTTTGTTTCTTTTCACCCATTTCTATTAAGATAGCCTCCTCGCTTGAGCCTCCTCCTCATTATTTATATACCCCTCTGTTTCATATAAAGAATCAAGAACATAATAAATTACTTGAATTCTTACATAAGTTTTATGAGCCATCCAAAACATGTGGTTTCAAATTCCACAATGGAATTCTGCAAAGCTCAGAGAGATGAGTTATATTCCAAATATATAAATCATATATAAATTTTGTGAAAATAATCATTTTACCACAAGTACTTCTTTTATGCTATTCCCAAACTTTATTGTGAATATTTTTAATAGTAAATACATTATAAAATGAATCTTTACATCTAATGATATCAGTATTTTCATATTATGTACAAAGTACTACAATCCACACAAATTTATTCATATACTTACAGTAAGATTTCCACACAGGAGGTCTATATTCATCAGTATCTGAAAGAATAAACATCAAATTAACATTACTGGATATTTATATTTTAGATAAGATGCTTTAATCATTAATTCACTACATTTTTTTTGACTGAGCTATGATTTCTCCTAGTTCTAGGCACCAAAGAGCATTCAAAAGCTTATTTTAAAAGTCTTCAAATCCAGTTTTACAAAGATACTCAAAGAAAGTACTTTATTCAACTGCATATCACACAAAAACATGAGTTAATTTTTTGTGCTGATACTCTTTCTTACAGCAACTGAGTAACAGTTAAAAAAAAAAAAAAAAAAAAAAAGCCAGGTGTGGTGGTGCACACCTTTAAATTCCAGCACTCAGGAGGCAGACGTTCGAGGCCACCCTGAGACTACGTAGTGAATTCCAGGTCAGCCTGCACTAGCGTGAGACCTTCCTCGAAAAACCAAAAAGGAACAAAAAAAAGAAGGCACTGTTTATTGGAGCTTAATGATTATTTCACTGAAAGATTCCAAATTTTTTTCAGTCCAACTGGTCAGATAATATTAACCTCCATAAATGTTGAGTATTTCTCTATTTTTCCCATTACATTTAGGGAATCCCTACATAGCATATTTTACTAACTTAAAGAGAGCAGAGTAGCAAGGCACAGATCCTAGTTCTCAACAAGACCCAGACATCAAAACCAGGAAATTAGAACCACTCTCATGGAAGAGAATGTCTCTAGGGAACCACTAAGAACAGGATGTGAACATCTGCTCAAGTCCATTTCCCTCCCGAGCCTGGAGTTCAGATGTAGGAGACAGTGTGAGGCAGCAGAGAAAGGAGATGGTAATATAAACACAAGAGGGGAAGGTGATAGAGTAATTGAAAGAAAGGCAAAGGGCCAAGTGTGATCTGGACTCTCATCAGTGATAGCGAGCTGAGGGATCATTTGCCATCCAAAAGTTCTCCACAAGACTATGGTAGCCAAATGAGCAGACACATTAGGTTTTTGGTGTGGAAAGGTGCAGCCAGTGACATCACCTGGCTCTGCTGGCATCTGAAATGAACCCATTGGGAAATCAGGTCCTAAAAATCTTGATCCCAAAGGGGCAAGAAAAATCATGGAAAGTTTATTGAGACTTAGAAACCTGAAGCTCAAATGTACCAGTCACAGAATCAAAACACTCCGCTTGCAATTCCCAAGCTTTAAAATGCAATCTCACACTTAGTTTATGATGTGTTATTATAAAACACACAAACAAGTCTGTGTCAGAAGGATACAGCAAGACTACTAATAATGGACATAAGGTACAATGGGAAAAATGAAAAGGTTTACTTTGGCTTACAATTCCAAGGGAATACTTTCCATTATGGCAGGAAAGGCATGGCAGGCCAGCCCATCAAAATGCAGCCAGAGTTAGGAAGCAAGGGCAAAGAAGTTGGGTGGGGCTATAAAACATCAAGGCCCACCCCCAGGTACCCATTTCCTCCAGCAAGACTCCAGCTCCTCTTGATTACACAATCATACCAAACAGTGCCACCATCTGAAGACCAAGTATACAAACACATGAGCCTATGGGAGACCATTTACATTCAAATCACAATAGGCTCCAAGTTCCAGAAGCCAGTCTTCCCAGCTCCGAGTGCTCAGGTCAGGGGCTCACACTAATGCTCTGGGCTTTGACTGTTAGTGGTCTCACATTCAGCAACCAATGATCTATGGCTTGTAGCAACAGCTGACATTGATAGTAGCAGGGGATGGCCAAGTAGTACAGCTCTCAGGTCCTATATGTGACCCTCAACTCTAACAGAGGCTAATGTTACAGCCCTTGGGCCTTGGGTCCTGGAACCCTCAAGTCTTTAGGTCTTGGCAGCTCCTGTAAACTCTCCTAGTGGCCAGGGCCTGAGAGCTTCACGTGTCACTTCCCAGCTGCCTTCTACCTTCCAGAAAAAAACTACTCTGAAGAAGCCTTTTACTGCAGTGGGGCACCAGGGAGCAGCACAGAAGGGCTCAGCCCAGCTGGTTTAAGTGAGAATGCTGAACAGCCAGGTGATGTAAATAGGAAGGAGCTGTGGCAATCAAATAAGATTATATTTATAGCATTTAGAGCCCAGCTTCCACTTCACCAACCATGGGCCTTGCCTAAGGACCAATCAGAAGTCCTGCACTGCACCAATCACTGACTTCTTACTGAGTTACTGAGGGTGTGCTCCCCTCCCGTCTGACAAGAGTATGGCCACCTGAAGCAGGAGTTGTGTCTTGAGCAGCAGCCTTGGTTGTGATGGGTCCTATGAAGCAACTGGAGGTCTCAAAGTGACTGAAAATGTTCAAAGCTGCTGGGCTGTTCTGAGAGCATCCCAGCTGGTTGTCAGACAAGAGGAACTCAGCTGACAGTTTCCTCACTCAAGGCTGTCACGCAAAGGCCTAAACAGCCCATTTCAGGGCTCTCACTCATAGGAAAGAAACAGTGTTTACAGTGCTTACCCTCTGTTCCCGCATGCTACGGAAAGATAGGTCCCTCTAACCTGTTTCATAAGCTCTTCACATACAGAATCATTTACCAAAGTCAGGGAGAACAATTTTCATAATGGAAAAAAAGAAACATGACTTTAATCATTGATTTCTGAGATATAAAATTCTGTCACACAGAAGCCATCCACACAAGTCCCATACTCCTGAAATCTCATCTTTAAGGACCAATGATAAAAATAGACTTCTGGGTTTGTTAGGAAAGACAGATCTAGTATAGCCTAAGGCAGATGCTGGAAGTATCTCTGACCTCAGCCTCCCTGGCACACTAAACTGTTAATAAAAGAGTGAACTAAAAACTTTGTAACCCTGCCAAACATGGTGGCACATGCCTTTAATCCTAGCACTTGGGAAGCAGGGGTAAAAGGATCGCTGTGAATTTGAGGCCAACCTGAGGTTAGAGCGAGACCCTACCTCAAAAAAAAAAAATTGCAACTATGACTAGTTGACTAGCACCATCATTGCTATGCATCCAAGTAACAGACACACAAGCAACTGCCAACCAGCAGGGCAAAGCCAGTCTTCCATACTGGCCAGAAAAAAAAAATTAGAAAGGTAGGGTAGAGAAACTCTTTATTGCAGCTTTCTTTCTGGCATTTGGAAGAAGGGAAAGACTACTCTGGGACTGATAAGGCCTCCTCGGGGTTGAAACCTGGAGGAGAGACTGCCTAGAGGGGAAAAGGCTGCCCTGTGCCAGGTATGTGGTGCATGCCTTTAATCCCAGCACTCAGGAGGCAGAGGCAGGAGGATCACTGTAAGTTCGAGGCCACCCTGAAACTACACCACCCTGAAACTACATAGTGAATTACAGGTCAGCCTGGGCTAAAGTGAAACTACCTCAAAAATTTTGAAAAAATAAAAAGAATCATCTTCTCCCATAACCAGCAGGGGGAAGACTTCGCTAATAATAATTTCAAAAAAATCCGTATATTTAAAAAAAATACAGTGAATATATTATCTTTGTGCTAATGGGAAAGAAAAACATTAGAAATAAAGGGTTAATAGCCTTCCCTGAAAACTAGAGGGAACTAAAGAGTTAATAACTATCCCTAAAACTAGTAGGCAGTAAAGAAGTCACAGAGGTATTCAGCCTCATTAAGGCTGACACCACCTTCCCTGACTGATGTACTCCCCTTATGGTCAGATGACCCTAAAGGACCAGAAACCATCCGAGTATGCTCCCTTAGACAATCCTGGCTGAAGAAGCCTATTCTGAACAAGGACACAAACAGCTACAATTTTCTTATAAACTGCACCTGGTACAGTCTGTTTCTTGGGAGTCTCCTTAAAAGTTTGAACCCCAACCTGAGTCAGTGCTTCAGCTTTCATCCTGCAGAAGAAAGGCTGCTGCCCCTTGTTTCTCTCAATAAACAATTTGTCTGTAGAGATCAAGTCTGATGTTCTCTTTTGCTTTTCTCTTATACTTTCCTTACAAGAAACAAAAAAGTCAACATGGAAATTGGTTCCCTGTAGCAAATCTACAGAAGGCTGTAATCGCTTTGCAAGGTTTTTTGAAAGAAGCACATTACCAGAGAACTTGTACTCCCATCTGGAGGCTCAGGGATCAGCTCTAGTTCCAGAGCAAATATACACATAATAAGGTACCACCTTCTTTCTGGGTTCTCCTATTATGTTCTAACTGTTCTAACAGAATCTGTGAATATCAAACATTCATTAAGGAAAAGGGAAAAGTTTTCCCTTCACTTTGGGTTAACTGCTAGAACTAAGAGTCAGGAAAATGTCATTTTTTTTCTATCATATCATGAATAATGATTTCACTTTATTGGCTTTTTAAACTCAAAGGTACAAATATTTAGTAAGATTTCCTACTATACTGCATAGACTTCTCTGTTGTGTTTTTCTTCACATATGATATCTCATGTACATCTATTTGCCCTTTAAAGTAAAAATTTTAAGATACATATCTGTACCTGTGGGTAGTAACAAAAAAATGATAGCAAAACATATCTAAGATAACTCCTTTGATAAATTATAACCACAACATCAGGCCTACTTAGGACATATTCAAAAGTGTTCATTTCAAACTAAAAAAAATTAAAGGGCTAGAGGGATGGCTTAATGGTTAAGGCACTTGTTTGCAAAGGAAAGGACCCAGGTTCGATTTCCCAGGACCCACGTAAGCCAGATGCATAAGGTGGTGCATGCTTCTGGAATTTGTTTGCAGGGGCTGAAGGCCCTTGTGCACCCAGTCTCTCTCTATCTCTCTACCTCTTTCTCACTGTCTCTCACATAAAGAAAATAAATTTTTATTAACATTATTTCATTGCTGCTATTAGGTCACAGCATGCAACTCTCAACGACAAGGTGCCACTTTTCACTCCTACAGAGGCACCAAATACTATAGTACCACTACTTAGGATTTCAGTCTTTCAAAGGCTTTTTCTTTTTTTTTTTTTTTTGAGGTAGGGTCTCACTCTGGCCCAGGCTGACCTAGAATTCACTATGTAGTCCCCAGGGTGGTCTTGAACTCACAGTGATCCTCCTACCTCTGCCTCCCAAGTGCTGGGATTAAAGGCATGTACCACCATGACCAGCTTTTCAAAGGCTTTTATTGCCAATATCATTACTTGAGGAATAAGCCTTTCAGGAACTTAAAAGCACTTCTCTCTATAAAATGTAATTTTGTATTTTATGCAAAAACTCTAATTGACAGATTTAGGTTCATAATAGAAGGAAAATGTTTATTCTAGTTCTGTAAATTATCAGGAATAAAATAAGCATTTCTATTTGCCTTCTTGTAAGGAAATAGGATAGTTGTTCACTATCAGGAAACAGGATAGTAGCTCTGATGATCCTTTAGGGTTATAAAATTGCTTACTGAAGTATTTTCCAAATGTGTTAAGAAATAAGTTGGCTCATTTTCTGTACAATTTAAAGAAGTATTTGCAACATGTGCAGGAGTTATAGGTTATATTGTAGGCCCTTGGGACAATATTCAAAAGGCCTATTCTGTCCATTTAAAAAATTTCACCTCAGAAGATAAAAAGATTTTTAAAAATTTAAAAATTTTATGTATTTTTATTAGCTAATAGGACCTAATGAGTTATCCATCTCTACAGCATTCGTGGAAAATTTACATGATATGACACAGGAAAGAGGTGCTCTCGGAGAGTTTCTCAGATAAATGTAATTAGTTTCGTAGCTGATCTGCAAATATTATAAATTTAATTAACTACATAGCTGAACATTTTCAATTTTGAAATCTGAAAGTATCCTGGAAAGATATTTATGGGATATGAAACTACACAGACAGGGGAATTTTAAAATGTGAGCAAATTGTAGCAAGAGGAAACCAAAAAATGGGAAGAACTATGGGTGGGCAGAGTGGTTGTAAGTGACAAAACAATGCTGGAGCCTGAACTGAGCCTTGCTTCTCATCAAGCCAGAGACCTCTGGCTATCCTACACTGTATTTGTTCTTACATTATATAAACCACACACTGCAAAATAATAACATTCCAAACTAACTTAGGTCTTTTGTTTAAAGAGTAAATGAGAAAAAAATGTAAGCTTCTTAGTCAAAGAGTGCTATATAATTTCAAGGCATCTTAATATAATTCACTTAATACATATGGCTTAGCACTCACAGAAAGCCTCTGCCCCCAAAAGAGGTTTCCACATAGGGTTAAGCTTCATTAAATGAGGTGCAATCTTTTATTTTCAGAACTTGTCTTTTCTTGCAAGGTCTTTAGAAGCAGAAGTTCCACTTGGATTCTAATATACATCCCTGTGAGCTCTGCTTCCTGGAAACATACACTTGCTGGGTTCTAGCATCTCCCTTACCAGTGACTAGTTTACTGCTTCACAGCCACCAGAACCGCACATATACTATTAACATGATGAAAAACACAGCGACTGCTGCAAGTTTGGCATAAGAAGAGAGCATGTTCAAGTACTTCTCATTCTGGTGGCATTTCCTGGATAGACTGGACAAACTGTTAGCCTTTGAATCTAATACTGAGAGTGCTTCTCCACGCTGTAGCACTTCTTTGATGCTGGCCACCATAATCCTCTGCACATCTTGCATTTCAGTGTTGATGGAGCCTAGATTTCTCCAAGCACGACTATGAATATAGTTTTTCTTGGTTTTCTGAATGAAGGTATCAAACTCAATAAAGGAATACGGTCTAGACACAGTGGGCACTTTCTTCCAGTGCTGTTCATCAAATTCTGAGGGCAAGTCTTCTAGGTAGGCAAAAGCCAACTTCTTCAGGAAGGCAGCTTCACACAGAACCAAGTAACACACCCCCTGCTCAGTAATGTAGTGGAAAGTCATGGCTCCTGCTCCCAAGGTTCATCTGGTAGAGGATCGTTCATTCAACTTCTGAAACAGCTGCTTAGCCTGACTCTGGTACTGTTGAAGGTCCCGGCCAGACTGCTCGTCCTCCTGCATGGAAGCGGCCAGCGGAAGCCCGTCCACCACTCGGGCGATCACTGTGAGCAACACCATCTTCCCTGGCTAGGAGCGACCAGCGGCTGGCTGCCAACTCCACAAGGCCACTCGGCTTCCCACCCGCCCGCAGCTACCCGCCTCCCAATCCCCAGACAAGCCAGCTGTTGGCGTCTCCCTTCCTGCTCAATATATATATATATATATATTTTAAAGTGTTCATTGCCTGGCGAGGTGGAGGACACCTTTAATCCCAGCACTTGGGAGGCAGAGGTAGGAGGATTGTCATGAGTTTGAGGCCACCCTGAGACTACATAGGGAATTCCATGTCAGCCTGAGCTAGAGTGAGATCCTATCTTGAAAAAAAAAAAGTGGAGCTGGAGAGATGGCTTAGTGGTTAAGGCACTTGCCTGCAAAGCCAAAGGACCCAGGTTCAACTCCCCAGGACCCAAGTAAGCCAGATGCACAAGGGGGCGCATGCATCTGGAGTTCATTTGCAATGACTGGAGGCACTAGCATGCCCATCCTCTCTCTCCTTCTAGTGCCTATTTCTATATCTCTCTCACAAACAAAAATAAAATAGTTTTTTAAAAATTGTTCATTTCACTGTTGGAGGGGTTAAATCTACAAATACCCTAATATCCTGATTTTTTTAGATTAAAACATCTAATGGAATAATTCCTAATACTCTGTATACTCCGTAATAAGATCTTATTTGCATCCAGTATATATACATATAATGTTATCCTGACCAAAATTTGGGGAGAAATTATTTCAATTATTTCATTAATTTTATTATATACTGCTTTGTGTATTGTAACATTTTATGTCTTGGGCTGAGGTTTAGAATACGATTCCACTGGTAAAATTTATGTGCATTTAACTTTTCCTTTCTTTCTTTCTTTTTTTTTTTTTTTTTTGGTTTTTGGTTTTTGGTTTTTTGAGGTAGGGTCTCACTCTGGTCCAGGCTGACATGGAATTAGTTATGTAGTCTCAGGATGGCCTTGAACTCATGGTGATCCTCCTACCTTTGCCTCCCAAGTGCTGGGATTAAAGGCGTGTGCCACCACACCCCGCTAACTTTTCATTTTAAAAGAAAAGTAGTTAGAGGGCTGGAGAGATAGCTTAGCTCACACTAATGATTCACAAACACTTTAAACATTTGAAACAT
This sequence comes from Orientallactaga sibirica, assembly GCA_036365145.1. NCBI lineage: Eukaryota > Metazoa > Chordata > Mammalia > Rodentia > Dipodidae > Orientallactaga > Orientallactaga sibirica. Next base: position 42,184,290 of record JAEOAD010000004.1, on the reverse strand, counting down.
CCATCTAGTTTGCCTGTGGTTTAAATATTTATCATTTTAATTTCTGTAAGAATATTAGCTGACAACAAAAAAGCACTCCTTGCTACCACTGAAGAGTCCCTGCATGGCTTTAATCGCCACAGGAAGGAAGGCTCTGGGGATTAACTCCCACCTGCTGCCATTCTGTTCTGTGCCAAACCTGGACACACCAAAACGACATATTTATGATTACAAAACTCTGTTACAATAAAGCATCATTACAAGAATGAGGACATACAAACAATAAACACCAAACAAGTGCTATAATGCCAATACTTGAAAAACTTGAAAGAGTCACAAGGAAAATAAACAAGTTCTTACTCTATAAGAAATATGTTTCTTAGAACACAAACTCACAGTAAATATTAAAAGGCTTTGAGTAGCATATGAAAATAAAATCTAATGAGAAAACGGGTAAAAATGAGCTTTGCTAAGTTCATATGTACTACACATCCTGACTATACTTTTTACTAGGATGTAATTCAAACTGTGGAAAGAAGGCATTTCAACTGAAGTAATTAAAATTCACTCTACAAAGTCACAGCCTAATTAGGTCAGTTAAATTCACCCTTAAAAGCAACCAAGTAATTTTAAACTCTTCCAAGTTAAAACTGATGTGTCATGACTCCACTGTGACAAGACTAAACCATTTTTAAAATCAAAGATAATTATTTTTAATTCTTCAGAGAATAGTAATCCAGAACTATTGATATATAAAGGAGGAAAAAAAAAAACTGAGATGGTGAGACTGCAATGATCATGCTCACATGTAACTTTGTCAAAGATCTCCAGAAACAAGAATTTTGTAAATGCTGCACCACAGCTTGTCACCACAGAAGCCTCCTCAAAGTGACCACAGCCAGCATGCAAGCCTTTCCTTTTTAGAACTGCAGCGCAAAGCCTCCTCTCACCAGCGGTGGATCAGCCAGCAGGCCACACAAACCAAATCCTTCTGTTCACTCAAACCTTTTCACTGCACTTTGGAAACAAAGGATGCAATACACAGGAGCTGGTCATTCAACTCAATCAAAGATGAGGGGTCATTTTCTTCTAGTTAACAAGTCATGACCCTGAGGTATTCTCCTTAAAGGATCTGGTCATTTCCAATAATGTACCCTAGCAAGCTGGCACATTTGCAAATAGTCCTCGGACAGGCCTACTTGTCCCTAGGGTTTCAAAGGGCACTTCAAGAACAGATTCAGCTCTTGCCAAGGCTCTCTAACATCTTGGCATTCCTGATGGGCCGCTTCCAGTGGAATTTGGATGGGTAAGCAAATTAAAACCACCTTTCATAATATGTCCCTTTCCTGAACCCCTCTACCCCAGAAAATAAGAGTAAATATACAAAACACATCCATAGTAATATAACACTTACTTCTGTGTCTCACATGTGTAAAATTTAGATATAATAAATTAAATTTGTATGAAGTCCTTATGAATCTGCTTAAATACTGTAGTTTATATATTATCAAAATAAAAATATATCTGATAAACACATTTTCCAAACCCAGCCTAGACTTTTAACTACCTCCAGAACGTGAAATTCAAGATATTAAAAATGTAATCCATCCCAGAGATGCAGGGATGGTTCCACATACGCAAATCCATAAATGTAATACACCATATAAATGGTCTGAAGGACAAAAATCACATGGTCATCTCAATAGATGCAGAAAAGGCATTTGACAAAATCCAACACCCCTTCATGGTGAAAGTATTACAGAAACTGGGAATAGAAGGAACATATCTCAACATAATAAAAGCTATTTATGACAAACCTATAGCCAACATAATACTAAATGGGGAAAAACTTGAAGCTTTTCCTCTAAATTCAGAAACAAGACAAGGGTGTCCACTTTCCCCACTACTATTTAATATAGTACTGGAAGTCTTAGCCATAGCAATAAGGCAAGAGACACTCATAAAGGGGATACAAATCGGAAGGGAAGAGATCAAATTATCATTATTTGCAGACGATATGATTCTATACATAACAGTCCCTAAAGACTCTACCAGCAAACTGTTAGAGCTGATAAACACTTTTAGCAATGTAGCAGGATACAAAATAAACACACAGAAATCAGTAGCTTTTCTATACACTAACAACAAACGTGCAGAGGATGAAATCAGGGAATCTCTCCCATTCACAATTGCCTCAAAAAAAATAAAATACCTTGGAATAAACTTAACCAAGGAAGTGAAGGATCTCTACAATGAGAACTTTAAAAAACTCGAGCAACAAATTGCAGAAAACACAAGGAAATGGAAAGACATCCCATGCTCCTGGATTGGAAGAATCGATATTGTGAAAATGTCAATCTTACCAAAAGCAATCTACACATTTAATGTGATCCCCATTAAAATCCCAATAACATTCTTCACAGAAATAGAAAAAACAATACTAAAATTCATCTGGAAACACAAAAAACCTTGAACAGCCAAAACAATTTTGCGCAACAAAAATCAGGCAGATGGTATAACCATACCCGATTTTAAGTTATACTACAAAGCCATAGTAACAAAAACAGCATGGTACTGGCACAAGGACAGACAGGTAGATCAATGGAACAAAATAGAAGACCCAAATATTAATCCAGGCAGCTACAGCTACCTGATTTTTGACAAAAATGCCAAAAATATTCATTGGAGAAAAGATAGCCTCTTTAACAAGTGGTGCTGCGAAAACTGGACATCTGTATGTAAAAGGATAAACATAGATCCTTGTCTCTCTCCATGCACAAGAGTCAAGTCCCAATGGATCAGGGACCTTAATATCAGACCTGAAGCTCTGAAACTGCTAGAGGAAAAGGTAGGGGAAACTCTTCAACATATTGGAATAGGCAAGGACTTTCTGAATATAACTCCAATTGCTCAGGGAATAAAACCACTAATCAACCACTGGGACCTTATGAAATTACAAAGCTTTTGTACAGCAAAGGACACTGTGAATAGAGCAAAAAGACAACCTACAGAATGGGAGAAAATCTTTGCCAGCTATACATCTGACAGAGGATTAATATCCAGAATATACAAAGAACTCAAAAAACAGAATAAGAATTCAAACAACCCAGTTAAAAAATGGGCTATGGAACTAAATAGAGAATTCACAGAAGATGAAATACAGATGGCATATAAACATCTAAAAAAATGTTCCACATCCTTAGCCATCAGGGAAATGCAAATTAAAACCACTCTGAGATTCCATTTCACGCCTGTCAGAATGGCTACCATCAAGAAAACAAATGACAATAAGTGTTGGCGTGGATGCGGAAAAACAGGAACACTTCTACACTGTTGGTGGGAATGTAAGCCATTGTGGAAATCAGTGTGGAGATTCTTGAGACAGCTAGAAATAGATTTACCATAGCTATAGCACTCCTAGGCATATATCCAGAGGACTCTTCTCACTACCTTAGAGATACTTGCAAAACCATGTTTATTGCTGCTCTATTCACAATAGCTAGGAAATGGAAGCAGCCTAGATGTCCCTCCACAGATGACTGGATAATAAAGATGTGGTCCATTTACACAATGGAGTTCTATTCAGCAGTAAAGAAAAAAGAAATTATGAAATTTGCAGGGAAATGGATGGATCTGGAAAGGATTATACTAAGTGAGGTAACCCAGGCTCAGAAAGCCAAACGTCACATGTTCTCTCTCATATGTGGATCCTAGCTACCAATGTATGGACTTGTGTGTGAACTGGAACCAAAAATAGGTACCAGAAACCAGTAAGCTGGTCAAAGGCTATAAGGGAGGGAGGAAAGGGAAGGACTTAAGTGTATGGTAATGCACATATATAAGTAGAAGAACAGATTACAGGGAGGGGAATGGCCTAAGCGAGGCCATGGGAAGAGAATGCATAAAAGAAAGGCAGGGGGAGGATCAATCTAAACTCAAGATATTGTGAATAAGACATATATAAATTTACTTTTTTGAATAAGGGCACGTCTAGAAGCTATAGACAGTTACTAGAAATTTTTCAGTAACTGGGATGGGATACCTTCCAATGAGTTGTTGGCCAAGGAGGTCCCGGTAGCCTCCAAAACATTAAAGGCTTTTGCCAAAGCCCTTGGTTTCCCTTGAGAAACAGATAGTAAGACCCTATTGCTGAAGACATCTCTTGCCTGAGAGGTAAGGTCACTGAGAAAGCAAGCTGGTGTGGAGCAGAAAACCTTCTCCCTGTAGACCAGCCAACTGAAAGCTGGAAAAAGCTGCACTGCACGCAGCGTATGGGAGACAGAAGCCATCAACAGTGAAAACAGTGGACGCTGAATATTCAAGCTTGGCCAGACAGGCCCAATGACTGAACGGGTGCAATAGTGGCATGTCTGCTCTTGGGGTAACCAACTGCTCCATAATTGGCCTGAAGGCCCTCTCTACAGGAGGGAATACATACCTGGTACTGAAAAACCTAAGTAAAAGTCTATGGCAGGTGAGGTCAGGAGCCTTAGGGGTATAAGCCTGCTCTTGTCTGACTAAATGTATATATTATTCCCACCAAGCTGCCCTGAAAGCACTACACTTAATGTTCATATTCACATATTAACGCTACTCTCACTTCTGGTTAGAGAAGCTTCTCTTTTCAGATGGTGATGGCCACTGGGATGACCCAAAAGGCAACATCGTGCTGAGAAGAAGGGATGGAGGAGTGCCCAGCACTGAAACACCTCTGTCACACCCTCCAAGGCTCAGGGACCATTGCGTAAGAGGAGGCGGATAGAATGGAAGAGCCAAAGGAAGGGTATGACTCCCTACAATGCAACTGCCCAGACATAAATTGGCCTCGATATCCATGACCTTGCAGTGCCTAGCAATACCTCTGCAAGACCCTCAAAATAGAAGAAAAAGATGATGACATCAAATTAAAAGAGAGACTAATGGAGAGAGGGAGGGGATATGATAGAGATTGGAGTTCTAAAGGGGAATGGGGGGAGGGGAGGGAAATATCAGGTGGGGGTTTTTTTGTATATAAGTATAAAAGTCAATAAAAAACAATAATTTAAAAAAAATGTAATCCAGGAGGGACTTCTGGGTAAGATGGAGGCATAGTAGCCACATCAAAGCGGCCTACAGAACAAATAAGCAGAAAAACAGCAAAATACACTCTTCTACCAAAAAGTGAAGGTGTATAAGAAATTATAAGCCTCACCAGAGAAGTAGAGAGACCCAGATCATCTAGAGACCACAGACCCAGGCAGAAGTGGCTCTAGCAGCAGCGCCAGTCCACAGGAGAGCCAGGTGAAGGGACTTTCCACTCACACCAGCCTCCTCACACACTCAAGAAACCTGAAAGTGGAAGACAGCAGGGAGCAGCTGAGTTGCTCGTGAGGAAGAGGATCATGGGGACCAGCTATGCAGCTCCGCTACAACTTCGGACAATCTCGACAGCCTCCCCTTTGCCAAACACGAGCGCCTGGGGAAGGGAACTTAGATACACAGCATCCAGAACAGGCAATCAGAGCAGGGGACCCACCAACCCAGCAAAGCCCAGCACAGTAAAGAGGCATGCAGCATAGCTGAGACCAAAGCCATCCCAAAAGGTAACAGTGTCAAATTACATCAGGTGAGTATCTGCCAAAAAAGCCTGGTATATAGGTCTGCATTGGAAGTGCTAACTGCATATTCTGTCAGGGCAGGTTACGTGTTAGATCTGACTGATAGCTTTGCCATTCTTAAATAAGCTATATTTTGGGGTTGTCCTTGTTGCGTCCTGATTTACAATACCTCTGTCTCTTCTTCTGCCACTTGCAGGGGCAGGGTCTCACTCGGCCACAGGCTGACCTGGAACCCTTTAACGACCAGCAAACTCAGCCTCCCAGTTGATAGGGTTAAGGGAATGGGGCATCACCCTTAGGAATTTTGACTGTTAGATTATCCGTTTGTTTTAATACCCACTCTTACATGAATACTCCATACTGGTTTTGACTGAATGTGTATATTGTTCAGTTGAACTTTAGAATTTATGCTCCACCCAGCCTACTAGAACACTTGTATAGCAGGCAAACCCAACACCTAGGGTCAACTCTGCTGTTACTCTGGGAGTCATATAAGAGCCAAACCTGGCACCTTAAGCACCTACTCTGAAGATATACAACGTCAGATTTATACATCTAAGAATAGTGCAGATAATTAGAAAACCCAAGCACCAAATTAACCCTAGATTTAAAAAATAGAAAAGGAAGGAATACCTCCAAACGCCTTCTATGAAGCCAGCATCACCCTGCTACCAAAACCAGACAAAAATACAGAACAAAAAAATAAAATCAGCCAGACAAAGCCACGTCTGGTGGCACATGCCTTTAATCCCAGCACTCAGGAGGCAGAGGTAGGATGATCACCATGAGTTCGAGGCCACCCTGAGACTACATAGTAAATTCCAGGTCAGCCTGAGCTAGAGTGAGACCCTACCTCGAAAAACCAAACAAATAAACAAACAAAAAAATTAGCCAGACAAGGTGGCACACACCTTTAATCCCAGCACTAGGGAGGCAGAGGTAGGAGGATAGCCATGAGTTCAACACCACCCTGAGATTACATAGGGAATTCCAGGTCAGGTTGGGCTAGAGCGAGAGAGAGACCCTACCTCAAAAAATTGGGGGAGGGAGGGAGAGGAAGATTACAGACCAATCTCCCTCATGAACATAGATGCAAAAATTCTCAACAAGCTGGCCATGGTGGTGTATGCCTTTAATCCCAGCACTTGGGAGACAGAGGTGGGAGGAGTGCCACAAGTTCGATGCCACCCTGAGACTACATAGTGAATTCCAGGTCACCCTAAGCTAGAGTGAAACCTTACCTCAAAAAAAAAAATTCTCATCAAAATATTGGCAAACAGAATACAAGACTATATCAAAAAGATCATTCACCCTGACCAAGTAGGCTTTATCCAAGAGATATAGGGATGGTTCAACATACACAAATCGATAAATGTAATACACTAAATGGACTAAAGTACAAAAATCACATGATCATCTCAGTAGATACAGAAAAGGCATTTGACAAAATCCAACTTCCCATCATGAAAAAAGTCTTTTTTTTTTTTTTTTTTTTTTTTTTTTCCCGAGGTAGGGTCTCACTCTGGCTCAGGCTGACCTGGAATTCACTATGTAGTCTCAGGGTGGCCTCGAACTCTCGGCGATCCTCCTACCTCTGCCTCCCGAGTGCTGGGATTAAAGGCATGTGCCACCACACCCGGCTTGGAAAAAGTCTTAAAGAAACTGGGAATAGAAGGAACATAACTCAAATAATAAAGGCTATTTATGAGAAACCTCCAGCCATAGCAATAAGGCAAGACACATAAAAAGGATACAAACTGGAAAAGAGATCAAATTATCATTACTTGCAGATGATATGATTCTATACAAAAGGACCATAAAGACTCAACCAGCAAACTGTTAGAGCGCAACATAGCAAGATACAAAATAAATACACAGAATTCAAGAGCTATCCTATATACTAACAACAAATATGTTGAGAATGAAATCAGGGAATCCCTCCCATTCACAGTTGCCTCAAAGGAAAAAAAAAAAAAAAGTATCTTGGAATAAACCTAACCAAGAAAGTGAAGGATCTCTACAATGAAAACTTTAAAACATTCAACAGACTGCAACACACTCCTAGGCATATATCCTAAGGATTGTTCTCACTACCTTAGAGATACTTGCTCATCCATGTTTATTGCTGCTCTATTCATAGTAGCTGGGAAAAGGAACCCACCTAGATGTCCCTCAACTAAGGAATGGACAATAAAGATGTGGTACATTTATACAATGGAGTTCTATCAAGAGTAAAGAAAAATGAAATTATGAAATTTGCAGTGAAATGGATGGATCTGGAAAGGATCATATTACGTGAGGTAACCCAGGTCCAGAAAGCCAAACATCACATGTTCTCTCTCATATGTGGATACTAGCTACAAATATTTAGACTTGTATGTGAGTTGGAAGTAAAAATCAGTAACAGAGGCCAATAAGCTAAAAAAGGGCTATAAGGGAGGGAGGAAAGGGGAAGTCTTAAGGAGATGGTATTCCATATATTTTAAGTACATGAACAGATTACTGGGGGTACAATGGCTTAAGCGAGTTCATGGGAAGAGATAGAGTAAAAGAAGGGTGGAGTTAGTGTTAATTAAAATTCAAGATGTTTTGACGGCCAGACATGGTGGCACACGCCTTTAATCCCAGCACTCAGGAGGCAGACTTAGGAGGATCGCCATGAGTTCAAGGCCACTCTGAGACTATATAGTGAATTCCAGGCCAGGCCGGGGCTACAGTGAGACCCTACCTCGAGGAAAAAAAATCAAGATATAGATACCTACTGTTCTGGATAATGGCACACCCAGAAGTTATAGATGTTAGTAGAAAAATTTCAGTGCCAGGGATGGGATAACTTCCAGTGAGTTTTTGGCCAGAGAGATCCTTGGTGCTCCCAAAATATTATAGGCCATTGCCATGGCTCTTGATTTCTCACCAGAAATAGATGGTAAGACCCTACTGCTGAAGACTCCACATGTCTAGGCTACAAGGTCACTGGAAATCAAGCTGGAACTGAGCTGAAAACCTCTTCCCTGTAAACCAGCTGACAGAAAGCTGGAAAAAACTGTACTGCATGCAGCTCCACAGGAGACAGAAGTCATCAGTGGTGAAACCAGTAGACACTGAAAGCCTTAAGTATGGCTAACCAAGCCAAATGACCAAACAGGTACAATAGTGGCATGTCTCTTCTAAGGTTGCCATCTTTTCTCTAATTGGACTGGAGGCCCAATCCATGGGAGAGAACACATGCCTAGTACTAAAAACCAAATGAAAAGCCTGTGGTGGGGGAGGTCATGAGCATTAGAGTTTAATGTCTGCTCTTGTCTGGCTAAATGCATAAATCATTCTCATCAAACTGTCCTGTAAGCACTTTTCTTAATGTTCATTCCCATATATTAATGCTATTCTCAGTTTTCATTAGAGAAGCTTCTCTTTTCAGATGGCAGTGACCAAGGGATGACCCAAAAGGCACCATAGTGCTAAGAAGAAATAACAGAGGAGTATTCAGCACTGAAATATCTCTATCACACCTTCCAAGGCTAAGAGTCCATTGCAGAAGAGGTGGCGGAAAGAATGTAAGAGCCAAAGGAAGGGGAGAACTGCTCACAATACAATCGTTCAAATAGAAATTGCCCTCAATATCCATGACCTCAGTGCCTAGCACTACCTTCACATGACCCACATAATAGGAAGGAAAGATGATGACTACAAAATAAGAGATACTAATGGAGAGAGAAAGAGGATATGATAGAGTGGATTTGTGAAAGGTAAAGTGGGGGAGGGGAAGGAATTATCATGGCTTATTGTCTGTAATTATGGAATTTGTCATTAGAAAAAGTTTTTAAAAGACGTAACCCAGGCTGGAGAGATGGTTTAGCAGTTAAGGTGCTTGTGTGCAAAGCCAAAGGACCCAGGTTCAATTTCCCAGGACCCACATAAGCCAGATGCACAAGGTGGTACATGTGTCTGGAGTTCATTTGCAGTGGCTGGAGGCCTTGACGTGCCCATTCTCTCTGTCTCTCTGTGTTGTTCTCTGTCTCTCTCAAATAAAAATTTTAAAAGGTAACCCCTTTGTAGAATTCCTACTTTTCATAAATATAAATTCTGGAAAATAACCAACTAAGCCTGTACTCACTCCTATTGGTGACCTTCCTAGTCAGTTGTCTAGTGTTGGGCCCTAAGAGGCCCAGGTGTGAGGCCTAATGGAACTTTCTGAGCCTGACTAGAGTTTAGCGACCTGTCTTTGTCCTACTTCCGCTTAAGAGTGACTCAGCAAGGCCTAAGCCGAAACTGCCTCCGCCCAGCTACTGCTGACGTGGTGAAATAATATTGGCCCTTACACCTTTTTCCCATCCTGAGACCTACCCTCTTTCTCAAAACTATATAAACACCTTCCCATTACAATAAAACGAGTTCCTGCCTCGACAAGACTCCCAGCCCAGTGTGTTTTTCTCTCCGGTCTTTTAGAGGAGGGGGGTCTGGGACGCCGACACCCATCATTCCGCTCAGCCTCAAGAAAAGCCGCTGGATCGGCTCTTTCTTCTGCTCTACCTGCCGGGAGGAACTGACAGTCTAGAACTGCAACCCAGCTGTCTCAAATGCCCTCCTTCCTTTAGCAGACATGGCATGCATCTGTCTTTTCTATTCTTAAAGGAAAAATAGCAAACAAGATTATTACTCATTATTTTGGACATATTATTCCTAGCCCACACTTTTCCCATGCCACACCCTAGTTTTGTAGCAATGATCCATATAGACCCTTGTCCTCGGGAAAAGAATCTCTCATCACATTGGTGAGCCAAAGAACAGGAATACTATATTTGTAAGAAGGTGCATTATTCTTTGACACAGACTCATGGACAGGAGACAGGACTCTGTAGTGAAGAGTCAATCACGCATTAAAACCACCTTTCTAAGTGTTCCTTATATCACTGTTTTCAAGATTTATCAAGAGAAGTGCTTAGAAAGCATGCAGCACTAGTCCTTACATAAGAGTCTCTGGAAAAGAGAGATAAAACATCACAGGTCACTGAGAGGACAAAAGATCACAACATTCTTTATCTAATGATAATTTCCTCATGCATTTCTTTTTAACTGAACTTCTTAGGCAAAACCACTCAGTCACTTGAGGAAAGAGAAAAAGAAAGATTTTGGAGAATACAGAGAAGTTTGGTCTAAATTATGAGCTATAGAGAGCCAACTGTGGAATAAGGCAGGTCACCACTGTAAGGAAGAAAACAAAGTCAGATATAGAAAGTAATACTGTGTCAGCCACAATGACCAGAGCTGGATGATGCTAAATACATGTTAAGTGTCCCACAGTATAATAAAATTCTCAGCAGGCTTTAATTATGCTTTGTGCACATGACAGCACAGGCTGCCAGGATGTAAAAAGTCTTTGGAAAGGAGAACTTGGGTTCCAAATTGATAGGTGTATGTTATTGTTTCTTCAAGGAGAACCAGGGCATCACAAGCCTTGGGTGTGGTGTCTCGGGTGACACTTGCATCCAACAAGGTCTGTAAGGAACATGTAATCTGTTGTAAAGAAGTTACTGCCGTGTTCACACACTAACTAGATAAGCAGTAACAACAAAATATCTATGTTTATGATCTTAATTATAAAATCCAACAGCTTTGAAAATAGAAAGCATTTTTATAACTCATTTGGTAGCCAACTCTGCTCTGACTTGAACCTGAAGAAACTTTTTAAAATAATTTATTAAGTCATCTGTTGTAAAAAAAACTTCACTTGAGGGCTGGAGAAATGGTTTAGTGGTTAAGGCACTTGCCTGTGAAGCCAAAGGACCCAGGTTCAATTCCCCAGTACCCACGCAAGCCAGATGTACAAGGGGGCACATGTGTCTGGAGTTCACTTGCAGTGGTTAGAGGCCCTGGCTCACCCATTCTACCTCTGTCTGTCTCCTCTCTCTCTCTCTCCTTGCAAATAAAATAAAATAAAATTTTAAAAATATATTTTAAAAAACTTCACCTGAATAGATTTGAGATAGTCTTTATTTTTCCCATTCAGTGTGACCATTCATTTCATTGTAAAAATATTACTGTGACATTAAAGAGTAATGCATCAGATACTGCTAGGGGATTATGAAATATACTACATGCATATATGAAATACATTACCTTTCTAAAATCTCAAACATTCTGAATTCTAACATTTCTGGGCCCCAGGGTTTTGGAAAAGGGATTATAAACCTGCTACTGTTATTATTTATGACTGATCATGTTAAAACATAAATCAGAACATGTCATTCTTTTGCTGGGTTCTCTCCAGTGGCTTTCTGGGTTACTCAAAATAAAAACTAAACACCTTATAACTGCTACAAAGACCACTATTCAAAAAGGACCAATAATACTGGCACTATGTGGAAACACAAGAAGGTTGAATTGCAAGACTCATCCTCCCTCAACATTGTCACAAGACCAAGTAATATACATACACACAGACCTTTTAAAAGCATAACCTGAAAGACCCTAGGTGATTTATCCCCCTTACCTCGACAATTCCTTTGCCTCTCTCCTTCTCATCCACCCTTCACTAGCATCCTTAGTTTCACTGCCACTCATCAGACACACATACTACCTGCCTGTCGCTTCACTCTGGACTATTCCCCACATGGGTCACTACAGCTGGCTCCCTCATTTGTGTCAATTCTATATTCATGTGGGCTTTCTTTCATCTACCTAAAACCTCAAAACACAAGACCTTTCACATTCTCCTTCACACTATCTACATCAGGGATAGAGGAGTATTGGCAGGTCAAACTGCTGGCACCTCAGCCCAGTACAAACCAGGAGCAATGAGCCAGTAGATCCCATTGTATTCTTCACTGGCACATGCTCATAACAACAACCAAAAAAACCAAAAAAGTACCATTTATTTCACCTAGGAATGTCTTTGATGAAGCAGTTAAAGAACTGTTAATTTTATTAAGTCTGAATCCTTCAGCATACACCTTTTAAATATTCTCTGACAAAATGGGAGGTGTGCCTAAGGTGTACACCCTCAACTGGATGCTGAGTATGAAAGCTGTCTTGAAGGGTACATGCAAAGTCATTAGAGTTGGGAGCTGACTAGCAGCAAATTTCGTCAACAACATTTCACAGAAAGAATGACTGACAATCTATGACTAATCAGACGTGGGTATTTGATAGATATTTTCTTGAAAATGAACAAAGTAAGCTTGTCATTTCAACAAAAATAACTGAGAGTATTTATTGCCAGTCGTAAAATTCCAGCTTTCAAGTGAAAATTAGAATTTGGGGAAACTTTATCTACTATCATAAGCTTAACAGACTGTTAATCTTTGAAGACATCCAATGATACCATGGTTATAACTAAAGAATGCAATTGGGGACGCTGGAGAAATGGCTTAGCAGTTAAGGCACTTGCCTGCAAAGCCAAAGGACCTCGGTTGCATTCCCCAGGACCCACGTAAGCCAGATGCACAAGGGGGTGCATGCATCTGGAATTTGGTTGAAGCGGCTAGAAGCCCTGGTGCGTCCTTTCTCTCTCGCTCTGCTTCTTTCTCTTTCTCAAGTAAATAAATTCTTTTTAAAAAGAATGCAATTTGGGCTGGAGAGATGGCTTAGTGGTTAAACGCTTGCCTGTAAAGCCTAAGGACCCCAGTTTGAGGCTCGATTCTCCAGGACCCATGTAAGCCAGATGCACAAGGGGGTGCACGCATCTGGAGTGGCTGGAGGCCCTGGCATACCCATTCTCTCTCTCTACCTGCCTATTTCTGTATATCTCTCTCTCTCAAATAAATAATAAAGCATTTAAAAAAAAAAGAATGCAATTTTTGGGCTGGACAGATGGCTTAGCGGTTAAGGCACATGCCTGTGAAGCCTAAGGACCCCGGTTCGATTCTCCAGGTCCCACATAAGCCAGATGCACAAGGGGGCGCACATGTCTGGAGTTCATTTGCAGTGGCTAGAGGCCCTGACGCACCCAGTCTCACTCTCCCTCTCTCTCTTTCCCTCTTTCTGTCTCAAATAAATAAATTAATTTATTAATTTATTTATTTATTTATTTTTTAAAAAAGAATGCAATTTTTAAATATTTGTTGTGGTAGTTTGAATATATGTCCCCCAATATATTCAGTATTTTATTAGTTATAGTTTGCATCTGCCATCACCTTGCTAGAGGCAATGTCACTGGGGGGCCAGTCTTAAGGTGTTAATGGTGGGTTTGAGATTCCATTGTAAAGATATGCAAATGTGCCTAGCAGGAGTTCCTGAAGTGTGCTGTGTGACCTTTTGGCTGTAGTTTTGCTCTGTGTGCTATGGTGACTGGTTGGCTTTTTCTCTCTCTGCTTGGCCCTGTGGAGAGCAGGCCGCTTCTCCTGCCATTATGGAACTTCCCCTGGATCTGTAAGCTTCAATAAATAATATCTCTTCCTCCATAACTGTGCCTGGTCTGGAAGTTCATCTCAGCGAACCTGAAGCTGTCTGCTACAGTAAAGTGATACCGAGGAGTGTGGGGTGAGATGAACCTGACTGTGTGGATATTCGTCTTTTGGAACCTTTGTTTTGGAGGAATGGGCATGGACTTGGTGCTTGCAACTGAAGATGCCTTCTGGAGTGATAAGCCAAGTTTTATGGACTATTCTGATGAGAGTTTGAGAATGCTAAGTGCAGACAGTATTGAACTTCGAGGCTTGGCTTATGAGCTTTCTAAGGGGAAGGAAAGAGTGCAGAGGGCTTTGTTGGAACTGGGCTACTGGCATAAGGGATGGCTACGTTCTGCTATCCAGGCCCAGAAAGTTTGATCAAGGTTAAATTTGTAATGGACTGATATGCTTGGCTGAAGATATCGGACTGAGATTTTAAGATTTTAAGTTGGAGAACCTCAAGCAAGTTAAAAGTGGAGGCATTGAGACTGGTTTAGCTGCTATTGTCAAACACATTAGCGATCTTAAGGAAGGTGGAAGGAAGGTGGCCTGACGACTGATTTACATTAAAACAATGGAGAGGATGCCTGAGGAAAGACTGTTAAAAATGCAAATTCTTGGAAAGAGCTGACTGGAGAAGGAACCTGCTTTTCAAGGCTATGGTTTATTTTGTCCCTGGATTAAGAATATGGCTGTGTCCTGCACACCTGGTATTAGTTTTGGAAGCATGAAAAATGCATGGAGTGGTCATGAGTTGCACAGGGTTCCAGGAGCCGCTGCTGAGATGCGGCATGAGGCAGGGCATGAAGACCCTCAGGAATAGGCTGGAAGAGCCTTTTGGAAGATGGACCATGGTTTGCATGGAGACCTGAAGATGTTTTGGATATACCAGGACTGTGCAAAAGGGCTACCATGGAGTGCAGTGTTGGCATGGGATGAAAGTTTTCCCTGTCTACTCTGCCCAGCTGGAGGGGCAGGATTGGAAAACCTGGAGACTGTTAGTCTCTGGTTATATTGAACTTGAACTGCAGAAGTTTGATGACTGTTGATGGTGGTTGAGTTTGCATTGTTTTAGTTTCTCCTTGCTATGCCTTATACAGTTAAAAATGTTTACTCTGTGCCTTTACATGTTGAAAGTATTTAACTTGTTTAATTTTACAGGACTCACTATCTTAAGTTGGTCAAGACTGTAAAAACCTTTGAAATTGGACTGAGTATAATTTACAATGTGTGATAGTGATAAATATATTGGGGGCCAGGGGCGGAATGTGGTAGTTTGAATATATGTCCCCCAATATATTCAGTATTTTATTTGTTATAGTTTGCATCTGCCATCACCTTGCTAGAGGCAATGTCACTGGGGGCCAGTCTTAAGGTGTTAATGGTGGGTTTGAGATTCCATTGTAAAGATATGCAAATGTGCCTAGCAGGAGTTCCTGAAGTGTGCTGTGTGACCTTTTGGCTGTAGTTTTGCTCTGTGTGCTGTGGTGACTGGTTGGCTTTTTCTCTCTCTGCTTGGCCCTGTGGAGAGCAGGCCGCTTCTCCTGCCATTATGGAACTTCCCCTGGATCTGTAAGCTTCAATAAATAATATCTCTTCCTCCATAACTGTGCCTGGTCTGGAAGTTCATCTCAGCGAACCTGAAGCTGTCTGCTACATTTGTAGAGTGGAATGCATTAAGAGGATTTGCCTAAATCAATTAACCAATCTTTTGAAATGACAAATACAAGCCAGTATAGAACCATAAATGGTAACAGACCCAGTCAAACACAAGGTGGGCTCATGGATTTTAATGACACACTACAGTGTTCACAAACAGGGTTTCAAAATCTATAATTCAAACAACTTTTGTAAAAATGTTTTATCAAAATACTTCTCATAACAACTATATATCTTCATTAGGTAAATTTTTTCATATACCCAAACAAAATAGTGAATTGTAAAAATATCTGGAGATACTGAGAATCCAATTCTCAGACATTAGTTAGCAAAAATGTAAAAAAAAAAAAAAAAAAACCTCACTATTCTCACTATTTTATATAGGTTTTCCCATAAGATTATATTAATACTAAAAAGCAATGTATTGAGCTAAAGAAATGGCTTAGTGGTTAAGGCATTTGCCTGCAAAGCCAATACATTACCTTTATAAAATCTCAAACATTCTGAATTCTAACATTTCTGGGCCCCAGGGTTTTGGAAAAGGGATTATAAACCTGCTACTGTTATTATTTATGATTCTCCAGGTTCCATTCTCCAGGACCTACATAAGCCAGATGCACAAGGGGCACGTGCATCTGATTCATTTGCAGTGGCTAGAGGCCCTAGCATGCCCATTCTCTCTCTGTCTGCCTCTCTTCTATCTCTATCTCTCTCTCTGCTTGCAAATAAATAAATAAATAAATAAATAAATAAATAAATAAATAAATAAATAAATTTTTATAATCTGTAAAAGCAATGTCTTAATTATTTTTAAAATAGTATATTTTTAATTTTCTTTTTAAATTTTAAATACAATAAATACCAATGCATGTAACTCACAGAAACAATTATCCACAGGTTCTCAATAATATTTAACAGTATAAAGAAATCCTAAGATTAAAAAGTTGGGGGGGTGGGCTAGAGAGATGGTAGCTAAGGTGCTTGTCTGCAAAGCCTAAGGACCCATGTTCAACTCCCCAGATCCCACATAAGCTGGACACACAAAGTGACACATGCTCAATATTGCACATGTGCACAAGATGGTGCACGTGTCAGGATTTTGATTACAATGGCTGGAGGCCCTGGCAAGCCAATTCTCCCTCTCTTTCTCTCTCGGTCTCACTCTAATAAAAAAAAAAAAGTCTGAGCTGGGCGTGGTGGTGCACGCCCTTAATCCCAGCACTTGGGAGGCAGAGGTATGAGGATCACCGAGAGTTCAAGGCCACCCTAAGACTACATAGTGAATTCCAGGTCAGCCTGAGTCAGAGTGAGACCCTACCTCAAACAACAACAACAAAAAAAGTCTGAAGGACTTCCAGGTAAGATGGTGGTATAGTAGCCATACTAATGCAGCCTGGGGGAGGGGAGGAATAAGCAGGAAAACAGCAAAATGTACTCTTCTACTGAAAAAATGAAAGTGTGCAAGGAATTATCAACTTCAATAGAGAAGCAGGAGAGGGCAAGATCTTCTAGAAAGTAGGCAACCTGCCAGATCCCGCCACACTGCCAGTCCACGGTGCCACCCGGCTCTGCTTCAGCCCCAGGTGAAGGTATTTTTTGACTCACAACAAACCCCTTGCAAAGTCAAGAAACCTGAAGGAGAAGACAGCAGGGACAAGCTGAACAGCTCGTGAGGAAGAGGATCATGGAGACCTGCTAGCCAGGTCTGGTACAACTTCAAGCACCCTCCAGCGCCTCCCCTCTCCCAACTACAAGCACCAACAACACTGGAAAACTGGGGAAGGGAACTCAGATACACAGCACCCAGCACAGGTGATAAGAGCAGCAGACCACCAACCCAGCCAAAATCATGGAAACTAAACAGTACATTACTGAATGATGAATGGTTCATTAAAGAAATCAAAATCTCATAGACTCAAATGATAATGATAACACAACATACCAAAACCTTTGGGGCACAATGAAGGTAGTCCTGAGGGAAATTTATAGCTTTAAGTGCCTATATTAATTAGAAAGGTCGCAAGTAAACAATTTAATGCTTCATCTTAAGGTCTTCAAAAAAGAGGAACAAGGAAAACCAAAAATCAGTAGATGGGAAGAAATAATAAAGATTAGGGCAGAAATTAATGAAATAGAAACCAAAAAAGAAAGAAAGAAAGAAAGAAAGAAAGAAAGAAAGAAAGAAAGAGAAGTGTCAATGAAACAAACAGTTGGTTCATTGAAAGGATAAACAAGATTGATAAACTCTTAGTAAATATGACCAAAAGAAAGAAAGAAGAGACACAAATCAGTAGAATTAGAGATGAAAAAGGCACATTACAACAGATACCAAAGAAATTCAGAAAATCATAAGGACATACGTTAAGAACATATACTCCACAAAGTTTGAAAATTTGAAAGAATGGATGATTTCCTAGATTTATATGACCTACCAAAGATTAAGTCAAGATGAGACGAACCACTTAAATACACTTATAATGTATATGGAGATAAAAGCAGTTATAAAAAGATCTCCAACTATGGGCTGGAGGGATGGCTTAATAGTTAAGGCGTTTGCCTACAAAGCCAAAGGACCCACGTTAGATTCCCCAGGACCCATGTTAGCCAGATGCACAAGAGGGCGCACATGCCTGGAGTTTGTTTGCAATGGCTGGAGGCCCTGACACGCCCATTATCTCCCTTTCTCTCTCTCTCCTTTCTCTGTCAAATAAATAAATAAATAAATATTTTTTTAAATCTCCAACTAAAAAACTCCAGGCACAGATGGATTCACTGGTGAATTTTACCACACCTTCATAGAAGAACTACCACCAATACTTCTCAAACTTTTCCATAAAACAGAAAAGAAAGAATTCTACCAAACTTCTTCTACAAAGCCTACATCACCTCATACCAAAACCAAGGACAGAACAAAAAAATAAAATTACAGACCAATCTCCCTCATGAACAAAGATGCAAAAATTCTCAACAAAATGTTGGCAAACAGAATACAAGAATATATCAGAAAGATCACTGGGGCTGGAGAGATGGCATAGCAGTTAAGGCGCATGCCTGTGAAGCTTAAGGACCCAGGTTCGATTCTTCAGTTTCCACATAAGCCAGATGCACAATGGTGGTGCATGTGTCTGGAGTTCGTCTGCAGTGGCTACAGGCCCCGGTGTGCCCATTCTCACTTTCTCTGTCTCTCTCTCCCTTTCTGTCTCTAGTAAATAAATAAAAATAAATCTAAAAAAGGGAGGGGGCTGGAGAGATGGCTTAGCAGTTAAGGCATTTGCTGTAAAGCCAAAGGACCCCATTTTGATTCTCCAGGACCCATGTAAGCCAGATGCACAAGGGGGCACATGCATTTGGAGTTCGTCTGCAGTTGCTGGATACCCTGGTGAACCCATTCCCCCCTTCTCCTCTCTTTCTCTTTTTCTTTCTTTCTCTCTCTCTCAAATAAATAAATAAATAAAATATATTTTTTTTAAAAAAAAAAGGATCATTCACCCCAACCAAGTAAGCTTTATCCGAGAGATGCAGGGATGGTTCAACATAAACAGATCAATAAATGTAATACACTACATAAATGAACTGAAAGACAAAAATCAATTGATGATTTCAATAGATGCAGGAAAGATATTTGACAAAATCTAACATCTGTTCATGGTGAAAGTCCTAAAGAAAATGGAAATAGAAGGAACATATCTCGACATAGTAAAGGCTATTTATGACAAACCTATAAGCAACATAATACTAAATGGGGCAAAATTTGAAGCTTTTCCACTAAAATCAGGAGCAAGACAAGAGTGTCCACTGTCCCTACTTCTATTTAATATAGTTTGAGAAATCTTATCCTTAGCAATAAGGCAAAAGACACTTCTAAAAGGGATACAAATTAGAAAGGAAAAGATCAAATTATCATTATTTGCAGATGATATGATTCTATACATAAAGGACCCAAAAGACTCTACCAACAAAATGTTAGCGCTCATGAACACTTTTCGCAATGTAGCAGAACATAAAATAAATGCACAGAAATCCATAGCTGTCTTATATACTAACAAAAAGCATGCTAAGGATGAAATCATAGACTCACTCCCATTCACAACTGCCTCAAAAAAAATAGTTAAATAAATAAGTAAAGTACCTTGGAATAAACCTAACCAAGGAAGTGAAGGATCTCTACAATGAAAACTTTAAAACACTCGACAGAGAAATTGCAGAAGACACTAGGAAATGAAAAGACACCACTTGTTCTTAGATTGGAAGAACCATTACTGTGACAATGTAAATCTTACCAAAAGCTATCTATAAAGTTAATGCAATCCTTATCAAAATTCCAATGGCGTTCTTCACAGAAAATAGAAAGAATAATCCTAAAATTCATTTGGAAGCACAAAAAAACCTCAAATAGCCAAAAAAAATTTGAGCAACAAAAATAAGGATGGTGGGGGCTGGAGAGATTGCTTAGTGGTTAAGGCGCCAGCCTGCTAAGCCTAAGAACCCGGTTCCAATCTCCAGGTCCCACATTTAGCCAGATGCAAAGTGATACAAGGGCGCAATGCCGCACTTGCCCACAAGGGGGCGCACGCATCTGGATTTCGTTCCCAGCAGCTGAGAGACTGCTGGCACGCCCATTTCTATCTGTCTTCCTCTCCATCTCTCTCTGTCTGTCTCTCTCTATGTCTCTCTCCAAAAATAAAATAAAAAATAAAATAAAAATAAGGATGGTGGTATCACCATACCCAATTTTAAGCTATATCACAGAACACAGTAACAAAAACAGCATGGTACTGGCACAAAAACAGATACGTATATCAATGGAACAGAACAGAGGACTCAGATATAAATCCAGGCAGCTACAGCCATCTGACGTTTTTCTACAAAAATGCCAGAAATATTCATTGGAGAAAAGACAGCCTCTTTAATAAATGAAAACTGGAGCTCTATATGTAAAAGGATGAAAATAGATCCTAATCTCTTTTCATACACAAAAATCAAGGCCAAATGGACCAAAGACCTTAATATCAGACCTGAAACTGAAACTGCTAGAGCATAGGCAACAACTTTCTGAATAAAACCCCAGTTGCTCAGGAAATAAAATCACTAATCAACCACTGAGACCTTATGAAATTAAAATGCTATTGTACAACAAGAACACTAAGAATAGAGCAAAGAGGCAACCTAATAGAATGGGAGAAAATCTTTGCGAGCTATGAATCTGAAAGAGGATTAATATCCAGGATATACAAAGAACTCAAAAGACTAAGTAATGCAGAAATCAAACCACCCAACTAAAAAATGGGCTATGGAACTAAATAGAGAGTTCTCAAAGAAGAAACTCAGATAGCATACAAGTATCTTTAAAAAAATATTCTATATCCTTTGGTATAAGGGAAATGCAAATTAAACTACATTAAGATTCCATCTCACTTCTGCCAGAATGGTTATCAACAACAAAAAAAAAAATGACAATAAATGCTGGTGAGGATGCAGAAAAAGAGGAACACTTCTACATTATTGGTGGGAATGTAAACAGGTATAGCCATTGTGGTAATCAGTGTGAAGATTCCTGAGAGAGCTAAAAATTTATCATATGACCCAGCCATAGCACTCCTAGGCATATATACCAAGGACTCTTCTCACTACCTTAGAGATACTTATACATCCATGTTTACTGCTGCTCTATTCACAATAGCAAGGAAATGGAACCAGCCTAGATGCCCCTCAACTAATGAGTGGATAATGAAGGTGTGGTACATTTACACAATGGAGATCTATTCAACAGTAAAGAAAAATAATTAATGAGATAACCCAGGCCCAGAAAGTCAAGCATCACATGTTCTCCCTCATATGTGGATCCTTGCTACAAATATTTAGACTTGTATGTGAACTGGAGTAAAACTCAGTAGCAGAGGCCAGTAAGCTAGAAAGGGGCTTTAAGGGAGGGAAGAGAGGGGAGGACTTAAGGAGATGTTATTCCATATATTTAAATAGTTGAACAGATTACTGGGGGTGCAATGGCCTAAGTGAGGTCATGGGAAGAGAATAAGTAAAAGAAGGGTAGGAGGAAGGTTAATCAAAATTGAAGATGTTATGAATGAGCCATATGGAAACCTATTTTTTATTATTATTGAATTTATTTATTTATTTTTAGTTTTTTGAAGTTGAGTTTCACTCTAGCACAGAGTGAACTGGAATTTAATATGTAGTTTCAGGTTAATAAAAATTGAAGATGTTATGAATGAGCCATATGGAAACCTATTTTTTATTATTATTGAATTAATTTATTTATTTTTAGTTTTTTGAAGTTGGGTTTCACTCTAGCACAGAGTGACCTGGAATCCAATATGTAGTTTCATGGTAACCCTCCTACCTCTGTCTCCTGAGTGCTGGGATTAAAGGTGTGCACCACCATACCTGGCCTTTTTCCTTTTTTTTAGAACCTACTTTTTTTGGATAATGGCACACCCAGAAGCAATAGACTATTATTATTCAGTGTCAGGAATGGGATACCTTCCAGTGATTTGCCAGGGAGGTCCCTGTTACTCCCAAAACATTATAGGCAATTGCCAAGGTTCTTGGTTCCCAGTCAGAACTACATGGTAAGACCCTATTGCTGAAGACTCCACATGCTATGGCTACAAGGTCACTGAGAAATCAAAGTGGAGCTGAGCTGAAAACCTCCTCCCTATAGACCAGCTGACAGAAAGCTGGAAAGAAAAACATGCTGCATGCAGCCCTTTGGGAGAAAGAAGTCATCAATGGTGAAAACAGTGGATACTACAAACCTTACGTTTGGCCAACTAGGCCAAATAACTGAATGGGTACAATAGTGGCATATCTCTTATAAAGGTAGCCAACTGCTCTCTAAATTGGACCGGAGGCCCACTCCATGGGAGGGAATATATGCCTGGTACTGAAATCCTAATCAAAAGCCTATGGCAAGTGAGGTCATGAGCCCGAGGAGTGTAATGTCTGCTCTTATCTGGCTAAATGCATACATTATGCTCACCAAACTGCCTTGTAAGCACTTTTCTTAATGTTCATACCCATATATTAATGCTACTTGTACCTTTGCTTAGAGAAGCTTCTCTTTTCAGATGGCAGTGAACCACTGGGATGACTGAGGGGCCCCAGAAGAGGTGGCAGAAAGAATGTAAGAGCCAAAGGAAGGGGAGGACTGCTTACAATGCATCCAATTGTTCAGACATAAATTGGCAACTACATCACAGTGCCTAGCACTACATTTAGAAGACCCTCATAATAGAAAGAAAAGATGATGATGTCAAAATATAAGAGAGACTAATGGAAAGAGGAAGAGGATATAATGAGAGTGAATTTGTGAAGTGGGGGAATAGAATTATCATGGTTTATTGTCTATAATTATGAAAGTTGTCAATAAAAAAAGTTTAAGAGCTGGAGAGATGGCCTAGCAGTTAAAACACTTGTATGAAAAGCCAAAGGACCCAGGTTCGATTCCCCAGGACCCACTTAAGTCAAATGCACAAGGTGGCCATGCACCTGGAGTTCTTTTGCAGTGGCTGGAGGCCTTGGAACACCCTCTTTTTCTCTCTTTCTCTCTCTCTCTCCCCCTTCCCCCCTCTACCAAATAAAATAAAATTTAGGCTGCAGGTTGCAAAATCTATGGCCGTACCACCCTGAATATGTCTGATCTCAAACAAATAAAAATTTAAAAGTTTAAAAAATAAGCCTGGAAACCAGGGCCAGAGAGATGGCTTAGTGGTGTAAGCATTTGCCTACGAAGCCTAAGGACCCAGGTCTGATTCTCCATAACCCATGTAAGTTAGATGCGTATGGGGGTGCATGCATCTGGTGTTCATTTGCAATGGCTAGAGGCTGGCACATCATTCTCTCTTATAAATAACAAATAAATAAATAAATAAATAAAATATTTTTTTAAGTCAGGAAACTACTAACCTAAAATAGTAACATAGCAGTAAGTTCTGTTGAACTGAATATTAGCAATGTGACAGGTTCTTATTAAATGCTTTTATATTTATTTTGTTTGTGCCGCAGGTAACACTATGGTTATTGTGGTAGTTTGAATAGATGGCCCCCAATATATTCAGCATTTTATTGGTTTGTAGTTTGCATCTGCAGCCACCTAGCAGAAGGAAGTGTCACTCGGCAGATCTTCAGGTGTGGAGGTGGATTTGAAATTCCAATCTAAAAATATGTAAAGTGCCTAGTTCCACCTGGAGTTCCTGAAGTGTGCTGGCTTGTGGCCCTCTCTCTCTCTCTCTCTGGCTCTCTATCTCTCTCTCTCTCTCTCTCTATCTCTCTGTCTCTCTCTCCTTGGACCTGTAAAAGTAAGCCAGCTTCTTCTGCCATTATGGAACTTCCCCTGGATCTGTAAGCTTCAATAAATCCCTTCCTCCATAACTATGCCTGGTCTGGAAGTTCAACTCAACAAACCTGAAGCTGTCTGCTACAGAAACTGGTACCAGAATGTGGGGTGAGATGAATCTGACCATGTGGATTTTGGTCTTTTAGAACTTTTGTTTTGGAGGAATGGCCATGGACTTGGTACTTACAACTAAAGATGCCTTCTGGAGTGGTAAGCCAAGTTTTATGGACTATTCTGATGAGTGTGAGAATGTTAAATGGCTCGGCTTATGAACATGGAGGCTTGGCTTATGAATTTTCTAAGAGGAAAGAAAGACTGCAGAGGACTTTGTTGGAACTGGGCTACTGGCATAAGGGATGGCTGTGTTCTGCTGCCCAGACCCAGAGAGTTTGATCAAGGTTAAATTTGTAATGGACTGATATGCTTGGCTAAAAATATTGGACTGAGAGATTTAAGATTTTAAGCTGGAAAACCTCAACAAGTTAAAATTACAGGCATTGAGACTGGTTTTAGGTTGCTGACACTGCTATTGTAAAACACATTAGCAATCTTTTTTGTTGTTGTTGTTGTTTTATTTTTTGAAGTAGGTTCTCAATCTAGCCCAGGCTGACCTGGAATTCACTATGTAGTCTCAGGGTGGCCTTGAACTCATGGCGATCCACCTACCTCTGCCTCCCAAGTGCTGGGATTATTGGTGTGTACCACCATGCCCGGCTACATTAGCAATCTTAAAGAAGATGGTCCAACTCCTTTACATTAAAGCAATCTGAGTTCAGAGCCTTTGTCAGGGTTATTTTGTTTGTTTGGTTGGTTGGTTGGTTTTGCTTTTTGTTTTGTTTTGGGGATTAGCCAGCAGAGGTCTGCACATGAATAAAGGCTCTCTTCATCTCTCTGAAGTGGATTTTACCTGATTATTCTCATTTATTCATTAATTCCTATAACAGAACTACAGAAGTTTGATGTTTGCTTGATAGTGGTTGAGTTTGCATTGTTCTAGTCTCTCCTTGCTATGGTTTATACCAGTTGAAAATGCTTACTCTGTGCTTTTATATGTTGAAAGTATATAACTTGTTTGATTTTACAGGACTCACAACTAAGAGAGAATCTTAAATCTCAGATGAGACTTGGGATTTTGGAACTACGTAAGATGATAAAGACTGTGGGGACCTTTGAAACTGGACTGAATACAATTTACAATGTGTGATGGTTTTGAATCTATTGGGGGCCAGGGGCAAAATGTGATAGTTTGAATAGATTCCCTCCAATATATTCAGTGTTTTATTAGTTTGTAGTTTGCATCTGCAGCTACCTGGCTGGAAGAGGTGTCACTAGGCGGATCTTAAGGTATGGTGGTGGGTTTGAAATTCCAATCTAAAGATATGCAAAGTGCCTAGTTCCATCTGGAGTTCCTGAAGTGTGCTGTGTGGCTTTTGGCTTGCACTTCCTCACTCACAAGCACACACCCTCCCTCCCCCCCCCTTAGACCTGTGAAAGCAGGCCAGCTTCTTATGCCATTATGGAACTTCCCCTGGATCTGGAAGCTTCAATAAATATAACTGTGCCTGGTCTGGAAGTTCATCTCAACAAACCTGTATCTGTCTGCAACAGTTATCATTTTAGGAATTAGAAAGCCTGGACTAGAGAGAGGGCTCAGTGGGTAAGAGTGCTTCTTGTGTAAATATGAATGCCTGAGGCATCCTGGGGCCACTTCTATTCACCAGCATTTATGTAAAACAGCTGGACATAGCCATGTGTGGGTCTGTAACTCTAGTCCTGCGGGGAGCAAAGACCACAGAATTCCTGGAGGTCAAGGAAAATGGCCATCTCCAGAATAAGTGAGAGACTCTGTCTCAAGGAAACATGTGAATGAGTAGGAAGGATGCCCAAAAGTTCTCCTACGACCTCCACATACACATACACAAGATGTGTGTATGTGCATACACCACCCACACATAGACATACCCATCACACATACTACCTCAGACCAAAAAAAAAAAAAAAAAAAAAAAAAAAAGCAAAATTAGAAAACCAGTAATCAAGAGATCAAGGCACAAATCAGAGCTTAACACTTCTAAAGCAGACTCCATCCTTACCATGTGGCTCCAGATATCATGCTCATAACTGTGACTGATAATGTAATAAAAATGTAGGCTAGAAACAAGTTAACAGTGCAAGCCAAGTAACGGCATCTAAAAGTAATTCTATCAATACAGTAAGGAGCCAAACACAAATCAAAACAACTTGGGGGTGGAAGGAGGCAATCTAAAGAAGGTCATGGGAGCAAAAGAAAGGCCAAGATAGCTGCTTATAGGCTGTTGATGATGTTTCCGGAAATGTGTAAAGTTCAGTCCAAAGGTCCATCACTAGGCTAAAGAATGGATACTAATAAGCCTGAGGTTCAACTCCACCAAGGACAGGAAAGACATGCTGGTACCCCTTATGGTCAGGTTCATTCATAATTTAGAATATTCTTGGTGCTGTTGGTCTCTTTGTAGTTCAAGTATAAGTGTAGCCTTCAAAAAAAGTCGGGACGTCCTCTGGTCTCCATATCCAAGGAAAGTGGTCAGGTTATTTCATTAAGATTTATCAAGTCCAAGGAGTGCCTCCTCTCAGGCCAGCAGCAGGTTGGTATCTGGACATGACATCATCCTGACTGGTTCTGTGATAACAAGAGCACTCACTATTTACATTTGATGGAGTCCTTTTTTTTTAGAGAGAGAGAGAATGAGGCAGAGAGAGGGAGAATGGGCACACCAGGGTCTTCAGCCACTGTTAAAAAACTCCAGATGTGTGCATTCCCGTTATGGCACATGTGCAACATTATGTGCTTATGTCACTGTGCATCTGGCTACATGGGGCCTGGAGACTCAAACATCAGTTCTTAGGCTTCACAGGCAAGTGCCTTAACTGCTAAGCCATCTCTCCAGCCCTGAAAGAGTCCTTCTTAAGGTCAAGAACGGCAATCCTTTCCCCAACTTCAAATTCTTCTAAACTAAAAATTTCTGCGGGAATATGCAAATACACTTTCCACAATCTTGAATTTTACTTCCTGTAATATTTAAACTATGAATCACTTTTACATGGGATGGTGCTTTTTAAATGAGTGATCTAGCATAGAAGAGAAAAGGAGGAGTAGTGGGTGGCAGAGCCACAGTCATGGTTTTGCAATGCAGCATTCAGACAAATTATGGAAGTTGAAGCCAAGAAAGTCAAGAGAGATCTTGGAACTGTTCTCACTCTATTAGCAAAAAGGGAAGGAAGGAAAGCATAAATCAGGTTATTAAAGTGTTCATCCACATGTAATGTGTTCAATGTTGTGGCATAGTGTTATATGAGGTACAGAACTAGGTAGCCCTATGAGAGAGAAAGTTGGAAAAAACACGACTCAATTATGCATCTGGAAGACTAGACATGGAAAATACAACATGCATAAAATCTGTAACAATGCAAAAACGGTCTTACAGACATACCTTCAAGTGCTTTAATGAGATTCTAAAATATTCCTAATACCTGAAGGATGATGAATGATCTAGATTACCTTCCTTCTCGAGTGTTATATCAGTGAACATACAAAGAATATCATGAGGTTTTTCACAGCTTTACTAATAACTCCAGACTACTCTAATAATATTTTTTCCTTTAATCTTTCTTACCCCCAAATCTTCTACATAGTGGCACTAAATTTTTAAAAGTCTGAAGGTCAGAAAGAGAATGCTGAATACAGTGATTATGTTCCTGATCTTTTCCACAGTTGAGTGGGCTGCCACTCAGTCTTCATTTCTCCTTCCTATGACAGCCCATGCTTTAACATATGGTAGGCAGAATCACAATGAGTCAACATTCTGCTAGAACATAAAAAACACAAACACACATGAAGCAGAGTGGTTAACTATTTTAGATTCCACAGAGCACTGTGGTCCTCTTGCATGATACCAACTCTGGCTACTAAAAGTCTAGTCACAAAACACATTTTTCTTTGCAAGGACAGAAATCTATAACAAAAGCTGACAAAATACATCTCCAAACCAGTGAAACTAAGGACTGAAAGAAAATTCTGGGGTATTTCTAACCAGTAAACACAAATTTTAAAAAAAGAGATGAAGATGAAGGGTTCCTGGAAGCATCCATCCAGGGATTAGAAGAAAGGAGTTGATTCTATACTTAAAGCACCCTAAAGACTCTACCAGCAAACTGTTAGAGCTGATAAACACCGATAGCCATGTAGCAGGATACAAAATAAATACACAGAAATCAGTAGCCTTCCTATATGCTAACAACAAACACACAGAGGATGAAATCAAAGAATCACTCCCATTCATAATTGCATCTAAATAAATAAAAGTACCTTGGGATAAACCTAACCAAGGAAGTGAAGGATCTCTCCAATGAAAACTTTAAAACACTCAAACGAAACACTGCAGAAGATACTAGGAAATGGAAAGACAGCCCTTGTTCTTGGATTGGAAGAATCAATATTGTGAAAATGGCAACCTTACCAAAAGTAATCTATACATTTAATGCAACCCCTATCAAAATTCCAATGGCATTCTTCATGGAAATAGAAAAAACAATGCAAAAATTCATTTGGATGCACAAAAAACCTCGAATATCTAAAACAATTTTGAGCAACAAAAATAAGGCTGGTGGTATCATCATGCTTGATTTTAACCTGTATTACAGAGCCATAGTAACAAAAACAGCACAGTACTGGCACAAAAACAGACATGTAGATCAATGGAACAGAATAGAGGACCCTGATGTAAGTCCAGGTAGCTATAGCCACCTGATCTTTGACAAAAATACTCGTTGGAGAAAAGACAGCCTCTTCAGCAAATGGTGCTGGGAAAACTGGATATGTATCTGTAGAAGGATAAAAATAGATCCTTCTCTCTCTCCATGCACAAAAATTAAGTCCAAATGGATCAAAGACCTTAACATCAGACCTGAAACTCTGAAACTGCTAGAGGAAAAAGTAGGGAAACCCTTCAACATATTGGTCTTGGAAAAGACTTTCTGAATATAACCCCAATTTCTCAGGAAATAAAAGATCAAGTGATGGGACCTCATGAAACTACAAAAGCTTTTATACAGCAAAGGACACTGTGAATAGAGCAAAGAGGCAACCTACAGAATGGGAGAACATCTTTGCCAGCTATACATCTGACAGAGGATTAATATCTAGGATATACAAAGAACTCAAAAAATTAAATGATAAGAACTCAAACAACCCAATTAAAAAATGGGATATAGAAATAGAGAATTCTCAGAAGAAGAAATACAGATGGCATATAAACATCTAAAAAAATGTACTACATCCCTAGCCATCAGGGAAATGCAGATTAAAACTACATTAAGCTTCCATCTCACTCCTGTGAGATTGGCTACCATCATGAAAACAAATGTCCATAAATGCTGGCGAGGATGTGGGAAAACAGGAACACTTCTACACTGTTGGCGAGAAAAAAGAAGTTAAACATGTCCTGCCAGGCTGATGTGAAGTCTGGATGGTAGACTCCAAGGGCCTGCCTCACTTTGGCAGTGTAGGGCAGTGGTTAAAAGTGTGAAAATCTGGCTGGGTGTGATGGCACATGCCTTTAATCCCAGCACTTGGGAGGTAGAGGTAGGAGGATCGCATGAGTTCAAGGCCACCCTGAGACTACATAGTGAATTCAAGGTCAGCCTGGGCTGGAGTGAGACTATCTCAAAAAACCAAAAAGTGTGAAAATCTGAGATGGTATTGTATATATGTAAGTAGAACAGATTACTGGGGGTGGAAAGGCCTAAGTGAGGTCAGGGGAAGAGACTGAGTAAAGGAAGGGTGAGGGGGGGCTAATCAAAATCTAAGAGGGTATGAATAAGTCATATGAAACCCACTATTTTGGACAATGGCATACCCAGAAGCCATAGATATTACTAGAAAATTTCAATGTCAGGGATGGGATATCTTACAGTGAGTTGTTGGCCAGGAAGGTCCCTGGTACCCCCAAAACATTACAGGCCATTGCCAAGCCCTTAGTTTCCCACCAGGAATAGATGGTAAGACCCTACTACTGAAGACTCTACATGCTTGGACTGCAAGGTCACTGAGAAATCTTGCTGGGGCTGATTTAAAAACCTCCTTCCTGTAGATCTGCTGACAGAAAGCTGGAAAAAGCTATGCTACATGCAGGTCCATGGGAGAGAGGGAAGTCATCAGTAGAAATAAACAACAGTGGACACAGCAAGCCTTAAATTTGGCCAGCCAGGCCAAATGAGTCAACAGGTGCAATAGTGGCATGTCTGTTATGGGAGAAACCAACCGCTCTCTAATTGGACTGGAAGCCTGCTCCATGGGAAGGAACACATGCCTGATACTGAAAACTTATAATGGAGGAAGTTATGAGCCCTAGGGGTATAATGCCTGCTGGTATCTGGCTAAATGTATATAATATGCTCACCAAATTGCCTGGTAAGCACTTCTCTTAATGTTCATACCCATATATTAATAATAATCTCACTGTTGGTTAGAGAAGCATCTCTTTTCAGATGGCAGTGACCTCTGGGATGACTCAAAAGGCACCATAGTGCTGAGAAGAAATGATAGGAGTGCTGAGCACTGAGATATCTCTATCACACCTTCCAAGGCTCAGGGTCCATTGTGGAAGAGGTGGCAGGAAGACTGTTAAGAGCCAAAGGAAGGGTAGGACTCCTTAAATGCACTCTTCCAGACACAAAATGGCCCAGATATCCATGACCTTGCAGTACCTGGCATTACCTACACAAGACCATCATAATAGGTGGAAAAGATGATGACATCAAAATAAAAAAGAGACTAATTGAGAGCGGAAGAGGATATGATGAAGAGTGGAGTTGTGAAGGGGAAAGTGGGGGAAGGGAATTATCATGGTTTATTTGTTATAATTATGTAAGTTGTCAATAATAAAAAATTTTTAAATAAATTTTAAAAATCAAAAAACAAGTGTGAAAATCTGCCTGCATGAGCACAAACTAGAATCTTGCCTTGGGCAATTGAATTTTTACCAATTCCTCCCAAATTTTAAACATGATTCTTGAGATATCTGATACTAAAGAAATTCCTAGGGAAATACATGCAGATATTACTACTAGGATTTGCACATATAATCTGTGAATACTGGTGATGCCATGGACATCAGAGACATCATATTACAGAGTAGCATCCCCTTCTGTCATTCTGCAACAAACATTTCCTAAGCTGCTAGAGTTTTCTATATGATGATTAGCAACAAACAGCTTGACCAAAGTGGATCTAACAATTAAGCATATGTAATATGCACACACGTAACACAGACACACATAAAACACATGCACATCTGTCAAACATGTGATACAGTGGAGGTACAGGTACTAGTCAAAACATAGGAAGAGAAGCCAGGTGTGGTAGCACACACTTTTAACCCAGCACTTAGGAGGCAGAGATAGATGGATTGACATGAGTTCAAGGCCAGCCTGAGACTACATAGTGAATTCCAGGTCAGTCTGGGCTGGAGTGAGACCCTCCCTCAAAAAAAAAGGAAGAAATGTGTGAGTTAAAGAACAAGGGTTCTTGTATATAAATATAGCAAAAACCTAAAAAATTCCTACCAGCTAATAGGAAGTGTAGACAAACATGTCAAAAGGCTGTTAGAAGTCTCTCAAGACATCATACTTTAAAGAACTTTCCAACAGGTGTTTATTTAAGCAATATCATTTCCCCATTCTACTACATGCTCCAGAATACTATGCAAATGCCTAACATACCAACATATTTCACATATGAACTCTAGCCAACAGGCAAATCCTTAGATTATTCTTAAATAGCTAAATAGAGCCTTATTTTTGTTTAACTCAAAATTCAAGTTAAAACTTCCTAATAGCAAACTGGACATGGTGGCGCACACCTTTAATCCCAGCACTTAAAAGGCAGAGGTAGGAGGATTGCCATGAGCTCGAGGCCAGCCTAAAACTACATAGTGAATTACAGGTCAGCCTGGACTAGAGTGAGACCCTCTACCTCGTAAAACAAAAACAAACAAACAAAAAAAAAAAGAAAAGAAAAGAAAAAAAAACTTCCTAATAGCAATATTGTTATTCAAAAGGCAGAGTGAGTGATTTATGCTAGGCAGCTGGGAACAAGCATTTGGTCTAAGACTATCTGCATGCTCTACTGAACTAACATTGTTAGAATGCCCTCCAGGAGGCTGAATGCTAAGGATTAGAAGACAGAAGGTCACTGTCACTGAAAAGTGAAAAAGAATTCTATGACTCAAACCAGTATCAAGCAGAGAAATAATGGCAACAGGAAAACATTTTCGCATGCCTTCATAGTCTATAACATTTATCATTAATGTGGTTTTAAATTCCTGTATGTATGTATGAATGTACTATATGAATTCAATAATTTCTGAAAACTTGAGTTCTCAATACACATAATTATAATTTTGAAGAAAACTCTATTTTCTGGGAAAATGGGCCAAATGAACTGATACAAATAACATAGAACACACTGGCACAACCTGACTCACCCAATGGGTTAACTGTCCTTTCAATCTTACATACGCACTGTATTGCTAAATTTAAATTTTGTAAAAGCTCAGCAGTTAAAGGTGCTTGCTTGCAATGCCTGATGGCCTGGCTTTGATTTCCCAGTACCCACATAAAGGCAGATACACAAAGTGGCACATGCATCTGGAATTCATTTGCCCTGGAGTACTCATATTCTCTTTCTCTGTCTCTGTATCTCTCTCTCTAAAATAAATAAGTGAATATTTTTTTAAAAAATCACTGGTGGCAAGCCAGTGCATATTATTGTCACTCCTGCAAAAAGCTAGTTATAATCAGAAGACAATCAATCTCTCTCTCTCTCTCTCTCTCTCTCTCTCTCACACACACACACACACACACACACAACACACAAATACACACTATTCTAGTGTTCTCTCTAAAAGAAATGTATACTCGAGGAGGAATGGATTTTTTTTTTTTTCAAAATGAATTTCACTTCTTTGATTTTTCTGTTTATTTTGAAGTTACCCAAGCTTATAAAACAAGCTGAAAGAAGAATCCAGTATCAGTATGTCTTCCGTTGAAAGCTGCTACTTGGTAGCTTTTTGTTCCATGTTCTATGACTTGGCCCCACCTTGTCAAATAAGCTGGAAAAATACAACATTTCACCTATCGTTACTTCAGCATGAACTACTAAACATGGAAGCATTGAAAGATATATACCCAGCAGGGCATCGTGCCATGCATACAATCCTAGCACTTGGGAGACAGAGGAAGGCATATCTCTGAAAGTTTGAAGCCAGCCCTTGTTACATAGCAAGTTCCAGGCCAGTCAACCCTATGTAGTAAGACTGCCTGAAATTCTTTAAAGCAAAATTCTTTAAAGGTTCATCCACTATCAACATGATCTTAGGACATAACCACTTTGTAAATATAGATTACAGGTTTCCAATATTGTAACCTTGGCCACAGCTGAAACCATAGAGTGATACGGGGGAAGGGCAAGAGTTCAGCGTTCTTGGGGATCACGACACCAGAAAAAGGCTGAAGGAGATAAACACAGAGAACATCTAACTCCTACTAAGCCAGATATCCAGAGACACAAAGGCTCCTAAAACCTCATCACTGAAGTGGAACTAAAATGACCCCATTGTGGCTCAGGGAAATTCGCGGAAGAGGGGGCGGAAAGAATGTTAGACAAGTTGGGGCATTATGCAGAGACTTGGCCTATCCCCCATAACTCTTAACTACCCCCACAATGCATGACCCACATTCCCCATTGATGAGGGTTCCTTTGGAAGAGGGAGGGCAGGGAGTCACTATTATGAATATAAAATTAGAATAATATAAATAAATAAATAAATAAATAAATAAATAAATAAATAAATAAATAAATAAATTATAAAAAAAAGAAAATAGGTTTAGAAGCTGGGCGTGGCGGCACACACCTTTAATCCCAGCACTCGGGAGGCAGAGGTAGGAGGATTGCTGTGAGCTCAAGGCCACCCTGAGACTACATAGTTAATTCTAGGACAGCCTAGGCCAGAGTGAGACCCTACCTCAAAAACCAAAAAATATATATATATATATATATAGGTTTAGTTTATGTCTACTTCTGGGTTTTTTTTTCCTTGCATATATACTATCGAAATGAGATCAAGATTCCAGACAGATTCAGAAGATGTGGTATACACTTGTAGTCCCAGCTACTTTCAAGAATGACAAAGGAAGATTGAGCCTCAGAGTTCAGCCAGGGTACCTCTCATGTCAAAGAAAAAATTCTAGATGTTAAAAACACCTTAAGTTCTTATCACTATTTTCTAAAGTAACTATTTGCACCTATATCTTCAAAACAATACTTCTGAAAACTCAGTGTTTTTTTGAAGGAGAGCCATATTTTCTGCTACATTGTGAAGCATTTTATGTCTAGATTTTTTTTTTTTTTTTTTTGGTTTTTCAAGGTAGGGTCTCACTGTAGCCCAGGCTGACCTGGAATTCACTATGTAGTCTCAGGGTGGCCTCAAACTCATGACGATCCTCCTACCTCTGCCTCCCGAGTGCTGGGATTAAAGGCGTGCACCACCATACCCGGCTATGTCTAGATTTATAAAACCAAAATGATCAATAAATTTATTTCTACATTATCTTTTGGTCACTTTTTTTTTTTCGAGATAGGGTCTCACTCTAGCTCAGGTTGACCTGGAATGCACTCTGTATACTCAGGGTAACCTCTAACTCACAGCAATCTTCCTATCTCTGCCTCCCGAGTGCTGGGATTAAAGGTGTGCACCATCATGCCCAGTGTCTTTTGGTCACTTTTGAACATACACTTATCTTTTACATTTGTCCACTGAAGAACTCTGGCAAGGATATTCCAGTATTTAAACATGAAAGGGCTGGAGATGTAGCTCAGTTGGTAGAGTGCTGGCCTAGTAAGCACAAATCCCTAGGTTTAATTCCAAGCACAGCATAAAACCTGAGCATGGAGACACAGGCCTGAAATCCCAGCACTCAGGAGGTAAAGGCAGGAGGGTTAGAAATTCCAAGTCATCTTCGGCTATATGATGATTTTGAGATATAAGGTACATGAAAACCTGTCTCAAAAGAACAAGAAAGGGGGCTGGAGAGATTGGCTTAGTGGTTAAGGAGTTTGCCTACAAAGCCAAAGGACCCAGGTTCAATTCCCCAGGACCCATATAAGCCACATGCACAAGGGGCACATGCATCTGGAGTTCATTTGCAGTGGCTAGAGGCCCTGACATGTCCATTCTGTGTCTGCCTCTCTTCTCTATCTCTCTCTCTGCTTGCAAATAAATAATTTTTTTTTTAAAAAAAGTACAGAAAAGGAAACATAAAAGTTTGGGGGAAAAAAAAAACCCACTCTCAATTGTCCAAAATGTGATAGTCTTTATTCTTGCTGTAAAATAGAATGCAATGCAATCCTTCCTGTTGAAACAGCAACTCTATTGAATACCATATTTCCTTTTGATCCATGGTCACACATTGTTCACTGCCTGTGGTAGTTTCAATGGATGACACCCAATAGACTAAAGAGTTGTATTAAAGTGTGTAACTTGGTGTCGTTGTGAGTAGATTCTAGGGTACAACCATAAGGTGTGGGGAAGGACCTGCAATTACCATCTAAAGGTATACAAAGTGCTTGAGTTCTGTCTGGGGTTCCTGGAGTGGGCTTGCTTATGGTGTTGGTGTGGTTGCTTTTCTCTCTGCATGGACCTGTGAAAGAGGGCCAGCTTCTTCCACCATTATATAGTTTCCTCTGGATCCGTAAGGTTCAATAAACTCCATTCCTACTATAAACTGTGTCTGGTCTGGAGGTTCATCCCAGCAACCTGAAACTGACTATGACAGAAATGGTAGAGGGTTAGAGCTGCTGAAATGAATCTGATCGTGTGGATTTAGGTCTAAACTTTGTACTTGCAATTTAAGATACCTTCCAGAGTGGAAAGCCAAGGCTTATGGACTATTCTTGTGAGAGCTTGAAAATACTAAATGCAGAGAGAATTGTATATGGAGGCTTTGCTTATGAGCTTTCTAAGGAGAAGGAAAAATGGCAGAGAACTTTGAACTGGAATACTGGCAAAAGGGATGGCTGTGTTCTGCTGCCCAATCCCAGAGAGTTTGATCAAGGTTTTAAATTTGTAATGGAATGATGTGCTTGGCTTAAGATATGGAAGTGAGAGCCAGGCATGGTGGCACATGCCTTTAATCCCAGCACTCAGGAGGCAGAGGTAGGAGGATTGCAGTGAGTTCAAGGCTGCCAAGACTACACAGTGAATTCCAGGTAAATCTGGGTTAAAGCGAAACCCTATCTTGAAAAAGAAAAAAAGAAAAAGAAAAAGAAAGAAAGGTTATAGAAATGAGAAAATTAAGATTTAAAGTTGGAGAAACTCAAGCAAGTTTAAGGTTATGGGCATTGAGACTTATGGGCACTGAGACTGGTGGCTAAAGCAGCTATAGTCAAATACATTTATATTTGGAAGGAAGATGGCCCAACTCCTTTACATTAAAACAATAGAGGCCGGGCGTGGTGGTGCACGCCTTTAATCCCAGCACTTGGGAGGCAGAGGTAGGAGGATCAGCGAGAGTTCAAGGCCACCCTGAGTATGCATAGTGAATTCCAGGTCAGCCTGAGCCAGAGTGAGACCCTACCTCGAAAAACAAAAAAAAAAAAAAAAAAAAAAAAAAACAATGGACAGGAGATGAAGAGAATGGCTTAGCAGTTAAGCACCTGTCTGCAAAGCCAAAAGACCAGGGTTTGATTCCCCAGGACCTATGTAAACCAGATGCAAAAGATGGCACATGCGTCTGGAGTTTGTTTGCAGTGGCTGGAGGCCCTGGCATGCCCATTCTCATTCTCTCTCTCTCTCTCTCTCTCTATATATATATATATATATATGCCTCTTTCTCTATCTCTAAAATAAATAAATGAAAAAGAAAAGAAAAAGAACAATTTAAAAAAATGGAGAGAATTCCTGAGGTGATTTGACCCCAGAAAGACTAAATGGAAGTAATGCAAACTCTTTTAAAAGGATATGACACAATGCAACTGCCCAGACAGAAACTGGCCTCGATATCCATGACCTTGCAGTGCCTAGCAATACCTCCGCAAGACCCTCAAAAAAGAAGAAAAAGATGATGACATCAAATTAAAAGAGAGACTAATGGAGAGAGGGAGGGGATATGATGGAGATTGGAGCTCTAAAGTGGAATGGGGGGAGGGGAGGGAAATATCAGGTGGTTTTTTTTGTATGTAAGTATAAAAGTTGTCAATAAAAAAATAATAATTAAAAATAAATAAATAAATAAAAGGAGATGACAGAAAAAGAAGGCGCCTGTTCTTCAAGGTGATGATTTACTTCTTCCCTGAATTAAGAATGTGGCTGAGTCCTACACACTTGGTATTGGTTTCAGAAGCATGAAAAATGCACAGTGTGGGTCATGAAGTGCACATGGTTCCAGGAGCCATTGCTGAGATGCATCACATAGGCAGGGCATGATGAAGAGACTGGTGAGGCCATTGGAAGATGGACCGTGGTTTGCATGTAGACTCAAAGATGTTTTGGATATGCCAGGACTGTGCAGGGGCTACCATGGAGCACTGCTGGCCTAGAACTGAAGTTTTGCCTGGATATTCAGCCCAGCTAGAGGGGTGGAATTGGGAAATGTGGCAACTGTCAGTCATTGGTTATGATATCAGACTTGAACTGCAGACATATGATGTTTGTTTAATGGTTACTAAGTTTGCATTGGTCTAGTCTCTCCTTGCTATACCTTATAGCAGTTGGAAATGTTTACTGTGTGCATTTTGTTTTGATTTTACAGGACTCACGGCTAAAAGACAATCTTAAATTTCAGATGAGATTTGGGACTTTGGAACTATCTTAAGTTGGTAAAGACTATGAGGACCTTTGAAGCTGGACTGAACACTTTACATTGAGATGATAAGCAATCTATGGGGGTTGGGGTGGAATGAGGTAGTTTGAATGGATGTCCCCCAATACATTCAGGAGTTTTATTAAAGCTTGTAATTTGGTGTCACTGTGGGTGGATCTGAGGGTACAACCATAAGGTGTGGGGGCAAACCCAGAATGCCAATCTAAAGGTATGCAAAGTGCTAGAGTTCTGTCTGGAGTTCCTGGAGTGTGCTTGCTTATGGTGTTGGTGTGGTTGCTTTTCTCTATGTATGAACCAGTGAAAGGGGACCAGCTTCTTCCACCTTTATATAGTTCCCTCTGGATACGAAAGGTTCAATAAATTCCATTCCTCCTATAAACTATGTCTGGTCTGGAGGTTCATCCAGCTGATAATGACACTGCCAATTCTTAAGTTGATCAAATTCACCTAAGACAGTAGTCTGGCAGTAGCAAGTCACTATTTTAGGCTCAGAAGAACAAACTATCTGTATCAAGTAACTAACTGTGCCTCAGTAGCAGCACAACAGACAGAGGCAGTAAGCATCGGCAAGGTGAGGCTTTTCCTCACAAAACTTTGGGATGCCTCATGAACAACTCCAGGCCTATGATATGGTCATCCAATAATTTTTACTGAGATTTCTTCTACATGATCATGTTGATGATCATCATTAGAGTCTAGAGTGATGGTATACGGTCTTTACCTGATTTACTGATAATTATGAAAAGACCCCCTCTGTCAAAATTTTTCTCTTTGCCATTGTGCCCAAAAATAAATCATTCTCAATTTTCTACTGTGTTCAATAAAACAAAACTCAAATTTAAAAAAAGCATAAATTAGGGCTGGAGAGATGGCTTAGTGGTTAAGCCGCCTGCCTCCTAAGCCTAAGAACACTGGTTCCAATGTCCAACGGTTCCAATCTCCAGGTCCAACGTTTAGCCAGATGCAGTAATGCAAGGGCGCAATGCAGCACTTGACCACAAGGGGGCGCACACATCTAGATTTTGTTGGCAGCAACTAAGAGGCTGCTGGCACGCCCATCTCTGTTTTCCTCTCCCTCTCTGTCTCTCTCCAAAAAAAAAAAAAAAAAGCATAAATTAGCTACCCTGATTGGAGCACTACACATCATGTACATGTGTTGATTATACTACATCCTAAAATTTGCAAGTCCTTTATTCAAAAATTAAGAATATCAAGAGGGTAGCAGCATAACACTAAACCAAGAATGAGGTCCCTCTGAGAGAGTGTACAGGACACATGCTCACAGAGGCACCCCTGATTCAGGTAAACACTTTTTAAAGACCATTAGGTGACCTGTACTTCCAACTATGTCATGTTAAGAAATCAATCCATTCTGTAAATACTATCTCTAGGCCTCAAATGCATCTCTAATCAGCACTAGCTTGTTAATACTTTTGGTTCATTTGGACTTACGCTTGTCAAAATACAATAAAGTTTCCAGAGTTCAAATGCATCTTTCACAAATTTTGGTAAAATGAAATGTGGTTTAAAATACACAATCATTATAAACTGTTCACAGCATACCATCTCTTATCCTTTCAAAACACTGACTAAAAGAATAATAAAACATTTACAAAATGGAAATCAAATTTCTTGTGACTAAAAAGGAAAAAAAACACTCCAAAATCTGAAGATCATAATCAGATTAAAAACTCATTCAGGCCGGGCATGGTGGCATATTATCTTTAATCCCAGTACTCGGGTGACAGAAGTAGGAGGATCACTGTGAGTTCAAAGCCAGCCTAAGACTACATAGTGAATTCCAAGTCAGCCTGGGCTAGAGTGAGACTCTACCTCAAAACACAAACAAAAAAACTGATTCATTCATTCTGCCCATCAAACATGTATTAACTACAAATGAAACCTATGGCTAACAATAAAGCATAGTCCTACATTTGAGAGTTCCATGGTTTAGGATTCAGTAAGTACATTAAATAACCACAATGCTAGAGGAAGTGGCCAATGCATAGCACAAGAAGAACCAACTTTAAGTCCACCATTTACTAAATTTAATGAATCCACAGCATATTTTATATACAATTCAATGAGAATACAATGACAAAGAAAGTCCTTTGAAAGCAAAATTAAGTATTATAGGAAAAAGTATCATTATCAATCATAGTAACTTGTTGCTAATATTTTACCCAGAATAATTATTTTATATCAATGAACACAACATTTTCTAAATTAAACTATTTATTTTAAAAGGATGAAAGACTAATCATGAATATGACTCAGGCCAGAATCTCAGTACACTATTCTTTCTTTCCAATCAACCCAGGAAACCCATTTGCAGGCTACCATCATCTGCAAAGGTTACCAAGCAATATT
This sequence comes from Orientallactaga sibirica, assembly GCA_036365145.1. Taxonomy (NCBI): domain Eukaryota; kingdom Metazoa; phylum Chordata; class Mammalia; order Rodentia; family Dipodidae; genus Orientallactaga; species Orientallactaga sibirica. The sequence continues at coordinate 42,144,028 of JAEOAD010000004.1, read as the reverse complement.
TACAGTATACACAGGATCAACATGAAACATCTCTGTACAGTAACTTCATGCCAAGATTTAATATTCTGGAATTTCTGTACCCATCAAGTAGATAGTAAAACTTCTGTATGAAAACTAACACTGGAACTATTGCATTTTTGTATCATTTAGGGTATCCTTAATATATCTAGATGACCAATAAAAGCCAATGTTGGAAAAGAGAAGCTGGTAACACTGACCAACCAACACAAACTATGCTCTCTAGCACAGGGAAAGCAGAAGGGCCCAACAGCAAGACCAAGAAGAAAAAGCAGGTGCTTGGTTTATCTGCATGTTTATCTGAGAACAGCAGCAAAATCCAACAAATTGACACATTAGTTCAACTTCCCCTATGACTGCATGTCAAGTACGTGGTTACAAACTATGTTTATATTTACCTTTCTACTATTGGAAGTTACCTAGAAAACAAACAAAAAAAATTTTACATGTAAAAATCTTAAAATCCTTATCTTCCTTTTCAAACGTATGGTTTCAAACAGTAATATGCATCACTGATTAAAAACAGAGGTTAAGGACTGAAGAGATGGCTTAGTGATTAAAGGCTTGCCTGCGAAGCCTAAAGACTCATGTTTGACTCTCCAGATCCCACTTTAAGTCAGATGCACAGTGACAAAGCATGTAAGGTCACACATGCACACAAGGGGGTACATGCATCTGGAGTTTGACTGCAGTGGCTGGAAGCCCTGGTGCACCAATTCTCCCCACCCCCTTTCTCTCTTGCATAAAAAAAAAAAAAGGCAGTTAGCCGGGCGTGGTGGCACATGCCTTTAATCCCAGCACTCAGGAGGCAGAGGTAGGAGGATCACCATGAGTTCGAGGCCACCCTGAGAATACAGAGTGAATTCCAGGTCAGCCTGGGCTAGAGTGAGACCCTACCTTGAAAAACCAAAAAAAAAAAGGCAGTCGTGAGCCAGGTGTGGTGGCTCACACCTTTAATCCCAGCATTCTACCAGCTGAGACATACCTTAAGCACCCATGCTGCTTTTGCTAAGAAAAAGGAAAAAGGAAGATAGTATAGTAAGAGCCAAAGGAAGAATAGGACTCCTTACAATGTGCTCCTCCAGACACAAAATGGCCTGGATATCCATGACCTCACAGTGCCTGACACACCTATACAAGACCATCCCATCATAATAGGAGGAAAAGATCATGACATCAAACTGAAAGGAGAGACTGAGAAAGGGAGGAGATATGATGGAGAGTAAAGTTTCAAAGGGGAAAGTGGGGGGAGGGAGGGAAGTGCCATGGGATATTGTCTACAATTAAAGAAGCTGTCAATAAAAAAATAAAATAAAATAACAAAAAAAAAAAAATGCCGGGCATGGGTGTATGCCTTTAGTTCCAGAATTCGAGAGGCAGAGGCAGAAGGATCATTGTGAGTTCGAGGCCAGCCTGAGAATGCATAGTGAATTCCAGGTCAGCTGGGCTTCAGCAAGACCCTACCTCGAAAAACCTTAAAAAAAAAAAAAAAAGTCAAAACTACAATGCTCTCGTATCTATACATTATCCTTCCCCAGTAAGAGTGAAACATTTTTACTAGGCTAAACTGGATTTTAGTACAGATTCTATTAATTAAAAATATTTCATGGGGTGCGGTGTAGCTCAATGATAGAGAGCTTGATCAGCATATACAAGGCCCTGTCTTTAATTCCAACCACCACCAAAAAAAATGGAGAAATACAACATTTCATTACTACAACCAAAGAGAGAAAAAAGAAATTTATAAAAACAAATATAGGGGCTGGAGGGATGGCTTAGCAGTTAAGGCATTTGCCTGCAAAGCCAAAGGACCCAGGTTGGTTCCCCAGGACCCACATTAGCCAGATGCACAAGGTGGCACATGTGTCTGGAGTTTGTTAGCAGTGGCTAGAGGCCATGGTGTGCCCACTGTCTCACCCTCTTTGTCTCTGTCAAATAAATAAATAAATAAAAATAATTTTAAAACAACATAGAAGCAAAATTGTTCTTCAACGTTATTCAGGTTAGTGACCAACTTTGGGAAGGCAGTAGTAGAGGGCAGGAAATTGAAGTTTCTCCAGGAGAATAATGTAGGATGCTGATAATGGTCTATTTCTTTTTTTTTTTAATTTTTTATATAGTCTGCTTTATAGTTTATTTTTATTTGAGAGAAAGAAGCAGAAAAAGAGATAGATTCATGTGCCCCCTTGTGCATTTGGCTTACGTGGGTTCTGGGGAATTAAATGGAGGTCCTTTGGCTTTGCAGGCAAGTGCCTTAACCACTAAGTCAACTTTCCAGGCCCTAATGGTCTATTTCTTTAAAAGTACTTACATAGGTGCTCATTTTGAACTAATTATTTCTGTCTTTTACTTATTTTTTTAACCTTTTGTATTTTTATACTTAATATGCCTATATATCATATATTTTCCTGCATGCATGTTCCACTTAATTTTTTAATCTTTGAGGGATAAATAAATATGACTCCTTAGATTGTCACTGTTCTCAGTACATCACCAATGGTTATATAAACTGGACCAAGTGTAAAAAGGATGTAACAATACTTTCTGTCATGGGCATTTAAAGCATATCATTTTCAAGGAGGTCCCATATGCAAATGTTAACATGATGATAATAAGAGATTCGAACAAGAATGTATCTGAATGTAGAACACAAAATGTAAAGCTAACATATTTAGAAAGCACAAGTCAGCCAATCAGTTGCCTGAGAGACAAACTTCCCTGATGACAGTACACATGTCAAAATACCTACACGGACGGAACACATTGCCATGTGAGTGAGCTATTTAATTTTCACTTGATCTCAAATGTGAACTACAAATCTACACAGACAAAAAAGACAAGGAATTTTTTTTTTTTTTTTTTTTTTGGAGAGAAACAGAGAGAGAGGGAGACAGAGAATGGGCGCACCAGCAGCCTCTTAGCTGTTGTGAACAAACTCCAGATGTGTGCGCCCCCTTGTGGGCAAGTGTGGTATTGTGCCCTTGTGTCACTTTGCTTCTGGCTAAACGTGGGACCTGGTGATTGGAACTGGCATTCTTAGGCTTAGCAGGCAGGCACCTTAACCGCTAAGCCATCTCTCCAGCCCAATGAATTTTTTTTAATCATTTAAGAAGTCTGGGGTGGCGGGAACAGTGCCAGGAGTTTCTTAAACTTTAACTCTGGAAAAATATAACTGGACATGGGTACAACTGGAAGCACAGTTTTCTGTGTATCAGTGGAGAAACAACAAAGTACTTTAAAAAGAGAAGCTTGTGATCTTCATATCAAAGATGACAGTGGGGGACCCAAGCCTGGATGCTGGCAAGCATCCTTACATCTGCTTCCATGGTACATTTCTTTAACCAGTGTTTGTCTAGTTTCCAGCTCAGAAAATAAATGCCTTAATGCAATGTTTACATAATGCCAATAAAAACTAAACTGTAAAAAGATTATGTTTACAAGTTTTTTTTAAAGCGATCTTATACAAGCCGATATGCTGTAAGTGACAGCAACCTGCCCCAACACTAAGTCGTTGACACAGGGGAGGGCAAGCTAACAAAGGATGCTTTCCCTGCAGCCTGCCCACAGAGCACATTCATTACACTAGCTCAGCAGCAAGGACATGGAACAATTGTTTAAAACAGAAAGCTTTAGAGATTCTTTCTTCATGTACAATAGACTCTTTCTTCAAGGACCTTCCTAGGAATGGTACAAAAATGAGTATTTTCACAATCCTCTAAAATATTTGGCTTATAAAATTAAATTTTTGTTTTTTCACAAGTCTGACTCAGTTTTCAACAGAAAGATCCTTTTACTGTTCTTTTTCAATGACATGCCTTTGCTTCCACTACTTATCTTCTTTATGATGAGGAAGAGAAAAATGAGAATGCCCCCCTCATGCAGCAACAATATGGCACTAAAGTGTACTGGACATACTTTCCTGCCCAGTTTCTGTAAACATGGAACTCTTTCCATTGAAACTGACAGGACTTCACAGAGTAACAAACATAAAACTTCCTTAACCAGCTCAACATAATCTCAGCATCACTGCCTTGGCAAACAAAAATGTTAATGTATGCAGCAAATCCTAAAATAATGGCTGATATCCTTATAAATGCCATTATTTTAGGATGTCTAGAAACTAAACATAGATTATGTTTCTCATAATCATGCATTTTCTTTTTAAGGTGTTTAAAAGCAAATGGAGTGCACAGAGGTACCCCTTTCTAGTCTATAGATCCCAGTGTGCTTTAAAAATAACCTTGACACTTTCAACAAAAAGTTAAATTGAAGTGTATCAATTTTAGGAGTCTTGACTCATCTTCTCAAATTTTGCCAAATTTTCTTAAGCTAAGAGAGGAAATAGGTTAACAAGTGCCATCTTGTGGACTTCCCAGAAAATGTTTTCATTCTTTTCAGCATAGTCCCACATATAAATCAGTATTAATGTTTAACACAATATTTCAAATTATTTAAATTAAAAGGTTAATTCTGCAGTGACCGCATATCAATAGCCATAATGAACTGCATTTGTGGAGTTTGGGGAGGTTTTTGAGACAGTTTTACTCTGGTTCAGGGGAGCTTGAAACTGACTTTTGTAATCCAAACCTGCCTCAGTCTCGTAAGCATTGGGATTATGGGCATGACCTCCAAGCCCAGTGATGCTGTGGAGATGAGTGAGATGCTTCTAAAGAACCTGAAGTGGGCTGAAGAGATGGCTTAGTGGTTAAGGCGCCTGCCTCCTAAGCCTAAGAACGATGGTTCCAATCTCCAGGTCCCACATTTTGCCAGATGCAAAGTGACGCAAGGGCGCACTTGACCACAATGGGGGCGCATGCTTCTGGATTTCGTTCACAGCAGCTGAGAGACTGCTGGTGTGCCCATCTCTACCTGTCTCCCTCTCTCTCTGTCTCTCTCCAAAAAAATAAATAAATAAATAAATAAATAAATAAATAAATAAATAAATAGAACCTGAAGTAGTTCTAGTCAACCATATCTGATCTTTACTGTCAGGGTCTGGGCTGAAGATTACTACGTAATAAAGCTTGAAGAGTTTGATCTAGTCAACATCTGGTCAGTGGAGAACTTTGAATAATTCTAATTTTACAATATAGAAGCAAAGCTAGGAAACAGTGAGTCTTAGAAAAGGGGGATGCTTTGTCACGAAAATCAAAAACATCAAGAATCTAAATATAGCTCTTTCGGTGTACTGGGCAACAGATTCACCACCATGGGCCGTGTGGCGCTCCCCTCGCGAAGGTGGTCTTCCGGGATCCTTACCGGTTTAAGAAGCGGACAGAGTTGTTTATCGCTGCAGAGGGTATCCATACGGGGCAGTTCATGTACTGTGGCAAGAAAGCCCAGCTCAACATCTGCAATGTTCTTCCTGTGGGCACCATGCCAGAAGGTATTATTGTGTGCTATCTGGAGGAGAAGCCTGGGGACAGGGGCAAGCTAGCCTGAGCATCTGGGAACTATGCCACAGTCATCTCCCACAACCCTGAAACCAAGAAGACCCAAATAAGCTGCCTTCTGACTCCAAGAAGGTTATTTCTTCGGCCAGCAGAGCTGTAGTAGGTGTGGTGGCTGGAGGGGGCCGAATTGACAAACCTGTCTTAAAGGCTGGCAGAGCCTACCCAAGTACAAGGCAAAGAGGAACTGCTGGCCACGAGTAAGGAGTGTGGCCATGAATCCTGTGGAGCATCCCTTCGGAGGTGGTAACCACCAACACATAGGGAAACCCTCTACTATCCGCAGAGATGCCCCTGCTGGACGCAAAGTTGGTCTCACTGCTGCCCACCGCAATGGGCGACTACGTGGAACCAAGACTGTGCAGGAGAAAGAGAACTAGGACTGAGGGACTTAATAAAGTTTGTCCTTTGGTTAAAAAAAAAAAAAAAAAAAGAATCTAAATACAGGGCTGGAGAGATGGCTTAGTGGTTAAGGCACATGCCTGCGAAGCCTAAGGACCCCGGTTCAATTCTCCAGTTCCCACATAAGCCAGATGCACATGGTGGGGCATGCGCCTGGAGTTCGTCTGCAGTGGCTAGAGGCCCTGATGTGCCCATTCTCACTCACTCTTCTCTCTCTCCCTCCCTCTCTCTGTCGCAAATAAATAAATAAAAATAAATATTTTTTAAAAGAATCTAAATATGAATTAATAAATAGACACACCCATAGGTCCACATTCTTTCTGTACATATCTAATAAGCAAAAGTTAATGAGAGCCAGGTGTGGTGGCACATGCCTTTAATCCCAGCACTCTGGAGGCAGAGGTAAGAGGATCACCGTGAGTTCAAGGTCACCCTGAGACTACATAGTGAATTCCAAGTCAGCCTGAGCCAGAGTGAGACCCTACCTCAAAAAAACAAACAAAGCTAGGCATGGTGGCACACGCCTTTAATCCCAGCACTCGGGAGGCAGAGGTAGGAGGATTGCTGAGAGTTCAAGGCCAACTTGAGACTATATAGTGACTTCCAGGTCACCCTGAGCTAGAATGAGACCCTACCTCGAAAAAAAAAAAAAAAAGTTAATGAGTTAAGAATTTAGGTGGGCTAGGGTCAAAGTTCAGTGGCAGTGCTTATCGGGCATGATCTCCAGCACTGTACAAAAAGTTAAGTCATATAGTACATAAACATGAAAAAACAGACTAAGCATAGAAAACATCCCTGTCACAGGAACATGATTCTTTTTAGTTCTTAGAAATGATACGGATGAGTGCCAGACACAGTGATGCTCACCTGTAATACCAAGCACTTGGGAAGTTGAGGTGGGAGAATCACAAGTAACAGCCAGCCTGGCCAACAAGACTCTGTCTCACAAAGAAATAGCATACGGGCTGGAGACATGTCTCAGTGGTTAAGGTACAGCCTGGGTTCAATTCCCCAGTACCTACATAAAGCCAGATGCACAAAGTGGCAAATGCATCTGGAGTTCATCTGCAGTGGCAAGAAGTACTGCACATCTCTCCTTTTCCCTCTCCTTGCAAATAAATAAAAGTATCTAAAAGGCCACACTCTCCTGTTGCTGTTGTCCAACTGATGTTGGCCAGGGGGTGATGTTCACTCTCTGCTCATGTCATCATTTTCCCCTGCCATCATGGAGCCTCCCCTCAAGTCTGCAACAGTAAATTTGGTACAGAGAGTGGGATCACTGCTATTAGAAACCTGACTGCATGGCTTTTGGCTTTTTGGAGCTGATTTTCAAGAGGAATGTGGAAGGATTTGAAACCTTGGCCTAAGAGATGCTGTGGTGGTTTGATTCAGGTGTCCCCCATAAACTTAAGTGTTCTGAATGCTAGGTTCCCAGCTGATGGCAATTTGGGAATTAACACCTCCTGGAGGCAGAGTATTGTTGGGGGCGGGCTTATGGGTGTTATAGCCAGCTTCCCCTTGCCAGTGTTTGGCACACTCTCCAGTTGCTGTTGTCCACCTTATGTTGACCAGAGGGTGATGTCCACCCTCTGCTCATGCCATTGTTTTTCCTGCCATCATGGAGCTTCTCCCTCGAGCCTGTAAGTCAAAATAAACCTCTTTTTTCCCACAAGCTGCTCTTAATCGGGTGATTTCTGCCAGCAATGCGAACCTGACTACAACAGATGCCTTGCAGTGCTGAAGTACAGCTTGATGGACTATTCTGGTCAGAGTTGAAAGACCTGAATGTACTAAGAACTATGGACCATGAGGTTTGGCTTATGAGGGTGAGAAAGAGCTTTGCCTGGACTGGTTAAAAAGCAGTTTGTGAGAGAGGCTTACTGTTATGCCCATGTCCTGCGTACTTGTGCAGGGTTGCACTGTGTAGAAATGGACTGGTGTAAGCAGAGGGATATGGCACAGGAAAAAATGAAGTCTTGGGCCAAAATTGCTGCCCATTCAGCTGCAATTGGTTGGGAGATTACAACCATTGCGATTGGGCCAGCTGACCTGCATTGGGACAACAGAAAGAACACAGACTCTGGAAGGGGCCTGAATGCTGAAGGAGTGTCCTGTTCTTCAAAGTCTGTTCCATTCCCCCCGGATTAACAGTTTAGTAGCCCATCTGTTATTATGAAGTATAACAAATGCAGGAAAGAAAGGGTCAATGGGCTTGCAACATGGTTTTATATTTTGGAAATGGCCATTGGCAGTGTGAAGAAGGCTTGTTGGATTACCTGCGTGGAGACCCTATGGACCCATGAGGATGAACTGTGGGTCACAGTTGGGAGACCCAGTGGAGATGCCAGGACTATAGGATGGCTGCCAAGGAGAGCTGCAGCACCAGATGAAGTATTCTGGGACTGTGAGAAATCTATCTGGAGGGGTGGAACTGGAACTCCAGAAACTTGTATCTGGTTAGAATTATCAGTCTTAGAGACTTGTCTCTGACCACAGTTGCTGGACTTGGAAGTACAGAGTTTGATGTTTGCCCTGCTTAAATCTTGTATTGGTTAAATATTTCTTTGCTATGCCCAATGCCATCCTTTGGAGTGTGAATGTTTATCCTGTGCCATTATGGGTTCTGGGGGGATATTTTTGGTATTATGGCTCAGTTAAAAGATCCTTGGGCAGGGCGTGGTGGCACATGCCTTTAATCCCAGCACTCGGGAGGCAAAGGTAAGAGGATCGCCATGAGTTCGAGGCCACCCTGAGATTACAGAGTGAATTCCAGGTCAGCCCGGGCTAGAGTGAGACCCTATCTTGAAATACGGAAAAATGAAAGAAAAAAAAAGATCCTTGGAATAAGGGGATGTTTGAACATCAATGATAAAAACTATGGGGATTTTTAAAGTTGGACAGAATGCATTGTATTTTACATCATGGATGATTCAGTTTATGGGAACCATGGGTGGAATATGGTAGCTTGATTCAGATGTCCCCCATAAACTTAGGCGTTCTGAATGCCATGTCCCAAGCTACTGGCAATCTGGGAATTAAAGCCTCCTGAAGTCAGTGTATTGTTGGAGGCAGGAATATGGGTGTTATAGACAACTTCCTCTTGCCAGTGTCTGGTACACAATCCTGTTGCTGTTGTCCATCTGATGTTGGCCGGGAGGTGATATCCACTCTCTGCTCATGCCATCATTTTCCCCTACCATCGTGGAGCTTCCCCTCGAGTCTATAAGCCAAAATAAACCTTTTCTTCCCCCACAAAATAAAAAGTTTTATAAAAAAGAAAGAGGGTAGCCGGGCGTGGTGGTGCATGCCTTTAATCCCAGCACTCGGGAGGCAGAGGTAGGAGGATCACCATGAGTTCGAGGCCACCCTGAGACTACATAGTGAATTCCAGGTCAGCCTGGGCCAGAGTGAGAACCTACCTCGAAAAACCAAAAAAAAAAAAAAAAAAAAAAAAAAAGAGGGTACTGTGGCAATGGCTCAGTAGTTAAAGGTGCTTGCTTATTAGCCTGACGACCTGAGTTCAGTTCTCCAGCACCCACACATACAACGTGGCAAACGCATCTTAATCCCAATATGCCTATGCCAATGGAAGAGCCAGGAGAATCCAGAAGCTTGCAGGACAGCTAGACTGGCACATACAGCAGTAGCAAAACAAGAGACCCTGTATCAAGAAAAGGTAGAAGGACAAAGTACCCTGAGGTTGTCCTCTGACCACTACATGTATGCCATGGTACAGGCGTGTGAACACACACACCATACACAAAATATATACACATAAAATTTAAGAAATAATACATTATATATAAATAAATTATCATATAATAAAACAATATTATTTCACATAACATTAAAAAGGGAATTATTAACATTCAAGATTTACATAGTGCTGACATTTACACAGAAAATCAAATTGTATTATTGCCCCTTGTTCACAATACTGTTGAACAGAGGTAAGGAGAAACGTTTTTGTTTTTAAGAAAGAGCAAGAGAGTGCTCCTATGGGCATAGCTTTAAAGCAGCACAGATGTAAAAGTCACAATGCATCATAAAACAGACTTGATTCGCTTATTCAACAAGTATCTATGCATTTAATGAATGAATAAAATATTAAGCAAACAAAGGAAGATAAAAAATTCTATATTAAATGAAGTGTATATAAAATATATAGGAAAAATAAAAAAAGAAAGAGCGAGAGAGAAAGAACTGGCATGCCACACCTTTGTGCATCTGGCTAACATGGGATCTGAAGAGTTGAACGTGGGTCCTTAGGCTTCACAGGCAAGCACATTAACTGCTAAGCCATCTCTCCAGCCTGAGAATCGGGATTTAATCTCAATTTTTAAATTGAAAACTTACAGACATTTTTTAGTAATTTTATAAAGACTAAATATTTAGGTGGCAGAAGCTTCATACAGATGTACTGTCTTCCACTGTCTGATCACTGACAGTCAATTTTATCTGACCCTAGATGATAAAAGAGGAGGGTGTTGGTTGATGGTCTAAACTGGGCAAGACCAGGAACAACAACAACAAAACAAAAAAAAAAAAATCTCCAAAACGTTCACGTGCTGAAGAGTACTAACATGTCAGGACATAATGAGAGCAGGGAGATGTAAAATCAATGAATAATGTGTCCCTATTTAAAAGGCACAACTGGGAATAGGAAAAAGCACAGAATATCATGTCATGTCATCTACCTTGTCCTGACCCTAGCCACACCTCCATTACAGAAGTCTTCCCCATCTTTCCAGTCCCCAGTCCAACTCACACCTCATCTTAGGACAGTCCTGAGATTCATGCCAACTCAGTCAGGTTTTCCATTTCCACAACAATGAGTTTATAATTGGCAAGTCACCAACTGTTGGTCTGTCCTTGCCTCACAGCCAGCCCAAAGATGTATTTTCTTTGGCCCACACAGTGCTTTTTAAAGGCTACAATTACCAGCATTAAAACCAGGAAATTCCTCAACTTTCCCTATTGTCTATGTTAGCTATCTGACCACTGTAAACATCCAACTTACCCAGATTTACATTCTGTTTAACTCCCCCAATTTTTCCTTCAGGATTCTTCTTCTTGATACTCTTTTTGGGGATAAAAGGAGGAACACACAAAATGGCATCAAATATCATCTCATGATATATGGAGCAATGGTAATTGCTTAAGAATTCTTCTTGTTTTGTTTTATTTTTATTTATTAGCGACAGAGAGAAGGAGAGAAAGAGAGAGAGAAAATGGGCACACCAGGGCCTCTGGCCACGCAAACAAACTCCAGATGCATGTCCCACCTTGTTCATCTGGTGTACATGGGACCTAGAGAATCGAACCTGGGTCCTTAGGCTTCACAGGCAAGTGCCTTAGCCACTAAGCCATCTCTCCATCCCCCATTGTTTTGTTTGGTTTTAAGAAAACATTTTTCTTTAGGGAAAGAAAGAAGAGAGACTAAATAATTGAAAGAAAATGGAGGGAAGAACATCATTTAAGCCAAATATGTTTTAAGATGTGATAGCATTTTAAACTGTCTGCACTCACCTCTCATATTAATAAAATTTACTTTATATATTATATATAAAATATTAATCAAGTAAGCACAGAATATAACATTTTCCAAGTGTCGCTAATGATTTTCGTGTTTCAGAAGTGATTATGATACACTGCAATGATATACTTCGTTGCTTTGCAGAAACAAATAGTATCCTACAGCAGCTTTCTCAGAAGTTGTGAATCTTTCAGAATAAGGCACTTGGGTAGAGGTATGGCTCAGTGGGTAGAGTAACTGCTTGTCATGCATGAAGCCATGAGTTCAGTCCCCAGCACCACAGAAACCAAGCATGGTGGCCTGTAATACTAGCATTCCAGAGGTGGAGGCATGAGTATCAGAAAGTCAACCTCAGCTAACAGAATAAGGAACTTTTTTTTTTTTGGTTTTTCAAGGTAGGGTCTCACTCTGGTCCAGGCTGACCTGGAATTCACTCTGTAGTCTCAGGGTAGCCTCAAACTCACGGTGATCCTCCTACCTCTGCCACCCGAGTGCTGGGATTAAAGGTGTGCACCACCATGCCCGGCCAGAATAAGGAACTTTTGTTTGTTTGTTTGTTTTGTTTTGTTTTTTGTTTTTCGAGGTAGGGTCTCACTATGGTCCAGGCTGACCTGGAATTAGCTATGTAGTCTCAGGGTGGTCTCGAACTCATGGTGATCCTCCTACCTCTGCCTCCCAAGTGCTGGGATTAAAGGCATGTGCCACCACGCCCGGCTCAGAATAAGGAACTTTTAAATGAGAATCCAAAGCCTATTAAATATCATCAATTTGAGCTCTTGAGAAAAAAAAATAAAATGAAAGTGGTAAACGTAATAAAATACATATGTGTGTGTGTGTATGTCTGTGTATAGACACACACACACACTAGCTTATCCAAATTTTCAGCATTAATGAGGTACCATTTTTTGGATAGTAAGAAAAAAGTTTCAGAGTATGCTAATTTAGGTCCATGGATTTGACATATGCAAAATGAGGATTTAAAGTGGTAGACTTCATTCATTTCAGTTTAAATTACCATTTCTAATTCTGCTTTAAAGTCATAAGTTTTAATAGCAATGTTCAATTGTAAAATATTTAAAGCTTCTACATTTTTCCACTAACAGTAGCTCAGTGAAATTCACCTACTCTGTAGTCTTGAAGAACTATAGATTAGTAAGTTTAGTAGTACCATAAGTTATTTAAATTTTAAAATAAAACAGAAATATTTGGGGCTGGTGAGATGGCCCAATGGTTAAAGCACTTGTTTACAAAGCCTACTGGCCTGGGTTCAATTCCCCAGTAGCCACATAAAGCCAGATACACAAAGTGGTATATATATTTGGTGTTCCTTTGTAGTGGCAAGAGGTCCTGGCTGCTGAAGACATACAACAAATAATGTATTGAAATTTCATATTTATTTTAAATGTCTGTGGTAGTTTGAATATATGTCCCCCAATATATTCAGTATTTTATCAGTTACAGTTTGCATCTGCAATCACCTTGCTAGAGGCAATGTCACTGGGCCGGTCTTAAGGTGTTAATGGTGTGGGTTTGAGATTCCATTGTAAAGATATGCAAATGTGCCTAGCAGGAGTTCCTGAAGTGTGCTGTGTGACCTTTTGGCTGTAGTTTTGCTCTGTGTGCTGTGGTGGCTGGTTGGCTTTTGCTCTCTCTGCTTGGCCCTGTGAAGAGCAGGCTGCTTCTCCTGCCATTATGGAACTTCCCCTGGATCTGTAAGCTTCAATAAATAATATCCCTTCCTCCATAACTGTGCCTGGTCTGGAAGTTCATCTCAGCGAACCTGAAGCTGTCTGCAACAGTAAAGTGGTACCGAGGAGTGTGGGGTGAGATGAACCTGACCGTGTGGATATTCGTCTTTTGGAACTTTTGTTTTGGAGGAATGGGCATGGACTTGGTGCTTGCAACTGAAGATGCCTTCTGGAGTGGTAAGCCAAGTTTTATGGACTATTCTGATGAGAGTTTGAGAATGCTAAGTGCAGACAGTATTGAACTTCAAGGCTTGGCTTATGAGCTTTCTAAGGGAAGGAAAGACGGCAGAGGACTTTTTGGAACTGGGCTACTGGCATAAGGGATGGCTACGTTCTGCTATCCAGGCCCAGAGTGTTTGATCAAGGTTAAATTTGTAATGGACTGATGTGCTTGGCTAAAGATATGGGACTGAGATTTTAAGATTTTAAGTTGGAAAACCTGAAGCTAGTTAAAAGTAGAGGCATTGAGACTGGTTTAGCTGCTATTGTCAACACATTAGCAATCTTAAGGAAGGTCGCCTGACTGATTTACATTAAAACAATGGAGAGGATGCCTGAGGAAAGACTGTTAAAAATGCAAATTCTTGGAAAGAGCTGACTGGAGAAGGAACCTGCTTTTCGAGGCTATGATTTATTTTGTCCCTGGATTAAGAATATGGCTGTGTCCTGCACACCTAGTATTAGTTTTGGAAGCATGAAAAATGCATGGAGTGGTCATGAATTGCACACAGTTCCAGGAGCCGCTGCTGAGATGCGGCATGAGGCAGGGCATGAAGACCCTCAGGAATAGGCTGGAAGAGCCTTTGCAAGATGGACCGTGGTTTGCATGGAGACCTGAAGATGTTTTGGATATACCACGACTGTGCAAAAGGGCTACCATGGAGTGCAGTGTTGGCATGGGATGAAAGTTTTCCCTGGCGACTCTGCCCAGCTGGAGGGGCAGAATTGGAAAACCTGGAGACTGTTAGTCTCTGGTTACATTGAACTTGAACTGCAGAAGTTTGATGACTGTTGATGGTGGTTGAGTTTGCATTGTTTTAGTTTCTCCTTGCTATGCCTTATATCAGTTAAAAAATGTTTTACTCTGTGCCTTTACATGTTGAAAGTATTTAACTTGTTTGATTTTACAGGACTCACTATCTTAAGTTGGTCAAGACTGTGAGAACCTTTGAAATTGGACTGAGTACAATTTACAATGTGTGATAGTTATAAATCTATTGGGGGCCAGGAGCTAAATATATTGGGGGCCAGGGGCGGAATGTGGTAGTTTGAATATATGTCCCCCAATATATTCAGTATTTTATTAGTTATAGTTTGCATCTGCAATCACCTTGCTAGAGGCAATGTCACTGGGCCGGTCTGAAGGTGTTAATGGTGTGGGTTTGAGATTCCATTGTAAAGATATGCAAATGTGCCTAGCAGGAGTTCCTGAAGTGTGCTGTGTGACCTTTTGGCTGTAGTTTTGCTCTGTGTGCTGTGGTGGCTGGTTGGCTTTTGCTCTCTCTGCTTGGCCCTGTGAAGAGCAGGCTGCTTCTCTTGCCATTATGAAACTTCCCCTGGATCTGTAAGCTTCAATAAATAATATCCCTTCCTCCATAACTGTGCCTGGTCTGGAAGTTCATCTCAGCGAACCTGAAGCTGTCTGCTACAATGTCTTTGCTTATGAGAAAAACTATTTTAAGGTAAATCTGGAAAATACTGGACACTATCTGTCAAAATTTTATTCATTTTAATTAAAAATTACTTCAAAAATGGTATTTAAGCTGGGTGTGGTGGTACACGCTTTTAATTCCAACACTCGGGAGGCAGAAGTAGGAGGATCGCCATGAGTTCAAGGATACCCTAAGACTACACGGTGAATTCCTGGTCAGCCTGGGCTACCTTGAACCGCCCCCCCAAAAAAAAAGGTATTTAAATTTCCAAATGCCCTTACCTACATTGATTATTGTACTAAAGAATAAGATCAGCCTGAGGCTACAGAGTCAGTTCCAGCTCAGCTGGGCTAGAGTGAGTACCTACCTTGGAAAAAAAAATCAAAGAGAGATTCATTCTCTTTAGTGATTAAAAGGTAAAGGAGAAAAAGTCTTGATTAAAAGAGTACCAAGTGACATCAGAAAGCATATGAGCTCAATGAGGTCTCATGGCCAAGGAACAAGTTCTGGGAACTAGATGTACAGTCACTGCTCCCCCATCAATCCCTTCTGAAGCTGGCACACTTGGAGGTTATGGGTTGAGATGGGGGGGTGGTAATATGGAGACTAAGAGAGTAAGAGCTCCTCTGTCTGGACAGACCTAGGAACAGCAGCAGACGGGGTGGCAAAATGAGTCTATTTCCATCCTTATGGAAAATTTAGGATGGCAGGATGACCTCAAAGGTGTTCTGCAGTTCTCCTTATTTATGACCTCTGCTTGTGCCCACCCCTTCCTCCCTCCCTCCCTCTCTTCCTTCCTTTTCCTTTTTCTACCCCCACCCCCAACTTTTTCTTTCTATTTCTAAGGCAGGATCTCACTCTAGCTCAGACCAACCTAGAACTCACTTGTAACCCAGCATGGCTTCGAAGTCACCTCAGCACAATCTTCCTACCTCATCCTCCAAAGTGCTGGGATTAAAGACCACATAAACTACCACACCTGGCTCTTTCTTTTTATTAATATACTATTAATCCATCTTGCTCCCTTTTTTTAACATTTGGAGGGAATTTATGCTTATAACTTTAACTAAAGAAACAAACTGACAATACCAGAGAACTGGTTTTTATTCAAGAAATAGAAAATCTCTATTTGACTTTGATATATTATGATGAAAAAGAAATATGATTTGGGGGGCTGAAGAGATGGCTTAGCAGTTAAGGCTCTTACCTTGGAAGCCTAAGGACCCAAGTTTGATCCCTAGAACCCATGTAACCCAGATGCAATGGTGGCGCAGAAGTTTGTTTAGTGTCAAGAGGCCCTGGCATGCCCATTTTCTATCTCTCTCTTTCTCTCTAATAATAAATAAATATTTTTAAAAGAAATATGATTTTTGTTTTTAGTGCTCTAGTAACTATTCTGTACACATATATAATGAGCATCTTGAGAAACTAACAAATGCCATTCTAAGAATATCTTGAAAGACAAAAAATCAGTTTCAAGAACAAAGCTATGAGAAATATCAAATGGGGACTAGCGATATAGCTCAACTGAGAAGAGTGCTTGCCAACCATACACAAAGCCCTGACTTTGATTCCCAACACCTCACAAACAGCAAGTAATGATGCAAACCTGTAATTCCAGTGTTCAGGAGGTAGATCCGAAGTTCAAGGTCATCCTCAGCTAACAAATAACAAAAAAATCAAATAGTGCAAAAAGATCAAACACAAGGACTAGAGAGATGGCTAGCAGTTAAGGCTGAGCAAAGCCTAATGACCAGGGTTCAATTCCCCACATAAAGCCAGATGCAAAAAGTGGTACATGCATTTGCATCTGGAGTTCATTTGCAGTGCCTAGAGCCCTGGAACACCCATTCTCTCCCCCTCCTTGCAAACAAATAAAATATTTTTTAAATGTTAAAGCAAAAACAGAGGAAATTGGCTAATGCTGACTTCCAGCTGAACAGAAGCAAAATGTAAGGTGATAAGATGTTCTCCTTGACCACATTTTAGTCAAGCTTCTCCATGTCCTCTTCTCAAGTAGGCCTCCTCGTTGACCCTGATCTTTGTCAGACTAGGACAACCCAGACTCAGCAAGAAGCCTGTCACATCTGCTAAATCCCTCCACCTTTGGAATCTGATCAACTCTTGGTATCTACTCAACTTCCTTCTCGCCCATCCTTGATGGCTCATCATCCTGGCTGCCCTCAACAAGAATCTGTCAAGTCAGATTGGCAAAGGTTTCTGTCTCTGCCCTTAGTGCTTTTACACACACACCATTTCATGGCTGTATGTTGTATTATATTAAAAAAAAATCTCTCTTCCCTTTTGCATTAGTATTGGCAGTTATCATATCTTAAGTAATATCTTTCTTGCTATTTTAATAAGTATCAGAATTTTTCTCTTTTCCTTTGCATAAAATACATATGTAATTATGATGAAACAGTGCTCTGGGGCAGAAAGTTACAAGGAAGTGGGGAAGATGAAGGTTAAACCTTAAGCAGGCATGCAGAGTTTGGTAGGGTGCACAGGCTGTTTTCAATTTACTGCAAGTCTGTGTACCACTGAAATGGGGATGGGCAGTGCTAACGATCTGCTGGTGCTTGTGAGAGTAGAAAGGCAATGCAAGCCTTTGTCATGTGGAATAGCAAAGCATACTTGTAATCCCAAAGAAGCAACCCTGGGGAGAGGAAGAAAATAAGGACACAAAAGGGCAGAAAAGGATTTCCTACATGGGCTATTTTCTCTCATCTTGCATTGCCTCTTTCTGTGAGTCACTTCAAATTCTTCCTGAAAGAACAACAGGTAATACTAAATAACAGAAATAATATCCAACCCATATAAAATACAAAAGTTATTCTAGTAATCACATGAACCTAATTCATGCAGCACAAGTACTGATTATTATAGATTACAGTGTTTTTATTTCAGAACCCTAAAAGGTTGTCAGCCATTTTCATACTGAATTCTATTCAATTTGATTATGTTCTTGACTGTGAGGGCAACACATGAACAAATTAAGTTAATTTATGTGCAATTCCTTTGTACCACTGAAAAGAAAATGAACAATAGTTTAATGAACTGAAATTTGTTATCTAATTATGCCAAATAATATAGACACATCTGTTGGTTGTTAGTAATGCTATAGTTAAAACTTCACAGAACACACTCTAGAGAGATCCCCATCATATTAAGCGTACAGTGGAGGAGCCCATAGTACAGTATGAATCCAAGGGATGACAGAAAGGCAAACTAACTTAATTTTTTAAAAAATGATATAAGCTCTATTCGCTCTATCTGCTTCTCTCTCTTTCTCAAATAAGTAAATTTAAAAAAAGGGGGTGGGGGCTGGAGAAATGGCTCAGTGGTTAAGGCCTGTGAAGCCTAAGGACCCAGGTTGAATGACCCAGTACCGACGTAAGCCAGATGCCCAAGGCAGCACATGCGTCTGGAGTTTGTTTGTACTGGCTAGATGCCCTGGTGCATCTATTCTCTCTATCTGCTTCTCTCTCTCAAATAAATAAATAAAGTATTTTTTAATTATTTTATTTATTTTTGGAGAGAGACACAAAGAGACAGAAAGAGAGGGAGAAGGAGACAGAGAATGGGCGTGCCAGCAGTCTCAGCTGCTATGAACGAAATCCAGATGTGTGCACCCCCTTGTGGGCAAGTGCAGCATTGCGCCCTTGCGTCACTTTGCATCTGGCTAAACGTGGGACCTGGAGATTGGAACCGGGTTCTTAGTCTTAGCAGGCAGGCACCATAACCACTAAGCCATCTCTCCAGCCCTCATTTTTAAAAAATACTTTATTTGGGCTGGAGAGATGGCTTAGCGGTTATGGCGCCTGCCTGCTAAGCCTAAGAGCAGCCATTCAATTCTCTAGATCCCATGGTTAGCCAGACTCAAGGGCGAAATGCTGCACTTGCCCACAAGGGGGGCACACACGTCTGGAGTTTGTTCACAATGGCTGAGAGGACGCTGGCACACCATTTCTCTATCTCTCTCTCTGTCTCTCTAAAAAAAATGATATAAGCAGGCTGGAGAGATGGCTTAGCAGTTAAGGCACCTGTCTGCAAAGCCTAAGAACACTTGTTCAAATCTCCAGGTCCCACATTTAGCCAGATGCAAAAGTGACACAAGCGTGCAATGTCGCATATGTGCACAAGGGGGCGCATACATCTGAAATTCGTTCACAGCAGCTTGGAGGCCCTGGAGCACCCATTCTGCCTCTCTCTCTCTCTCTCTCTTTCTCTCTGTCTCTCAAAAAAATGATATAAGCAAAATAGAGGTGTACATCATATGGACTTGGGTCTTATAATTAATTCCCAAATATAAGAGTTATAGTAGACTCCATTGAGTTCCAATATTCATTTAACATTTATTAAGTAGCTGGTATGCATCATACACTGGCCACTAAGCATAAAGAAGGTATCTGCAACTTTCTTATGAGAGAACTTCCCTTCATAAAGGAGACCAAAAAAAAAAAAAGAACTGAACAATATCATGGTAAGTGCTAGGCACAGTTGTGAATCCAGCATTATATATGGAGAAAGGGAGGGCTATTTCATGTACATTTGTGGAATATATGCAGAAACAAGTGAGAAAGCACTAAGGATATGACGGTGCCAAAGGCACTGTTCTGTCTGACTAAAGCTCAGTTCCTGGGGGGAAACAGTAGAGATGAGGCCAGGCAGGTGGGTACTCAGGGGTCCTTTCCTTGACAACTCATATGCACACTAGGGAACTTGAACATAACCCTAGTGGTAATGGAGAAACAGTGGAAGATTTTAAGTAGAAGAGTGGATTGATAACAGTTTCTAAGATTTAATGTCCAATTATCAACTCTTAACATAATAAGCAAAAATAATGTAATGTGGGCTGGAGAAATGGCTCAGCGGTTAAGGTGCTTGCCTGTAATGTCTAATAATCCAGGAATTGAACCTTATAATTGCACATAAAATCCAGATGCACAAAGTGGTACATACACCTGGAATTTGTTTGCAGTGTCCAGAGGCCCTATTATACCCGTTCTCTCTCCTCTTTCTCCTTGCAAATAAATACATAAATATATATGTATATATATGTATATGTATATGTATATGTATATGTATATGTATATGTATATATGTTTTGTTTTGTCTTGTTTTTTTTCGTTTTTCAAGGTAGGGTCTCACTCTAGTCTAGGCTGACCTGGAATTCACTCTGTAGTCCCAGGCTGGCCTTGAACTCACAGCAACCCTCCTACCTCAGCCTCCCAAGTGCTAGGATTAAAGGCGTGCGCCACCATACCTGGTTTAATAAAATATTTTTAATAATGTAATGTAATAAAAAAGGACAAATGAAAGCAAAATGCTTCAGTGGGTCACATAACGAATATAAAGTAAATGTCCATTATTAGGTATTTATTCTTTGCTGCTTCATTTATTTAGTCAACAAACTTGGACTGAATCCCTACTGGGGATCAGGCATAGAGCTGGTTTTTGTTTTTTGGTTTTTTGTTTGTTTTTTTGAGGTAAGCCCAATCAATAGACTGGGTGTTTTTTTGTTTTGTTTTGTTTTGTTTTTTGTTTGTTTGTTTGTTTTCATGTGAGAAAGAACTGGCATGCCAGGGCCTCCTGCCACTGTAACTGAACTCCAATGCATGAGTCACCTTGTGCACATGTTCAACCTTCCAGGCTTGCGTCACCTTATGCATCTTGCATATGTGGGACCTGGAGAGTCAAACCTGGGTCCTTAGGCTTCACAGGCTAGCGCCTTAACTGCTAAGCCTTCTCCAGCCCAGAACTGACATTCTTCATTTCTTTAAGGGCCACTGATTATAGTCTAGAGTACCTCCCCAGAAAGAAGCAAGGATTACATGTTAACTGATACATTTTCTACATCTTCAGAGGACAGTGGAAGTGTCACAACAGCCAGCACTATGAAAGAAGTCCTATAAGTATCCTAAACCATGGCAAGTCACACCACAACATTCTCAGGTGACAGCTACAAGGACATATGGCTTGTCTTCAGGCACACATATAAACAGAAATACTGCATCCTTTCTTATTCAAGAGAGCCAACAGACTTGTTAAAACAGAGAAACCAGGGGTATACTTTGGTGATAGAACCCTTGCCTCGCACGTGCAAGGCTTGGATTTCAATCCCCAGCACTATAAAAAAGCAAACAAATGGAGAACCTCTGCTGCACAGGTATCATGGAGCTGTTTCCATGTAACAGCAACACTGGGACAATATTACTACATGTCACCAACCACTGTGCTACGAACTATGAGCACAATGATTCTACACAGAAAGGACAGAATCTTTAAATACAAGAAAACAGATGAGAACACGGCTGACTTGGCAGAGACAGGATATGAACACCTTTCTCTTCCTCTGAAGTCTAAGCCCCTTCCACCACCTTAGGTGAGTTTTCATCTGAGTACAACACCATCTAGGACTCTCTCTTCTCCAGCTGTGTCGGTCCTCAGCTGCTACAGCAGTCTTTCCTGACCACTCAACAAGTGACCAGACCTGCTTTCCATTCCCCAAGTCTCTTGCCACTTTAATTTTTCACCCATTGCAAATATGAACTCCTTGAGGGCATATTTTCCTGGAACACAGTAGGTGCTCAATAAATAATTCATCACATAGATAAGTGGAAAACACACCCCTGGAGCATCAGTGCTACTCCAAAGCAAAATTAATCAAATAGTACTACACTTGGGTTTGATTCCTTCTCTAAATGGTTCCATCTATCCCTTCCTCCAACCTGGGATGCCCTGTCTTTACAGTACTATTTTGCTTACACCATCTCTCACAAGTCTTTCTTAGTAATGTCCCAGCAAGCCAGGTGAGTGGTAGCTCATGCCTTAATCCCAGCACTCAGAGTAATATCCCACTCTCTGGAGAGGGGAAAAGAAAAAAAAAAAAAAAGACCTCCTACTTTTCTCTTTCCCTGTAGTTCCTTCATCAAAGTATGTGTTCACCCTATGTCTTGCCACTTTAAGGTCTTCAGTCTACAAATTAAAATAGTTCTTTCGGGCTATGAGAAGATTTCACATGGTATTCTTCATAAGTAACATGCCAGAAATCACTTTAGCTTTGCTCTCATGTTGTGAACTCTTATTACAGTGGGAGATCTTCAGGGGAAGTATTTCAGGCAAACATTTCCTTCACATGGACATAGAACCACTTGTTCTCTGTCCTATCTAAACAAGCCACCTCACATCCTAAAGTCATCCCTAGCAAAGTGATGTTATAGCCATTAAAGAGCTAGAAAACACAGACTAAGTTCTACATAAGGTACACAAGGTATATACAGTACAGACTGAGAGATGAGACATACCAGTGGCAGAAACGGGGGGGAAAAAACAGGAAAGACTACAGTAGCTTCAAGAGCCAAGAAGACCCACTTTGCTTTTGAAATGTTCAGAATGACAAGTTTGTGGTCAGAAAAATCTATACTACATCCTTTTTCATCTTGCCTTACACCAAGAAATATACGCAGTTCAAAGAACCTTAAAGGTAAAAGTCAGACTGGAAAGAGAAAGGAAAAACAATGAGGTGGCCATATGCCATGCCACTAAGCAGCTGGTGACAGCAGGCCTGGCCTGACTCCCAACAACTGCTTGCTTTTCTCAATTCAAAACAGCCCCTAAGACGTGTAGGGCCATTTTTATCTAGCAATTTTCAGGGTATGTTTGTTTGTTTTTTGTTTGGTTTTTTTTTGGAATGATAGGGGAAAGAAAAAACTATCCAAAAACATGGAAAGCTCTAAAAGGTTTTTGGCTATAACATTGCTCACGGTCATCCTTGGCTACAGAGTAAGTTCAAGACCAGTCTAGGCTACATGAGATCCTGCCTTAAAAAAAACTAAAAGGAGGGGGCTGGAGAGATGGCTTAGCAGTTAAGTGCTTGCCTGTGAAGCCTAAGGACCCCGGTTCAATGCTCAATTCCCCAGGACCCATGTAAGCCAGATGCACAAGGAGATGCATGCATCTGGAGTTCATTTGTAGTGACTGAAGGCCCTGGTGTACCCATTCTCTCTCTACCTATCTGCCTCTTTCTCTCTCTGTCACTCTCAAATAAATAAATAAATAAATAAATAAAAAAAAAATTAATAAAAACTAAAAGGAGGGGCTAGAGAAGATGGCTTAGTGGTTAAGGCATTTGTCTGCAAAGACAAAGAACTGTGGTTCAATTCCCCAAGACCCACATAAGCCAGATGCACAAGGAGGTGCATGCGTCTGCAGTTCGTTTGCAGTGGCTGGAGACCCTGGCACACCCATTCTCTCACCCCCCCATGCCTCTCTCAAATACATAAATAAAATATATGTTTAAAAACATACTCTCACTTCTGGTTAGAGAAGCTTCTCTTTTCAGATGGCGATGACCACTGGAATGACCCAAAAGGCAACACAGTGCTAAGAAGGGATGGAGGAGTGCCCAGCACTGAAACACCTCTGTCACACCCTCCAAGGCTCAGGGACCATTGCGGAAGAGGGGGCAGATAGAATGGAAGAGCCAAAGGAAGGGTACGACTCCTTACAATGCAACTGCCTAGACAGAAATTGGCCTCAATATCCATGACCTTACAGTGCCTAGCAATATCTCTGCAAGACCCTCAAAATAGAAGAAAAAGATGATAACATCAAATTAAAAGAGAGACTAATGGAGAGAGGGAGGGGATATGATGGAGATTGGAGCTCTAAAGTGGAATGGGGGGAGGGGAGGGAAATATCAGGTGGGTTTTTTGTATGTAAGTTAAAAAAACATATGAAGATGAAAGTTTAAAAAAAAAAACTAGAGAGGGCTGGAGAGATGGCATATGGTTAAGGCAATTGCCTGTGAAGCCTAAAGACCCATTTTCAACTCTCCAGGTCACACGTAAGCCAGACACACAAGGTAACGCAAGTGCGCAAGGTTGTACATGTGCACAAGATGGCACACATGTCTGGAGTTTGATTGCAGTGGCTAGAGGCCCTGGTGCACCAATTCTCTCTCTATCTCACACTCAATGTCAAAAAAAAAACAAACAAATTTTCCTTCTGTGTAAAGTTTTGTTGTTGTTTCTAATTTTTTTTAATTATTATTTTTTATTGACTTTTATACTTACATACAAAAAAAAACCCACCTGATATTTCCCTTCCCTCCCCCCATTCCACTTTAGAACTCAAGTCTCCATCGTATCCCCTCCCTCTCTCCATTAGTCTCTCTTTTAATTTGATGTCTAAAGTTTTTTTTTAAGCTCATATGGTCGCTTACAAATGACAGCTTATCTGAGGTATCTTCACATTACTAGAAAATCCACCCTTTAAAGTATATAATGCAGAGGTCTTTTGTATAGTCACAGAGTAATTCACTAGTATAAAAATAAGTCATAAGCTGTAGAGATGACTCAGTGATTAAAGGCACTTGCTTGCAAAACCTGGTGGCCCAAGTTCAATTTCCCAGTACCCACATAAACAGACACACAAAGTGGTACATGAATCTGGAGTTCATTTGTAGTGGCAAGAGGCCCTAGTGTGCCCATTCCCTTTCTCTCTCTCTCTCTCTCTCTCTCTTGCAAATAAGTAAATAATTTGAGAAATAAAATAAGAAGTTGAGGTAGGAATATAAATTTTTAACTGTCAGATATGACTTATTTTACTACGGCTTTTTAACATTAAATGGTCACACTATGCTGAGTTCTTAAGTTTCTTCCTAGGTTGTCTCAAGGATAGTAAGACTTTATCAATCCATAAGAACCAAAGAGCTCAGCATGGTGACTAATGCCTGTCATCTCTGCAATCGGGAAGATGAAGAGGAGGGTCACCATGAGTTTAAGACCAGCCTGGACTACAGAGTGAGACCCTAACTCAAAACAAAACAAATCAAAGTTTACAGAAGTCATTTTCTTTGTGAGAATGACTTCCGGCTGGTAATTTCAGCAGTAGGCCAGGTTCAAGGGTTTATCTTGAAATGGGTTTGAAGAGTTTAGCTACTGCTTTTTGCTTACACAGTGAGTTAGTGTCCTAAAGGCACTGTTACTGATACTTCATAGAAGATTACCAAAGAGCAGGGCGTGATGGCACACACCTTTAATCCCAGCACTCAGGAGGCAGAGGCAGGAGGATTGCCTTGAGTTCCAAGCCACCCTGAGACTACATAATGAATTACAAGTCAGCCAGGGATGCAGCAAGACCCCCACCTCAAAAAAAAAAAAAAAAAGAAAAGAAGAAGAAGAGGAAGAAGAAGAGGAAGAAGAAGAAAAGGAGGAGGAGGAAGAAGAAGAAGGAGGAGGAAGAGGAGAAGAAAAAAAAATGCTGAAATTCCCACCAAAGGTTGACCTGGCAGGATGCTTAGTCCCCCAGCTCTGCCAAGTAGGGATCTACCAGTGCTGGCCATTAGGACAACCTGTCATGTATACCAGCTGAAAAGGCCTAAATAAGATGATCTCAGACTTTCCCATTATCCCAGTAATTACTAAAGAACATGTACTTCCCTTCCTTGGAAGTTCCAACAAAACATCCATGGAGTTCATCAGATGCCACTAACTATACAGCACTAGTTGTGGCTGGACTGAGTGCAGCAGCTATAACTCTGGAAAAAAAGACCATGGAGCACAACCAATAAGCACTAGCCAGGGACAAGAAGGTTGCTGAACACATGAGCAAATTGAGTGGAGTAGTCACTTCATTTGGCTAATTTTTGAAGTACAAAGATGTGGGCTGGAGAGATGGCTCAGAGGTTAAGATCACTTCTATGCAAAAATGAAGTCTAAGGAGGCCTTAGAGACTACTCAAATTCAATCCCCAGGACTCAAATAAACAGATGGGCATTTCTAACCTCAGTCCCAAAGAGGAGCAGAGACCTGAGAACTGCTGAAGCTTGAGGAAAAAAAGAGCAAGCGGCAAGCTCTAGGACCAGTAAGAGACTCTAGCTCATATATAAATGGGAGGAAGAGCAATGTAACAGAACACCCAATGTTCCACTGTGACAACTGCAGACAAATGCAGCCAGCTCAGAGGTGACACATGAACACAATACATGTGAATATATTTCTTTCTCTCTCTCTCCTCTTTCTTACACACACACAAATGTAAAGATGTAAAAACTATGTCAAGAAATGAGCTCATTTGTAAAGTGAAGAAAAGAAGGTTACAATACAATGCTCAAAGGAGACCATAAAAATCATGACAGACTGAGGTATGTTTATTCTCTCACAGAGTAAAACACAACTGCTTTAAAACGATGTTTTAGGGATAGAGAGATGACTCAGTGGCTAAAGGCGCTTGTCTGCAAACCCTGCTAACCTGGATTTGATTCCCCAGTGCCCATGTAAAAGCCACAAAGTGAAACACTATCTGGAGTTGTTTGTACTGGCAAGAGGTCCTGGCACATGTGTTCTCTTTCTCTCTCCCTCTCCCCCTCTCTCTCTCTCTCTCTCTCTCTCTCTCTCTCTCTCTCTGACACACACACAAATATATATATAAATAAGCTGGGAGTGGTGGCACACACCTTTAATCCCAGCACTCAGGAGGGAGAGGTAGGAGGATTGCTGTGAGTTCTAGGCCACCCTGAGACTACAGAGTAAATTCCAGTCAGCCTGGACTGAAGTGAGACCCTATCTCGAAAAAAAACAAACAACAACAACAACAAAAATAAATATATATATGTATACTATATATGTATGTATATAAAATATTGTATTAAAGTAAAGGTGAATAATAGAGTAAAAGATAAGACAATAAACTGCAGCTGAATTAACATGTATTGCACTGAATTGTATTTACAGGAAAACAATTAAATGTATACAACTTAGGTCATTTTGGAGACTCGTGCTTTTTAAAACTAATGTTCTCTCCCTATAAAAAGAAAATTTGGCACACACCTTTAATACCAGCCTTGGGAGACAGAGTTGGAGGCCACCCTGAGACTACATAATGAATGCCAGTTCAGCCTGGACTAGAGTGAAACCCCACCTCAAACACACACACACACACACACACCCAAAAAAAAGAAAGAAAAATGGGAGGGTGCTGAAGAGATGGCTTAGTGGTTAAGGTGCTTACTGGAAAAGCCAAATAACCCCAGGTTCAATTCCCCAGTACACATATAAAGCCAGATACACAAGATGGTGCATGTGTCTGAAGTTGGTTTGCAGTGGCTAGAAGCCCTGGCACGCCCATGCTCTCTATCTGCTTTTCTCTTTCTCTCTCTCATAGATAGATAGATAGATAGATAGATAGATAGATAGATAGATAGATAGATAGATAGATGATAGATAGATAGACAGAGAGAATATAGATAAAATATTTTAAAAAGAAAGGAGCCAGGTGTAGTGGCACAAACCTTTAATCCCAGCACTTGGGGGGAAGAGGTAGGAGTATCGCCATGAGTTCAAGGCCACCCTGAGACTACATAGTGAATTCCAGGTCAGCCTGGGCTACAGTGAGACCCTACCTAAAAAAAAAAAGAGGGGGACTGGAATGATGACTTAGCCGTTATAGTGAACCCATGTTTGACCTCTCTCCAGATCCCAGTAAGCCAGATACACAAAGGTGAGGCAAGTGCAAGGTCACACATGCCCACTAGGTGGTGCAGCGTCTGTAGTTCAACTACAGTGGCTGAGGCTCTGGCATGCCAACCCC
The DNA here is from genome assembly GCA_036365145.1 of Orientallactaga sibirica. NCBI lineage: Eukaryota > Metazoa > Chordata > Mammalia > Rodentia > Dipodidae > Orientallactaga > Orientallactaga sibirica. The sequence continues at coordinate 42,116,628 of JAEOAD010000004.1, read as the reverse complement.
CCTCCTCCCCCTCTCTTTCTCAAAGGAAGGGAGGGAGGGAGAAAAAAAGAAAATCTGGGCTAAGAAGGTGGCTCAGTGATTAAATACTCATACCTACAAAGACTGCCGGCCTGAGTTCAATTCTCCGGTTATTCATGTAAAGCCAGATTCACAAAGTGGACATGTGTTTGGAGTTTGTTTACAGTGACAAGGGGCCCTGGCATCCCCATTCTCTCCCCACACTCTTCCTCTCCCTTTCAAATAGATAATCTATATATACACATCTAAAACACAAGAAACATTCCCTGCATCTATAAGCATGAATGAAAATGAAAAACATAGCGGAAGGGGGGGGCGGATAGAATGGAAGAGCCAAAGGAAGGGTATGACTCCCTACAATGCAACTGCCCAGACAGAAATTGGCCTTGATATCCATGACCTTGCAGTGCCTAGCAATACCTCCGCAAGACCCTCAAAATAGAAGAAAAAGATGATGACATCAAATTAAAAGAGAGACTAATGGAGAGAGGGAGGGGATATGATGGAAATTGGAGTTCTAAAGGGGAATGGGGGGAGGGGAGGGAAATATGCAGGGTTTTTTGTATGTAAGTATAGAAGTTGTCAATAAAAAAAATAGAAAATGAAAAACATAAATCAGGGAACTGGACTATAGTCTTGCTGGCAGAAACTAACCCCAAGATACACAGGACAACCATCAGTGTTTCCTCTGGGAAGCCGAGGGTCAAGCCTCTGAGCTTTTCTCCCCACTCCTTCCCCCACCCTACCTGTAGGTAGGGTTTCACTCTAGCCCAGGCTGACCTGGAATTCACTATGTAGTCTCAGGGTGATCCTCCTACCTCTGCCTCCCTGGGATTAAAGGTGTGTGTCACCACACCAGGCTTTGTGCTCTTCTTGATGCTGGCAGATCACATTCATCTAGTCTTCAACTCAGAACTAGATCATCTCTGCTCCTCAAAGTTGGTCACCATGAGTAAATATGCCTGCAATATCAGAATTTGGAATGCCAGGGCAATGGAATGAGTTGGATGCTAACTCATGCAACAAAGGGAGATTTTGTTTCACATAAAAAGGAAATAGTCCACAGTGCTGCTCAGTGCAGGAACATCATGGAGACCACGGGATTTTTACTTTCAAAGAAGGAGTAAATATACAGCAATAAGAAGTGCTTCTAAGACCAACTAAATGGTACTAGAACCTAAAATAAAATCCAGGGCTGGAGGGATGACTTAACAGTGCCTGGAAAGCCAAAGGACCCAGGTTCAATTCGCCAGGACCCACGTAAGCCAGATGTACAAGATGGCACGTTCATGTGGAGTTCATTTGAAATGGCTGGAGGCCCCAGCACACCCATTCTGTGTCTGTCTGCTTGCCTGTCTGTCTCTCTCTCTCTCTAATAAATAAATAAAAATAAAATCCACTTCTAGGGCTGGAGAAATGGCTCAGCAGTGAAAGTGCTGCCTGCAAAGCCTAACAATCCAGTTTCGATTCCTTAATACCCATGTAAATCCAGATGCACAAAGTGACGTATGCATCTGGAGTATATTTGCAGCAGCTAGAGGCCCTGATGTGCCCATTCTCTCTGTCTCTCTGCTTGCAAATAAATAAAAATATAAAATATAAAAAATAAAATTTCATAAATCTAACCCTTGGATACTTCTCTTTATATATGCAAAAGCTAGTTTTGAATCAGGCAAGTTTTCTCAAATCTCCTAATATTTACCTTTAATTCAACAGCACTCGAAGTTGTGTGTGTGAAAAGAATCACAGGATTATCCTTTTAAAATCCCCACCTACAGGTCTCTGGGCAAAGGAATCTACATTCAAAGGGTAGGGGAGCACACGCCTTTAATCCCAGCACTGGGGAGGCAGAGGTATAGGAGGATCACCATGAGTTCGAGGCCACCCTGAGACTACATAGTGAATTCCACTATAGAATTCCACATAGAGGGAGACCCTACCTCGAAAAACCAAAAAAAAAAAAAAAAACAGACATCCACATGATTGATGAGTGGTCCACTTAGAGCTGATGTTCTACCACTACCCCAAATAAGCAAATAAATAAATAAATAAATAAATAAATAAATAAATAAATAAATAAATCAAACAGGTTTGGTAGCTCATGCCTGCAATCCTAACTCTTGGTAGGCTGACGCAGGAAGATTGTAAATGTCTGAGGCCAACTTGAGCTAAACAGTAAATTCCAGGCTAAACCTGTGTTATTGAGACTCTGTCATAAACACACACACATAGCTTCTGTTTGGAAGGACACTAACACATCAATATTCACAATGTAACAAGGTAAATTTTGTAAGCCAAACTCTATTTTCCACAAGTGGATTTTAGAATTCAAAAAACAGATCATTGCCGGGCGTGGTTGCGCTCGCCTTTAATCCCAGCACTCAGTTCGAGGCCACCCTGAGACTACATAGTTAATTCCAGGTCAGCCTGGACCAGAGTGAGACCCTACCTCACAAAACCAAAAAAAAAAAAAAAAAACCAGATCATTCATTCTGAGGAGAGGGAGCAGTTTTTTACAGTGATGGATTTCCGTATTCTTCCTTTCCTCATTTCCACCAGGGTAAAGAATCCTTATAAAAGAGAATTATTTTCCCAATTTATTTCTTATTCATCAGAAATGTGAATATTTTAAAGGTGCTAGACTCATAAACTTTTGAACACCTTAAAAACGCATAATACCTCTTTAGAAAGGAAAACTGAATTTAATTCCGAAATATTTTAATAAGAAAATTCTACCTCTAAAAATCTCACTGCCATGTATCAGCTACACAGTTTTTAATTAGCTACAACTGCTTCTTCAAATGAAAATACCACCTAGGAGTAAAGCTTCCACCATTTTCAACATTTGTACAAAAAGTCCAAGGTTAAATTGAATGCTTGTTCTAAATGATGCAGATTAAATACAAGGCACTGGAAAACAACAGTGGGGTTTTATTAATTGAGAAGAAAAACAGAAGTAACTAATTGGAGCAGCTTAATTCACTTGTGAGATTCACAACAAATAAAAGCACCTAAGGTATGTTACACCTCCGGCACGCTTATCAGGTGACATGAAAAGTTACCTGGAATCTTGATGTTGTAAACACTATTCTTGTAGTGAATGGTATCCTATCATTGTATCTTTTTCTTTTAAAACTGAATGTTTTGAACATCTAAGTTTTTTCATAGTTTTCTTAAATAACGTACATAAGTACCATAGTCTGCTTTGTAAAGGAAAACAGTATTTTCTGTGCTTCTTCCCAACCTATTGTCACTGCAAAGTGGAGGGAGAGGGGACATTCACCACGGAAACAAGTATTACAGTAATTACATCCCCCAAAGAACACTGTTTCCTAATGAATCCTCAAAAATATTCTGCTGACGGGTTACCTTCCAGTAACCAACTTTCTTGTCCTCGTTCGTCTGAACACACCTTTTCAAGTCTAAGCAATATTAAAAAGTACGCAAAATCATTCTTGTTTGCAATCAGATTCCCCCAACCACCCAACGGGAAGCAAAACGCACTGACTAGGGAAATCAATTCTAGAGAGGTTGGGGATGCTCAGACATTTTGCTCCAAATAAATGAACTTTTCCAGGATCTTGATTTTTTTTTTTTTTTTTACCGGCTTGGGGATAAGGTTTGGTAACAACTAACCAACTTCTTCGCTCTCAAGTTGGCCTCTGCGAGAATCACCGTGCGTTCACAAAACACCAGCCACCCCCCTCCGCACCCCAACCCCAACCCCAACCGCAACCCCAGGACCACCGAGCCTTCCCAGCCCGAGACTTGGCCAGGGGAGCACACGCCCATCGGCTCGGCCCTGCCGCCACACCAGACAGACAATGGGAGAGGCGCGAGGGAGCCAGCCGCGCTCCGGGAGCCCCGGGGCGGGGGATGCGGGTCCGCGTCAGGGGTGGTCCCCGGGGCGCGGGGCGCGGCGCGGGCAGGGAGAGGTCCGCACTCACCGAACAGGGTCAGGGCCATGGTGGAGCCGCCGCCGCACGCGCTCTCCTGCCGGCCTGCCTGCCTGCCAGCCAGCCAGCGGGGCGGGCCCCAGCTCACCGCATCGGCCCGGCGGGGCAGGCTGGGTGTCCGAGGGGCGTGGACGGCGCTGGAGGGCGGGAGGGGGTGGAGGCGCGAGAAGACTGCAGACCGGGACGCGGGGACAGGGACGGGTCCGGGTGCGGGGAGGCCGCTGCAAAGGAAAAAGTTAGGCACGCGTTACGGTGGGGCGCACGGGGACCAGGGGAACCCCGCGAACCCGCCGCCGCCGCCGCCTTCGCCACCGCCGGCCGGCACTTGTCGCTGCCATCGAGGGGGGTGGGACGCGGGGTGCGCGCGGCCGGGCGGGCGGGCGGCGGTACCTGCGAGGCCGGCCGAGTGCGCGCGCGCGCGCGGCGCTGCGGGGCGGAGGGAGGGGCGGCGCGGAACGGAGCAGCCTGGCCGAGCCTCCCCCCCCCCCCGCCCCCCAGTCCACCACACACTCACACACACACACCGGCGGGGCGCGCTCACTCCGCATCCCGCCGTCTCGCAGACGCCATCTTGCGAGAGCGTCTCTCCATCTCGCCTGCTCCCGCCCGCCTCACGGGCGGATGGGCCCAGTGCGTTGCCGTGGCAACGGGCGCGCGGGGGGGGACACGGGGGCGCGCGCGCGCGCTTTCTCCCCCCCCCCCCACCTTCCCTCCTACTTGCCCGAGCGGCAGCCCGTGGGGCTGGGCGGGGCCCTGTGAGCTGCAGCCGAGATGCTCCGGGCTCCTCTTGAATGGGATGTGAGGAGGCGCGCGGAGGAGAAAAAAAAAAAAAAAAAAAAAACAGCCTGTCTGTTTACTCCTCCAAGGCAGCAGAGTCACCCGCCCCGAGGATGCTCCGGCACGAGCACCCAGCCTGGGTCGTCTGGGGCCCCGCTTGGTCTGAGGATGATAGGCGTCTCCTCCCCGTGACCCGGCCCGCGGGGACTTAGCCTCTGCATGCTGCTTTCCTTGCCTTGGGATGGAGGAGATCCTAGTAGCTCTGATGAGACTGGCATAGATGAGAAAACGGTCGCTTTAAAAAACATCTGGGGTTGCCTAAAATAATGTTAGAAGGCAGGTGTTTAAACCCAATTTTCTCCTGTTTATATTATAGCTTTTGGATATTGTCTAACGGGGGAGGGAGGGAGGGTTGAGGAAAATCAGCTTTCCTCGTTGACTGGCGTGTCCCTGCCACACAACAAAGTGTTCCCCTGAGCTTTTGGTATTTATCTGATATCCACGGGCAACATCATTCTTTCTGATGTTTTCCTCCTCGCCTCAGTCTTTGCCTTAATTAACGAGGAGCCTGAGAACGCCTTGAGATTATCAGCCAAAAGATGTTCTTGAAAAGCTAGGCTGTGATGTCTTTTCGTCATTTTCACTTTAATGTATTCAAAAAGTCAGTATTCTCTGGTTGCTATCTTTGTTCCAGCCAAGATCATCTTTTCTCCCCCTAGTTTCTCTGTTTAGGGCTTTGATACTGTTTTGGTATCTAATCGTGTACATTTTCTCTGGTTTTCATTTTTTTTCCTGCATGCGTCTTTCTTCTTTTAGAATCTCCAGTATCATTTTCTTCTTTTCTCTAATTTTCAACCAACTATTGTAAGATTATAAAAATATAGTTTCTATTTAATGTATATTAGGGATCAAATCTTTATCAAAAGCATAATTACTACCTCAACTAGAGCCACCGTTAATTCATTATCATTATTTCACAGCAGACATCACACCAGAAGAGAAAAAGAAAAGTAGATAGAAGGAGGAGCCAAGCCTTTTGTTTCAAGTCAGTTAACTCAAGAAGAAAGAAATGTTAAAATAATTCAGCACAAGGGAGCAAATATTTAAGATGCTATGTGCTTGAAATTTTCAGATTTAACTTTCCTTTAGCCACTGATATAAAAACATATCTTGAAATCCCCAGAATTTTACATCTTCATTGAAAAAAAAGAACTTGATTTTCAGCAGCCTTTTTTTTTCCCTTTCTGCTTGTGTAAAAATTACAGTTCATGAAGATAAATGAAAAGTCAAGAAGGCTTTGTGGGGCAGATTCGTGTAAAGACTGCTCTGCCCTGCAGCCAGAATCACAAGAGCTCTTCGCCCTTGTTGGTCACCTACCTTATATACATAGACACACCACAATTTTTTGCATGATTTCAGGGGAATTATTCAGGAGCCCCAGGTTGTCTGTTAACTGTCCTGTATAATATCAGAAAGTTGTGCCTTTACAATTTTTAAATCTCTTTTATAAAATTTTGAGCAGGTTTTAAAAGAAAGAAAGAAAGAAAGAAACACCCTGAGGATCCCCACCCCCCGCCCCATGCTACAGAACTAGTAGGAAGCCAGGCTTCTGCTGCTCTCCCACCCCACCTCCTCCCCCCTCCCCCTCCCAATTTAGAGCTTGCATGGTTTGAATTTAAAAGGAAAAAAATCTGTTTATTATTAAAAGCAGAGAAGGGGGTATTTGTTCACAGCCATTTTCCATGTTTGGGTGGAGGTACCGTGTAGGAGGTTACATCTTGTCCTAGAGTCTTTACTCCCAAGCTCTGAGAACTGGGGCCAGTGAAGCTGTCGTCTTTGTCCAGTTCAATGAGAGCCGCCCTGAGCTTGCTGGGAGTTCTCACTGCCCCTTGGGGGAATTGCTCTGGGGGTGAGTCAGAGGGAAGTTAACCGTCTTGGGCTCAGGGTGAGTACCCTCCCACTGTACAACCAGGCTTTGGTGACTGGAGCAGCTCTTTATTTTTTACTAATGGTGACCAAACAAGGCAGAGTCCCAGAGATAGACCCAGCGTAGAGCTTCCCATGCCCTTCCTGTCCTTGAGAAGCCCTGGGCCCTTCCAAACCCAACACACGGGGTACTGTGTGGAAGAACATAGGGGGAATGATGCTATCTTTTTTTTTTTAAGCATCTGGCTTTCTCTCCATAAATGATACTTTTCGATTCACTTCCAAATGTTTTGATGTGTTAACCAAATGCCTTCTCTGCTTGACCCAAGTGTTCTGCCTTGAAAATAGTATTGGTGTTTGTAATAATGCACTATCCAATGAGGAAGAGAAGGTGCGGCTTGACTGCTTGAAGTAAAGCCATCGCCTTTTCAATTCAGGTTTCAGATTCAATGTGAGGAAGGGTGTTAACTACTTAGAGATCATTATTATGGGTGGTGACTTTTCCTTGTTTATAAAAAAGGGTGAAGAAAGAATTGACGTCTTAACACATTTATGTTTTCATTCAAAGATTTAATTTTGTACCTAACAGGAAAGTAATTAGAAGAACCAGATTTGTTTGCTCTATTACTAACTAGTTGTTAGACTTTTTTCAACGAATACTCTGTTCCATATACTTCTTATCTTGATTATTCATAAATGAAAGGATTGGGAACAGTTTATCTCCTTTTAGACTTATCTACCATTCTGAGATTTAAAAAAAAAACTTTTGATTTAACTAGATTATGGATAAAACACGTGTTTTTATTTGAATCTTCAATATATTAAAGTATTTTTTACCTAAACTTCACCACTATCTGATGTCATCTACAGTGTGTTGTGCTAATAATGTTACATTTATTGCATAGAAACTAAACTTTTTCAGGTTCAACAGCGTTAAAATTAAATGTATGCAGAAAGCAATCTATTTCTCATTTTTGTCTAAATTCTGTTGACTAAACAGAACTTAGTCCTTTAAGACTATTCTGTTTTTTACATCTTAAACTAATGATTTATCGCAAGTGTTTTAGATTTTCCTTTTGTTACTCATTTAATTTCATTCCCATTGGTAAACATTGGTTTGTTCCTCAGTTTTGAATGAAGCAGAAATTAATGAGACCGTTTCTGCCTCACAATAACAAGTTAAAATTACATCACTTTATCATGTCAACACGGCTTTAAACACTAGAATACCAGCGGTATTCGCACATTTCCCAAAATAGTGCTGAAGTTTGTTGTTGAAGGAAAAATTACACAGCGTGTTTCTGCTAATGTGATAGAAATATTTTCTATTCCTCAGTTATACCAATTAGAAAACATTAAATTTTTTTATTTAATTTTTAACACTAGGTGACATCTTTATCCTATGTTTATATTATCAGTTGAAGTCTTTGTTTCCATTGTGTGAATTTGTTTAAAGTGAATTTGGTCTGCTTTTAATACTGTTTCCTCAAGCCAGGAGTGGTGACGCAAGCCTTTAATCCCAGGCTTTGGGAGGCATTGGTAGGAGGATTGCTGTGAGTTCGAGGCCACCCTAAGACAACATAGTGAATTCCAGGTCAGCCTGAGCTAGAGTGAGACCATACCTCGAAAAAACAAAATAATGATGATGATGATGATGAAGATGATGTTTCCTCAAACATTTAATCTGAGTGAGTTTTCTTCTCCCCTCTTTGATTCCAGACTTCCTAAATAAACCCCTTACCTGAAGTTTGAGTCATTGTATGACTTATAAATGGACTTTGTGAGAACAAAGTCATATGCATACCAGTAACTAAGACAATGCTTATCTTGAACATAAAGAATTAGATAATAGAACTACAGAGGGAGAATCACACCATAAACTGTAAAATTGGCCATGAAGCTTAAATAATTGAAATTAATGTTTAGGAGAATTGATTGTGTTCTATTGACCACCAGAGGGTGCCTAAATTATATCCACTGGAGTAATACTATGCCTTAAAAGTGACATAAAGCTTGATTTGAAAAATGTATGAGAAACCATTAGAATTAAAGGCCTGGTTCCCTACATGGTGCTTTTGTCTCACCAAAAGGCTATCTGGCTATTAATTGCATCTTACTGAGGAAACACCACTGCTCCTGAGTCTGTTACCTCCAAACTAAATAAACAAACTAACTGTGTTTGTGGCAGCTCTGTGTTTGGGAGGGAAGGGTCAAAGGAAGGGAAATTGGTTTGCAAAAATGGAATAAAAATAGTTTTTCTTTGGCCCAAGATAATAGATTTCTTGTCAATTATTCAGCATGAAGAAATCTTAGTTCAGGAGGATTGAACCACTCAGGAATTACTGTGCACCCTAGGTTCAAATGTTCTAAAAGCCACAGTTCCTTTTGTTTTAAATGTTGTGATAAAATTTATTTTGACTTGTTATGATGGCCACTGATTTGGAGTAGCCAGAAGAGAGCAGGGGGAAAGAGACTCTTACTTTTAGTTTGTTTCTGAATACGTGTTTTTAAAAAATACCCAATTTTTTATAAAGTGTATCACAGATCTTTTAGAATTTTTATAGGCTTACGATAGAGTACAATTTCAAATACACAGTAGTCAAAAGGACAAAAGTGCAGTGATTACAGCTGTAAGTTTTTGTTCTGCCCCACAATTATATTATAGTGTGTTAAGCCAGCATTGCTATTCAAGGGTATTTTTCTGAGGTCACCAGGCATATCTAATGCACAGTGTGGCTAAATGTCCATTTGACTTGAGCAGTTGGATTTCTGCCAGATTTGTTCAAGAGAATATAAGGGGATTTGGCTACAAATCAAATCTCCTCACATGGCCATGGTTTTTCTGGTAACGTGGGTGTCCACAATATGAATGACTTATTCAAGTTGATTACTTTGGGAGTTATAAATCAGCAAGATAGCTACAAACTGGATGGGAACTATGTAATATCTAATTAAATAACAGCTGAAAAGGAGAGAAGTAAATTTACTTGATTAAAATAATAATCTCTGCTCAAAACATGGAGTTTTAAGAAAGCTTTGTATCCCATTGTATGAGACTGTCAGACATCTGAGACAATGAACAAATGTAATCCATCCATCTAGTCTTCATCTATTCAACATGCTAAATTCCTTTGATATACAAGGCTTCATGCTAGATTCTGGCAAAGGAGCTAAAATAATCAAATATGAATGCAGATCTCGGAAGTAAGCAGTCTTCAGGGCTAGATAAGACTTGCAAGTGGAACAGTGATGAAGGCCACAAGATGGATACACCTCAAATATTGTGGATGTTCAGAAGAGAAATGATTTCCAGCTGCTGAAATGGATGAAGCTGTGTCTTGAGATATGAGCGAGAGTTAGGCCAGGAGAAGAGAGAAAGGAGAGGTGGAAGTCAAAGAGGGGCCATGAGGAACACGATGGAGGAAATCATGAGCAAAGTGTTGCCGGCAGGGCATTGGCTATGCCACAGGACTCAGGAGAGGCAGCAGTGGGACGGGAGGGAAATTGGGGATGGATGTAGAAGATGAGGCTGCTGAGCTAGCGCTCATTATTATCTGAACCATGCTTATTTTTTCACTAGTATTTGAGGCAACTAGGAATTTGAATTCACTATATAAAATTCTACTCTCAAACTCTTCCTATTGCCCTCTGTTCCTTGTTTGTGTAAAAATGTGTTATGTGTGTGTGGTGCTAGGGCTGAAACGGCACTGCACATGCTAGGCAATTGCTCCACCACTGAGCTAAACCCCCAGTGTCTTCAGTTACAAATGCATTAAGTACCATACACACGTATCTTAAAGTACAATATATATATATATGCTATGAAGGTGAAGTTCATCATTGCCACCTGCTACCCCAGAAAACCACAGTACATCTTGAGAATCACTAGTGAGAAACACATCCACTTAAATCTTGGTGTTATATGGTCTAGGATACATTTACATCTTAGACTTCCGTTTTCTCTGCCGTAAAATCAAGGTACCCTTTCAACTGGTTAGTGTACAAACAATACAAAACTCCAACTAGCTTAACCAACCCTATTTTTATTTACTCTATAAAAGAAAAGGCCAGTGGCAAGGTGAGTTTCAGGGAAGGCTGTCATCAAACACACACAGACAAAGAGAGAGAGACCTCAGTGGGTGTGGTAGTTTGAATATATGTACCCCAATATATTCAGTGCTTTTTTTTTAGTTATAGTTTGCATCTGCAATCACCTTGCTAGAGGCAAGGTCACTGGGGGTCCCGGTCTTAAGGTGTGGTGATGGTTTGAGATTCCATTGTAAAGATATGCAAATGTGCCTAGCAGGAGTTCCTGAAGTGTGCTGTGTGACCTTTTGGCAGTAGTTTTGCTCTGTGTGCTGTGGTGGCTGGTTGGCTTTTGCTCTCTCTGCCTGGCCTTGTGAGAGCAGGCCGCTTCTTCTGCCATTATGGAACTTCCCCTGGACCTGTAAGCTTCAATAAATAATATCCCTTCCTCCATAACTGTGCCTGGTCTGGAAGTTCATCTCAGCGAACCTGAAGCTGTCTGCAACAGTGGGCCAAAATTTTTCCATTGCTGCAGTCATATACCACAGGGCCCCCTGACTCATGGTCTCTCCAGCCTCTACTCCTATGGTAGAAAATGATTTCAGAGCTTCTAGACATCACCAGTCTATACCTCTCCATCCAGGGAAGAGAGCTTCTTTCTCGGCTGTTCATACTCTTTCTTCTATTGGCCTGAATCATGTTATTCCCATCCATAAATACTCACTGTGGCCAGGGGCAGGGAGTGGACACAGGCTAGACACAAGTTACCCTGAATTGTTATCTGCTCAAACATCATCAAGAGGAGAGATTCCCCATAGGAAAGCCAAGCTGTGATGGAATTCACTATGTAAACCATGCTGGTCTCGAACTCCTGCCTCAGCCTTCCAAGTGCTGGGTGTGAATGCCAACACCCAACCTGAGTGCTTGAGTAGCCTTTATTATGAATAAATCTAATCCCTTGAAGTAATGTTTTGCTGTCGAGTTTTTTGTTTGTTTGTTTGTTTTTTTCTGTTTCTTTTGTTTTTTGTGTTTTGTTTGTTTTTTGATTTTTTTTTTTTTTTTTTTGAAGCCAGGTTTTGCTCTAGTTCCGGCTTTCTAGAACCCAGGTTGGCCTGGAACTCATAGCAATCTTCCTACCTCAGCTTCCAGAATTGCTGGGATTAAAGGTGGTTCTGTAATTGAGATTTTTTGTTTGTTTGTTTTTTCGGATTTTCAAAGTAAAGTTTCACTCTGGTCCAGGCTGACCTGGAATTAATTATGTAGTCTCAGGGTGGCCTCGAACTCATGGCAACCCTCCTACCTCTGCCTCCCGAGTGCTGGAATTAAAGGCGTGTGCCACCACTCTCAGCTTATAATTGAGATTTTAATTCAGTTTACAAATTAAACTTACATTTATTTGACAAAACTTTTATTGAATATACCAGAAGTTCAAATATAAGATGAACTTCAAACCACATGTCCTTACAAAACATCTCTTATGGGACTGGAGAGATTGCTTAGTGGTTAAGGTGCTTGCCAGCAAAACAAAAAGACCCAGGTTTGATTCCCTAGTACCCATGTAAGCCAGATGCACAAGGTAGTGCATGCAGCTGGAATTCCTGTGCAATGGCTAGAAGCCCTGGAGCACTCATTCTGTATCTGCCTCTTTCTCTCTCTCAAATAAATAAATAAAATATTTAAAAGCCATCTATTATGAACTCAGTATTTTGCAAAGTATTTTGACAAAAAAAAAAAACACCATATTTTGGGGAGATCATCTGAAAATAATTATATAATTGAAGTAAAGCTAAATTCCAAAAGTGCTGGGAGGAGGGCCATGTAGTTTAGTGGAGAATGCTAGGGGAGGTCTAATCTGAAGCTCTTGCCCTTAGATCTCTCTGGAAAATGGTGACTTGTGTGAGAAAGCCCAAGAGTATATAAAGTCAAAGCCGGGCGTGGTGGCGCACGCCTTTAATCCCAGCACTCGGGAGGCAGAGGTAGGAGGATCGCCATGAGTTCGAGGCCACTCTGAGACTACATAGTTAATTCCAGGTCAGCTGGACCAGAGTGAGACCCTACCTCGCAAAACTGAAAAAAAAAAAAAAAGAGTATATAAAGTCAGAATAGAAAATGGGGAGATGGTGTCTTTTAAGCTTGCCTTTATCGGTGGCTCAGGCATTATAAGAGGTCAAAGATAATAGGTCTTCAACAGATGAGTGACAGGAAGAAATTTGTTTTACTGAGAAGCAAGATATTAAATTCCCCTCTAAGGCTGAACAAACCATTTCCTGTCTTGTGCTTATGTAGCCATGAGTGACTTCATTAATACACCTGTCTTTCTGATCTTGACTCAGCCTGATTGCTGGGCTTTGAGAATGGTGAAGGGTCTGCTACCTCTTGAGCTGTGAAGGGAAGCCAGCTGTCAAAAGGAATGCCTTCCTGTGTTTCCTGTGTTTCTTCTGAGGAACAATGCGAATTGGAGAAAGATAACCTCCAGTGACAGGGTGACATAATGTGTTCATCCCAACCCAAAGAGGAATACTGCAGACTGAATAAAAGTCCCTCACTCAATAAAAGTCCCCATCAATAAAAGTTCCTCACTCAGCCTGGCTGTGTCTCCACCCTTTTTCTGTCCTTGCTACATTAGGTTAAGTTTGTCCTTCCACACTCAAGCTTGGGTTTCCCTTTTGTTCAAAAAGCCTCCCCCCAGGATATGATGGAGAGTGGAGCTGTGAAGGGGAAAGTGAGGGGGAAGGGAATTATCACGGCTTATTGTCTCTAATTACGGAAGTTGTCAATAATAAAAATAAAAAAGTCTCCCCACCCCAGCTGTGATAGGAATTTTGTTGTTGTTGTTTTGTTTTGTTTTGTTTTTCAAGGTAGGGTCTCATTCTAGCCCAGACCAACCTGGAATTCACTTTGTAGTCTCTGGGTGGCCTTGAACTTAATCCTCCTACTTCTACCTCCCGAGTGCTGGGATTAAAGGCGTGTGCCACCATACCCAGCAGGAAATATTTTTATTCTGTTTATTCTATTACTTCATGGAATGGCTAAATCATTTCTCTAGCTTATCGTTTTGTAAGTACAATCTCCTGAAGGGAAGAGCTAGCACTTGCTAGTCTTACTGTGGCCAGGCATTCCTTTGAGTGAGGGAGGAGTCCTTACTCACCAGGTTCCTCAGGGCTTTAACACCCCACCCCCTTTTCCCTCTCCCTTAGCTGGGAGTTAAGAGTTTGACTTACCTGAAAATATTTCCTATCAGTTCTTTAGAGGTCCCTGTTGCTTACAAGCCTGTGCAGCCTGTGGCACTTTAGGGGATGTACTGATGCAGGTGGTTGACTAAAATAAAGCAAGGAGCAAGACAAATGATAGGTAGGTAACTATTCAACTGAGATCTCAAAATATCCACGTAAACTGAAATTGTCCAGGAAGCTACCCTACCCAGAACCAGCTCAGTCTTCTCTTAACTCCCAGAGAACTCTAAGTATGGGTCTTAATGAACTTTATGTTGTTTGCATCTTATGATGTATTTGCATATGAACAAATATGTAAATATATTTCTATTTTAGTCTCTCCCTCCCTCCCTTTCTTCCTCCACCCTCTCCCTTTCTGGATCTTGCATCCTTACAAGTCAGGCTCTGTTGTGGTTTTCATGCTCCCCAGCCCATAGGTACTTAACAAGCAGCAACTGAATAAACTGAGACTACGTTAACTAAGGTAAAGATGAAAGTTAACATGCTGATTTAAAAAAGGCTGTCAAACCAGGGCGTGGTGGCGCACGCCTTTAATCCCAGCATTTAGGAGGCAGAGGTAAGCGCCCTAGGACATGGGTAACATTCTGCTCAATGTTTTACATTGCTCTATTCCAACATTTTGGTAACAGCAAAATACAGAGTTTTGTTTAAAGTTCAACTTGCTGCGTGGTTGCATGATAAAGGACTAGGGTTCACTACCAGAATGTAAGAAGGTTTATGATGACTGCTGAGTATTTGAATTTTCCCTGTCTAGTTTGTTTGTAGATGAATGGAATAAGCTTTGCAAAGTCAAGACAGATTTTTATCACATTACTTCACAGAAAATATTACTTAATGTAAATGGTCTTTCTAGAGCCTGTAAGTAATGATCTTTTATGTAAAAGGTCAGAAACAGTACCTACTTTTTCTTTAACTTGCTTATAATCACTAAAATATTCTTTTACATAAAACAATTTCAAAGATGTATATGCCAACTTAAAAAAAAAAAAAAAAAGAGAGAAACCATTGTTAGTTTTACTGTCCAGAAGAGCCACTGTTAACATTTTAGTTTACATTCTTTGTGGCATCCATGTGACTCTATAGATATAACACATGAAGGGATAGGGATGTGGTCCTGGATTCAACCCCAAGCACCAAAAAAATAAATAAATAAAAATCACACTTGTCTGGTGGTTAATAATGGTGAGTCTTGTTAACTTGATTGGATCTGGAATCAATGATAAGATGTGGCTCTGGGTGTGTCTGCGAGGGCATATGAACTGAGAGGAGAAGACCCTCACCCAGAATGGGCTGCATCTTCTAGTAGCAGCCCAGCTATAAAGAGAAAGCAGTGCTGCCTGCTTGCCTGTGGTTGCTCCTTGCTGGTGAGTGCGTCTACGCTGTTGCTGCCACCATTTGCTGACATCAGATTCCATGTTCTTCAGCCTTCTTTATTTAAATTCTTTTCATTTTATTTTATTTGTAAGCAGAGAGAGAGAGAGAGAGAGAGAGCACATCAGGGGCTCTAGCCACTGTAAATGAACTCCAGAGACATGCACCACTTTGTGTGTCTTGCTTTATGTGAGCACTGGAGAATCAAACTCAGATCATTACAGTTTGCAAGCAAGTGCCTTCACCATTGAGCCATCTCTCTAGCCCCTCAGCCTTCTTCTTAGCATTTTCCAAGAGGCCTCCAGACCTTTGGTGCCACATTGGGACTGCTGAGACATCCAGCTTTGTAGACTGAGCAGCTACTGTGTTCTCTACTTTTCCAGTGTGCAGATGGCCATCATTGGAATACCCAGCCCCTATTGTGTAAGCAGACCTAATAAACCCCGTGAATGAACAGCCACCTAAACTGGATTATGAGTTACCCTTTTGGAGGATGAAGCACCATGTTTAAGTTAGGGATTGCTGGAAATTATCTTCAACTATGTAGAATAAGAAACTGGAAAAACAGCCCACAGTGAGACAGAGACACAGAAAGATACAGATGAGCATCTTGCCAGCTTCCAAGTGTTTGTTTCCTATTCTTCTAAGGCCTGAAAGAACCTAACATTCCTTTGGGTATTTTGTTGTTGTAGTTGTTGTTTGTTTGTTTTGTTTTTTCCAGGTAGGCTCTCACTAGCCCAGACTGACCTGGAATTCACTATGTAGTCTCAGCGTGGCCTTGAACTCACAGTGATCCTCCTACTTCTGCCTCCCGAGTGTTGGGATTAAAGGCTTGTGCCACCACACCCGGCTTCTTTAGATTTTATAGATGGAGCAGATGTTGCAATAGGCTATGTCCCCACCCCAAATCAGGATCCAGATATATAACATCCTTCCCCTGAAAAACACACATGCAGCTGCTAGGAGTGTCCATTTGTCTATTGCTGTTGCTCACAGCAGAACCATTTCCCAGGACTTACTCCTGGACAGGGAGTCCACACCTTTTCCAGAGGCAGCCTACAGCTAATGACTTGTGGATAAGTAAGCACAAATGTTGACCCCTTGTCTCCATGGGAAACCGCTTCCGAGCGCTCATGGGATTGGCGGTGGAACTGGGTTTCATTGCATCCCACTTCAACTTTGCCCTTTGCCTAGTCCCACTTCCCTTGACTCTCACAGGCATTGATGGGAAGAGCTCTGCGCAGTCAACTTTCTGCCTGCAAATCTCTGTCACCATCTGTTTCCTGGAAGACTGACTTCAGACATGGGGTGTGGCAGGGCTGTGTAAATGTCTCACATAATTTATTTGCTCTTGTTTCCTTTCTAATATGGTTTATAATGTATCATAATAAATCACATCACCATTATTATCTAAGCTAGCACAAGCAGTTTCTTGTTTTCTGTAATGCAAATTGTTCTAATATTTTTGCTTGTGATAAATTTCTCAGAGTAAAATTGCTATTATACAAGAGTTAAACTTTTTTTTTTTTTGAGGAAGGGTCTCACTCTGGCCAACCTGGAACCCACTCTGTAGCTCCAACTAGCCTCGAACTCAGAGCCAACTTCCTACTTCAGCCTCCCCACTGTGGATATGAAAGGTGTGTGCCACCACATCCAGCTCAACAAAAACATTTTTAAGGCTTAATCTTTGTAGCCACATCATCCATCTAAAACATTTCATTAATTGAAATCATCAATATTGTGCTCACTTCAGCAGCACATACACTAAAATTGGAACAATACAGAGAAGATTAGCATGGCCCCTGTGCAAGGAAGACACACAAAATTCATGAAGAGTTCCATATTTAGAAAGATAAAGAAAAAAAGAAAAAGAAAAATGAAATTACCTATATATGAAAGTAACCATTTCCCAGATTCTTCCCAATAGTAGTATTTTCCTTTAAAAAAAAATTATGGGGCTGGAGAGATGGCTTAGCGGTTAAAGCACCTGCCTGCTAAGCCTAAGAACCTGGGTTCCAATCTCCAGGTCCCATGTTTAGCCAGATGCAAAAATAACGCAAGGGCGCAATGCCACACTTGCCCACAAGGGGGCACACCCATCTGGATTTCGTTCACAGTGGCTGAGAGGCTGCTGGCGTGACCATTCTCTATCTGTCTTCCTCTCCCTCTGACTCTCTCTCTCTCTCTGTGTCTCTCCAAAAAAAAAAAAAAATTATGGGCTAGAGAGATGGCTTAGCAGTTAAGGTGCTTGCCTGAAAAGCCTAAGGACCCAGGTTTGATTCACCAGTACCCACATAAGCCAGATGCACAAGGTGACGCTTGCATCTGGAGTTCATTTGCACTGGCAAGAGGCCCTGGTGTGCCCACTCTCCCTCTGTCTCTATGTACCTCCTTCTCTGTCTCTCTAATAATAAATAAATAAATACGAAATTCTTTAAAAAATAAAACATCACATTCAACAAAAGCCTGTTGCCTACTATATGCCTGGTTGTATACTAAGGGCTGGGGCTAAGTCCATGGCCTTGTGGAGCTTGCATTTAAGTAAGACAAAGACAAGAAACAATATGTATATTAGCCAACTTCCCATCACTAGAACAAATACCAGACATAATCAACTTAGAAAGAAAACTAAAGCCGGGCGTGGTGGCGCACGCCTTTAATCCCAGCACTCGGGAGGCAGAGGTAGGAGAATCGCCGTGAGTTCAAGGCCACCCTGAGACTTCATAGTTAATTCCAGGTCAGCCTGAGCTAAAGTGAGACCCTACCTCGAAAAACCAAAAAAAATAAAATAAAATAAAATAAAATAAAAAAAATAGAAAGAAAACTATTTTTTAACTTAATTAATTCATTCATTTATTTTTAGAGAGAAAGAGAATTGGCATGCCAGGGACTCAGGCACTGCAATCAAACTGCAGATGCTTGCACTGCCTAGTGGGCATGTGTGACCTTGCACTTGCCTCACCTTTGCATCTGGCTTAAGATCTGGAGAGTTGAACATGGGTCCTTAGGCTTCACAGGTAAGTGCCTTAACCACTAAGCCATCTCTCCAACCCAAGAAAACTATTTTAGCTCATAGTTTTGGAGATTCTAGAGCATGACTAGTTGACCCATCATGTCACAAGAATGTATGGCAAAGCAAAACCACTTATGAGGCTGGAGAGAGCTTAGGCAGTAAAGGGCTTGCCCTGCAAGCTTGAGGGCCTAACTTCAATACTCAGTGCCCACATAAATGTCAGCATTATGGGTAAGAAGTGAGGACAAGGAGAGCATCAGGGTCCCACCATATTCTTCTACCTTCCACTAGACTCACTTCCCAATAGCACCACCCTGGAAAGCAGCCCATAACAGGTGGGCTTGGAGGGACAGAAGCTAGTTGTGTTTCATGCCAGAAGGTGGCAAGTGCTATGAAGGCACGTGACCCAAGGGAGCAGACAGTGCAGGGCCTGAAGGTATCTTCTCATCCAAGGCTGGAAGCCAGTAAAGGATCAAGACATGAGAATATCTAGGGAAGGCCCAAATTCTAGAGGCTGGAACACACCTGTGTGTTCAAACTACATCACTGGAGGAGGGAGCCATGGGGAAGGAGGCGGCCAGGTTAGCAAGGTCTGTGGCTTTCTCTAGCTGTGATAGAGTGCCACTGACAGGATTCGGAGAGAGTGCCATAGTACCATGTATGATTTCAAAGATGCCCCTTAGCTGCGTTAAGGGGCTAGGGAAATAGCTCAGTCAGTAAAGCGCCTGTCCTACGAGCATGAGGACCTTAGGTTCAATATTCAGTATCTGCGCAAATGCCAGATGTGGTGGCATGTATCTGTTACCACAGTGCTAGGAAGGTGGAGATAGCAGGATTGTTGGAGCTCGCTGGCCAGCTATTATAACCTAATTGATGATTCCCAGGCCAATGAGAGACCCTATTCTGAAAAGGTTTAAACAGAGTACCTGAGAAGAGCACCCAAGTTTGTCCTTTGGCCTCCACACACATGCACACACATGTCCATAATCAGCCTCACATCACACATACATACACAGAGTGAGTGAGTGAGAGAGAGAGAAGGTAAATCTTTACCTATATGCTTGACCACAGCAGCATTTCATTGTTTATTCTGCATTTGAACGTTTATAAATGCATACACATTATCTATCTATCTATCTATCTACATATATTTCTTCTATTGAGATGATTTCTTTTTTATTATTTATTTATTTGAGAGAGAGTGAATGAATGTGCCAGGGCCTCCAGCCACTATAAACGAACTCCAGATGTATGCGCCCCCTTGTGCATCTGGCTTACGTGGGTCTTGGGGAATTGAACTGGGATCCTTAGGCTTCACAAGCAAACACCTTAACCACTAAGCCATTTCTCCAGCCTGAGATGATTTCTTTATTAGAATATTATTTACTTTTTCTTATGTAATCTCTGTGATAGAGAATGTAGCTCTTTGTCATATGTAAGTAGTTCAATATATAAAGTTCTTTTTTAAAATATTTTATTTGGGCTGGAGAGATGGCTTAGCAGTTAAGGCATTTGCCTGTGAAGCCAAAGAACCCAGGTTCAATTCCCCAGGACCCACATAAGCCAGATGCACAAGGGGCACATGCATCTGAAGTTCATTTGTAGTGGCTACAGGCCCTGGTGTGCCCATTCTCTCTCTGTCTGTCTCCTCTCTCTCTCTCTCTCTCTCTCTGCTTGCAAATAAATAAATAAATAATTAAAAATTTATTTTAAAAATATATTTTATTTATTTATTTGAGAGAAAGAGGCAGATAGAGAAAGAGAGAATGGGCATGTCAGGGCCTCTAGCCACTGCAAACGAAATCCAGATGTATGTGCCACCTTGTGCATCTGGCTTATGTGGGTACTGGGAATCAAACCTGGGTTATTAGGCTTTGCAGGCAAGCGCCTTAACCGCTAAACCATCTTTCCAGACCAAGTTCTTTTAATTTAATGCTGTTTGTGCAATTTTTTGGGTGAATTTTTAAAAATTTTTATGAAGATACCTTTTTTTGGGGGGGTATTTTCGAGGAAGGGTCTCACTCTAGTTCAGGCTGACCTAGAATTCACTATGTAGTCTCAGGCTGGCCTCAAACTCACCATGATCCTCCTACCTCTGCCTCCCAAGTGCCAGGATTAAAGGCGTGCGCCACCACGCCCAGCTTGAAGTTTCCTTTTTAAACTTCCTTCAGAGATCTGTTTAGATTAGAACACAAAGTATTTTGCTAATATAATTGTTTCAGTCTAGACTTTTATTTTCTTTGTAAGCAATAAAAGTTGGTTTACTTTAAGGGGAATTCCTTATGATGTGTGAGATTCAAATGGCAACCCAGATGTAGGAGACTTAGCCCAGGGACGTGAGATACTTGAAGGAGAACCCGCAACCTTGCCTAGGAGTGGAGCATTCTTGTTCTCCATCTCTCAGAACTTGCCTGTCCCTTTCTCTCTGCTTTAACTAAGCTTCATTCTTCTCTCCTCCTAGTGGATAAGTGCTCTATGTTTACACTGCCCCAATGTGGCTATTTCAGTTCTCATACCACTGACAAGCTAGCTAACTTCTCCTGGCCCAACTTCAGTTTGTGGAGAAGTGGAATATGAGTATTAGGAGTTCCTCTTGAAAAAGGTTATCGTGCTGGACATGATGGTGCCTGCCTGTAATACCAGCACTTGGGAGGTGGAGGCAGGAGGATCAGGAACTTAAGGCCAGCCTTGGTATTTCAGGAAGCTTTTCCCCTGAGGAGACCCAAAACACACGTCTTCACCCCAAATAGACCTTCAGTTGGCAGACCAAAATACAGTTGCATCAATACCAGTTCTGGGAACAAATAGGTTTATGGGAGTTACTTAGAGAGCATGGAGAGGGGTTACTTATAGGAACATGGCACCCACAAAACAACCAATTTGATGGGGCTCCTTGTATCAAGAATACTCCTTGAGGGTTGGAGGGATGGCTCAGCAGTTAAAGTGCTTGCCTGCAAAGCCCAACAACCGGAGTTCGATTCCCCAGTATCTGTGTAAAGGCAGATGCACAAAGTTGTGCATGCATCTGGAGTTCATTCACAGTGGCTAGAGGCCTTGGTGTACCCATTCTCTCTGCCTCTCTTCTCCCTATCTCTCTCTGCTTACAAGTAAATAAATAAAACGCGTTTGTTTTTTTTTAAATACTCCTTGGGTGCTCTTCCCTCAGCCTCAGAATCATGGCTTGCCTACTGAGCATGGGGACCCCAGAGCAGCCACAACACCCAGAAGTCTCATCCCACCGTGAACAATGACTTGCCAAGACGGCTTCAAGGAGAGCCTCGTCCCTGTACGGAAGTAGGGAGACCACAAGGTTGTACTTCAGTGGAGAAGAGGGGTTCCTATGTCAGGAATACCCTCAAGGCTGCTCCTCCCTCTTGGTCTTGGGGTGAGGGCTTATTTACAGAACACGGAGATCCTAAAACAGCACTCCAAATGGGGCTCATAATATTGGGATTACCCGTACAGATGCTCCTTGCTCGGTATCTGGGTGAAGGCTTACTTAACAGAGGATGCAGACGCCAAAGAAATACCTGGATGGAGCTCTATACGTCTTCCCTGAGTCTCAGGGTGAGGGCTATGCTGGGATTGCCCTGCTGAGGCTCTTCCCTTGTTGAGGGCTAACAAAAAGCGACTCCAAGCCGGGCAAGGTGGCACACGCCTTTAATCCCAGCACTGTGAGTTCGAGGCCACCCTGAGACTACATAGTGCGTTCCAGGTCAGTATGAGCTAGAGTGAGACCCTACCTCAAAAAACAAAAACAAAAAAAAAAAAAAAAAAAAAAAAAAAAAAAAAAAAAGCCACTCCAAAAAGGGCACGTTAATGGAGCTCTCTACATCGGGCTTACCTTCTGTGGATGCTCCTCCCTCAGTCCTGGGGTGAAAGCTTACTCCCAGAGCAGGAGACCCCCAAAGCAGCACTTCGGTGGGGCTCACTGTTGGGAATATGTTCCGACGGTTCTTCCATCAGCCTCAAGTGAGGGTTCACTTACAGAGCATGGAGCTCTCTCTCTCTCTCTCTCTCTCTCTCTCTCTATTGGCACTGTCCAGGGGATGCTCTTCCCTCAGTCTCGGGGTGAGGGCTTTACTTCCAGAGCTGGAGATCCCAAAGTGGCACTTTCCCACATACTCCTCCCTCAGTTTGGGGGGTGAGAGTTTACGGAGGGGTTACAGAGCATTGGGACTCCAAGGAAACCACCTTGATGGAGCTCATTGTTTCTTGATCTTTTTTTATTTTTATTGGTTTGAGAGAGAGAGAGGAAGGGGCAGATAGATAGATAGAGAGAGAGAGAGAGAGAGAGAGATGGGCATGCCAGGGCTTCCAGCCACTGCAGAACTCCAGAGGCATGTGACACCTTGTGCTTCTGGCTTACATAGGTACTGGGGAATCGAACCTGGGTCCTTTGGCCTTGCGGGCAAACACCTTAACCACTAAGCCATCTCTCCAGCCCTGTTTCTTGATCTTTTGCTCTCTGTATACTGTATCTTCCCCTGAGGTGATGGGAGCTCCTGTGTCATTGAGTGCAGCTGGTACAGGGTGGCCTTAGATCTCATGTGGGGCTGATGACCCTCCTCACACCTTCTCTCATGAGTTGTTTTAATTTTATTATTTGAGACAGAGAGGCAGATTGGGAGAGAGAGGAAGCAGAGACAGAATGTGCATACCAGGGCCTCTGGCCACTGCAAATGAACTCCAGATATACGGGCCACCTTGTGCAGTTGGCTTACATGGGTACTGGGGACTGGGGACTGGAAACCGGGTCCTCAGGCTTCACAGACAACTGCCTTAACTGCTAAGACATCTCTCCACCCCCAGCTGCTTTTAATAAAAGCTAGCACAGTTTTTTTGTTTCTTTGTTTGTTTTACTGCTTTTAATGCAGAGGAATTTTGCCATACAACAGTTGGCTACATAGGGAGTTTGAGGTCAGCCTTGTTATATGAAACCCTGTCTTAAAAAATGAAACCAATATGATGGAGAGTGAAGTTTCAAAGGGGCATGTCGGGGGAGGGGGGGAAGTATCATGGGATATTGTCTACAATTAAGGAAGTTGTCAATAAAAAATAAATTAATTTTTAAAAATGAAACCAAACCAAAAGGCTAGTCTTCAAGGGTAAGAACGAGGGACATAAATTGAGCATATACCACATTTGACTGGGTGTGGTGGCTCGTGCCTATAATCCCAGCATTCAAGATTCTGAGGTTGGAGGATGACATCTCTATGAGTTCAAGGCCAGCCTAGGCTAGAGTGAGATCCTCCCTCAAAAGACTGAACAAAGCTGCATGTGGTGGTGCATGCCTTTAATCCCAGCACTGGGGAGGCAGAGGTGGGAGGATCACCATGAGTTCAAGGCCATCCTGAGACTACATAGTGAATTCCAGGTCAGCCTGGACTAGAGGGAAACCCTACCTCAAAAAACAAACAAACAAAAGCCGGGAGTGGTGGCACAATGCTTTTAACCCCAGCACTCGAGAGGCAGAGGTAGAATTGCCGTGAGTTCGAGGCCACCCTGAGACTACATAGTTCCAGGTCAGCCTGGGCCAGAGTGAGACCCTACCTCAAAAAGCAAAAAAAAAAAAAAAAAAAAAACAAACAAACAAAAATAACAACAACAATAATAATCACTTTATCATTTATGCTTTATTCTCATACTTTTATGCTTTTTAAACTTTACATAAATCTATAATTTTTGTAAGATATATTTTAAAACACTTTATTTTATTGCAAAAGGTTAGCCAGTTGTCCCAAATACTTGACATTAAAAAATGATGAATTTGTGGCCAAATTATTGTTGAAATGAACTAGTTGTCTTCTTTCTTTCTTTCTTTAAAATATATTTTTTTTATTTATTTGAGATAGACACAGAGAGAAAGAGAGAGAGAACGGACACACCAGGGCCTTCAGCCACTGCAAACACACTCCAGATGCATACACCACCTTGTGCATCTGGCTTACATGGGTCCTGGGGAATTGAACCAGGGTCCACTGGCTTTGCAGGCAAGTGCCTTAACCACTAAGCCATCTTCTCCAGCCCCTTTCTTTCTTTCTTTCTTTCTTTCTTTTTTTCTTTTTTTTTTTTTTTTTTTAGGTAGGGTCTCACTACTCTAGCTCAGGCTGACCTGGAATTCACTATGTAGTCTCAGGGTAGCCTTGAACTCACAATGATCCTCCTACCTCTGCCTCCCAAGTGCTGGGATTAAAGGTGTGCGCCACCACATCCAGCTGTCTTATTTCTTTTTAACAAAAATTTATTTGGGGCTGGATAGATGGCTTAACAGTTAAGCCACTTACCTGCAAAGCCAAAGGACCTTGGTTTGAATCCCCAGGACCCACATAAGCCAGATGCACGAGGTGGCACATACATCTGGAGTTCGTTTGCAGTGGCTGGAAGCCCTGGCGTGCCCATGCTCACTCTCTTTCTCTCCCTCTCTCTCTCTCTCTCAAATAAATAAATAAAAATAACATATTTTAAAAAATTAAAAATGTATTTGTTTGGGCTGGAGAGATGGCTTAGTGGATAAGGCACTTGCCTTCGAAGCCTAAGGATCCAGGTTTGATTCCTCAGAACCCACTTAAGCCAGACACACATGGTAGCACATGCATGTGAACTTTGTTTGCAGTGGCTGGAAGCTTTGGTGTGCCCATTCTCTCTCTGTGTGTGTCTCTCTCTCTCTCTCATAAATAAATAAATAAATAAAAATAAAAAATTGTTTACTTGGGTGTGTGTGTGTGCCCACATGTGCTGTGCACAACAGGGTCTCTTGCCACTGCAAATTCACATTAGGCACTTGTGCCACTTTTTGGGATTAGCTTTTTGTGGATAGCTGGGGAATTGAACCTATGCCAATTTGCTTTAGCCAACAAGCACTTTAAACCTCCTTGCCATCTCCCCAGGCCCACGTGTCTTTCTTCTTAGGTTGTTAAAAAATACTTTGACAATTGTTTGTATTTAAATAATACTTGTCTGATAGTCATAAGTTCTTCTTGGTTGTATGTTTTGTTATACCTTGGAAAAATTTCATTTGAAAGAAGAGATAAACAGACCAAAGGATAGAATGAGTTGCACCTGGTTGCTCTACCTAATGGCTTATCAAGGCAGAGAGAGGGGCTGGGGAAATGGCTCAGCAGTTAAAGGCGCTGGCTTACAAAGCCTGTTGGCACAAGTTCAATTCTCCAGTGCTCACATAAAGCCAGACATACAAAGTGGTAC
This sequence comes from Orientallactaga sibirica, assembly GCA_036365145.1. Taxonomy (NCBI): domain Eukaryota; kingdom Metazoa; phylum Chordata; class Mammalia; order Rodentia; family Dipodidae; genus Orientallactaga; species Orientallactaga sibirica. The sequence goes on along the minus strand of JAEOAD010000004.1, from coordinate 42,091,102 downwards.
ATTTGTCTAGAGTTTGTTTGCAGCATTGAGGAGACCCTGGCGTGCTAATACAGGCTCTATTACTCTCTGTCTCTCTCTCTCTCAAATAATAAATAAATATTTTTTGCTTTGTTTTCAAGGTAGGGTCTTACTCTAGTTCAGGCTGCCTGGAATTCACTCTGTAGTCTCAGGGTGGCCTTGAACTCACAGTGATCCTCCTACCTCTGCTTCCTAAGTGTTAGGTTAGCACAAGACCTCCTTGTCCACTCTTCCTGCTGCTTGACTAATAAAGCTTTCCCAAGTTGAAAAAAAAAAAAAAAAGAAGAAGAAAAAGAAGTCCCTGTCCAGACCTTGATGAAGGGGCAGCTGTTGGTCAACAGGAAGGAACTTCCAACTGTAGGGTGAATAAATTCTGGGTTTTTAAAGTATAGCATGGGTGGTGGTGTGTTTGATTATGGTAATCATTACACTGTATATGTATCTTAAGTCATCACACCATACATGTTGTGGTAGTTTGAATAGATGTCCTCCTATATATTCAGTGTTTTATTAGTTTGTACTTTACATCTGCAGCCACCTGGCTAGAGGCAGTGTCACTGGGCGGATCTTAAGGTGTGGTGGTGGGTTTGAGATTCCAATCTAAAGATATACAAAGTGTGCCTAGCTGGAGTTCTGGAAGTGTGCTGTGTGGCTTTTGGGCTTGTGACTTCTCTCTGTCTCTCTCTCTCTTTCTGTCTGGTCCTGTAAGAGCAGGCCAGCTTCTTCTGCCATTATGGAACTTCCCCTGGATCTGTAAGCTTCAATAAACATCCCTTCCTCCATAGCTGTGCCTGGTCTGGAAGTTCATCTCAGTGAACCTGAAACGGTTTGTTACACATGTCAAGTATGTCAATGTTTCTCAACAAAGTATTGTTAAAAATCATCTATAAAGTTTTAAAAAGAGAGGTTTCTTATCCCTTCCAAAATAAATGATGAAAAAGAGAAAAGAAAGACAAAAGAAGAAAGAAAGAAAACTGATTTCAGAGAGGCATTATCCTGTATCTTTTCTTCTATGGGAAAGAAATATCTCAAAACTGGATAGCACACAGAGATCGTTGAAGAAGCAGAAACCATCCCAACAAATAAAAACTATTAAGATTATTATTAGTATTTGTTTTTTAGGGGCTGTCATTGCCCATTATAATAACTTATAGGTAATTAATTATGGCTTTTTTTTTTTTTTTTTGAGGTAGGGTCTCACTCTGGCCCAGGCTGACCTGGAATTCACTATGTAGTCTCAGGGTGGCCTCGAACTCACAGTGATCCTCTTACCTTTGCCTCCTGAGTGCTGGGATTATGTAGCATCTAATTAAAAGAGCATGTCTTAAGTATACCCTTGGTAAAGAGAGCCTTTTTAAAATAATGGGGTGCAGGCCTTCCTGAATGATATCCAAATCCACTATAGCTGAACTACATCCCTATTTCCTGATTTATGAAAGGCAGACTTTCCCTCATCTTTTAATGGTAACCACCCTCACCCACACACCACATCCTTTATCACATCTTTGTAGATCCTGTTGTCTCTAAACCAAAACCTATTCCTCTTCTACTTTGGGTATATGAGCCAATAAGTCCTTTGAGATCCAATCATGTTTCTGGCAGTATGAACTGAAATCATCCTGTGCCTACCCTTCGTCCCACTGTTGGTCTTAGCTGGTGTGTACTCACTGATGTGTGGCATAAAAGTGGACTTTTTTTTTCAACAATCAGGAATGCATCAGGATTTCACACATGCCAGGCAAGCACTCTACCTTTGAATTATATCCCCAGCTCCAAAGCCAACCTCTTAAAAATAAAAGATGACTTTATCAAATCTCTGATGACAGAAAACCAGAACAGTTGCATGGAGAGGCAGGTGGCCAAGAACACCTCTTTTGGAATAGGTTGCCCGGGTTTGAATCCTAGCTCCTCCGTTCATCACTGTTACTGAGTTAACGTCTCTGCCTCAGCCTCTCTAACCATAAATTAATGGCTGGTAATAGAACCAACCTCAAAAGTCATAAGGATTAAATGAGTGAATTACCAAAAAGTGCTTAGTGCCTGGTACATGCAAGTGGGTTTCTTTTTCTTTTCTTTTCTTTCTTTCTTTTTTTTTTTTTTTTTTTTTTTTTTTTTTGGTTTGGGATTTAGATTGGTTTCATGCTATTAATTTTTTTGGATGATGGAGTTGACATGGAAAAAAGACCTTGCTATACTGTCATGGAATGTTGTGCTGAACCTGTTATTCAGATACTAGATGAAGTGTCTAGTACCTTTCCTGAGACGCAGCTTTTAGCGTTTTGCTGTTTTACAGGACTTCACTTTACAGGACTATAGCTGACAGAGGAGGGAAATGACTTCCTCTCTCTGTTAGTTTGTTCTCTTTATTAGTTTGTTTTTCAGACTGGGTCTCTTGAAGCCCAGTTTGGTCTCAAATTCACTTTGTATCCAAGTGATGACTTTGAACTCCTGGTTTATTTATTTTTTGGCTCCACCTCCCAAGTGCTGGCATTATAGGTGTGTACCTCCATGCCCAGTTCACTCTACTTTGTGCTTTTAAAGGCCCAGATGGACAGAAGGCCTGGTACAGACTTCAGCTGGCTGGGAGGACACTTTTTTTCTAGTACTGTAGCAGTGGATGATGGACAGCACCGCCCCCAAAGCCCCAGACCCAAGAGGGCAAGAGTGAGGCAAAGCTGGCAACAGGGGCATATAAACAAGGAATCCTAGGTGGAGACGGGCAGAATACGCAGACTGCTGGTTCATTGCACATTCTGGAAATACATGACTCACTGTTGTTGTAGTAACTATTTTTCCCTTGAAATTCTTGTTTAGATTTAAAGGAGGATAAACAAACACTTGACCAATGAGTTGCAATGCTTAAAAAGTAGACCACTGCCACAGAAGGTTCTGGAAGAAGTGTTGTGCCTGCTGCTGTGTGATGTAAGATGTAGCGTTACAAAATCAGTTTTCATTGGTCACTTCAAAGGAGGCACAGAAGGCAGACTCGACAGTGTGAACGCTATGCTGCCATGTTTTCTTGAGAAAGAGTTGCCAGACTGTTTGCTCACAGAATAATAACTGGCTAAACACGCTGAGCAGACGCAAAGAAATTAAAATGGAGTAGAGATGGCTTAGTGGTTAAGGCGCTTGCCTGTGAAGCCTAAGCACCCAGGTTCAATTCCCCAGAACCCACATAAACCAGATGCATAAGGTGGCACATGCACATGACTGGAGTTCGTTTGCAGTGGCTGGAGGAACTGTCACACCCATTCTCTGTCTCTCTTTCTCTCTCTCAAATTAAATATATATATATGGTTTGTTTGTTTGTTTTTCAAGGTAGGGTCTCACTCACTGTAGCTCAGGCTGACCTGGAATTCACTATGTAGTCTCAGGGTGGCCTCAAACTCATAGCAATTCTCCTACCTCTGCCTTCCAAGTGCTGGGATTAAAGGCATGTGCCACCATGCTGGGCTAAATTATATTTTTTAAAACTTTTTTTATTTATCTGCAAGCAGAGAGAGAGAAAGAATGGGTGCACCAGGGCCTCCAGCTGCTGCAAATGAACTCCAAGTGCATGTACCACTTTATGCATCTAGCTTACGTGGGTTCTTGGGAATCATACTCAGGTCATTAGGCTTTGCATGAAAGTGTCTAAACTGTTGAGCCATCTCTCCAACCCAATAAAATATATTTTTTCTTTTTTTTCCAATAAAATATTATTTTAAAAATAAAAATAAATAAAATGGAGCAGAGGGGTCAGGATTACTCTGTTATTTTTTTTACTCCACATTGAAACTGGTTCTCTCTCTCTTTTCCATCATATTAGGGATCAAACCTTGCTAGACAAGTGTTCTGCTGCTAAGCTTGCTCACTCTTTCTTTCTTTCTTTCTTTCTTTCTTTCTTTCTTTCTTCTTTCTTTCTTTCTCTCTTTCTCCATCTTCCTTCCTTTCTTCCCTTTTCAAAAGTTCATGCTCAAAGTCTGGAGAGATGGCTCAGCACTTAAAGGCTTTTGTTTGCAAAGTCTGATGGCACTGTTTCAGTTCTCCAGTACCCACATAAAGCCATTTGCTCAAAGTGGCCCATGCATCAGGAGTTTGTTTGCAGGGGCAAGAGGCCTTGGCATGTCCATTCTCTTTCTTCTCTTGCTCTCTTGCAACTAAATAAATAAATATTTTTAAAAATTCATACTTAAATACTGTCCCACTTCCATGGCTTTTTTCCCCTGAGACAGTCTCATGTAGCCCAGGCTGGCCTTGAACTCTCTATGTAGCTAACAATAACCTTGAACTTCAAATTCTCTTGCCTCCACCTCCACATGTTTGGCTCACAGGCATGCACCACCACACCCAGTTTATGCTACACTAGAAATAAGACTCAGGGCTTTGTGCATGCTAGGAAAGCATTCTACCAGCTGAGACATACCTTAAGCACCCATGCTGCTTTTGCTAAGAAAAAGGAAAAAGGAAGATAGTATAGTAATGTAAGAGCCAAAGGAAGAGTAAGACTCCTTACAAAGTACTCCTCCAGACACAAAATGGCCTGGATATCCATGACCTCACAGTGCCTGACACACCTACACAAGACCATCATAATAGGAGGAAAAGATCATGACATCAAACTGAAAAGAGAGACTGATTGAGAAGGGGAGGGGATATGATGGAGAGTGAAGTTTCAAAGGGGAAAGTGGGGAGAGGGAGGGAAGTACCATGCGATATTGTCTACAATTAAAGAAGTTGTCAATAAAAATAAATAAATTAAAAAACATAGTATAGTAAATGACTTGTTTACATTTATTTATTTGAGGGGGCAGGTAGAGAAAGAGAGAGAATGGGCACACCAGGGCCTATGGCCACTACAAATGAACTCCAGACACACGTGCCACCTTGTGCATCTGACTGTACATGGATACTGGGAAATTGAACCTGGGTCCTTTGGCTTTGCAGGCAAGCACCTTAACTGCTAAGCCATCCCTCCAGCCTATAAATGACTTTTGTTTAAACATCTATCGATATGTTGTAAGTAGCAGTGAAAAACAGCCCATGGATATTTTTGTATGAATGTATCAAAATTTGTAGTAAAAAAAGTGTAAGCATCCTGTAATACAGAAATTCTTATGTAAATGCAGCTTGTGGCCAAATAGAGGTAGCCAGAAAAGTCAGTCACTTGGGAAATTTGTTTTGTTTTGATATTTATGATTTTAAAAGCAATATATTATGACAAGAAAATTATTAAGCTTTTTACGGTCACCAAAATAAATATAGAGCAAGATTCTCACATATTGGGTGATCACTTTATTTTTTTATTTTTTATTTTATTATTTTTTTTGGTTTTTCGAGGTAGGGTTTCCTTCTAGCCCAGGCTGACTGGAATTCACTATGTAATCTCAGAGTGGCCTTGAACTCACGGTGATCCTCCTACCTCTGCCTTCTTGATCTCTGCCTGGCTTGATCACTTTATTTTATTTTGTTTTTATTTTTTATTTTTTTTTAATTTTTATTTATTTATTTGAGAGAGAGAGATGAGTGCAGACAGAGGAATAGGCCCTTTTTCTAGGTAGAGAGAGAAAAAGACAGTGGGCCATGCCAGGGCCTCCAGCCACTCCATGCAACTTGGATGGCCATTTTGCTAGTAGTAGAGGCAGTGTTAAAGAGTTCTCCAGATGTGTGGCCCCCCCTGTGCATCAGGATTATACATATTACACACTGGGTCCTGGAGAATCGAACTAGCCTTGAACCTGGTGGGGTCCTTAGGCTTCAAAACTGCAACATATACTGTATTTAACTGCTAAGCCATCTCTCCAGCCCTGTTTTTATTTTTTTCATTTATTTATTTTTTTAGAGGTGTCTCACTCTGGCCCAGGCTGACCTGAAATTAACTGTGTAGTCTCAGGGTGGTTTAGCTGTTAAAGTGCATGCCTGTGAAACTGCCTGTGAAGGACCCAGGTTTGATTCTCCAAGTCCCACGGATGCAATCCTCCATGTGTCTGGAGTTTGTTGCTCTGAGGCCTCTCACTTTATTTATTGCTGGGATTCAAGTCCAGGCTGACCTGGAATTCACTCTGTAGTTTCCAGGTGGCCTCGAACTCACAGCAATCCACCACTCCCAGCTTCCATTCTCACTCTTTCTCTATCTCTCTCATAAATAAATGAAAATAAAATACTTTTTAAAAATAAATAAATAGGGCTGGAGAGCTGGCTTAGTGGTTAAGGTGCCTGCCTGTGAAGCCTAAGGACCCAGGTTTGATTCTCCAGGTCCCATATAAGCCACATGGACATGGTGGTACAATCATCTGGAGTTCGTTTGCAGTGGCTAGAGGCCCTGGCACACCCATTTTCATTCTTTCTCAAATAAATAAATAAATAAAAATCTTTAAAAATAATAATTACAAGAAGGTTGATTGGAGCTCACCTTGCCTCTTGGATGAAAGTGATCAGACCCAAGGCCCTTAGCCACCACAGCAGCAGCATTTCCTCTGTCCCCAGTGATTACCCACCTGCCATAGTGAATTGAGCATAGTATAGAATTCTGTGTACTGACGGTCAGATGGGTCTGTCTGCAGCACTCCCAAAGGGATTTACTGATGCTGTTTAAGCAATGACCTCAACTGGTTTGACATCATCCTGACTGTATCTACAAACTGTGGGGCACAGCCACTGGAGGCCCTGATATCACGTCAAACTATGGGCAGGCGGGTGGAAATGCTGGTCTCTGAAGCTGGAGAAGGGAATCCTGAGGAATTTAGGAGGAAGAGATGAACCTAAACTGACCAGACCAGCACACACAAATCTTGGGCAAGACAGAACTATGGTCAATGTCTTATTGGTCAATGATCATGAGAGCCACAAGCAATGACAGCAAACCTGCTGGGCAACTTTGTCCTCTGCTAATGTGGCCCACTGAGGAGGGGATGAGAGAGAGAATGGGGTGGTGATAGGAAGGGGCAGGGAATATAGAGCTCTGTGGAGAATTTTTGCCTAGTGTGTGTAAGACCCTGGGTTCAATCCTTAGTACCACAGAATGGAAGGAAAGAAGGGAAGGAAGAAGGGAGGGAGGGAGAGAAGGAAGGAAAGAAGTGATTCACAACAGGTCTAAACCTGCAGGTGGGTCCAACCTATATAGCCTGGGGTGATTAATGCAACTTACTTAAAACACTGAGGAGCTGGAGAGATGGCTTAGCGGTTAAGGCGCCTGCCTGCTAAGCCTAAGAACCCGGTTCCAATCTCCAGGTCCCAAGTTTAGCCAGATGCAAAGTGACGCAAGGGCGCAATGCCGCACTTGACCACAAGGGGCGCACACATCTGGATTTTGTGGGCAGTAGCTAAGAGGCTGCTGGCACGCCCATCTCTGTCTCCCTCTCCCTCTGTCTGTCTTTCTCTGTGTCTCTCTCCAAAAATAAATAAAATAAAAAATAAAATTAAATTAAAAACACTGAGACTTTTTTTTTTTTTGGTAACTCAGTTGCACAGTACTCAAAGGTGAAAACATCACAAAGGGAGGGTCCTGGAGGGAGGCAGTTCTAGCAGGTGTCTGATCACCGCCTGGGCTGAAAGGGTAAAGCGCCCTAAGGACCGTGGTGGCAATTGCGTTAGCAAGCCTCAGAACCACAGAAAATTTCCACCTGAGCTGAGGGTCTCCTGTGTCCTTATAAATGAAAACCATGCTCACTAAGCTTCCTGAAGGCTCCCATCTTGACCAAGAAATGCCTTCTCCGTGAACCACTCTCCCATTGTCTTTCAGAGACCTGACTTGGGCTTGGTGCCTTGGGCTCGTGTCGCTAATGGGCACACTGCTGGTAATATCAGCCACGTACAGTGAACACAGTGAAAGGAAAACTGCACCAGCAGGTGGACCCAGACGCCAAACTATATCACTCAGGTCCTGTGCCTGGCAGCAACTCCCAGCCAGGTAGGAAGTCCTCGAAGTTTCTCTGGCTTTGCCAAGACCTTCTGAGTTAAGGGAAATGTGTTTTCTTTAAGGGCTCCCTACAAGGTATTTCCAGCAGCACCCTGCCCAGCAGTGTAAACAAACTTGAACCGTTTCTGTTCCTGTCTGTCTCAGCCAGGGGCACTTCATCTTCAGGCCGCTCCAGGCTGGGAAGCAGTCCAGGTGTTTGGGGGGCAGCCCCCATTCGGTTTATCTCTGCTACTCATGTCACCGGTTTCCTATGATGGATGCTTGTGGGGTTCTCTGGCTATCAGCATGCAAATGTGAGTTCTTTGTTGGGTGAGCCTTGGCGCAGTCTTTCTCCTTCCCACTGTAGAATCTAAAAGCGACAGAGAACTCTTTCTCCGATGCTGGGGAGTCACATGGCCGCTTGGGACCCAAGGCCCAGCCAATCAGATGCTGTCACTGTGACTCTAATGTTTGAGCAATAATGCAAAAATGAGGTGATGTGAAGAAATTATTCACAGGGTCAACAGTGGAGAGTCTGGTTGTGGGAGAGTGTGTCAGGGGAAGGAGAACTATAGTTATCATTGCCTTGGATTACAACTCTTGGAACTTTCTAGAATGTCTCAGTATGACAGTATTTCTCCTTAGTTCTTTGTCCCTAAGTCTACATTGGCCCCACAATTGTAGACTAGATCTACTTTTGACTAGGGCCTCTGTCTTTGGTCTCTAAGATTCAAGCCAGTCCTGGTAGCTGTGTCCTAAGAATGCTTATAAAAGGATAATAAGGGCCGGGCATGGTGGCACACGCCTTTAATCCCAGCACTCGGGAGGCAGAGGTAGGAGGATCGCCATGGGTTCGAGGCCACCCTGATACTACATAGTGAATTCCAGGTCAGTCTGGACCACAGTGAGACCCTACCTCGAAAAAAAAAAAAAAAAAAGATAATAAGGGGGCTGGAGAAATGGCTTAGTGGTTAAGGCCATTGCCTGCAAAGCCAAAGGATCCCTGTTCCATTCTCCAGGACCCACTAAGCCAGATGCACAAGGGGGTACATGTTTCTGGAGTTCATTTGCAGTGGCTGGAGGCCCTGGCGTGCTCATTCTCTCTCTCTCTCTTTGCCTTTTTCTCTCTCTCAAATAAATAAAATAAAATATGTATTGTAAGAAGAGAGAGAGAGACTAAGGAGCCTGGCATGGTACAAACTGAATTCCAGGTCAGCCTGGGCTAAAATAAGACCCTACCTCAAAAAACAAAAATCTATAAGTACCTTTTTTTAAATAGCTGAAGTTAGGGTTAGAGAGATGGCTCAGCAGTTAAAGGCACTAGCTTATAAAGCCATTTGGCTTGGGTTTGATTCCCCAGTACCCATGTAAAGTCAGATGCATAAAGCAGTGCATGGGTCTGGAGTTTGTTTGCAGTAGCAAGAGGCCCTGTTGTGCCCATTCTCTTTCACTCTCTCTCCCTCCCCCCACTCTCTGCTTGCAAATAAATATGTTTTTTTTTTTTTAGGAAAAACATGAAGTATTAAAAAGTTTGTTATTTAAGTCCTAAACCATTAACTTACTAGTGAAGAATTGAGACAATTCTGAAAATTTAACCCAGAGTTGCAGTGACAAATAAAAATGCCTATTTCAAATCTGAGTGATAAGAGGGTTTCTGTAAACTAAATATATAAAATGTCCAAAAATATATAAGCCAATGTAGTTTCAAGAATCTTGGTTGTTTTATTTTTATTTATTTATCTGAGAGTGACAGAGAGAGAGAGAAAGAGAGAGAGGCAGAGAGAGAGAGAGAGAGAGAGGCAGAGAGAGAGAGAATGGGTGCACAAGGGCCTCCAGCCACTGCAAACGAAGTCCAGATGCATGTGCCCCCTTGTGCATCTGGCTTACAGGGGTACTGGGGAATTGAGTCTTGAACCTGGGTCCTTAGGCTTCACAGGCAAGCGCTTAACTGCTAAGCCATCTCTCCAGTCCCAATTTCAAGAATCTTAACAGAGAGTGAGACCTACCTTGAAAAACTAGAAAGAAAAAAGAAAGAACCTAAATAGCTTGCTTTTGGAAGACAGTGCTTGATTTAGTCTCTTCTTCGTAATCTGTGTTTGATTACCACATGATTAGGTGCTCAATTAATGTAAAGGTTACCACATACTGTGTGTGAGGAACTTCAGTTACCTTAATTTGTTCATCCTGAAAACAAGTCCTCAACACAGACACTTCTTTTCCCCACTTAATAATTCTTAAAATCATAAGTGATTCAAAGCTTGTAGTGAGAACACATGATTTTCCTATGGTAACTTACTGAATGATAAGCTAGCTATATTCTTTCTGATTTCACTTTTTTTATCTATCTATCTACCCACCTACCTACCTAACTAGCTAGCAAGTAGAAAGTCTAAAGTTCTGAAGATGAAAGCTCAAAACAAAAACAAAATAATGTAAACTGACGCCAGGAAGCCCGCCTCAATGAAAGTGACCATATTAGTCACTTTTGTGTTGCTGTGACAGAATACCTGATAGGAACAAGGGAAGAAAGATTTAGTTTGCTTCACAATTTTAGAGGTTTTTAGCCCATCTTGATGGGGAAGGGATAGTGGGACAGCATTGTTCACCGTGTGGAATTCTGTAATAGAGGCTGCTTACATCATGGTGAGCCAGGAGGCAGAGAAAGGGCAGTACGTTGTTGTGTTGGCTGTTTTCTTTGCCTCCTTCTATTCCAACCCCCAGCACATGGCATGTAGTGTCTATATTCTGGGTGGGTCTTGCCCCCTCAGTTAATCCTCTCTGAAAGCAACCCTCACAGACACACCCAGAGGTGTGCCTCACCATCTTCTAAGTGATTCTAAATGCCATCAAGATAACAGTGAAGATTAACATAACAGTGGGCTTTATGACTTAGGAGACAATAGCATTAGTACTACTTGTATATTTCTATTTTCTTTTTAAAAATTGTTTTTATTTTTTATTATTTATTTAAGAGAGAGAGAGAGAGAGAGGGAGAGCACACAAGGGCCCTCAGCTGCTGCAAATAAACTCCAAACATGTGCGCCCCCTTGTGTGTATGTGTGACATTGTGGCTTGTGGGACCTGGAGATTCAAACATGAGTCCTTAGGCTTCGCAAGCAAGCACCTTAACTGCTAAGCCATCTCTGTAGCCCTCTATTTTCTTTTTTAAACATATATGTATGTATATGTATATATATATATAATTTATTTAAGAGAGAGGAGGCAGATAGAGAGGATGGGCAGGCCAGAGCCCTTAGGCACAGCAAACAAACTTGAGATGCATGTGCCACATTGTGCATCTGGCTTACATAGGCACTGGGGAATTGAACCTGGATCCATAGGTGTTATAGGCAAAAAGCGCCTTAACTGCTAAGCCATCTCTCCAGCCCCACTTTTTAAAAACCTTTTATTAACAACTTCAAAAATTGATAGACAATATACCATGATCATAATCCTCTCCCACTACCCTCCATTTCTCCTCCCAACCCCCCCTCCACTGAATCCCTTTTTCTTTCCATCTAGTCTTTCTTCTGTTTTGATGGCATCATTTTTTCCTCCTATGCAGGTCTTGTGTAGGTAGCAGCAGCCACTGTGAAGTCATAAATGTCAAGGCTACTTTGTGTCTGGAAAATATTATTGCAAACATTCCTCCCCTTCCTTTGGCTCTTACATTCCTTCTTGTACTTCTTCCACAATGGTCCTTAAGCCTTGGAGGGTATAATGGAGATGACTCACTGAGTGCTGAGCACTCTTCTCAGCACCTCTTCTCAGCAGTATGGTGAATTTTGAGTCACCCCAGTGGTCACCACCACCATCATCTGAAAAAGAAAAGCTTCTGTAACCACAAGCAAGCATAGCATTAATATATAGGTATAGACATAAGCATTTAGTGAGCAGGTGGGTGGACCTAAGATATCCATTATCCAGACAATAGTAATAGTTTCCCCCACAGGGCTTATGACTTCTCCAGCTATGGACTTTTAATTTTAGGATTTCAGTACCAGGCAAGAATTTTCTGCCATGAAGCAGGCCAATCAGAGCAGTTGGTTTCCTCCATAATACTCATGCCACCATTGCACCAGTTGGTACATTTGGCCTGATTGTCCAGCTGTAAAGCTTGCAGGGCCCACTACTGGTTAAGACCATTGATGACTTTTCTCCCCCAGCAGGCTGCATAGCTCTTTCCAGCACACTGACAGCTGGTCAGTAAGGAAGAGGCGTCAAGCTCAGCTCTAGCTTGATTTCTCAGTGGCATACAGCCCAAGCATGTGAAGTCTTCAACAATAGGGTCTTACCATCTAGTTTTGGTGGACAATCAAGAGTCTTGGCAATGGCCTGTAATGTTTTGGGGGCACCAGGGGCCTCCCTGACCAACAGCTGGAAGGTATCCCACACCAAACACTAAAATTTTTCTAATAGCAAAATATTAGAAAATAATGTTGTTTTGGGGCACAACATTATCCACCTCCACAAGATACTTCTGCCCAATCTCTCTCTTCTTTAAAACATATATTATTACCTAGTGAAGTAGGTTTCCATATAGCTTATTCATACATAACATCTCAGATCCCCTCTCCTGACCCCACTTAGACCATTTCACTCCCAGTATTCTGACTCTCTACTTACATATTTTATATTGTAACACAGTTTTTTGACTTGATAGCTTTCAAATCTTTACAAAGGGGATTGAGGAGCTGGTGTCTTGGGTTAAAGTGCTTGTTTCATCAGCGTGGTGACATGAGTTTGGATCTCCAGAATCCACATAAAGCCAGACATAAACATGTCTGTAATGGCAGTGTGCCGTGGCAAGATGAGAGGAGACAGAAGAATCCCCAAAGGCTCACAGAACAACGAACCTGCATATGTGGTGGTGAACAAGGGAGAAGGTGAGGACTGACACCTGAGGCTATTCTCTGCTCTCCACACGCACGTTGTGGCCCACACATGCCATACTCACAGATACGTACATGCGTATCACATACACAAAGATAAAAGTGATCTTTACAAACATGACAGAGAAAACCCATGCCCACACCATTTTTGCCCTTCCCATTCTTTCCACTGGCCAAATATTCAATTGTCCCAGAAGAGTCTTGTCTTCAGAATGGGCCTTTTTCACTCATCACTCACTTGAAGGAAGGGAGAGAGTCTGCTCTCAAACTCTCGCCACTCTCTGACTCTACTAACTTCAGCATGTAGAAACATATTCCATACACCCGGACTCCCCCAGCAAGGAGAGGAGAGGTCCTGACAATCAGGCTAGCTCTGTCAGGATAGGAAAGAGAGGACTGGTGAGGTAGCTTAGTGGTAGAGCATGTGCCTAACATGCATAAGATCCTGGGTTTGACTCCCAGCACCGCAAAAATAAATAAATGCAAGAGGTTAGTTTTAGAAAAGTTATTCTGACCACAATGTTACTTTTTTGTTATTAAAGAAATTTCATAGTTCTTACACTAAAGGAAAAAAACCAGCTGGGCGTGGTGGCGCAAGCCTTTAATCCTAGCACTTGGGAGGCAGAGGTAGGAGGATCGGCATGAGTTCGAGGCCACCCTGAGAATACAGAGTGAATTCCAGGTCAGCCTGGGCTAGAGCGAGACCTTATCTTGAAAAACAAAAACAAAAACAAAAACAAACAAACAAAAAACCCCACCTATAAAGAATAAATTACATGTCTAACGTGCAATCTGATTTTAAGGTAGGGAAAATTCCTTTAATAACTCCACAGTGTAGGTCTATAGAAAATATAACAGCAGCCAGGCATGGTGGCGCATGCCTTTAATCCCAGCACTCGGGAGGCAGAGGTAGGAGGATCTCTGTGACTTTGAGACCACTCTGAGAATACATAGTGAAATTCCAGGTCAGCCTGAGCTAGAGGGAGACCCTACCTTGAAAAACCAAAAAAGAAAGAAAGAAAGAAAGAAAGAAAGAAAGAAAGAAAGAAAGAAAGAAAGAAAGAGAGAAAGAAAATATAACAGCAATGTACAGTGCCCACTTACATCCTGTGGCTTTCTCCCAACTCCACACTAGTACACCTAACTCTCTCACAATCTCTGTTTGGGTAGAATGAAGTCTACAGAAAGAAAAAGAGCAAGAGGTCCTTTCATTCACGCTCCACCTCCGCAGTATCAGCTGGACATTGGAGAGGAAAGCTGTCCTGAGCATTCTTGCATGCTTCATAGCATCGCCGAGCTTTCCTTACTAGATGCCAGTTAAAGAAAAAACTGTGACAACTCAGAATGTCCCCAGATACGGCACAAGATCCTTGAGAGGCAAAATACAGTCCAGTTGAGAACAACTGCTGCATGATACCCAGCCGCTTAAATACTCCCAGAGATGGCACCTACCTGTGATGACATCATCTCTTCAGGAAGTCCACCCACACTTATAGTAAAGCTGTGCAGTTTACATTTCACTTGGCATGTTGGTATTCACTTGATGTTTACTTGGCATTTATCTATACCTTCTATAATGAACTGATATTCTAAGATGTTTCATACTCTTTTTCCTGACATCATGAACCAAAGATATTAAGCACTATTGATATGCATGCTCACCGCCATTGAGCATTTGTAGCTGTCAGAATTACGTATTGTCCAGTTGGCAATATCATTTAAAAGCATATAGAAAGCACATGAAGCTGGGCCTGGGTACATATGCCTGTAATCCTAGCTACTTGGAAGGTTGAAGGCCAACCTAGTGGGTAACTTAGCAAGTTCATTTTATCTCAAAAGATGAGTTTTATTCTAAGTCCATTTTCATTCTGGGGAGGAAATGAGTAATGGTTGATTTACTAAGGACAAGGAGGCATCATTTCTAAGGGCACTGTAAATGTGAAGGGGCTAAATCTTTGAACCTCAGGGATACTGGGAAAGAAGTCTTCTTGTTAGCTATTTGGAGAGAAAGAGAGAAAAGACAGGGCATTAAAAGTCCTGAGGAGAGGGCTGGAGAGATGGCTTAGTGGTTAAGGCGTTTGCCTGTGAAGCCAAAGGACCAAGGTTTGATTTCGCTAGGACCCACATAAGCCAGATGCACAAGGGGCACATGCATGAACTCCAGTTCATTTGCAGTGGCTAGAGGCCCTGACGTGCCCATTCTCTCTCTGTCTGTCTCTCTTCTATCTCTCTCTCTATCTCTGCTTACAAATAAATAAATTTTTAAAAAAAATTTTAAAAAATGTCCTGAGGAGAAAACTTTGTCTCCTGATTCCTGGACTCTGCTAGAAAGTTTCTAACAGAAGGTTAGCAGAGGGTAAGGCATGAACCCATCATTCAGTTTCTAATTTACAGCTAGGACCAGCCTGGCAAGACTGATTCACTGAGAGTCCAAAGAGACACCCAGGGAAGTTGTTATTTACTCTGGAAACCAGTATTTGAGTGCCTAAAGATGGGCAAGTAGAATTACTGTGTCAAATGAAATAGAATCACATGTCTCAACTAGATCTGGGCGTGGTAGCACATGCCTTTAATCCCAGTACTCGGGAGGCAGAGGAAGGAGGATTGCCATGAGTTCGAGGCCACCCAGAGACTACATAGTGAGTTCCAGCTCAGCCTGAGCTAGAGTGAGACCCTACCTCCAAAAACCAACCAAACAAACAAACGAAAAAGAATCACATGTCTCTGAACTGAAAGGCAGAGTCATGTATTGCATTCAACATTTACTGAGCAATACTATGTGTCAGATCCCAGAATGTGCAGACAAATCATATTTAGAGAACTCACCAGAAACATCCATGCCTTCACAGAGTCTACTGGAAAGAAGAGGATTAAGATGATATGATAAAAGGTCATACTGCAGGGTGCTAAGGGAGCATGCACTGAGGAGTCCAAAACGGTTCTACAAAGTCTTTATATAAAGCATTCCCTAGAGATGTGCGGTGCAAAATCTGTTCAAACACACATAGAACTTAGTTGAGGAAGCCTTTCTGGAGAAAGCGACCTTTAAGCAAAATCCCTAGCAGACAGGTAGCAATGTATGCAAACAGCTTGCCATGGCTGGAACTCAGAATGAAAAGTTGAAAACATCCTCGCCAGTGCTGGGATTACAGGTGTGCCCTGCCACACCTGACACTTTTTTCCTCCCAGTAAGCTACCTTTACTGAATCTGTACTGGGCACATCATATACAAAAGAGGTACCATGGAGCAGACAGGAACTTGAAGAATTAAAGATACATACTAAGCTCATTAACTCTAACTAGTAGAGACATACAAAATTGCACCTTAGACTTTATAATGAAATTTGATGCCTGCCTAAAGGAACATGCACACATATAGAAAAAATGGCTTTATAATGAACTTGGGAGGCAGAGCCTGCCTGTGAAAGGCCACCTGAGACATAATAGCTTTCCAGGTCATAGCTACTCTCAATTAAAAAAAAAAACAAAACTTGTTCTTAACAGCATGGAATTTCCTTAAAATGGGCTGGTAAAATGTCCATACAGCATCTGCTCTTAGGATACACATACATTGCCTATCAAAGGTTTGAGGCAGAATGGTAGGGTTTCAGGATCCATGGTTAACAGCTACCTATGCAGTTCCCAAGAAATGTCAGCATAAAGTCCATTTCTCCTTAGGAGTTGTTGCCAGCTGAGAGATGAACTTCCAGACCAGGCACAGTTATGGAGGAAGGAATATTAATTTCCTCACAGATCCAGGGAAGTTCCAGGCAGGAGAAGCTGGCCTGCTCTCCAGGGCCAAGCAGAGAACCAACCAGCCACCACAGCACAAAAAAAACTACAGCCAAAAGGTTCTTAGGAACTCCTGCATGCACATTTCATAAAATGGAATCTCAAAAAATGTCCAAATTCTGTTTAGCAAGGTGATTGCAGATAACTATAACTAATAAAACACTGAATATATTGGGGGACATATATTCAAACTACCACAGGAGTCCACCTTATTTTCAGTTAACTTACTACCAAGGTCTCCTCAACACTGTTTATACATCTTTTGTCTGATCATCTCCTTCAAGTTTTCTCATTTCATTTGTTAGACAATTTATAGTTTCATGACTTATTTTTAACATGTTTTACTTGTTTATTTGCATGGAACTGCTTCAGCCACTGAAACTATACATGTACCACTTTGTGCATCAGGATTTACATAAGTAATGGGGAACTGAACTCTGTTTATTAGGCTTTGCAAGCAAGCACCATGGCCATCTTTTCAACTCCTCTTGATTTATTTTTAACCAAGTCCTGCAACTTTAAAGCTTATTTTTTTATTATTTCTGGACAGCTTCTAATTTTTCTCTGGTTTTCACTTTAAGTTCTGCAAATTCTTTTTTTTTTTTTTTTTTTTGAGGTAGGGTCTCACTCTAGCTCAGGCTGACCTGGAATTAACTATGTAGTCTCAGGGTGGCCTCGAACTCATGGCAATCCTCCTACCTCTGCCTCCCAGGTGCTGGGATTAAAGGCGTGCACCACCACGCCTGGCAGTTCTGCAAATTCTGTTTCATGCTTATAGGCTCCTAATGTTAGCTGACGAGATGTGTTAGTAATTGTTACATCATTGCTGTTGGGTCTTGAAATACCATTTCATCACAGAACTCTGAAATAGTCTTTTCTCCCAGCATCACATTAGTGTCCGATTGGAACAACTTTAATAAAGGATACAGGGTGATGGGTATTTTATGAGGGTCAATGAAAAGAATTTATTTTATTTTATTTTATTTTATTTTGAGGTAGGGTCTCACTCTAGCCCAGGCTGACCTGGAATTCACTCTGTAGTCTCAGGGTGGCCTCGAACTCAAGGTGATCCTCCTACCTGTGCCTCCCGAGGGCTGGGATTAAAGGCATATGCCACCATGCCTGGCCAATGAAAATATTTTGATGAATATTTCAAATTTGCCCCATCCTGTTTCAGTAATTTCACATGAAGGCTTAGTAACAATTCTTGAAGGATTGTCATAGCTTTCGTGTAATTTAAACGGGCTTTTCTTCGTATATGATTATATCCTCATTTCCATATGACTTTAGTTATGCCGTTCACTGATGGATGTGCCCATCTTCTCTTTCCTTTCCAAAATATTGAGCACATGACTATAAACTATTGTCCTTTACTCTCCCCCTGGAGTTGGTCCAAATTAGGCCATTCTCCAGGGAAGAAGCCGCTGCCAGCAAAGAGTTGGGGGCCGGGTCATCGCTCTTTGCAAAGACCCGGATCCTCCCGCAGGAGCCCAGAGGAGGCTCTCTGGTGGAAGGAGGACCAGTCCCCAAGCCCCCGCTGAGCTCCGGCACACTGGGGTGGTGGTGGGGGAACGAAGCGGACACCATGCACAGGTGCACGCATGGCATTTTTATGCTCCTGGTACTCGGAATGGGACTCAGGCTCCAGTGCTTGTGACTGAGCTATCTTCCCAACTTCAGACATTTCTTTGCTTCTCACCACAGCTTTCTCCTACCATGGGCTTTTAAGATGTCTGCTTTGAAAGCCCAGATTGAGTAATCACTTCTTTGTTCCAGGGTGCTGCCAACAATCTTCTGTAGGCCATGTAACCTGGAAAACTGTTTGATGGTTGGAATGGGAGAGCAAGAGAATAAACGTTATAAGTTTGCTGCTCAAACATTACCCCATACAGGATCCAAGCTCTGTTACTTTCTCAAAGTGTGACTTTGGGAGAATTATTATTATTATTATTATTATTATTATTATTATTATTATTTTGTTCCAAGGCAAAATGTAAGAGATAAACAGAATCTGCTTCCTGAGGTCATTGTAAAGATTAAGTCAGATAATTTATGTAAAGTTTTCAGTAATATATAGAATATAGTTCTCGGTTTGGGAGATAGTTATCCCAATTCCATTTTTGCAACAAAGAGTACAAAATTGCCTACCAGAAAAATATACTTAAAAATATATATATTATTTATTTATTTATTTATTTGAGAGAGAAAGAGGCAGAGAGAAAGAGAGAGAAAACTGGCGTGCCAGGGTCTCCAGCTACTGCACATGAACTCCAGATGCATGCACCCCCTTGTGCATCTGGCTTCTGTGGGTCCTGGGGAATTGAACCTGGGTCCTTTGGCTTTGCAGGCAAGCTCCTTAATCACTAAGCCATTTCTCCAGGCCCTAAAGACTTTTTAAACATTGTGTTGTTGTATTTATTTATTTGAGAGATTAAAAGAAGCCAAGAAAGAGAGAGCATGGGCATGCCAGAGCCTCCTACCACTGCAAACAAACTCCAGACACATGTGCCACTCTGCATCTGGCTTTATGTGGGTACTGGGGAGTCAAACTCAGGCCATCAGGCTTTGTGAACAACTGCCTTTAACCACTGAGCCATCTTTCCAGCCCATATACTAAATATTTTAAGCAACAATGAGGTAATTGAACATAGCAAGCACAAACTACCTAGTTATTTAAGCCACGGGACTGGATTAAATGTGCAGGAGGAAGGTATTAGAACGAAGGCCATCTGCAAAGCATAGCAGCACTTAAAGGACACCAGAGGACAGGGAAATGTCAAAGAAGCTGGGAGAGGTGGAGAGAATGTGATGCCATAGAAGTTATGGGACAAATTATACCAGTAAGGAGCAAATGACTACTCTTTCTTTCTTTTTGTCTCTTTCTTTCTTTCTTTCTTTCTTTCTTTCTTTCTTTCTTTCTTTCTTTCTTTCTTTCTTTCTTTCTTTCTTTCCTTTCTGTCTGTCTGTCTGTCTTTTCTTTTCTTTTTTTTTTTTTTTTTTTTCGAGGTAGGGTCTCACTCTGGCCCAGGCTGACCTGGAATTCACTATGTAGTATCAGGGTGGCCTGGAACTCATGGTGATCCTCCTCCCTCTGCCTCCTGAATGCTGGAATTAAAGGCGTGCACCACCACACCCGGCTTCACAAATGACTACTTTTGAGGCCAGTGTCTCAAAGAGGTTCTCAGAGACATTCCTCTGGGGTTAAGGATTAAAGAGCAGATTAAGAATGGGAGGACTGTGAAGGACTGGCTGTGAAGGGCAGTAGGGTGCAGTTTCTAGGATGGGGTGAGTAGGAAGGGAAGGAGGAAGGAAGAAGGGCCTGGAGTTCTGAGGAAGGATATGCCGAGGCAGGCGCAAGCCCTGTTCTTCTGTTAAGATCGAGGAAGACACTTTCTTCTGCCATTCTA
The DNA here is from genome assembly GCA_036365145.1 of Orientallactaga sibirica. Taxonomy (NCBI): domain Eukaryota; kingdom Metazoa; phylum Chordata; class Mammalia; order Rodentia; family Dipodidae; genus Orientallactaga; species Orientallactaga sibirica. The sequence goes on along the minus strand of JAEOAD010000004.1, from coordinate 42,071,117 downwards.
AAAAGAGGGGAGGAGAGGAGATGGATCCAGACACAAGCCAGTTTACCAAGTGAGGGAAGGAAGCTCAGTGAGGTTCCTCTCATGGCTTCTCTGTTCCCTGCGAAGGAATGGGCTGAGGTGGCTCCTTCAGGGAGACAGGAACATGGCGAGAGCTCTGAGATGAGTGGAGGAGACAATGGGGACGATACAGAGAAGGGCTCTGCGGAGCTCACTGATAGGTCCAGTAAAGCAAATGCTTATTATAATCTGGTTCTGAAAAGAAAACCTTGACGTTTAGGAAGACAATTTTTCTGGACTTCAAAGTAGAGCCTGCATGTATCCTGTTGGTACATACACCGAATCGGGACAGATACAAGAAAGGAGTATGCAGTGAAGTTTCGTGCATCAGGAGTTCATCTGCCCAGCTACTTACAATTACAGCTAATATACTAAACCAATGAGCCTAAACTTACCAACGGAGTGAGTTCTAGTGACCTAGTGGAATGAATTGACAGCAAATCGATTCCCAATTTTTTACGAGGAACCAATATTCTCTTCACTTTGAGAACTACCACCAGGTGGTGTTCCCCCACCCACCCCCAATTTGGCTTCTATTTCAGAAGGAAATATACTGCAAAGCAAACATGCTACCAGCCGCATGTTGGTTGATATTTATTTTCTGTTAATTTCAATGTTCTTGACCAGTGATAGTGTAAATGAAAACTTCATTTCACTCAAGTGTTAACTCCTGTTCTAGTTATCTCTAGGTGAAAGGGAGTGAGGGTGGGTTTCTTTTCCTCCTTTTGAAAGGAGCAGAGGAATAAAATGATGGGAGAGGCAGACCACATAACAGAGGGATGGCTGTTTGCCTGCATGAGAAATCATTTTTAATTTACAATTCTTTTGAAATGAAAATTTTGTGCTTTAAAAATCAGATGCTCTTTTAAACTGAACATACTAGCTCTTTAAACCATTTTGTTTCTGCCACTCCTATGTCACACGTATTATTTCTTCTGCTAGTTCATTACTAAATACCCTTCATTAAAAACTAAACTACCTAATTAAGACTCACTTAGGAAAGCACTCTCACTTCATCCAACCACTATTTAGATAAAATAAATGTTTTGTCTCATTACAGTTGGAAAACAGGATTTAATGTATTAACACAAAGCCTTCCTTTCCCTGTGTTCAACTTGGGTTTGTGCCCTAGCTCAGCTTATGTGTTAGTCCATTTTCTTTTCGTTTTTCCCATATGTGTATGGTATGTGTGCACATGTGTGCATGTGTATGCACATGCATGTGAAGGCCAGACGTTGATATAAGTGTCTTACTGGATTACTCTCTACCTTACTTTTTTAAAATATATATTTTATTTATTTATTTATTTGAGAGAGAGAAAGAGGCAGAGAGAGAGAGAGAGAGAGAGATGGGTGCATCAGGGCCTCCCAGCCACTGCAAATGAACTCCATCCAGATGCATGTGCCCCCTTGTGCATTTGGTTTTTGTGAGTCTGGAGAATCAAACCAGGGTCCTTTGGCTTTGCAGGCAAACACCTTAACCACTAAGTCATCTCTCCAGCCCCCTCCACCTTACTTTTTGAGGTGGGATCTCTCACTGAACCCAGAGTCCACCGACTGGGCTAGGCTATTTAGCTAGCAAGACCCGCACATCCTCGTTTCTCTTCTTTCCTAGTGCTAGGCTTCCAGGAGTACATCCACCATGCTAACATTTGATGTGGGTACTGAGGATCTGAACTCAGGTCCTTCTGCTCTGTGGCAAGCTCTTTATTTACTGAGCCATGTCCCCAGCCTCCTCAGTAATTTGATGTTATAATAACAAGATGTCCAAGACTAGTAATTTAGAAAGGAAACAGGTTTATTTTAGCTCATGATTTCGAGGCTGGGAAATTCAAAATTCAGTGGTTGCTTCTGGTGGAGGTGGTATGCTGCTTCAACTCATGGTGGACAGTGAGAGGGAAGTGGGTATGTGGGGAGGAGGCAAAACACAGACGGGGGTGCTGCTGGCGAGATGGCTTAGAAGTTATGACGTTTGCCTGCGAAGCCAAAGGATCCCAGTTCGATTTTCCAGGTCCCACATAAGCCAGATGCACAAGGGGGCACATGCATCTGGAGTTCGTTTGCAGTGGCTAAAAGCCCTGGCATGCCCATTCTCTCTCTGTCTCTCTGCCTCTTTCTTCCAAATAAATAAATAAAATTTATTTTTAAAAACCTCAGAGGGAGGGCTGGAGAGATGGCTTAGGGGTTAAGGCGCCTGCCTCCTAAGCCTAAGAACAGAGGGAGAATTGTCTCATTTAAATATGTCATTTTCTCTCTCTGTGTCTTTCTTTTGTCAAGTCCTCATTTAAATATGGTCAAGTCCCAGGAATCCAGGCATTAACCTAATTTTCCAGCCAGCTGAAGAACAATGCTTAGGTTACTTTTTATCAGGGCCTCTGTTCTACTCTATGCTGGTGAAATGTAGCTTGAGCACAAATTTTAGGATGTCAATGAAGTTTCCCGTTACTTCCACCACTTCATACTTCCGCTTCTCTGCTGTTTCTCAGTCTTGAGCTTCTTGGTTAAAATCTGGATTAGATCCAGGAGGGGAAACTCCAGCCCTTGTCCTTTGTCCCAAGACTTCTGAGCACAGCCAATGCTTTGTTAGGCTGAGTTGTGGCTGGAGAGTTGGGCGACACAGAACAGGGATCCTGTAGCAACCCACCCAGCCTGCAGTCTTCTTGGTTGCCTCCAGAAGCAACTACCAAGTGACCCTCCACTCTGTCATCTCAAGTTGCCTAGCTCACCAGCTCCCTCCCATCCCCAGTTCTCACTGGAGCAGCCATGACAGCTCAGCCCATGTTCCTCAGCCCCTTCTCCTGGAGTTCCATGAGGTAAAACCGAATGATATCGTGACTAATAGAATCAGCAGTCCAAAATTCTCCTAAATACACTTTTTTTTAAAAGAGTTTATGACATCTAGAAGTTTTTTTTTTTTAAAAAGATTTATTTATATTTATTAGAGACAGAGAGAGAGGGGAAGAAAGAGACAGAGAGAGTGAGAATGGGGACACCAGGGCCTCTTGCCACTGCAAGTGAACTCCAGACACATGTGCCACTATGTGCATCTGGCTTACGTGGGACCTGGAGCATTGAATCTGGGTCCTTAGGCTTCACAGGCAAGTGCCTTAACCGCTAAGCCATCTCTCCAGCCCCCTAAATGCACTCTTTGAGCTGATTCCTTACCTAGTTCCTCTGAGATCCCAATGATCCCACCAACAGAAGGGAAGGGAACGTTGGAGAACAGTTGACAAGGAACATATGGAAGGACACTGAGCGCCAGGGTTTCCATGATGAGCCCCAAGCTTAGTGTCATCCACACTTTGCATGAGGAGTTCTAAATCAGTGAATAAGTATCACACCAATGCCACCGATGGTGGTTTGACTTGGATCTCCCCCATAAACTTATGTGTTCTGAATGCTTGATCCACAGCTGATGGTAACTTGAGAACTGGAACCTCACTGGAGGTGTTTTGTTGGGGGCAGGCTTATGGGTGTTTCAGTCAGCTTCCCCTTGCTAGTGTCTGGCACACTCTCCTGCTGTTGTTGTCCACCTGATGTTGGCCAGGGGGTGATGTCCACCCTCTGCTCATGCCATTGTTTTCCCCTGCCATCATGGAGCTTCTTCTCGAGTCTGTAAGCCAAGATACACTCTTTCCTCCCACAAGCTGCTCTTGGTTGGGTGTTTTCTGTCAGCAATGAGAAGTTGACTTCAGCACCACCTCTAGAAAAAAAAAAAGAGAGAGAGAGAGAGAGAGAGAGAGAACAAAATCTGGCTACAGCAGAGTCCCAGACTGGGGCTTGTGGGCCTTTAGGCCTCAGACCCTTTCCTCTGGGAGCTGGAGCAGGGCTGGTAGTGAGGTATAGACCTGGAACCTCTTTGGCTAGGTGACCAAAAAAGATGGCAGATCCAACCACGTAGGCCCAACCAACTCTTTGTGGCAATTACCTGTGGCACTGAGCCCAGCAAGAGCTGTGGGAGGTGTGGGAGCAAGAAATCACAAACATCTGAGTGTCCCTGGCCCCGTAGGCTGTGGCTGTCCTCCCTATACCAACTTTGTCCCAATGACCTCCAGCCAAAGGTGAAACCAGGTGGGAACATTAAAAAGGCCTAGTGAGGCTCCCTGAAGTTCCCATGATAATGGGGGAATAGAGAGAGAAAAAAGCAAAAGCAAAACACAAAAACAAGAATCACTACAGCAAGGCTTCTGGTCCCCACAAAAACAAAACTGGTAACAAGGAAAACCTTTTACAGAGGCTCAAGCCTTCTAAATGTCCTCACTCCAGCCCACTCGGGTTAGGAATAGCTAGCTCACTTCCAGGAGTCTCCAGGCCTTAAATTTGAGCCCAGCATCTCTGACACTCATCTGTATTTCACTCCTGCCTGGAGCCTTTGCTGGGGCCTGGACTGATCTGTTCTCAGAATGACTGGCATGGGGAATAGTCCTTTCAAGAGCAAATCCATTTTCCTCATAAACAAAGGCTTTTCAGACTCAAATGGGGAATCAATAATGATTAATAAATTTCTCAAAAAATCTAGGTTACTCTAATATGAAATAATGTTGGAAATATCAAAGGTGCCTTTAACTGCAGAGCCATTTCTCCAGCTCTCTTGTGGGTTTTGATGTAGCAACTGGAGCTCTACAAACTATAGTCCTTCATTAGCTGGCTTTGTCATAGGTTTGAACAATGAGGGCCCTAGAAGAGTGGGCCTTCAGTTGAAGGCACTGAGTTGGGGAGAAGGGACCTGCTTCTTCCATATTTGATGGTCAGGTCTTTCATGTTGCTCAGCATCTCAGTATCATCAGTTGGTTCCAATCTCCAACTTGGTACTCCCAGTCCTCTTCCTTGCTGAGCTCGAAGTCCCTGCTCTGTGAGGTCCTTCCCCTGACTTTAATCTCTTCTCTTTTCCCCCTAGCCCAAGGAGTTGTAGTGCGTCCCACTGTCGTTGCCTCTGCTTTTACTTTAATGTTCCTGCTATGACTTTTCAAGTCTGTGAACATCTATTAACTAATTCCCCATGTTACATTCCCTTTGTTCAAGAATCTTTCATGGTTTTTCTTGTCCTGTATGGATGCTACCAGAATGATACATGAGTCTGGCTGGGTGGCCACTAAAAATTCTACTCTAATGTAAAGAAAGACAACATGGGGCTGGAGAGATGGCTTACGTTTACTTGTGAAGCCTAAGGACCCCGGTTTGAGGCTTGATTCCCCAGGACTCACGTAAGCCAGATGCACAAGGCGCAGGCATCTGGAGTTTGTTTGTAGTGGTTGGAGGCCCTGGCGCGCCCATTCTATATCTGCCTCTTTCTCTCTCAGTCTGTGCTCTCAAATAAATAAATAAATAAAAATAAACAAAAAAATCTTTTTTAAAAAAAGACAAAAATGGATAGTAGGAACAGCTACCAGTCCAGGGTAAGAATTTTAGTCCACTTTTGTCCTCACCATACTACTCAAGATTTGTTGAAAACAAACAAAAAGATTTGTTGAAAACACACTGAGCTTTTGCTCCAGCTCTTTACCCTTTTACCCACTTCCACTTAAATCCGCACAGTATAACTTAACTATACATTACAAAAATTTTATTTTATTTATTTATTTGAGAGAGAGAAAGACACAAGGAGAGAGAGAGAGAGAGAGAGAGAGAGAGAGAGAGAGAATGGGCATGCCAGGGCCTCCAGTCACTGCAAATTAACTCCAGTTGCATGTGCCACCTTGTGCATCTGGCATACATGGGTCCTGGGGAATCAAACCTGGGTCCTCTGGCTTTGCAGGTCAGCGCCTTAACCACTAAGCCATCTCTCCAGCCCTAACTATAAATTTTGATGGTTTTATTTTCTAAAACTTTCTTGTAGAAAAGATGTATGTGTGGTATACATTATGGACTGCTGGGTGTGGTGGAATGCTAGATATGACATGGTATTACCATCTTGAAATCAGAGCAGCTATAAACCTTCAGGAGGAGAGCCTCAACAAAATGGGGCCTGTTAATCTTCCCTCGTGGAATGAGTCTGGTGTGGGTAAACTCAATGGGCTCTCACCTGAGATTACAGCCATTCCTTCCCTCCTGTTCCCCTCTAGCTGAATGCAATCCTACCCCAGCTGCATGAGGCATTAGACGCTCATAGCTAGAGTATGAAAGAGGTGGAAGGTTAATTGAAGGGACTCCATGTAGGTAGGTTTTTTTTTTTTTTTTTTTTTGAGGACTTCACCCATGTTGGGGTAGGATCTTTTAGTGATGTAACTGTTTTGAGATCACTCACATTGCTGTTAGTAAGCCCGATAGAGTGGACTTTTAGATGGAACTGGAATCATTTCTTTAGTCTGCTCTTGGTAACCTGTGTGAACATGTATTTATTTACAGCTCCATAGGACAAATAAAGTTACACTTTGTGTTCTGAAATGTGTCCAGGGGCTAGAAAGATGGCTCAGTGGTTAAGGCACTTGCCTGCAAAGCCAAAGGACCCAGGTTCGATTGAAAGACCCAGGCCAGATTAGCACAATGACAGGCCTCAGTCACTCTGTAGGCCACAGGGGCAAGTTCCCGGAATCAAGGGAAGAACAAGCGGTACCGGGAAAAACCATAAACTTGCTGTGTGAGCATGACTCAACATTCTTGCGGTCCTGGGCTGGATAGCCCAATAAGATCCACCGTCTCAGAGTTTTGTAAATGTCAACCAATCAAATGAATGTAACCATGCGCGCCAACCTGTTCAAATGTAACCGCCGTTTGCTAAGCCAATTAAGTTTGAAATTCCCCTAGACCTAGCCCACCAAAATCCTAAGACTAATCAAGAACCCCCAAGTACAGTTAATGTTCAAATTAGCCAATAATGTGGTTGCGTGGGTGATAGTCCTCTCCCCCTTGCTCAATCCTCAATAAAAAGCCCGCCATTCTGATCTTCTTGGCTCTTGCATAGTTCCACTGTGTTGGTGAAGGCAAGAGACCGAGCTTAAGCCCGAGTAAAAGCTCTTTGCGTTTGCATACGTGTTTGGTCTTCCTTGGTGGTCACTGGGGGCGCCGTGAACTGGGCATAACACGATACCCCAGTATCCATGTAAGCCAGATGCACATGGTGGCACGTGTCTGGAGTTCATCTGTAGTAGCTGGAGGCCCTGGCATGTCCATATTCTCTCTCTCAAATAAACAAACATACAAACAAATAAACCTGTCCAGTAGTGAATGGGTACGTTTGTATTAGTTCTATGTAATATAGATTACAATTATTTTATTGAGAATTTAACAGAGCAAAAGGACAGGCATTGTGCCCTGAGCTTTCATTATTCTGCAAAGGGCTGATCCTGCTTGTTGGAGCGCAAGCACCTGGACTGGGTTCCAGGAAGAAATCCCCCAAAGTGCTTTGCATACTTATAGGGAAGATGGTAATAGGGAGGACCTAGTGGATGTACCAGTGGGGCCTCCTAGACAGATGATAAAGATACATAAAGAAAGCCGGGCATGGTGGCACACACCATTCATCCCAGCACTTGGGAGGCAGAGGTAGGAGGATCACTGTGAGTTCAAGGCCACCCTGAGACTACATAGTGAATTCCAGACCAGCCTGGACTAGAGTGAGACCCTGCCTCAAAAACAAAACAAAACAAAAACAAACAAAAAAAACTAGATACATAAAGAGAGGTGGAGCCGGGTGTGGTGGTGTATGCCTTTAATCCCAGTGCAGGCAGAGGTGGGAGGATCACAGTGAGTTCAAGGCACCCTGAGACTACATAGTGAATTCCAGGTCAGCCTGAGCTACTGTGAGACCCTGCCTCAAAAAACCAAAATTCAAAGAGAGAGAGAAGCCGGGTGTGGTGGCGCATGCCTTTAATCCCAGCCCTTGGGAGGCAGAGGTAGGAGGACTGCAGTGAGTTCGAGGCCACCCTGAGACTACCATAGTTAATTCCAGGTCAGCCTGGACCAAAGTGAAACCCTACCCCAAAAAACCAAAAAGAGAGAGAGAGGTGGGCATAGTGGGCACATCTTTAATCCCAGCACTTGGGTGGCTGAGGTAGGAGAGTTGCTGTGAATTTGAGCTGCAGAGTGAGTTCCAGGTCAGCCTGGGCTAGAGTACGACCTTACTTAAAAAAAAAACTAAAAAGGTCTAGAAAGATCCTCCATCTTTTCATCTGGCATCAAGCTGTTGTACTCAGCTAGCTTGGACCTGCTGGAGGTGAGGAAATGAAACAGCCATTTGGATCTTATCTCTTCAGTAACATTTTTTTTTTCCTTTTGTTTTTTCAAGATAGGGCTTTAAATCCAGGCTGATCTAGCATTCACTATGTAGTCTCAGGGTAGCCTCGAAATCGCAGCAGTCCTCCTACCTCTGCCTCCTGAGTGCTGGGATTAAAGGTGTGCACTGCCACACCTGGCTTAATAAAGTTTTTTCAAAAACTAATTTCTGGCCAGGCGTGGTGGCGCATGCCTTTAATCCCAGCACTTGGGATGCAGAAGTAGGAGGATCGCCGTGAGTTCGAGGCCACCCTGAGACTACATAGTAAATTCCCGGTCAGCCTGGACCAGAGTGAAACCCTACCTTGAAAAACAAAACAAAAAAAAAAAAAAAAAAAAAAAAAAAAAAAAAAACAGCAGCTAATTTCGCAGGCTGCAGAGATGGCTTAGTTGGATAAAGCACTATGTCCAGATTCCCCAATGGGGGGGAAAAAAAAAGAAGAAGAGAGCCGGGCATGGTGGCGCATGCCTTTAATCCCAGCACTCGGGAGGCAGAGGTAGGAGGATTGCCATGAGTTCGAGGCCACCCTGAGACTACATAGTGAATTCCAGGTCAGCCTGAGCCAGAGTGAGACCCTACCTCAAAAAAAAAAAAAAAAAAAAAAAAAAAAAAAAAAAAAAAAAAAAAAAAAAAAGAAGAATTAAAAAGAAGCCTTGAGGGTTTCTGTAATCCCAGCTCATTCTTTCTAGTACTTTGACAGCTAGTCAACAGGGAGGAGGCTTCCATCTCAGCTCCAGCTTGAAGAAATTTTTTTTTTTTCGTGGTGGTGGTTGGAGGTAAGGTTTCACTTTAGCCCAGGCTAAACTGGAATTCACTATGTATTCTCAGGGTAGCCTTGAACTCATGGCGATCCTCCTACCTTGGCCTCCCAAGTGCTGGGATTAAAGGTGTGCACCACCATGCCTGGCAGGAAAAATCATTTTATGTAAAGAATTTTGGTAAAAAACTTACTAGGGTGAAAAGTTTCAAGCAAGAGGCTAACTTTTAAAATTATGATTTGAATTATTCATACCTTTGTACTTCTGGACAGTTCTAGCAAGCATATGTATCTATTTTATGTAAGTTGTTAAATTATTTTCAATCATAGCTCACTATTTCCGAGGCAACACATTTAGCAATTGAAACGACCATGAGAAGACATCTTATTTTCATAATGTTATCTAATGTTACCTTATTATGAATATACCTTAATCCATAAAGCCTGGCAGCCAGTATTGGGCTTCAGGTCATGGAGGCATCTTTGCTTGCAGGACTCTAGGATATTGACATGCTGTTTGATTCAGCAGATTGCCTCAGTGCTAGAAGTCAACTCAGAAACCATCAGCTGAGCTGAATAAATTAGTAGGTAAGACAGAAGTCATTTTTTAAAGATATTTCTATTTATTTAATTTGACAGAGAAAGAGGAAAGGGAGGAAAAGAGAGAAAGAGAGAGAGAGGGAGAGAAAGAGAGAATGGGCGCACCAGGCCTTCCAGCCACATGGGTCCTGGGGAATGGAACCTGGGTCCTTTGACTTTGCAGGCAAACACCTTAACCGCTAAGCCATCCCTCCAGCCCAATAGAAGTCTTTTTTTTTTTTTTTTTTTTTTAATTTGCAAGAAGAGAGAGAGAGAGAGAGAAAAGAGAGGTAGACAGAGAGAGAATGGGCACACCAGGGCCTCCAGCTACTGCAAATGAACTCCAGATGCATGTGCCCCCTCGTGCATCTGGCTTACATGGGTCCTGGGGAATTGAACCTAGGTCCTTTGGCCATGCAGGCAAGTGCCTTAATGGCTAAGCCATCTCCCCAGCCCCAGAATGATTTTCATTATAGCTTAGAGCTCTAGGAGGGAGAGCTTAAAGGGAAGGAAGGAATTTAGAGCTCTTGTCCAAGAAGGGGGTAAGAGGAGATTCCCAGAAAATGAGAAGCCCATCCCAGGGCATTTGGGGGTCTTTGATGCGAGCCCCATGGATGGGTGGCTGGCCTAGTCAGTCCAGTCCTGAGATTAGGGTTTCTGGGATAGCACAATCTTCCTGGAAATCTTAATTTTCCAGGAAGGGTGCAAACTTAATTCTCCAGCAATCTTTCTTGGAGGGTGTAACTTTCCAGGAAAGAAAAGGAAGGAAGGAAGGAAGGAAGGAAGGAAGGAAGGAAGGAAGGAAGGAAGGAAGGAAGGAAGGAAGGAAGGAAGGAAGGAAGGAAGGAAGAAAGAAAGAAAAAGACCAAACCAGGCCGGAGAGATGGTTTAGCTGTAAGTTGCATGCCTTTGAATCCTAAGGACCCTGGTTTGATTCTCCAGGTCCCATGTAAGCCAGATGCATATGGTGGCGCATGCTTCTGGAGTTTGTTTGCAGTGGCTAGAGGCCCTGGTGAGCTCATTCTCACTCTCTCCATCTCTAATAAATAAATGAATAAATAAATAAAAACAAAACCTTAAAAAAAATAAAAGAACCAACCAGGTTCTCTTTGTAAGCTCAATGACACTTCTTGCATTTGGTCCAAGAGAAACCTATTCACCTTGGGGCCCTATTACCCTAAGCTGCATAGCCAATTTCTATTTCTTGTCAACTTCATTGCTAATATGCTTGATTTAAAAAAATTGCTTGAGAGGGAGGCAGATAGAAAGAGAATGAGCATGCCAGGGTCTCCTGCGCCACCTTGTGCATCTGGCTTATGTGGGTGCTGGGGAATGGAACCTGAGTCCTTAGGTTTCACAGCCAAGAGCCTTAACAGCTAAGCCATCTCTCCAACTCCAACTCTTATTTTTTAAAATATTTATTTCTTCAGAAAGGTCTCTGTTCCAGCAGGGAGTGTTGGTACACTCCTTTAATCCCAGCATTTAGGAGGCAGAGGTAGGAGATTCATTGTGAGTTCAAGGGCAGCTTGGGACTATAGACTGAGTTGCAAGTCAGCCTGGGCTAGAGTGAGTCCCTGCCTCAAAACAAACAAAATCCCCCCACCAAAACCAAGAAAACAAAACAGCTGGGCATGGTGGCACATGTCTTTAGTTCCAGCAGTGGGAGGCAGAGATAGAAGGATCACCGAGTTCAAGGCCACCCTGAGACTACATAGTGAATTCCAGGTCAGCCTGGGCCAGAGTGAGACCCTATCTCAAAAAACAAACAAACCACAACAACAAAAACCCCAAAATAAAAAGGCCTCTGTTCTACATTTTGTTCCTTATACAGAAAAGCACTAGCTCTCTAGGATCCAAATACTTTCTCTGTGAACACCCAAGTCTCAATTAATAGTATTAACTGGAAAGAATTTACACTTAAAAAATACGTGAAATAATGAAAGAAAAAGTTCATTTTTATTTAGTAAGTTTAAGGAACTGATGGTTTTCATAACTTTCAAAATTAACTTTTCTATTCAATAATCTAGAATGTCAGTTTTAAAAATTAGTATTTCAAAATATTTTTAGAGTACTTGCTTTGGTAACTATCTTCTCTGGGTATTTTGTGTCTTTGTGCATGCATAGTTCTTCTGAATTTTTATTTTTTTGCGCGTGCATGCGTGTGTGTGTGCATGCCAGTCTATTACTACTGCAAGTGAGTGTAAGATGCATGTGTCACTTCTTGCATCAGGTTTCACATGGGGCTGGTAGACTTATTTTACATGATGTTCTAGAAACAAAAGGTATTTTTTCCAGTATTTTCACAAATTGTTAGGCACTAAGTTAAAATTTAGATGTAGACTTGGCAAAACTACATTAACACTAACCAGAAATTATCTTTCCTGTTCTCTGAAACACAAGTCAAGGCAACATGAACATTTAATACATCCTTTACTTGTTGAGTCTTGTTACAGAAACACAAGCATACCTTTTATACACTGTAAGATTTGAGTTTCCCTTCCTAGATGTAAAAATTTCATTTATGCCATAGTAGTAGACTGTTAGATGTGTGACAGCATTCTACTTAACAGTAGGCACATATTGAATATGCTTCAGGGCCAAAAGATACTAATAATGGAGCCTTTAACACATGATGTTGGAATATAGTGCTGAGACCTGCACTCAAACAGAACCGAACTGCCACAACATTCAATTTGTTTTTTGTTTGTTTAAAAACCAAAACAAAACCAAAACAAACAACAACAACAAAAAACCCCAGGCAGTATCTGGGGCTGGTTAAGGGTGCTTGCTTGTAATGCCTGACAGCTTGGGTTTGATTCCCCAGTACCCATGCAAAGCCTGATGCACAAAGTGGTGCATGTGTTTGGAATTCTTTTGCAGTGGCAGGATGCTCTGGGGTGCCCATTCTCTCAATCAATCAATGCAGTATTTGTAAATACATCATTAGCTTGTTATTTAACTTTTTGTCTAATATCACATTACCATAAGCACATTTGTACTTAAAGCGCATTGGGAACATTAAAACAGTTATGCATGGGCCAGAGAGATGGCTCAGTGGTTAAAGGTGCTTGCCTATAAAGCCTAACAACTTGGTTCAAAGGTGGCACATGTGTCTGGAGTCCATTTGCAGTGGCAGGAGGTGCTGGCGTTCCCATTTTGTTTCCTCTTCCTCTCTCTTCTAAATTTTAGAAAAAAATAGCTATGCATGGGGTTGGGGAGATGACTCAGTAAAATACACACAAGCATGAGAATGTGAGTTTGGATCCCCAGCACCCACATAAAAGCCAAGTGTGGCAGCATGTGCCTGTAATTCCGGAGATTGAGAGGCAGATACAAGACCCTGGGCTCTTGCTAGATAGCCAGTAGAGCAAATCAGTAAGGTTCAGGTTTAGAGACCCTGTTTCAAAAAAATAAGGTAGAGAGCAATTGAGGATGTTGACCTCTGACTTCCATGCGCATGTGTACCGATACAACCTTTTTTTGTTTTTGTTTTAAAAAAGCTATGTATCAAAACTGCATCTCCTCAGATGAGTTGATTTTGGTAGATGTTACTGTCATACCACACACTGTCCAGAAAAACTGGCCCAAATTTTCACTTAGTACTTATCATTTGATATATAACTTGTTTCCCAACCGCTTTAGAATGCAAGCTCCAGGTAGGCAGGAATTTTGGGCTTAGGCTACTGCGGTCATTAAGAATGCATAGAACACCATCTGACATCTAGTAGCACTAAGCATTTACGGTTTATTAAAGCCTTGTAGATGAAGTCAGGGATGTATGGAATAAGACAGGGGAACATAGTCTAGGGTCTGTGGGCTATTTTGAGGACTTGAGCTCTGAGTGAAATGGAAGCCACTCCAGGACACAGGAAGGCTATAACCCTGAGAGACGTTGAAGACAATATTCTGGTTGCTATATTGGGGATAAATTACAGTGGGCGGGGATGGAAGCTAAGAGACAGAAGGCAGTAACAGTAATTTGGAGAAGATGCCAAGGGCACAGACCTAGGTGAAAGCAGCGTAAATTGTGAGATGTGGTTACACTGGGGAATATTTTGAAGGCAAAGCAAGTGGTACTTAATGGGTGTATGTGGGCTGAGAGAGGAATCAAGGGTGATGAGGCTGTTTTGGCTTAAGCAACTGGAAGACCTGTGCTATCACCAACTGCTGAAAGACTGGGAGTAAGTACATGTGCAGGTAAAATAGGAAAAGCAAGTTCAGTGTTGGCCAGAATTTAAGATGCTTTCATAGGTAACGGGCAGGGTCTGTGGCTGAAGTCAGGTAGTGCTCCACGTTGGGGACATCAAATTAAAAGGTTACTGCACATGATTAGAACTTGAAGGAAAAAAAATCATTATCAGGTGATGTTATTTGTGAAAGACAGGTAAAAACAAGCAAATTATGAACATAATTTAAAGATAGAATTTATTCTCTGATGGTTTACTCATGCAAACTGCACATAAAGGAAAATAGTACAGTTTGTGTAACATTGCAAATATAAGGACTGAAAATGCTAGGTACAGAAGTAGTGTGACATCCTGAAAGTCAAAATGGAATCTGTGTCTATACAACTAATAATGATTTTATTTGCAGAGTACAGACTGATTTACAATGAAGGTTTTGCTAGCCTTGGTTAAGTTCATTAACCGTTTACATGACTTCTTACATCTATGTACTTTTATTTTACAGTTGCAAGTATTATGTTACCAAACAATTTAACTTGCATAAATAATAAGATTAAAGAAAAATGCATTGAAGGACTTAGGAGAGTGAAAAAAATTGAGGCTTTTCCTAACTCATTCAAACTACAATAAAAAATAGTTTTCTTGTAGAATTCATATTTTGTGCCTTTGAGATCAACTCCTTAGCATAACTATGACAAAATCATGATTAGAAACTGATTACTTTAAATATGAAATCAGGTAAAAATAATAAAAGCTGAAGTAGAATTAACAACTAAATGGTCTAATTTTTAATAAGCCAAACAAATAACATTCCTATTACTTCATACTTAAAAGTCCTGAAATGTCATCTGTATAATTTGCATGTTACCCAGTTTGTAACTTAGGCAGGTGGGATATTCCATACAGGCTTTAAAAAGGTCAGTCTCATTAGGAGACAGCATTGAGACTATAGTAAATAGTGTATGGGTGCAGAACAAACTGCACAACTTACTATAGATGCATTACAGATATTTACATAATGGAATCCTGCTTGAATGCCAGAAGTTGCTACTGGGTACGACTCATGACTATTTTACACAGTTTTCTTACACACATCTACTACTTTTATTTTTAACAATTTAGCCTATTTAAAATATTGTACTGTATTTTGAACATAACTGCAGAATAAAAATATATAATGGCACATTAGAAAACTCAGTATCCCACAGATGACTGGATAATGAGAAAAGTGTACCTACAATCAATCATCTCATCAGAACAAACTACATCATGGAATGTTAGTTATCCAAGCCTGCACAGTAATGACATTTTAAACTGCAGTCATCTATTGGCCAGCATCACACTGAAGGCATCGTTAAACATTCAAGCAAAGACTGCTGGCATATACTATTGAAAGACCCATACACACACACACACACAAACACACTCTCTCACTCATTCATATTTCCCACATTATAATTACAGTGTTCTAAAGATATTGATTTTTTCCACGAGAAACATTATCAAAATTTGCTACTAAAAGATGACAGTGCTTTCACAAGAATAAGTACAAGTTAGCTCGCAAGTACAAGTACGACAATGGGGGAAAACAGTCTTAAGTTTTCTAAGTAGTAATTTTAGGCTTTTCTGGCAACCATACCATTCTTGATTATGCATAAACTTCTCAGTTTGTTACCTGAAATCTGCAAAACAAAACAAAAAACACAAACCATCCCCCCGATCCCAAAATAAACAAGAGCTAGTTTCAAAAATTACTAGATATCTGATAACCCTGTATCATACATTATATAATTTCATGTTTTCAGCCTCAAAACACAGGTTTAAAATACTGAATTTAAGACTTAAAAAATAAAGTCATTTTTGAAATGTTCAAGATCCCAAAATTTTTGTCTACTTAAAATCTTAAAACAAATTAATGACCTTGATTTAGCTTACCAATGTGCATAAAAGCACTGTAAGTTTTTAACCATGTTTTCACTCACTTAAAAAAAAGTGTTTTCTAATATTCCTTTTGCATAATGTGCAAAATAAAAGGCAAAAAGATTAAAAGGAAATTTCTATCTTTCTCTTGCCTAGTGCTTTATGACTTTGTTCACACTACAAAGTCAGTAGGGACTACGCAGAACTTTGGTATAAATGATAAGGAGACTACCATCACAG
Organism: Orientallactaga sibirica; assembly: GCA_036365145.1. Taxonomy (NCBI): domain Eukaryota; kingdom Metazoa; phylum Chordata; class Mammalia; order Rodentia; family Dipodidae; genus Orientallactaga; species Orientallactaga sibirica. The sequence continues at coordinate 42,055,169 of JAEOAD010000004.1, read as the reverse complement.
CTGAGGGTTAAGGAGTGGGCAAAAGAAATGGAAGTGGGGAGAGAGATTCAGTTAACACCCCCATTTATTAAAACACCACCAAAATCAAGTAAAATAAACCACAATGAATTATGATACAATTTACACACTGAGCACAGAAAAATTAATAAATCTAACAGTATTTATATAAAAAAAGCAAAATCAGTCTTTTCCCAGAGACTAAAAACTTGTTCAGTCTTATCAACTGTTGCTATACCAACTTGACAGCCAAATTTAACTTCAAGTAAAAAAAAAAAAAAATTTACAACCACAGATTTCGCATAAATGAAAACTGGTTTTTCCTTGATTTCCCTTTGGAGTCACTAATGAGTATTTAAAATTGTTGTACTGCAGGTTTTTAATCAACTTCCTGAAGGCTGTGACTGGGAGGAAGGAGCCATGACCATCTGTGAAAGCGCAGGTTCTGTACTCTGGTCCGCCATCTGGGTAAGGACTGACGTGGCCACAGCTTCTGCCTTCGATGTGGAACTGACTCCGTTGGATGTGCTGACAGAGCTGTGCTGTATAGCTTCTGTGTGTGGACTGCTTGGCACTGACAGGTCTTCTGAACTATCATCTTTATCAGCAGCTGGGACAAAGAATATTCACTTGATTATGCAAAAACTTCTCAGTTTGTTACCCGAAATCTGCAAAACAAGACAAAAACAAAACACAAACCATCCTCCCACCCCAAAATAAACAAGAGCTAGTTTCAAAAGTGTTGAGTTAATACACAAATAAAAGTTAGAGGGTGTTTTACAAACAGATTGCTCAAAGTGAGTTGGTAAGACTAGGTTCAGATCAGAATTAGCAATTCTACCTGCAATCTGTCAAACAAAAGAACAATAATGTTTGTGAGTATACTTGGGTGTCCAGTGCCTCACAAAAAATAGCCCAAGAGTTATTTGCTAAACAGTGTTGAAATGAATAAGGGCAGGGCCAGGTGTGGGGGTATATTCCTAATCTTCACATCCTGAAGGCAGAGGTAGGAGGATTGCAAGTCTGGAGACAAAAATGAGGTAGGAGTTTGAGAGACAGCTTATTACAGACATCATTAAATGCTTACCAAATATCACATAAAAAATTTATAACTACATTTATAAACAAAATGAATCTCACATACAAATTCTATTTTGAAATTATCCTCTGCATTTCCCAGAACTTTTTTTTTTCTGGTTGGCTTTCTTACTCTCTACAGCTGCCATGGATGTTTTCAACATCTCATCTGAATGATGCACCCTCATGAGAAAGTTACACTTAAAAAGTCTAAATGCCACCAGCTGTTAAAAGTTGCAGGAATTAATTGGGACTCAAATAAAAATCCACACAAAACTCTAGATACTAAAGTTGAAAAGATATTCAGGAAAGAGCTTCTAAGTATGAAAATAAATCTGTAAGATTTAGGACTAAACAACAAACCTCTTACATCTTTATTTTAGTAGAACAGAATTCAGTAATTTCTCTTGGTAAAAAAAAGTTGATGTTCATAGTGCTGAGAAGAAGGGATGGAGGAGTGCCCAGCACTGAAACACCTCTGTCACACCCTCCAAGGCTCAGGGACCATTGCAGAAGAGGGGGCGGATAGAATGGAAGAGCCAAAGGAAGGGTATGACTTCTTACAATGCAACTACCCAGATAGAAATTGGCCTCGATATCCATGACCGTGCAGTGCCTAGCAATATCTCTGCAAGACCCTCAAAATAGAAGAAAAAGATGATGACATCAAATTAAAAGAGAGACTAATGGAGAGAGGGAGGGGATATGATGGAGACTGGAGTTCTAAAGTGGAATGGGGGGAGGGGAGGAAAATATCATGCATTTTTTGTATGTAAGTATAGAAGTTATCAATAAAAAATATTTAAAAAATAAAAATAAAATAAAATAAGTTGACGTTCAGCCGGGTGTGGTGGCGCACACCTTTCTTGAATCCCAGCACTCGGGAGGCAGAGGTAGGATGATCGCCATGAGTTCAAGGCCACCCTGAGACTACATAGTGAATTCCAGATCAGCCTGGACTAGAAAGAGACTCTTCTTCAAAAAACCAAAACACATAAATATATTATCTGTAAGTGATAAGGCACAATGACAACATGAAAACCTGTGAAGTCAGCTCTCAAATTCACAGAGAACACTACTAATGACTGGTCCTTCCTGAGTACTCCTCTCTTTGCTACATGCAGTCACTATTTTGACATTTCTTTAACCTATGCTTTCTGTTTTCTGTCAGAAGTGCCAGCAATTCTTCAGTGTCCACACCTGCAGTTTGAGGTTACAGATTTGTGTACCCACACCCAGCATTTTACCAGAGAGCTCCTCGTGCTTAAGTGGCAAGGGCTCTTAATTAACAAGCCATTTCTTCAGCCCAGGGCTTTTCATTTTTTTTTTTTTAATTTATTTATTTGAGAGAGAGAGAAATACAGAAATAGGCAGGTAGAGAGAGAGAGAGAATGAGCATGCCAGGGCTTCCAGCCACTGCAAACAAACTGCAGATGCATGTGCCCCCTTGTGCATCTGGCTTATGTGGGTCCTGGAGAATAGAGCCTTGAACCGGGGTCCTTAGGCTTCACAGGCAAGCGTTTAACTGCTAAGCCATCTCTCCAGCCCGGCTTTTCATTTTTAATGTAGATTCCAAGGATCAAACTCAGGTCCTCACACTTGCCTGGCATTTTACCATCTGAGCTATCTCCCCAGTCCCTGTACTTTTGAACATTCATTTGCAGTGGTAGAGGCCCTGGTGCACCCATTCTCACTCTCCCTCTCTTTACTTCTGTCATAAGTAATTAATTAAAATAAAATCTTTAAAAAATAATATCATATTAGATGACTATTTTGGGGAGTGATTTTAAGACAGGGTCACATGAAGTAGCCTAAGCTAGCTCTGACTTGAACTCATGGCAATTCTCCTGACTCAGGGGAAAGGTGATTATAGATATGTACCGCCATACCCAGTTTAGATGCATTCTTTTATGTGTGGCTTTTTCATTTGACATTAAACAATTTTTAGTGTTTACAAAGCACATAAGCTTTCTATTAAAGGTGAGAATGCAAACTGGTCTGCTTACCAATGGCCAGATCCCTACGGACATGCCCCTTATGAAGCAATTATCCCATGATGTGCCATACACGAGGAGGATGGGTGTCTGTTGAGGGGAGAGATTCCTGGCAAGCATAACTTGAGTGCAAGGAAAATGCTTCATTTTTGCTGGGCATGGTGGTACATGCCTTTAATCCCAGCACTTGGGAGGCAGAGGTAAGAGGATTGCTGTGAGTGTGATGCCACCCTGAGACTACATATTTATTTCCAGATCAGCCTGGACCAGAGTGAGACCCTACCTCAAAATACCAAAATAAATAAATAAATAAATAAATAAATAAAAATAAATAAAAAAATAATAATAAAATCTTTTGCAATCTGATCTATGTGCACCTATCTCTAGAGTTAGTAGATGAGGGAAAATATTACTACTGTAATCATAAACTCTAGAAAGGAAGGCCATGCTGTGCTTGGAGAACCACTTTTTTCCTAAAACACATCTGATGTTTAATTCTTTAGAAAGTTCCCTAGTTATGTGCATACATATATGTGGTAGTTTGAATATATGGCCCCCAATATATTCAGTGTTTTATTAGTTTGTAGTTTGTATCTGCAGCCATCTGGCTAGAGGCAATGTCACTGTCTTAAGATGTGGTGGTGGATTTGAGATTTTAATCTGAAGCTATGCAAAGTGTGCCCAGCTGGAGTTCCTGAAGTGTGCTATGCTGTGTGGCTGTGTGGCTTTTGGCTTTTCTCTCTGTGTTTGGTCCTACAAAGGCAGGCCAACTTCTTTTGCCATTATGGAACTTCCCTTGGATCTATAAGCTTCAATAAATCCCTTCCTCCATAACTGTGCCTGGTCTGGAAGTTTATCTAAGAGAACCTGAAGCTGTCTGCTACAATACGTTTAACAATAAAATTATCAGTGCTCAATTAAGGACCATGATAGTTAATTTCGGTATTTAGAATCACAATGGAAAAATCTATGGGCATGTCTGTGAGGGAGTTCCTAGATTAACTGAGGTGGGAGAATCCACTCTAAGTGTGGAAAGTGTCATTCCATGGGCTGGGATGGGCTGCATAAAAAGGAGAAAGCTAGCTAATTAGCAGCATTGATCCCTCTCTGCTTCCTGACTGAATGTGACCATTGCCTAAAGCTCCTGCCATCATGCTTTCTTCACCATGATGGACTGCTCCCTTAAACTGTGAACCAAGATAAGCCCTCCCTTCCTTAAGAGGGTTTGGTCACAGCAATGAATAAAATAACAAATACAAATCTCAAGAAGCTTTCCTTTCATTTAGGATATGAAGGTAATAATACAATTTTAATTATTATACAAGTATACCTAGATATAGAGAATAACAATTTAGTGCTTTTTTTTTCTGAGAGAGACACAGAGAGAGACAGAGAGAGGAAGAGGAAGACAGTTAGAGAGAATGGGTGCAATAGCAGCCTCTCAGCTGCTGTGAACAAACTCTAGATGCATGTGCCCCCTTGTGGGCAAGTGTGGCATTGTGCCCTTGCTTCACTTTGCATCTGGCTAAACGTGGGACTTGGAGATTGGAACTAATGTTCTTAGGCTTAGCGGGCAGGTGCCATCTCTCCAGCCCCAATTTAGTGCTTTTAAAATGAAACCTAAATATTAAAAATGTATTGTGATTTTTACCCAGGTTTCACATTATTTAATATTTAGAGTGGCCAATATTCAGTTTTCCCATAGCTGAGGGGTGTCCTAGGGAGTGGGACAAGATTTCCACTGTGGAAACTGGGTAGGGCAATGTTTAACAAAGATCTGATGACTGTGATTCAGCACTGTCACTTTTACCTGCAAGAACCTGTAATATTCTTTAAGTTCCACTAAATCTTAGTCTTTCTTTCACAAATATTATAAAGACTGAGTTAACAGTACAGCTTACCATCAGCAATGCTACTGGTCCAAGAGTGAAATTTGTCTTCCCAGACACACTCACTTAAGTTCTATAGCTATTTGATAACTAGTCATTTTGACAGACTATTAATGAAAGTCAGATTTCAAATTTAAATGGATTTCATACATTGTTAAGTAAAAACAGCTGATTAAAAGAATCTTGTTAGCCAGGCATGGTGGTGCACATCTTTAATCCCAGCACTCGGGAGGCAGAGGTAGGAGGATCGCCGTGAATTTGAGGCCACCCTGAGCCTACAGTTAATTCCAGGTCAGCCTGGACCAGAGTGAGACCCTACTTTGCAAAAAAAAAAAAAAAAAAAAAAAAAAAAAAAAAAAAAAAAAAAAATCTCATTATTAAACCGAATGGGGGCAGAAGAGGTAGTATTTGCCCTGTTAATCAAACTCTTTTCTTAAAATTTCAATTAATGCCGGGCGTGGTGGCGCACGCCTTTAATCCCAGCACTCGGGAGGCAGAGGTAGGAGGATTGCTGAGAGTTCGAGGCCACCCTGAGACTACATAGTTAATTCCCGGTCAGCCTGGACCAGAATGAGACCCTACCTCGAAAAAAACAACAACAAAAAAATTCAATTAATTTAATTACCTTAATACCTATACAACATCAAATGGATGCACTCTTTCAAATAAGAGAAATCTCCATTCATTTCTTTCTTTCTTTTTTTTTTGGTTTTCCGAGGTAGGGTCTCACTCTAGCTCAGGCTAACCTGGAATTCATTCTCCTACCTCTGCCTCCTGAGTGCTGGGATTAAAGATGTGCGCCACCATGCCTGGCTCTCCATTCATTTCTTGCATTCTCATAAGTTAGTACAAAATCTATTTGGCTAAAAATTTGTTAGGTGGATTACAATCAATTTATTTAACAGCAGACAAATACAACTAAATGACTAAAATATATGCAATTGTAAAAATGAAAATTGGCTTGCATTTATTGAGCAAATATTACCTGATTATAGTTGGGATTATCCAATCAACAACCAAAGATTTAAAAACTATACATCATCCCAGCACTGAAACACCTCTGTCACACCCTCCAAGGCTCAGGGACCATTGCGGAAGAGGGGCGGATAGAATGGAAGAGCCAAAGGAAGGGTATGACTTCTTACAATGCAACTGCCCAGACAGAAATTGGCCTCGATATCCATGACCGTGCAGTGTCTAGCAATACCTTCACAAGATCCTCAAAATAGAAGAAAAAGATGATGACATCAAATTAAAAGAGAGACTAATGGAGAGAGGGAGGGGATATGATGGAGATTGGAGTTCTAAAGTGGAATGGGGGGAGGGGAGGGAAATAAATGTTTTTTGTATGTAAGTATAGAAGGTATCAATAAAAAAATAATTTAAAAAAACTATACATCATTTTGCATTAAATGCAATGCAAGAGTTAATTTCCTTGTAAATTTTATAAAATCATGTGTATTTCTTTTTGAACTTTCAAAATTCAAGGCAGCATTGTTGTTCAAGAAAATTATATATATACACAATGCTAAACTTGGTAGCATCTATAGGACATTATGTTTGTTAAGTCAGATGGGAACCATAATGCTCTCATCCCTGCAGCAATCATTGTTAATCTAAATCTCCCCAACATATTTCTATATGGTTCCAATTTACTCCACAATGTGTTTCACTGTCCTGTCAAAATGACTAGGTATCAAATAACAAAGATTTATATGCTCAAAACTGACAAAAATCAGTGTTCTAAATATGTATGGCACTTGAGAGCTGCTAACTCTACTGAATCTTTTAAATTAAAAAATATTGCCCATTCCAATGAAAGTGCTTACAATGACTACAAGTAAAGATGGTAGCCATTAAGTTTTATTGTGAGCACCTGAGGAACTGCTTGCATCCAATACAAAATGTTTTCTTCTTTTGAATTACTGACACTAGCAAATTAAAATGAAGTGGATGCATATGGTTGAAACAATCTTCACATTTACAAATATCCTGAAATATCACTAAATCATAAAAACAGAAGCTGTGAGTTATATATTATGAATGTTGCCTAATGCACTCCCAACTCTTATTTGTTACAAATTTGTGTGCAATGGACAAAATTGGCCATTTATTCAGGAGTAACAGCTGGTCCCTATGTTGTGCATCTTATATTTAAAAAAAAGGGGGGGGGGAGCATTAGAGAAAGGAAAAAGCAAACTTAACCTCTAAAAACCTGAAAACAGAATAATCTTATTTTGGGAGAAAATATCTGAAAGGGAAGTTAATGCATATAATTTAAATACTGTTCTAGTTTAGCATTTTTATGACTAATAAGAATTCTACATAAAGGTTCACAAACAATAAATACTACAAAATGCTGGCATTATCTAAGGAGAGCAACAGCATCTGATTCTGAAAATGAGTATTTCACACTAAAACAGCTGATAAAAAAGAATCTCTTCATTGCCAAATGAAGACTGAAGAGGATTTTTTATTTACCCAGTAGTCAACCTAAGACAAAATGCTCTTTTAAGATAAATGAAGTATCATTGGTACTGAACAGTATATTTAAAAGGTTTTCCCCAACCCTACTAATGCCTAGAACAACAACAACAAAAAAAAGCAATAATCAGAAGATAAAAAAAACACTTTGGATTCTAAAAAGTATCTGCTTTGCCTCACACCCTCTAAGAGCATACCACCTACTCTCTTTGTTATAGTCATGCAGTAATTCCGACAAGAAATCTTAGATACTATAGCTGCATGCCCTCTTGAGCTCTGCTCACTCTGGCAGTGCCTCACAGATATAGCCCGAGGCTGTAGGTGATGGCACATTACTCACTATGATAGCCAGATTTCTTCTGCATGGCGGTCACAGGGCAATCTTTATGAGCCAGAAGAAGCTGTTTCAGCTGTGCCACTTCATTTCTCAGCAGGGTGACTTCACTCTGGAGAAGAAACAACTCATAAGACCTTACCAACATTAGACTGAACATATTTTTTACTGTGTAAAGCAAGTGAAGATTAAGATAGGAAAATTGTGCATCTTTGGCAGAACAATGAGTAAGGAAAATATGCTGCTTAAACATGTCTAATCAGTGCCCATCAGTCTTTATATGTTAGCATTTGTACAAACTGAAACAAAAATTTAAATCTGCTAACACCATAACTGGGTATATATTCCAGTATATATGACTTTTACTTATTTATTTGCAAGCAGAGAGAGAGAGCGAGAGAGATTGGGCACACAAAGGCATCTTGCCATTACAAACAAAGTACAGACACATGCACCGCTTTGTGCAAATGGCTTTATGTGGGCAATAGTGACTCAAACCCTAGCCAGCGGGTTTTGCAAGCACTTTAACCACTGTATTTCAGTTGAGTCATACAAATTACCTACTGAAAGTACTTGTATATATGTTTCACTCTTTTGATTATTTAAAAAAAAATGCTAACAAGATGAATTTTCACTGATTCTATTCACCTAAAAATAAAACATTTACCCTTCAGATTCATTTAAGGTAGTTACTAGCTTAGAAACTAGGAATGGTTCCATAGGGGAAACAGCAATAATCCACCATGTATCCCTCAGATTAATTGCAAGAAACTGTGATAAAGACCAGAGTCAATGCATGTCCATGTGATATTGTGGATTAGTTATCTTTGACCTTGGTGCTATGATCTGTTAAATCAGTGGTAATTTGTCCTACTCCTTACAATAGAATGAGTATTTTTGTCTTTGTTTGCAATGCATTAATTTGGTAAGTTCTACAAAAAAATTCCAAATTGAACAAATCCAACTAACTCCATTAGGTTTCCCTTAAGTTGGAGCATAGAAACTAGTGATCATTACCAACACTTATAAAGTAGAATATTTTGGATTTAATAAACTGGTAACATAAAAAACTCCACTTACAGATGTTTCTATTCATTTGGATTCACATGAACTATAATGGTTTAGATTTCATCCACAAATTTGAAAGTAAATGAGAATATTTAGCAAACAGATGTACATAAACCCTCTGACATGTAACTCTCATTGTGTGTGTGTGTGTGTGTGTGTGTGTGTGTGTGTGTGCGCGTGCGTGCACACACATACAGGGGCATGTGAGCTCAAAGGAAAACTTCAGGTATTGGTCCTAACTTTCCACTTCAGTTTTTTGAGGGAGGGTCTCTTGTTCACTGCTCTGCCTATTAGGTTATCTGGCCTTCAAGTGTCGTTTTCGCCCCCCTCACCGAGGTAGGGTCTCAATCTAGTCCAGGCTGGCCTCAAACTCATGGGGATCCTCTGCCTCCAGAGTGCTGGGACTGAAAGTGTGCACCACCAGGCCTGGCTTCCTTCAAGCATTTAGCAAGTTCTCTTGTCTTTGCCTACATTCTAGATCTAGGCACAGTATAGTACGCACTGTAGCATGCTAGCACTACAAAAATTTTGCTTTATATGGGTTCTGGGAATCCAGACTCAGGAACTCATGCTTCTATGACAAACACTTTATCCAATGATCCATCTCAGCACAAACTCTCATTTTTGACATTATTTAGCCCAGAATGACCTCTAGCTCATGGCAATTCTTCTGCCTCAGAAATCAGTGTAGTAGCATTACAATCATGACCTACCACACCTAGCTTGTAACTAAGCAAAGAACTGCAAAGTAACTTAGCATCAGGCATCCCCCAAAGGATCAATGACAGAAACAAAAATCATGAGAATAAAAGTCAAGCAATCTGAAAGACAAGTTGATTAAATAATTCCTCACCTTCAAACAGCACTGACTATACACTGTACTAAAGCACAGAACAAAACCTGATGCTCATAACTACTCTAAAACATTAATAAAAGATTACGTTTATAATATTATATCTAAGAATGGGTAGGTGACCCAAGCATAAAAAGTAAAATTCAAAAGTTTTACTTAAAGGTTATGCCATTATTTAGAAAACTCATTTTAATGGCATACTAAAACCACTGCTATAAATATCATTAATTATAGTTTCATTAATAACACTATTGGGGACTGAAGAGATGGCTTAGTATGTAAAGCGTTTGCCTGCAAAGCCAAAGGACCTTGGTTCAATTCCCCAGGACCCACGTAAGCCAGATGTACAAGGTGGCGCATGCATCTGGAGTTTGTTTGCAGTGGCTGGAGGCCCGGGCACACCCATTCTCTCTCTCTCTGCCTCTTTCTCTTTCACTCTCTCAAATAAATAAATAAAATAATAACACTGTTGATGTGAAGCCATATTATGAACAATCCAATAGCTATCATCTAAGTCTTCTCCAATTCCTGCTTTGTGAACTTAAATTTGGCAGTAGTGTCTAAGAGTTCTTTAATTTCTATAGTATGAAACAGGGCTAGGGCTTTCACAACTCTTTCAAAATGCTCCATTCTTGAATTATAACATACTAAAACACATGCAATGTATCCCCAAGTCTGTCATATCATTGCTGTCCTCTTATTAGTCTGAATGATATGAAATAACCAGTATTTGTCTTGCTCTTTAAAAACAGCAACCCAAAATGGCTAATACATATTATAGGCTCTATCAGAAAGCCTTTCCTTTCTCATTTGTCCTGCTAATAATTTCACTCATTTTTGTCAACTCAGTGCAGTATAACTAGCATGGGAAAAGAAGTTAGGCCTCCATTTCTGTGTTCTGGGTTCTGGGAACCTACAGATGCAGATTTCGAAACAGCAGTCACACTGTACTTACCACTCATAATCACAATTTCTGGTCTGTTTGCTACCTTTACCAGATTGGGAAATTCTTAAGGAAAAGAATCTCTTTTTCTATGTGTTCACAAAATGTGGTACAACAGTCAGGCAAAGACTAAGTAATGTTACCAACTACAAATTTTCTCAGCGGTGACATGAAAAATATATATTATGTTTTTTCACAGTAAAGTCTCACTCTAACCCAGGCTGACAAAGAATTCACTCTGTGGTCCCAAGCTGGCCTAAAACTCAAAGCAATTCTCCTATTTCTGCCTCCCTATTGGGATTAAAGCCATGTGCCACCACACCTGGTTTAAAACTTGCATATTTTAAAGCAACACAGTTTGAAAATTTAAAAGATCCCAACTGTCTTCGCTCTTAAGTATTCCATATAAACATGAATCAAAACTGTATTGTGAGCTGGGCATGGTGGACTGTATTGTGAGCTGGGCATGGTGGTGCATGCCCTTGATTCCAGCACTCGGGAGGCAGAGGTAGGAGGATCACCATGAATTTGAGGCCACCCTGAGACTACATAGTGAATGCCAGGTCAGCCTGGGCTAGACTAAGACACTACCTAAAACAAAACAACAAAAAAAAACCCACCCTTTATTGTGGAGCTGGGTATATGGCTGAGTGATAGAGCACTTGTCCAAAGCATGCATGGCTATCCCTGGTACTGCCAAATAATTGAAAAAAAGAAAAGAACCCAAATTATATATATGAACCTTTAGGGACCAAAGATACAGCTCAGTTGTAAAGCACTGGCTTAGCATGTGTAAGGACTTGGGTTCAATCTCTAGCATCATAGAAAACAAAACAAATAAAATGTACGATCAAATAAAATGCAGTAAGTAATAAAACTTCTGAAAGCAGTTTGGAAATAATTAGTAGATACAAAATAGTTGATATAATTCTGAGGATTAAATATTCCTATATGCACCCAAATAAAATTAGTTACACATGTTCAAATTCTTCATCCTTTTTTTTTTTTTTAATGCGAGAGAGCAAGCAAGGGAAAGAAAGAGGAAGAGAATTGGTGTGCCAGGGCCTCCAGCCACTGTAATCTAACTCCAGACATGTGTGCCACCTTGTGCGCATGTGCAACCTTGTGCTCTTGCATCACCTGTGCGTCTGACTTACATGGGATCTGGAGAGTCAAACATGGGTCCTTAGGCTTTGAAGGCAAGCTCCTTAACTGCTAATCCATCTATCCAGCCCTCAAATTCTCTTTTTTAATAGGGAAGTTTGAAACTGAAGAATGGAACATCAATTTTTGTATTTCAAATTTAACAGGTAGTAGTCCATCTACCCAATTAGTTTTCCTGGCCTATTAACAAATATGAAAATGCCAATAACTCACAATGGGTACTGAGCATTGGGGAATGAAAAGGAATGTCCCATGATTTTTACTGCAGCTTGTATTTGTGCTTACTGAATTTTAACTGGAGTTACACTTGGAGCAAACAAGGGAAGACCAAGAAGAAAAGGGGAAATTAAAAACTCTGAAAAAAATAAGCCAGCCATGGTGGCACACGCCTTTAATCCCAGCACTCGGGAGGCAGAGGTAGGAGTATCACCATGAGTTCGAGGCCACCCTGAGACTATGTAGTGAATTCCAGGTCAGCCTGGACCAGAGTGAGATCCTACCTCGAAAAACCAAAAGAACAAACAAACTCTGAAAATAATTATTCATCTACATGTAGATGTAAGATCAAATATACAAGTATAAAAATTACACAAGAAAATTCAATGACTAATTTTGCCTGTATACCTTTTAGATGTTAGAAGGGAAAGGAAAAAAAAACCTAACACCTTCAGGGTATGCATGATTAAATACTCAGAGCTCAGTTTTTCCTTTTTTTGATGACATCTTAATTTTAAGTGTTTTAAAATAAATGCATGTTTTTACTGATAATCCTGGAGCTCAAAACTGACTTTTGGGTGAGAGGTTACGAACTGCATATAGTTTGTATTACTCTTGTATCCTAATAATGAGTATCTTTAAAAAATAGTATTAGCTCTAGCCAGGCATGGTGGTGCAAGCCTTTAATCCCAATACTTGGGAGGCAGAGGAAGGAGGATTGCCATGAGTTCAAGGCTACCCTGAGACGACATAGGGAATTCCAGGTCAGTCTGGGCTAGAGTGAGACACTACCTCAAAAAATCAAAAACTAGCCAGGCATGGTGGCGCACGCCTTTAATCCCAGCACTCGGGAAGCAGAGGTAGGAGGATCACCATGAGTTCAAGGCCACCCTGAGACTACATAGTGATTTTCAGGTTAGCCTAGGCTAGAGTGAGACCCTACTCTGAGTGTCTTAAGAGCTACATGTAGTACCTTAAGCCCCTACCCTGAAGAGATATAACAGCAGATTGACTGATATACCTAATAACACTGCAGATAATAGAAAACCCAAGCATTACATTAATCCAAGATGCAAAAATCTCTACATTATAATACAAGAAACACAAAAAAATCAAGATAATATAAATCCACCAAAAAGTATTAATGCATCAGAAATGACCTTCGATGAGACTGATTTAGAGGAAATGCCTAAGAAAGATTTCAAAAGAATGATTATAAATATGTTCAAAGAACTCAAGGAGGAAATCAAAGGAATCAAAGAACACACAGGATACCAATTTAATGAAATAAGGAGGTCAATACTAGACATAAATAAGGAAATAGAAATAATAAAGAAAAACCAGTCAGAAATACTGGCAATGAAGAACACAGTCAGAGAAATAAAAAACTGTAGAAAATCTCTCCAGTAGAATGGATGAAGGAGAGAACAGAATATCTAAACTAGAACTAGGTGGCAGATCTAATACAGTCTAACAAAGAGAAAGACAAACTAATAGGAAGGTATGAATGAGAATTTCAAAAGATATTCAGGACACTATAAAAAGATCAAACATAAGAATTCAAGGTATAGTCGAAGAAGAATTTCACTCCAAAGCATAGTAAGCATTTTCAACAAAATCATACAAGAAAACTTCCCCCAAATTGGGAGATGCCAATGCAGATACAGGAAGCCTTTAGAACACCAAACAGACAAAATGGGGAAAGGAACTCTCCTTGTCATATTATAATAAACTACCAAACATACAAACCAAAGAAAATATATTGAAAGCAGCTAGAAAGAAAAATCAAATCATATACAAAGGCAAGCCCACGAGGATCACAGCAGATTTCTCAACACAAACTTTCAAAGCCAGAAGGGCTTGGAGTGATGCATTCCAAGTTCTGAAAGATAACAACTGTCAACCAAGGTTATTTTATCCTGCAAAGCTATCCATTCAAGTAGATGTTCTCTCTCATATGTGAATCCTAGCTACAAATGATTGGACTTCTATGTGAGTAGGAATAAAACTCAGTAGCAGAAGCCAGTAAGCTAGAAAGGGGCTAGATAGGGGATAGAAAGAGAGGGAGGGGGGACTTAACAAGATGGTATTGTATATATGTAAGTAGAAGAACAGATTAATGGGGGTGAAAAGGACTAAGTGAGGTCAGGGGAAGAGATTAGTAAAGGAAAGTGGAGGGAGGGCTAATCAAAATCTAAGAGGATATAAATAAGTCATATGTTAACCTACTTTTCTGGACAATGGAACACTCAGAAGCAATAGATTGTTACTAGAAAATTTTCAGTGCCACGGATAGGATACCTTCCAGTGAGTTGTTGGCTGGGGAGGTCACAGATACTGCCAAAACATCACAGGCCATTGCCAAGGCCCTTGGTTTCCCACCAGGAATAGATGGTAAGACCCTATTGCTGAAGACTCCACATACTTGGGCTGCAAGGTTACTGAGAAATCCTGCTGGAGCTGAGTGGAAAGCCTCTTCCATGTGGACCAGCTGACAGCTAGAAAATGCTACGCTGCATGCAGTTCAATGGGAGAGAGAAAACACCAGTGAGGGTACTCAACAGTGAACACTGCGAGCTTTAAATTTGGCCAGCCAGGCCAAATAAGCCAACGGGTGCAATAGTGGCATGTCTGTTATGGGGGGAACTACTGCTTTCCAATTGGACTGGAGGCCCACTCCATGAGAGGGACTACATTCCTGATACTGAAAACCTACAACAGGGGTAGTCATGAGCCCAAGGGATGTAATGTCTGCTGGTGTCTGGCTAAATGTATATACTATGCTCACCAAACTGCCTAGTAAGCACTTCTCTTAATGTCCATACCCATATATTAATGCTACCCTCACTTTTGATTAGAGAAGCTTTCAGATGGTGGTGACCTTGGGATGACTCAGAAGGCACCATGGTGCTGAGAAGAAGGGACAGAGGAGTGCTCAGCACTGAAACATCTCAAACCCACTTTCCAAGGCTCAGGGTCCCTTGCGGAAGAGGTGACGGAAAGAATGTAAGAGCCAAAGGAAGAGTAGGACTCTTCACAATGTGTTCCTCTAGATACAAAATGGTCTGGATATCCATGACCTCACAGTGTTTGACACTACCTACACAAGATCATCATAATAGGAGGAAAAGATCATGACATCAAAATAAGAGAGAGAGGGCTGGAGAGATGGCTTAGCAAAGAGATGGCTTAGCGGTTAAGGTGCATGCCTGGGAAGCCTTAGGACCCAGGTTCGATTCTCCAGGTCCCACGTAAGCCAGATGCACATGGTGGCACATGCATCTGGAGTTCGTTTGCAGTGGCTGAAGGCCCTGGCTTATCCATTCTCACCACTGTCTCTAATGAATAAATAAATAAATAACTAAAATCTTTTTTTTTTTTTTTGGTTTTTGCAAGGTAGGGTCTCGCTCTGGTCCAGGCTGACCTGGAATTAACTATGTAGTCTCAGGGTGGCCTCAAACTCTTGGTGATCCTCCTACCTCTGCCTCCCGAGCACTGGGATTAAAGGCGTGTGCCACCACGCCCGGCTAATAACTAAAATCTTTAAAAAAATGAATAAGAGAGACTGATTGAAAGGGTGAGGGGATATGATGGAGAGTGGAGTTTAAAGGGGGAAGGTGGGGGGAGGGAGGGAAGTACCATGGGATATTGTCTACAATTAAGGAAGTTGTCAATAAAAAAAATCAGTTGTTATTGTATCAAAATTCCCATAACATAGTTTCAAGAATTATTTGCAGATTCAAAAATCTTATGCTTGACAAAAAAGTAGTTTTAATGTTTTCTTTTTATTTCAAGGTAGGATCTGGCTCTAGCCCAGGCTGATTTGGATGGAATTCACTATATAGTCTCAGTGTGCCCTCAAACTCACAGCGATCTTTCTACCTCTGCCTCTTCAGCGACGGGATTAAAAGCATGTGCCACCATGCCCAGCTAAAATTTTTATCTATAATAATAGTTAACAGCGTGTACTGCCACACACCAGTAATCCCAGCATAAGGAATAATATAGCAGAAAGACCTCAAGATTGAAGGCTGGGTTGCCTAGTAAGTTTTAAGCCAGCCTAAAATATACAGAGAAAAGCTGTATCAAATACAAACAAACCAAAAAGAGTAGGAAGAAAAATGATGATTACAAAAAAGACATGGTTCTCACTAGAGCTGCATCTAGTATCTTAGAAATATTTTGCAAAACCAATGGGAATGACTTCTTTTTAATTTCATCTATAAGTACTTGTTGTGTGTGTCCTCTAACAGATCACAAATCCTTTGAGTGCAAAGACAATGTCATTTCATTGTTGTTATTTATCCCATATCTAACAATATGACTTACACACGAGATACAAAATGATGGCATGAATACGTAGCATTTGCATAGTAGAATTATGAAACAGTCCTAGCCCCTTATAAATTTTTTTTTTTTTTTTTAGTTTTTCAAGGTAGGGTCTCACTCTAACCCAGGCTATCTTGGAATTCACTATGTAGTTTCAGGGTGGCCTCAAACTCACGGCTATCTACCTACCTCTGCACCACCACACCCAGCTATGTTTCATTTTTTAACAAAAAGGAACTGTTACCTCCATTAACATTAGCAATTTAACAATTGTTTGAAGATAAAATTTGAAGAGATTTAGTTGTGAGAGTCTCACTCTCGTTCAGGCTGACCTGGAATTCACGATGTAGTCTCAGGGTGGCCTCGAACTCATGGTGATCCTCCTACCTCTGCCTCCTAAATTCTGGGATTAAAGGTGTGTGCCACCATACATGGCTTAGATTTTTTTTATAATAGTATTTATTCTAATAGTTTCACAAATTCAGATGTAAAGTCTCAGGAAGTGTTTTTAGTTAAGGGCAGTAAAAATAAGTACCAAATTTCAAATCCACAATAAAATTCATGAGGCAGAGGCAGGAACACCATTTCACTGTGCCCCCATTCTAAAGTATAGCTAAAAGCTCAGAGGAATAAAGGGAAGACAACTATATCATAGAATAACTTTTTCAGTAATTCAGCCACACAGGCATTCTATGATATCTTTCAATTGTTGTCACTACCGTTTTAGAGGAAAATCCTCAGGTAATCAGACATAAATGTAGTTTTTTATTAATTTATTGAGCTTATGCTCCACATCTATTTAGCAATATAAAAGGTTTTAAAAAATAAAATTCACGCCGGGGGTGGTGGCACATGCCATTAATCCCAGCACTCAGGAGGCAGAGGTAGGAGGATTACCATGAGTTCGAGGCCACCCTGAGACTACATCGTGAATTCCAGGTCAGCCTGGAAGAGAGTGAAACTCTTACAACTAAATCTCTTCAAATTTTATCTACAAACAATTGTTAAATCGCTAATGTTAATGAAGATAACAGTTCCTTTTTGTTAAAAAAATGAAACATAGCTGGGTGTGGTGGTGTATGCCTTTAATCCCAGCACTTGGAAGGCAGAGGTAGGTAGATAGCCTTGAGTTCGAGGCCACCCTGAGACTACATAATGAATTCCAGGTCAGTCTGGGCTAGAGTGAGACCTTACCTCCAGGGAAAAAAAGAAAAAGAAAAAAAAAAGGAAACACACTAATGCTAAAATTGTAAACTAATCTCTTAAGTCAGTATTACAAAGCTATAGAGGTTAAAAACGTTTTAAGTAAAATGAATAGCAAATAGATATTACTTAAAAATATAATTGGGGGCTAGGGAGATAGCTGAACTGTTAAAATTACTTACATGCAAAGCCTACTGGCCTGGATTCAATTCCCCAACAGTATTCACATAAAGTATATGATCCCAACACACCTGTGTGCCATGGTGTCTACAAACTCTCTCTCGTGCAAATAAATAATTAGTAATTATCAGTATGCATTTCTTATTTATATTATCATAAATATTTCTACTATAAAATTGGATAAAATGGATGCTTTAGCAATGATCTTTGTAAACTAAGATATGATTAATTCAGTGAGTAAGGAAATGTTGAATAATCACTGTTTCCTCTAAAATAAAATAAGCCCTTGATGAAAATATAAACAATTACAGTTCGACACTTGTTAAGCCATTTATTGTATGTAAGATAAAAGTAATCATGGATCATTACTCCTGCACTTATCAGCTGAGTTTATAAGCCACATCAAAGATTATTAAGGAAATACAGAATTGATGAATGTTTTCACATAGTGTTTAATTGTTTCTTTGATATTCAATTTTCTTTACATATCATCCTGCTCTTCACACTTAATGGTTTTGCTGTTGGCAGCCTAAATTTTTACTTCTTGAATCTACTATAAACATGTTAACTCTTCAAACTCTGGGAACTAACAACTGGAAATAATAACAGCTGGGCGTGGTGACACACACCTTTAATCCCAGTACATGGGAGGCAGAGGTATGAGAATTGCCTGAGTTCAAGGCCACCCTGAGAGCTACCTTAAAAACAAAAAAGAGAAGAAAAAAAAAAGGGGAGCCGGGCATGGTAGCACACGCCTTTAATCCCAGCACTCGGGAGGCAGAGGTAGGATCACCATGAGTTTGAGGCCACCCTGTGACTACACAGTGAGTTCCAGGTCAGCCTGGACTAGCATGAGATCCTACTTCAAACAAACAAAAAGAGAGTGAGGAGGAGGAGAAGAACAAAAAGAAGCAGCAGCAGCAGCAATAACAGAACGTCATATTTGAACTGCCCTTTTCTTTAACCATCCATGCTTCTCAATTCTGTCTGTCATCAGTAGTGGTACATGCCATTCTTAAGATTTCCCTTATATCTGGGGAGTCATTTCTAACCTTTTCTGCATCTACACATTTACTCATCTGTAAATCTTTCATTAATAAAACCGATTTTGATATTCCTTTTAATATGCAACTGAATTCTAAGTATCTGTAATGAAATTTGCATAACACAGAAACAATGCATAATACTTATGGTATATTGTCTATATGTATGGAGGCTGTCAATAAAAAGTAAAAAGAAAAATTTTAAAGTGGCATTTAGTCAGTTTGATATGTTGTATAACCATCACTCTGTAGTTATAAAACAGTTTCATCACTACAAAGGCAAAACACTTCATCTCCTTATCTCCCTCCACCAATATCCATTCTCTATAGATTTATCTTTTTTATATAGTTCATATAAATGGAATCATACGCTATGTGATGTTTTGTTCCAATTTTCTTCCCTTAGTGTAATATTTGGAATTCATTAATATTGTTACATGTATCTATCTCATTGCTTTTTACTGCTGAATGATATTCCAATGAATGTATGTATAGACCATAAATTTATCTGTATATATCTGATGGATATTTGGGCTGTTTCAAGGAATTAACTTACTGTCCATAAAAATATATCATGGTATTTCTCCATGTTAATATATATAGGTGGGCTCAAGTTTTTCAATATGCTTTTGAAAAAGAATTTTAAATAAAGTAAAAATTTAATCAGATTTAGATCAAGTGGTACAGCATTTTATCTTTTCATATTTTGGAGTAAATTTCTAAAACTAAGATGATACCTCTAGTACTAAATTTTTAATTATTATAAAGATGATTTTACATGTTCAATTTGTAATCTGAAATAATAACTGAACTTCTTTCACCTTACAGTTTCATTTAGTGATCTCCTGTAGTGGATTTCCATTTATAAATCTCATACTTTAAAAACTTTATCAGTTAACTTCTCCCTAGATGATTTATCTTTTCTTTATTTCTGCAAGCAAGAATTTTTACTCAAATTAGGAATATATAAAAGTGTGTTTAGGCTGGAGAGATGGCTTAGTGATTAAGGCATTTACCTGCTAAGCCAAAGGATCTTGGTTTGATTCTCCAGGACCCATGTAAGCCAAATGCACAAGGGGGCACATGCATCTGGAGTTCATTTGCAGTGGCTGGAGGCCCTGATGCGCCCATTTTCTCTCTCCCAAATAAATAAATAAAATACAAAAAGGTATATTTACAATAATGATATTAATATATTTGTGGAAAAAAGAAGACAAATATTTACTTTCAAGATTGAATTTTATAAAGTTTTCTGAATAAACTGCTACAGCATAATTAAGTAAATAAAAATATTAATTAGGGCTGGAGAAATGGCTTAGCAGTTAAGGCTCTTGCCAGCAATGCCAAAGGACCTAGGTTCAATTCCCAGGACCCACGTAAGCCAGATGCACAAGTTGGCGCATGGGAAGAGAGTGAAACTCTTACAACTAAATCTCTTCAAATTTTATCTACAAACAATTGTTAAATCGCTAATGTTAATGAAGATAACAGTTCCTTTTTGTTAAAAAAATGAAACATAGCTGGGTGTGGTGGTGTATGCCTTTAATCCCAGCACTTGGAAGGCAGAGGTAGGTAGATAGCCTTGAGTTCGAGGCCACCCTGAGACTACATAATGAATTCCAGGTCAGTCTGGGCTAGAGTGAGACCTTACCTCCAGGGAAAAAAAAAAAAAAAAGGAAACACACTAATGCTAAAATTGTAAACTAATCTCTTAAGTCAGTATTACAAAGCTATAGAGGTTAAAAACGTTTTAAGTAAAATGAATAGCAAATAGATATTACTTAAAAATATAATTGGGGGCTAGGGAGATAGCTGAACTGTTAAAATTACTTACATGCAAAGCCTACTGGCCTGGATTCAATTCCCCAACAGTATTCACATAAAGTATATGATCCCAACACACCTGTGTGCCATGGTGTCTACAAACTCTCTCTCGTGCAAATAAATAATTAGTAATTATCAGTATGCATTTCTTATTTATATTATCATAAATATTTCTACTATAAAATTGGATAAAATGGATGCTTTAGCAATGATCTTTGTAAACTAAGATATGATTAATTCAGTGAGTAAGGAAATGTTGAATAATCACTGTTTCCTCTAAAATAAAATAAGCCCTTGATGAAAATATAAACAATTACAGTTCGACACTTGTTAAGCCATTTATTGTATGTAAGATAAAAGTAATCATGGATCATTACTCCTGCACTTATCAGCTGAGTTTATAAGCCACATCAAAGATTATTAAGGAAATACAGAATTGATGAATGTTTTCACATAGTGTTTAATTGTTTCTTTGATATTCAATTTTCTTTACATATCATCCTGCTCTTCACACTTAATGGTTTTGCTGTTGGCAGCCTAAATTTTTACTTCTTGAATCTACTATAAACATGTTAACTCTTCAAACTCTGGGAACTAACAACTGGAAATAATAACAGCTGGGCGTGGTGACACACACCTTTAATCCCAGTACATGGGAGGCAGAGGTATGAGAATTGCCTGAGTTCAAGGCCACCCTGAGAGCTACCTTAAAAACAAAAAAGAGAAGAAAAAAAAAAAAAAGAGCCGGGCATGGTAGCACACGCCTTTAATCCCAGCACTCGGGAGGCAGAGGTAGGATCACCATGAGTTTGAGGCCACCCTGTGACTACACAGTGAGTTCCAGGTCAGCCTGGACTAGCATGAGATCCTACTTCAAACAAACAAAAAGAGAGTGAGGAGGAGGAGAAGAACAAAAAGAAGCAGCAGCAGCAGCAATAACAGAACGTCATATTTGAACTGCCCTTTTCTTTAACCATCCATGCTTCTCAATTCTGTCTGTCATCAGTAGTGGTACATGCCATTCTTAAGATTTCCCTTATATCTGGGGAGTCATTTCTAACCTTTTCTGCATCTACACATTTACTCATCTGTAAATCTTTCATTAATAAAACCGATTTTGATATTCCTTTTAATATGCAACTGAATTCTAAGTATCTGTAATGAAATTTGCATAACACAGAAACAATGCATAATACTTATGGTATATTGTCTATATGTATGGAGGCTGTCAATAAAAAGTAAAAAGAAAAATTTTAAAGTGGCATTTAGTCAGTTTGATATGTTGTATAACCATCACTCTGTAGTTATAAAACAGTTTCATCACTACAAAGGCAAAACACTTCATCTCCTTATCTCCCTCCACCAATATCCATTCTCTATAGATTTATCTTTTTTATATAGTTCATATAAATGGAATCATACGCTATGTGATGTTTTGTTCCAATTTTCTTCCCTTAGTGTAATATTTGGAATTCATTAATATTGTTACATGTATCTATCTCATTGCTTTTTACTGCTGAATGATATTCCAATGAATGTATGTATAGACCATAAATTTATCTGTATATATCTGATGGATATTTGGGCTGTTTCAAGGAATTAACTTACTGTCCATAAAAATATATCATGGTATTTCTCCATGTTAATATATATAGGTGGGCTCAAGTTTTTCAATATGCTTTTGAAAAGAATTTTAAATAAAGTAAAAATTTAATCAGATTTAGATCAAGTGGTACAGCATTTTATCTTTTCATATTTTGGAGTAAATTTCTAAAACTAAGATGATACCTCTAGTACTAAATTTTTAATTATTATAAAGATGATTTTACATGTTCAATTTGTAATCTGAAATAATAACTGAACTTCTTTCACCTTACAGTTTCATTTAGTGATCTCCTGTAGTGGATTTCCATTTATAAATCTCATACTTTAAAAACTTTATCAGTTAACTTCTCCCTAGATGATTTATCTTTTCTTTATTTCTGCAAGCAAGAATTTTTACTCAAATTAGGAATATATAAAAGTGTGTTTAGGCTGGAGAGATGGCTTAGTGATTAAGGCATTTACCTGCTAAGCCAAAGGATCTTGGTTTGATTCTCCAGGACCCATGTAAGCCAAATGCACAAGGGGGCACATGCATCTGGAGTTCATTTGCAGTGGCTGGAGGCCCTGATGCGCCCATTTTCTCTCTCCCAAATAAATAAATAAAATACAAAAAAGGTATATTTACAATAATGATATTAATATATTTGTGGAAAAAAAGAAGACAAATATTTACTTTCAAGATTGAATTTTATAAAGTTTTCTGAATAAACTGCTACAGCATAATTAAGTAAATAAAAATATTAATTAGGGCTGGAGAAATGGCTTAGCAGTTAAGGCTCTTGCCAGCAATGCCAAAGGACCTAGGTTCAATTCCCCAGGACCCACGTAAGCCAGATGCACAAGTTGGCGCATGCATCTGGAGTTTGTTTGCAGTGGCTGAAGGCCCTAGCAGGCCCATTCTCTATCTGCCTCTCTCTCTCTCAAATAAATAAATAAATAAAAATATTTTTTAAAATATATTAATTAAAAACTGCTCCCCCCCCCAAAAAAAAAGCCAGGTGTGGTGGCACATGCCTTTAATCCCAGTAATCGGGAGGCAGAGGTAGGAGGATCACTGTGAGTTTGAGGCCACCCTGAGACCATATAGTGAATTCCAAGTCAGCCTGGGCTACAGTAAGACCTTACCTGGAAATACTAAACTGGTAATACTGCTGTAACTTGAAGGTCAAGCAGAAAACTGGCCCACCCTAAAGTCCTTGTAAATAATAACATACACTTATATGCCTTGATAGTTTCTAAACACTTTTACTTTCCAAGCATGCACAATAGGCCAAATTAGAAAGGAAAATATTGATGTTTGTCTTACTCAAATTTTTGTTTTAATTTACTGACTTATGCAGTAATTCAGAAAAGTGGAACCAATATTATTATTCTATTGTAAGATAAAACAACCGAGACTATCACAGGCAATGTTTTATATTTTACATTATACAGTAGCCACGTTATTTAGAAAGTTTTGTTAACTAAAAACAATAAAACGATACATCTAGATACTTTGTTATTAATATGAATATTATAGCAGTTAATATCTTAGCCAGTTTAACAAAAAAGTACCAATTTTGTGATATGTGCATATGACTACCTATAATCTGTTATTTTGCTATTGTTGTTGTTTTGTTTTCCAGTTTTTCAAGGCAGGGTCTCACTCTAGCCCAGGCTAACCTGGAATTCACTCTGTAGTCTCAGGGTGGCCTCAAACTCATGGTAATCCTCCTACCTCTGCTTTCTGAATGCTGGGATTAAAGGCATGTGACACTAAGCCCGGCTAATATGCCTTATTTAAAAGGAAAAAAATTCAAAATTATTTTTCTAAAATATTGTATGTGTATATATTTTAAATTTTATGAGAAAGAGAGAAAGAAAGCAGGGAAAGAGAGAGAGAGGGAGAGAGGGAGAGAGAAAGAGAGAGAGGTAGATAAAGAATAGGCACACCAGGGCCTCTGGCTGCTGCAAACAAACTCCAGATATATGCACCACCTTGTGCATCTGGCTTACATGGGTCCTGGGGAATCCAACCTGGGTCATTAGGCTTTGCAGACAGATAACCACTAACTTATCCCTCCAGCCCTTGACTATGTTTTTGAAGAGTGCACCTGCCATTTGACAATAATTTATTATCTTTTTTCTTTCTTTTTTTTTGGGGGGGGGGTTCAAGGTAGGGTCTTGCTCCAACCCAGGCTGATTTGGAATTCACTATGTAGTCTCAAGGTAGCCTCAAATTCACAGTGATCCTCCTACCTCTGCCTCCTGAGTGCTGGGATTAAAAGGGTGTGCCACCATGCCCGTCTGATAATATTTCTTAGTAAACCCCAACATATAAGTATATATTTAACATGTATGTGGCTTGGTAAGATGTAGCTAAATCTTTTCTAAATTACTGAAATTAGATAGTTAAAAGTAAGCATTGTAAGGTATCTGTGTTCTAAAAATACTAAGTCAATATGAAAAGCACAACAAAGATTTTTTTAAAAGGTATGTCTCATATATGAAAACAATTTTTTAAAATATTTTTATTTTCAAACTTGAACAAGAGAGAGGGAGGGAGAGAGAAGAATGAATATGGTGTGCCAGAGCATTCTGCCATTGCAAACAAACTCCAGATGCATGTGCTACTTTATGTATCTTCTTTTTATGGATACTGGGGAATCGAACCTGGACTTGAAAAATTTGCAAGCAAGCTCCTTTCACTAAGCCATCTCTCCAGCCCCTAAATTTTTGTTATAAAATTTAATTCAAGTAAGTACTATGCATGATGCTAAAAAAAAACCTTTTTTCCTAGGCATTTAAATAGACAATTATATGGCTGTGATCCCAGCTACTTGGAAGACTAAGTCAGGAAGATTATCACAAATTTGAAGCCAGTTTGGGCAACTTAGGAGATCTTGTCTCAAAATAAAATAATAGGGCTGGAGAGATGGCTTAGGAGTTAAGGTGCTTGCCTGCAAAGCCAAAGAACCCAGGTTCAATTCCTCGGGACCCATGTAAGCCATATGCACAGTGTGTCGCATGTGTTTGGAGTTTGTTTGCAGTGGCTGGAGCCTTGGTGTACCCTCCTCTCTTCCTCTCTGTCTCAAATAAACAAATAAATAATAATAAAATCTTTAAAAATTTAAATTTGTTAAAAAAAATTAAAAAAATTTTTTTAAAGCCATGGAGAAGTAGCTTAGTGGAAGAATAGTGAGGCTATGATTATAATCTCCAGTACTGATAAAAATATTTTCCCCATAGTGATAACTATTACAGTTCATTAACATTATTTTCCAGTTCATGCTCTTAATTGATAGCTCATAAACATCGTTGGAGAACGTTAAAAACCAAATTAGGAAACAAAAGGAAAGAAGGAAGAATAGAATAAAGGAATATATAAGGTGCTGCCTGATACCATCAGTAGAAATTCTTACCAAAGACTTGAACAGGGAGGAAGCCTTAAAACCTTTTATCACAAGAGGTCCTAAGAATTGTATTTGAGGCACATTGGCAGGGCAGTATGAAGTGATTTGTACTGCCACTGGCCACATTGTACCTGTTGTGTGGATAATTAGAGTCCTTCAGTTTCCAAAGCTGTCAATCTGGCACCTTTCACGATCACTATATTCACTTAAAATAAAACAAAACAAAATAAAATTGTAATTCAAAGAAAGATTTAAAAATTGCTGCTGAAGCAACTTTATGGTTGATATAAACCAAAACATAAGCAAGAAAACTAAAACCATCAGTAATATTTAAAAATTCTTTGAGCTTAATATTACAACCTTGTAACATTCAAACAAGATAGTGTAGGTTTGTGTACCACACAGGTTAACAGTTATATCCAAAGGCTTTTCACTGTGCCAGTGTTAAAAGTTTGCTATTACTGCCTCTCAGTTTTCAATAGGTTCACTAAGCCATGATTATAGATGCCACGTACATCTAATATGTTCTCAAATATCTGATGGCCAGCTAGAAGGAAACAGGAAAAACCATGTTCAATTGTTACAGTTAAGTAAAGAAAAATGTACATTTATGTCCCATACCTGTAGCTGACCATTTAAAGAGCTCAAGTCTTCTGCTTTCTTCTCTAATGACTGAACCCAGACTTTCCTTTTTTGTCGGCATCTTGAAGCTGCTGCTCTGTTTCGCTCTAGAAACTTTCTCCTTTTTTCATCAGGATCTTCATTAGCTGCTCTTCTTCGACGACCACTTGTATTTTGGGTCTGTGGAGTTGTGTGAGCTGGAGATGCCTATAACAAGTAGAGGGAAGCGTGTTCTATTTGTGTTTAGTGAGTGAACCAACATAGGAAGCAATGGGTATCAAAGGGAAAAGGCTACTATGTTCAAAGTCTTGCAAAATGCATTATTATTTTAGGACAGCAAGCAAATCACCCGTCAGTTTAACTCTTCCCTTTAAGTAAACGTTTTTACTAATGCAATATCATAGTGAATGGTTTTTTATTTTTTGAAATATTTTCAATTATTTCTTTGCAAGAGGAGTGGGGAGAGTATGGGCGTACCAGGGCCTCTTGCCAATGCAAACAAACTTTAGACACATGCACTACACTGAGCATTTGGCTTTACATGAATACGCAGGATTTGAACCTGGACCGGCAGACTTTGCAAGCAAGAACATTTAACCATTGAGCCATCTCCCCAGCCCCAATATTTAAAGTATGTATATTTGCATTTACCTAGAAATATAAAAATTTGAAGATACAGTAACACAAATATATACAGACCATATATTTTGTTCAAATATTTTTAATAGATATTTTATTATTAAGCCTTTGAAAACTATAAGCTCACAATCATTTTTTCCCAGTGGAATTTTTGAAATAAAATATAGCAAATGTGCCAACTTTATTAAAATGTTAGTTTTTCTAAGATAAAGAGTTTTATGTTATGTGTGTTATGTGTATTCTGCTGTAGTTTTGAAATTTAGGTTCAGTCTTTTCCTAAAAGTCAGAATCTTACAATTATTAATGGTCATTTTCTTTATGTGGCGAAATCCCACAGTGGCTCTGCTTTTCATTTTAATTGACATTCCCGCTTCTCAATGATCAGCTTGGTATCTCTGACAGGCAGAGAGACAAATCTTCAGTCATTATTTAGACTGTATAGTATAGAGGACCACTAGAGGTAGATCCACTCTTACAATGCCCTGAACTATAAGCCACAGAACATGTGAATATGGGAGATAGGAAATGATGCCGAGCAAAGAGTACTTTGTGACTTAGCAGCACATGATCCAAAGGAGAAACCAAATACATAATCTTTTCAACTATAATTAATTCTATTTTAAAATAGTGTGATTAAATGAAATGTTTATTCCCCTATTCAACACACTAAGTGAAAATCTACTACAGAACCTGAAGTAAACCAGTAGGCAAATCATCAAATTATTTCTTATTCTAGAAACCCCCGCCAAAATATAAAATAATCATTCAGTTTCTTTGTGCAAATAACTCACTTAATTAAAGATTTAGATCGAAGCCGGGTGTGGTAGTGCATGCCTTTAATCCCAGCACTTGGGAGGCAGAGGTAGGAGGATCACCATGAGTTCAAGGCCACCCTGAGACTACATAGTTAATTCCAGGTCAGCCTGGGCTGGGCCGGAGTGAGACCCTACCTCAAAAAACCAAAATAAATAAATAAATAAATAAATAAATAAAAATAAAAAGATTTAGATTGCTGTGGCTAGAAATGTGGCAGAACACTTGTCCAGCATGCCCAAGGCCTGACTCAATACTCAGCACCATAAAACAAAGACAGTTATTTCATTTTTAAAGCATTTTAGTTGTAGTAAGAACAAGGATTAAAGGAGTAGGTTGTAGCTCAGTGGTAGAGTGATTTTACCATGTTCAAGACCCTTGATATCCTCAGTACCACAGAAAGAATAAAAGAAAAAAAACCAAACATTTAATTAAGTTTTTTTTCTTACCCATATATTGCAACTTAAGCTTTCAGAAATTAAGTTGGCTTTAAGAATTAGAGCCTTATAAGGGAGGGAGGGGAAGGAAGGACTTATGTGTATGGTATTGCACATATGTAAGTAGAAGAACAGATTAGAGGGAGGGGAATGGCCTAAGCGAGGCCATGGGAAGAGAATGCATAAAAGAAGGGCAGGGGAGGGTCAATCAAAATTCAAGATATTGTGAATAAGACTTATGTAAACCTACTTTTTTGAATAATGGCACATCTAGAAGCTGTAGACTGTTACTAGAAAATCTTCAGTGCCTGGGATGGGATACCTTCCAGTGAGTTGTTGGCCAAGGAGGTCCTGGAAGCCTCCAAAACATAGGCTATTGCCAAAGCCCTTGGTTTCCCTTGAGAAACAGATAGAAAGACCCTATTGCTGAAGACATCTCTTGCCTGAGAGGCAAGGTCACTGAGAAAGCAAGCTGGTGCGGAGCAGAAAACCTTCTCCCTGTAGACCAGCCAACTGAAAGCTGGAAAAAGCTGCACTGCATGCAGCCGTATGGGACACAGAAGTCATCAGCAGTGAAAACAGTGGACACTGAATATTCAAGTTTGGCCATACAGGCCAAATGACTGAACGGGTGCAATAGTGGCATGTCTGCTCTTGGGGTAACCAACTGCTTCATAATTGGACTGAAGTCCCTCTCTATGGGAGGGAATACATACCTGGTACTGAAAAACCTAATCAAAAGTCTATGGCAGGGGAGGTCATGAGCCTTAAGGGTATAAAGCCTGCTCTTGTCTGGCTAAATGTATATATTATTCCCACCAAGCTGCCCTGAAAGCACTACACTTAATATTCATATTCACATATTAATGCTACTCTTACTTCTGGTTAGAGAAGCTTCTCTTTTCAGATGGCGATGACCACTGGGATGACCCAAAAGGCAACATAGTGCTGAGAAGACGGGTTGGAGGAGTGCCCAGCACTGAAACATCTCTGTCACACCCTCCAAGGCTCAGGGCCCATTGCAGAAGGGGGGGCGGATAGAATGGAAAAGCCAAAGGAAAGATACGACTCCTTACAATGCAACTGCCCAGACAGAAATTGGCCTTGATATTCATGACTTTGCAGTGTCTAGCAATACCTTCACAAGACCCTCATAATCGAAGAAAAAGATGATGACATCAAATTAAAAGAGAGAGGAGATAATGGAGGGAAGGAATATGATAGAGATTGGAGATCTAAAGGTGTATGGAGGCAGGGGAGGGAAATATCATGCATTTTTTGTATATAAGTATAGAAGTTGTCAATAAAAAAATTTAAAAAAAAAAAAAGAATTAGAGCCTTAGCTTAGCAGTTAAGGTGCTTGCTTGCAAAGCCAAAGGAACCTGGTTCGATTCCCCAGTACCCACGTAAGCCAGATGCACTAGGTTGTGCATGCAGTGGCTGGAGGCCCTGGTGTGCCTATTCTCTCTGTCTCTCTTTCTCTCTGACTCTCAAATAAATAAATAAATAAATAAATAAATAAATAAATAAATAAAACTTAAAAAAGAATTAGAGCCTTATCTGGGTGTGGTGATGCATGCCTTTAATCCCAGCACTTGGGAAGCAGAGGTAGGAGGATTGCCATGAGTCTGAGGACACCCTGAGACCACATAGTGAATTCCAGGTCAGCCTGGGCTACAGTAAGATGTTACCATGAAAGAAGAAAAACAAAAGATAGAATCATTCCCGCACTATGCTTTCATCCATTATAATACAGTGTAAAGTTGTGTCTAAAGAAATAAAAGTCAGTATACAGATATAAAGATTTGGTACAAAACAACATTCATTTCCTTCCCTTTATAAACAGTCATGGACTACGCTTGGCCTATGACTCAGTTTGCTGTTAAAACACATATAGATAATTACTCACTCATTTGTCCTCTATGTTCCTAAGTGAAGCTGTTTAGTGTACAACTAAAACCACATTCCATTTTATATTATGTTCTTGTAAAGATAAAATATAGTCAATACTCATGGTTAAGCAATGATCAAAAACTGCTATCTACCTGTGTTTCCTTTAATTAGAAACTTTTGCTTTTAGTGCCAATGCTAATAATAGTCTTCAAGTAGAGAATGTTAAAAGGTTAATGTAGTTTTGAAATACTTAACTAAAATACTAGTAAACTTCTACTGTACATAATGTAGATTTGGTAGAAATGTCAGCTATGATAGCCAGTTATAAACTAAAGGGAAAGGCCTCTAGTATAAACAGCTGCTGCTTGGTGATGGTTCTCAAGTTTAAATTCAAAAACCACTTAATTATGTCAGTAATTTAACATATTTATATGTATGTGCATGTATATCATGAATTTCTGGTATTTATTTATTTATTTATTTATTTATTTATTTATTTATTTATTTATTTATTTTGGTTTTTCGAGGTAGAGTCTCACTTTAGCCCAGGCTGACCTGGAATTCACTCTGTATTCTCAGGGTGGCCTTAAATTCATGGCAATCCTCCTATTTCTGCCTCCCTAGTGCTGGGATTAAAGGAGTGCGCGACCATGCCCGGCTGAATTTCTGTCTTTTTAAAAGACTTCTAGTTTAGCTAGAAGGTAAAAGCACTTATATAGTACTTAGGAATAATACTTTACAATGAGTAAGCAAATATTAAAAGCAGAAACAATTATTAAAGGAAAAATATCTGCCTCTTTGAAACATTTGGGATACCAGTTAATAACTCTACATGTTAATGGCTATAGAGGTGATCATAATACAAGAGTAAGGTATGCATTGTATTTATGAACATATGGCATTTTAGGAAACAGGAAAACCAATGATAATTCTAAAGAGAGAGAGAGAGATCCAAAAGATATTTTAGAGGTTTTAGTCTTTCAGTTTGTAAAAAGAAGTCATATACGATTCTGAAGGACATCACATTCCTCAATAATGTCAAAAAAGTTATTGCCTTTAATGCTTATACAATTTTGCCTATTACATTTTTCTTTATCCTCAAAACTCATGTTATATGATAGCATAGTTTAAATCAAACTTATGTTACAGCAAAGAAAATATCTAAAGTTAACAGATAATGTTTGTTTTTATGACAAATCTTAGTGTGTGACAATCATTAAAAAATTTTTTTTTCACTCTCCTTATTAAGGTTCGAATATTTTTCTAGCTATAGTGTGTGTGTCAGTTTCAACCAGGTGTCCCCCATAAACTCATGTGTTCTGAATGTTTGGTTCCAAGTTGATGGCAATTTGGTAGGTGGAGCCTTGTTGGCAGTATGTTGTTGGGGGTAGGCTTAGGGGTGTTACAGCCAGCTCCTCTTTGCTAGAGTTTGGGCTCACTCTCATGCTGCTGTTTTGCCACTGGTTGTGGCAAAGAGGTGATATCCAGTCTCTGCTCCACCATCTTTTCCCCCTGCCATCATGATGCCTCCCCCCACCCACCAGGTCTCCCAGTCTGTAAGCCAAAATAAAACCTGTCCTTCCACAATCTGTTTTGGTTGGGTATTTTGAGCCAGCAACAAGAAGGCAACTACCATTGTACAAGCAAATTTTCCAGAGGAGCCATAATCCTAAGGTTCATAGATCAAGTAATAGAGAATGAGCAGAGTGTAGTGGCTCAGCCCAGAATTCCACCATACTCAGGAGGCTGAGACTGAATATTTATGGTTTGCAGATGAGCCTGTGCTATCAAGTGAGTTCCAGGCCAATCTGAGCTACAGAGGGAACAAATAAATAGAATACAGTAAGTTTCTCAATTCAGTTTTTTAAAATTTATTTGGAGAGAAAGGGGGAGAATGGATACATCCGGCGTGTGCCCCCTTGTGGCACATGTGCAACATTGCTCACTTGTGTCACTGCATTGGTGATTTGAACATGAGTTCGCAGTTTCTGAATAACATGACCAGAATTTCTTTTCAAAGTATATACAGAAGTCATGTAAATTTTAAGACATTTGTCTTTGTACGGATAACAAGAGTTGTAAATGATGAAAACAACATACATACCGGAGTTTCTGTAGTAGATGTGGCTGGCTGTTGTAATGATTGTGGACGAGATTCTTCTGACTGAGTCCTAACCAATCCACTACCTTTGACAGTATCACCATTTGTAACTGGAGGGTGTTGCTGGGTCAAAGCAGCTTTTAATCTCTGAAAAGCAAACACCATTTTAAAAAGCATTTTCTGCTTTACACCCAGTTCTGATGATCAACATACTATTTAGCTAACCAATGATACATTGTTAAGCAACACATAAATATATTTGGTTTTACAATTTATTACATTTTATTGATTATGAACATAAGTATGACAAACAATAGGACCTTTTGAACTCTTATGATTCTGTCTATTGCGAGAGCATTCTATATTTGGTCATTCCTAATCAATTCTGAGAATAAACAAATAACACTGTTAAATGTTCAACTAAAATACAAACAGAAATAAAATCACTTTTACCTATTCTCTTCTACCCCATTACTATACCCCAGATATCATGCTTTCCCCATATTCTAAGACTTAAATGCACACCACAAATACTACAAGAAAATTGCAAGCAAGCACAGATCAAGTAAGCCCAAGTCTGCTTGCTTGTGGTTTTCATGTAGCTTTGTGGTGTGCATTCGTGTATGCATGTTTGGGAGGGAGAGCAGATATCATGCTGGGCAAGCCTAAGGACAATCCTGGGTGTTACTCTTAGGTTTACTGTCCATCTCATTTTGCGACAGGGTCTCTTGTTGGCTTACAGCTCACTGATTAAGCAAGAATGGCTGACCAGGCTAACTCTAGGAATCTGTTTGTCTTCATCTCCCCAGCATCAGGATTACTGGCGTGTGCCACTACACCCTTCATTTACTTGGGTGCTGTGCATAAAACTTAGGTCCTTATACTTCTGCTTGTGAGGCAAGCACTTTACTGAGCTATTCCCCAGGTCGCTGATGTTTCATGCTTTTAGGCTACTATGATGACTGTCAGACTGAACTTGGTAGAACTTATAGCTGAACAATCCTTCCCTGACCCCAGTAAGCAGATCTATTTCTTCTAGTATGATCTATTTTACAGTTAGTTGAACTGAACCTGATATAGTCTGATAGCATGATAGATCTGTGGTAGGATGAAGACCTAGATATTTATGGACACATATTTTTATAAAGTCATGCAATTTTGAAGAAGTTTATTCTATCAGGAAAATAATTTGTTATATATAACTATCTTGTCTCCCAACCAGATAGTAAGCTCTTTAAACAGAGGCTGCCTTAAATTTCTTTGTATCTCTTTTTTTAAATTAAATTTTGCATGTATGGGGTATTATGTATGTGTGTATCCATTCATCTATCTTTTTTTTGTTTGCTTGTTTTTGAGGTAGGGTTTCACTCTAGTCCAGGCTGACCTGGAGCTCACTATGTAGTCGCAGGGTGGCCTCGAACTCACGGTGTTCGTCCTACCTATGCCTCCCAAGTGCTGGGATTAAAGGCGTGCGCCACCACACCCAGCCCATTCATCTATCTTTTCACTACTGGTGGTCCACTGGTTAATACAAGAAGCATCTTAAGCCGGGCATGGTAATGCATGCCTTTAATCCCAGCACTTGGGAGGCAGAGATAGGAGGATCACCATGAGTTTGAGGCCACCCTGAGACTACATAGTGAATTCCAGGTCAGCCTGGGCTACAGTGAGACCCTACCTCGAAAAATAAAAATAAATAAATAAATAAAAAGAAGCATCTTAGCTAAATGTTTTTGTTGTTGTTGTTGTTATTGTTTTTAAGTGAAAACAGATATGCAATCAATTTAGAATTCAGTGACTTTAGATATCTGGGACTATTGTTGCAGATACTGTTCTTGGGCTGGAGAGATGACTTAGCGGTTAAGGTGCTTGCCTGTGAAGAAGCCCAAGGACACAGATTGGACTCACCAGAACCCATGTAAGCCAGATGCACAAAGCGGTACATGTGTCTGGGGTTCATTTGCAATGGCTAGAGGCCCTGATATGCCCATTCTCTCTCTCTCTCTCCCCCCTCAAAGTTAGGAAATTTTACAACTATCCAAATATCAGCAATTTCTTTTTTTTAATATTTATTTTTATTTATTTATTTGAGAGATACAGAAATAGGCAGGTGGGGGGAGGAAGGAAGAGAGAATGGGTGCCCCAGGGCTTTCAGCCACTGCAAACAAACTCCAGATGCATGTGCCCCCTTGTGCATCTGGCTTACGTGGGTCCTGGAGAATAGAGCCTTGAACCGGGGTCCTTAGGCTTCACAGGCAAGCGTTTAACCGCTAACCCATCTCTCCAGCCCCCAGCAATTTCTTTATCTTGCATATCTTTCTTTATCTCTTCAATTACATATAACCCAAACCCTTCAGAAAAATACTGACACATGTATAAAAGGTCACCAGAATTCACTTGAGATAATAATTATATCTGGGAATGTATTAGTAGATAGTTTCTTCTTCTTCTTTAGGTAGGGTTTCACTCTAGCCCAGGTTGACCTGACCTGGAATTCACTATGTACTCTCAGGGTGGCCTGAACTCAGAGCCATTATCCTACCTCTGCCTCCTGAGTGTTGGGATTAAAGAAAGGCATATGTCACACCCAGACTGGCTTAATTCTTTAAAAATTTTAAAAAATATTTTTATTTATTTATTTTCAAGCAGAGAGAGCAAGAGAGAGAAGAAAGATTGAAGAGAATGGGCACATCAGGGCCTCCAGCTGCTGCAAACAAACTCCAGATGCATGTACCTCTTTATGCATTTAGCTGTACATGGGCACTGGGGAATAGAACCTGGGTTGTTGGGCTTTGCAGGCAAGTGCCTTAACTGCTGATCCACCTCTCCAGCCCTACTGCTAGCTGTTGTAGAGTCAGAATGAGATTTTAAAACTGAAGTCAGAAGTTTTACTGAAGTATAAATTGTACACAGAAAATTTATAATTTATTATACAGTGCTATAGATTTTTGCAACTTTCTCCACAATTAGGAAACTGAACAGTTAGTTCTAGCCCCAAAATGCTCTCATGCTCTTTCTTGTGCTGGAAACCACTAATCCGCTTCTGATCCTAAGAGTTTTATCTCATCCAGACTATCATTAAAAATGGAAGAATATAGTTTATATCCTTTTAAACCTGCTTCTTTCTCTCAATGCATTTGATATTCATCTGGACTGTCTTATTATCAGTAGTTTTCCAATGTATTTATAATTGGATACTATTCCCATTTTACAGATTAGAAAACCAACCATCATTTGGGTCAAGGTCAAATAGTCACTAAGTTAGTTCAAATACTGCATCTTGAACAGATCTAATGTCAAAATGCACAAGTATAAAAGGACACAATGTTGTATACATTATCCTTTGCATTACCAGAAAACACAGGGAAAAAACATAAAAGATAATCTGAGTGTCCATGGTTTCATTACTCAAAAGATAATCACTAGGGACTGAGAATACATGATACTGTAACTGCTAAGCCACACCACTAAGATCATGGAAGTTTTCTGCTTTTTGACAGACTATGAATTATAAGCACAATGCAAAGTTCTAGCATCTTCACTGAATTGTACACATGTATTACACAATCAAGATACTGTTTAGAACAACTCTATATAACTATGAATGAAACATTAATCTTTAATTCTTAGTTCTTTATAAAACTGAGAAGTGATAATATACTTGTAGAAATTAAAGTACAAAGTAAACATAATATGCAAAAGTATCTATCTCATAAAAGTATATCTCAAATGACAGTTGCCTTATTTCTTTAAGAACTATTAAAGTGTCTAGGTTCTTAGCATGGTGGAAACAAATCTGGAGAGTTTATACAAGTTTGCATTTTCAAAATGCATTTAAGGGTCATCTTAAGCATTAGTTTGGCCACATATCTTATACAATATGTTAAGACCACATCATACATATTCCATCTTTTAGCATTTATACAATATTGTTTGTTTCTCCTTTTATTGATACTCAACTTGTTTTAAAAAGCAAAACCAAAAAAATAAAGTTACTAACAGATGGAGCAAAACTGAAATTATATGAGTAAACAAATCAGTAATTGACTGGAACCAGAAGTATTTAGGAAAATGTTCAAGACCTACAAGTAAAAGATAACTGGAAAAGCATAGGTCAGATAGAACAAAGGAGTTGAGTCTGGGAGGGTGGTTAATCTGCAAGTTTACAACTTTTGTAAGCAGTATGTTACACATCAAAATGCAATGAATAGCACCTAGTCTATGGGCTAGGCTGGAGCTTTCACTTCTGATATAAAACATATCAAAATGTAATTAGAGGTTGAGCTGTGAAGCTTGGTAAATTATGTGTCGGTGAGACATTTAAGTCCTTAGGAGAAGGCAGCATAGAACTGAAGAGTATTTAAAGTTTTATAGTGAAGAGCTTAACTCAGAATTAATGAAATATAGCAACTACACATAGGGGAGTCTGAAGTGCATTAACATCACTCTCTTGAATAATCTTCAGCAGGGCAAGTCACTACCTTATAAAGCACTTAAAAGCACCATCAGTATTCATTCATTATCCTCCCTTGACTGCCCTAGGGTTCGTACACAGGACTTATCCAGTGAGAAAGCACTAATGTTTGCTCCATGCTGTTGTTACATTGATTACAATGCGTCTAACTTATAAAGTGTACCACTGGGATTCAATGCAAGAAAGAGATTTTAAGGGTTAATTAACATTGCTCAAAATTGTTGGTTAATTCCTTTAAATTACAACAAAAATATGTATGTATGCTAAAAAGTTAGCTAAGTAAGTAAACAAATATCATTCAAATAACTCCTGAAATTAATATTTTACCCTTATATATTTGCTACAGATATCTTAAAGAAGACAAATTAAAAATAGAAATTTGGAGCTGGTAGAGATAATGGAAATCAATCCAATCACTATGTTATAGATGAAGAAACTTTCTGAAAAACAACAAACTTCTCAAACTCATGGAGTTAGAAGCAGAGATGAAATCAGGCAATTAAGTGAATGTCTTTTATTTTATTTTCTTCATTTGCAAATGTGTGTGTGTGTGCACACCAGAGTCTCTTACCAATGTAAACAAACACCACACACATGCACCTTTTTGCCTCTGGCTTTATGTGGGTGCTAGGGAACTGAACCCAGGCTGGCAGCCTTTACAAGAAAGTATCTTTAACTCCCCAGTCTATGATGTCTAAACAAAAGGTTTCCAAAAATTAGGATATCAGCAATCAGTTGAGTATCAAATATTGGTAAGTCCATTTCAAAGATCAACATTTCTCTCAATAGAGAAACTGAATATAAGAAAATTAAACTTGAGTATTCAGAGAAATAAACACTGAGCATTCAGGTAAATTTAAAAGGTCTATTATGTCCAATATGCACAATAAAACCTGGACATATTTTTAAGATAAAGGTATATACTGCTTGAAAGAAAATTAGATGTTTTTTTAAAATTATTTTTCTAAGAAGTAGACAAATGTTTTAATGTTAAAATCCTTAATGTTTAAAATACTTTTTTCCTTAGATAGACTATTCCAGTTAATTAAAAGATGAATAGCTTGTTATGCTGACCAATCTGATAATTCATTCTCAGAAGTGTTTGCTAAAAATAATGTTATTCAAGTTTTGTCTTATATGTTTATTTATGCTGCATCTTTGAAAATAAATTTTATCACATTATGTCAAAACTAGGTAGAAGCCAACTACTCCATCATCATCCAAACAAAAAGATAATGTTCTCTAGGAACAATTTATGAAAAAGTCAGATCCATATTTCATATGTGCCACAAAGGCTCATCAGAGTAATAACCCTCCTTCTCCTGGGTGTTATACTACCATCTGCTGTTCTAGTACTTATCTTTATTTTGCAACTAATTAACAGCATAATCTTCTAAATTCAGCAAGTTAATTATCATTATTGTGGTCTTTGCAGCATCATCAGTCCTCATGAAGTCTTGTCTCCCCACCTCTAGAGAACATATGAAAATGAAATAGGTTGTGAGAGGGTCTGTTTCTTTGGTGTGGGCTCATTAGGTGTTTGCTGATTAGCTAGGCATGCAGAGGCAGGTCAGAAGAATTCTGCTGAACATGAGGTTCCATGCAGGGCCCAACTAAGTTAATGCAGGATTCTGAACATTTGCCAGGATGCCCTCTGTCAGCTCTAAGTAAAAACCCCCCACAGAAAACCTACTGGCTACCCACTGCGTGCAGACATATTTCACAGTTTTGTCACAAGTCTTAAAGGAATAACTCTAGAGGACAGAACTTAAATACTTGACTATAATTTCTGAAGCAAAATTACTTGATTAACACCATCTTATTCAGAAGTATTTTTGATTATAAATATTACCTAATAAAAATTTTTTGGTTAAAATAGTAGTACAGGGAGTAAATACCTATTGTATATGTGCTTAATGATAAACCCCACATAGTTAAATTTGATGAGCTATAGTGTAATTTGATAGAAAATAGCAGTTTTTGGAAATTCTATAGTGATAAAAGTACTAAATAATCTTGTATTTGTGAAATTTTTATTATATTCTTATAATATTCTTCCTTTTCCAAAGACTTGAAAGTTATGTTTAAAAAAAAACTTGTTCTAGCCAGGTGTGGTGGCGCACGCCTTTAATCCCAGCACTCGGGAGGCAGAGGTAGGAGGATCGCCGAGAGTTCGAGGCCACCCTGAGACTACATAGTGAAATCCAGGTCAGCCTGCTCTAGAGCAAGACCCTACCTCGAAAAATCAAAAACAACGACAACAACCAAAAAAACCTTGTTCTTTTAAAAAACTTTTAGCAGAAAAGATCATATTACAGTATTTATAGTAGATACAAACAAAATGCACACATAACATGTGCCTATAATCACTGGGCATATGAAAATTAGCAAATTACAAAAGTATTATTGGTTATCCTCAGGTACCAAGTTAAATTTCTCTTCATCTGTAGTGTGCTACATTTGTGTTGGTTCCAATCCTCTCTTTTCTTCAATTATTTCTAACTACTGGTCATGTTAGCAGAACCAAAACTGCTGAGCTATAAAGTGTGTTATTAACAAATGAAACCACAACGTCAGGTAACTTCTTGAGAGATGTGCAACCCAAAGTGGATGTTTTAAATAATTTCAGAGTTACAAATCGGCACCATCAAGCAAAATCTAACTGAAAAGTAGTGAAAGAGGAATTGTAAGTTTAAGTGAGGGCCACAGATCATTAAAAGTGTTACATTCTGACTGGAGTGATGGCTCAGTGGTTAAAGGCGCTTGCTTGCAAAGTATGCCCGTCAAGGTTCAATTCCCCAGTATCCACATAAAGCCAAATGCACAAGGTAGAGGATGCATCTGGAGTTCATTTGAGGTGGTAAGAGGCCTTGGCATGCCCATTCTTTCAAATAAATAAATAAATAAATAAATAAATAAATAAATAAATAAATAAATAAAGTGTTACATGAATCTGTGTGTGTAAGCTGGGACCCACACATTTAAAAAGCAGGAATGTGGAGGTCTAAATAATATAGGGATCAAAAAAAATCAAGCCTTATTATGCTTCACAATTATTTAGATGTGGTGGTTTAAATGTAAACTGCCCCTCCCCATCCCACTCATGTGTTTGAATACTTGATTTCCAGCAAAATGGTGCTATATGGGAAGCTTGTGGAACCTTACTAGAGGAAGCACATCAATGGGGGCAGGCCTTGAGGTTTTATACTCTCTAGGCTTCTTCCCTGCCAGCTTCCAGTTCTGGCCTGCCATGCCTTCACTGCCACAGTGAACCCTACTCCTCTGTAACTGTAAAGCGAAGAAAATCCCTTTCCTTCTTTATAAGCTGCTTCTGATCAGGTATTGTGTTTGAAGCAACCATTCCATAATTATATTTGTAAACTGCTTTGAGAACTTAGGGAAGAAAAAATTTGTAACCTCTTTTTTTTTTTTTTTGGTTTTTTTGAGGTAGGGTCTCACTCTATCTAGCACAGGCTGACCTGGAATTCACTCTGTAGTCTCAGGGTGGCCTCAAATGCATGGTGATTCTTCTACCTCTGCCTCCCGAGTGCTGGAATTAAAGGCATGTGCCATCACACCCAGCCAAATTAATATATATTAATCATAATATTGCTTTTCATTAGTAGTCTCTGAATAATAATTTTTGTGCACAAAAGTCACCGTGGATGACATAAAAATATACAAAAGAGCCTGGGAAAATGGCTCAGTGGGTAAAGTGCTTGCTCTGCAAGCATGAGGATCTGAGTGTGGATCCCTATTACCCATGTAAAGCCAGACACAGTAGCACACCTCTGTAATCCCAGTGCTCCTAACAAAAGGGAAGAAAGTATGCTGGCTGCAGCAGACAACAAAGACACCTTGTCTCAAATAAGATGGAGGGTGAGGACTGACACTCAATGATATCCTCCAACCTCCTCACGTACACTATGGTGTGTGTACACATACACAGAGATACACACACACAGAGCGGGTGTGATAATGACTATCAGTAATCCTAGTGCGTCTACAGCAAGCTACTAAGTGGAAATAGAATGCCCAGAAGCTCATGGGCAAGTGATCCTGGTGTATGCAATGGAGGATAAGAGAAATTATCTTAAACAAGGCAGAAGGTAAGGACTAATACCCGAGGTTGTCCTCTGACCTCAATGGCACATGCATGTACATGCACACAGGTTGTAAAAAGAAAAAGACACCCAGGGGACTGGCAACATTCATTGCTTGCAAAGCCTGCTTTTGGCTAGGCTCAATTCTTATGCTGCCTACATAAGCTGGATGCGTAAAATAGTGCAAGAATCTGGTGTTTGCTTGCAACAGTAAGAGGCTCTGGTATGCCAATACACACACATGCAAATAAATAAAAAAATTAAAAATAAAACCAAAATACTTTATTCATATGATACAATCATAATTACTCCACATAGTGAAAAGAAAGTAATTCCAAAGTTAGGATTAAAGTTAACATATATATCTTCTGATTCCTAATCTATAGCTCACCCTTTTAAACAATATTAATTGCTTAGCTTAGAAGCACAATATGTTTCAAAAATATGTTTTACATTTTATGTTTAATGTGCAATTTTTACTAAGTTACATACTATTTCAAAAGTTTTTTGGGGGGTGCTGGAGAGTTATGTTAGCGGTTAAGGCATTTGCCTGCAAAACCAAAGGACCCAGGTTCAACTTTCTAGGATCTACGTAAGTCAGCTGTACAAGGGGGTGCATGCATCTGGAGTTCGTTTGCAGTGGCTAGAGGCCCTGAGCACCCATTCTCTATCTGCCTCTTTCTCTCTTCTCTCTCCCTCTAATAAATAAATAAAAATAAAAAAAATTTTTTTAAAAACTTTAAAAGAGCTGGGCTTGGTGGTGCATGCCTTTAATTCCAGCACTTGGGAGGCACAGGGAGGAGGATCGCTTTAAGTTCGAGGTCACTCTGAGAGTACAGTTAATTTCAGGTCAGCCTGGACCATAGTGAGACCCTACCTCGAAAAACCAATAAATAAATAAATAAATAAGTGTTTTTGGTTTTTCGAGGTAGGGTCTCACTCTAACCTAGGCTGACCTGGAATTCACTACATAGTCTCAGGGTGGCCTTGAACTCATGGTGTGAGCTACCATGTCTGGCCTTACTTTATGTTTTTAAATATTTTTTTATTTATTTGTTTGCTTATTTATTTACTTATACATTCCTGCATGCAAGGGAGAGGCAGATAGATATAGATAAGTTTGATAGATAGAGAGAAAGGGCACACCAGGGCCTCTAGCAACTACAAATGAACTCCAAATATATGTACCATCCTGTACATCTGGCTTTACCTGGGTACTCAAACCCAAGTCTTCAGGCTTTGCAGGTAAGCACCTTAAATACTGATCCATCTCTCCAGCCCAGAAGTTCCTGTTCTTCCCCACTTCAGAAGGAGGGTCTCACTCAAGCCCAGGATGGCCTGGAATTCACTATCTTACGTCTGCCTCCTGTTTGCTGGGATTAAAGATGTGAGCCATCATACCAGGCCCAGAAGTTTTTAATAGTGTTTAAAACCACTGCCTTCAGATCTACTTATAGCTGTACTCCTAGACTCCACTAGGAGGAGATTTTAGCAGTCAAAACCAGACACAACACAAGTGACACTAATTAGAATTTCACTAAATTTTATATTTTAAAGTATCATTAGCCAGTCACTATGGTAATAGAAACTTTTAATTTTCAAAATTTTTGGTTCTTCTATAGAGTATCTCCAATTTTGTAAAATGCTGCATTAACAGAGAGTAGGGGAGTAGAAACTAATAAAAACAGGCTCAAGACATACACAGAAAAAATAAAAATCCTGCTTACCATTTTTGCTTCTGACTGTACTGGTTGAGGGGAGGAAGGGCCTGGGATTCCTGGAACACTAGGCACCATGGTGACTGGTCGAACGAGCTTTGCAAAGGATATTGAAAAACTTTCACTTAGTATTTTCAAAATAAGATTCCTAATTTTAAATATATATATATGTATATGATGCCTATTATAAATTGACACATTACAATTAGATTAAGTAACGCACTTTGGATCTGGAGTTTGAGATTGAACTCAGGTTCATATGCTCGTGTGGCAAGCACTTTACTGTCTGTG
The DNA here is from genome assembly GCA_036365145.1 of Orientallactaga sibirica. Classification (NCBI taxonomy): domain Eukaryota; kingdom Metazoa; phylum Chordata; class Mammalia; order Rodentia; family Dipodidae; genus Orientallactaga; species Orientallactaga sibirica. The sequence continues at coordinate 42,012,484 of JAEOAD010000004.1, read as the reverse complement.
CCATCTCCCCAACCCCTTATTTCTAAGTCTCATCATTTCAAAGAATGTGTTAATTTTTTTTGAGACAGGGACTTAACTAAGTAGCCCAGGTTATTCTCAAACTCCAGATCCTCTCCAGAGTGCTGAGATTACAAGATTACAGGAAAAGCAGTTTAATTATTGCCTGTTTTTCAAGATTCCTATGTTTAACATGCCTTCAGGGGTAGCAGGCTACTGAAACCAGATTACTCCTTCAGGAAGCTTAGATTATATATATACTTTAATTTTTTTTAATTGGTGCAATACATGTTTATTATAAGTTAGACACTTACACACATTGAATATACTTTAATTTATGAGATAAGGTTTCATGTAATCCAGGCTGGCCTTGAACTCACTATGTAGCTGAAGCTAGGCATGAATGCCTAATCTTCCTATCTCTGCCCCATGAGGGCTGGGATTATAAATGTGTGCCACCATGCCAGACTAAGGCTAACCTTAACATGCTTGGACGACTGAAGAAATTCTGTAAACCTTATTTAGCCACAAAGTTCCACAGAATGTTTCTGTGAAGAATTAGCATGTGTGTGTGTGTGTGGGGGATGTATTCATGTATATGTGCCCTTTAAAGGCCCTATTAGCTCCCCTGGAATAGAACATCAGATGTCCTGGTCCAACACTCTTCTGCCCATTTGTATTTGAGTTGGAGTCTTACTGATAATGGAGCTTGCTGCTTTTCATGAGCCCAGGGAATTCCCTGTTCTCCGTACTGGGCATGGGTTCTGGAGATTTGAACTTGGGTGGTGTCAGGCCCCCTTCGGCCCTAATGCTTGCACAGCCATCTCAGTAACCCAAGAATTTTTATAAATATCACAGTTATATGACAGAATCCTAATATAACTATTTTTTCTTTAGAATTCTGAAATATCTGAATTAAACAAACAAATCTATTCAAACTGAAATTAGTTAAATTAAGGAGTACGGTTCTTAGTACAAAAGATACAGAATAAAACTGAGAGGGGTGCAGAAACGATACTTTCTATCTAATGCTTGTTCTCAATTAGCATATTCTATTACTATAAATATTACTATTATAGGCTTTTTGTTAAAATCAAATTCATAAGCCAATAAAGCAACTTCAACTATATTTTCTGATTATTTTATTAGGACCAGTTTTGCTTCAAAGACTAACTTTCTAACTTACTGGAACTGCAGCTGGAACATGCACGTTAGAACTTGTAATTGATGCAGGAATAGCAACAGGCATGGTTTGTCCATTAGGAAGATGTAACAGAAGAGGAAATGGGCCTGGAACAGGGCTACAAAAAACAAAATACAGTATCAATACAACAGTACTTTATTCCTATGCTATTTATTACTTTAGGTTCTATTTATTTAAGGCGGGGAAGAGAGAGTGTTTGAGTGTGTGAAGGTCTCTTGCTGGCTTTATATGGGTGCTGGGGAATCAAACTAAGGCTGGCAGACTTTGCAAGCAAACACCTTTAACTACTAAGAATCTCTCCAGTTCCTTCTATATTATTTAAAAATAAATTTTCTAACCATTAAAATGCAAATCATAAGATTTAATTATTTTCAATTATATCCTTTTATTCAAGGTAGGATTTTGTTCTAGCCCAGGCTGACCTGGAATTCACTATGTATTCTCAGGGTGGCCTTGAACTCAGGTTGATCCTCCTACCTCTGCCTCTTGAGTGCTGGGGTTAAAGGTGTGTGCCACCACATGCTGCTTCCATTATATCTTAAATTCATAACCTATGTAGCAGTGTCACAAAAATTGGGGAAAATTATGGATTTTCTAGGGACAATCTCCAATTTCCCAAATGAGAAAAATTCATGTAAAGAAGTATATTTTATTTATTCATTTGAGAAAGTGAGGAGGTGGGGAGAGAGAGAGAATGGGTGCGCCAGGCCTCCAGCCACTGCAGATGAACTCCAGATGCATGCGCCCCCTTGTGCGTCTGGCTTACATGGGTCCTGGGGAATTGAACTCAGGTTCTTTAGCTTTGTAGGCAAATGCCACTAAGCCACCTCTCCAGCCCACCCAAATCAAAAGGCTTCTGGTCTACTTGTAAGAACTAAAAGATCTGATAATAGAGTAACTTTCTCTTTTGTATGAAAAAGCATGAAACTAGAGATCATCTTAAGCTCACATGTATGTTGACTTTTTGGATAATTTTTATATGTGTATTTTCCAATCTATTATATATATCTGTATTTCAAAAATAAAAGGATATTCAAAGTTTCCAAAAGTCAAAGACACGCAGAACACCCATATGTCATAAATTTAAGTAATTCAACATCTTAGGAAAAATCATTAATAAGAAAGATCTAACAATTCGTATACAATCAATGACTGACCTGAATGAATCACTTACACAATGGGCCTGTTGGAGGATGGTGCCTGGGTGATTACAGTACTTGAGGTTGGTGAAGGTACTGCTTGCTGAATAATTACACTTGAGTCAGAACTTGTGAGCAGCACATTGGGAACCTGTAATGATGCTGGACGAACAATAGCTGATGTGGGCTGTGCGGTTTGTGCCAATGGTACTTCCTATTTAATAATGAGATAAAGAAAGAGTGGTGTTTTAAATTGGAAGCTAATTTATGTACCTTACTGAACAGAGTATAACATTTCTTAAAGCATCCATTAGTTACTACTTAATACCCCCCCCCAAATACACTAATGTCTTAAGTTAATTGAGAACAGAATAAAGCAGTTTTAAAGATTTATATACAATGCTCAAAATCTTAATTGTTAAAAATTTATTTAGAAATAAATTAGAAAATACAATATTTACCTAGTGCTATTTCCTCATTGATATGGGACAGACTGGGAACTGATGCAGCCAGACTAGGTTATGGTTAAAACAAATTCAGTAACAGAAATGTTTTAAATTATTTTAAAGTAACACAAAGTTTTGTTAATCTCAGATAGTTATCCCTATAGTAGCAATACTTATTCAATATCAAAAGGTCATGTGATATGGACATCATGAATTATCTAAAGGTAATAATTATTAGAATAAGAGCTTTCTAATGGAATAGGAAACAATTTATGTGCCAATCAGGATTAATTTTAAAATCCTATCTACCATTTTACAGATTAAGGCTTTATAGAGAACTTCTTAACTAGTTGGTATAAAAATTGGTACAGAGGGCTGGAGAGATGGCTTAGTGGTTAAGGCGCCTGCCTGCTAAGCCTAAGAACCCGGTTCCAATCTCCAGGTCCCACGTTTAGCCAGATGCAAAGTGACACAAGGGCGCAATGCCGCACTTGAACACAAGGGGGCACACGCATCTGGATTTCGTTCACAGCAGCTGAGAGACTGCTGGTGTGCCCATCTCTATCTGTCTCCCTCTCTGTCTGTCTCTCTCTGTGTCTCTCTCCAAAAATAAATTTAAAAATAACAAAAAATTGGTACAGAAAAGCCAGGTGTGGTGGCACACGCTTTTGAGCCCAGCACTCGGGAGGCAGAGGTAGGAGGATTGTGAAGAGTTCAAGGCCACCCTGAGACTACATAGTGAATTCCAGGTCAGCCTGAGCCAGAGTGAGACCCTACCTCAAAAACAACAACAACAAAAAAATTGGTAGAGAGTTTTTTGATTCTTTATGCTGCTACTTATTCATGAAATCTTATTAAGCTACTTGGAGAAAGGATAAACAAGTAACTTTGTTTACTTAACAATTTCAGAATTTGTAATATCCCTCAAGGACTACTGGGAGAGTGACAGTAAAACAAACAAAAATTCCAATTGCAGTGTTATAAGAACAAATAATGGATTGTAGTAAACAATGGAAGATCTAACCAAAGCCAAGGAAGAGATAAGCTGCTTCACAAAAATGGGATCTGAACCGATAAAGGATAAGGAGAGCATGCAATAGAAAAAGCAGTAGTATTACTTGTAGCATCTTGATAGAGGAAAAGCTTGGACAATTTGATCGATACAACAGAGTGGTTATGATGTGAGGATGATCAAAGAGGGCTTATGTGAAACAATGTAAATTACCTTAAATAGGAGACCATTAGAGGATTTTCAGCAAGGGCTAGTAGCATGATCTAATAAATTAAGATCCCCACAACTATGGAAAATAGATTAAAGATGAAAGCAGGCAAGAAAGAAGTGTAAGGCTGGGTGTGGTGGTGCACACCTTTAATCTCAGCACTCCAGAGAGGCAGAGGAAGGAGGATGGTAGTGAGTTTGAGGCCAGCCTGGAGCTAAAGAGTAAAGTTCCAAGTTAAAGTGAAACCCTATCTCAAAAAACAACAAAAAACAACAACAAAAAGAAGTGTTAGCCTAGTAGGTGGCGTGCACCTGATGCAGTCCCAGCAACTTGGGAGGTTAAGGTGGGAGGATTTTTATAAATTTGAGAGCAGCTCGGACAACACAAAGAAACCCTTTCTCTTACAAGAAAAACACAGGAAGCCTGGCATGGTGGCACACGCCTTTAGTCCCAGCACTTGGGAGGAAGAGGTAGGAGGACTGCCGTGAGTTTGAGGCAAGCCTGAGACTGAATTCTAGGTCAGCCTGGACTAGAGCGAGACCCTACTTCAAAAAACCAAAAAAAAAAAAAAAAAAAAAAAAAAAAAAAGAAAAATACAGGGGCTAGACATGTTGTTCAGTGGTGTAGAGTACATGACAGAGGCCTTAAATTACATTCTGCACTGGGAGGTGGTTGATTGTCTAAGTAAAAGATAATGGTAAAGTAGTGACGCTGAGCACAGAAGAGGGTAGGATTCAGAATATGTTGTGGAAGAAGATCTGCTGCTAGATTTAGAGTAAAGAAAAGTAGGAATTAAGGGCAACAGTTAAATTCCTGGCTTGAACAAGTAGATGGACTGAGAATTTGCTTGTACCTTATCTCCATCCCTGATGCAGGATCTTGCTACATATACATAGCCCAGGCTCTCCTTGAACTTATGGTTTCCATGCCTATACCTACTAAGTACTGGGATTATAGATATCTGACACCATGCCTGGATTGATAGAGAAAATTTATTGAGGGAAAAATTGAGGAAAGAAGAGTTTTGATTTAGATATATTAAGATGTCTACTGTACACAGAATATGTCAAAATAGAGCTGGATATGACTGACAATCTTGAGATACCAGAGTTGACATCACGTTTAGAGTAATCAATGTGTAGATAGGCTTAGTCTAAACAATCACCTAAGAAAAAAATAAGAACAGAGAAGGTGGTCTACAACTTATTTTTTACAACTTTGCATGACTATGTAACACCTAAGAGGAACTAGTGGCAAAGGAATGTAGGAAGAAGAAATACACTTATAAGTTGATAAAGTAGCCATAAACAGTAAAAATTGTTAAATGGGATGGGACTGGAATGCTCTGCAGGAAAATAAGATTTATCAAAGGACTTAACAGCATTTGCAATAACTGTAGTAATATAGAAGATACTTAATACATCAAGATGATTAAAATGAAGTACAACCATCAAAAATTCTGATTTGTGGAAATCTCTAGTGAAGCAGAAAATGTTTCTTAATGCTCAATGTCTAAAGCACAATATAAAAGCTATGGCCTTTATAAGCATGCATTTATTCTATATAACTATACATTTACATCTTAAAAAAAATTTTATTTATTTGTTTTGTAAGCAGAGAGAGAGAGAGAGAGAGAGAGAGAGAGAGAAAACTGAAAGCAGAGAGAGAGAGAGAGAGAGATTGAGAGCAGAGAGACAGAGAGAGAATGGGTACTCCAGGGCTTTGCAACCAAGTATCTTAGCTAAGCCATCTCTCCAGCCCTACATTTACATCCTTTTTTTTTTTTTTTTTTGGAAACACTGACTTTATCTTAGGCTGCCAAGTCTACATTCTTATTCAATTATGGGCCATTAGGTAACTTTTGCTTTTTTTTTTTTTTTTTTTGGTTCTTTAAGATAAAAGTGAAGCTGGAAAATTCTTACTGCATAGTGGAAACTCAGCAAAGATGAAAGAGAAAAACCGAAGAAACAGATCCCAAACTTACTATGCAGAGTTTAGCAGAGGTTTTGAGGACCTTTACAGGTTTCTTATAAAGTTTGAAAACACCGGGGCTGGGGATGTAGTTCCACTGGGAGAATGCTTGGCTAGTGTGCACAAAGTTTGGGGTAAGATCCCCAGAATGACATAAGCAAAGGTCATCATCAGCTACAAAGGAATTTGAAATAAGAGAGAAATAAATGAGACCCTGTCTCAAAAAGAAAAACGTTTGAGAACACTAACTCAAATATGGGAAGGTGTTTATCAGAAGAGAAGAATGCTCATGGTACATTATATGCTTATAAATATGTTTTAAAAAATAACAGTGGATATATTTCTACCTCTTCAAGAATAGAATCAGGCAGGACATTCAGGAAGTATCCAGAAGGTAATGCTACATAAGAGATGATGGTTCTATATACATTAATGCCCTAAAGACTTTCCAATGGAAGTATATTCTGATCCATTGTGGTACAAGCTAATGGGTCTTATTAATTAACAAAAGTTACAAAAAAATATTTTAAAAGATTATAGGGATGGGGATATGGCTCAGTTGTACAGTAACTTGCCTAACATATATAAGACCTTGTATCCAATTTTCAGTATAAAGTGAGGGGTTTGCGCTGGGGAACAGAAGGGAAAGTAAAAAAGGATACTAGAATAAAAATGATGTAAAGGAACTATTTTTGTGCAGCTATACTGGGCGTGGTGGCACACGCCTTTAATCCCAGCACTTGGGAGGCAGAGGTAGGAGGACTGCCATGAGTTCAAGGCCACCCTGAGACTACATAGTGAATTCCAGGTCAGCCTGAGCTAGAGTGAAACCCTACCTCCAAAAACAAAACAAACAAACAAACAAAAAAAAATATTACAAAATAAGCAGAAAGCTTTAAAAATTTTTATTTATTTATTTATCAGAGAGAGGCAGAGAGAGCGTGCCAGGGCCTCTAGCCACTGCAAACGAACTCCAGACGCATGTGCCACCATATGCATCTGGCTTACGTGGGACCTGGAGCATCGAACCGGGGTCCTCAGGCTTTGCAGCCATGTGCCTTAACCGCTAAGCCATTTCTCCAGCCCCTGGAAAGTTTTTAAAATGAGACAATTTATAAGTTAAAAGTTATAGTAAGCTGGTTAATTTATAATTGAAAGAATTTGAGCCAGACGTGGTGGCACACGCTTTTAATCCCAGTCCTCGGGAGGCAGAGGTAGGATGATCACCATGATTTCAAGGCCACCCTGAGACTACATAGTGAATTCCAGGTCAGCCTGAACTAGAGTGAGACCCTACCTCAGAAAACTAAAAAAAAAAAAAAAAAATTTTTGAACAATCTAGTTAGAGGGGGAAAATGGGTTGGTGGGAGGGAATTGCCGCATTTATTGTTTATACTTACAGAAACTGTCAATAAAAAGTTAAAAAAAAAATTTAATACAGCCTACATGTAGTAATTATAAAGTCTACAGTAGTGCATAGTAATGTCATAGACTTTTATACTGACTTAGCACTCACCCCTGTAAATTCTAGTTCTATAAGCCTTAATCATGGTAAATAACGTACACAAATGTACCACTTAAAAAAACTTTGTAGTGTGTATATATTTTTTGTTTTGTTTTGAGGTAGGGTCAGTCTAGTCCAGGCTGACCTGGATTTTACTATGTAGTTCTCAGGCTGCCCTTGAACCCATAGCAATCTTCCTACCTCTACCTCCTGAATGCTGGGATTAAAGGTGGGCACCACCATGCCCAGCCTATAGTGTATTTTTAATTGTAGCTTTGCTATATTTAGAAATGCAAACACTACTATAATTATCTACTGTATTCAGTACAATAGTATCACATACAGGTTTATGATCTAATAGTGATAGGTTGTATCATATAGCATAAGCATGTATTAAGCTATATTATTTGTGTTAATGCAACATTATTTTTGGATAATGATGAAATTAGGTGAGACATTTCTTAGAACATATACATGACCATATTTCCTTCCTTCTAGCTCCTGTTATGGCAGGAGAGAAATAAAGTTACAATTTTAGAATACCAATCTAAAGAAAAGGACACGGCTGTTGCCTATGCTTCCTATTGTTTTGTCATTTTGTCCCAAACAGTACTCCCAAATAAATATGTTTATGTTATGTATTTATGAGTAAGAAGTACATATAATGTTACTCAAAACAGAATTATAGCCCAAATGGATTAGGTCACCAAGGTATTTAAGGAATTATCTTTGTTGTAATACCCAAGGTATGTTGCTAAGGAGTAAATGTTTCTCATCCTTTAAAAACCTGAACCACCATTGTTCATATTTTAGTTGCATAGATTCTTAAATTGTCACTATAGCTTATAAAAGCAGCAAGAAACAAAGAGAACAAAACCCAAAAATTTGTTAAATTTATAAAATTTCACATTTTAAGTAAGCTTGGTGTGGTGGTACACGTCTTTCATAACTGTAGGTTTGAGGCCAGTCTGGGACTATAGTTGATTTCAGGTCAGCATGGGCTACAGTGAGACCCTGCCTTGGAAAATAAACAAATAAAAAAACACTAAAACAAAAAAATTCACATTTTAAAATAATAATTTTTTTCTAAAATAACTGTTCTCCCTTGAAATTTTTCAACATTTAATGAAGATAATTATCTGTAAAGGTGAAGTCTTGGGCTGGAGGGATGGCTTAGCAGTTAAGGTATTTGACTGCAAAACCAAAGGACCCACATTAGCCAGATGCACAAGGGGGCGCACGCATCTGGAGTTTGTTTGCAGTGGCCGGAGGCCCTGGTGTACCCATTCTCTCTCTCTCTCTCCCTCCCTCTCTGTCAAATAAATAAATTTAAAAAAAGGTAGTCTTCTTTTCCTGAAAATATTCACAGGTTTTTATAAATAAACCATTCCAAGCTAACACAGGATTATATACAATTTAATATGTGTGATGGTTAAAATATTGTCAACTTGATCTGTTCAGTAATCTTCAGAAATCCCTTTCAGGTGGGTCTCCGAGGTTGCTTCCGGAAAGGATTAACTGAAGGAGGAAGTCCCTCCCCCAGAGCAGGTGGCCCCCCTCAGAAGAGGACTTTATATAAGGAAGCTCTGGGTGAAAAGAGCCCTCTTCCTTCCATTTGGCTGCCAGAGCTGCTTGCTGCCTTCCAGCATGGACTGAAGACCAGTGGCTCCTCAGGAAGCCTCCAGGCCTTTAGTACTGGATTGGGACTGCTGAGGCATCTAGCCACATGGACTGAACAAATACCAGTTCCTTGATTCTGAGGCCTGCAACTGCTATTCGGACTACCACAAGCTAATCAAATATATTCCCTTTTTAATACAATTTATTCTAACAGTTGTAGTCCTCTTAAGAACCCTGATTAATATGTTAACATTTTATGTAGATTAAAAATAATTAAGCTTGACTAAGAGTTCTAATTTTTTCCTTTTAGTTTGTATTCCTACCATAAAAATATATTTCTAACCTTTTCATCATTGGTAGTAGACTCTGGATGAGGTAAAGGACTATCTTGATGAGTTGTTTCTACAACAGAAGGTTCCTCAATTTTGCTTCTTATGATGGGTGTTGCAAGAGGTGACAAATCTAGAGGCATCTAATGAAAATGATAAAGAAAATGTAAATTCAAAGTCAGCCAGTTGATTGTTCAATCAGCACAGACATGAACCACCTGGTGCATTCATGACCCCATGGTGGTTATCAATTCCCCCATAAGACTAGAACGGTTCTGAGCCATCAATACTTTGATACAGAGGATAGAGGAGGGCAAAAGGAACAGAAAGAGACAATAAATCAGAGGAGAGAAGACTTTGAAAGAAAAAGGTCCTCAGGGGGTAGGGGTGAGGATGAGAGGTCAAAAAAGATAATGGGATGGGAAATTACTGTATGTTCATATATTTAAGTTCTCAATAAAAAGATTTTAAGCTGGGCATGGTGGCGGATCCCTTTAATAATGTCAGCACTTGGGGGACAGAAGTAGGAGGATCACTATGAGTTCAAGACTACCCTGAGACTACATAGTGAATTCCAGGTCAGCCTGGGCTAGAGAGAGAGACCTTATGTTAATAATTAATTAATTAATTTAAAAAAATCGAAAGACAAGTTTTTTTTTTTTAACTTTGTTCAAACTTGTGACCTAACGTTTGATTCAAGACAAATTCCTGTTCCTCAAGTTTGAAAGCCAACTCCCATACTCTAACCATCTGCTGTTCAAATGTTGATGCTTTTGCAAGGAGGGTCAGATTGATCCTGTAGTGGGAAGCGAAGCTGGATCTGGGAGGTGAATCCAGTTTGAGGAGGGTGGGAGAAGCAGGTCTGGCCCAAAGGATACCCTGTCTCATGGGGAAAAAGAATTTGAGAGAAGAAGAATCCTGTTTTACTACACCTGGAGGGAGAAGGCAACCACCAGGTGGGACCCCCCAGTGTGGCGGCACCCCCAGGCTGAATGGCACTATGGCAATGTGCACAGAGCTCCAGATCTCCTGACCAGGTGCCTGCACAGAGGGAGGCAGGCTTGGGACACCTCCTCTCTCCTCCCCCAGGAGGCAATGAGGCCACAGACGGGGGGATGGTTTTTTAAAAACTCAAGATACTTAAATTAAGACACTGTGAAATGCAAGCTATCATTACTTTTCCACCTGAAAAATTGTTTTTAAATTTCATCTTATTTTTCTTTAATTTTAATGCTTAAGAACATACTTTTTTAATGTCATCTTCTGAAGCTTTCTTGAATTCATTTTCAAATGGACTTGCCAACTCATTAAACAAACCCACTTCTTCACAGTTTTTCAAGAACCTTGTTGGTGTTGGTGTCTGATCTGAAATAAATGGCAAGAAGTAATAATACAGATCTAAATTATCATATTAAGACTAAAATATTGCTAGTAAATTACTAAATTAGTAGGACTGGTTCAGTCAGCTATTTCTCTGAAAAGATTTCTTTAAAGCAAACAAAATTTGGTTAAGTTGTACCTGAAGATTTTTTTTTCCAACTTCATGAACCATGACAGTATGACAGAAATTCTGTTTTGCTCATTAGTCCATTGCTTTTCTGAGTAGTGACATATACATTCTACTTGAGAGATAAATTATCATTATAATTTCCAAAGATTAAAATGTTTAAAAACTTAATTATTAAAAATTATGATTATCTAAATATATTCAATTTGGGGAAAACTAAGAAACTATATTTGGTTTTCATTTGGCACTCCCACTGGTTGCTCATAATCTATTCTGAAGGAACATAAAACAATATTTAGTAGGTACATCAAAATACTAAAAGAAAAAAGGGGGGCTGGAGAGATGACTTAGCAGTTTAGGCACTTGCCTGCAAAGCCTAAGGACCCAGGCTTGACTCCCCAGAAGCCACAGAAGCCAGATGCACAAGGTGGCACACACACATCTGGAGTTCGTTTGCAGTGGCTAAGACCCTGGGTGCACCAATTCTCTTTCTCTCTCACATAAAAAAAATTTTTTAAACCAAAATAAATAAAAGAAAAAAGGGAGGTGCCAAGATTATCTACTGGTTAAATGTAGTTGCTTGTGAAGCTGTTGATCTGGGTTCAATTCCACAGTACTCACATGAAGCCAGATGCACAAAATGGTACATGTGTTTGGAGTTCATTTGCAGCAGCAAAAGTTCTTAGGATGACAATTCTCTCTCAAATAAATATATAAATAATTGGAAATAAAAAGTTTAGGGCTGGAGAGATAGCTTAGCAGTTAAGACGCCTGCCTGCAAAGCTTAAGAATGCTTGTTCGAATCTCCAGATCCCACATATAGCCAGACACAAAAGTGACGCAAACACGCAATGTAGTATATGTGCAGGGGGGGGGCATGAGTCTGGAGTTCACAGTGGCTGAAAAGGCCCTGGCATGCCCATTCTCTCTCAGCCTCTCCCCCCCTTCAAAAAAAAAAGCTTAATCCTCCAAGGAATTGTAATGAAATTAATTTTTTATTTTAATGTATTTTATAACTTATAATACTGGTAAGAGTGCATGTAAGTCATATATTAAAAATATTCTAGATTAATAAGAATGCCAACTCCACTTTCTTTCTTTTTTAAAATTTATTTATTTTTTATTGACAACTTCTTTAATTGTAGACAATATACCATGGTACTTCCCTCCCTCCCCCCCAAACTCTACTTTCTTACAATCTGAATTATTTCAATTCTACTTCAACATGTATTCATCAATACATACATTAACATGTTAATGTTCTGATTATAGAACAAATGCCAATAAAGGCTCATCGAATGAAAAATAGCAAATTTTGTCCATTTAATTTCATTACGTTCAAGTTCATATTCATATTAGAATGGGGACCACATTAAAAATTTAAAAATATTTTATGTATTTTAGAGTAACCACTTTGTAGGTTATACCAAGAGTCTTGTCTGCTATGTGGAACATCTGGTTTAAAATAAAATCTTTTGTTAGGTTGAAATTCACATATTTGTTAAACTATTATGTTCCTATAATGAGCATTGCTATTTTGATTCTCATATGTTCTACACATAAACATGTTTAACAAAAATGATTCTTTATCACATACATTGGACATTATCAGTAGTATCAAAATTTCTACAGAGGTGCCAGTGAGTCATAATTTTATCCATTATTTAAACCTTTAACCTACACCCTACCAAAGACCTCCAAAATCACATTATAATAAAAAGGTCTTGGTTACATGTATCATCTTAAATCTATTGTGACTCAAATTAGTCAAATAAATTTGACTCTACTATTCCCAATTAAAGATCTATGTAAGCTCATTAGGAGAGTTCATAACTTATGTTTAAAGGGAGGGAGACATCTGAAATATGTATAAGCATACATAACTTTTATTGATGATTATTACTGGAGCCATCAAACTTGAGCAAAGTCAACAGTAAAAAATCAGTTAACATGCAGAATGCATCTGGTTACTGATCATGAAATACATACTACACACATCATGCATTCTATTTATACAACCATGTTAAACTATGCTTCTCAACATGTTAGTAAAAATGTTCAAGCGCTGTTTCTGAGTATGTTCAATTTTATAATGTATTAAATGTAATCATAAAAAAATTTCTAGAAACCAAATTTAAAACATTTCTGAGATAAAAACTGATAAGAGAAAATGCTCTAAAAAGCAGTACGTTTCAAGTAAACAAAGACCTTCATACCCAATACTTCCTAGGTTGTTGATGATGAGCTCATTTATTGTTTTTTAATTTTTATCATTTCTGGTTCTTAATATGATGTATATATCCCCCCAAAATTGCATAACTCCCTCTTTTCTGCTTCCTTTTACTTACAAAATTGAAAACATGTTGAAAGTTCCCCTCCAGAAATTGCTTTCAACAAATTATCAACTTTTTGCTACCTCCAATTTCATTATAAAAATTTTGATATTGAGGGCTGGAGAGATGGCTTAGTGGTTAAGGTGCCTGCCTCCTAAGCCTAAGACTGCCGGTTCCAATCTCCAAGACCCACATTTAGCCAGATGCAAAGTGATGCCAGGGTGCAATGCCACACTTGACCACAAGGAGGCGCACACATCTGGATTTCATTCGCAGGAGCTGAGAGGCTGCTGGCGCGCGCATCTCTATCTGTCTTCCTCTCCCTTTCTCTCTCTCTCTCCAAAAAAAAAATTGATATTGAAAGTACAGGAAGAACCATCCAGTATTGCCTTATCTTTTCAAATTTGACTTTGATCTCTATACTGAGTAATAATTTAAAATATAAGTACTATTCAAGTATAGTTCTAGAATCATAAATGTCACAAACGAAGCTTCACAAAAGAAATGAATCTAGAGTTATATTTATGATATAAAATCCATGATTATGATAGAAAAGGTCTGAAATGTATGTAATGTATGTAAAATTTGACATAAAGCTTTTACTTATCACAATATTTAAGGCAGCTAATATAGGCTAGAAATATAATAAACCAATGTGTGGATGGGGTTTTGCTTTTCATATATTATGAAAAACAATCATCTCCTTAGTGTAATACCATATAGTGACAGGGGTCAACATGCATACATTCACACACATTAAAAAAAAAATCCTAAATGAGTTCTGCCTATGTGACCTATGTAACCATGTGACTTCTCGTAATAGCCCCCCCCCCCTTGTTTAACAGCATGTAACCTTGTGGTTTAACTCCCATCTTGTTTTTACTTTTTTTTTTTTTTTTTTTAAACATCATGTGGTTAACTTTAGAACTCCAATAAACCTCTTGTTTTTACTCCCAAAAGTTTGGGCCTGTAAAAGCTGAGATCCCAACCTCTGGGATGGAGATCCCAACCTCTGGGATGGAGACCTGCTACACCAGCTTTCTTCTTTTTCTTCTTTTTTTTTTTTTTTAACTCAATAAAACTTTTCTTTACCCCCCCCCCAAAAAAAATCCTAAATGAACTTAGGACTCCTTTATTGAGAGTATTCTATTTTATTGTGCAGTCTTGGGCATCAAAACCTGGGTTTTGTGCATGCCAGGGAAGCACTAAACCACTGATGTATATCCCAGTTTGAAAGTGTTGTTTTATTAATACAAATGTATTATCTAAAAATGCACATTTGCTAACTGTTCTTTCTCCAACAAGAAGAACTTATTTTCTTTATACAACTTTGTAAACCAAGTATAATACAGCCCCCCCAAACCACTAAGTAACATATTAGTTCAATTACCAGCTAAATACAAACTCTGTAATATGGTATGAATGTTTCAAGGTCTAACTTCCTTAAAATTGGCATTGAAATGGATATTTAAAAATCACACAAAAAAGTGAAATGGATGATCCTAAGAACACATGGAAATGTAATGAGTAAAATACATGTTGTCAACATTTACTATAAATGAAGTTATTGGAATACCACCAGACTACAGTATTTACAGAGAATACACAAAATTGTGCACATTGTAGGTGAAATACGTATATAAGCTATTAATAAAAGCATATACTAACCAGCCACAATGACACTGTCATTACGTGCTGGACCAAATTTCAGTGTCATCTCATGTTTATGTTTATGGACAGCCAAATGATCCTCGTTGGTAAAACGCTGTGGCAAAAAGTTTTAAAATACAGTTAAGATTTTCAATTTGATCAAATAAATAACGTGTTTAGGAAATTAATTTCCAAAACATGTAACACTACCATTAACAGTGAAATAGCAGTCTGCAAACTATAAAAGTATCTATTGTTGGAACATAACAGTACACTAGATTTCAAATATGTAGAGAAGGCCACTACTCAAGAATGTATCATACCAACATGCTACTAAATCACATAACTCACTTGAGGTCATTTAAGAATAAAACTCAAGGCAAAGAAACGTCAATAAAATGGACCAGTATCAACTTTTTAAAATATCAGAATAGAAATATATACTCCATGACACAATGACTTTTGAAGAAAATACTGTATTTACCCAGACTTAACATTACTTACCACTTTTTAACTGAGAATATTCTTTTAAAATACAACTCCCAGTAAATTAAGAAATAAATCAGAGCTGGGCATGGTGGCACATGCCTTTAATCCCAGCCCTCAGGAGGCAGAGATAGGAGGATCACCATGAGTTCAAGGCCACCCTGAGACTACATAGTAAATTCCAGGTCAGCCTAGACTACAGTGAAACCCTACCTAAAAAACAAAAAACAAAAAAACATAAAAAACATAAAAAGAAACGAAGCTGGAGCTGGAGAGATGGTTCAATGGTTAAGGCACTTGCCTGCAAAGCCCAAGAACCTAGGTTTGAGTTGCCAGTACCCACGTAAAGCCAGAGGAACAAGGTGGCACATGCATCTGAGTTTGACTACAGTAGCAAAGGCCCTGGCGCATCCATTCTCTCTAGCTGCCTCTTTCTCTCTCAAATTAAAAAAAACATTTTTAAAAATTTTTAAAAAGAAAAACAGGGCTGGAAAGCTTGCTTAATGGTTAAGGCATTTGCCTGTGAAGCCTAAGGACCCAGGTTTGATTCCACAGTACCCACATAAGCCAGATGCACATGGTGGTGCAGGTATCTGGAGTTTGTATACAGTGGCTGGAGGTCCTGGGTGCCCATTATCTCTCTTTATATCTGCCTCTTTCTCTCTCAAATAAATAAAAAAACAAAGAAAAGAAATAAACTAGGCTTTATGTTACCCCAGTAAAGAATGCCTGTTAGCCGGGTATGGTGGTGCACACCTTTAATCCCAGTACTCGGGAGGCAGAGGTAGGAGGATTGCCACAAGTTCGAGGCCACCCAGAGACTACATAGTGAATTCCAGGTCAGCCTGGACTAGAGTGAAACCCTACCTTGAAAAACCAAAAAACAACAACAAAGAATGCCTGTTATAATTCAATAAAGAAATAGCAACAATATAAACCAATTTATTTCTAAATAAAATGTTTAACCTAAAGTAGTCAAAAGTGATTTTTTTGTTTGTTCATTTGTTTTTTCAAAGTAGGGTCTTATTCTACCCAGGCTGGCATCAAACTCACAGTGATCCTCCTACCTCAGCCACCTGAGTACTGGGATTAAAGGCAAGGGATAGCAAAGTGATTTTTAAAATCACAGTTCTCATGATAAAAATGAAACAAAATCATTTAAAACTATCACATTCTTTCCTTACACTTAACTTGGATAACTACTGCATGCCAAAGGTGACATTTATGATCCAACATAGTAAAATGCAATGCTGAACTATCTACTGTGTCTGGAAATCAAGCTTTAAAAGGTGCTCCTTTACTAAGCAACATTTAAAACCAGAAATAGGGAGCACTTACTTTTTGTTATTTCAGACCCATTAATTTATCTTTGTCCACTTTGTAGTTCAGAGCAGTAATTTTAAGATTGCAACTAACATGTAGAACTCACTCTCAGGTCTCGGGAGATGGCGCAGCAAACAAAGCTTTACTTGCATGCAAGCACGCAGATGAGAGTTTGGATCCCCACCATCCATGTAAATGCCAGGAAGGTGTGCTGACCTGCCTTATAATCCCAGTGTTTAGAAGGCAGAGAAAGGGAATGTTCCTAGGCAAACTGGCTATCGAGACTAGCCTAATCAAGGAGCTCTGAATCGAAGTGAGAGACTCCATCTCAGGAAATAAAGTGGAGTGCAATAGAGAAGGCACCCGATTATCACTCTCTGGCCCTCACATCCACACAAGCACCTACGCACATATACGGACATGCAAACCACACATACACACAAAAACCCCCTCAGTCTAGACTCTAACTTTACAAGTAGAATATTAAAATTATGTATTATTCAACTCTGTTTGCCTGAGACATCAAAATAGATTCCTCTCTTGTGATAAAATATGACCAATTCACTATGTTCTTTTATTCTACTAATAACCATACCTCTAAGCTAACTTTGAAACAATGTAAATGAATATTACTTTTATTCTGATTTTTTTATAGCATGACACTGAGTATCTATTATCATCTTAGTCTAGCCCACCAGCTTTCAGCCTCTTCAAGTCAAAACCTATCATGTGTCCCTACTATGTTCTGTATATTTATCTATCACAGTATTACATTGATATCTTCATATCTACTCTGTTACATATGCTGAGCTCTTCCTATGACCTCCAAATTTAGCATACATTAAATATTTCATAAATTCTAATTGAAAAGTAATGAGCTCCTTTAAAAAAAAAAAAAGAGTTGAAGATGGGTGTGGTGGAACACGCCTTTAATCCCAGCACTTGGGAGGCAGAAGTAGGAGGATCATGAGAGTTCAAGGCCATCCTGAGAGTACACTGTGAATCCAGGTCAGCCTGGGCTACAGTGAGACCCGACCTTGAAAAAGAAAAAAAAAAGTGAGTTGAATCTTAAAATCAGTATGGAGGAGGTTTCTGCCCAGGCCAAAAAAAAAAAAAAAAAAAAAAAAAAAAAAAAAAAAAAAAAAAAGAAACCCAAACACACAAACTGTTCATTACAGAGTATTAAGCTTTACTTTTGTACACTAAGAGAAAATTCATTATCATTTTATGATATTTTGCCTGTATCCTACTGAAGGGAAGTGTTCAGATGCAACAGGACTTCCATTCATTAATTATTCAGACCTTTACAGAGCATCGCCTATCAGCACTGGGACCATAATCCAGTGCTTCCTCACCCAGGTTTCATTTTCCTTTACTTTATCATCATATGAATCCCTCCCAATTTTGCAGAAAAAAGCACTGGGGCTTCTGACAAGAATGCTGAATAAACAAAGCTCAAGATAGATTAAACATTTTGGTAGAGCTAAAAGATATTATTTTATTGTTTTTTATCCTATATTAAAATATTTAATGCTATGTGCTTTAAACTCCACATGATAAGTATCTTTAAGTAAGGTTCATTAATGGTTCATAGAACCTCACAACATGGCTTTTCCATCAGAGGAATTTATTAACCTGTCTTTGAATGAATTTATTTAGGCAATAGGTAAGAACATGGATATTTTCCTCCTAGAAATTTCTTCCAATCAATGTAACCAGCTTATATTAGTTTGACCACAAATATTCAATTCAAAGAGCAATTGGGGTTGGGGGTATAGTTCAGTGGTAAACTCCTGGCTTAGTATATAAGGCCCTAGGTTTGATCTTCAGTAACAACAGAAAATACAAAACAAACCCACAACCAACCAACTAACCAAACTTCCTAGAGAGGACTGGCTAAGAAGGATGCCAACAAATATTTAGACTCATACAAATATTAAACAATAAGAAATATGTACTTATAGAATTTCATACAGGATCCAGAGATCAAATTAGCTTAAATGTTAGTTTTAAGGGGATTATCATTATCAATATCTATACATATAGAACTATATATAAAAAAACCATACACACACATACACACACAATACCTTTCAATGTGAAGGGCAAAATATACTCAAACTGGCTCCTGATACAGGTGAATTTGACACTGGCTATCTTCTGAGGAAATTTATTTACTTTTAACAAAAAGATTATAAAGTCAGGTTAGAAAAGGCAATCTGGTTAAAATGAGACGTTATATATGGATATACTTTTTTGATAAATACTTAAATAGTTTTTACATGCTAACATAAAATTTATTTATAGAATTTTTGTGAATTAATTCCTAGATAAACTAAAACATTAATTTTTAAATTTTTTTAAAGATTTTATTTATTTTTATTTATTTATTAGAGATGGGGGAGTGGGGAAAGTGAGAATGGATGCACCAGGGCCTCTAGCCACTGCAAATGAACTCCAGACGCATGTTCCACTATGTGCATCTGCCTTACGTGGAACCTGGAGAATCAAACCGGGGTCGTTAGGCTTCACAAGCAAATGCCTTAACCACTAAGCCATCTCGCCAGCCCTAATTTTTTTTTTTTGGTTTTGCGAGGTAGGGTCTCACTCTGGTCCAGGCTGACCTGGAATTCACTATGTAGTCTCAGGGTGGCCTCGAACTCTTGGCAATCCTCCTACCTCTGCCTCCTGCGTGCTGGGATTAAAGGCGTGCGCCACCACGCCCAGCTTCCTAATTTTTTTTTAAATAAACTTTGTAACTGCTGGGTATGGTAATACTAGCATTATGTAGACTTGAGTTGGAAAGATCACTGTGGTTCAAGACTGATCTAAGCTAAAGAGTCAGTTTTAAATCAGCCTAGGTTAGGGGGAGACCTTGCCTCAAAACACACACACACACTTTATAGAAAATTATAATCATATGACTATCAAGACTAACATATCAAATTCAAATAACAGAATTTCTTTCTTTTAGGCAATTCAAAGGCCAATCCCAATGCAACAGATATATACAAAAATACAAGTACCCCATAAATAAAGAGAAGACAAACCTTGAGCTCAACAAATAACGGGAAAGGCAGTTAACACTATTTTTTTTGGCTAGGATCTAGCAGGATAGATGACCAACTTTCTTAAAAGGTTAAAAAGGGGCTGGGGAGATGGTTTAGTTGGTAATGTTCTGGTCCAGATAAGAGACAGACTAGGTAGTCTGGACATAAAAAGAGTTTGGTAGAACAGTGGTACATGCTTGTAATCCCAGCATTCAGGAAGCTAAGGCTCCCAGAAAGATCATTAAAATTGAAAATACATTTAACAATAAGGTATACAAACGGCTTATAAACACATCTTGAAAAGGGAGCTAACTCTTCCTAGCCATCAAAGAAATGCTAATTAATGCTAATTAAAACTACCATAAACCAGGCATTAATCCCAGCACTTGGGAGGCAGAGGTAGGAGGATCATGAGAGTTTGAAGCCACACTGAGACTACATAGTGAATTCCAAGTCAGCCTGAGCTAAAGTGAGACCCTACCTTGGAAAACATGACAACAAAAAAAAAACCCCAAAAAACAAAAAACAAAAACCAAAACCAAAAAACAAACAAAAAACAAAAGGGGCCTAGAGATGGCTTAGCAGTTAAGCGCTTGCCTGTGAAGGTTTGATTTCCCAGGACCCACATAAGCCATATGCACAAGGTGGCGCATGCATCTGGAGTTCGTTTGTAGTGGCTAGAGGCCCTGGTACACCCATTCTCTCTCTCTCTCTGCCTCTTTTTCTGTCTGCCTGTTGTTTTCAAATAAAATAAATAAAAATAAAATAAATAAAAATAAAATAAAGCGGCACATTGAATTTGGAAAACAATTTGGTAATTTCCTAAAATGTGGTTACGTGAATTTCGTAATTATACTTCTAAAAGAAACGAAAGCATTTGTCTACACAAAGACTTGTATACAAATAAAACACCAACTTTGTGGTAACTAAAACCCAGAAATAAGCCAAATCAAATGTCTATCAGCACATGGATAACTGTGAAATAATGAAACATGACTCCTCAATGAAAAGGAATTAACTATTGGTTAACATAATGTGAATGCTATGGCTTAAGTGTGCCCCCAGAAATTCGTGTGTTGGAAACTTAGTATGTTAATAATGGTATTTAGAGGTGAGATTTTTGGGAGAGAATTAGGATTGGATAAAATCATAATGTAATTAGTAGCTTTATGAAAGAAGGAAGAGAGATCCAAATTAGCAAGCTTACTGTATTCTGCTATGCAATGCCCAACACTGCCTACAGAGTCTGTAGAATCTTTCTTACCAAGGTCTTTACTGGATGTGAGTGACCCCACAACTTTGGACCTCCAAGCATCTAGAGTAGTGAACTAAATAAATCCCCTTTCTTTACAAATTACCCAATACCCAATCTTTGGCATTTAGTTAACAGAGATAGAAAGTAGGCAGAAAATTATGAAATCTTAAGTTCTGTGGTATGAAAGACCCAGACAAATGTATATACTGTATGATTCCACTGGAAGGGACAAAGAACTCGATAGTGCCAAAAAACAGACCACTGGTTAAAAGGATGAAAGAAGATACAAAAAGGTACAAGGAGCTTTACACTATCTTGATTATGATGACAGTTTTATGACATACATACATACATACGTTAAAGTACAGTTTTTGAACTATAAGGACATCAACTTATTGTGAATCAATTATATCTCAACTTAAAATATCAAATAAAGAAAATGAGAATGAAGTACTTTAATGGTTATACCATATAGTCTATATAAAAGCACTTTGTAATTTCCTTACACATTAAAATGGATTCTTTGTGTTTATAGTTATTTTAAGGGCAAGATAACAATAGCAACAGATTAGTAATTTAATGGCCTATTAAAAAATATTATTTTCTGAAATTATTCCAAACATGCTTTTTATTAAAGATGTTAGGCTTAAGAACACTAATGCATTAGTGATGCTGTTATTGGCAAGTATCAGTTAATTTTGTATGAGTTCAATAAGTAAACAATTTTTATATATGATTATGTAGTTTGGTTTCCAATTAAGTATTTTATCAGTGATTTTAATCACTATAGATAAAATAAATACACTTTTAAATCCTGTACTTTTGTCTATGATTTCCATCTTTCCATTATAAACAATCCCATCATCCCATATTTAGATTATATTTCCTAGAACTCCAATCTATTCTTAAAAGAATTTCTAAGTTTTTCAGGTTTTCATCCTAACTCTAAAAACATATGAAAATTTTAAGAAAATTATTTTCATGACAAATATTCTATCAATGTTCTAATAAATAGAAACATACAAAATGATTCAAAGTAATTGTTATATTACCTGGCCACATCCAGGGGCAGTGCATAGAAAGGGTTTGTCATCACTCATATTCCACAGGTCCTTGTATTGCCTATGATAAAGTGCAAACAGATGGTGAAGCATTTTAAATTCTTGTCAAATATTCTTATTTACTGGCAAAACATGTCTAATTGGATCCCTTCTAAAACATCATTTAAAAACAAACTTTTAAGTAATTTCTTAAAGCTTCTTTTCAGGGATGAGGTTATGGCTCAGCGGTTTAAGGGTGCTTGCTTCCAAAACCTGGGCCAACTGGTGTTCCCTGTCACCAGTGAGAGACTATTTCAAAGAAGGTGAAGTGGAAGAGCACAGACACCAAAACGTTGTCCTCTGACCCTCACACTTGTTTCACCATGGCACATGTGTGCCCAAATACACTTACAAATAAATAAAATAAAAATTCTTTTCATATGTGTAGAGGTCTGTGGAAGACTCTCAAAAGGCAATACAAATATAAAAGAGAAATAGATCTTAGTTTCTAGGGATTGCTCTTCCCAGCAAAGGGATTGTTTCTAGGACATTTTGTAGATAAGCAAAATCTGCGGGTGTTCAATCCATACCTAAGATGCATAGTATTTGCACATAACCCGAGGACATTCCTGTGTATAATTTAAATAATCTTTAGATTACTTATAATAATTAAAACAGCGTAAATACTATATAAATAATTTTACAGTGTATTTAAGTCCCTGGTTGGTTGAATCAGAGGGTATAAAGAGCTGCCTGTATTTAACATAACAAATTCTTTATTTCTAACTCCAATCTGTCTAAATTCTAAGTTTCAACCTTCTGCTAGAGATACAGCTGGCATCAAAACCTGATCTTCTGTGTGGGCATGCTCATGCCACGATGCAGTATGTAGAGGTGAGAGAACAACCTTGGGTCCAGTCCTACCTCCCACCTTGTTTGAGGTAGGGTCTCTTGTTCACTGTTGCAGAGCTGAATATGCCAGGCTAGCTGGTCCATGGCTTCTGGGGATTCTCCCGTCTTCACCTCCCATCTCTCCAAAGGAGTGCAAGACACTGCTCAGTCTGACTTATGGAGGATTTGGGGATCTAAAATTCAGGTTCCTACTCTTGAGCTTTTATTCGAGAGAGAGAAAGATACACAAGTAGGCAAGTAGAGAGAGAGAAAGAGAGAGAGAGAGAATGGGTGTGCCAGGGCCTCTAGCCACTGCAAACAAACTCCAGATGCATGCGCCCCCTTGTGCATCTGGCTTACGTGGGTCCTGGGGAGTCAAACCTGGGTCCTTTGGCTTTGCAGGTAAGTGCCTGAATCACTAAGCCATCTCTCCAGCCCCATAAATATATTTTTTAAAAATAAATAGGAATGAATCATCCTACTGAACTCTGTACAATTTCTGGACCTACTGAATCTGAATATTTTAAGTTTTTTAAAATTTTCTTTTTTTTTATTTTTGAGAGAGAAAGAGGAAGAGAAGGAGAGAGTGAGAGAGATGGAGAGAGACAGAGAGAACGGGTGCACCAGGACCTTCAGGCTGCTGCAAATGAACTCCAGATGTGTGTGCCCCTTATGTCCATGTGCAACACTGTATGCTTGTGTTGCTGTGCATCTAGTTATGTGGAATCTGGAGATCTGAACATGAGTTCTTAGGCTTTGCAGGCAAGCGCCTTAACCACTAAGCTGTCTCTCCGGGCCCAATTTTCTTTTTAACACTAAGTTTGGAACACTTCCTATGACAATTCCAATTTACCTTATTAAGCATATCTGTCCACTTATTCTCTAATTTTTTTTTTTTTTTTTTTGGTTTTGTGAGGTAGGGTCTCACTCTGGTCCAGGCTGACCTGGAATTAACTATGTAGTCTCAGGGTGGCCTCGAACTCTCGGCGATCCTCCTACCTCTGCCTCCCGAGTGCTGGGATTAAAGGCGTGCGCCACCACGCCCAGCAATTCTCTAATTTTTTACAAACCAAAGCATAGTGGCATAGAAGTTCAAAGTTATTAGTAAAAATATCCTACAAGATTGGTTGTGACTCATCACTCTGAAATTTATATAGACAGAGTGGGGAGGAAGACACTGTAGGACTTTTTATATTCAAATTAAAGACCCCAAAAGAACTTTATGTGAATTATCAACAAGGACAATACTAGAAATTAAAATTGACAGATTCTAAAAATATTTTAAGATAAGAAGGAACCTTGGAATGTAATTCTGCAGCATAGTAATTGTCTGGCATGTGAAGAGGCCTAAGTTCAATCCTCAACACTATCAATTAAAAAAAAAAAAAATCAAGCTGGGCATGGTGGCGCACGCCTTTAATCCCAGCACTTGGGAGGCAGAGGTAGTTGGATCGCTCTGAGTTCAAAGCCACCCTGAGACTACAGAGTGAATTCCAGGTCAGCATGGACTAGAGTTAGACTCTACCTTGAAAAACAAAATAAATAAATAAATAAATAAAAATTAAAAAAAAAAATCAATGAGGGGTGGAGAGATGGCTTAGCACTTAAGGCACCTGCCTGTGAAGCCTAAGAACACGTGTTCAAATCTCCAGGTCCCACATTTAGTGAGATGCAAAAGTGAGGCAAGCGTACAATGTCACACATGCACACAAGGGGGCGCACATATCTGGAGTTCGTTCACAGAGGCTGAGAGGCCCTGGCATGCCCATTTTCTCTCTCTCTCTCTCTCTCTGTCTCCCTCTCTCTCATACATTAAAAAAAAAAAAAAAAAAAAAGAAACAGCTGGGCTTGGTGGCGCATGCCTTTAATCCCAGCACTTGGGAGGCAAAGGTAGGAGGATTGCCGTGAGTTCGAGGCCACCCTGAGGCTACATAGTGAATTCCAGGTCAGCCTGGGCTAGAGCAAGACCCTACCTCGAAAAACCAAAAAAAAAAAAAAAAAAAGAGCTCATTACATGTTATAACAAGCCATTCTGTGAATACTCTGTGTATGTGTATGTGAGGATCAAATTCAGAGCATCATGCATGCTACCCAAGTACTTTATTACTGAGCTAGATCCATGGCCAAAAAAAAAAATCCTCAATGTGGATTGGAGAGAGGGTTTAGCAGTTAAGGCGATTGCTTGGGAAGCCTAATGACCATGGTTCAATCTCCCAGTACCCATGCAATACAGATGCACCAGGTGGTACATGTGTCTGGAGTTCATTTGCAGTGGCTGGAGGCCCTGGTGCACCCATTCTCTCTATATATTTGCCTTTCTCTTTCACATACACACTTTCCCCAATAAGTAATAAATAAAAAAAATTTTTTAAAACCCTTAATGTATTTTCAAACAAAACAAAAATTTCATGAGAAAAAAGTATTATTTCATTTTTTTCTGCAAATCTTTTAATGTCTGACTTAAAAGAAAATGATTAGATTCTTATATTTGCTTCTTGCATTCAATCTGTTGTGATAGGATAGTTAATCTATGGGAAAACTAACTTTCTTTCTTTCTTTCTTGTTTTTTTTTTTTTTCGAGGTAGGGTTTTACTCTAGCTCAGGCTGACCTGGAATTCACTATGTAGTCTCAGGGTGGCCTCAATCTGAGCAATCCTTCTACCTCTGCCTCCTGCGTGCTGGGATTAAAGGCGAGCACCACCATGCCCAGCTCCTTGCATGTTCTTAAAGACTGAAAGTAATTCGAGGTGTGGTGGAACACACCTTTAATCCTAGCATTCAGGAGGCAGAGGTAGGAGGATCACTGAGAGTTAGAAGCCAGCCTGGGACTATAGAGAGATACAGGTGAGCCTGAGCTAAAGGGAGACCCTACCTTGAAAAAAAAAAAAAAAAAAAGAAAGAAAGAAAAACTCAATGTTCAAGGGCAGTGTGGAAGACAGTTTATGAACACATACCAGGTGCTCACAATGATACTACTAAATGTGTATTTTCGTGTAATTTTTTTCAGTGGGAATTCAAGCAGTAGCTTTCACCAATGTGCTAAGTTTGTTAGAGTCCTGGTTCTGGTTCTTCTGCCAAGGCCTGATGATCTAGAGGTGATCTGGAGAGGTCTGCAGAGACCACAGCCCCAGAGAAAGGACCCTCCTCACCTGCAGCACAGCCATCCCCTCTTTCTCACCACAGCACTGTCTATACAGTGGAGGCAGTGGATCTTTGGGTCCAGCCCTCAGGTGTGGAGGTAGATGTGAGATTCCAATCTAAAGATCTGCAAAGTGTCTGAGTTCCTCCTGGAGTTCCTGAAGTGTAGCTTTTGGCTTGTGGCTTCTCTCTCTCTCTGCTTGGTCCTGTGAAAGCAGGCTAGCTTCTTCTGCCATCATGGAACTTCCCCTGGATCTGTAAACTTCACTAAATCCCTTCTTCCATAACTATGCCTGGTCTGGAAGTTCATCTCAGTGAACTTGAAGCTGTCTACTACAGCATGACTATGTACCTCCCTTCAAAAAGGAGAGCAGGACTACCTCATATCCCTCTCTGGCTTCTCTCCCTAGTAGTGCCTGCTCTGCTTCCATACAGACCATCCAGTGAGAACCCACTGTTGGAGCAGAGGGAACCTGGAACATTCTCACAGAGAAACACCTTCTTTCTCTTAGGGAAGGACACACACAGATTTTTAAATCATGCTTACTTTGCTGTGATTATAAGTTGTTGGCTTTAGTCAATTATACTCATGTTGCCTTTTTAATCAATTCTATTATAATATCATACTAAATACCTAAAAATAAAAAATATACAACATAATAAAGAAAAGAAAACACCTAAACCCCAAACTAAAAAAGTATTTCCACAAG
This sequence comes from Orientallactaga sibirica, assembly GCA_036365145.1. Classification (NCBI taxonomy): domain Eukaryota; kingdom Metazoa; phylum Chordata; class Mammalia; order Rodentia; family Dipodidae; genus Orientallactaga; species Orientallactaga sibirica. The sequence continues at coordinate 41,985,671 of JAEOAD010000004.1, read as the reverse complement.
CATTTAAAGCTACAGATAAATGGAAGATATAACATGCTCACATACTGGTAGGTAATAAGATGTTAATTCTAACATAGATAAGTGTAACCCTAATAAAAATTCTAATAGGTTTAATGTATGTGTGTACACATTTGGGCATGTGTGCAAACTGATTACAGAACGTGTGTCAAGTTTTAAGATTAAGCAAGACAATCCTAAAGAACAACAATCAAGCTACAAAACTGACACAATCAGACATTATATTAAAAGCTATTATAAAATGTCAATAATTAAGACAGGGATCATTTCAATGATAAATAGATAAAGCAATAAAAAATAATGAAGTCTGGGGAGATGGTTCAGATTGTAAAGCGCTTGCTGCCAAAGTGTGAAGATCTGAGTTTGAAACTCTGGCACCTGTATAAATGCTAGGGAGGTGTGGTAGTCGCGTGCTCATGAGGCAGACAGAAGATCCTAGAGATAGCTGGCTAACTAGACCAGCTCAGTGAACTCTGTCTCTAAGTAAAAGTAGACAGAAATTGAGGAAGATGCCTGATGTCAACCTCTGGGCTTCACATACATTCAGTCACACACACACAAGGTCATCTGATTTGTTCAAAGTTGCTTTACCATATTTCAGCATGGGAAGGGTTGTCTTTTCCAAAATCTGTTCTATGCCAAGGCTCTTAATTTCCCATCAGGAGTAGATGGTAAGACCCTACTGCTAAAGACTCTGCATGCTTGAGCTACAAGGTCACTGAGAAATTCTGCTGGGACTGAGCTGAAAAACTCCTCTGTTGTAGACCAGTTGACAGAAAGCTGGAAAAAACTATGCTGCACGCAGTTCTATAGGAAAGAGAGAAATCGCCAGTGGATACTGCAAGCCTTAAGTTGGGCCAGCCAGGCCAAATGAGCCAACAGATGCAATACAAGCATGTCTGTTATGGGAGAAACCAACTATTCTCTCATTGAACTGGAGGCCTGCTCCCAGGGAGGAAATACATGCCTGCTACTGAAATCCTATGACAGGGGAATCATGAGCCCTAGGGGTGTAATTTCTGCTGGTGTCTGCCTAAATGTATATACTATATGCTCACCAAACTGCTAGTGTTCATACGCATCTGTTAATGCTACTCTCACTGTTGGTTAGAGAGCCTTCTCTTTTCAGATGGTGGAGACTAGGATTACAAGATTGCCTAAAACTATAAATTGATGGAAGAAACAACTGGGGACTTGGAGTTGACTTTGTTGCTATTTGAATACTTTTCCTTAGCAAACCTTATGATATTATCATTATCTAGAACTAATTCTAGAGGAAATCAAAACCTCATTTGTCATAATGAGATTTTGAGATACTGTTGTTATGTAGCCCAAGCTGGCCTTGAAGTTGTAGTGGTCTTCCTGTCTTTGACTCCTGTGTGCTAGGATTATACTACATGCCATCACACCATACTACTTCAATGCTCTTAACTTGATAATTTAAAAACAATGAGTATCAACTAAACACACTAAAAAATCCTGTTTATGAAAAAACAGGGCTGGAGAGATTGCTCAGCTGTTAAAGCACCTGCCTGCAAAGCCTAACATCCTGGGTTCAAATCCCCAGTATCCATGTAAAACCAGATGCACAATGTGGCACATGTTTGGAGTTTGTTTGTAGTGGCTAGAGGGCCTGGTGTGCCCATATTCTCTCTCTGTTTGCAAATAAATAAATAAAAATTTTAAAAGAAACATTTAAGTATTTATCTAGTTAGATCTGTGAAAAATTTTATAACCTAAAATATAGCTGAAAATATAATTGTACTGTGTACATACCTGGCAGAATTCACATGTAACTTGAATTTCATAAGTTGAACAACTTATCACATCTTCCTTTCCATGACAAGGACACTAAAAAACAAAATGATTTCACACTATTAAAAACACTAAAACATTTTTCTTATTTTGGTTTTTCAAGGTAGGGTCTTGGTCTCACTCTAGCTCAGGCCAACATGGAATTCACTAAGTAGTCTCAGGGTGGCCTCAAACTCATGGCGATGGATCCTCCTACCTCTGCCTCCCTATTGCTGGGATTAAAGGAGTGCATTACCACACCTGGCTTAAAACATTTCTTGAAATATATTAGAAAATGAATGAACTCAGCCGGGTGTGGGGGCACAGCACTTGGGAGGCAGAGGTAGGATGATCACCATGAGTTCCAGGGACTTCCAGTAAAGATGGCAGCATAGGAACCACACCAAAACAGCCTAGGGGGGAAAAAAAAACACCAGCAAAATACACTCTTCCACTAAAAAGTGAGGTGTATAGTAAACTATCAACCACAGCAGAGAAGTAGGAGAGACCCAGAGTGTCTAGAACCCACAGAAGCAGGCAGAAGTGGCTCCAGCAGTGCGGCAAGTTCCATGCGGCCACAGGTTTGGCCTGAGCTGCAGGATTTCAAAGCCAGGTGAGGGGATTTTGAACCGTGGAAGAAGGACGGCAGAGACCAAAGGAGCAGCTTGTGAGGAAGAGGATTGCATGGACCAGCAGGCAGACTGCAGCCTCCATCCACAGCCTTCCCTCCCCCCACCAGCACAAGCGCCAGCAAGCACCAGAGACCTGGGGAAGGGAGCTCACCTATAAAGCACCTGGCATGATCAGAGCAGTGACCGACAGACCCAGCCTGCCTTCCTTAGCCCACAGCACAGCAAAGAGGGAGCCAAATGGCCGTGCAGCATAGCTGAGATCAAAGCTGTCCCAAAAGGTAACTGGGATTACCAGGTTAGTACCCACCAAATAAGCCTGGTATGTAGGCTTGCATCAGAAGGAATAATTGCACCATCCATGTCAGGGTAAATTATATGTTAAATCTGACGGATGGTTGGATTTGACATTCTTACATAAGCTATATTTTGGGCTGCTCATCTGTTGCTTCCTGATTTATAGTGCTTTGTTTCCTCTTCTATCATTTGTTGGGGACGGGTCTCACTTGGTCAAAAGCTGACCTTGGAACCCTCCACAGATCAGAAATCTTAGCCTCCCAGTTGACAGGATTAAGGGTGTGGGGCAACACACATCCTTAGGGACTGTGACTTTGTTAGAGGATCTATTTGTCACAATACCTACTCTTGCATAAATACTCTGTGCTGTTTTTCATTGAATGTGTACGTTGTTTAGTTGAATTTTTAGAATTTATCTGTATTCTGTTCCATTCAGCTTACTTGAATACTCTCATAGCAGGAAACCTAACACCTAGGATCACTTTTCTGGCTACTCTGAGTCTTAAGAGCCATACCTAGCACCTTAAGCTCCTACCCTGAAGATATATAACATCAGATTGATTGATACATCTAACACTACTATAGATAATTAGAAAACCCAAGCATTAAATTAATCCAAGATGAAAAATCTCTACATTATAATACAAGAAACACAAAAAATCAAGACAATATAAATCCACCAAAAAGTACTAATGCATCAGAAATGACCTTCAGTGAGACTGATGTAGAGGAAATACCTGAGAAAGATTTCAAATTAATGATTATAAATATATTCAAAGAACTCAGAGAGGAAATAAAAGGAATCAAAGAACACACAGAAAACCAATTTAATGAAACAAGGAAGTCAATACTAGACATGAATAAGGAAATAGAAACAATAAAGAAAAACCAGTCAGAAACACTAGCAATGAAGAACACAGCCAGTGAAATCAAAAACTCTATAGAAAATCTCTCCAGTAGAATGGATGAAGGAGAGATTATCTAACAGAATATCTAAACTAGAAGACCAGGTGGCAGGTCTAATACAGTCTAACAAAGAGAAAGACAAATTAATAGGAAGGTATGAATGGGAATTTCAAGATATTTGGGACACTATGAAAATATCAAACATAAGAATTCAGGGTATAGTAGGAGAAGAAGTTCACTCCAAAGGCACAGTAGGTGTTTTAAACAAAATCATACAAAAAAACTTTCCCCAAATTGGGAAAGAGATGCCAATGCAGATACAGGAAGCCTTTAGAACACCAAACAGACAAAACCTGGAAAGAACCTCTTCTTGCCATATTAAACTACCAAACATACAAACCAAATAAAATATACTGAAAGCAGCTAGAGAGAAAAATCAAGTCACCTACAAAGGCAAGCCTATCAGAATCACAGCAGATTACTCAACACAAACTTTAAAAGCCAGAAGGGCTTGGAATGAAGTATTCCAAGTTCTGAAAGATAACAACTGTCAACCAAGGTTACTTTATCCTGCAAAGCTATCCATTCAAATAGATAGAGAAATAAGGATATTTCACAACAAAAGCAGGCTAAAAGAATATTTGAAGATAAAACCAGCTCTACAGAAAATACTTGAAAGGGTCCTCCATGCTGAAGAGAAAGAAAAGCACACATATAAGGAACCTGGAAAAAACAAACTATACTCCAATACTAGTTAATACAAGACAGCAAAGATAAAACTGGAAGAACTACAAAACAAGAAAGATGGCAAAAATGAATACCCACCTTCTTTCAATAATATCTCTTACTATCAATGGCCTCAATGCCCCAACCTAAAGACATAGGTTTGCAGACTGGGTTAAAAAGCAAGATCCTTCAATTTTTTGCCTCCAAGAAACTCACCTTTTTACAAAGGATGGACACTATCTTAGGGTGAAAGGTTGGAAAACGGTGTTTCAAGCAAATGGGCCTAGAAAATAAGTAGGGGTTGCTATCCTAACATATGACAAGGTAAACTTCAGATCAACATTAGTTAGGAAAGATAAGGAAGGTCACTTTATATTGATTGAAGTAACATTCCACAGGAGGATATTACAATCCTAAACATATATGCACCTAACATGGGGGCTCCCACTTTCATCAAACAAATGCTATTAGAACTAAGGTCACAGATAATACCAAACACACTTGTAGTGGGTGACTTCAACACCCCACTCTCACCAATTGACAGGTTATCCTGGAAAAAAGTAAACAGAGATGCTTCTGGATTAAATGAGGTCATAGAACAAATGAACCTAATAGATATATACAGGACATTTCATCCAAATGCTGAATACACATCCTTTTCAGCAGCACATGGAACATTCTCAAAAACAGACCATATATTAGGATACAAAGCAAATCTTAACAAATATAAGAAAACTGAAATAATTTCTTGCATTCTATCCAATCACAATGGGATCAAACTACAAATCAATAACAAGAAAAGCTATAGAGCATACACAAAATCATGGAAACTAAACAATACAGTATGAAATGATGAATGGGTCAATGAAGAAATCAAGAAGGAAATCAAAAAATTCATGGAGTCAAATGATAATGAGAATACAACATACCAAAACCTCTGGGACACAATGAAGGCAGTCCTAAGAGGGCAATTTATAGCTTTAAGTGCCTACGTTAAGAAATTAGAAAGGTCACAGGTAAACAACTTAATGCTGCACCTTAAGGCCTTGGAAAAAGAAGAACAAGGCAAACGAAAAATCAGTAGATGAAATAATAAAGATCAGGGCAAAAATTAATGAAATAGAAACCCCCCCCAAAAAAAAAACAATCCAAAGAATCAATGAAATAAAGAGTTGGTTCTTTGAAAGGATAAACAAGATTGATAAACCCTGAGCAAATCTGACCAAAAGAAAGAGAGAAGAGACAAAAATTAATAAAATCAGAAATGAAAAAGGCACCATTACAACAGATAACAGAGAAATTAAAAAAATCATAGGGACATACTATCAGAATATATACCCCACTAAGTTTGAAAATATGAAAGAAGTGGATGATTTCTTTGATTTATATGACCTACCTAAATTAAATCAAGGTGAAATTAACCACTTAAATAGACCTATAACAGGTATGGAGATCCAAGCAGTTATTAAAAAATCTCCCAACTAAAACAAGTCCAGGCCCTAATGGATTCACTGCTGAATTTTACTGGACCTTCATGGAAGAACTAACACCAATGCTTCTTAAACTTTCCCATAAAATAGAAGAGGAAGGAATCCTACCAAACTCCTATGAAGCCAGCATCACCCTGATCCCAAAACCAAAGATAGAACAAAAAAATTAAATTACAAACCAATCTCCCTCATGAACATAGACACAAAAATTTTCAACAAAATATTGGCAAACAGAATACAAGAATATATTAGAAAGATCATTCACCCCAACCAAGTAGGTTTTATCCCAGAGATGCAGGGATGATTCAACATATGCATATCGATAAATGTAATACATTATATAAATATATAAATGGACTGAAGGACAAAAATCACATGATCATCTCATTAGATGAAGAAAAAGCATTTGACAAAATCCAAAATCTTTTCATGATAAAGTCCTACAGAGACTGGGAATAGAAGGAACATATCTCAACATAATAAAGGCTATTTATGACAAACCCACAGCCAACATAATACTAAATGGAGAAAAACTTGAAGCTTTTCCACTAAAATCAGGCACAAGACAAGGGTGTCCACTGTCCTCACTTTTATTTAATATAGTACTGGAAGTCTTAGCCATAGCAATAAGGCAAGAGACACACATTAAATGGATACAAATTGGAAAGGAAAAGATCAAGTTATCATTATTTGCAGATGATATGATTCTATACATAAAGGACCCTAAAGACTCTACCACCAAACTGTTAGAGCTGATAAACACCTATAGCCATGTAGCAGGATACAAAATAAACACACAGAAATCAGTAGCCTTCCTATACGCTAACAACAAATACACAGAGGATGAAATCAGAGAATCACTTCCATTTATAATTGCATAAAAAAAATAATAAAGTACCTTGGGATAAACTTAATCAAGGAAGTGAAGGATCTCAACAATGAGAACTTTAAAATACTCAAGCGAGAAATTGCAGAAGACACTAGGAAATGGAAAGACATCCCTTGTTCTTGGATTGGAAGAATCAACATTGTGAAAATGGCAATCCTACCAAAAGCAATCTACACATTTAATGCAATCCCCAACAAAATTCCAACAACATTCTTCATGGGAATAGAAAAAAACAATCCAAATATTCATTTGGAAGCATAAAAAACCTCAGAGATCTAAAACAAAAATAAGGCTGGTGGTATCACCATACCTGATTTTAACCTATATTACAGAGCCATAGTAGCAAAAACAACATGGTACTGGCACCATGAGTTCCAGGCTACCCTGAACACTACATAGTGAGTTTCAGGTCAACCTGGGCTACAGTGAGACCCTACCTCAAAGAACCAAAAAGAAAATGAATGAATTGAAATTAGGATAATGTTATCCTGACAGTCAGTTACTATTAAGAATCCTTACAGTGGTAGAGTACTTCTCCTGAAACATAAAGGTCAGGCACATAAATGCACTAACCATACATAGAGTATTAATATGTCAACTTTACCAATGGGTTAAGAAAAGAAGTATTTAATGAGAGCTAATGTTGACTAGCAGCTATTAAATAGTGAAAACTCTTACTTCTCAAGTCTGATAAGAGACCTTGCTACAAAACAAAACACAAATCTTTACAAGACTTAGCATTTCAAAATTCCTACCCAGAAAGTTTTTAATTAAAAAAAATTGTGATCAAGGCATGGTGACAAATGCCTTTAATCCCAGCACTTGCGAGGCAAATGTAGATGGATCACCATGAGTTAAAGGCCACCCTGAGACTATGTACTGAATCCCAAGTCAGCCTGGGATAGCAAGCGAGACCTTACCTCAAAAAACAAAAAATTAAATAAATAAATTGTGATCAAGTTCTCACCATCATTCATCAAAATTTATTTGTCTCCCAAAACAATTGGATCTATATAAGCAGCTCCCTTTCTCCTAACTTTATGACTTGCTTTTTTTTTTTTTTTTGGTTTTTCCAAGTAGGGTCTCGCTCTAGCTCAGGTCTCAGGGTGGCCTCGAACTCAAGATGATCCTCCTACCTCTGCCTCCTGAGTGCTGGGATTAAAGGCGTGGACCATCATGCCCAGCTATGACTTGCTTATTTAATAATAGTCTGCATACAAGTACAAAATAATGACACTAGTGAGGTTAAATGGCCCATTTTTAACTCTACCAATTCTTCACCTTATACTCATAGAAATTCCATCTAGCCATGGGGAACAGTATTTTTATCCAAGTGCGTGAGTGGTACATGAAGAAAACTGTGGTTTCAAGAACGTCTTGCTCAGAAAGATCAGACAATTACTGTCCAGAAATGCGTAACTAGCTAAAGTTTTGAGTCCTGGAGTAAAGGCCAACCTGGTTGAGGAGACAAAAAGAAGAAACTTTCTTCCCGTGTCCCAGGCAAAAATCCTTGATAAGGTTCCTGTTCTGTCTGCGTGCAACTTTACAATTTTGCTTGTGGGGAGAAGGAAAACACTAGGCAACCTGAAAGAAATGTGTGCTACCATGTTCTGACAGCTCTAGCATGTAAACTCAAGGAAGGCAAGGCTCTATTCAGTTAATTGTAAGAAATACTTGGGCTGGGAATGGTGGTACACACCTTTAATCCCAGCACTCGGGAGGCAGAGATAGGAGGATAACAGGTAGGAGGATCACAGTGAGTTTGAGGCCACCCTGAGACTACATAGTTAATTTCAGGTCAGCCTGGAGCAGAGAGAGACCCTACCTCAAAAAAAACAAAAAACAAAAAAAAAAAAACCAAATACTTGGGCCTGGAGAGATGGCTTAGCAATTAAGCGCTTGCCTGTGAAGCCTAAGGACCGTGGTTCGAGGCAATTCCCCAGGACCCAACGGAAGCCAGATGCACAAAGTGGCATATGCATCTGGAGTTCGTCTGCAGTGGCTAGAGGCCATGGTACACCCATTCTCTCCCTCTCTCTCTCTCTCTCTGCCTCTTTATCTGTTGCTATCAAATAAATAATTAACTAATTAAAAAAAGAAAAAAGAAACACTCAAGGGCTAGAGAGATGGCTTAACATTTAAGGTCCTTGCTTGCAAAGCCAAATAACTGAGGTTTGATTCCCTAGGACCCATGTAAGCCAGATACACAAGGTGGCACATACATCTGGCGTTCATTTACAACAACCAAAGGCCCTGGTGCACCTATTCTCTCTCTCTCTCTCTTCCTATCTGCCTCTTTCTCTCTCACTTTCTCAAATGAATAAAATAAAAAAACTTTATTAAAAAGAAATATTTAAACATTAACTATACTTTGGCACAAAGGTGAAAAGTAAGCAATTGAGCCGGGCGTGGTGGCGCATGCCTTTAATCCCAGCACTTGGGAGGCAGAGGTAGGAGGATCGCCTTGAGTTCAAGGCTACCCTGAGACTACATAGTTAATTCCAGGTCAGCCTGGGCCAGAGTGAGACCCTACCTCTAAAAAAAAAAAAAAAAAAAAGTAATTGCTTCCCTGTGTTTGAGGAAACTTTTGTTTAAGAGAATAAAGAGGAACACAGTAGTACAATTTCAATTAATTTGGTGAAAATATAAAGAAGTTACATAGTGGTACATACTTATACTCCTAGATAAGTGGTAGGCTGATACAAGGTTGCTTGAAGCTAGGCTAGGAAACAGAAGGACTGTCTTAAAAACAAACAACCTACCCCAAAACCAAAAACTTGTAAGTATAGAGGTAGTGTAACCACTCTGGCAAGAGAGAAGACATTCTAGACATACTTGTGCCTCGTCCTTTGGCTATCAGACTACTGAATATGTCCCAAAGAGTTAAAATTTCCCCAGGAATACCATGCTGCAAGAAAGGAAAGGCTGAAACCTGGTGTCGGCTAGAGGAGGAACTTCCCTCCTAGGAAGAGTTCAGACATAGTCCATAGTTTTGACAAGTGTCCTTGCAGGACATTCTGAGCTCAGACAGTATGATGGGTAGGAACATACCTTGATCAGGACTGCTTAATTTTGCACACCTAATGCCCTTGGTTTAAATCTAAACCTCAAGCCAGCCTTTCTGCAAACGGACTGCAATGGGGGGCTCTGGACCTCTTTATTTGTTTCTCTTTCCAGTATAGCCAAATTGAATAAATCTCCTTTCTCTGCTTTTCACAATTATTTGGCACTTTAGTTGGCATATTAGGGAAGGATGGTAGAAACCCAGATTGTTAGGAATGCTGGAACCCAGGCTTTAACCCTGAAGACTCTGGTACTTATCTATTGTTCCAGAAAAGCTTCTGAATTGAGCGAACCACTGTCTCTCTCACTTTGTTTCCTTCCTTTCTACCAATAGGATGAAGAAAAGTGGGAACTTCAACAGCACTAGGTCATGACAGCAAGGAAGATAAAGGAGTGCTGAAAGAATTAGGAGGGGCTGGAGAGATGGCTCAGCAATTAAGGTACTTGGCTGCAAAGCGTAACTACCCAGGTTTGATTCCCCATTACCCACGTAAAAACCAGATATACAAAGTGGCACATGCATCTGGAGTTTGTTTGCAGTGGCTAGAGGCCTTGGTGCACCCATATTCTATGTCTTGGTCTCTGCTTATAAATAAATAAATAAATAAATAAATAAATAAATAAATAAATAAATAAATGTAGTTTACATATTTAAATATATAAATATTTTTAAAAACTAACATGTTAGCCGGGTGCTGTGGCGCACTCCTGGGATTACAGCACTCAGGAGACAGAGGTAGGAGGATAGTGTGAGTTCAAGGTCACCCTGAGACTACAGAGTGAATTCCAGGTCAACCTGGGCTAGACTGAGACTCTACCTCAAAGAAACAAAACAAACAAACAAAAAACTAAACCAAAACAAAAAAAACTAACATGTTAATTTTCACGCATAACCATATTTTTCTCTAGCTGTATACACTCAGAATACCTTGGGAAACTACTACCATAATAATAGTAAGCACATATAGCACCTCAGATCTTGCTGGGAAAATACCATTTTCTACCAAAAGGAACTTGGGCTCTCTGAAGAACTGGCAGGCTTCAGGGTTAGGGCAAACAAAAGTACAAGACAGAAAAAGACAAAAAATAGATTTGGCTTAGAAAATGGCCCAAATGGGATAATTAGTGAATCAAAATAACAATAGTGGGTTGGAGAGATGGCTTAGCATTTAAGGTGCTTACCTGTGAAGTCTAAGGACTCATGTTTGACTCTCCAGGTCCTACGTAAGCCAGATGCACAGTGGCACATGCATCTGTTTCTTATTTTTTTATATTTTATGTATTTATTGAGAGAGTCAGGTATAGAGAGAGAATGGGCACACTACGGCCTCTAGCCACTACAAATGAACTCCAGATGCATGTGTCACCTTGTGCTTCTGGCTTATGTGGGAACTGGGGAATTGATCCTGGGTCCTTAGGCTTCACAGGTGAGCACCTTAACCACTAAGCCATCTCTCCAGCCCACATCTGGTTTTTGACTACAATAGCTGGAGGCCCTGGCACTCCAATTCCCTCTCTCTTTTACACTAAAAAGAAAAAAGAAAAAGGTTGGTCTGTTGGGCTTGCCTCAAAAAAAAAAAAAAAAAAAAAAAAAAAAAAAAAGGAATGGATATTTGAAAATAGGGTTCTCAAACAATACTGATTTTTATATTTTATAAAAGGCTAAATGGGAAGTTTGAGAAGAAACTGAACATTTATATTACTTCAAAGCATCTCCTTACAAAAAGTTTAATTACTAAGGGCAAAAGTAATTCACAGTACAGAAGCCTACAGAATCATGTGCCCCTGTAGTAAGACACAACTTCACTTCCACAAACAATATGGAAGATACAGCACCTGACTGAATCTAATCATGAAGAATTATTGCAGAATCCCAGTATGATGATTAACTCTGATAATTTGATAAGATTTATAATCACCATGGGAACAAATCTCTGGAAATGTCTATTAGGGGCTTTCCAGATTAGGTTAACTGAAGTGGAAAGTTCCATCCTGACTGTGAGTAGCACCATTTCATTGGCTGGGACTTCAGTCTGAGTCAAAATGTGAAAATGAGTTGAGCAGTATATTCATTGCTCCGTGCCATCTTACTGTGGACTTAATGTGGAAAATAAATAAATAAAATATATTTTTAAAAAAGAATGAAATATGGATATATGTTCATTTATTTATTTATTTATTTATTTATTTATTTATTATTTATGGTTTTTCGAGGTAGGGTGCACCACCATGCCCACTTAGTTCTACCGGTTTTTAATCAGCCCACTTCCTCAGCCCTTACTACCCATTCATCCATTCACTTTCTTAATTAATACCACTGCTAGCTACTCCTCCCTCATCCTGAAATTCACATCTTACTTGCTGAGACATACAGTCAGTACACATTACTCAGCACATGCAGTGTAGTAACTGTGTAGAGTCTCAGGTGCAATGTTTTAGACATAGTCCTTTGGCCTTGTGAAGCATATTTTATGGAGACTTCTTCTAATCATATCATAAATTTGTACATTCAAATTAGTAAAGTAGCTCAGTTATTTAATGCAGGAAACTGTGTGTAAGAAAAAAAATTATCTAGTATTATCACCTTTTCTTCTTTAAAATTTTTATTTTTATTTGACAGAGAGAAAGAGGGGTGGGTGAGAGAGAAGAGAGAGAAAGAATGGGTGTGCCAGGGCCTCCAGCCACTGCAAACTAACTCCATACGCATGTGCCACCTTGTGCATCTGGCTTACGTGGGTCCTGGGGAAATCAAACTTGGGTCCTTTGGTTTTGCAGACAAGTACCTTAACCACTAAGCAATCCCTCCAGCCCCTTTCTTCTTTATATTTGCTTTAAAATTGTTTGCTTTACAAATAAATGTACCTTTCAATTTTTTTCTAATCTTTGTTCTGAAAATTAAGAATAATTGTAATTTCATGATTTGAATCTTAAGATTCAAGTATAAAAGCATAGTCCATTTGCTTGTGTACCTTCATACATCTGACAAAGTCTATCATTAGATCCTTATGCTTTGAGAGATTTTGTGGCCAGGCTTCTATTAAATTGGTATTTTTCACTCCATTTTCAGAATCTATGTATCAAAGTTACAAACGGCTTGAGCACAAATACCATTGCATTTTACTTGTCTACCATAGCTACTCTGTGATATGAGTGAAGAACTATGTAACTTCAAATTGGTTTGACGTTTCTGGTTAGCTGGAGACAATCACAGTAGCAAGTTCCAACATAACATATAGTCACTACAAAAGCAAATAAATTTGACATTTTAGTTAAGTTTACATGGCTTCAGAGTGGGTCAACATTTTGTCCCAAATATATAGAATTCCTTCATAAATTAACTCCTATTGGGACTCTGTTAAAAAGGACTCTTTGGGTCAGATAAGTTTAGGAATTTGGGTTTTAAACAAAATCAAATAACTGAAAAGTCTTTAATATGAGTGCTTGTATATGCTAATACACATTCCATCTCCCAAAACCATTCATAAATTTGCTTACCCCAAAAATATTTTTTGTTTTGGTTTGTTTTTTTGAGACAGGGTCTCACTCTAGCTCAGGCTGACCTGGAATTCACTATGTAGTCTTAGGGTGGCCTTAAACTCATGGCAATCCTCCTACTTCTGCCTTCTGAGTGCTGGCATGAAAGGCATGTGACACCATGCCCAGATTTTTTTAAATTTATTTTAAGAGAAAAAGAGGCAGAGAGAGAATGGGTGCACCAGGGCCTTAGCTGCTGCAAATGGACTGCAGATACACGTGCCCCATTGTGCGCATGCGCAACATTGCATGCTTGCGTCACTGTGTGTCTGGCTATGTGGGACATGGAGATTGAAACATGCGTTCTTAGGCTCTGTAGGCAAACACCTTAACTGCTAAGCCATCTCTCCAGCACTCAAAATAATTTTTAAAGCTAAATACTCTGAAAAGTAGGACACTGCAATTCTGAGAACTACTATACAGAAATAGCTATTATTTCCACTAATATTCCAGAGACAGTTATAAAATAAAAAGGACAAATTTGCATTATACACACACTTTCCCTTACCCTTGTAGCTGGTGGGCCATGAGCTTTACTCACTTGCTGACGGGAAACCCTCAGCTCTCACAAACTAGCAGTATTTCTCAAGTTGCCATCAGAGTTCCTAGGGAAAAGGAGAAGCAAAGAGAGTAAACTTGTTACCTTGTGGGATCTGAAGGAATAGCCTCATTTTTAAAAATATCTCATTTGCCAGGCATGGTGGCGCATGCCTTTAATCCCAGTGCTTGGGAGGCAGAGGTAGGAGGATCACCGTGAGTTCAAGGCCACCCTGAGACTACATAGTGAATTCCAGGTCAGCCTGAGCTGGAGTGAGACCCTACCTCGAAAAAACAAAAACAAGCACAGAAAATCTCATTTAATGTTTAAAAGACTCATTTGGATTTGCCTCCAATTTATGTGTCTGGGCTAGAGAGATGGCTTAGCAGTTAAGGCACCTGCCTCCTAAGCCTAAGAACCCGGTTCCAATCTCCAGGTCCCACGTTTATCCAGATGCAAAGTGATGCAAGGGTGCAATGCCGCACTTGACCACAAGGGGGCGCACACATCTGGATTTCGTTCACAGCAGCTGAGAGACTGCTGGCGCGCCCATCTCTGTCTTCCTCTCCCTCTCTCTCTCTCCAAAAATAAATAAAATAATAATAACCTGGGGTGTCAGACTGGAAAGATGGCTCAGTGGTTAAAGTGCTTGCCTGCAGTGCCTAATAATCTGGGTTTGATTTTCCAATACCCATGTAAAGCCAAACCCACAAAGTAGTACATGGCGGATAGGATAAACTTTTTTTAGGCAGTTTCAGTTAGGGATTGAGGCTCAAAGAGAACTAGGAGGTGCCAGTTTGCATGCCACAAGAACAAAACTCTTGGCAACATGTCAAATACAGACTTATCCACAGCACCCTCTGCTGCCCACCATCTAACATGCTATCTAAATAAAATGGTTCAGGTGGGCTAGGTCTCTGAAATCCACTCACAAAATTTACTACCCATTCAGGACTTCCCCTTACAACCTGAATCTGATATTCTAAAAGCTGCAGGCCTTCCAGCCCCTCCTTCTCTCTGGATGTGACCCAGAGAAAGAGAAGAAGTTCTTTCCAGCTCTTATCCTGTATTGCCAAACACATGCTAGTCTGGCCTCTAGCCCCACCCAGGGTAAAACTGTTTCTTGATCGAAACTTTTCTGTTTGTCTCTGCTTTAGTTTGGGGTAACTACTCTCTTTGATCACATGCATGACTTTCCTCTGGTCTGAATCTACCATGTGTGTAATTTTCTTACACTTCAGATCTACCACGTGGGTACTCTCACCAACTGTAGGCTTGCTACCTGTGTAATTTCTCTAAACTCAGGGTAAACATGAATGTAACTCTCATCATTACTCATTACACCATTACTCAGCTTTACCCTAATTGCTCTTTAAAAACCTGAGTTTCAGCCGGGTGTGGTGGCGCACGCCTTTAATCCCAGCACTCAGGAGGCAGAGGTAGGAGGATCGTGGTGAGTTCGAGGCCACCATGAGACTACATAGTTAATTCCAGGTCAGCCTGAACCAGAGTGAGACCCTACCTCGCAAAACCAAAAAAAATAATAATTATAATAAAAAATAAAATAAAATAAAAACCTGAGTTTCTCTCAAGTCCATGTGTTGTGGCTCTACTCCAGTTTTTCCCTAGAGACCCTCAATTCCTCCTCTGCTTTAATACTTTCCCTCTTCAGGAAAGCACATGGCAGATGCCACATGTTTTCTGAGTCTCTCTACATAGCCATTCAAGTTCTACTTTCCATGTGCTTACAACTCTGTTCCAGTCCTTTTTAAAGATTAAAAAAAAAAATTTAGCTGGGCGTGGTAGCGCATGCTTTTAATCCCAGTACTTGGAAGGCAGAGGTAGGAGGATCACCATAAGTTCAAGGTCACCCTGAGAATACAGAGTGAATTCCAGGTCAGCCTGGACTAGAGTGAGACCCTACCTCAAAAATATATATATATATTGCTGGGTGTGGTGGCGCACGCCTTTAATCCCAGCACTCGGGAGGCAGAGGGAGGAGGATCACCATGAGTTCTAGGCCACCCTGAGACTACATAGTGAATTCCAGGTCAGCCTGAGGTAGAGTAAGACCCTACCTAGAAAAACAAACAAAATATATATATATTCCCAACTTCCCTAATTATAGACAATAAACCATGATAATTCCCTCCCCTCTCCCACTTCCCCTTCACAAATTCATTCTCTATCACATCTCAATTAGTCTCTTTTACTTTGATGACATCATCTTTTTTCTCCTATTATGAGGGTCTTGTGTAGGTAGTGCCAGGCATTGTGAGGTCATGGATATCTAGGCCATTTTGTGTCTGGAAGACTGCCTTATAAGCATTCCTACTCTTCTTTTGGTTTAAAGATTTCTTTTAAATGAACCTTATAAACTATACAATGTTTCCATATGAGTGTGCTTCCTACTTTCCATGTGCCTAGACTCCCTTCCAAGATCCCAATATCCCTTAAATAAACCCCATAATTTGTGATTTCCCCCTAAATAAACTTATTTCATAATTTATCCTTGAGTCCATATTTATTAATTCTTTATTAAAGGTAGGACAAAGCCGGGTGTGGTGGCACACACCTTAATCCCAGTACTCGGGAGGCAGAGGTAGGAGGATTGCCATGAGTACGAGGCCACCCTGAGACTACATAGTGAATTCCAGGTCAGCCTGAGCTAGAGTGAAACCCTACCTCGAAAAACAAAAACAAAACCAAAAAAAAAAAAAAAATTTTTTTTAAAATGTATTTGCAAGCAGGTTGACAGAGAGAGAAGAGAGAGAGAGAATATGAATGGGAGAGTAGGTATGCCATGAACTCCAATGCATCACTTTGTATATATAGCTTTACATGGGTACTGGGAACTAAACCCAGGCTGACAGGCTTTGCAAGCAGTGCCTTTAACTGCTGAGCCATTTACCGAGCCCCAAATTGTTTTAAATACAAAGTGGGGCTGGGGAGATAGCTTAGTGGTTAAGGCATTTGTCTGCAAAGCCAAAGGATCTTCGTTCTATTCTCCAAGACTCACGTAAGCCAGATGCACAAGGGGGCGCATGCATCTGGAGTATGCTTGCCGTGGGTGGAGGCCCTGGAGCACCCAATCTCTCCTTCTCCCTTTCTCTCTACCAAATAAATAAATAAATAAAATATAAGTACAAACTGTTCCTTATAGGAAAAGGGCTCTGTGGAATAATAGATGGAGAGAAATTCCTGCAAATTGTTTCTTCTAGAGACTATTTATTTTTGGAAGTATGGCTTTAGGTTTTCCTATCTATATAAAGATGTCTGGGTTCATATCTCAGCAGTTGCTCACAAAAAACAAAAACAACAACAACAAAAAAAAAAAAAAAACCAGGAACTACAGGAACTAACCCCCGCAAAAGTAGAAAGACAGGGCTGGAGAGATGACTTAATGGTTAAGGCACTTACCAGCAAAGCCAAAAGACCCAGGTTCAATTCCCCAGTACCTACATAAAGCCAGATGCACAAGGTGGAGCATGTGTCTGAAGTTTGTTCTGTTATGCCCATTTTCTTCCTATCTGTATCTTTCTCTCTCTCAAATAAATAATTTTTTACAAAAGTAGCAAGACAGACTTCTGGATTTAATATCTCTTCAAGCAAACACCAGCAAAATTAAGCTAGCCAGCTTCATCTGACCCTTACAGGCTGAATTTTCTATGTAATCATCTAGATATCATCTAGACTCTAAACATTAAAATACCCTTCTCTTTTTTTTTTTGTTTTTATCTTGAGAGACAAAGTTAAGAGAAATCTCTCTGCCACCACTGTTATTCTATTATCCTTGTATCTCTTACATTTGGATTTAACTAACCTGTGGGGGGGGGTGGGAGGGAACAGTATCTTCACAATAGATGTCAGTACTGCCAACAATAAACATTCTATGGAGAGAGAGAAACACCTGCCAGGACACAAGACCCAGAAGACAGGCATTAGTGCTAAATATGAATCAATTCTTTCTTAGGTCCTAAAATAGATAATACCTCCAGTTATCTATCCAGATGGGCAATTTAGAGAAAAGAACTTTTCCATCTGGAGTCAAAAATCAGAGGGGTGGGCTGGAGAGATGGCTTAGTGGTTAAGGCGTTTGCCTGCAAAGCCAAAGGATCCCGGTTTGACTCTCCAGGACCCACATAAGCCAACTGCACAAGGGGGCACATGCATCTGGAGCTCGTCTGCAATGGCTGGAGGCCCTGGTGTGCCCATTCTCTCTCTCTAATGAATAAGTAAAATTTATTTTTAAAAAAATCAGAGGGGTTCAAAGGAGCAGAGGAACTTGATCTGCCATTACCAGAGATGGCCACAAAAAGGACATTCTGGCTTCTACAAGTGAAGAGCGGCCTGTGGCTGACAGGAGCATGGAAAGAGGGATAACAGCTCTACAACTGCATAGCAAACAACCTGAATGAACTTGAAAGTGGATTCTTCCCCAGAGGCTCCAAAAAAGAACACAACACTGCCACACATTGATTTTGGCAAAGACTCTAAGTACAGAAAGAAATTCTGTCACCTGTGACAACATGGATGGAAGTGCATATCATATGTTAAGTGAAATAAGCCAGCAGAGACAAGCTCTGAATGATCTAACTCAGGCGTAAACAGCAGCAAACACACATACCTCCACTCTCACTGCAGGTTGAGACAGAATAGTGCTTACCAGAGTCTACAAAGAGTAGGAGGGAAGAAGGGACCAGGAAAGGCTGATCACTGAGTTCCAAGTTATAGTTAGGTAGGAGCAAAAGCTGTGGTATGGCAATGTACAGCAGGGTGATTATAGGTAATAGTGATGTACTATTTATCTCAGAAAAACTAGAATAAAAAGGATTTTGAATGTTTCATCATGCAGAAATGATAGAGGACTGAAAAAGGAACTTTAATCTAATTTGAATATTAGTTTATACAGGTAGTGACCAGAGTATATGGAAACCCTATTATTATACATAATTTTCATATTTTTAATGTATCAGAGAAAGAAAATTAAAAAGACCCCAAGTAGAGGACCCAGTTGAGCCCACCTGAACTTCTTTACCTTGAAAAACTATGGATTTTACGATGCCAGTGTATGGTAAATTATGAGGCAGAAATAGAAAATCAATATATTGAGCCAAAATTTTAGGGTATCAGGAGGATGGACTTGTGGCTCTATCACAAGGACATTCAAGGGCAGGAGAACCTTACAAGTATAGAGCTTCCTCTGTGCTACAATTTCCTTCTTATAACTTAATCAAGAGCCATAAAGTACAAGAAATAACCCTACAACTCACCCTAAGAAGCGCAATATGTTCATAACAAACCTAAATCTAAGAGTTTGAAAACCAATAACTATCACCTACCTAGTATCAATTCATTTCCTTTTAAAACTATTTCATTTATTTGAGAGGGAGAGGGGAGAGGAGAAGGAGAGAGAGAGGGAGAGAAAGGGCATGTCAGGGCCTCCAGATGCATGTGCCACCTTGTGCATCTGGCTAGAGTGAGACTATCTCGAAAAACAAAACAACAACAAAAAATAATAATATACTAAAATTGATGAAATCCCTCAAAGGTAGTGTGATACATAAAGCACATTAATAGGCTTATTGAGGCTGTACTGAATATCTGCATAGTGAAATTTGCAAAATATCTCAAAAATATTCCATAATAAAAATATCAGTAGTTTAATTTGTAACTTAACTTTCATTTCAAAATGCCTTAATTATCCCAGCTTTAACTCTGGACGATATAAAGAAAGCAAATTCTTGTTTTGTAGTTATGATATCCACAACATTAATTTTCGCTCAAAGTATATGAATAAAATGCACTATCTTTTCTGATTAAAAATTTGGCTTTTTTTTTTTTTTTTTTTTTTTTTTTGGTTTTGCGAGGTAGGGTCTCACTCTGGTCCAGGCTGACCTGGAATTCACTATGTAGTCTCAGGGTGGCCTCGAACTCTCAGCGATCCTCCTACCTCTGCCTCCCGAGTGCTGGGATTAAAGGCGTGCGCCACCACGCCTGGCAAAATTTGGCTTTTTTGTAAAATTTTTTTAAAAAGTAGAAATAGAACTTTTTATTGACAACTTCCATAAATATAAACAATGTATCATCATTGTAATTCTCTCCCACTACCCTCCCCTTTCCTCCTCCCACATACCCTTCCCTCCACTGAATCCCTTCTTTCCAAGTAGTCTCTCTTCTATTTTTAAATATTTTATTCATTTATTTGCAAACAGGGAGAGAGAGAGAGAGAGAGAGAGAGAATGTGTGTGAGTGTGTGTGTGTATGGGCACACCAGGGCCTCTAGGCACTGCAAATGAATCCCAGATGCATGTGCTACTTTGGACAGCTGGCTTTACATGGGCACTAGGGAATAAAACCTGGGTCATTAGGGTTTGCAGGCAAGCACCTTAACCACTGGGCCATCTATCTAGCCTCTCTCTTTTATTTTAATGCCATAATTTTCCCCTCCAATTATGTGGGTGTTCTGTAGATAGCATCAGCCATTAAGGTCATAGTCATGACTATTTCCAAGAATGCATCAATAAAAATTTCTCATTATAAAGAGGGAACAAATAATTAAACTATAGATTACATATAATAATTATTATAATACTGGTACATTTAACTTTCACCCTTTATCAATGTATACTAAAGTTCAAATAACTGTAAGGAAAAACCCCCAATTCAACATCCATATTTCATCATTAAAACCTATAATCCAAGCACTTGGGAGGCAGAGGTAGGAATTCTAGGTAAGCCTGGGCTAGAACAAGAACCTACCTCGAACCCCCCCCCCAAAAAAAAACAAAAACAAACAACCCTGCCTGACAAATGACAAGGATGACAAAGTAATATGGTGAGAACTGATGATATACTTACATTAGCTGAATACTTAAAGACTTCAAAAGAATAAATATTAGAACTGTGGTGGTATTTTAATTTAATTAGAAGAAATTCCTCACTAAAATCCTGTTGGTGGGTGTAGAAGTTACCTTCTCGTTGCTGGGACAAACACCCAACCAGAAGCAGCCTGTGGTAGTTTGAATCCGATGTCCCCCACAAACTCTTGTGTTTTAAATGCTTTGTCCTCAGCTGATGGCAATTTGGGAGGTAGAGTCTTGCTGGAAGAGGTGTTTTGTTGGGAGTGGGCTTAGGGGTGTTACAGCTTAGCTTCAGCTGCTCTTGTCCACCTGATGTTGATAAGGAGCTGATGTCCAGCCTCTGCTCATGCCATGATTTCTCCTGCCATCATGTAGAATCACCTTGAGACCATAAGCAAAAACAAAACAAAACAAAAAAATTCCATCCATCAGCTCCTTTTGGTGGGGTGCTTTGTACCAGCAATAAGAATGTAACTACAACCCAGCTTATGAGAAGAAAGGGTTTATTTCAGCTTAAACTTTCCAGTAAAGCGTCATCATGGCAGAGTAAACAATGGCAGAGCAGACTAGGCATCACCTCTGGTCACAGCAGCAAAAGTGCTAGCTAGTGAATATCCCATAAGGCTGGCCTAATCAACTTCAAGGTCCACCCCAGACACACACCTCCAGCAAGGCTCCACCTCCCAAAGGTTCCACTAGCTGGGGACTAAGCAGGAGGCTTAATCAGAAACATTTGAGGCTATAAGGGATATTTTATATTGAAACTAAAACAGTGGAATTAATGGAAAATAAAGCATCAATTTTATAATCTCAAAACATACATATGCTATCCTATTATGTGAACCTAACATAGGAAAGTCTGACTTGAGGAAAAGGGGTATGTACATATGGAACAAAAAATAAATGGAAAGCCGGGCATGATGGTGCACGCCTTTAATCCCAGCACTTGGGAGGCAGGCAGAGGTAGGAGGATTGCGGTGAGTCCAAGGCCACCCTGAGACTAGATAGTGAGCTCCGGGTCAGCCTAAAATAGAGTGAAACCCTACCTCAAAAAAACAATACTAAAAAAGATATTCTTTCAAATGGATTCATGAAAATTGTAAAGAAGTGCTAGCACAAACTATAAATTTATAGAGATAATCCAAATTTGTTACCAAAGGTATAAATAAACAAGGGTTGGAGAAGTGGCTTTAGCAGTTAAGACACTTGCCTGTGAAGCCTATGACCCAGGTTCAATTCCCCAGTGCCTATTCAAAGCCAGATGCACAAGGTGGTGCATGCATCTGGAGTTTGTTTGCAGAGGCCCTAGAGTGCACCTATTCTCTCTCTGTATCTCTATGCTTGCAAATAAGTAACTTAAATGGTTGCTGTAATGTTTTCAAGCCATATCATAAGCATGCCTTGAAGAGTTAAGCTAGACTATTAATTTCTGAATAAACCCCAACAATAATAATCACCATACCACATACTGAGCATTCATCAAATTCCTGCACGTTTTGAGCACATTATTTGAATGCATACAACAAAGTTAAACACTTTTCTTCTTAAAACTGAGGCCCAGAGAAGCCATATAACTTGCCCAAGACATATATCCTGGGTAGATTCATGACAATCTAAATCCCAGTAAAACTGCTAAAATACCAACTAGATACTATAAGCTAGAGAATATATGAAACAAAAACTCAATTTGGCTGTACTACATAAGTTCTATATTTGAAGGGTTACCTATATGAAAATAAGTTTGTCATGAATCTCAGGAATTCAAAACAACAAATCGTTAAGACACAAATCCTATGAAATCATTAGTTTAGAAAGTAACTCATAAATTAAAACAAACTAGTATAATATGTTCAATGTGTAAGTGAAAAATTAAGCATTATGGTTACTAGCCTGTCAAATTTCAATAAACTTTAAGAGAAACCAACTCAGTAAAATGATATAAAATTAGTAATCACAACCACAAAGTTAGCAAAACTATGGCAAAACCTGCACATTCATACTGTGATGATACTGTAAACTTGCTCTTTTTGGGGAGGGAAGCAAAACAATTGGTAACTGTGGTAGTTTGAATATATGGCCAACAATATAATCAGTGTTTTATAGTTTGTTGTTTGCATCTGCATCCACCTGGCTAGAGATAATGTGTGATGGTGGGTTTAGGATTTCAATGTAAAGATATTTAAAGTGTGCCTAGCTGGAGTTCCTGAGGTGTGCTGTGTTGTGTGGCTTTTAGCTTGTGGCTTTTCTCTCTGTGTTTGGTCCTGTGGAAGCAGGCCAGCTTCTTCTGCCATTATGGAACTTCCTCTAGATCTGTAAGCTTCAATAAATATCCCTTCCTCCATAACTGTGCCTGGTTTGGAAGTTTATCTCAGTGAACCTGAAGCTGTCTGCTACAGTAACTGAAGAAATATTTATATCATCTGACCAGTAATCACACTTGAGTTTAGCATCCTATGAAAGCCTTCAAAAGAAGTAAAAGATGCTGGGCATGGTGGCGCATGCCTTTAATCCCAGCACTTGGGAGGCAGAGATAGGAGGATAGCTGAGAGTCTGAGGACACCCTGAGACTACAGAGTGAATTCCAGGTCTGCCTGAGCTAGAGTGAGACTCTACCTTGGAAAACCAAAAAAAAAAAAAAAAAGAAAGAAGTAAAAGATTTATGTGCAGCAGATAGGCTAAATTCAATTTCAACACTGTTCTAAAAAGTTCTTAATAAATAAAACATACTATCCCCAAGAGCAAAATTGAAAAAAAAAAAGAATAAAACTATGAAAATTGGAGGAATAAAGGTACAAAATCAGAATATAAACATTTAGGTTCCATTATATAAAACACCATCACCACCACCAAGAAAAAAAAATTAAAGGACATATGTCCAAATTTAAGGTAAATATACTACCAAAATAAACTAAGTCCATTTAGTATTTTGTCAAATAAAAGTATTCCCACTTTTCCTACTAATCTTGTTGAACATCTCCATGGTACTAAGTCACTCACAAGTGTCTTGCAAGTGTCTTCTATTCCTGGGGTATAAAGGCAAAAACAGTGTCTAAGAAGCACCGTGTTTGTTAAAATACAGAACACAGACATGGGTGAATACTTATGTACCCCCCAAACATATTTCTATTCTTTCTTGTAGTAGAAAAATAAAAATTTTAACTTCCTTTATAATCATTAACAAAATGTCAAAAGAACAAAGTAGGCATAATCTGCTTTAAAAAGAATATTATCAATATTAATCCCAGCAGTCGGGAGGCAGAGGTGTAGTATTGCTGTGAGTTCAAGGCCACCCTGAGCTAGCACGAGACCCTCCCTCGAAAAGCCAAAAAAGAAAAAGAATGTATCAGAGCTGTGGAGAAAACTCAGCAGTTGCACAAAGTGACACGTTCATCTTGAAATTGTTTGCTGTGGCAAGAGGCTCTGGTGTGCCTGTTCTCTCTCCCTCACTCCCTCTGTCCTTGCAAATAAATAAATAGCACTCAAGGCAGAGGTAGGATTACCATGAGTTTGTGGTCACCCTGAGACTACATAGTGAATTCCAAGTCAGCCTGGGCTACAGCAAGAACCTACCTCAAAACAAAACAACAAAAATCAAAAAGGAATAATATCAGTGGCCAACAAAAATAATAATTATGTATTTAATATACTGGTGATATAAAACAGATAAAGTATATACAATACTGATGGCCTTAGAGATTTAGCTTCCTTAATTTTCTATGAAATTATAACTCACTACAACTTTTTAACGATGAGAAACAGAACAAAGGCAATAAAAAGTTTCAGCCAGGCGTGGTGGCACACACCTTTAATCCCAGCTCTCGGGAGGCAGAGGTAGGAGGATCACCATGAGTTCAAGGCCACCCTGAGACTACATAGTGAATTCCAGGTCAGCCTGAGCTAGACTGAAACCCTACCTCAAAAAACCGAAAAAGTTTTGTAGGCTTTTCTCCGCAGTTGTAAACTGTGATAACTACCACTACCACTTCAACATAAGAGATTACATACAGAGGGCTGGGGTTGTACAACTCAGCAGTACAGCATTTGCCTGGTATGGGTGAGGCCCCAACTCAATCTCCACCACCACCAAAAAAGCAATTACAGAGAACATAGCATAAGTTCTTATCCTTGGACTAAAGGTGTGGATATAAGGTAAACAAAAATATTAAATTAAGCTACTGACTATAACAATTCAAAGTGGCTTTGCTAGAGAATAAATACAGAGCATAGTAAAACAAGTACGATATGCATTAACTTTTATAAGGATCAGTTGAATTACCAAATTATTTTCATTGGGTTTTTTAAAAAGTAAGCTCTGGGGCTGGAAAGATGACTTAGCAGTTAAAGCGTTTGCCTGCAAAGCCAAATGACCCTGGTTCGATTCACCAGGACCCACATAAGCCAGATGCACAAGGGGGCACATGTGTCTGGAATTGGTTTGCCGTGGCTAGATGCCCCGGTGTGCCCATTCTCTCCCGCTTTCTCTGTTTCAAATAAATAAATAAATAAATTATAGCTTAAAAAGTAGGCTCTAATTTTAAATAAAGAAGTCAATTATATTTCTGCAGGAATTTCAATAAGGAAAAAAACCAGTTCATATTGAAAAGAGGAGCCTTTAGGCAAAAATGAGTGGAAACAGCATGTATGGTGGGGTGGTTTACCTAACTAGCAATTTGACTAGCAGATTACATATAAATTACACATCATCAAAAAATATTTTTAAGGGCTGGAGAGATGGCTTTGCGGTTAAGGCGTTTGCCTGCAAAGCCAAAGGATCCCGGTTCGACTCTCCAGGACCCACATAAGCCAGATGCACAAGGGGGCGCATGCGTCTGGAGTTCGTTTGCAGTGGCTGGAGGCCCTGGTGTGCTCCTTCTTTCTCTCTCTGCCTCTTTTTCTCTCTCAAATAAATAAATAAATAAATAAATAAATAAATAAATAAATAAATAAAAATTCTAATTTTTTAAAATTTAGTAGGAATGTAGTTTTTATTGTTTTTGTTTTCTTAAGACAGTTTCACTATAGCCCAGGCCGACCAGCAACTCACTCAGCAGCCCCAGGCCAACCTTTCTATTTCAGGGAGTGCTGGGATTAAGCATGTGAGCCACCCTTCACCACCTCCATCACCAAAGTGGATTTCTTGAGCTAATGCTAGTTATACTTAATGTTTGATGAATAACATATTTCAAACAATTCTCATAGCTTCCAAATATTAAGTATCAATGAAAAGAACCCCACACACACACCATTATTTGTTAAGTGGATGACAAAATAACCATTTCTACAATTATCTTGTTTTAAAAATGCTCTTCTTAACCAGGTATGGTGGCGCACGCCTTTAATCCCAGCACTCGGGAGGCAGAGGTAGGAGGATCGCCATGAGTTCAGGGCCACCCTGAGACTACACAGTGACTTCCAGGTCAGCCTGGGCTTCAGCGAGACGGTATCTCAAAAAACCAAAAAAAAATTAAAAACTTTTCTTGCCAGGTGTGGTGGCGCACGCCTTTCATCCCAGCATTTGGGAGGATCATCCTGTGTTCGAGGCCACCCTGAGACTACATAGTGAATTCCAGGTCAGTCCGGGCTACAGAGAGATCCTACCTTGAAAAAAAAAAAAAAAAAAAAAAAAAAAAAAAAGGCCAAAAAATTAAAAAAATTTTTTTAAATGCTCCTCCAAAGTAGGAATTTCTGGGCAATATATATGATACTATAATACTCCAAATACAATGTAAGCATTCTAATAAGGTTAAAAAGGATTTCCAGGAAATGCAATCAGATGTACAGAAACAATGTTATTGAAATCTTTTTTTTTTAGGTCCTTGAAAGCTCCTTCCTTATTGCAAATTAAGATAGAAAAGAACTAAGTTCTAAAACTACCACAATATCACATTTTAAGCAATTAGAAAAAATTAGAACAGAAAGGGCACTCCTCCCTCCAACACTGTCCTGCAGCTTAGTGGCAAGACTAAAACAGGAAGGCAGAATATACATCACCTGTAAGCTTGAAAGACTGTTATGAATTATTTCACACAAAAACTAGCTTTAATTAGTCAATTGTCGATGACTTTAAAGATGCATGAACTATCTTCTTTCTTTAAGGGTATCTCTCTCTCTCTCTCTCTATCTATCTATATATATACACACATTGGTTTTTCGAGGTAGGGTTTCACTCTAGCTCAGACTGACCTGGAATTCACTATGTAGTCTCAGGGTGGCCTCGAACTCATGGTGATCCTCCTACCTCTGCCCCCCCAAGTGCTGGGATTAAAGGCATGAGCCACCACGCCGGCTCAATATATTTTTAACATACTTTACAAAATGTTCTTATAGTTTTGAAAAAAGTTGATTCCTCAAGTCATGAAGCAATTTAAATGCAAGATTGCTACATTGTTTCTTTTTCAGGAAATTTAACCCTCCAGGTTTGACTTCCAAGTACGCTTTTGTCAACAGTCTTACTTTCATAATTTTCATACAACTGACCAAGGCCATCTGGCTACTAATGAGTATTCCTGGAATGGCTGCTACTGACAGTGGTAATGGCTTAGAATTTCTTTACCAGAACAAGTGTTCTTGGAGGAACAGTCAGTATTTGCTTTGGTTTAAATATTTAAATTATTTGCAGTGCATGTAGGTAAATAATGTGAATAGCTTCATTAAGTTGTAATCCCTAAGAAATTGTAACTTTCACGTTTTAATTTAGGGATTAATCAACAAGCCTAAGGTTCATCGGGTAGTTTTACTCGACCCCCCCCCATCCCTCTGCTTTCAATATAATTTAAGGAAACATCGCTTTATACTACCTAGGTGCATAAAAATAGTCCTCAACTCCTCCTCCTCTAGCTTCAGCTCCATGAGCAAGTATGGAAAGCGCGCACACACACACACACACACACACAATTCTCTGGGCCCTTGTCCTCCTGGTATTGATACACAGGACAGATGATTTCCCTACAAAAGCTCTGCAGAGCACCCAGGGAGATGAAACAGGAGGTGTGGGGGGGGACTAGAATCAATTTACACCTAGATCTTAGCCCCGCCCCACCTGGAAAAGGGGGGGCGGTGGCAGAGGGACAGAAAGGGCGCAGACCTCCAGCTCCCAGGTTCTGCATACGATTGGTTCCATCCCGTTGCACCGAAATGGGGGGGGGGGAGGGTGTCAGACCCTGCTTCCCAATCCTCCTCCCAGGAACCATCACCGACACCCCGGTCGTCAATCGCTGAGTCCTGGGATGAGGAGACGGGCGGGCCTGCTCTGGCCCCATGCATGCGCCGAGGAGGGGGGGGGGTCTTCCCGTGCACTGGGCGGGTCGCACGAGGGCCCCGGGGAGTGACCACCCGGGAGAAGTCGGCGGGAGGGAGGCAGGCAGGGAGGGGTCTCGACGAGCAGTTTTTCCTTTTTCCTCTGGGTTGGGAAAGCGCGCGAGGGAGGGGCCGCAACAACGAACCAGAAAACTAACGGTGCGGGCAGACGGGCGGGCAGCTGCGGCCGCGGCCCCGAGGCGACCGCACGGCTCCCGCCAGCCCACCCCGAAGCCCGGCAGGTGAGCGTCCACCGCAGGAGCGCCCGATGGGGATGGCAAGAGGGGGGTGGGGACTACAGTGGGCGACGTCGCCATGTTAGCGCCTTCTTCCTCCCGTACCCCTTACAGTCTCCGGTCGTGCGGCCCCCTTCTGCCCATCACCACTCACCTTCCCAGGTCACTAATTCATGATCCTTGCGGCCATCGGGGAGCCCGCAGCTCAGCCCGTGTTTACAAACCACCCCCCTCGGAGGAAAGGGCTGAATCGCGCTTTAAAGGCCACGGGCTCCCACAGGCTTCCGTCCTCTCTCGCGAGATCGGACTGACAACCCTTCTCTCCGCCCCACTCCCGGCATTCCCCGCTGCCGCGCCCCGCCCCATCCGCACACACGCCCCTTCGTGCCTGTGGCTGAGGTGATTCGGTCAGGCTCCAGGAAGGGGCGGGTCTTCAGTAGGGCGGGGACGAGGAAGGCGGGGAATCAAGGAACACTCGGGCGCTGGTGATTGGACAGAGGGTCCGAAGGGCGGGAAGTATTCTGAGGCGGGGAGGGAGGGCGGGACCGAAGGGCCAAAAAGGACCGTTGTTTCTGTAACCAGGGTGCTGCGGGAAGCTGTGATTGGCAGCCCGGCTGGAGGCGGGCGCTGCTGCTGGGGAGCGGGAGCAGGTGGCAGGCCGCCTGAGGCACTAGAGCAGGTGGCGGTTCCTGGGCACGGGAGGGACTTGGCCGTGGGAGCAGAAGAAAGGTGAACTTCGGAAAGCCTCCGAGTGTCTCTGCAAGGCAAAGCGGCATTCACGTTCCGAGCCCAGCCCCGACCCTCGTTAGGAATTTGGTTGAACTAAACCCACCCTGCTGCTAGCCGGAAGCCTGAGATGGGGAGCTTCTTAGGTGTGGGAGAGGCGGGGTTTGCCAGGAATTATCTCCCCCCTTACACACTCACCCCCCGCCCCACGTATATCTGAAGAAGAAAGCAAGACAATTCTGAATAGAGAAGCAGCAGCTTTTTTTTTTTCTCTCTTCTTCCCCTGAATGGCCTTTGTTCGAATCTTGCTAAGCTAAAACTGGAACTGATTCTTGGGTTCTTTTTTTCCCCCCAGCACCAAGTGCATTGTGTGGTATTACATGCTATGTTCAAACTAGCCAAATGGAAATACATCTTCCACTATTACCTCGTAATTTCATGCAGTGCAACGACTTGCTTCTAAGAGGAAAAAAATATCCTTTATATGATGGTGTGTGCTCTAGTTTTTTATCCATTTTCCTATGTTTAGTTACAAATTGAATGTCAGTACTATTTAAATCTTTGAAAAATTTGAACACCTCATATTAACGTTTAAAAGAGGTCTAAATAATACCAAATAAGGACATGAATAGACATGGCACTCTTCCCCCAATACTGTCCTGATGCTTAGGTTGATACAATGCCAAAGAAGTGTCTGCTAAGTTTGAAAGTAGATTTTAAAAGGGTGGCAGGGCTGGAGACATGGCTTAGCGGTTAAGGTGCTTGCCTCCGAAGCCTAAGGACCCAGATTCAATTGCCCAGAACCCAGTAAGCTAGATGCACATGGTGGCACATGTATCTGGAGTTCCTTTGCAGTGGCTGGAGGCCCTGGCATGCCCATTCTCTCCATCTCTGTTTCTGCCTCTTTCTCTCCCTGTCTCTCAAATGAATAAATAATAATAAATATTTTTTAAGACGGTGGCATTGGGGGATGGGAAGATGGCTTAGCCTTTAATGGTGCTTGCTCACAAAGCCTGCTGGCTGGGGTTTGATTCCCAAGCTGCCCAAGGAAACCTAAAGCAAAGTGGGCCCAAGTGTGTCTGGTGTTATTTACTGCTGTAAGAGCCTAGACCTGGCACGCCCATTACACACGTATGCAGATAATGTTTTTTATTTTAATTTTTTAAATTTTATTTATTTTTGGAGAGAGATAGGGAGAGGGAGACAGATGGGCGTGCCAGCAGTCTCTCAGCTGCTGTGAACAAACTCTAGATGTGTGCGCCCCCTTGTGGTCAAGTGCGGCATTGCGCCCTTGCGTCACTTTGCATCTGGCTAAACGTGGGACCTGGAGATTGGAACCACTGGACATTGGAACCAGCATTCTTAGGCTTAGCAGGCAGGCGCCTTAGCCGCTAAGCCATCTCTCCAGCCCGAGATAATGTTTTTAAGAAATGAGTGGTACACTGGAGGGATGGCTTAGCAATTAAGACATATTCCTGCAAATTCCCAGGACCCATGTTGGCCAGATGCACAAAGTGGCGCATGCATCTGGAGTTCATTTGCAGTGGTTGGAGGCCCTGGCACACCAAGTATCTCCCCCCAACGCTTTCTCTCTGTCAAATAAATAAGTAAAAATTTTGGGCTGGAGGGATGGGTTAGTGGTTAAGGCACTTGCCTGCAAAGCCAAAGGACCCAGGTTCAATTCCCCAGGATCCACATTAGCCAGATGCCCAGGGGCACACCCATCTGGAGTTTGCAGTGGCTGGAGGCCCTGGCATGCCCATTCTCTCTCTCCCTTCCTCTCTCTCTCCTTCTTTCTCTGTCAAATAAATAAAATAAAATAAATATTTTAAAAAGTAAAAATTTTTAAAAATGAGTGGCAAGATTATTTGATTCCTGTTACATGAGGACAAAAGAGAGCATCTTTACAACTCTATAGTTGCTCCTAACAACACGGAAGTAGTAGCTGAAAATATTTCTTCCTAATATCTCATGATTATATAACTTGGAGATTTTGTATCAATTTAGGGATATTAGCTGTCCATAAATATGTGATCAGAGATTTGTGAAATTTTGCATTAACTATTCAAAAAAGAACAAGCTCCCCGCCCCAGTGGATTGCCTTTCCATTTGTTAAATGCGGATTTCTAGTATAAAGGTTAGAAATGAAATTTATTTCCTTATATAATACAGTCAATTTCTCCACACCACAGTGAAACTGAACTTGTTGGAAGATTGAGGGGAAATAGTATTTGAGAGTTAATGAACCTGCAGTTTAATAATGATATCTGGCATGAAAGTGAAATTGTAATGACATTGGACCTTTTAATAGGTTTCTGGCCTGTATATATGTATGTGAGCCAACTCAATCTTCCTTTAAAACTAATTTTAATTACTCAAGAAACTTGAAAGAAGCCAACTTATAACAGTTTTTAGTTATGTTTAAATAGAAGTACCATCCTGCAATATCAATAACATTGCAGTACTCTTAGTGTTGCTTAACACTAATTATATCAACAAAATGTCAGCTGCTCAGATTACTGCTTAAAATGATGATAGACA
Source organism: Orientallactaga sibirica (assembly GCA_036365145.1). Lineage (NCBI taxonomy): Eukaryota > Metazoa > Chordata > Mammalia > Rodentia > Dipodidae > Orientallactaga > Orientallactaga sibirica. The sequence continues at coordinate 41,954,125 of JAEOAD010000004.1, read as the reverse complement.
AAAAGTTGTGATTGCCAGATCACATGTTAGGTCTAGAAAATATTCATTAAAATAATTTTTCTTTTCCATCTAACAAATAATGTGAGGGGGAAAAAAACCCTGAAAAATATTAAGACATTTCAAAAGAACTTTGAATCAATTAGAGTAGATTTTAAAAACACACATATTTTTTTAAAAAATGGATTATTGTCTACCGATTGATAAGTTTTCATCTCAATTGGCAGTAGCTTTGATATTAAGATTTTCCTCTGTCAAGTACTTAAATATGTGCACAATGGACTAGAGGAACATGTTATTGAAAAAAAGACTTTTAGAAACTCTTATGTAAAAGTTTTACATACAAAAAAATAGCTTACTACAAATAGTTGTCTGATCATTGAATTTTCAGTTTTAGCCATCTTATTTATTTATTTGAGAGCTATACAGGGAAAGAGGCAGACAAATAGAGAGAATGGGCACACCAGGGCCTCCAACCACTGCAAACTAACTCCAGACATATGTGCCACCTTGTGCATCTGGCTTACGTGGGTCCTGGGGCATTGAACTGAGGTCCTTTGGCTTTGCAGGCAAACACCTTAACTGCTAAGCCATTTCTCCAGCCCCCAGTTTTAGCCTTTGTAAAGAGAAGGTGTGCCTAAGGTGAGGAAAATAAAGGAGATTGGAAAAAAACAGTGTGAACAATGCAATTATTTTTGCATGGGGCAGGCTGGCAGTAAGTCAAGGGTCTCGTTTCTACATACATCCTGTTCTACAACAATTCCTTTACTATAGCTTTTCTATAGGTGGATGGTAGTTATTATTTTCTAATCCCGTGAGCCTATAACTCTCGCTGTCCTTACCCTCATAAAATGCCATAATTTCCAATTTCCTTTCTTGGTTTCTGTTTCTCAGTATCCCAACAGAACTCATGTTCTCTATGATTATTGTTTTACACATGCAGGAAACTTCTTTTGGACTTCTTATTTGCTTGTTTGTTTTTCCCCCCCCCCCCCGAGGTACAGTCTCACTCTAGTCCAGGCTGACCTGGAATTCACTCTGTAGTCTCAAGGTGGCTTCGAACTCACAATGATCCTCCTACCTTTGCATTCTGGGTGCTGGGATCAAAGGTGTGCACCACCACGTCTGGCAAGAATGATGGTTTTTGGGGCCAGGTATGGTGGCGCACGCCTTTAATCCCAGCACTTGGGAGGCAGAGGTAGGAGGATCGCTGAGAGTTCGAGGCCACCCTGAGACTACATAGCTAATTCCAGGTCAGCCTGGACCAGAGTGAGACCCTATCTTGCAAAACCAAAAAAAGAATGATGGTTTTTAAGCTGGGTGTGGTGGGGCATGGCTTGAATCCCAGCACTTGGGAGGCAGAGGTAGAAGGATCGTGGAAAGTTTGAGGCCACCCTGAGACTACAGAGTGAATTCTAGGTCAGCTTGGGCTAGTGTGAGACCCTACCTCAGCACAAAAAAAAAGAGGGCCTGGCGAGATGGCTTAACAGTTAAGCACTTGCTTATGAAGCCTCAGGACACCTGTTTGAAGCTTGATTCCCCAGTACACACATAAGCCAGATGCACAAGGGGCACATGCATCTAGAGTTCGTTTGCAGTGGCTTGAGGCCCTGATGCACCCGTTCTCTCTCTCTCTCTCTCTCTCTCTCTGCCTCTTTCTCTCTCTGTCTGTCGCTCCAAATAAATAAATAAATAAAAATAAACAAAAAAAATTTAAAAGAATGATGGTTTTTAAGAAAAAAAAACATAACTTCTGGCTAAATCTAGTAGTTATTAGATACAAGAAGAGACTACTTGAAGAAAACTTTTCTAGTCCTAATGTGGCGGCACATGTCTTTAATACCAGTACTTGGGAGGCAGAGGTAGGAGGATCACTGTGAATTTGGGGCCAGCCTGGAGCTACATAGTGACCCTACCTCAAAAAATCCCACCCACCCCCCAAAAAAACCCTTTTCTATCGTGAAAGTTACTCCTTAACTGAATGCTAATTTAGTTGTTTCTTAACTAAATACTAATGCTCTCAACACTTCCAAATGCCATGGAGTGTGGTATTTCAATCTTATTTAGAAGTACAAGTTTGTTACTCTAGCCAAGGCTGACCTGGAATTCACTATGTAGTCTCAGGGTGGCATAGTGATCCTCCTACCTCTGCCTTCTAAGTGCTGGGGTTAAAAGTGTGTGCCACCATGCCCAGCTATGGTATGTTAATACATTGATTTGCTCATTAAAGTTCTACTAAAATATACATAAATGCACACACATGTTTATGTGGTAGGGGGATATTTAATTTATAAGCCATTCTGTGTGTATCTAAACAAAACATGGAGTACTATAGGGCATCCTGAGTCTTCCTTGTAGAACTAGTTTCAAGATTATAGAGTGTTGCAGTCAGGTTCACATTGCTGGCAGAAATCACCTGACCAAGAGCAGCTTTTGGGAAAAAAGGGGTTTATTTTGGCTTACAGACTCGAGGGGAAGCAGCACAATGGCAGGGAAAACAACATAACATGAGCAGAGGGTGGACATCACCCCCTGGCCAACATAAGGTAGACTAGCAACAGGAGAGTGCACCAAACACTGGCATGGGAAAACTGGCTATAATACCCATAAGCCTGCCCCCAACAATACACTGCTCCAGGAGGTGTTAGTTCCCAAATCTCCATCAGCTAAGGACCTAGCATTCAGAACCTAAGTTTATGGGGAACACCTGAATAAAACCACCACATTCTGCCCCTGGTTCCCATAAACTGATAACCATCCATGATGTAAAATGCATGCATTCAATCCAACTTTAAAAGTCCCCATAGTTTTTATAAATCCTAATGATGATCAAACATCCCCATAATCCAAGATCTTTTAACTGAGCCATAATACCAAAAAATACCAAAAAAACCCATAATGGCACAGAATAAGCACTCACACTGTAAAAGATGGTATTGGGCATAGTAAAGAAATACTCAGCCAATATAAGATTTAAACAGGGAAAACATCAAACTCTGTAGCTCCAAGTCCAAAAACTCTAGTCAGTGACAAATCTCCAAGTCTGATAATTCTAACCAGCAATAAGTCTCTGGAGTTCCAATTCCGCACCTCCAGCTAGGCTACTCACAGTCCTGGAAAACTTCATCCGGGACTGGCAGCTCTCCTTAGCAGCCATCTCATGGTCCTGACATCTCCACTGGGTCTCCACTGCAACCCACGGTCCATCCTCACAGCTTCATCGGGTCTCCATGAAGGCAATCCAGCAAACCTGCTTCACACTGCCCATGGCTGTTTCCAAAACACAAGGCTGTGTTGCAAACTCAATGGCCCTCTCTTGCATTTCTTATACTCCCCAATACCAGGTAAGGTGCCAATTTGTTAATCCATGGGGATCAGACTTTGAAGAACTGGACACTCCTTGAGCACTCAGGCCCCTTCAAAAAAGTCTACATTCTTCCTGTTGCCCCAGTGCAGGTCAGCTGGCCCATCTCAAAGGTTGTAATCTCTCAAACAATTGCAGGTGAACTGGCAGCAGTTTAGGCCCAGTGATTTCATTTTTTTTTTTTTTCTGTGCCCTATCCCTCTGCTCACACCAGTCCATTTCTATGCAATACAACACTGCACAACTTCTCAGGACATGACCATAACAGCAAGCCTCTCACACAAACTGCTTCTAGCCCAGTCCTGGCAAAGTTCTTTCTCACCATCATAAGCCAAATCTCATAGTCCATAGTTCTTACTTCCTTTAGGTCTTTCAACTCTGACCAGTATAGTCCATAAAGCTGTACTTACAGCACTGCAAGGAATCTCTGAGGCCAAGATTTCAAATCCTTCCACATTCTTCTTGAAAATCAGCTCCCAAAGGCCAAAGCCACACAGTACCAACTGTTACTGTTGCAGTCAGGTTTATATTGCTGGCAGAAATCACCCAACCAAACCAGCTTGTGGGGAAAAAAAAGGGGTTATTTTGGCTTATAGGCTCGAGGGGAATCCCCATGATGGCAGGGGAAAACAATTGCATGTACAGAGGGTGGACATCACCCCCTGGCCAACATAAGGTAGACAAAAGCAACAGGAAAGTGTGCCAAACACTGGCATGGGGAAACTGGCTATAACACCCCTAAGCCCACCCCCAATAATACACCGCCTCCAGGAGGCTTTAATTTCCAATTGCCATCAGCTGGGGAGACTAGCATTCAGCATACTTAAGTTTATGGGGAACAACTGAATCAAATCACCACATAGAGTTTCCAGTTTCATGGTATCTTTAAGATGCAGCCCAATACAGTGGATTAATTTGGACTTCACAGGTGGGATCAAGAAGGATAAATGTGCCGGGCGTGGTGGCGCATGCCTTTAATCCCAGCACTCGGGAGGCAGAGGTAGGAGGATCACCATGAGTTCAAGGCCACCCTGAGACTACATAGTGAATTCCAGGTCAGCCTGAGCTAGAGTGAAACCCTACCTCGAAAAACAAACAAACAAACAAAAAAAGAAGGATAAATGTGCTATGATGAAAAGTGGGGAAAGCAGGCCATGATTGCTCACCTGTGAGGTATCTGTGAGGCAAGGTAGTCCTAGACATAGCAGTTGATTTGAAAATTGCTTAATATTATGGCAGATTTTCTTTTCCATCCTCCGACAGCCCCGAGTTTTCCTGCACATTGTTGAAATGGCCTATGTTTTAGTTACCACTCAGCACCTGTCCTCATTATGGAAATTTCTATCCAGAACATTTCAAGTACAGAAATACCCAAATCCTTGGTTTATCTAATGAATTATAATTGATGCTGTGTGACCCTGGAGGAAAAATAAAAGACTGCTTATCTTCAAATCATACCAGTTAGCTTTTTATTTTTATTTTTCTGGTTTTTGGTTTTCCAAGGTAGTGTTTCACTCTAGCTCAGGCTGACCTGGAATTCACTATGTAGTCTCTGGGCAGCCTCGAACTCATGGTGATCCTCCTACCTCTGCCTCCCAAGTGCTGGGATTAAAGGCATGCACCACCATGCCTGGCTTTAGTTAGCTTTTTAAGACAGGAAGAGGGGATGGAGGGCTGGCTTAGCAGTTAAGAAGCTATCCAGCAACACAAAAGACCAAGGTTCAATTCCCCAGGACCCATGTAAGCCAGATACACAAGGTGGCACATGCTTTAGGAGTTCATTTGCATCAGCTGAAGGCCCTGGAATGCCCATTCTCTCTCTCTCTCCCAAATAAATAAAATAACTTTTAGAATAAAATAAGTTTAATTTTAAAATAAGTTTAATTTTTTTTTTTTTTGGAGAGAGAGAGAGAGAGAGGGAGGGAGAGGAAGACAGATGGGCGCACCAGCAGCCTCTCAGCTGCTGCAAACGAAATCCAGATGTGTGCGACCCCTTGTGGTCAAGTGCAGCATTGCGCCCTTGCGTCACTTTGCATCTGGCTAAACGTGGGACCTGGAGATTGGAACTGGCATTCTTAGGCTAAGCCATCTCTCCAGCCCAAGTTTAATTTTTTTTAAATTGACAATTTCCACAATTGTAGACAATATCCTATGTTACTCACCCCCCCACACACACTTTCCCCTGAAATCCACTCCATCCATCATATCCCCTCCCCCTTTCAATCAGTCTCTCTCTTATTTTTATGTCATGATCTTTACCTTCTATTATGATGGTCTTGTGTAGGTAGTGTCAGGCACTGTGAGGTCATGGATATCCAGGCCATTTTGTGTCTGGAGGAGCACACTGTAAGGGGTCCTACTCTTCCTTTGGCTCTTACATTCTTTCCACCCCCACTTCCGCAATGGATCCTGAGTCATGGAAGATGTGTTAGAGATATTTCAGTGCTGAGCACTCCTCTGTCACTTCTTCTCAGCACCATGGTGCCTTTTGAGTCATCTCAAGGTCACCACCATCTGAAAATTTAAAAAAATCAATTAAAAAAATTTTAAAAAGAAGAGAGAGAATGGAATTTAAGGGCTTAGTCTATCTCTCATTCAACTCACTAGAAAGAGGAATTGTCATCTACTCTGTTCTCCACATATTCTTAAAGTAGATAGCATCATTTCTGGCTTAGGTTTATCTAGATCATGGTGTCTGTCTGCATGGTTTCTTTCCCAAGTCTGTCAAGCTAAGGCCTATGTTATTTCAAAGCTATGGATTCCTCAGACTAGAAACCAAGGGGAGTTCTGCCCCTGTGGGCCCTTGGCATAACAAACTGCTGTTTCCAGAGGCCTTCTTATCTTGGACACAGCCTCCTAGGTCAACTGTCATCCAAATGCTCTTTCTTTACTCATCAATACTTCTGTGAACAGCCCAACCTCTGTCCTTGGCTGAGGCCACAACTAAATAAGACAAAGTCCCTTATGGGAACTTGTGGTGAAGGTACACTAAATATATAAGACTTTTATTGTGAAGCCGGGCATGGTGGCGCACGCCTTTAATCCCAGCACTCGGGATGCAGAGGTAGGAGGATCGCCATAAGTTTGAGGCCACCCTGAGACTACATAGTGAATTCCAGGTCAGTCTGGACTAAAGTGAGACCCTACTTCGAAAAACCAAAAAAAAAAAAAAAAATTTTTTTTTTTATTTTGAGAAAGGGTCTCACTCTAGCCCAGGCTGAATGAAACTCACTTTATAGCCTTGGTTGGCCTCAGATTCACAGTGATCCTCCTGCCTCAGCCACTCGAGTGTTCAGATTAAAGACATGAGCCACCACACCTGGCTCTATTTCTTTGATGAGAATTTAAATATTGTTAAACATCTGTAGAAATAAGACAGAAATGTCTGATAATGTTAAGTTTGCTCTTTTTATGCCATTTCAGAGAATTTGAGAGAAACAGAAGTTTTGGGTACCTGTTGAAAGGTTGGAAAATTCTTTGAATTACTTTCAAATATAAGTAGTATAATATTAAGTTGTCTAGCAGCTGTGAGACACAGCCATTCTATGTAGCTATATAAAATGCACCTTGGAACTCAGTGATAAGAAATGGGACCACAGCTGAGAGTAGTGGCACATGCTTAAAATCCCAGCACTATGGAGGTATAAGTAGGAGGATCAGAAGTTCATTGTCATTCTTGGCTATGTAGAGAATTTGAGCCCAGCCTAGGATTCATGAGATTTTGTCTCAAAAGCAAACAAAACAAGAAACGAAACTGCCATGACTGAAACGTGCTGACTAAATGCTCTTGCTGAAAAGCAGCCACTGCAGACGACCACAGGTCCTCAGGAGTCTCTGCCAGCATCAGTAGGGTGCGAGACTATGCTCATAGGAGGACCAACCAAGAGCTCTTAGAACTATGAGTCCCTCTTGATCTTAGGCCAGTTCCCCACTGTAATATCTAAGCTCCCTGGTGAGAAAATATTTAAGTTACTAAATCTCAGGGAGGCACATTACTTCCATCATTGAGGAGGAGTAAAAGTGTAAATTCTCACCTTTAATCCCAGCACTTGGGAGGCAGAGGTAGGAGTAGGAGGATTGCCATGAGTTTGAGGCCACCCTGAGACTACATAGTGAATCCCAGGTCAGCCTGGACTACAGTGAAACCCTACCTCGAAAAACCAAAAATAAAAAAAAGTGTAAATTCTTGCCAGGAAGCAGGGCCAATTTTCTGAGTATAAATAGATTGATAACTGACAGAATGTAACATAGGGAGATAGGGTTACAAAGTTGATAAAATTGCTATCTCTATATAGTAGTAAGTGACATATCATATATTACAAGCTGCTTTTCATTGACAGATTAGACTAGTGGTTCTCCAAGTTTCTGGTTTGGGTACCTATATGTCTAATAACACATTAATATAAATACTTTTTGAAAATCCATTTTCCAAAAACAAAACTCAAATAGCATTGTTTTCAGTTAGGGAAGTTGCTGTGTCATGCTTAATTGGAGACAGTGGCATTCTTGTATCTGTTACATTTGATGTCTATGATATTATTTTTTAATATTTTGTTTATTTGAGAAAGAGGCAGAGAAGGAGAGAGGGAGAATGGGCAAGCCAGGGCCTCCAGCCACTGAAAACAAACTCCAGATACATGCGCCACCTTGTGCATCTGGCTTATGTGGGTACTAGGAAATTGAAACTGGGTTTTTAGGCTTTGCTGGCAAGTGCTTTAACTGCTAAGTCATCTCCCCAGCCCTTTATTTTGAAGTACATAATGACAATCTGGCCTCAATGTAGGTGGAAAAGAGTATACCTCTGAGTCTTCTGAAAGGACTTTGAGCCCCCAGAAATCATCAGATCACTTTGAGCATTACTGGGTAAGCAGTACATCCCAGTACAGGGAGAGAAACATCTCCCAGTGAATGATCTGACAGCATTTTTAAAGCTAGAGTCTGAGTCATGGCAGGGTGAGAATTTTACTATTCCCAGATAGTGCTTCTGTAAGTATAATATGTGTGAGAATTGTGTCAGATCCTTGTTGAAATGCAAATTTTGAGTCAGTATATTTGGAGTGAGACTCCAAAACTGGCATTCCTAGCAAGCTGCCAGGAGTTGCTGTTATTCGTAATCCACACATCAGACTTTGAGTAGCCATCTCTAGTATATTAGAAAATGACACGAGCTGAAAGGCTATAGGAGTATGTACACGTAAGACTGGGGAGGGTTGAAGTTGTCTACTTTTTGTTTTTGAGAGGGATAGAGAGAGAGAGAGTGTGAGAGAGAGACAGAGAGAGAATGGGTGAGCCAGTGGCCTCTTGGCTACTGTGAATGAACTTCAGACACATGTGCCCCCTTGTGGGCAAGAGAGGCATTGCATGCTTGCATCACTTTTGTGTCTGGCTAAATGTGGGACTTGGAGAATTGAACTGGCATCGTAGGTAGGTGCCTTAACTACTAAGCCATCTCTCCAGCCCAAGCTGTCTACTTTTAAAAAAATAATGATTTAAGACGATCCCTTCCTATGAGAAGTGTAGGCTATTCAATACCAAATCAAACCAAGGCCTAATGTTGCTGTTAGTGGAAAGATTCTAAATGCCATGTTTGTTGTGGTAGAGGACCATGTGTTTAGGACCTAGGGTTGTGATATCATCAGTAGAGTTATACCATCAAATTAAATTGAACTCAGTATGTAGAATTTAACAGTTCATTTATAATTTATTATAAAATCACATATTCTAAAAGACTTTGCAGATGATAGTAGTATTAAAAATCTCCTCTATCAAATGCCTCACACTCAAACCAAACCTATTACCCAAAGTTACCTCACAGACAAAATTACCTATGACAGACACTTGAGTCATTTCTCTGCTACTCAAGTATTATTTATTTATCTATAATTCTTCCTCAAAATTAATTGCAATGAGCCAGGTGTGGTTGCACACGCCTTTAATCCCAGCACTTGGGAGGCAGAGGTAGGAGGACTGCCATGAGTTTGAGGCCAGACTGGGATTACAGAGTGAGATCCAGGTCAGCCTAGGCTAGAGTTGAGACACTATCTTGAAAAACAAAAGCACACACACAAAAATTAACTGCAATGACATGCATTTCTAACCAATGTTTCCCATTCAGAACTTTGACAATTTTAAGTACACATTTTGATCATTCCTTGACCCTCAGTCTCCCCTTATGACCGTAAACTGATATTCCTTTAATCTCTTGTTAGGTTTTAGCTCTCACTGAAATGGCTCTTCAACCATGCTGAGACCTCGGGGCTTTGGTCCCTTTTATTCCAGTTTGTCACCCTTGTTGTATCTCGGCTGGTTTCTTGAATCTATAGGTCATCCTACTGAGCAATATACATATTTGCTTTCTGTTTACAAAAAAGCTCCTCTGAATTTCTTTCTTTTTTTTTTTTTTTGCCAGTGCTCAGTCTTGTCATCCTCATTGCTCTTCGCGTTTGTACCAACTACATTCCCAACACTGCGGAAAGTCACAAAATTAGGCTAATGAAGCTAACTACAAATCTGCTGCCTACCTGGAGTCAGGTCATTGCTGCTGCTTTGAACTTTAGTCTATAGCTACTCCCCACTGTGCACCATACCTTTCTTCTCTTTACAGGCCAAGTCTCCTTGCAAGATTCCATCGCATATTTAAAATTATACAAAAGCCAAAATAAGGGCCAGGCATGGTGGCGCACACCTTTAATCCCAGCACTATGGGAGGGAGAGGTAGGAAGATCGCCATGAGTTTGAGGCCAGTCTGAGACTACATAGTGATTTCCAGGTCAGCTTGAGTTTCAGCAAGACCCTACCTCAAAAAAAAAAAAAAAAAAAAAAAAAAAAAAAAGCATTTCCCCAAGTCATCCTGAACATAGTCAAACAAAGCATGGGCTTTGAAATCAAGGAACTTTGAATTTGGATCTGGATTTTGCCATTTAATAGCTATTTAAATTTGGGGATGAAGTTCTCTGAGTTTATTTTTCTTCGCAACTTGAAAACAAACACCAATTTTGTAGATTTGCTATGAGGGTTAAAGACAGTGTATATGAAGCCTCTAGCATAAGGACTAGAGCTTATGAGACACACTCATCCTCTTCTTTTCGATTGGTTCTTGAGATCTAGGCAGCAAATACCAATTCTACTTTTGACAATTCTTAAATAACCATTGACACCATCCTAGACTAGGTCCTCTTTACCTTAAGCAGATCTGCTCCAGAAAACCATTGGTCATTGTTGGCTTCAGTCCACACACTAGTCTTATATTATCCTTCCTAAAACCCAGCTCCAAATGGCTGGTTGTGATCACATGAATAAAACCCACACATTGGCCAGTTTACCTTTTTGGCTCCGCTCTGCCTCTCATTTATACTGTTCTCCTCCCATACCAAGGCAACTCCTTTTTATTTATTTTTTTTCTTTTCCTCACATTATCAGTGCTTCATTGATTCTTTTCTCATGCTGTTCACTACCCAAACTATCTCTTCTTCTGACCTGTCCTCATTATATTAGCTCTTCAAGGATTACCTTAAAATGCAGACAAGTGGCACTTTCTCATGTCCCATCTTCACTGGAAAATTATTTCTACTTTTATTTATTTAAGTTTTTTGAGGTAGGGTCTTGCTTTAGTCCAGGCTAACCTGGAATTCACTATGTAATTTCAGGCTGACTTCCTACCTCTGCCTCCTGAGTGCTGGAATTAAAGGCATGCACCAATTAAAGATATGCACCACTTTACCATTTTGTATCTACTCCTTTTGAACATCTTGGTTATTATGCAGCTTATGTGAAATTCACCATATAGTGCTGAATTTTACTTGTACTCAAATTTACAGTTAATGCCAAAAACATTAAAATTACATTTGGGGACTGGAGAGATGGCTCTCTAGCAGTTGAGATAGTTGCCTGCAAAGCCTAATGACCTGGTTCAATTCTCCAGTGCCCACATAAAGGCAGATGCACAAGGAGATTCATGCATGTGGAGTTCATCTGCAGTGGCTGGAGGCCCAGACATACCTATTCTCTCTTTTCTCTCTCTGCTTGCATATTTGGGCCTTTAATCTGAGTTCAATATCCCAGTACCCACATAAGGCCAGATGTACAGTGACACATTTTGAAATTGCAGTGGATCTAGGCCTTGGTGTGCCCATTCTTTCTTTCTGCTTGCAAATATATAAAATTATTATTTAAATGTCACTTTTCTGGGCAGGGGTGTAGCTCAGTGGTATGTTTGTCTAGCAGGAGCAAGACCCTGGGTTTGATCCCCCCACCAATTCAGAAAACCAAAAATCATCTCTGCATTAAGGGAGGAATATATTATAAATAAAAAAGCAAGGATCGGAGAAATGGCTTAGTGGTTAAGGCACTTGCCTGTGAAGCTTAAGAACACGTTTGAATCTCCAGGTCCCATGTAGCCAGATGCAAAAGTGATGTAATATTGCACATCAGCATAAGAGGGCGCACGTGTCTGGAGTTCATTCACAGATGCTGAAAGGCCCTGGTGCACCCAATTTCTCTCTGCCTCTCTCTCAAAAATTAAAAAAAAAAAAAAAGCGACTAAAAAATCTGAAATGCCTTAAGGAACTACATTCTAATGTTCCAAGGTACTGTTGTCTGTTGGGTGTCTTAAACCATAAGCCAATATTATCAACAGAGAAAATGCTTCATGTGGTTGGTGTGAAAATAACATCAACCTCTGCTCAGAAATTGTTAAAGTATTTGTCAGTAATGTTTATGATGTTCATTAACTGAGGTGGTACCCATTATAAAAAAAAGTTGGGGATATAGCTCTGTGGTAGAATGAACTTGACCTCTATTATCACAATGAAGAGTCAGGTATGGTGGCACATACCTGCAATCCCAGCACTTGGGAAGCAGAGGCAGACGCATTGAATGTTTGAGGCCAGCCTGGGTAACCTAGTGAGAATGTGTCTTAAAAACAAGAAAAACCTGAGGCTACCTGAGACTACATAGTGAATTCCTAAAAATATAGGAAGTAGGGTATGTTCCAGGATGTATTTCCTCATCTAGGCAAATTAGCACTGTTTCCTAAAGATGATTTCTCTGTTTGCTCAGTAACCTCAAGATCATGTACTCTCTGCTGAAACATTTCCTTTTCAGACTTGAAATTCCCCTACATGGGCTTCTCTTCCAGAATCAATGTTTTATACTTCAACCACCAAACCAGCACAAGTGTTTATTAAGATTGATTTTATTTCAAATGAATTTGGAACAGAAGATCAATCTAAGTACTTCTCTATGATTTAAAAAATTATGAATTTTCTATGTACTTTGTTATATAACACAGAACTGAATTGTAGTAAAATACATGTAATTTGCCATTTTAACCATTTTAATGTGTACAATTTGATGACAGTACATTTACATCGCTATTAAACTATCTAGTGCCAGAATACCTACATTTCCCCAGAATGGCAGCCCACACCCATTAAGCAGTCACTCCATTTTCCTCTCCCCCTAGTAACCATAATTTGGCTGTTTCTGGAAATGCCTATTTTTCACAGCATCTGTCTGGTTTATTTCACTTACTCTTTTCAAGGTTCACCCATGTTTACCATGTATAAGTGTCTCATTTCTGTACCTTCAAGGCAGGGTCTCACATTGTAGCCCCGACTGGCCCTGAACATGTGGTAATTCCACTTTAGCCGCTTCAGTGCTGGGATTATGCTTATGTGTTATAACCATCTTCATTTCTTATGGCTGAATAGTCCATTAGATGGATAAAACACTAATTGCTGGTTGTTTTACTTTTGGCTGCTTTTTCTAGGAATTTTGTACTTGGTATGGATAGAATGATTCATCAACTAAAAGCACTTACAGCTGTAGCTCTTTTGGGTCGTGGATATGTGTGATTGTCAAACTGTGTACAAGTATTACCTGGGAAACCTTTTTTAAAAAACAGATTGTTCAGTCTCATGTCCAAAGATGCAAAAGGGCACTCACTAAAGGAGTAAAACAGCTTTCCTACTTGTCCTAATTATCTTACTCCTCAAACCCAGAATTAAAAAAAATCTTATTTAGAAATACTTAGTTATCACACATACATATATAATTATACTTTGTTATTTTTTAACCCCTCCTCCCCAAATCCTAAAATTTAGGTGACAAATACCCTGATGGTAGTTTAGGGCAGAATGGCAGTCTTTCTTAGTAGCACCACTCTGTTCCTTTAAACAGGGAACGTATGACCAGGAAGCAGCATGCAGTATTAGGAGCACAATAACTGTTGAACCATCATTTCCAATACTCCCACTGTAACATGGTAGCAGCAGAGATAAGCGCTATTTTAATAGCTTTTGGCTTTTTAAAAAATGTAGCTGCCAGTAAGAATGGGTCCCTTCTCAGAAGACAGATGGTGATTCACTCTGGCCATGCAACTGCTTTAATGTGAGACTAAAAAATAAAAATCATATTCCCTTCCAGATTAAGGATTCAAAGTCCTAAAAAGCTGTTATGATTTATTTTTAGATCCAGCTGTGCGTAAGAGTAGCCAAGTCAACTTGGAAGGTAAGTGTTCTAATTTGTGTTAACCCTGAAAAGCACAAAACATCTTGAACAATTATGTTGGTTTGATTACGCATGTATCATAGAAGCAAAAAGGACTAAAATATTTCTCCTTAATATAAATAAACATCAAGCCCCATAAGCTGTAGTCTGCAGAACACTGTTCAAAAGGATTCCATACAAATCACATTAGGTTTTCTCATCATTGGGTAGCTGCTACAGCTTCTCTGAACTGGGCCAGCATCTGCCTGAATGCATCTCCTTGATGCTCCAAATTTAGATAAGTACAAATCACAGCAAAAATTAAAGTTTTCATCTTTAATGAAATGACTTTGGAAATAACGTACATTTCCATGACACCAACACTACAGTTTTTGGAGTCACAGTAAGATATACAGAATTACATCCGTAATTACTATGAATGCCAACATTTCAAGCAGTAATTCCTGTTACATGGCAAACAAGATCAAGAAAGCAACCATCAAACAAAAGAGACCCATAGCTTCAGACAAGGCAAATCCCAGGATAGCATATGAGAACAGCTGCTGCTTCAGCGAAGGGTTTCTAAAAGAGATACAATACACACGATGTTACATTGAAATACCATTTTCAACACATTTAGTAAATGGTCAAGAATCAGACCACTACTGTAAAGATCTCTACAAACTACAGAGTCCACTGAAAGAGCTCTTACCTGGATCCCTTGTGCTTCTTCATCCCATACTCTTTTCTTTCTAATCCTAATCATATAGCTTAAAAGTAGGGAGCTGTCTTTGTATGTTAGTACAAATGGCTTATTTATATCTATTTTGAGGAGTCCTGACAGTCTTCTCTGAGGCTGCCCTCAAACCTGTGACCCTCCTGCCTCTATCTCCTGAGTAGCTGGAATTACAGGCTTATACCCCAGCACCACAAGCAAAAACAAAACAAAAAAGAAAAAAGAAAAAAAAAGAAAAAAAAAGTATGGGTATAATCTATAGATCACAAAGATAAAAATAAACACATGGAACTGGGCGCTGGAGAGATGGCTTAGCAGTTAAGGTGCTTGCCTGCAAAGCCTAAAGACCAGGGTTCGATTCCCCAGTATCCATGCAAAGCAGATGCACAAAGTGGCACATGCATCTGGAGTTTGCAGTGACTAGAGGTCCTGGTGTGCCCATTCTCTCTGTCTCTCACTGCTTGCAAACAAACAAACAAACAAAACAAAACATGGAATTAAAGCCGGGCATGGTGGTGCACACCTTTAATCCCAGCACTCAGGAGGCAGAGGGGAGGATTGCCGCGAGCTCAAGGCCACCCTGAGACTACAGAGTGAATTCCAGGTCAGCTTGGGCTAGAGTGAGTCCTTACCTCAAAGAAAAGAACCCCATGGAATTATCTATATTTTTCCTGTAAATTTAAACCTTTAAGACAAAATGAAGAATCCAATATATATCTAGTGATAAATTGTTATTGCTATACCCTAAGTGTTTAGCTGTATCAGAGATAACAATGTAGACTGGCTAGGTGTGGTGTCACACACCTTTAATCCCATCACTCAGGAGGATGGAGGTAAGAGGGTTACTGTGAGATCGAGACCAGACTAAAACTACATAGTGTATTCCAGGTCAGCTTGGGCTAGTGTGAGACCCTACCTCAAAATAAATAAATACAAAGTAGAATGGTTCTGGCATTCTCTCTCAAATAAGTGAGATAATCTACATCCCATAAAATATAATTCAAGACACACAGTAGGCATTCAATACAAAATGGCTATTATTTCACTAGCTTTCTATTCCTAATTACTCCAAGCAGTTTCCAACTATTTCTTAACTTAGTCAGGAAAAGATGTGATTGATTACCTGGCATAACCAATGATAAGACTGCCAAAGACTGTTCCAATACCAGCACCAGAACCAGCGACTCCTACTGTTGCAGCCCCTGCACCAATAAATTTGGCAGCAGTATCAATGTCTCTGCTGATTGCACTGGTCTGAAACTCCCTTCGGACAAGCTGACACACACCATTCTGGGCCCCATTAAATACTGCAGAGCCCTGGAGAACAGGAAATAAAGGCAAAGGTCAACCAAGTAATCAGACATTTTAACTGCTGCACTGTCGAAATGATAACCAATTTCTACCATAGCTGTGTATGGCACAGTAGAAACCAAGAGAGCTGAGAAGACAGTAGTTAATATCTACACTTCCACAATCCCAGCACTCAGGAAGCAGAGGTAGGAGGATTGCCATGAGTTCGAGGCCACCCTAAGACCACATAGTCAATCTCAGGTCAGCCTGAGCTAGAGTGAAACCCTACCTCGGAAAACCAGAAAAGAGAAACACGTATGAATGCTATTCAATAGAGTAGGTTTTTGATAACTGTATTTTAATTTAAATATAGGTAACTCAAAAACTACAGAATTAAACATAAATACTGATGAAAATATTTAAAGGCTGGGCTGGAGAAATGGCTTGGCAGTTAAGGCGTTTGCCTGCAAAGCCAAAGGATCCCAGTTCAATTCTCCAAGACCCATGTAAGCCAGGTGCACGCATCTGGCGTTCATTTGCAGTGGCTGGAGGCTCTGGTGTGCCCATTCTCTCCCTTTCTTTCTGCCTCTTTCTCTCTCAAATAAATAAAATATATAGGCCTCTAAATGGCTCATCCTCTACATAGACTTTGGATAGTGAGGAAAGACTGTCCTGAAACCATTGATTAATGCAGTGCCCACTCCTTCAATATAATAGTAACAATGACTATCTGGATAGTGTTATCTCATTTCTTTTATTACTACTCTTACCTCTCCAGTCCTACCCTCTGGTCGAGATAACACTGATGCAGAAATTGGTCTATATGCAATTCTGGATCCAGCTCGGATCTATTAATGAAAAAGATTCAAAAATTTAGGAATACATATGAGAATTCAATGACCTTTCTTGCACCATGAATTCTAAAGAAAGCAAGCAACAATAAAAAAAAAAAAGGTTCAGAGATTCATCTATATTCTTACCTTGGCTGTTTGGTCATTTTCATGAAGCCATTCTAATAAAGGTTCATACTAAGGACATTGGGAAACTTGCTATACATCTATTTGTGATACTCTGACAAGGTTCCAAGATCAGTTAATGAACGTGTATTGCCCATAACATTTCACTCACTGTGCCACAATTCAGTGGAACATCCACATTCTTCTGTCAGTTTCTTTGGAACAAATATGTTACAAGTGTCACTATGAATGCTGTCATTTGAAATATCTAGCAGTCAATATGAGCTCCCACTATTTTCCAACATATCCCTAGACACCCATTAAATCATAAACTTAAAAAGGGAGTTTAAGCAATTCTATAGCAGGTTAAAAATAATCAGTGGAACGCTCTCATTTATAAGGACATACTGTAGCCTGGCTTCTCTGCCCTTGAGTTGTCCACCTATACTAAGGTCATAGAAAAAAAATCCTTTCAGCACCCAGATCGGATTCTTCAGACAAATCTTTCAGATTTTACACTTCCCTTAAAGCCTCCAAAATGGTTATGGAGGTAATATCCTTTGGGCTCCCCCCCCCCCCGGCCCTCCCCCTCCAACCACGTTCCTCCGCCCACAATACTGGTGAGGCAAAGTCCCTCCCTCTGCAGCAGCCAGTTTGACCTACAGAACGGTGCTGGGGCCCGGCGGACTAGGCCTCAGCGCCCGCCCCCGCACCTCCCAGCTAACCCCACGCCTCGTGTCGACCCCAACCCGAACCCCCAGACCGCGGGCGTGGGGGAGGGGGCGCCGGGGCCGAGCAGCAGGGGAGGACTCGACCTAGGCCCGTCGCGCCCCGGAGGGGAGGCCCGAGACGTCCCCGGGAGCACACGAGAGGCCGGCGGGGAAAGGGCACGGACGGGCCAAGGGTGAAGGAGAGCTGTCCCCCGCGGCCTACGCACCAGGGCGGGGGTGCAGGCGAGCTTGGCGCAGGCGAACATCTTTGCACGCGGGCTTCCGGGCGGCGGCCGCGGGATCTGGGTGACAGGCAACGTGGGCTCGTCTCTGCCGAGGTAGAAGAGGCTTAAGGTCAAGTGCCCTCCAGAGGCCTGCCCTCCCCGACCCAGGTGCCCGGGGACCCGGGCCGGCGTGGCGCCAGCCGAATGAATGGTCCCCGCTGGGCGCTGGCTGCTCCGCCCAGGCCAAGGCCCGGCGAGGCGCGGCCCGGCTCTCTGCACCCTCCACTTACCTTCCTCGGAGGAGGAGGAGGAGGCGGCGGCGGCGACGGCGGCAGAGGTCGAAGCAGTGGGGCTGGGCGCGCAGGCGCGGTCCGGCTCTTATCCGCGCCGCAGCACCCGGATGGAGAAGGCGGGGAAGTCAAGTGCGCCGTGGAAGACTCTCAAGGTCACGTTGTAACAACTTTATTGGTAACCGGCGGAGCAGGACAGTGACAGCCAGCCAGGGCGGGCGGGCAGGCAAGAGAAGAGAAAGAAAGAAGTGAAGACCACCTCAGCGTTGTTGGACTTTTCTACAATGAAGATAATTTAAAAATATATAATATATTATATTATATTATATATAAATTTAATTAGGGCTGGAGAGATGGCTTAGCGGTTAAGGCCCATGCCTGCGAAGCCTAAGGTCCCCTGTTCCGTGCTCCAAGTCCCACGTAAGCCAGATGCACATGGTGGGGCATACGTTTGGAGTTCAGTTTGCAGTGGCTGGAGGCCCTGGCACGCCCATTCTCTCTCTCTCTCTCTCTCTCTCTCTCTGTTTCTAATAAATAAACAAATAAAAAATAAAATCTTAAAAAAATTATTTATTAGGCAGAAGAAGAGAATACAAAAATGGATGTGCCAGGGCCTGTGGCCCCTGTAACCAAACTCTAGACATGTGGCATCACATTATGCACCTGTGTACACGTGGGCACTGGGGAACAGAACCTGGGCCGGAAGGCTTTGCAAACAAGCGCCTTAATCACTTAGGCCAGCTCTCCAGCCTGAAGATTTTTTTCTTTTTATTTTTTTAAGTGCTATGGAGAATTGAATTAGGACCTTGCATGTGGCACCAGGAGTAACATCCCTACTGTTGTTTACATCCCTAGCTTCCGTTTCTTTTTAGGTTTGAGACAGGTTCTCACTAGGTTGCCCATTTGAACTCACTATGTAGCTCAGGCAGGCATTGAATCTGCTATCCATCATCCTGCCTCAGCCTTCTGAGTAGCTGGGCTCACAGGCCTGCAACACTAGGTCCTGCAGAATAATTTATTTCTAAGAACAGGGAAAAGGGTTTCATCATGGTGCAAGTACTGGGACAGAAGAAATACCAAATGACAGGGTCTAAAAACTTTGTAACTTTGGGCATGGCTTTGCCTCTAGGTGAAGTGCGTGAGGCTGGTCAACTTTTCTTCCACCTCTATAATTAGAAGAAGTAAGCAATTATAATCTATTTCATGTAGAGTTTTGAACTAAAACAATGTCAATACTTTCAAAATCTACTGAACACCTGTTTGGTTTTTCAAGGTAGGGTCTTGCTGTATGTAGCCCAGGCTTACCTGGAATTCACTATGTAGTGTCTCAGCAGACCTTTATGCATGCCTGTTTTGTTAACTATGGACAAAGCATTTTCTTCAGATGAGTGCAGAAATGTCTCAGAAAAATGGCCTTTATTGAACTTTTGGTATTTTTAATAGATTTGTTTAAGGCTTTGAATTTTTTGGTTGCAAAATGTACCTAACATGAAATTTATCAGTTAAATCATTTTAAGTGTCTTCACACTGTCATGTAACTGTTACTGCCATCCATATCCACAACTTTTTGTTTGTTTGTTTTTGTTTTGTTTTTTGAGGTAGGGTCTCACTGTGGCCCAGGCTGACCTGGAATTAACTATGTAGTCTCAGGGATTAAAGGCATGTGCCATCATGCCCGGCCATCTCCACAACTTTTCATCACTCCAAGCTGAACTCTCTGCATTAAATAAACAATAACCACCATTCTACTTTCTGTTTTTATAACTGACTGCTCTAAGTATTTCATGTGAATGGAATCCTTCACTATGCACCTTTTTGTAACTAGCTGCTCTCTTTTTCTTCTTTTTTAGTTTGTTTGTGTTTTGATTTCTGTAGCATAGGCTGACCTGGAACTTGCTATCTCCTACCTCAGCCTTGATAGTGATGGAATTATAAGGCATGTACCACTGCACCTAGCTAATAATTAGTTTTTTCATATAGCATAATATCTTCAAGGTTCATCCAGGTGGAAGAATATCAGCATTTTATTTTATTTCTTTTATTTCCTTTCCTTTCTTCTTTCTTTCTCTCTTTCTTCTTTCTTTCTTTCTCTCTCCTTCCTTCCTTCCTTCCTTCCTTCCTTCTTTTCTTCTTTCTTTCTTTTCTTCTTTCTTTCTTTCTTTTTCTTTTTTTCTCCCTTCCTTCCTTCTTTCCCTCCCCCCTTCCCTCCCTTTCTTTCTTTTCTTTCTTTCTTTCTTTCTTTCTTTCTTTCTTTCTTTCTTTCTTTCTTTCTTTCTTTCTTTCTTTCTTTCTTTCTTTCTGTTGTTTGAGGTAGGGTCTTGCTCTAGCCCAGGCTTGTCCTGGAATTTACTATGTAGTCTCAAGGTGACCTTGAACTCATGGTGATCCTCCTACCTCTGCCTCCCTCCCGAGTGCTGGGATTAAAGGCATGCACCACCACACCTGGTTTACATGTCAGAATGTTATGGCTGAATAATACTCCACTGTATGTATTTACCACATTTTGTTTATTGATCCATTCATGAGGGATGCTTAGGTTGCCTTTTTTTTTTTTTAGCTACTGTGAATAGTGTTACTGTGAACATGAATGAGAAACATCTATTTGAGTCCCTACTTTGAATCTTTTGGGCATATTTGCAAAAGTGACATTGCTAGAATGTCAATTTTTTTTTTTTTTTTTTTTAAAGGTATGGTCTTGCTCTAGCCCAGGCTGACCTAGAATTCATTATGTAGTCTCAGGCTGGCCTTCCAATGATCTTCCTACCTCTACCTCCCAAGTGCTGTAATTAATTAAAGGCATGGGCCACCACTACTGGATGCAAGCTTTTTTTTTTTTTTTTTTTTTTGATGTAGGCCATGCTGACCTGGAAGTCACTCTAGCCCTAGGCTGGCCTCAAACTCATGATGATCCTCCTGACTTAGCCTTCTGATTTCTAGGATTAAAGGCATGGCTTAAGAGGCAAAATTTTTATTTATTTATTTATTTATTTATTTATTTAAAATATATATTTTTTATTTTTAGAGAGAGACACAGACAGAGACAGACAGAGAGAGAGGGAGACAGATAAGAGAATGGGCGCGCCAGCAGTCTGTCAGCTGCTGTGAACGAAATCCAGATGTGAGCACCCCCTTGTGGGCAAGTGCGGCATTGTGCCCTTGCATAACTGCATCTGGCTAAACGTGGGACCTGGAGATTGGAACCAGCGTTCTTAGACTTAGGAGGCAGGCGCCTTAACCATTAAACCATCTCTCCAGCCCTAATTTTTATTTTTTTTATTGACAACTTCTATACTTACATACAAAAAAATATGATATTTTCTTCCCCTCCCCCCATTCCCCTTTAGAACTCCAATCTCCATCGTATCCCCTCCCTCTTTCCATTAATCTCTTTTTAATTTGATGTCATCATTAAGAGGCAAGTTTTAAAAGTTTTATTTTATACATATTATTTATAATACACACACACACACACACACACACACACACTAACAGGTTTTACTCTTTTATCCCTTTGCCCCTGCTCCCATTTCTCTGGTGCCCTCCTCAGTGGTATTATGGGATTTGCTATGGGGTCATGAAGGCCTTAGTAGTTCCTCTGGGGTTGTGGGGGAACCATGCTTCAGGGTATTCCTACACACTCTGTGGGTCTTACAATCTTTCTGACCCCCCCTTTTCCATAATGTTCCCTGAGCCATGGCAAGCCTGTTGGAAGTCTGATTTAGTGTTGAGTTATCAGTAGCCGCTTTATTTATTCTTTGATGGGTTTTGATTGGTCACTGTGTCTGTCACATCACCCTGGAGCTGGCTGTCAGGCTAGCAGTGAGAGCAGTATTCATGTTGCCACTTCCTCTGCAGTTTCTCCTGGGCCCTGGCAGATGTGGTGGAGGTGGCATGTCTTGTGGCGGACAGTTGGCTATCTTCTTGTCTTATCGATCGATCATGGTTCTCCTCCATTTTCTCTGCCATCTGCAAAAGAAAACAGATTCTCCAACCAAGTGTGAGAGCAGCTTGGGTTAAAGGGGGTATAGAAAGTTATTTGAGAGATTTTTTTTTGGTGTGCAAGCCCACTCTTTTTCTCCAGAGAACAGTGGGGGAATCTGAGTTTCCTGACTATGGGATTCTAACTTGGTTTCTAGTACCAGATAGGAGTTTTCTCCCACTGGGCATATCTCATGTCTAATCAGAGAATAGTTGATTACCCACAGAGGCTGTGTGTCAGTATTGCACAAGTGTGTACTTCTTGTTTGGCTGGTTCATTTAAAAGTCTGCAGGATCCCCTGCTTATTCATGCTGTTGGCAACCCTTGGCTTCCAGCAGCTCCCATAGGGCTTTTCAGCACTTTGAGGGCTAGCCAGGGGGAAGCTAGTTTCCCTTTCTGTTCCAGCATGGTATTCTGATGTCTTATGACTGCAGCCTGTGGTGTCTTCAGCAATAGGGCCTTACCTGTTAGCTGTAGCAGGTAATTGTGTTTTGGCAATGGCCTACATTATTTTGGGAACCTCATGGATCTCCCTGACCAACAGCTCACTGTGGGGGACAACCCAATTCTGGGTCTGGGATTTAGTGGCCAGAATCCATGGTTTCAAGGTTAACCTTTTTCCACCTTCTGTCCAGACTATCCCCACTCCCCCTGTTTTGGTGGTTGTATCTTATAGAATATAAGGGGGGCTTCTATGGAAATGACTCAAGCTGCCTTAACTTTCGTGTAATTCTCTCCCCACCCTTCCTACCCCTGCCCCTCCAAGCCCCTCATACCCTCTATATTCTATCCCTCCCCTAGCCTATCAAGTAACTCCTCCTCTCCTCCCTCCTAGTCTCATTCAGGTTTTATGCTCATATTTCTCGTGCTTACTACCATAAGCACTCATCACCAATTGATCCCAATTAGGAACCACAAATGAGAGAGTTCATGGGGCATTTGTCATTCTGTATCTGCATGGTCTTGCTTAGGATGATTTTTTTTCCAACTCCATCCATTTTTTTCCTGCAAATTTCATCATTTCATTTTTCCTTTCCACTGAGTAGAATTCTATTGTGTGTTTGCACCACATCCTCATTATCCATTCGTCAGTTGATGGGCATCTGGGCTGATTCCAGTTCTTAACTATTGTGAATAGAACAGCAACAAACATGGCTGAGCAGGTATCTCTGCAGTAAAGAGTGGAGTATTTAGGGTATATGCCCAGGAGTGATATAGCTAGGTCAAATGGTAGATCTATCTTCATCTTCTTCAGGAGTCTCCATGCTGATTTCCATGATGGTTGTACAAGTTTGCACTCCCACCAGGAGTGGGTAAGGGTTACTCTCCCCATAGCCTCACCCACCCTTTGTCATTCTATTTTTTAAAAACATTTTTTATATTTTACTTAATTATTTATTTGAGAGAGAGAGAGAGAGAATGGTCACACCAGGGCCTCCAGCCACTACAAACAAACTCCAGATGCATGCGCCCCCTTGTGCATCTGGCTTACGTGGGTCCTGGAGAGTCGAACCGGGATCCTTTGGCTTTGCAGGCAAATGCCTTAAATGCTAAGCCATCTCTCCAGCCCCATGTCATTCTGTTTTTTGATGAATGCAATCCTAACTAGAATGAGATGAAATCTCAAAGCTTTTTTTTTTTTTTTTTTCGAGGTAGGCTCTAGCCTAGGCTGACCTGGAATTCACTCTGTAGTCTCAAGGTGGCTTCAAACTCATGGCCATCCTCCTACCTCTGCCTCCCGAGTGCTGGGATTAAAGGCATGCACCACCACAGCCAGCTTCAAAGTTGTTTTGATTTGCATTCATATGATGACTAAAGATGTTGGACATCTTTTTAAATGTTAATGGGCATTTGTATTTCTTCCTTTGAGAATTCTCTGTTCAATTCCCTACCCAAGTTTTTGGTTGGGTTGTTTGATTTTTTTTTTTTTTGTTTTTTTTTTTGTTTTTTTGAGGTAGGGTCTTGCTCTAGCCTAGACTGACCTGGAATTCACT
Source organism: Orientallactaga sibirica (assembly GCA_036365145.1). NCBI lineage: Eukaryota > Metazoa > Chordata > Mammalia > Rodentia > Dipodidae > Orientallactaga > Orientallactaga sibirica. Next base: position 41,930,097 of record JAEOAD010000004.1, on the reverse strand, counting down.
ATGTAGTCTAAGATTGGCCACCAACTCATGGTGATCCTCCTACCTCTGCCTCCCTAGTGTGTTTGATTTTTTTTTTTTTTTTTGATGTAGGGTCTCACTCTGGTCCAGGCTGACCTGGAATTACCTATGTAGTCTCAGGGTGGCCTCGAACTCATGGTGATCCTCCTACCTTTGCCTCCCAAGTGCTGGGATTAAAGGCGTGTGCCACCAGGCCTGGCTTGATTTTTTCATTGTTTAGTTTTTTGAGTTCTTTGTAGATTCTAGACATTAGACCTTTGTTAGAGGTATAGCTGCTGAAGATTTTCCTCCCATTCTGTAGGATGTCTATTGACTCTGTTGATGATTTGTTTGTATAGTAATTAAAAAAATATTTTATTTAGAGGAAGGTGTGGTGGTGCACGCCTTTAATCCCAGCACTTGGGAGACAGAGGTAGGAGGATTTTCTGTGAGTGTGAGGCCAACCTGATACTACATAGTGAATTCCAGGTCAGCCTGGGCTGCAGTGAAACCTACCTAAAAAAAAAAAAAAAAAAAAAAAAAAAAAGCTGGGCACACACCTTTAATCCCAGCACTCGTGAGGCAGAGGTAGGAAGATCTCTGTGAGTTCAAGGCCACCATGAGACTACATAGTTAATTCCAGGTCAGCCTGGGCCAGAGTGAGACTCTACCTCGAAAGACAAACAAACAAAAAAAAACAAAACAAAACAAAACAAAAATATGTGATATATATATACATATACACACACATATATATACACACACACATATATGTATATATGTATATGTATATATATATATATAGTTGAATGGGAAGAATAGACATGCCAGGGTGAAAACGAACTCCAGGTGCATGTGCACCACCTTGTGCATCTGACTTACATGGGTACTGGGGAGTCGAATCTGGGTCTTTAGGCTTTACAGGCAAGTGCCTTAACCACTAGGCAATCTCTCCATTCTCTCCTGTATATTAACTTTTCAGTTTCATGAGGTCCCAATGGTTGAGTGTTGATCTAATTTCTTGTGCTACTGGGGTCTTATTCAGGAAGTCTTTCCCTACACCTATCTCATGGAGTGTTCTCCCTGTAATTTTTTTTTCTAATTGTTTTAGAGTTTCAGGTCTTTAATCCATTTAGAGTTGGCTTTTGTGCAGGGTGAGAGAAGGGGTCTAATTTCATTCTTATACATGTGGTTATCCAATTACTCCAGCACCATTTGTTGAAGATGCTATCTGTTCTCCAGTGTGTTTTTTTTTGGCCCCTTTGTCAAAGATCAGGTAGCTGGTTGTTTGAATTTAGAGATAGTCTTCTATTCCATTGTTCTGTGCGTCTGTTTTGTGCCAGTACCAAGCTGTTTTAATTATGCTGAAAATATTTTTGGCTTTCTAAGGCCTCCTGTTCTTCCATATGAGTTTTGAGACTATTTTTTCTATCTCTGTTAAGAACATTGCTGGATTTTTAAATTTATTTTATTTTACTTTATTTTTTTAAAACTTTTTATTTTATCTTATTTTTTTGGAGAGAGAGAGAGAGAGAGAGAGAGAGAGGAAGACAGAGATGGGCACGCGAGCAGTGTCTCAGCTGCTGCGAACGAAATCCAGATGTGAGCGCCCCCTTGTGGCCAAGTGCGGCATTGCGCCCTTGCGTCACTGCATCTGGCTAAACGTGGGACCTGGAGATTGGAACCTCTGGAGATTGGAACCAGTGTTCTTAGGGTTAGGAGGCAGGCGCCTTATCCCCTAAGCCATCTCTCCAGCCCTTTCTTTTTTTTTTTTTTTTTTTTTTTGAGGCAGGGTCTTGCTCTAGCCCAGGCTGACTTGGAATTCACTATGTAGTCTCAGGCTGGCCTCAAACTCACAGAGATTTTCCTATCTCAGCCTCTCAAGTACTGGGATTAACAGCATGCACCACCAAACACATGCAAGTTTGTTTTTTAATTTTTTTTTTTTGAGAGAGAGTCGGGGGGGGGGCAGGTAGAGAATGGATACACCAGTGGCCTCTCAGCTGCTGTGAACGAACTCCAGATGTGTGTGCTCCCTTGTGGGAAAGTGCAGCATTGCGCCCTTGTGTCTCTGCGTCTGGTTAAACAGAGGACCTGGAGAATTGAACAGGTGTTCTTAGGCTTAGCAGGCAAGTGCCTTAACTGCTAAACTATCTTTCCAGCCCCACATGCAAGTTTTTTTGATTTTTTTTTTTTTTTGGTTTTCCGAGGTAGGGTCTCACTCTAGCTTGGGCTGACCTGGAATTCACTATATAATCTCAGGGTGGCCTCGAACTCTTGACAATCCTCCTACCTCTGCCTCCTGAGTGCTGGGACTAAAGGTGTGTGCCACCACGCCCGGCTTTTTTTTTTTTTTTCCCACATGCAAGTTTTAAAAAAAAAATTTAAATTTTTTTTCAAGGAGAGGAAGGTGGGGGAGAATGAGAGAATGAGCCAGGGCCTTTTCCCACTGCAAACGAACTTCAGATGCATACACCACTTTGTGCAACTGACTTTATGTGGGTACTGGGGAATTGAACCCCAGCTGACAGCCTTTGCAAGTAAGTGCCTTTAACTGGTGAGCTACCTCTCCAGGCCATGTTTTGAGTGTTAAAAAACAAAAACAAAACCCAATGAACTTGAAATAAAGAACTTATGCAGGCGAACACATGTGATCAATAACTACAGGAAGGAAAGCATTAAGAGTTAAAGGCTTTAATTTAGAGGGTTTTACTCTTTTTTATATATTTTATTTTTATTTATTTGAGAGGGAGGGAAAGAGATAGAGAGAGAGAGAGAGAGAGAGAGAGAGAGAGAGAGAGAGAGAGAGAGAGAGAATGGGTGCACCAGGGCACCTAACCACTGCAAGCAAATCCAGATGCATGCTCCACTTTGTACATCTGGCTTATGAGGGTCCTGGGGAATCAAATCTAGATCCTTTGGCTTTGCAGGTACGTGCCTTAACCACTAAGCCATCTCTCCAGCCCCTTACTCTTTTTTTTTTTTTTAAATGAAAAATAAACTTAGTACATTTTATTTCACTGAAATTGGAAACAGACAAAAAATAGTAATGTAACTACTTGAAAATAAACAACTTTTCTCCCATCAGCTGTTTGTGGTTTGGGTATTTTCAGCCAGTATCGAGAAGGTATTTACTACATTACCAAATACAGCTGCAGAGTAAAAATAAAATGGGTGGGTGGGAGTGGGGGAAAGATTAAAAGTTAAGGCACTCTCTTTGCTGTTTCCAGATTATGTGGATAAACAGCATTACCCCTGAGATCTTCAAATTCTTTCATACTTTATAGTGATTTTGCCTCAGCATTTGTACTTAATTTGGATCTACAGCCTGCCAAAATACTGACTCTTGGCTTCGTAGCCCATGCTTTGACATCTGACCAATTTCTCTTAAAAAAAAAAAAAAAAAAAAAAAGCAAAACAATAATTTTGAAATTACATAAAGCAATGCATGTTTGTGGTCTTTGTAAATAATCTCAACAATATAAAGTTATATGTAGCAAAAATTATAGCTCTTGGATACCCTACTGTCCAATCATTGTTTACTTTTTCAAACATAATCATGATGAATAGCTTAACATGTATCTTTTTGAATATTTTACACATTTTAGATGAAAATATATGAATGTACTTTAAAGTCTTTCTTAAATTAAAAATTTTAACTTTCTTTTCAGCAAATGGTGCTAAGAAAATTGAATGTAAAATTATGTGGTCGGTCCTTTATGTTGTCTACAAACATTAACTCACAATGAATCAAAGGACTAAACACAAGGCCCAGATCTATAACGGTCTTAGAAGAAAACTGAAGAAAATCTTGTTAGCATGGCATTTGGTAATGATTTCTTGGATACGGGACCAAACACACAGATAACAACCAGAAAATGTAGATAAGTTGGATTTCAGCAAAATTAAAGTTCTGTGCATCAAAGGACACAGTCAAGGGAATGAAGACAATTCACACAGAGGTGACAATATTTGTATGTCTGGTAAAAGGTTAATACCTAGAATATGTAAAGATTCCTACAACTTATTGAATAGGCTTTTCTCCAAAAAGATCTACAAATGGCTAATAAGTACATAGTGTACACCATCACCAGGCATTGGGGAAATGATAATAACTACCATATGGGCCAGGTGTGGTGGCTTAAAAATATACCTGTAATCCCAGCATTTGAGAAACTCAAGAAGAAAGATTGCCATGAGTGTGAGGCCAGCCCAGACTAGAGAGTGAGTTCCAGATCAGTGAGACCCTGTCTTGAAGTAAAAAAATAACAAAACTCAACACAATGATACACCACTTCATGTCCATTGGGATAACTTTTTTTTTTGAGAGAGTCAGAGAGAGAGAGAGAGAGAGAGAGAGAGAGAGAATGTGCATGCCAGCGGCCTTTCAACCACTGTGAATGAACTCCAGACGTGTGAGCCCCCTTGTGGGCAAGTGTGGCGTTGCACCCTTGTGTCACTTGTGTCTGGCTAAACGTGGGACCTGGAGAATCGAACAGGCATTCTTAGGATTGGCAGGCAGGCGCCTTAACTGCGGAGCCATCTATCCAGCCCTGGGATAACTATTATTAAAAAATGAAGTCAGTGCTGGGCATGGTGGCACACACCTTTAATCCCAGCACTCAGGAGGCTCAGGAGGATTGCTGCAAGTTCAAGGTCACACTGAAACTACATAGTGAATTCCAGGTCAGTCTGGGCTAGAGTGAAACCCTACCTTGAAAAAGCAAAAAAAAAAAAAAAAAAAAAAAAAAAGGTGGTACATGTGGGCATGTGGGTAATTCCAGCTGCTTTGGAGCCCAAGGCAGGAGGATCACTTGCCTGCAAACCCTAACAACCTGGGTTTGATCCCCCAGTACCCACATAAAGCTAGATGCACAAAGTGGTGCCAGATGCACAAAGTGACGTATGCATCTGGAGTTCATTTGCAGTGGCTACAGGCCCTGGCATGCCCATTCTCTTTCTGTCTCTCTCTTTCTGTGCAAATAATAATAAGTAAGTAAGTAAGTAAATAAAATATTTAAAAAAACAAAAATAAAGCAAAACTGTAAACCTTTTTAAAAGGTTGCGTTACAGGTGGGTAAGGTCTCTTTGTGGCTTTTCATCTTTTCTGAACTTCCAGGTTTCTGCTCTGATAAACTCCCCTCATCATGGCCCTGCTGGGCCAGCTTGTCTAGCCATATAGGTGAGTTCTAAATTCAGCCAGGAACCTTATCTCAAAGAATAGAGTGCCACTGAGGAACTCCAAGACTCTTCCCCGCCCCTCGCCACACACCAGCCACACTGGCCACCACATGGACTCACTACACATATGTACACATAACACATGAACACACACACACACACATGCATACCACATACACTTACAAAAAAATCCAATTTGGTGAGGTCAGCCTATTACTTTTCATTGTAAAGTTCCCCATCAGTTTTTTTTTTTTTTTTTTTTTTTTTGGTTTTGCGAGGTAGGGTCTCACTCTGGTCCAGGCTGACCTGGAATTAACTATGTAGTCTCAGGGTGGCCTTGAACTCTCAGCGATCCTCCTACCTCTGCCTCCCGAGTGCTGGGATTAAAGGCGTGCGCCACCATGCCCGGCTCCCCATCAGTTTTTAAAAAATATTTTATTTATTGGACTGGAGTGATGGCTTAGTGGTTAAGACATTTGCCTGTGAAGCCAAAGGGCCCAGGTTCGATTCCCCAGGACCCACGTAAGCCAGATGCACAAGGGGCACATGTGTCTGGAGTTTGTTTGCAGTGGCTGGATGCCCTGACATGCCCATTCTCTCTATCTGCCTCTCTTCTCTCTATTTCTCTCTGCTTGCAAATAAATAAATAAAATTTAAAAATATTTTATTTATTTATTTATTTATTTGAGAGAATGGCACTCTAGGGCCTCCAGCCACTTGAAACGAACTCCAGACGCATGCACCACCTGTGCATCTGACTTTAAGTGGGTACTGGGGAATCAAACCTGAGTCCTTAGGTTCACAGGCAAGTGCCTTAAACCACTGAGCCATCTCTGCAGCCCCCATCAGCTTTTAATGTAGTGATTTTAGTGTCCATTGATGATTGCTGCCTCAATGAATTATTTCATTAAAACTGAAAAATTCTCTATAATTTCTTCTCCACTTAGTAGCTGGAATTATTTTACAAAGAATTTTCCCTCATCAGCTGTTTTCATTATGTTATATTATACTTAGAACCCAAAACAGGATGAATTCTGATTCTTTCCCTTACCAGTTTTCTGAATGAGCCATATGTAATTTCAGATAATCAGGAAACGATACCACAATGATTCATCCCACAGAGTAATAGGGGGTGATAGCTCTTAAGTGGGGCTATTGGATAGTTTTCCATGTGTTGCAGACAGCTTCGGGTTCGCTGAGATGAACTTCCAGACCAGGCACAGTTATGGAGGAAGGGATATTTATTGAAGCTTACAAATCCAGGGGAAGTTCCATAAAGGCAGGAGAAGCGGCCTGCTCTCCACAGGGCCAAACATAGAGAGAGACAAAAAGCCAACCAGCCACCACAGCACACAGAGCAAAACTAACTACAGCCAAAAGGTCACACAGCAGACTTCAGGAACTCCTACTAGACACATTTGCATATCTTTACAATGGAATCTCAAACCCATCACCACACCTTAAGACCGGGCCCCCAGTGACCTTGCCTCTAGCAAGGTGATTGCAGATGCAAACTATAAACTAATAAAATACTGAATATATTGGGGGACATATATTCAAACTACCACATTCCGCCCTGGCCCCCAATATATTTAGTTCCTGGCCCCAATAGATTTATAACTATCACACATTGTAAATTGTACTCAGTCCAATTTCAAAGGTTTTCATAGTCTTGATCAACTTAAGATAATGAGTCCTGTAAAATCAAACAAGTTAAATACTTTCAACATGTAAAGGCACAGAGTAAACATTTTAACTGTATAAGGAATATCAAGGAGAGACTAGAATAATGCAAACTCAGCCACCATCAGCAATCATCAAACTTCTGCAGTTCAAGTTCAATATAACCAGAGACTAACAGTCTGCAGGTTTTCCAATTCTGCCCCTCCAGCTGGGCAGAGTCGCCAGGGAAAACTTTCATCCCATGCCAACACTGCACTCCATGGTAGCCCTTTTGCACAGTCCTGGTATATCCAAAACATCTTCAGGTCTCCATGCAACCCATGGTCCATCTTCCAAAGGCTCTTCCAGCCTATTCCTGAGGGTCTGTATGCCCTGCCTCATGCTGCATCTCAGCAGCGGCTCCTGGAACCGTGTGCAACTCATGACCACTCCATGCATTTTTCATAATTCCAAAACTAATACCAGGTGTACAGGACACAGCCATATTCTTAATCCAGGGACAAAATAAACCATAGCCTTGAAAAGCAGGTTCCTTCTCCAGTCAGCTCTTTCCAAGAGTTTGCATTTTTAACAGTCTTTCCTCAGGCATCCTCTCCATTGTTTTAATGTAAATCAAGTCAGGCCACCTTCCTTCCACCTTCCTTAAGATTGCTAATGTGTCAACAATAGCAGCTTAACCAGTCTCAGTGCCTCTACTTTTAGCTTGCTTCAGGTTTTCAACTCAAAAATCTTAAAATTTCAGTCCGTTATCTTTAGCCAAACATCAGTCCATTACAAATTTAACCTTGATCAAACTTTCTGGGCCTGGATAGCAGAACGTAGCCATCCCTTATGCCAGTAGCCCAGTTCCAACAAAGTCCTCTGTAGTCTTTCTTTCCCCTTAGAAACCTCATAAGCCAAGCCTCGAAGTTCAATACAGTCTGCACTTAGCATTCTCAAACTCTCATCAGAATAGTCCATAAAACTTGGCTTACCACTCCAGAAGGCATCTTCAGTTGCAAACACCAAGTCCATGCCCATTCCTCCAAAACAAAGGTTCCAAAAGATGAATATCCACACGGTCAGGTTCATCTCACCCCACACTCCTCGGTACCACTTTACTGTTGCAGACAGCTTCGGGTTCGCTGAGATGAACTTCCAGACCAGGCACAGTTATGGAGGAAGGGATATTTATTGAAGCTTACAAATCCAGGGGAAGTTCCATAAAGGCAGGAGAAGCGGCCTGCTCTCCACAGGGCCAAACATAGAGAGAGACAAAAAGCCAACCAGCCACCACAGCACACAGAGCAAAACTAACTACAGCCAAAAGGTCACACAGCAGACTTCAGGAACTCCTACTAGACACATTTGCATATCTTTACAATGGAATCTCAAACCCATCACCACACCTTAAGACCGGGCCCCCAGTGACCTTGCCTCTAGCAAGGTGATTGCAGATGCAAACTATAAACTAATAAAATACTGAATATATTGGGGGACATATATTCAAACTACCACATTCCGCCCCTGGCCCCCAATATATTTAGTTCCTGGCCCCCAATAGATTTATAACTATCACACATTGTAAATTGTACTCAGTCCAATTTCAAAGGTTTTCATAGTCTTGATCAACTTAAGATAATGAGTCCTGTAAAATCAAACAAGTTAAATACTTTCAACATGTAAAGGCACAGAGTAAACATTTTAACTGTATAAGGAATATCAAGGAGAGACTAGAATAATGCAAACTCAGCCACCATCAGCAATCATCAAACTTCTGCAGTTCAAGTTCAATATAACCAGAGACTAACAGTCTGCAGGTTTTCCAATTCTGCCCCTCCAGCTGGGCAGAGTCGCCAGGGAAAACTTTCATCCCATGCCAACACTGCACTCCATGGTAGCCCTTTTGCACAGTCCTGGTATATCCAAAACATCTTCAGGTCTCCATGCAACCCATGGTCCATCTTCCAAAGGCTCTTCCAGCCTATTCCTGAGGGTCTGTATGCCCTGCCTCATGCTGCATCTCAGCAGCGGCTCCTGGAACCGTGTGCAACTCATGACCACTCCATGCATTTTTCATAATTCCAAAACTAATACCAGGTGTGCAGGACACAGCCATATTCTTAATCCAGGGACAAAATAAATCATAGCCTTGAAAAGCAGGTTCCTTCTCCAGTCAGCTCTTTCCAAGAGTTTGCATTTTTAACAGTCTTTCCTCAGGCATCCTCTCCATTGTTTTAATGTAAATCAAGTCAGGCCACCTTCCTTCCATCTTCCTTAAGATTGCTAATGTGTCAACAATAGCAGCTTAACCAGTCTCAGTGCCTCTACTTTTAGCTTGCTTCAGGTTTTTCAACTCAAAAATCTTAAAATTTCAGTCCGTTATCTTTAGCCAAGCACATCAGTCCATTACAAATTTAACCTTGATTAAACTTTCTGGGCCTGGATAGCAGAACGTAGCCATCCCTTATGTCAGTAGCCCAGTTCCAATAAAGTCCTCTGTAGTCTTTCCTTCCCCTTAGAAAGCTCATAAGCCAAGCCTCGAAGTTCAATACAGTCTGCACTTAGCATTCTCAAACTCTCATCAGAATAGTCCATAAAACTTGGCTTACCACTCCAGAAGGCATCTTCAGTTGCAAACACCAAGTCCATGCCCATTCCTCCAAAACAAAGGTTCCAAAAGATGAATATCCACATGGTCAGGTTCATCTCACCCCACACTCCTCGGTACCACTTTACTGTTGCAGACAGCTTCGGGTTCGCTGAGATGAACTTCCAGACCAGGCACAGTTATGGAGGAAGGGATATTTATTGAAGCTTACAAATCCAGGGAAGTTCCATAAAGGCAGGAGAAGCGGCCTGCTCTCCACAGGGCCAAACATAGAGAGAGACAAAAAGCCAACCAGCCACCACAGCACACAGAGCAAAACTAACTACAGCCAAAAGGTCACACAGCAGACTTCAGGAACTCCTACTAGACACATTTGCATATCTTTACAATGGAATCTCAAACCCATCACCACACCTTAAGACCGGGCCCCCAGTGACCTTGCCTCTAGCAAGGTGATTGCAGATGCAAACTATAAACTAATAAAATACTGAATATATTGGGGGACATATATTCAAACTACCACACCATGTTTGAAAAAAACGCAGGCAAGGTGTTCTCTAAGGTGAGATCTTACAAATCAGGATGTCTCATGAGCACTTATGGCACATAATTTTTTCTCATTCAGGAGCAGTAAGCATTAATTCTCAATATACTCTACTGTTCCTTAAAGTCAGACAATTAGCCATTAGACTAATTTTCATTACTCATTACTATAATATGCAACATACTTTATTTGCTGAAGAATTTGCAATAATTTTGTCTCAAGTTCTGGATAGTTGAGTAATGTTTTCTTTAGAGATATTTACAATTTTTACAGTTATTTCTTTTTTTTTTTTAGTTAGTATACAAAGTAAAAGGATTTATTTACTATTTTACTGGAAATTGAACCTAGGCCTTGTGTATGTTAGGCAAGCACTCTATCACTGAGGTCTATCCCCTTCCATATTTTTCTTTTTGGTTGTGCATGTGTGTAGTGAGTGAGTATGGGTACACATGGGTCGTGGTGCACATGTTGAGGTCAGAGGAGAACTTTTGGGTGTGTTGGGGCTCTCCTTCCACCTAGTTGGAGATAGAATTTCTTGTTTACCACATGATTTACCAGGCCAGCTGGGTCATGAGCTTCCAGCAGATTTTCCTGTCTGCCTCCCCTTTTGCAATAGATATGCTAGGATTACAGATGCCCACTATAATGTCTGTCTTTTATGTGGGTTCTGGGGATCTAAAGTCAGGTATTCACACTCGTGTGGCAAGTGCTTTATCTACTAAGCCATCTTCTTAGTTCCCTTAAAAAATTATTAGTTATGTACATACTCAGTGTGTAAACAGCCCATATTGGTACCATCCTTACCCTCATCCCTGTCCCCCCCCCTCCGAAGGGACCCTCCTCGTTGGGGATGCCAGTTATCCCCATGGGGATTGTGGGTCGTGCATTGTGGGGGTAGCCGTCACTTATGGGGAAGAGGCAATGTTTGTGGGCTTAATGTCCCAACTTGTGGCTCTAACAATCTTTCCGCCCCTTCTTCCGTGAATTTCTCTGAGCCATGTTGGGTTCATTTTAGGTCTACTTCAGTGATGAGGACTTGGGAGCCTCTGTGTCTCTGGATCTCTGGTTTGGTAGGAGTTGAGTGTTCTCTGTGTCTATCTCCTTCACCTTGTGTTCGTACCAGGTTCACCAAGAAAGCAGCACTCTTGCTCATTTACCCTATTACTCTGTGGTTTCAGCTGGGGCCCTGGTGAGGTGCGATGGGCTGATTCTCTCCTCAGGTTCTGTGTCCATCTGAAAAAGAGAAGCAGATTCTCCAATGGAGAGAGAAGTCAGCACCAGATAAATGGGATAACCATTATTATTTTAGAGAGAATTTAATAGGTGTAGGCCCTCTTGTAGCCCAAGACTCATTTTTTTGGATATGATTCTGACTTGTTTTCTGGTTCCAGCTATGGGTTCCATTCCACTGAAGGGATCTGTTAGCCAAGCCAAGAGCAGTTGGTTACCCACCATGGCTGTGTGCCGCTATTGCACTTGGGTGAGCCTCATGTCAGGTTGTTTGCTGCTGAGTAGTTTAGACCATGAGTTCTCAACTTTTTTTTTTTTTTTTGGCATGTGTGCATGTTTGAGTGTGTATGTAGAGTATGTGTGGTGTGACATGGTGTGGGTAGTGTATACACATGTGTTTGCAGATTCTTGTGCCCTGTGCCCATGTGGGGAGGCCAGAGGAGAGAATGTAAGATGTCTTCTTTTTGCTCACTCACCTGTTTCCTTGAAATGAAGTCTCTCAGACAACACAGAGCTGCCATTTTGGCCATTTTTATTTGATCAGCAAGCCCCAGTCTCCACTCTCTTTAGGACTGAGGTTACAGGCCAGTGTGGCTATATATAGCTGTTTACAAGAGTGCTGGAGAATTGAATTTGGGTGGTTCCAGGTCCTCATGTTTGTGTAGCAAGTGCTTCTAACTGCTGAGCCATCTTCCCAGCCCCAATATTTTAAAATTTAATTTTAATTTTGAAATTTAAGCTTAAAGTCTTTAAATTTTAGACAATGAAAAGTTGTAAGAGTGTAATGAATGAATACTTGTTTACTTTCCCCCAATTTTTACTGTTTTCTGAACTTTTTTTAGAAAAATATTTTATTTTTATTTGTTTATTTGCAAGCATAGAGGAAGAGAAAGAGAGAGAGAGAGAGAGAGAGAGAGAGAAGAGAGAGAAAATGGGCATGCCAAGGCCTCTAGCTACTGAATGCACCACCATGTGCATCTGGCTTATGTGGGTACTGGATAATTGAACCTGAGTCCTTAGGCTTAACAGACAAGTGCCTTAACTGCTAAGCCATCTCTCCAGCCTTGAACTTTTTAATATTCTTCTTTTCTTTCTCTGACTACACATATACGCATGTATGGTACTATCTATATACATATGCATGTATGCATCTATCAACAGTACACATGCACATAGACACATACATTTTTGTTATTTTTCTAAGCCGTAAGAGAGTTGTATGCATTGTGCCCTCAATATATCTGTACATGCTTTCCAGGGCTGAAAAGAATCTCCAATATAGTGAGAGTATATCAAATTCGGGAAATTCAACATTGATATAAAACTTTTATCCATCTACAATCCATATTCCAGTTTTATCAATTATCCCAATTTGGCTATATTTATGGAATTTCCCTCTCTAATACAAGATCCAGTACAAAAATACACATCATGTTTACTTGTAACTCATTAGTGTATTATAATCTGTAGCATTTCCTTACTCTTTCATTATCTGTTATGATATTGACATTTTTGAAGAATGCAGATCAACCTCATTCTTTTTCACTGCTATAATCATATAAATTGCTCAATTCTTAGTTGTAAATGACAGAAATTCCCTCTGGCTGATTATAGCAAGAAGAGAGTTTATTGTAAAGGTATTGGGAAGCACAAGCAAATTCAGTACATAAAAATATCTCAGTAAACATGCTACCTTAAACACACATATATGTATGTATATATTGTTTGAAGACAATAGTGATAAATGATATTCCTAAAGCACTTATAATGTGCTAGACTCTTTTGTTATCATATTACATGAATTGCCTTATATAATACATAACCATATGTGGTAAATTCTTTTGTGAAATACTCCCAAAATCCTTTCAGAAAATGAGACAGCTGTGGATTATGGAGGGTAAGTGGGTGCCCATGTTCACACAGTTAATAAGTTGTATTTGAATTCAAGCTTTGTCTGACACTGAAGTCTATCGTTTTAATACTCTGCTTTCATTAGATAGTATAACTAGAAAACCTGCACTTGAGATGCTTGCTATGCAATAAATGGTCTGTGGTGACTTGGAATAGTAAATATTATTTCAGTTGATGTTATATGACAGTGAGAGATGTATGCTGAAAAATATCTACACTTTTAAACTTCCCCCCCTGTTTAAAAATACTGTCATAGGGCTGGAGAGATGGCTTAGTGGTTAAGCGCTTGTTTGTGAAGCCTAAGGACCTCGGTTCGAGGCTCGATTCCCCAGGACCCACATAAGCCAGATGCACAAGGGGGCACTGCATCTGGAGTCCGTTTGCAGTGGCTGGGAGGCCCTGGTGCACCCATTCTATTTCTCCCTCCGTCTCTTTCTGTCTCTGTTGCTCTCAAATAAATAAAAAAATAAAATAAAATAATTTAAAAAAATACTGTCATATAAAATGTACCAGTTTTCCCATTTAAGTTTGCAGTTCAATCGTACTAAGTATAGTCATGGTATTGTACAAGTACCACCATTTTCTGTCTCCAAAAGGCACTGGCCAGAAAATACTTAGCATGCACATCAAAGAGTTCCCACTTGGGGGGCACCCACAATGCAGCTTTTCTGTCTGTTGTGCCTGGAAGCTTCCAGCCCTGCAGAGCTGGAGTTGAGCCAGCTGAGAAGCTCAGTTTGCTCCAGAGGACTTAGCCAGCCAGATCTGATGTCTCCAAGGAGCAGCTCCCTCTCTCTCCAAATCTGGGGAGGATCTTAATGTGCAACTCATACAATAAACTATGATGTGCTGCTTAAAACATTAATAACCAGTGCATTTTCTACAGGCCAAATGCACTGGATGTAATGTTAGGATTTAATGACTAATGGCTAAAAATAATTTGCTGATCAAAATGACATCTTTATGCAAACAATTTCTTTGGAGGTATGCTATGCCAAAATTAGGAACCGAATAATTTACCAGCAAGAGTAAGGTGCCATAGGACCCAATGGAGTGTTTTAAGTTGCTCTTGTGTTGACACGTGCTCTCCGTAAGGCGGGGTGTTGTTGGTCCTCAGAGTGAGGAAGGCTTCTTGCAGGTATTGCTGCTGCCACCATCTCCAAGTCATTCATTTGGTCTTCCACTCCACCTGGTAGTAGAGATTCTGTTGAGAGACCCAGTGAAGTTGCTGTGTCCTTGCCTAGGAAGGGGTTCTTATTTTAGAGTGCAGGGAGAGAAGGTACAGAAGTGGCCATCACACAGTCCCTGTTAAAGAGGCATTTAAGGGTGACTTATTTGCGGGGTGGCCAATTTTGAACCATACATATCTGCCTTCGTATGACTGATTGGAGTAGAAAGAGTCAAAATATAGATTAGTGAGTCGCTTTTAGTGAGTCTGACTTCAAAGGCTCTACTCAAAGGAGAAACTGGACCAATCATTTGTTCATTCATGAGAATCCTATTTGGGAAATAGAATATGTGGTGGGCAATAGTAGGAACTGATACCAAGAATGTGTAGGAGGGGGGCTGGAGGGATGGCTTAGCAGTTAAGGCATTTGCCTGCAAAGCCAAAGGACCCAGGTTCGATTTCCCAGGACCCACGTAAGCCAGATGCACAAGGAGGTGCATGCATCTGGAGTTCATTTGCAGTGGCTGGAGGCACTGGTGCACCCATTCTCTATCTCTTTATCCCTCTCCCTCTGTCTCTGTCAGATAAATAAATATAAAATATTTTAAAAAAAGAATGTGTAAGAGGGGCTGGAGAGATGGCTTAGTGGTTAAGGCATTTGCCTACAAAACCAAAGGACCTTGGTTTGATTCCCCAAGACCCATGTAAGCCAGACACACAAGGTGGCGCACACGTTTGGAGTTTGTTTGCAGTGGATGGAGGTCCTGGGCGTCCCCGTTCTCTCTCTCTCTTTCTCTCAAATAAATAAATAAAATATATTTAAAAAAGAATGTGTAAGAGGAATGTAATAGAATAGAGGCTGATAGCAAAGGCAGGTTATGAGAAAATCACATTTTGAAGAAGGTGAGACAGTTAAGCAAACTGACAGAAGGAGAACAGGTAGAGAAGAGGAACCCAGTCTTTAGGGCAGGGGTATCAAAGTGACAGATGAAAAGAAGAGTGACAGAGCAGCTGAGCAGCTGAGCTGGGTTCCTGGTGGAGCCCTTTCCAGAAGTTGCAGCTCTTGAATCTGAGTGTCCTTGTGAGAAGTCTTAGTTTCTGTTCCAGCTCTGATTCCTGCTCACTGGATTGCCATGAGATCTCAGCTTCTCAAGCAAACATCTTTCCCTTATAACCATGATCACTAACTAAAGGAAATATATAAGGGAATAATATTACTGTTTTCTAGAATCTTTTGAAAATTGCAGTAAAATATACCAGTTTTCCCATTTAAGTTTGCACTTCAATGGTACTAAGTATAGTCATGGTATTGTACAAATACCACCATTTTCTATCTCCAAAACGTTTTTATTTCTTCAAGCTCTTTACCTGTTTTTTTTTTTAATTTTAATTTTTATTATTGACAACTTCTATAATTATAGACAATAAACCATGATAATTCCTTCCCCCCTCATTTTCCCCTTTACAGCTCCATTCCCCATCATATCCCCCCCCAATCAGTCTCTTTTTAATTTTGATATCATTATCTTTTCCTCCTATTATGATGGTCTCATGTAGGTAGTGCCAGGCACTGTGAGGTCATGGATATCCAGGCCATTTTGTCTCTGAAAGAGTGCATTGTAAGGAGTCCTACCCTTCTTTTGGCTCTTACATTTCTTTTCTTTTCTTTTTTTTTTTTTTTTTTTTTTTGGTTTTGCAAGGTAGGGTCTCACTCTGGTCCAGGCTGACCTGGAATTAACTATGTAGTCTCAGGGTGGCCTCGAACTCTCGGCGATCCTCCTACCTCTGCCTCCCGAGTGCTGGGATTAAAGGCGTGCACCACGACGCCTGGCTGGTTCTTACATTCTTTCCACCACCTCTTCTGCAGTGGACCCTGAGCCTTAGAAGGTGTGATAGAGATGCTTCAGTGCTGAACACTCCTGTCACTTCTCAGCACTGTGGTGCCTTCTGAGTCATCTCAGTGGTTGTCGCCATCAGAAAAGAGAATCTTCTCTAACCAAAAGTGAGAGTAGCATTAATATATAGGTATGAACATTAAAAGAGGTGCTTACCGGGCAGTTTGGTGAGCACAATATATGCATTTAGTTAGACACCAGCAGGTGTTACACCCCTAGGTTCCATGACTTCGCCCGTCATAGATTTTCAGGATCAGGCATGTGTTTCCTCCCATGCAGCAGGCTTCCAGTCCAATTAAAGAGTGGTTGGTTCCCCCATGCCCCTATTGCATCCATTGGCTCATTTGGCCTGGCTGGCCAAACTTAAGGCTTGCAGTGTTCAGTGTTTTTGTTTCCACTGATGACTTCTCTCTTTCCCATGGCGCTGCATGCAGCATAGTATTTTCCAGCTTTCTGTCAGCTGGTCTATACGGAGGAGGTTTTTAGCTCACCTCCAGTAAGATTTCTCAGTGACCTTGCAGCCCAAGTGTGTGGAGTCTTCAGCAATAGGGTCTTACCATCTATTCCTGGTGGGAAACCAAGAGCCTTGGCAATGGTCTGTAATATATAGGGAGCATAAGGGACCTCCTTGGCCAACAACTCACTGGAAGGTATCCCATCCCTGGAACTGAAAATTTTCTAGTAACATCTATGGCCTCTGGGTGCATCATTGTTCAAAAAAGTAAGTTTCTACATGACTTATTCATTCCCTCTTAGATTTTTTAAAAAAAATTTATTTTATTTTATTTATTTTTGGAGAGAGACATAGAGAGGACAGAGAGGGAGAAGGAGACAGATAGAGAATGGGCATGCCAGCAGTCTCTCAGCTGCTGTGAATGAAGTCCAGATGCATGCACCCCCTTGTGGTCAAGTGCGGCATTGCACCCTTGTGTCACTTTGCATCTGGCTAAAGTGGGACCTGGAGATTGGAACCGGGTTCTTAGGCTTAGCAGGCAGGCGCCTTAACTGCTAAGCCATCTCTCCAGCCCCCTTCCTTTACACAGGCCCCCAGTAATCTGTTCTTCTACTTACACATATACAATACCATCCCCTTAAGTCCTTTCCTCCTTTCCCTCTCTTATATCTTATAGGCCCCTTTCTAGTTTACTGGCCTCTGCTACCATGCTTTATTACAACTCACATACAAGTCCAAACATTTGTAGCTAGGATCCACATATGTAAGAGAACATGTGGCACTTGGCTTTCTGGGACTGGGTTACCTCACTAAGTATAATTCTTTCCAGCTCCATTATTTCCTTGCAAATTTCAAAATTTCACTTTTATTTATAGCTGAATAGAATTCCATTGTATAAACCACATTTTCATTATCCACTCATCAGTTGAGGGGCATCTAGGCTGGTTCCATTTTTTAGCTATTGGGAATAGTGCAGCAATAAACATGGATGTGCAAGTATCTCTAAGGTAGTGAGAAGAGTCCTTAGGATATGTGCTTAGGAGTGGTATAGCTGAGTTATGTGGTAAATCTATTTTTAGCTGTCTCAGGAACCTCCACACTGATTAACACAATGGCAGGACCAGTTTACATTCCCACCAACATTGTAGAAAGGCTCCTCTTTTGCTGCATCCTCGCCAATGTTTGTTGTCATTTGTTTTCTTAAACATTTTTAAAATATTTTATTTATTTACTTGGGGAGAGAGAGAGAGGGGAGAGAGAGAGAGAATGGGCATGCCAGGGCCTCCAGCCACTGCAAACAAACTCCAGATGCATGCGCCCCCTTGTGCATCTGGCTTATGTGGGTCCTGGAGAGTGGAACCGGGATCCTTTGGCTTTTTAGGCAAATGCCTTAACTGCTAAGCCATCTCTTCAGCCCAACGTCTTTGTTTTGTTTTTGTTTTTGTTTTTTTTGAGGTAGGGTCTCACTCTAGCCCAGGCTGACCTGGAATTCACTATGTAATCTCGGGGTAGCCTCAAACTCATAGTGATCCTCCTATCTCTGCCTCCCAAGTGCTGGGATTAAAGGTATGTGCCACCATACCCAGCTGTTTTCTTTTCTTCTTCTTCTTCTTCTTTTTTTTTTTTTTGGTTTTTCAAGGTAGGGTCTCACCACTCTGGCCCAGGCTGACCTGGAATTAACTTTGTAGTCTCAGGGTGGCCTTGAACTCATAGCGATCCTCCTACCTCTGCCTCCCAAGTGCTGGGATTAAAGGCGTGTGCCACCACACCCGCCCAGCTGTTTTCTTGATAAAGGGCATTCTGACAGGAGTGAAATGGAATCTCAAATTAGTTTTAAGTTGCATTTACCTGATGGCTAATGATGTAGAACATTGTTTTAGATGTTTATAAACCATCTATATTTCTTCTTTTGAGAACTCTCTGGTCTTTACCTGGTAACCAGTATCTCCTAGCTCCCTGCAGCATCCAGTAATCACCATTCTATTTTATGTGTCCATGAATTTATGTACAATTCTTTTTGAACAAATATTATTGATATTGATTAGTTTGGATTTCTTTGTCCATTAAGTGACAAAGCTCATGCCCAGATTTTTGGGTGAACTAGAATTATCCCATAGAACCTAGAAAGTATAGACTATATTATATTCAATCAGCCAATGTAAAAAAGAATATACATCAGACAGGAAACAAGCCTTTGGCTTGGGAGGCCACAAAGGAATCTGATATTGTTCTGTGGTCTATATTCTAGCAGTGTTTGGAATATTCAGAACATTTTCTACATATCTGGAGTAAAATAACCTTTTTGTTGGTTGGACAAACATTAGAACCTGGCAAGAAAGGTAGCCAAGGAAATTGTGGGCAATGTCTGCCATGACCTATATGGCTAGAACAGAGTTATTATAAAAGTCTGACCATTGAATTTTTGTGGTTTTTTTTTTTTTTTTTTTTTTTTGATTGTTTTTGAGACAGGACTTTACCATGTAGAGACTTGCTGTCTCTCTGCCTCAGCCTCCTGGGTAACAGGAATTACAGGTGTGTCACCATGCCCAGGAGTGTAACAAAATGTTGAAGGCTGTACTTTGGGGACAATCTCCTAAAAGCCTGTGAGTTGTCAGGAACAATCTGTAATTTGCCAGTGGGTATCCTTGGCCTTCAACAGTGGATCTATGAAGACATGACAATAAACTGAAACTTTAGAATTCAACCTAACTAATCTCCAAAGAAGCTGGACACAAACAAACAAACAAACAAACACACACACAAACAAACAAACAAACTCCAACTCCACACAATTCAAATTATAGTGTCAGTACAGGTGAGCTGTTTCTTACAGTAAATTTCTCTTGAGTAATAACTACCTTGGTGATACCCATTGGGGAATATCATTTTGGTTCTGGTCAAAGTAGGATCTCAGACAAAAAGTGGGGATCAGGAACATAGTTCAGATCCTTAGAAAATGTCTGACCAGGCGTAGATGGATGGATAGTGTCCCAGGAACTATATTTACATTCAAGGCAGGGATTGAATAAACAAGAGCTGGTTATCAAAAAGCCACCCTTGGGCTGGAGAGATGGCTTAGCAGTTAAGGCACACTCCTGCAAAGCCTAAGGACCCTGGTTTGGTTCTCCAGGTCCCACGTAAGCCAAATGCACCAGGGGGTGCACGTGCCTGGAGTTTGTTTGCAGTGGCTAGAAGTCCTGGTGAGCCCATTCTCCCTCTCCCTCTCTCTCTTTTCCTCTTTCTGTCTCGAATAAATAAAATCTTTAAAAAAGCCCCCCTTATTGACTAAATTCCTACAGTAGAAATTAGTGTAGAAAACTATTTGTTTTTCTCAGATAAAGTTAATAATAGGAGAAAGAAGTAGTACCTGAAACAGCTATGTTTGGGTGGGATATAAGCCTCGGATAGAGCTAGAAGGCTGGCCATGTCAAATGGCTGCTGCTTGGCTATGCAGATGGGAACAGGCAGTGAGATAGTGTCTCATTGTATAGGCTGTATTGACTTCACTGACTACTCCTTTCTTTTCATACCATTCTAAGTAATGATGGGCACTGTCCTGAGAACATGTAATTTCTCTTCACCAAAGACAACAGTTGTGCTCTGGACATGGAAGAAATGTGTAAGCTGACCTGGGAAATGGTTGCAGAGCTGAACACTGGGGGTTCATGTTATTCTACATACTTTGTTCCTCTCTGTCATGCAACATCAAGATCTTTCCTTAATGAAGGGCTTGTTAAACTCTGCTGAGAGGAATGCTGTGGGTAGAGAGCCTTCACCTGTTAGCCCCTTCTGGTTGTTTCTAATAAAGTAGGATAGCCTAGTCCAAGGTCATGTCTCCCCAGAGCACATCACCTACATAACTCTAACCCAGTGTTTCTATATAACACTGTCTCTACATAACCCTAACCCCACTCTCTCTACATAACCCTAACACCACTGTCTCTGCCCAACTGAGATGACTTTGCTGGGCTGCTCTGCCCCCAGCTCCTCCCATGGCTAACTGGGTCTGCTTGGCTTCTACCTCTGCCCAGGCCTGCTTCTGTTCACTTCCTTCCATGGTGCTTGGCTCTTGACTGTTTTTTTTTGAAAAAATAATTTTAAGTTTCTTTTTCTTTTTTTTCTTTTTATTGACAGCTTTCATACTTACGGACAATAAACCATGATCATTCCCTCCCCTCCCCCACCTTCCCCTTCACAATTCTACACTCCATCATATCCCCTCCCTCTCTCCATTAGTTTCTCTTTTAGTTTGATGTCATCAACTTTCTCCTGTTATGAGGGTCTTGTGACGATAGTGCTAGGCACTGCAAGGTCATTGATATCGAGGCCAATTTCTGTCTGGTTGATTGCATTGTAAGCAGTCCTACCCTTCCTTTGGTGCTTACATTCTTTTTTTTTGAAATATATTTTTATTTATTTATTTATTTGAGAAAGAAAGAGGCAGAGAGAGAGAGAGAGAGAGAGAGAGAGAGAGAGAGAGAGAAAATGGGGACGCTAGGGCCTCCAGCCACTGCAAACGAACTTCAGATGTATGTGCCCCCTTGTGCATGTGGCATACGTGGGTCCTGGAGAATTGAACCGGGATCCTTTGGCTTTGCAGGCAAATGCCTTAACCGCTAAAACATCTCTCCAGCCTTCTTACATTCTTTTTAACAAATACCATGACTATGACTTCAGTTTGCATTTTGGCATTCAGTTTATACTTTACGCATACTCTCAGTTCTTATTTTTAAGTCCCTGTTCTGCTGACCTGCCTTGCACTCCAGTCCTGACCAGGAGCCTGGTCTTGTGCTGGCTTTGTTCTTCTTCTTTTTGAAAAAAATTAATTAGTTAATTTATTTTTTATTGACAACTTCTTTAATTGTAGACAATATCCCATGGTACTTCCTTCTCTCCCCCCATTTTCCACTTTGAAACTCCATTCTCCATCATATCCTCTCTCTATTAATCTCTCTTTTCAGTTTGATGTCATGATTTTTTCCTCCTATTATGATGGTCTTGTGTAGATAGTGTCAGGTACTGTGAGATCATGGATATCCAGGCCATTTTGTGTCTGGAAGAGCACATTGTAAGGAGTCCTACTCTTCCTTTGGCTCTTACATTCTTTCTGCCTCCTCTTCCACAATGGACCCTGAGCCTTGGAAGATGTGCTAGAGATGTTTCAGTGCTGAGCACTCCTCTGTCCCTTCTTCTCAGCACCATGGTGCTTTCTGAGTCATCCCAAGGATGCCACCATCTGAAAAGAGAAGCTTCTCTAACCAAAACTGAGAGTAGCATTAATATATGGGTGTGGACATTAAGAGAAGTGCTTACTGGGCAGTTTGGTGAGCATAGTATATACATTTAGCCTGACACCAGAAGACGTTACACCCCTAGGGCTCATGACTACTCCTGTCATAGGTTTTCAGTATCAGGGATGTATTCCCTCTCATGGAGTGGGCCTCCAATCCAATTAGAGAGTGGTTAGTTTTCCCCATAACAGACATGCCACTATTGCACCTGTTGGCTCATTTGGCCTGGCTGGCCAAATTTAAAGCTTGCAGTGTTCACTGTTGAGTATCTTCACTGGTGTTTTCTCTCTCCCATTGAACTGCATGCAGTGTAGCTTTCTGTCAGCTGGTCCACATGGAGGAGGTTTGTAGCTCAGCTCCAGCAGGATTTCTCAGTGACCTTGCAGCCCAAGTATGTGGAGTCTTCAGCAATAGGGTCTTACCATCTATTCCTGGTGGCAATGGCCTATAATGTTTTGGGGATATCTGTGACCTCCCTGGCCAACAATTCACTGGACGGTATCCCACCCCTGGTGGCTTTGTTCTTAATATGAGTGATACTGCCACTTTGATTAGAGCCATCTTATGGATTCCAAGAAATTTAGCAACAGTGGCTAAATACCAGTAGCATTCTGTAGCCACAAACATTTCTAAAAGCATCATAGTCTTTGGTGTCACCTTCAGTTAAAAAAAAAACCCATTTTTCTCTTTAGGGACTGGGGACACTATGCTAAATTAAGCCTAAAGCTGCATTGACAAAGGCCAGTGAGATCTCACGACTTCCCTGGACTATTTTGTGCCTGGTTCTGCCTAAGAGAATGGGCGAACATCCATTTCTTCACTAGGCCTATCAGTCAGTGGAGGAAGAGAGAAAGGAGAGAGACTATGAGCTAGCAATAGGTCCATTCAATACCATCCATCATTCAATGTTATTGCTACTAGTTAAAGTAGCAGGCTGAAAGGATGGCTTAGTGGTTAAAAGCTCTTGTTTGGATAGCCTGATGGTCTGGATTTGATTCTCCAATACCCATATAAAGTCAGATGCATAAAGTGATGCATGTGCCTAGAGTTTGTTGGCAGCAGCAGGAGACCCTGGCATGCCCATACTCTCTCTCTCTCTCTCAAATAAATAAATAAATAAAAAAATTTTTTTTTTTTTAGAAAGTAGTGACCACTGAAGGTTACCATGCCAACGTAGTTCCATATATTGGCTCATTTAATTGTCACAACAAGCCTGTGAGACAGGTATCATTTCTTGGCTTTATAGGTATGGAAAATGAGGTAAGGTCACATAGCTTTGATGTGAAATAGGATGGGAATACCCAGCAAATTTGTTGACATCTCAGATTTCTTGGTGCTGCCTTCTTAGTCAAATACTTATGAATACTAGACATGCTGGGTAGCTTTGTGGCTTAAAGAGCCTGCTTTTTCATTTTACGTTTTCTTCTCTCAATTTGGATTGGTTGAACTATTCCTTCCTTTCTCCCTTCCCCCCTCCCTTCCTTCTTCCTTCCTTCCTTCCTTCCTTCCTTCCTTCCTTCCTTCCTTCCTTCCCTCCTTCCTTTTTCTTCCTTTTTTCCTCCCTTCCTCCCTTCCTCCCTTCCTTCCTTTTCTTTTTTTCTGAGACAGAGTCTCATATAGCCCAGGCCAGCCTCAAACTTTCTATGTAGTTCAGGCTGGCCTTGATTTTTTTTTCTGATATTATTATTATTATTATTATTATTATTTTTTTTTCTGATATTAGATCCCTCTGAGAAGATAAAAGTCACTGTCTGCCAGTCACATGAGTAGGATACCAATTAAATAGGAATTGACATCAGACAATGTCCATTTCAATGAGATTTCAAAAGTACCTGAAATCAGGGCTAGAGAGATGGCTTAGCAGTTAAGATGCCTGGCTGCTAAGCCTAAGAACGCCCGTTGGATTCTCCAGGTCCCACGTTTAGCCAGCCAGACACAAAAAGTGCAGCAAGGGTGCAATGCGCACTTGCCCACAAGGCGGCGCACGTGTCTGGAGTTCATTCGCCCGTTCTCTCTGACTCTCTCCAAAAAAAAAAAAAAAAAAAAAAAAAAAAGTCCCTGAAATCAGAGACTGTGGAGGTGGAGACAGGGTGAGCTTGAAGGAAACGACCCCCAAACTTCAGAGGGCTCCGCTGGGAAATGACACGAATTTCATCTTACCTATGGACTTTAAGTAAAGCGATCTAGCAATTGAAGAGCTGATTATACAAAGACCTTTACGCGGACTCTTCCAATAGGGACTTTCCTGCGTTCATGTCTCATGGAGGCTTGTGCTGCCGCGGAAACTATTCCCCTTAGCTCAAGGCAGCACCTCTCACCTCTGGCTCACCTGTGGTGATTTCACGAGTGCTCAAGATGCATCCTGCTCCAGTTAAATCAGAACCTCTGCAATGGATACACAGACATCAGTATTTAAAACATTTCTCGATTTTACCCTCTGAACCAGTAGTTTAGAGCAGTGGTTCACATACCGTAGCTGCCTTAGAGTTATATGTTGGGCTTGCAAAGTGATACGTTGCTGAGTCTCACCCCCAGAGTTTCTGATTTAGGAAGTTAGAATGGAGCCTGAGGATTTATGTTTCTCGCAATATCACAGATGCTGCTGCTGCTGCTGTGGTGGTGGCGGATGCAGGGAACCATACTTTGAGAACCACCCATGTGGAGAATTATTTGCATATTTATTAATGCCATTTGAAGACATGAAAGTCATCATGTTTTTTTTTTTTTTTTTTTTTTTTTTCCAGGCAGCCTAAGTGGATGCAACATCCTTGGACAGGAATCCAACCACAGTTGTGAACTCATTGCACACACTGATTCTCTGGCAGGGTTACATTCAGGCCCATCTGTTAGGCTGGCAGTATGCCCACAGAGGATGTGCTCTGCCAGTTTCAGCAGGGCATAGGTGCTAACCAAACACGGTTTTAGAAGGGCAGCTTTCATCACACAGCAAGCGCCATTTCTTGGGCCAGGCAGTCCTGCTGTTTGCACACAGCTTCAGTCGGCGTCCCCATGCCTCCTTACATCTGTAGCTGCTTGAGGACATGATTAAAAAATAAATAATCAACAAATGGTTGATGATATTCCTCCCTCAGTCTGCCTGGGCAGTGTAATTTGGCATGTAGAGAAGCACTCTCTTTTCGGTGAGCTGGAAACCTTCTGAAGGACCGACCGCACGCGATGCTTGAAAGCTGCACAATTTGGATCAGCTACACTTGTTCCTTGGAAGATGTTATTAGATTTCCTTTCTTCTTTTTTTTTTTTTTTTTAAAGCCTTTTCCCTGTTTTTGAGATAAATTTTCTTCCCTGTAAGTTTACTATGGGCATTTTGTCTTTTCTAATTTGACTTAAAAAATTAATTTATATGTTTTAAGATATTTTAATTTCTAAATTAGTTCTGGGTTATCTGTGCCAAGAAAAGGTACAGAGATGTTTCCTAGAGCCTCTGTCCCCATGCCATATTATCATCATTCCCCACTAGTGTGATACATTTGTCACAGCTTACACTGGCATAGCATTATCACCCAATGTCCATAGTTTACATTAGGGTACACTTTTGCTATTACCTGCTCTAGAGTTTGGATAAATACATAGTAACATATATTTACCATGCTAGTATCATGCCGAGGAATTTCACTAACCCTAAAAGTCTCCTGTGCTTCGTCCACTGATTCCTCTTTCCCCTTAATCTCTTGCAACCACTGAGCTTTTGACTATCATAATGGTTTTTCCCTTTTCCATAATGCCATGTAGACGGAATCATATAGTATGTGGTTTTTCAGGTGATTTTCTTTTGGTTATTTGCATTCTAGTTTCTTTGATGTCTTCTCATAGCTTTATGGCTTAGTTTTTATTCCTAAGTAATACTCCATTGGCTGGCTATTTGGATGCAACTGGATAAATTAGAGCTTATCCATTTATTCATCCTCTGAAGGACACCTTGGCTGTTTCAAAGGAAAGGTACTAAACATCCAGGTGCAGGGGTTTGTGTGGATGTAATGTTTCAGCTGCTTTGGGTACTTACCAATGTTCATGATGGCTGGATGGTGCAGTTTTGTAAAGCACCCTCAAACTGTCTCCCCCAGTGGCTTGTGCCTTTTTTTTTTTTTTTTTTCATCCCTGTCAACACTAAGGAAGAGTTCATGTTGCTTTATTGCCTCACTGGGAATTGGTATGTTCTGTGTTCTGGATTTTTTTCTCCTGATAGGTGTGTAATGGTTATCTATTGTAATTTGCACTTCTCTGATGACATGTGATGTGGAACATCTTTTCATGTACTTATTAAGAAGATGTAGCCCGAACCTGGGAAGCACCAGGTGGGCAGATGGGTGGGCAGGTGGGGTTAAAAAAAAAGATGCGCCGGGCGTGGTGGCGCACGCCTTTAATCCCAGCACTCAGGAGGCAGAGGTAGGAGGATCGCCGAGAGTTCGAGGCCACCCTGAGACTACATAGTTTATTCCAGGTCAGCCTGGACCAGAGTGAGACCCTACCTCGCAAAACGCAAAACCCAAAAAAAAAAAAGATTCAGCATCATTCCACATTGTTACAAGTGGACAACGTTCAAGTAACTTACATTTGATCCTGGAACCTGGAAGTCTGCTTTGGCTTTTAAAATACAGAAAGACTTAGGCTGGGGAAGATGGCTCACTCAGTAAAGTGCTTGATTCACAAATCTGGGGACCTCAGTTTGGATGCCCAGCATCCACATAAATGCCAAATGTGCCCATATATGCCTGCAATCTCAGCACTAGGAAACAAAGTGGGTCTCTGAGGCAAGCTGGCTAGGTAGGCTAGCTGAATAGGTAGGCTCTGGGTTCAGTAAGACACACTGTCTCCATAAACAAGGTGGAGAGCACTTAAGGAAGGGAAGTGCTGGACGTCAACTTCTGGCTTCCACAGGCATATGTACAGTCATACAAATGCATACATGTAAAAAAATGCAGAAAAGTTCCATTAGAATGGAGGGGTAGATTTTTGTTACACAATCCTGTTTTGGTTTTCAAAGTAGGGTTTCACTCTAGTTCAGGCTGACCTGGAATTCACTATATAGTCTCAGGGTAGCCTTGAACTCCGGGTGATCCTCCTACATCTGCTTCCCAAGTGCTGGGATTAAAGGCATGCTCCACCATGCCCAGCTCTGTTATATAATTCTAATTACATTGATTCTAAGTCAAACTTTTATCATAGTCAAATTTGGAATATGTGAACAAAAAGTCAAATATATAATAAAAGAAATCCATTGATTTATGAAAAAACAAGCCCATTGATTTATAAGACTTGAAGAAATAATTTTTTTTTTTTTTTTTTTTTTTTTGAGGTAGGGTTTCACTCTAGCCCAGGCTGACCTGGAATTCATTATGTAGTCTAAGAGTGGCCTCAAACTCATAATGATCCTCCTACCTCTGTGTAGCAGGATTTATTATAGCTTACAGATCCAGGGGAAGTTCCATAATGGCAGAAAAAGCTGGCCTGCCTTCATAGGTCCAAGAAGAGAGAGAGCAAAGCCACAAGCCAAAAACCACACAGCACAGCACACTCCAGCTAGGTACACTTTGCATATTTTTAGATTGAAATCCTAAACCATCACCACACCTTAAGACCCACCCAGTGACACTGCCTCCAGCAAGGTGGCTGCAGATGTAAACTATAAACTAATAAAACACTGAATATATTGGGGGACATCTATTCAAGCTAACACATTCTGCCCCTGGCCACCAATAGATTTATAACTATCACACATTATAAATTGTACTCAGTCCAGTTTCAAAGGTCCCCATGGTCTTGACCAACTTAAGATAGTGAGTCCTATAAAATCAAACAAGTTAAATACTTTCACCATGTAAAGGCACAGAGTACACGTTTTTAACTGGTATAAGGCATAGCAAGGAGAGACTGGAACAATGCAAACTCAACCACCATCAAGCAATCATCAAACTTCTGCAGTTCAAGTTCAATATAACTAGAGACTGACAGTCTTCAGGTTTTCCAATTCCACCCCTCCAGCTGGGCAGAGTAGCCAGGGAAAACGTCCTTCTCAGGCCAACATTGCAGTCCATGGTAGCCCTTTTGCACAGTCTTGGTATACCCAAAACGTCTTCAGGTCTCCATGCAAACCACAGTCCAACTTCCAAAGGCTCTCAGCCTATCAGGGCATCATGCCCTGCCTCATGCCATATCTCAGCAGCCACTCCTGGAACCGTGTGCAAATCATGACCACACATTTTTTCATGCTTCCCAAACTAATACCAGGTATGCAGGACATAGCCATATTCTTAATCCAGGGACAAAATAAATCATAAATTTGAAAAGCAGGTTCCTTTTCCAGTCAACTCTTTCCAAAAGAGTTTGCATTTCTAACAGTCTTTCCTCAGGCATCTTCTCCATTGTTTTAATGTAAAGCAGTTGGGCCACCTTCCTTAAGATTGCTAATGTATTGACAATAGCAGCTCTAGTAACCTAAAACCAGTCTCAGTGCCTCTAATTTTAACTTGCTTGAGGTTTTCCAACTTAAAATCTTAAATCTCTCAGTCCAGTATCTTTAGCCAAGCAAATTTAACCTTGATCAAACTCTCTGGGCCTGGGCAGCAGGATGCAGCCATCCCTTATGCCAATAGCCCAGTTCCAACAAAGTCCTCTGCAGTCTTTCCTTCCCCTTAGAAAGCTCATAAGCCAAGCCTCGAAGTTCAATACTGTCTGCATTTAGCATTCTCAAACTCTCATCAGAATAGCCCATAATACTTGGCTTACCACTCCAGAAGGCATCTTCAGTTGCAAGCACCAAGTCCATGCCTGTTCCTCCAAAACAAAGGTTCCAAAAGATGAAAATCCATATGGTTAGGTTCATCTCAGCCCCCTCCTCAGTACCAACTTTCTGTAACAGACAGTTTCAGGTTTGCTGAGATGAACTTCCAGACCAGACAAAGTTATGGAGGAAGAGATATTTATTAAAGCTTACAGATCCAGGGGAAGTTTCATAATGGCATAAGAAACTGGCCTGCCTTCAGAGGACCAAACACAGAGAGAAAAGCCACAAGCCAAAAATGATACAGCACAGCACACCTCAGGAACTCCAACTAGGCACACTTTGCATATCTTTCGATTGAAATCCTAAACCACCACCACCACATCTTGAGATCCTCCCAGTGACATTGCCTCCAGCAAGGTGGCTTCAGATGCAAACTATAAACTAATAAAACACTGAATATATTGGGGGCCATCTATTCAAATTACTACACTCTGCCTCCCAAGTGCTGGAATTATAAGTGTGAACCACCATGAATGGCAAAAATAATTATTTTCTTTAAGAAGGTTTAAAGGCTGTTCATGCTGAGCTAGGGCTGGGAAAATGGAGGACTTTAGCATCCCCCGGGTTTGATATTCACAAGGTGTGGTAGTTTGAATAGATGTCCCCCAGTAGATTCAGGAGTTTATTAAAGCTTCTTATATTTCCAGCTACCTGGCTGGAGGAAGTGTCACTGGGAAGATCCTGGGGTTCAGCCTCAAGGTGTGGTGGTGGATTTGGAATTTCAGCCTAAAGATATATAAAGTGCCTGAGTTCCACCTGGAGTTCCTGAAGTGTGTTGTGTAGTGTGGCTTTTGGGTTTTTGGCTTGTGGCTTTTTCTCTCTGTGCTTGGACCTGTAAAAACAGATCAGCTTCTTCTGCAGTTGAAGGAGGTGCCTGACAGGTAAAAAAGGTAGGTGTCAATATCAGATTATAGGCGTTCACACGTTGCTGTCTCCTTTCTTCTTGAAGCGATCTTTCTGTATACAAGGCCTCTGGACTTCTCCTGTTATAAGCTCTCTTTCTCAGTGAGTCTCCTGGCTGTTATTCTCTCCTGTCTCCTTGTCCATCATCCCCACTTTCCCTCCTTGACTTTGTTCTCTTACTTTAAACATTTTTTAAAAAATTTTATTTTAGAGAGAGAGAGAGAATTGGTGTGCCAGGGCCTTAGCCACTGAAATAGAACTCCAGATGCTTGTGCCATCTAGTGGGCATATGTGACCTTGTGCTTGCCTCACCCTTGTGTATCCGGCTAATGTGGGATTTACTCTGCTTCTCTCTAAAAGAGGTCCATTGGTATTTCCAGCTTCTCCAGTATATATGAATACTCATATACTAATAAGAAATTGCACAGACTGTGGCCCAGATACCCAATTAAAAACAGCCATAATCATCACATACACTTTATCATTTTTCTCGTTTCAATAAATTGTCTCTTCATGTATCTAGTAACTCAATTCTGAACTAGTAGACTTATTCCAGACTTCCTCACTAACTACATTAAATTAATTTTCATATTTGGTGATATTCCTTCTTGAATCTATATTTTGTTCTTTCCTCTTTATGTCATAATCATCATTCAAGAACCTGTCATCCGGAGGAAAGGGAAGGACTGAAGTGTATGGTATTGCACATATGTAAGTGGAAGGACTGATTACAAGGAGGGGAATGGCCTAACCAAGGCCATGGGTAGAGAATACATAAAAGAAGGGCAAGGGGAGGGTCAATCTAATTTCAAAAGATTGTGAATAAGACTTATGTAAAACTACTGTTTTGAATAATGGTACATCTAGAAGCTGTAGACTGTTACTAGAAAATTTTCAGTACCTGGGATGGGATACCTTCCAGTGAGTTGTTGGCCAAGGAGGTCCCGGTAGCCTCCAAAACATTAAAGGCTTTTGCCAAAGCCCTTGGTTTTCCCTGAGAAACAGACAGTAAGACCCTATTGCTGAAGACATCTCTTGCCTGAGAGGCAAGGTCACTGAGAAAGCAAGCTGGTGCTGAGCAGAAAACCTTCTCCCCTGTAGACCAGCCAACTGAAAGCTGGAAAAGCTGCACTGCATGCAGAGTATGGGAGACAGAAGTCATCAGCAGTGAAAACAGTGGACGCTGAATATTCAAATTTGGCCAGACAGGCCCAAAGACTGAACAGGTGCAATAGTGGCATGTCTACTCGTGGGGTAACCAACTGCTCTATAATTGGACTAAAGGCCCTCTCTACGGGAGGGAATACATACCTGGTACTGAAAAAACTAAGTAAAGTCTATGGTAGGTAAGGTCATAAGCCTTAGGGGTATAAAGCATGCCCTTATCTAAATGTATATACTATTCCCACCAAGCTGCCGGAAAATACTACACTTAATGCTCATATTCACATATTAATGCTACTCTCACTTCTGGTTAGAGAAGCTTCTCTTTTCAGATGGCGATGACCACTGGGATGATCCAAAAGGCAACATAGTGCTGAGAAGAAGGGATGGAGAAGTGCCCAGCACTGAAACATCTCTGTCACACCCTCCAAGGCTCAGGGATCATTGCGGAAGAGGGGGCGGATAGAATGGAAGAGCCAAAGGAAGGGTACGACTCCCTACAATGCAACTGCCCAGACAGAAATTGGCCTTGATATCCATGACCTTGCTGTGCCTAACAATACCTCCGCAAGACCCTCATAGTAGAAGTAAAAGAGGATGACATCATATTAAAAAAAGAGACTAATGGAGAGAGGGAGGGGATATGATGGAGAGTGGAGTTCTAAAGGGGAAGGGGGGAGGGGAGGGAAAAATACGCACCTTTGGTATGTAAGTATGTTTTGTTGTCAATAAATATTAAAAAAAAAAAAAAAAAAAAAAAAAAAAAAAAGAACCTGTCATCCTTTGTCTGAATAATTCTTTGCCAACCCTTAACTGGCTCTCCTTCATCCATGTCATATTCTCTGATTCATTCTTTGCATTCTTTTCTTTCCTTCCCTTCTTTCTTTCTTTCTTTCTTTCTTTCTTTCTTTCTTTCTTTCTTTCTTTCTTTTTTTTTTAGGTAGAGCCTCACTCCAGTTCAGGCTGACATGGAATTCACTATATAGTCTCAGAGTGGCCTTGAACTCACAGTGATCCTCCTACCTCTGCCTCCTGAGTGCTGGGATTAAAGGTGTGTGCCCCCACACCCAGCTCAATTCTTTGCATTTTTCCTAGAGTAATTTTTTTTTAAAGTTTTTTTTTTTATGTTTGTTTTTTTTTGTTTTTCAAGGTAGTGTCTTGCTAGCCCAGGCTGACCTGGAATTCACTATGTAGTCTCAAGGTGGCCTCAAACTCATGACAATCCTCTTACCTCTGCCTCCCGAGTGCTGGGATTAAAGGTGTGCGCCACCACGCCTGGCATTTTTTAAAAGTTTTATTTTTAGTTATTTATTAGAGACAGAGAGAGGGAGGGAGAGAGAAACATAGAGAGAGAGAATGGGTCCTTTTGCTTTGTGGGCAAGCTCCCTATGTGCCTTCACTCCAGTCCCCTCCCCCACCTTTTTAAAAAATATATTTTCTTTATTTGAGAGAGAAGGAAGGAGAGAGAGAGAGAGAGAGAGAGAGAGAGAGAGAGAGAGAGAGAATGGGCACACCAGGGCCTCCAACCACTGCAAACAAACTCCAGATACATGCACCCCTTGTGCATCTGGCTTACGTGGGGCCTGGAGAGTTGAACCGGGATCCTTTGGCTTTGCAGGCAAATGCCTTAACCACTAAGCCATCTCTCCGGCCCCCCCTTTCCCTTTTTATTCAGCTCATGCCCAATCCACATTGTCACCCACATTGTGTCTTCTTTAGTCAGACCTCTCTGGAGACATATCCAGAGTTCATTCTCTTTGACAATGAAGATCAGTGCTCACAGGGAATAAGGAAAATGTCCTAAAATTATTTAGTGGTGATGACTGTGCAACTGTACGAGTGTACAGAAGAACACTGACATTTGCACTTCGAATGGGTGGACTTTATGATGGGTGATTTATATCTAAATAAAGCTTCAAAAAAATAAGAATACGGAATCTCTTCCTGAGACAGCCCCTAGCCCTAACCAACCAGCTGGCCCTCTGGTTCACCTGGGTCAAAAAGCAGCCTACCACCCTAAAGTTATAAATACCTTTAGCAAGGAGAGGGCAGTGGCTCTCAATCTCTCTCTCTCTCTCTGATCATTTGGGAACTTCTAGCTGTGGGTAAGTTTTTCCCTCCACTGGGCCCAGGACCAGCCAGGAGGGACTTAGCCTATGCCCTAGCCCAGGCCCAGCCAGGAGGGCCCCCTAGTCCTTATTCTCCGCACAGGTTCTCCAGCTCCCCACATGGCAAGAACTTCTTGAACTTTCTCTTTTTTTCCCACAATTTCCCCCCAGGTCCATATCTGGTCACATGGACTCCTGAGCTACACGTGGCCCACATGGGCTTTTGGTTGGGCTCCATGTGGTATACTTCTTCCCACTTTATCTCCCCTTAACCTTCAGTCTCCTCTTTTCCCCACTCCTTTGTAAAATCTGAACAAAATGTAAAAAAAAAAAAAAAAAAAAAGAATAGAATACTTTTTGTGTGTGTGTGTGTGTGTGTGTGTGTGTGTGTGTGTGAATGCTTCTCCTTTTAGCTATACTAAACTCATAAA
Source organism: Orientallactaga sibirica (assembly GCA_036365145.1). Lineage (NCBI taxonomy): Eukaryota > Metazoa > Chordata > Mammalia > Rodentia > Dipodidae > Orientallactaga > Orientallactaga sibirica. The sequence continues at coordinate 41,896,748 of JAEOAD010000004.1, read as the reverse complement.
ACTCTTTCCCATGACTGAGATCTTAGGCTTGCTGTGCCTGGAATGTTCTTTCCAACTCTGTCTACCTGGCTAAGTCCTATTTCATTTTCAAAACTCAGCTTAGGGGCTAGAGAGACTGGAGAGATGGCTTAATGGTTTAGGCACTTGTCTGCAAAGCCTAATGACAGGAGTTCGATTCCCCAGTGCCCAGGAAAAGCCAAATGCACAAAGTGGCACATGCATCTGGAGTTTGTTTGCAGTGGCTGGAGGTCTTGGTTTACCCATTCTTTCTTTCTCTTCTTGTAAATAAATAAATATATTTTTTAAAAAAACCCTCAGCTTATATATCCCTTTTCTAATTAAAAAAAATTATTTGCAAGCAGAGAGACAGTGGAGGCAGTGGTAGGAGGATCACTGTGAGTTTGAAGCTACTCTGAGACTACTTCATGAATTCCAGGTCAGCCTGGGCTAGAGCGAGACCCTACCTTGAAAACCAAAACAAAACAACAAAACCCAAATAGCATTTTCTAGATTGCCAAGAATATGAGTAACAACATGGTACTTGAGGTATCTATAGTTAGTTAGTTATAAAAGTTCTCAAATATATTAGTCTAGGGTTGGAAAGATGGCTTAGCAATTAAGTGTGCTTCCTGCACAAGCACAAGGGCCTTAGACAGCTCACACCACACATGCACACCACACCACAGTACACACAAAAACTATATATAATCTAGGTATACTTTCAAAAACCAGCTGGCTTTTAGAGTTCATTCCTTCTGGCCCTCTACTCTTCATCTCCTCACCAATTTATTTCATCCTTTTGATTCTTATGTCAACAAACATACTTGTTCTTATTTTTAAAAATTAACTTTCCATTCTGAAATGATTTTTTAAATATTTTAAAAATATTTTTATTTTTATTTATTTATTTGAGCCAGGAAAAGAGAGAGAGAGAGAATGGGCACACCAGGGCTTCCAGTCACTGCAAACCACCTCCAGATGCATGTGCCACCTTGTGCATCTGGCTTATGTGGGTCCTGGGGAATCGAACCGAGGTCATTTGGCTTTGCAGGCAAGTGCTTTAACCACTAAGCAATCTCTTCAGCCCTGAAATAATTTTAGGTGCATAAAATGACTATGCAGATGAATCCTCTTATGTTCTTCACCCAGGTCCCCAAATGTTAATTTTACAGAACCATGCCACAATGAATCAAAACCAGAGAGTTCATATTTATACAATAGTATTAACTGACCTACTAACCTGATTCAAACTTTGTCAATTGTCCCACTAATGTCCTTTTTTGGTCCAGGAGGCTATGTAGTATGAGAAGTATTCCTTCTTGAACTTCATCCTTCTATTTGGAGATTTCTGTCTTCCCATGACGGTGATACTTTTATGAAGCATAAAGCAACGTTTTTGAAGAATTTTCCTTCAGAGATGCATATTGGTTACTATCTGTGGTCGCTATACTAGGATCTAGAATTTCAGTCTAGGTTCAGATTTGTCCCCAGGACATTGATTTTTATCATAGAGTTGGTCAGAGATGTACAGATAAGCAGGAGGTACAGCGCCATGTAATAAATGTGACAATGGAGGCAAACCCTGAATATAGAGAGAGTATGTGCAGGGGAACCTGCCTACATCTTGTGGGGCCAGGAAAGGCTTGATAAGATGACATCTAACCCAACAGCAGAAGCATGAGGAGTGGCGATGCAGACAGACGGGGCGAGCCCTGGAGAGAAGAGCATTCCCGGCAAAATTTAATCCATCAAGCATAGCCGAATACTGCAGTCATTTAAAGGGATAACCTAAATACTCCTTGTAAAAATCTTTATAATCAGGACCACATTTGAACATGTTGAAGAAACCTGCTTTGACCTTTTCTGTCTTGTCAGAATTCATTTTAAAACCCTTGACATTCTGACATTCATCCTTGTACTCCGGCAATCTCGGAAGTTCCGTTGATAAAATTGACTTTAAGAAGCACAATAAATGTGCAGCTGAAGAAGAGGGGAAAAAGATCCTTTTATTGAGGTGAATTACTACAAGTAAATTCAGAAGTACATGAGCCTCTGAAGAGAATGATTAAGGGTGGTATAAAAGAAAATTAATTTATCAGAGGGACTCTGGCCTTGGTTATTGCCAAAAAGCAATCATATAAATGTCATCATAAAGTTAGACAGAAATCATGCAATTGTGTAACCTTTTGTGTTGTGTAATAACCCACAGGAATAGACCCCATTTGGACAGAGGCTGTATAAGTGGTGGTAGGCCAGCCTCAGTTAAAGGTGAGCACCCACAGTTGGTCTGTGAACTAGAAGTTTCCACTGCTCAGGTATAAATCTTTTCAGTTAGGAAACTTTGAGTAAGGTTTTTGGCTATGATTTAGAAACAAGTTATGTAAGGATTAGACTGTAGACTACAAATCTCATAAACCTCAGGTAGACAATTTATTTTTTTCTTCACCCCTTTCCTCTTTTTTTTTTTTTTTTGGAAGTCTCAGGGTGGCCTTGAACTCACAGTAATTCTCCTATCTCTGCCTCCCAAATTCTGGGATTAAAGACCATACCTGTTGGTTATTTATTTATTTTTTTTTGAGAAAGGGTCTCACTCTAGCCCAGGCTGACCTGGAACTCACTCTGTAGCCCAGGCTGGTCTCAATCTCGTGGTAATTCTCTTGCCTCAGCCTCCTTAATGCTTGGATTATAGGAGTGAGGTCTTTTCTCCTTTCTTCTTTCTTTTACCTTCCTTCCCTTCCTCCCTCCTTTCTTCCTTTTGTTCTTCCTTCCTTTTGAGGCAGGGTTTTACTCTATAGCCCAAGCTGACCTTGAACTCACAGTGTCTCTCCTACCTCAGCCTCCTGAGTGCTGGGATTACAGGTGTGAACCATTTTACCTGGCTTCTTTTCCTTCCTTTCTTTTTCATGCCCCAGGGCCCCACCCCGTAGGGGGTCTCACTCTAGCCCAGCTTGAAACTCATTCTGCAGTCCCAGGATGGTCTCAGCCTAAGTGCTGGAATTAAAGGTATGTGCCACCACACCTGGCTCTTCCTTCCTTCCTTCTTTTTCCCTTCATTTCTTTTTTGTTCTTTATTCTGCTTCTAATAACAGCCAATTCTTACCTTCCTCCACCTATCAAAACTGGACCAGTCATAATCTTTTATATTTTTGGCCATGACAGCTGGCTTGAATAGTGGGGACAATATTTCATCAGGACCAGACACTTTTCTGGAATATTTCAAACTATATCTATGAAGAAAAGCCTCATTCCTTTCTAGTTGTAGAGTTCAATCAGTAGGAGTCTAGAAGACAAGAGTATCTGTGGATCTCCCTGCACTGAACGAGATTTGCAGTACACTCAAGACAAACAGAAAGGAGATTAAGGAAGAGCTCTTACGGTCTTGGCTCTAGTCATCCTTGTTTGCATTTCTTTTTTCTTTGGTCATTCATTCATTTGCAAGCAGAGAGATAGAGAGAATGGGCGTGCCAGAGCCTCCATCCACTGAAAACGAATCCCAAGTGCATGTGCCATTTTGTGCATCTGGTTTTATGTGGGTACTGGGGAAATCAATCGAACCTGGTTCATTAGGCTTTGCAAGTAAGCGCCTTAACTGCTGAGCCATTTCTCCAGTCCCTTTTTTCTTTATTTCTTTTAAAAAAATTTAAAACATTTTAAAAATGTTTATTTATTTATTTGAGAGAGAGAAGGGGGGGAGAGAGAATGGGTGCACCAGGGCCTCCAGCCACTGCAAATGAACTCCAGATGCATGCGCCCCCTTGTGTATCTGGCTTACGTGGGTCCTGGAGAGTCGAACTGGGATCCTTTGGCTTTGCAGGCAAATGCCGCAACTGTTAAGCCATCTCTCCAGCCCCCTCTTTATTTCTTAATAGCTTTGTGGGGATATAATTGATTTAACATATAAATGACACAATTTAATAATATTTTAAGAATGTTAACAATGTTAGGTAGCTAGTTAGATATTAACAAGTTTGAAGTTTATTGGCAATTGACCTCTCCTTCATAATCATCAGCTTATAAAACCAGGGACTAAAACTGCAGGATTCTGATTACTGGTCAAAAGAATTGGATCTAAGTCTTATCTCTGGCTCTGAGTGGAGACATGGCATTCTGACCTACTCAGGTCATAAGATTACTATCTAGCCACAGGCTTTCTGGTAAAGACTCCTGTCAGAGTTAATTAATATTTAAATATTTTTATTTATGAGGGAGAGAGAGCAAGAGAGCGAGAGAGGAGAATGGACAAGTGGGTCCTCTGCAAATGAACTCCAGATGCATGCACTTTGTGTACCTGACTTTCTGTGGGTACAGGGGACTCAAACTCAAGCCAAATAGGCTTTGCAATCTCTCCAGCCCCTGTAAGAGTAAATTCAAATGGGCCTATCAGTTACCTGTGTAAGAAAATGCCCTTCAGGAAAGCTGTCTTCTGCAGAGACTTTAGATATAAAGTCTTCCTAAAATCTGGGTTGACACGGTCCCTTTGGTGCTGAACATTCTTACCCCTTGAGAGTGCTTTACTTCATTCTGTAACATACCCTACCTATCCTCTACACCACTCTCTGCGACTCTTATTGGAATTCTTCAGAAAGATAACCAGGACCAGGGAGCTGAGAGAAGGCCAGCTCAAGAGCCCCAGGGCTGGAGAGATGGCTCAGCGGCTAAAGGGCTTGTGTGCAAAGCCTGATGGCCTGGGCTCGATTCCCCAGTACCCACGTACAGCCATCTGTGGCACATGCATCAGGAGTTCGTTTGCAGTGGCAAGGGACCATGGCCTGCTCATACTGTCTTTTTTTTTTTGGTTTTGCGAGGTAGGGTCTCACTCTGGTCCAGGCTGACCTGGAATTAACTATGTAGTCTCAGGGTGGCCTTGAACTCACAGCGATCCTCCTATCTCTGCCACCCGAGTGCTGGGATTAAAGGCGTGCGCCACCACGCCCGGCTCATACTGTCTTTCACTCTCTGTGTCTAGCTCTTTCTTTCTGTCTCAAATATCAATATATATATATATATATATATATATATATATATATATATATATATATATATATATAAAACAGAGCCCCATGACAACAGTGTCATGCAGCCATCACCACATTCAATTTTAGAATATTTTCACACCCCCCAGATAGATTCGAATCAGTTAGAATCTCCTCTTCCCCAGCAGGATGTGGTGGTGCATGCCTTCAATCCCAGCACTCAGGAGGCAGAGGTAGGAAGATTGCTGTGAGTTTAAGGCCAGCCTGAGACTACATAGTGAATTCCAGGTCATACTCCAAAACCTCCAAAAAACCAAATAAGTAAATAAATTAATAAAATAAAAAATAAATTAAAAAAATCTCCTCTTCTCAGTTCTCTAGTACTAGGCAGCTGCCAATCCTTTTTTCTATCTCCATATAAATTTGCTTATCCTTGATATTGCATATATCATATACTATGTGGTCTTTAGTGACTGGCTTCTTTCACTCAGCATGATGTTTCAAAATTTATTCATCTTGTAGCATGCATCAGTACTGCATTTTTTAGGGCTTAATTTTGCATAGTAGGAAGGACAATTTGATTGATACACTCAGCTCTTATGATATGCTGCTGTGAATATTTGTGAACAATCTTTTACAAACATATGTTTGAACCTTCTAGAGGATTCATATACCTTGCAGTAGAATTGCCAGGTCATCTATAGCAAGTCAATGTTTACATTTTGAGGATCTGCCAAATTATTTTCCAAAGTGGCTGTGGCATTTCACATCTATCAGCAATATGTTTCTCTAACAAACTTATCTTTGTCTTTTTTTTTTTTTAAAAAAATCGGTGTGTGTGTGTATGTGTGTCTGCACACATGTGTTTGTGTGTGCATGTGTCATTCAGGTGTTAGTCCTTGCCTTCTGCCTCATTTTTGGGGGGGGGTGGTTTTCAAGGTAGGGTCTCACTCTAGCTCAAGATAACCTGGAAGTCACAAGGTAGTCTCAGGGTGACTTTGAACTCACAACGATCCTTCTACCTCTGCCTCCCAAGTGCTGGGATTAAAGGCATACGCCACCATGCCTGGCTCTTCTGCCTCATTTTAAGGAAAGGTTTCTGGTTGATATTCACTTCTCCATTTGCAAGCTTTGAAGAAATTCTCCTGCCTCTACTTTTCTTCTTTTTTTCCCCTAAATTTTATTATTATTTATTTTATCATTTATCATTATCTATCTATCTATCTATCTATCTATCTATCTATCTATCTATCTATCTATCTATCTATTGAGAGAATTGGTGTGCCAGGGCCTCGGCTACTGCAATCAAACTCCAGATGCTTTCTCCACCTAGTGGGTATGTGTGACCTTGCACTTGCCTCACCTTTGCACATCTGGCTTATGTGAAATCTGGAAAGTTGAATATAGGTCCTTAGGTTTCACAGGCAAGTGCCTTAACTGCTAAGCCATCTCTCCAGCTCTAAATTTTTATTATTTTTTTTAAAAATATTTTGTTTAGGGCTGGAGAGATGGCTTAGCAGTTAGGGCACTTGCCTGCAAAGCCTAAGGACCCAGGTTCAGTTCTCCAGGTTCCACATAAGCCAGTTGCACATGGTGGGCACATGCATCTGGAGTTTGTTTGCAGTGGGTAGAGGCTCTGGCGTGCCCATTCTGACTCTCTCTCTCTCTCTCTCCCTCACCCCTCTCTCTGACTCTAATAAATAAATAAATAATAAATCTTTAAAAATATTTTATTTATTTGGGGGGAAGCGACAGAGAGAGAGAGAAAGAGGGAGAGAGAGAGAGAGAGAGAGAAAGAGAGAGAGAGAGAGAGAGAGAGAGAGAGAGAGAGAGGAGAGAATGGGCATGCCAGGGCCTCCAGCCATTGTAAATGAACTCCAGATGCATGTGCCACCTTGTGCATCTGGCTTATATGGGTACTGGGGTATTGAACCTGGGTCCTTAGTCTTCATAGGCAAGTGCCTTAACCGCTAAGCAATCTCTCCAGCCCTCCCACCTCTCTTCTTGCCACAGTGTCTCTGCAATTACAGAAGCTCACCACGGCTTGTGACTTTTTTTTACATGGGTTCTGGGGAATCCCAGCTTAGTTACTTTGAGTTTCATATCAAGTGCTTTATCCACTGAGCCATCTCCCTAATTCTATCTATCTTTATTTTTAATTTAATTTTTTATTTATTTGCTTATTGGGGGGGGAGAGAATGGGTGCACCAGGGCCTCTAGCCACTGCATATGAACTCCAGATGCATGCACTACCATGTGCATCTGGCTTATGTGGGTCCTGGGGAATGAAGCCTTGAACTGGGGTCCTTAGGCTTTACAGGCAAGTACTTAACTGCTAAGCCATCTCTCCAGTCCCCTATCTATCTATCTATCTATCTATCTATCTATCTATCTATCTATCTATCTATATTTTTTGAGGTAGGGTCTCACTCTAGCTTAGGCTGACCTGGAATTCACTATGTAGCCTCAGGGTGATCTTGAACTCTTGGCAATCCTCCTACCTCTGCCTTCCAAGTGCTGGGATTAAAGGCATGCACCATCACACCCGGATCCCTATCTATCTTTTTTGATTATAGCTGTACTAGTGAGTGTGGATATATATAGTTTGTTTGCAAACGAACTCCAGATGCATGTGCCACCTTGTGCATCTGGCTTACGTGGGTCCTGGAGAATCAACCTGGGATCCTTTGGCTCTGCAGACAAACGCCTTAACCACTAAGCCATCTCTCCAGCCCCATGTTATCTTAATACCCCCCCCCCCGAATAATACAAGTCTACAGAACTGTCCATCTTGGATTATCTCCTCTCCCATTCTGATTTACATGCAGCTGTTAAATATCTTAGGTTTTCTCCTTTTTTTCTTTTTCCATCCACATAAATTAGGCATTATTAATATCACCATTTAAACAGATGGTAATTGCAGACACCATTGACATTTTATTCCCTCATTATTGCTTTTCACATCTCAGATAATCATTTTGGAGTAATTTTTAATTTGCCCCTAACCTATCTCACTTTTTCTAGTGTAGGGAAACTTAGAGCCTTGAATGTGCTAGGCAGGTGCTGTACCAGTGAGCTGTATTCTCAGCCATTTACTATTGTCCTTTTTTGTTTGTTTGTTTGTTTGTTTTTTTTGAGGTAGGGTCTCACTCCAGCTCAGGCTGACCTGGAATTCACTCTGTAGTCTCAGGATGTCCTTTAATTCATGGCGATCCTCCTACCTCTGCCTCCCAAGTGCTGGGATTAAAGGTGTGCACCACCATGCCTGACTACTATTGTTCTTTTAAAACACTGTTTTATTTACTTACGTGTATGCGTGTGTGTGTACACATGTACATGCACATGTCTATGTATGGGTGTGCATGCTTTTTACGTGGGTGCTGGGAAAGTAAATCTAGCCTTCAAACTTTGAAACATGTGTCTTTAACCACTGTGTCATATCTCTAGCTTCTTACTCTTAATCCTTTTCTTAATTTTTATTGAAAACTTTAATATATGCACATATTACAAATTGGTTCTGTTCCCATCAAGTTATAATCCTACATCCCCTCTCTTCTGCACCATTTACAGAGGGCCCTCCAAAATGGGGTTATTGGTAATCACTGTGGTGTCATGAATGCATCAGTCAGTCCCTGTGTGGAGGACAATGCCTCAGAGTGTTCCTTCTTACCCTGTGGCTCTTGCATTCTTTCTGCCCCCTTGTCTGCAATGTTCCCTGAGCCTTACAAGGAGTATTATAAGTCTCCTTCAGTGTTAGCTCTTGGCAGCCTCTAATTTTCTACTTTCTGAGTTTTGAGTCTACCACCATCTCCTTGGTGGAGGTTCTCAGGCTGGCCATGAGAACAGCACCCATATGTAATTTGACACTTCCTCTGTAGTATTTCCTGGGTCGTGGAGGGTGTGCTAAAGATAACTTGCCTCGTGCTGGACTTTTTTTCTTGTCATTCTGATGGGTCTTGGATCTCCTTGGTATTATCTGTAAAAAGCAGAATCTCTAGTGAAGAGTGAGAGCACCATGGACCAAAGGGGATAAACATAGACATTTAGAAGACATTCTGACAGGCCCAACCTCTTCTTTTAGCCATAGAACTGTAGTAGCTTCTCTCTAGGGTCTGTCACCCTCCAAGCCACAGGCTTCTGACTTGGCTCTCAGTACCAGGCATGAATTCCTTCCCACTGAGTGGGCCTCATATCCAATCAAAGCAGTTGATTATCCCCCCTCCACCCACCGCCCCATATAACCTATGTGCCACTATTGCACCGGTATATACATTTTACCTGGCTGCTTGATTTTGTAGCTTGCAGGATCCACTATTGTTCACACTGTGGGTGACTTTCCCCCCCAGCAGCTTGCATAGCACTTTCCATCACTATGAGAGCTAGCCAGCTGGGAGCTGGTTTGCATCTCAGTTCCAGCTTGATTTCTCAATGTCCTGTTGCAGCCTGCCTCACTCTTGTTCTTGAAAGAGTGTACAGTTTTAAATTGAGATTTTTTTGGTATCTCTTTGTATTTGGAAGAAATATTGTTGCCTGGATTTCATTATTAATATTGAGAAATATGACAGTTGACCATTCCTTTGTAAGCAATTTATGTTTTCTCTTTTATTGATTTTAGGATTCCCATCTGCTATTTTGCATTTTTACATGTGTAAGTTTCTCTTTATTTTTAATAAATACTTTATTTTTTATTTATTTTAGAGTTTGATAGAGAGAAAGAGGGAGAGAAAGAGAGAGAGAGGGAGAGAGAGGGAGAGAGAGAATATGAATAGGTGTGCCAGGGCCTCCAGCCACTGTAAATGAACTCTAGATGCATGCACCACCATGCATCTGGCTTACATGGTTTTAGAGAATTGAACCTGGGTCCTTTTGCTTTGCAGGCAAGTGCTTTAACCACTAAGCAATCTCTCCAGCCAATTTCCTTTTCTTTCTTTCTTTCTTTCTTTCTTTCTTTCTTTCTTTCTTTCTTTCTTTCTTTCTTTCTTTTTTTTTTTATTTTTTTGAGGTAGGGTTTAATTCTAGTCCAGGCTGACCTTCAACTTACATTGTAGTTCCAGGCTGGCCTTAAACTCACAGAGATCCTCCTACCTCTGCCTCCCAAGTACTAGGATTAAAGGCATGTACCACCACGCCTGGCAATTTCCCTTTCTTTATACTTTAGTCAGAAAATTCTAGCTGCTATTTCTTCAAAATTTCCTTTATGATTCTATTTAATTTTTTTCCTTTGTGAGTCCAATTAAACATTAAAACATATCTTGTATTGCTATCCAAAAATAGTTTGGGGTAAAACCTGCATCTGAAAGTCAATTAATATGACTTAGGGATAAGGAAGGATTTTTTGAACAAGACATAATAAAGCCTCAACTTAAAGGAAAATATTAATGAATCTAATTACATTGAGGTTAAAACATGTGGATTAAAAAAAAAGAACATGGTTAGAATATAAAAGCTTTTGCTTGGTTTTGCTATAAATTTGCGAATTCAAGCATGGAAGTTGTGTTTCAATCCTTAAGTTATTCTTGATGTTCAAATTACCTTCTGTTTGGCCAGTGAAAACTTCTTCAAGTTGATTCCTGAACACCACTGATGCTATTCTGAAAACATCCTCATTTTCAGGTATGACATTGTAGACTCATCCTATATATTTCCTTTCACAGATTGGAAGATAAGACACTTAATTCAACTATCCTTTCCTTGTTTAATGGGAAATACCATTAGGAGCCCACAATGGTTCCTCTGTTGTATTATAGGGAGTCAACATATCATTATAAAAACTGTTAAAAGGGAAAGCAGCATGCATCATGCTTTCCTATATGAACAGTATCTTGAAGTATCAATAGTTCACCAGACAAATAGCAGAGGGAAGTATTTTAAAGGGGTTTTCATAGAAGTGTTTCAGCTGACAAATGAAAGTAGATTTATAGTATTCGACTATTACACTTTTTGCAACTCTAGAGAACTATTGTATGGACTGAAGCAATGATCATCAAAGGCTGCTAGCATTTCATAATACGACATCATTGATGACACAAATCTTGCTATGGTAGTTTACATTGAGTTTATTGAAGTGTTTCAATTTAACTGGTAGTTTATAGAAAGTGTAGAGGACAGAGGAATTTATATTAACTGCACCATGCCACATAGATTCAAGCTGTAAAACTCCAATCATAGGAATGCTATAAAAAAAATCCTAGCTTCATCAACAATAATGAAAGTATATCTAAAAAATATAAGGGGGAGCCAGGCATGGTGGAGCATGCCTTTAATCCCAGCACTCGGGAGGCAGAGGTAGGAGGATCGCCATGAGTTTGAGGCCACCTTGAGACTACATAGTTAATTCCAGGTCAGACTGGACCAGAGTGAAACCCTACCTCAAAAAAAAAAAAAAAAAAATATATATATATATATGGGGGGCTGGAGGGATTGCTTAGCGGTTAAGGCATTTGCCTACAAAGCCAAAGGACCCAGATTTGATTCCCCAAGACCCACATTAGCCAGATGCACAAGGAGGTGCATGTATCTGGAGTTCATTTGCAGTGGCTAGAGGCCCTGGTGTGCCCATTCTCTCTCTCTGTCCCTCTTTCTCTGTCAAATAAAAAATTAAAAAAATACAAGGGGACTGGAGAGAGAGAGAGAGAGAGAGAGAGAGAGAGAGAGAGAGAGAGAGAGATGGAGAATTTATAGATTAAAATGTACTTAAGCCAGGTGTGGTGGCACACACCTTTAATCCTAGCACTTGGGAGGCAGAAGTAGGAGGATCACCATGACTTTGAGGCCACCCTGAGACGACATAGTGAATTCCAGGTCAGCCTGGGCTAGAGCGAGACCCTACCTTGAAAAAAAATGTACTTAAGAGACATCAGTTAATTGTAGTAGTCATTGGATATTGGTTGTTGAATATTGATAGCAATTGAGTTTTGACTCAAATAAACTTTTTTTTTTTTTTCCGAGGCAGAGTCTTGCTTTAGCTAAGGCTGACCTGGAACTCACTATGTAGTCCCAGGGTAGCCTCAAACTCACGGCGATCCTCCTACCTCTGGTTCCCAAGTGCTGGGATTAAAGGCATGCACCACCATGCCCAGCTTTTACAAATAAACTTTTAAAAAATATTATTTTTATTTGAGACAGAGAGAGAGCAAGAGCGAGAGGGAGAGCGAGAGCGAGAGCGAGCAAGCGAGAGAGAGAGAGAGAGAGAGAGAGAGAGAGAGAGAGAAAGAGAATGGGCACACCAGGGTCCTAGCCACTGCAAACAAACTCCAGATGCATGTGCCACCATGTGCATCTAGCTTATGTAGGACCTGGAGAATTGAACCTGGGTCCTTAGGCTTCACAGGCATGCACCTTAATTGCTAAGCCATCTCTCCAGCCCTCAAACAAACTTTTAAAAACATTTGTTAAATTTATAGATTTTAAAATAAAATATAGCTTATAAAATATATTTATAAAAATAAACTTTAAAAAGGAATTAAAGGGGCCGGTTAGATAGCTCAGTTGGTAAAGTGCTTGGCTTGCAGGCATGGGGACCTTAGTGCAATCCCAGGAATACATATAAAGAAAAAAGGCAGATATAGTGACATGCACTTCTAATTCCAGCACAGGACAGGCAGTGATAGACAGATCTCTAGGGCTTGCTAGCAGTCCAGCTTAGTAGGTGAGTTCCAGGACAATAAGAGACCCTTTCTCAAAAGTAGTGGATGATCTTCCTGAGGAATGATAGCTAAGTATGTCCTCTGGCCTCCACATACATGTGTATACACACACACACACACACACACACACACACACACACACACACACACACAAAATCAACTGGAGAAATTTGAGTAACATCTGGGTAATTTGATGATACTGAAGCATTGGCTTATTTCAACACATTAGGTTGTTAATGGTATTGTTGTTCTGGTTCTGTGAGTCCTTATTCTTAGAGATTTATACTAAACTATATCTACATAGGAAATAAAATGTTATTTCAGAATTGTCCTCTAACTTAATGTGGGATGACATAAGATGGTGGAGTAGATGGAATAAGACTGGGAGCTGGATGATGGGTATATTGGAATTCACTATACTGTCTCAACTTTGTATATGCTTAAAGATTTCCAAATAAGACTTTTAAAATAAAAGTGTAAATAAACAACTTGCCACTTAGGGAGAGATATATCTGATATTTAGGACCTTAAAAACATCACATTATAGCTGGGTATGTGGCTCACGCCTTTAATCCCAGTACTCAGGAGGCTATGGTAGAAAGATGGTCAAGAGTTTGAGGCCAACCTGAGGCTTTAGAATGAGTTCCAGATCAGCCTTGGCTAGAGTGAGACCATGCTTTAAAAGAACAAAGTAGGGCTGAAGAGATGGCTTAGCAGTTAAAGCGCTCGCCAATAAAGCCAAAGGACCCAGGTTCGATTCCCCAGTACCCATGTAAAGCCAGATGCACAAAGTGGCACATGCATCTGGAGTTTGTTTGCAGTGGCTAGAGGCCCTGGTACACCTGGTCTCTCTCTCTTTTTTCCCTCTACCTCGGTCTCTCTTTCAAATAAATAAAAAATATTTTTACAAAGAACAAAGTATGGATATATGTTCTATATGTTAATAAGAAAAAGCTCAGAAACCAAATTTAAAATCTGGGCAAGTGGCTGGAGAGATGGCTTAGCGGTTAAGGCGCCTGCCTCCTAAACCTGAAAACGCTGGTTCCAATCTCCAGCGGTTCCAATCTCCAGGTCCCACGTTTAGCCAGATGCAAAGTGAGGCAAGGGCGCAATGCTGCACTTGACCACAAGGGGGCACACATCTGGATTTCGTTTGCAGTGGCTGAGAATCTGCTGGTGTGCCCATCTCTGTTTTCCTCTCCCTCTCTCTCTGTCTTTCTCCAAAAAAAAAAAAAAAAAACTGGGCATCTAGTGTTGGAAAGTGCTATATGAGCTACTGGGGGAAAGTGGCCAACAATGGTGTGGGCAAGCAGGGGTCTAAGCTACTCAGAAACAACCAGCCTGAAAGTGCAATGGTGACACAGCCTTGTGAGTAATCAAAGGCTTTCTAATTGGCTAAGAGATCTACGCAGTATAAAGGAACCCATATCTGGAATTGGGAACTAGGTCAGAATCTTATGGAGATGAAGATTATGGTCTCTAATGACAAGCTTTCACTAGTCTTTGGCTAAAAGAGGGGCTACATCCATCAAAATCTCCCTAAATGAACAATAATCATCCCATTTAATCTGTGCTGACACGATTCCCCATTGGAGAATTTGTTTTTCCTTTTCAGAAGGTAACGAGACTGGGGGAGATGAACCACCCCTTGCACTTCAGCTAAGCCTCAGCTGAAACCACAGAGGAACTGGGCAGATGAGCAAGAGTGCCGCTTCCATGGTGAGCCTGACAATCAGTGCCAGGGTGGAGAAGACAGATGCTGAAGATACTTAACACTTTCCAAAGCAGAGATCCAGCGGCTCCTAAGAGTTCATCACTGAAGTAGACTTAAAACTCACCCACATGGTTCAGGGAATTTCGCAGAAGAGAGGGCATAAAGATTGTAAGAGCCACAGGTTAGGACATCATGCCCAGAGGTACTGCCCCACCCCCATAACTGACTGCTGCTCTCACAACGCATAACCCACTATTCCATGGAGAATAGCAGCAGCCCCACTGAGGAATGGGGGGCAGGGATGAGGGAAAAGATGGTACCAATATATGATGTATCCATACAAAGTATCTTAATAAAAAAATTGGACAAGGCAATGAATAGGTATTTTATAGAAATTCTAATGTCAGGCTGGGGAAATTGCTCAGCGGTTAAAGGCACTTGCATGCAAAGCCTGCTGGCCCAGGTTCAGATTCCCCAGTACCCTCATAAAGCCAGATACACAAAGTGGAGCATGCATTTGGGGTTTACTTGCAGTGACAAGAGGTTCTGGTATGCCCATACTCTCTCTCCTCTATCTCTTTTGCAAATTAATATGAAAAAATTTTTTAAAAGAAATACTAATAACTATTAAGCATAGTGAAAGAGGCTTTACTGTCAATCAAGGAGATTATAAGTTAAAATCACATTAAGATTTCTTTGTACAACTATTAATTTGTCTCATATTAAAATAGCAATGGAAATATTTTATATTTATATAACAATATAAAATATTACTGCTAGACAAAACCATGGGTTGGAAACCATGCAGAGAAATGGGAACTGTCTTTCACTATGGCAGGACTTAAAAAAATTTTATATCCACCTTGGAGGGAACTTATAGGAAGTCTGAACATCTGCATATTGTCCATCAATGAAACAAAGCAAGACAAACTGCCTCTGTGGGCTTCTGTAAGTATAGGATGCAGGTGTTTTACCTAGTCTTTCAAACAGGGGAACTAACTCCAAATTTTGAATCTGAAGAGGATATTTAAAAGTGGGAACTAAGCAAGCTCCTGTAGTGAAGGCACTGAGGAACAGTTTCTGGAGGGAGCAATAATAATATTCCCAGAAACACCACCAGCCTCCAGCAAGAGCCATGTTGGAAGTACTGACTATAGGGTCAGGGCTGGTAAGTGGCTTGGCAATCTCCCCATCAGGTCATTCCCTGATGTAATGTTAGGTGGTTTCCCGTCAAGTTTGGTTGTCAAGCCCTTTTGTATTTCTATATGCTTACCAAAATGCTCAAGACATTGTTTTCTTGTTTAAATGATCCATAAGGGCTTTCTGTTATGTATATGGAAAGCAATATGGTAATATATTAAAACTGAGGGTGTGACTACCTTACGGCTTAGCAATTCCACTGCTGCATATACACTGCAGACCAGCATTTTTCAGTAGAAATCTTTGTGATGATGGCAGTGCCACCCAACGTGGGAGCCATCAACAGTGTGTGGTTACTGGATATTTACAATGTTGCCAGGATAAGTAAGGAATTAAAATGGTAATTACTCAATCAATAAAGTTGATGTTTATTAACTTTGCTTAGCAACATGTGGCTAGTGTCTAGTTTATTGAAAGCATAACTATAGCCAACAAGGTTTGCTCATGTGCACAAAACCCTCACAGTAGCAATATTTATGTTAAAAATAAGAAAAAGCCACGCTCACACAAACAAGTAACATATAGCAGTGTAAATGGAGGAACTGAATTTATGTTATGAACATTAAATCGAAAGAACATGATTTGGAGAGAAAACATATGTTGCTACTATGGAGGGAAAATTTGGGGTAGGAGGATAGAAGCTCTGTTATTATAATATGATGTCATATGGCTTTATATGAAAAAGAAACATGTAGTTTTTTTGTTATGTTATTTATTGATTTTCAAAATTAGGGCTGGAGAGATGGCTTAGCAGCTAAGGTACTTGCTTGCAAAGCCAAAAGACCCAGGTTCATTTCCCCAGGACCCATGTAAGCCTGATCCACAAGGTAGCGCATTCATCTGGATGGAGTTCATTTAAGTGGCTGGAGGCCATGGCATAACCATTTCTCTCTCTCTCTCTCAATCTCCTCTTTCTCTCAAATGAGTAAACAAATCCTCAAAAATATTTTTTAAAAATTAGTCAAATTTTAAGCAACATAGAAATGAAGTCTTCACACTAAATTAAGGAGAGTGGGTCCCTTTGTTTTGATAGGGGAGAAAATTCATCTTCAACTGTATAAATTCCATTTAAAAATACTTTTATTGAGGCCGGAGAGATGGCACAGTGGTTAAGGCACTTGCATGCAAAGCCTAAGAACCAGGGTTTGATTCCCTAGTATCCACGTGTTCTATTATTCTGGGTTGAGATGGTCCATTTCCAAGCTCCCATCACAAGACTGTGATTGCTGTATGGGTTAACATTTACCAAAGGAAGATGGGTTGGAAGTACTATAAGTAACTTGTCTTTCACCAGTTTCTAGTCCTTGCTTCTTCCTTCCTGGTGGCTGTAATGGCAAAAACAGAGGCCTTGGAAGCCACATGTAGAAGAAGTACTTATATCATCAGCCCCAGTTTCTGGGTGCTTTCTGGAACTGAGGTTACTCACCTGTGACTATTACCTGAGAGAGAAATAAGCACTCTTCTTTCTTAAGTCTCATTTCTGTTGAGCTTCATAATGGTACCTTTTTTTTGGATAAATACTTCTGACTTTCATATAGTAAAATCAGCTGATAACCATATTGTTTGCAGTACTTATTCTTTTTAGAAAAATAACAGATTAGTTTTAAGTATAAAATAATAGCAGTTCCACTCCTACTTAGGATATATATATTCTAGAAATGATTTTATAGCAGTTATAATTTGCTGAGAATTTCATATTTGGCACATGTAGACTTTTCTCTAGTTCCAACCTTTCTTTGACAGATAAAGAAACCACGGCCCAAAGTTGTACTTGCCTGAGGTCAGTCTTTGAGTTAGTGGCAGAATTTCCTGGATTATTTTCTACCTCATCTCTCACCTCTGACATGCTCTCTCTTGCTTGGAAAGGAGTTTAGGGATAATTTGGTGGATGTATGCTGTTTGGCTTCTACCCATGAAAATTTATTGAACAAGAGGACAAGGTACACAGACTCCTGGGAATTCATAAATCCAGACTCCTCTGAGTGTTCGCTTGCACACATATTGGAGGAATAAACTTCTTAGGTTAGACATTTTTAGACACAGGAATATCTGACTATAAATTCTGAGGCACTGACTCAAAAGTATGCATGATCTTTCCACACTGGACTTTTAGAATTCCTTTCTCTTAAGCAATGCTTCTATGACTCTTCCCTTGAAGTTTCTTGGTGACCAAGCACAGTGAACAGCCCTTTGTATACAGGCACATGGCGAGAGAGAGGTGCTGGCTACAAACACCAAATCTCTTTGTTTGCTGATAATTTTTTTAATTATTTGTTTATTTATTTATTTGAGAGCGACAGAGAGAGAAGGAGAGAGAAAGAGAGTGAGTGAGTGAGAGAGAGAATGGATGTCCCAGGGCCTCCAGCCACTGCAAACAAACTCCAGATGCATGATCCCCCTTATGCATCTGGCTTACGTGGATCCTGGGGAACTGAGCCTCGAACCAGGGTCCTTAGGCTTCACAGGCAAACGCTTATCCGCTGTGCCATTTTCCCCACCCCTCACTGATAATTTTTTTTTTAAAAAGGTTGTATTTTACTTTTAACAGTTACATTGATTTTTGAATTCTACTCCACAGCATAGATGTATTTGTTCTACTCAACAAAGATCATCATTCACATTTCATTACTGCTGACCTGTCTTCTCTCAAATTCCTTGTGGAAAACTGATACCTTATTTGTCCTGCATCTAGATACATTGTTTTTCATGTCCCCAAGGGTACAAGTCTCCCATTTTATAGTTCTAGTGAAGATATTTGGCATGATACTACTTGATACTCTTCATTCCAGAGTAAGACCTCTCCTTCACTCCCATGAGAATAAGGCCAAGATTGCAGTAATCCATGTAGGGGCTGGAGAGATGGCTTAGCAGTTAAGGTATTTGCCTGTAAAACCAAAGGATCCTGGTTCAATTCTCCAGGACCCATGTAAGCTAGATTCACAAGGGGACGCATGCATCTGGATTTTGTTTGCAGTGGCTGGATGCCCTGGCATGCCTATTCCCTCTTTCTCTCTCTCTTAAATAAATAAATAAAATATATTTAAAAAAACTTTAAAAATTTTGTTAAATAAAAGAATCCATGTATTTCTGCAGAGAGTGGTTAACTAACTATAAACTCATGAGAGCCTAAAACATTTTAAAATTATTTATTTATTTATTTGAGAGAGAGAGAGAGAGAGAGAGAGAGAGAGAGAGAGAGAGAGAGAATGGCATACCAGGGCCTCCAGCCACTGCAAACCATCTCCAGACAAGTGTACCACCTTGTGCACCTGGCTTAAGTGGGTCCTGGGGAATGAAACCTGGGTCCTTTGGTTTTGCAGGCAAGTGCATTAACCACTAAGCAATCTCTCCAGTCCCCCTAATACCTTCCTTCCTTCCTTCCTCCCTCCCTCCCTCCCTCCCTCCCTTCCTCCCTCTTTCTTTCTTTCTTTCTTTCTTTCTTTCTTTCTTTCTTTCTTTCTTTCTTTCTTTCTTTCTTTCTTTCTTTTTTGTTTTTCAAGGTAGGGTCTCACTATAGCTCAGGCTGACCTGGAATTCACTCTGTATTCTCAGGGTGGCCTCGAACTCATGGCGATCCTCCTACCTCTGCCTCCCAAGTGCTGGGATTAAAGGCGTGCACCACCACGTCTGGCCCCCTAATACATTTCTGTTTGAGAAAGGAGCCATTTGTACTTTGCTGGGTGGAATATGGGTAGTAGAACATTTGCTGGAGGGGATACTAGGGCATATTTAATGCATGACATAGATTCACAGATGAAGAAACTAAAGTCCAGAGATCTTGCCCCAAGTTACACAACTAGCCAAACATCAGTCTTTCTCCCTGACTAATAGGATACCTCTTGTCCACACTGTACATTACTACCAACTACAGGAGGTACAGTGGCCATAAGCTATTTCCTAAATTATCAAGAAGTTGTTGAACATTTATAATTTCATAACTCTTCAAGGTGGTCATTATAATTAAGATAGACATTTTAGAGTCTGGTGAGGCGGTATAAGCCTTTAATCCCAGCATTTAGGAGGCTGAGGTAGGAGGATCACTGTGAGTTTGAGGTCAGCCTGTATTACAGAGTGAGTTCCAGGTCAGCTGGGCTGGGTAAAGACTCTGCTTCAAAATATAAAGAATAAACAAAGACATTCTCTCTCTGCCTCTTCTTCTCTCTCTCAAATTAAAAAAGGGGGAGGGGGCTGGAGAGATGGTTTAGCAGTTAAGAGCCCTGCCTGTGAAACCTAAGAATTCTTGTTCAAGTCTCCAGGTCCCATGTATAGCCAGATGCAAAAGTGAAGCAAGCATGCAATGTTGCACATGTGCACAAGGGGGCACACGCACACATCTGGAGTTGGTTCACAGCTGCTGAAATGGCCCTGGTGCACCCATTTTCTCTCTGCCTCTTCCTCTCTGTCTCAAATTTTAAAAAAGGAATAAATAAACAAACAAAAAGGTAGATATTTTGTAGATGACTTTAGATTCCTTTTTGCATTTGAAATGCTATTTGACATCAACATCGTTTTAAGCAATGTTCAGTAATAATAACTAATAAATATTTTTGCATCAGGAGGAAATTTAATTATTTAAGTAGAAGTAACACACAATACCTGGAGCAGAAGTTGGCAAACATTAGCTGTAAAGAGTCAGATAGTAAATCTTTTAGGGGGCTGGGGAGATGGCTTAGCAGTTAAGGCACTTGCCTGCAAAGCCAAAGGACCTAGGTTCGATTCCCCAGGATCCATGTAATCCAGATGCACAAGGTGGTGCATGTGTCTGGAGTTCATTTGCAGTGGATGGAGGCCCTGGTGTGCCCATCCTCTCTCTATCTGTCTCTCTCTCTCTCTCTCTTTCTGCTTCTAAATAAATAAAAAAGTAAATATTTTAGGGTTTGTAGGCCATACAGTCTCTGTTGAAAGTATTTAACAGTGTTATCACAATGTGAAAGCAGTCATAAACAGTATATAAAAGAATGAAGGCTAGAGAGATGGCTTATCAGTTAAGGCACTTGCCTGCAAAGCTAAAGGACCCAGGTTTGATTCCCATGTAAGCCAGATGCACAAGGACCCATGTAAGCCAGATGTACAAGGTGGCACAATGCTTTGATGTTTGTTTGCAGCAGCTGAAGACCCTGGTGCACTCTCTCTCTTTCTTTCTCTCTCTCAAATAAAATAAAATAAAATAAAATAAAAAGAATGAGCATGACTATGAGCCAATAAAACTTTATTTATAAAAACAGACAAGGTGGCTGGAGAGATGGCTTAGTGGTTAAGGTGCCTGCCTGCGAAGCCTAGGAATGCCCATTCAATTCTCCAGGTCCCACGTTTAGCCAGATGCAAAAAGTGATGCAAGGGTGCAATGCTGCACTTGCCCACAAGGGGGCACATGCATCTGGAGTTTGTTCACAGGGGCTGAGAGGCTGCTGGTGGGCCAATTCTCTATCTCTCTCTCTTTGTCTCTCAAAACAAGAACAACAACATCAGACAGGGAACTAAATTTGACCTTTGGGCTGTAGCTTGCTGACCTCTAACTAAGAACCTGTATTTTTGTAGGCTGTAAGTGGTATGTGCATATAAAGTCACACAGAGTGCTTCATTTAAAAGCGCTGATTATTTTTGGTTTGGTTAGTTTTATTTCTATTTTAAATATCCCCTGCATATTTTAATAAGTTGATTGTAAATCTAAGTGACAGGCTATTTGTAGAGATACGTGTGTGGCCTGGAAAAAGTTCAGGTTATATGACTCATCTCAGTTACTTCATCCATAAAATGGCATGTACTGTCATTATTTAATTACTATTTCTGACCCGAATCTCTCAGGATTGGTGGTAGGATGCAGTAAAGACACAAATGGCATAATATTTATTTATAGATGACTTTATTATATGTATCTACCTCTTTCCTTTGTTCCTTGAGAGTGCCAAGTTTCTATCATAGCCTCTTGGGTGGCCTCCTGAGGTATTTGTGCATCTTTATCTGAATCATAAAGAATGATGCTTTCCTGCATGTATGGGTGTGGCATGGAAAGCTGTACAGATATGCCAAATGTCATCTATCTAGCACTTAAATGCTACTGGATGTAGACGTGTCCACATACTCTAACTGTTGCATACTGAGGACTGCCAGGCCTTAGACATGCAGAAAGAAAGAGTAGATTAAAATGGAAGATGATATAAAGTAAGGCTAATGGCTAGGTGGATAATGGCAGGCAACAGCTTTAGCTACCCTGAGAAGTATGAAGTCGATGTGTTTGTTGAGTGTTGTTTTGTTGGTGGTCACTTTGTGTTCATTCTGAACATCTAGCACTTAGCTAAGTAAACACACATGACTGATGAAAGAAGAAAGGGACCTATTTTTACAGGGGCCATTAAACTTTAACTACCATCTGGCAGGGAATGATTAGAGAAGATCAAAATTAAGGCAGTCAACACAAATGCTGTGTGAATACCTCAGGGACTCAACATGGATAAAGACAGTGAAGTTGTGGTTAAATAAAGAGACAGACATAAGGGGGAAGTGGTGAACACATCCTTTATAGCTTTGGACCTCATGGTCACCATTCATTGCCAAAGGAGCTCAGAGTGGGGGAATAACAAGGAGGCCATGAGAAAATCTGAAACACCTGGAAATAATCAGATGCTCTGCCCTAATCATAAAAAAGAAAGTTAAAGAAATACACAGGACCACATCATTTGGGCTTCCTCTCTGCCCAGGAAGGAAATGTTTATAGGAGAGGTGTGTTGAAATTGGCAGGTAGTTAATATTCAGATTAGCCTACCATTTAAAAGTAGGAAATGGTTGTATATACTGCTGGGAAAACATTTGGAAGTCTATCCTTGTGAACACTAAAACCTCTATAATTTCTGGGAATCACTATTTGCCTACTAATTAAACAGTCACCCAGCAGGCATTTGAAAGAGAATATGAAGAAGGGAAGTTGAGCTCTACTCTTTGGGTCTAAGCCTCTGTCTTCCTCCAGTTAATAGCACAAGTGCTTAATCCTGAACACCTTCACCCTGTTAAAAGCAAACAGAAAAGAGCTTGGAGAAAGTTCCCGTTTCTCCTCCTCTTCTTCTCTTCTACTTCTATTCCTCCCTTTCTTGGCCTCCTCCTCTTTCTTTTGAATATATCTTTATCTATATATAGACGGATATAGGAAGGCAACCTTCCTAGTATCTGAATGAAGAATCATAGTGGATAGCTGTGCTGACTGGTCCCTTAACCAGCTTTCATTTCTAAGGATTTGCACCTAAAGTACAGAACCCTAGCTTTGATTAGTGAGGTAATCAAGACATTGGAACAACTCAACTAAAGCGAGTGAATCTCTTACATTGTCAATATGAAAATGTCAGGAAGAAAGGAAGCCACGCTACCTAAGGCCAAGACCATTCACATGGGGATTCATGATGCACAGTTCCTCTATCTCTATGGTTTCTTTTTTTCTTTTTCTTTTCTTTTCTTTTCTTTTCTTTTCTTTTCTTTCTCTTTTTCCCTTTCTTTCTTTCTTTCTTTCTTTCTTTCTTTCTTTCTTTCTTTCTTTCTTTCTTTCTTTCTTTCTTTTTGTTTTTTCGAGGTAGGGTCTCACTGTAGCTCAGGCTGACCTGAAATTCACTATGTAGTCTCAGGTTGGCCTCAAACTCTTGGAGATCCTCCTACCTCTGCCTCCCGAGTGCTGGGATTAAAGGCGTCCACCATCAAGCCCAGTTATTATTTTTTTTCAGGTAAAGTTTCACTCTAGCCCAGGCTGACCTAGAATTCACTATGTAGTCTCAGGGTGGCCTCGAACTCACAACAATCCTCCTACCTCTGCCTCCCAAGTGCTGGGATTAAAGATGTGCACCACCATGACCACTGGTTCCTTCTTTTATTTTTTATTTATTTTTATTTGGTTTTTCAATGTAGGGTCTCACTCTAGCCCAGGCTGACCTGGAATTAACTATGTAGTCTCAGGGTGGCCTCAAACTCATGGCAATCCTCCTACCTCTGCCTCCCGAGTGCTGGGATTAAAGGCATGTGCCACCATGCCTGGCTCTGGTTCCTTCTTTTTTTTTTTTTTTTTTTTTTGGTTTTCAAGGTAGGGTCTCACTCTAGTCCAGGCTGACCTGGAATTAATTATGTAGTCTCAGGGTGGCCTCAAACTCATGGCAATCCTTCCACCTCTGCCTCCCGAGTGCTGGGATTAAAGGCATGCGCCACCATGCCCGGCTGGTTCCTTCTTTTAAAACAATATTTTATTTATTTATTTGAAGGGGAGAGAAAGAGTCAGGTAGAATGGGCACACCACGGCTCTAGCCATCTCAAATGAACTCCAGGCACATGTGCCACTTGTGCATCTGGCTTTATGTGGGTCCTGGGGAATTGAACCAGGGTCCTTTGGCTTTGCCAGCAAGCGCCTTAACCACTAAGCCATCTCTCCAGCCCTATGGCTTCTTCTTGTTTAAGGTTTTCTCCATACAAAGTGAGTTTCTATCCATTACCTAATTTAAGATAATCTAATCGTCAACATAATCTTATAAAATAAAGACAGAAGATACAGAGTGATCAAGTAACCTGTTAAAGAGTAAGGCCATATGATTATAACTATTGGCATCAGGATTCAAGTCTAGATCTTTCTCCTTGTGCAGTTACGGATCTCATGTTTTTCCCTACCATGGAAAAGCATCCTTCCTGTGGCCACACAACTGTATTGTTCTACAACTGGCTCCCTAGAAAAGTGGCCTTCATATTCTTCCCTTCTTGAATTAGATTACATTCAATGTATCCTGGTGTCAGAGTGCTAAAAATAATGAATACAACCTAGGAAGGTGTTGGAGCAAACCTACCATGACCCTCTGCAGCAGGAGGCAGAAGGCTCTCTACCCAGCTAGAGAGACAGAACCTAGCAGGGCCCACAAAAGCCATCACTTCAAGGGCAGGGACCTGACCCAGGCTACTTTAAGGGCTTCTGCAGATGAAAATCAGTGGGATATAAAACAACTGAAAATGCCAACCTTTGACTTGTGTTTGGTGATAGCATATAAGTACATTTACCTTGTTGCTTATTTTTAGAATATTCCAGAATACAATTCTATTTTAATTAAAATTCAAATAGTGGCACAGTTCATGCCCAGGTACTGAACGTGTAGAAAAAGTCAGTGTTAAAAAGCAAAATAATTCAAAGGTATGCCAGCAACCTCATCATTAGCACATTTTCTTCTGCCTTTGTACTTCTGGAATCTCTAAACATCTGGCGGTTTTTACCATCAGGAAACAGTACAGTGTCCATCTGTTAAGTCAGGCTTTGGCTTGATTCACCTGGGAGGACCAACCAGATGTGGGCATCCTGTACATTATTAATGAGTTCAGTCTTCCCTTTGTACATGCCCTGTGAGGGCACAGTGTGGGGTACAACCTATAAATCACCGAGAAGTGAAGAAGTCTTATTTTACTTTATTTTAGGCATAATGAAGAACACTTTTTCTTTTCCGTTTTTAGTCAGAGCATAAATCTTTAGAAACTACTTACGTTTTTTTGCATCAAAGACTTTTAGCAGTTTATTCCCTTTGACAGAATAAAGCTTTGCATATATTACCTCAACACACACAAGAAGTTTCCTGACACAAAGGCATGCCTTAGTTCTGTCACTGGGTGAGGGGCTGTGTGCTCATTTATCTATAAGGTCAGTCTTTCTTATTCCGTCATAGTTAATACTCATGAATGTAAGTTATAATGCCCCTGTGACAAAGCACTTGACTTCAGTACTTTCCGGGGTCTGAGATAACATGGCATAATAGTAGCATCCTAGCCACTGTCCAATTTGACAATGACCTTTGGCTAGTTACTCAGTCTCTTCAAGTCTAATTTCCTTTTCAGTAAAATGGGGATGATGGGTTGTGATAGTTACTTCACAGAGTTGTGTTTAGAATGAAATGCGATCAGGTGGAGAACTGTGTCAGACACACAGTAACAACTCAGCAATTTTAGCCATTATTAAATCTTAAGACACCGAGAGCAAGCTGCTTATAAAAAGCTTTCCTCAGCAAGATTGAGTGGACGGTACAGAGATTTACCACGTCTCCCTTTCCCCTACAGGTGCAGCACCTTCCCCATTGCCAGCACCCCACAGAGGGGTCTGCTGGTGTAGCTGATGGACGTACAGTGACACCTCATCAGCACCCAAAGTTCATAGTTTACATCAGGTTCCACTCTTGGTGTTCTGCAGTCTGTGTGTTGGGACAGATGTAAAGTGATGTGTAACCTATGATTTAGGAATACAGAGCAGACTCCCTGGCCTCAAAATCTTCTGTACTTTTTCTCTTCATCCCTTCTTCTATCCTTTATAACCACGAATCTTTTCACTGTCTCCATGGTTTTGCTTTCTCCAAATGTCACAATTGGCATCATAGAGTAGATAGCCTTTCCATTTCCTTTCATTTATAACATGTTTAAAGTCTTCTGGATTGACATTAAAAAAAAAGATTATTTTTATTTGAGACAGAGAGAGAGGGGGAGAAAGAGGAGGGAGAATGGGCATGCCAGGGCTCTAGCCACTGCAAACGAGCTCTAGACACATGTGCCACTTTGTGCATCTGGCTTATGTGGGACCTGGAGAATTAAACTTGGGTCCTTAGGCTTCACAGGCATGCACCTTAACCACAAAGCCATCTCTCCAGCCCGAAATACATTTTAAATTTTTTTGTTTATTTTTATTTATTTTATTTGAGAGTGACAGGCAGACAGAGAAAGAGGCAGAGAGAGAGTATGCAAGCGCCAGGGCCTCCAGCCATTGCAAACAAACTCTAGATGCATGTGCCTCCTTGTGCATCTGGCTTACGTGGGTCCTGGGGAGTCAAGCCTTGAACCGGGGTCCTTAGGCTTCACAGGCAAGCGCTTAACTGCTAAGCCATATCTCCAAGCCCTATGTTCTTTTTTTTTTTTTTTTTTTTTTAACCACTGAAGAGTATTCCATTGTTTGGATATATCACAGCTTACTCATTTAACTATTGAAGGATATCTTGGTTGCTTCTAAGGTTTGGAAATTGCAAATAAAGTTGTGATAAGCATTGATGTAAGGGTTTTATATACATGTGCATTCCCCCCCTCCTTCCTTCCTTTTTTTCTTTCATTTGTTTTTAAGACAGGATCTCAGTCTGTAGCCGAGGCTGGCCTTAAACTTGTAATACTTCTACCTCAACCTGCTGGATGCTAGGATTATAGGTGTGAGCCACTATGCAAGTCTGGCTGGATGTAAAATTTTAATTTATTTAAAGAAATACCAAGTATGATAGCTGGATTGCATGGCAAGAATATATTAAGTTTTAACTGACAAACTATCTTCCTAAGTGACTCTACTAATTTATATTCTCATCTACAATGAATGAGAGTTCTGCTCAATTTTGCTGTGAACCTAAAACTACTCTCAAAATCAAGTCTATTAAAAACTTGAGAGATAGCCCCCCCTTTTCTTGCAAAAAACATTTTCTTTTGTGACCTGGATCAGTGGCCCAGTGGTCATGGGCTTGGTCCAAGTTTGTAGTTTTCTGAGTGTGCTGGCAAGACTCATCCTCACAGCAAGATTATTATGCAAGTAAGTAAACAGTGGATGCCCATACAGAGCGTCCCATGTGCTAGGTCTATGCCAGAAGCAGGGACCTATAGTCAGTACTTGAAGGCAGCAGTAGAAAACCGTCAGTATTGGAACTCTGTGATATAGTTCGCATCTTAAGCTTGTCAAAAACAAAGAACTTCAGATTCTCAAAGATTACTTATTTATAGTTCTCCAGAAGCAATACAAGGTTTTCCTTATTTTCCCTGTGAGTCCTTTGATCTAGATTGTCACACTTAGCAGTGACAGTCTACCCCTGCTTCAGCTCTCGTCTGAAAGGCATGGAGGAAGACAAGGTTCCTGCTCCCTTCCAGAGACACAGCCCAGGAAATGCGTCACTAGCATCTCTGCTCCTTGGTTTTTCGAGGTAGGGTCTCACTCTAGCCCAGGCTGACCTGGAATTCACTATGTAGTCTCAGGGTGGCCTCGAACTCACAGTGGTCCTCCCATCTCTGCCTCCCAAGTGCTGAGATTAAAGGCATGCGCTACCACGCCTGGCTGAAACTGCAAATCTTTATAGTGGAAACCAGCCAAAACCAGAAGATGGTCACAGCCTTCATATTCCATATAGGACTGCTGCATGTTATAACCAACTAATTGTTTTGTAGTACATGTAGATATTTTTTTATTCATCATAAGTTTCATGATTAAAACCTCAACATTTTGAAAAGTTAGGGAACTGGGTCCCAAATGTCTTATGCTAACTTTCTCTTAGCCCTGTGTGTGCCCCAGGGTCCCAAAGGCTGTGACAAAAAAGCATTGTGCATGGAACGTTTACACGCTTGATGTAGTACATGGCAGTTGCTAAGGCAGAAAGGCAGAGGTAATGAGCACTGTGAGAATTACGTGCAGGTCTTCTTTGCTGCGCTTTCCGACTGTAATTGAACTATCCCCTCCTGATCCTTCAGGTGCTATCAGCATGATTTTCTGCAGACTTCAAGAAAATCCCTGAAGGACCAAAGACACTTTCTTGGTGTTACAATCCTAATTTCAAGTGAAGCTAAATGTTTGGCTCCTGAGTATTTAATAAGTTTCAAGAAAAAAAGCGTTCCAAGTTACAATTCTCATTTTCCCCACCCCAGATAAAAAATGGAGAAATAGGTTTTAATACCTATTAATAGTTAGGGTAAAAGACATGTATAATAATCCGAATTACTTAAGTATAAATCAGAACCTTGTTTTCCAACTTAAAGTCATAACGTTTGTGATTTCCTCCCCTTCCAGTGATTCTTTTGAAAGGAAAGCAAGGGAGAATTAATATTCTATTAAAGACAAACATGCAATGTCACCATATGAGCCCCTCTAAGATCCTTTCTGACATAAGCAATCTCTAAAGCTTGCAGTGGCATGCATAATGCTATAGACATAGAAAATCCAAAAGTGGTATTTCTTTCACAATCCATACTTGTTTCAGACATGCTAAGTCTACAGGCATTTGTTGCCAGCATTAGCTAGACATTGGCTTAATCCTTCTATAAGTGGCACCTGTGGTATCAAGAGCAGAGGGAATGGTTTGTGCTTGTGGCCTCAGCAGAACCCAATCACAAAATACAAAGAATGGTAAAAATTCTGTCTCCTCTCTCCATCCAGAGTTGACAGAAGAGAGAAGATAACTACCCATGTGTGATGATCTAGCATTTAGCTACGTATTCATTTAGTCTTTCCTCTGTGTATACTTAAAAGAATGGTAGTTTCGGTCTGGAGAGATAGCTTAGCGGTTAAGGCGCCTGCCTGCTAAGCCTAAGAACGCTGATTCCAATCTCCAGGTCCCACGTTTAGCCAGATGCAAAGTGACGCAAGGGTGCAATGCCGCACTTGCCCACAAGGGGGTATACACACCTGGAGGTCGTTCACAGCACCTGAGAGGCTGCTGGTGCACCCATCTCTATCTGTCTTCCTCTTCCTCTCTCTCTGTCTCTCCCTCTGCATCTCTCTCCAAAAAAACAAAACAAAACAAAACAAAACAAAAAAAGAATGGTAGTTTCCTGAGCATAAACTCAACAGAATATGTATTTATATACGAAAGTCCTTAATCATGATGATGGTGACCACTTTCAGAATCCTCATCAAGCACGACACATTGCCTCATTTGGTACTCATTTCCATTCTTTGAAGTGGGTATTACTGCATTACATCCTTGAAAATGACTCCAAAATGGGAGGAAATTTGTCAAGATCCTACAACGGGTCAGGTTAGAGACTTGATTTCAAGGCCAGCTGGGCTCTTAGCTATCGTATGATTCTATCAATCATCTCACCCATTTTTACCCATCCCTTTTAGAAGAAGGAGAGAACCACATTTTTTTTTTTCTAGATTAGGAGCAGTTTTTTTTTTTTTTTTTTGGGGAGGGTGGTTTTCAAGGTAGGGACTTGCTGTAGCTTAGGCTGACCTGGAATTAATTATGCAGTCTCCGGGTGGCCTCAAACTCATGGCAATCCTCCTACCTCTGCCTCCCCGGTGCTGGGATTAAAGGTGTGCTCCACCACACCCAGCTTTAGGAGCAGTTTTAAAAAAATATTTTCTTTTTATTTATTTAAGAGAGGGAAAGAGGGAGAGAGAGAGAGATGAGAGAGAGAGAGGGAGAGAATGGGTGTGCCGGGGCCTCCAGCCACTGTAAACGAATTCCAGATGCATGCACCACCTTGTGCATATAGCTTATGTGGGTCCTGGGGAATTGAACCAAGGTCCTTTGGCTTTGCAGGCAAGAGCCTTAACTGCTAATCCATCTCTCCAGCCCAGGAGCATTTTTCAATGACATCCTTTTCTATATTAAAATGTGCATTACTTTTTGGTGTCTTTATTGTTATGTTCAAAATGCACTTGAGCCAAAAAAAAGGGGTGTAGGGAAGACCCACTCTGGCCCTCTCCTGATTGCAGGATTTGAGACTTCCTTCTTCTCTTAAGCACTGTAATAAAATCTTTCTAAACTTCCAAAAAAAAAAAAAAAAAAAAAAAAGGATGACAGTGTAGACTACTCTCTCCATATATGTAGATGATAGGATTCATTAAATATAAGTTAGTTTAAAATTAATCATTAACTTAGCAGTAACTTTTCATCATTATGTAGCTTCTGGATCCACAGACATTAAAAGGTTGAGGCCTTTCAAGATATTTATGCTTAAGAAGGCAGAGAATTCTATTTTAGAAAAGAGCAGGCATATTCAGGGTATGGCTGCCATAGTTAAGAATCTTACTTCGAAAGATTATCTAACTAATCACTAGAAAAATTTTACATGTTCATATAAGGATTCTCAATGATATCCACTTGAAACTAGAAGTTTCTCTCATGATACCATCTTTGTAGAATATGCCCATTGTTGTTGGGCTCAACACTTTGGAAGAGACCCAAAGAAACACAGGAGCCTTGATGTAAACCGTGACTTCACAAGGTTCTAAGTTACAGAGATAAAAATGGAGTTGCAGCTCAGTACCGGAAAGCCAGTTGACAAAATGTATTTGATATGACATTTGGTTTAAGCTGCAATTCAATGCTTTGAGAGGACAAATATTCGAGAAGACAAGCAATTCTTGTCTCCATATCTTGCTCTTGTCAGATTCTGTCTCAACACTGAAAAGAAAAAGCCATCCTTCACTCCCCTGGCTCTGTTGGAAGCTGCCAAGGCAGAGTGGGAACATGTCTTCTCTGTGCTCCATACAAAGAGAGCAGAGCCTCTGCCATGGAGACTCTGTCAGGTGGCCCTTTGTGAATAAGCAAATACTTTGGTATCTTGGCTGCCAACCCGGGCCTCTTCTTTGCCTCTCAGTCCCTTCTGGGCCTCTGAAGTTAGGTTTGCACTCAGGCATGGAAGAAGAGTCTTATCCTTCCTTCCCTAGAGTAAACCTCAAGGTTCTCTTCCTTGGTCTGTGACAGCCTGGTCTTAGCCAAGTGGTCGAGTGAAAGCTCCTTAGAGCAGTTGGCAGGTAATGAAAGCTTTTTAGCTTATGGTGCACTTGAGATTATAAAAATGTACATTTTAATCTTGTTTCCTAATGTGACATCTGGACTATAGAGAGATTTGGGTATATATGTTTTGTCATTATGTAATTTCCTGTTTCTCTGAATCTGAGTGTAATTTGATTTTTATCTGATATATACAGATGCTGTTCTTATGTCAGCACGTCCACCTCTATCACTTTTCTTCTCAAGTAACCACGCTGGTTGGAATGTTTGTAAAAATAAGAATAAACAGATTACAAATGAAAGACCATGAACTCTGAATGAGCTTTGGTCTGATTTCTCACTATTTTTCAGGTGCCTTTTCAGTTTTCTTCTGATTCTTCATTGTTATGTTCTGAAGAATGGAAGAATGAATTAGATAAGTGAGATACAGAGACTTAGTATACTTAAAATTTTCTTTCTTTATTTATTTGAGAGAGAGAAATAGGGAGGGAGAGAGAGAGAAAGAGAGAGAGAGAGAGAAAGAATGGGTGCATCAGGGCCTTCAGCTGCTACAAACGAACTCCAGATGCATGTGCCCCTTATGCATCTGGCTTACATGGGTCCTGGGGAATTGAACCTGGGTCCTTTGGCTTTGCAAGCAAGCACCTTAACCACTAAGCAATTTCTCCAGCCCGAGACTTCTGAAGACATACTTTAGCCTGTTTTCTCAGCTGTTGACAAAAATTAAGAAAATAATATGTTGGGGTCAGGGGTTGAAGCCTAATGGTCAGGTGGAACTGGTTTCTTTCCAATTATGAGTTATTGGGGCCTCAACATATGGCTTAGTGGTTAAGGCACTTGCCTGCAAAGCCAAAGGACCCAAGTTCTATTCCTCATGTAGACTGGATGCACAAGGTGGCGCATGTACCTGGCATTTGTTTGCAGTGGCTGGAGGCCCTGGTGCATCCATTCTCTCTCTCTCCCTCTTTCTCTATCAAATAAATAAATAAAGATAAAATATTTTAAACAAGTTATTGGAATAGAATTTGTGGGTACAACATGACATTCTCACCTATCTGTGTATTACCTAACATTGGAATGCAATTGAAATTTAGTTGATATCACAGAAAGCTTTATAGAGGCAAAATGTTGGAGAAAATTTCAGGCCAGAAAAACAATATATATATATTTGCAATTAAGTTAATATTGAGTAAGCATCCACTCATTTGCAAATATAATGGTTGTACAAATAATAATTCCATATTTCTGGTTTTATTTCTTATTTTAAGATATAAATAGCATATGTTCTATAATAAAATTGACTTTTTTCTTACTATGGAGAGAGTAATTTCACATATATTTTAAGATGTAGATAGTATCTCTTTCATAATAAAAGAAATTGATGGGTTTTGAAGTGTTTTTAATTTGAAAAATAAATGTAAATCTTCAGACTTAGTTATTGTACTAAAACACTTTTAATGAAAGTTATCAGCTGTACTGGGTGACAAGAGTAAGATTGCAGGTGTCTTTATGTCCCAACCTACAAGCATAGGTTGAGCATTCTAACTGTCATATCACTGCTCTTCCCTGTAACCTTGATGGATCACACCTATAAATATCTCTTGGGGTTGAAAGTAATTTAACCTGTGGATCTGTATATTACCTCCTCACGAGCATCTTAACAATTGTGCCAGAGTGCTTTCATGATATACACTGAATTGAAAACATCAAACCTATTTCATTGAGGAGTCTTAGCCAGGATCTTTGGTCTCAAATCTGTCATCAAATTTTGCTAAAAAGTTGTTCACTTCAATGCATGGTTGGGGGGGGGAAGCTAAGATTATGATTCTATGTCAAAGGACTCTGCTTAGAGGCCTGGGTATCTCATGGTGTTAAATTGTTCTTATCTTAAGGCTGGCTCAATTAGAACCCAGGTTACAATTCGACACATTCAAGGAGTCTTAATGGATGATTATGAAGCTTGGATCTTGTCTTCTAAACACCAGCGTAACTGATAGTGCTAAAATAATCTCCTTTGGATCAAAAAAGTCTCAAGTCCAATTTGAGTGAGGAGTAGGTGCCTGTTAGGACCCCACTTGACCAGTTTTACATTCCTTCTTTTTTTCTTCATTCTCATCTATTGCCCAGGATCTAGGGTTGAAAATTGACTATCAGTCTCAAATTTTAGTTCATTAAGAGATGTTCTGAACAGGTGTTGAGAAGTTAAAATATGGAGAGGCAATTCAAGATACCATGGTTATTAAAAAACCTATATAGTTTAAGCCGGGCGTGGTGGCGCACGCCTTTAATCCCAGCACTCGGGAGGCAGAGGTAGGAGGATCACCAAGAGTTCGAGGCCACCCTGAGACTACATAGTTAATTCCAGGCCAGCCTGGACCAGAGTGAGACCCTACCTTGCAAAAAAAAAAAAAAAAAAAAAAAAAAAAAAAAAAAAAAAAACCTATATAGTTTAAAATCCTCCCTTTTTTTGTGGTGGTGGTAGGGATTGAACACAGGGCCTCATACATGCTAGGAAGGGAGCTACCTCAAAGCTGTACACCCATCAATAATTTTCTGAATAACTTTTTAAAAAGATTTTATTTTTGTTTATTTATTTATTAGAGACAGAGAAAGGGAAAGAGTGAGGGAGAATGAGAATGGGAGCACCAGGGCCTCTAGCCTCTGCAAATGAACTCAATATGTGTGCACCCCCTTTGTGCATCTGCCTTATGTAGGACCTGGAGAATTAAACCCGGTCCTTAGGCTTCAAAGGCATGTGCCTTAACTGTTAAGCCATCTCTCCAGCCCCCTCAATAACTTTTGATTCAATAGTTTTCTAAGGGCAGAGTTCTTTGAGTCTTGTTGGATAAGCCCAAGGTTCTTTTCTACTGACTTGCATGTAATTTTGGGGACATTTATTTAACCCTTTACACCTGTTTCTCTTTGGTAGTTTCTATTTCAAGGATTGTTAGGAGAAAATATGATCAATGTGATAGTATTTTTCAAAGTTAAAAGCATAACTGTTTAAAAAAAAGCAAAACTGTTAAAGAAATACTTTAAGCCATCACATATATTATGTATATTCATAGTTATATTTGAGTATTCAGTCTCAGAGTGTTCCACTTTGATATATTTTATCATATATATATATATATGACATTGAGATAGAAATTATGCCTCAAAATGTAATTTTTTTGTTGTGTTTTTTCAGTGTAGGGTTTCATTCTAGCCCAGGCTGACCTGTAACTCACTATGTAGTCTCAGGGTGGCCTTGAACTCACGGTGATCCTCCTACCTCTGCCTCCCAAGTGCTGGGGCTAAAGGTGTGCACCACTATGCCCTGCTTCAAAATGTAATTTTTATCATATGCTATGTGTAGTGTATTTATGCTATATAGAAATTATATAAGGGAAGATTAAGTAGTTTAGGTAGCTAGCAAATCTTCACTATGTCTCTATTAACTGTTCTGTTTCTGTTTATGTAAGCTGTTGGTAATCATTGGTATAAATAATGTTAAAAATTACTCTGTATAACTCGGGCAAATATTTATTTTAAATACAAATAGCTCAATTTCCTATGTTGAAAAGACTAATTAATTCAACCACAAAGATATCACTTAATCTTTAGTGGGGAAAAATTGGCTAGTTTTAAACCAAAATGTTTGGTTTTATTGCATAAGTGTTCAACAGTAAATTTAGTTTTAATATAAATGGCAAAACTGTAGTGGTAACACTATTCCTTCTTAAACTCTGTTAATTTATCTTTCATTACCAGCAGAGGGAGCCCTGAGAATTAGATCCTGCTCAATGGCTTTGCTAATTCTTTTGTGTTTACATATTTAGCTCATAATGAGAAATAAAAGCTCATCACAGATTAATGGAAAGTCATCATGCTTGGATTAAGTTGCATATTAGAAGTTGATTCCAGACTACTCTTCAATAGATCAGGGATATCTATGGTCTGCCTCTACCCACCTTTATTGAAGTATTAGATGCAAACTTCCACAGTTTAACAAAGTCCACTAGTAGTAAAACAATGCATGGTTGACTCCACAAGGCATCAGAAAGAATACACTCCTGAAGACGTACTTGCTACCAAAGGCACTGCAAGAGTCCAATGAAGTGCTCTCATAATTGGAAAACATTCCCATATTGCATAATCAGTTTAGAGATAATTATCTAAAATTATCATTTGTTTTAAGATAAGAATGGGCTAAAGTAATTTGAATGGAAAGTAAATCATGAAGTTTCAACAGTATAACTCAATGAAAATTTTGTTATCTCATTGAGAAAGAGAGGGTTTTCTAAGCAGTCTATTTACAGAGAGTAGATTTTCATTGCTTTATTTCCCTTAATTAGATACAAAAATGCAATGAAATGTTAATGTATTTTATGTACCAGTGACTAGAGAAATCTAGTAAAATTAAGACTGTAATAGCTGCATTTTTTTTTTTGAGGCAGAGTCTCGCTCTAGCCCAGGCTGACCTGGAATTCACTACATAGTCTCAGGTTGGCCTTGAATTCATGGCAATCCTCCTACCTCTGCTTCTCGAGTGCTGGGATTAAAGGCATGCGCCACATGCCTGGCAATAACTGCATTTTGAATTTCATCACAAGTCACAATTTAAAAACATCTTCATTTATTTATTTGCAAGCAGAGAAAATGGGCACACTAGGACCTCCAGCCACTGAAAAAGAACTCCAGATGCATGTGCCACTTCTGTGCATCTGGCTTCATGTGGGCACTGAGGAATTGAACTCGGGTTGAAAGGCTCAGCAGGCAAACATCTTAACTGCTGAGCCATCTCTCCAGCCCACAACTCACATTTTAATGAAGATTTTATTATTTATTTATTTTTAAAATATTTTATTTATGTATGTATTGGAGAGGGAGAGGGAGAGAGAGAGAGAGAGAGAGAGAGAGAGAGAGAGAGAGAGAGGGAGAATGGGCACACCAGGACCTCCAGTCACTGCAGACATATCAAGATGCATGTGCCACCTTATGCATCTGGCTTGCGTGGGTCTTGGGGAATCGAACCTGAATCCTTAGGTTTCACAGGCAAACACCTTAACCACTAAGGCATCTATCTAGCCCATTAATGAAGATTTTATTTTATTTATTTATTTATTTGAGAGAAGAAAGAGGCAGAGAAAGAGAGAGAGAGAGAGAGAGAGAGAGAGAGAATGGGTGTGCCAGGGCCTCCAGCCACTGCAAACAAACTCCAGATGCATGCACCACCTTGGGCATCTGGCTTACGTGGGTCCTGGAGAATTGAACCTGGGTCCTTTGGCTTTGCAAGCAAACACCTTAACCACTAAGCCATCTCTCCAGCCCCCAAGATTTTAGTATTGACATAATTACAACCCAACATCAAAGACACCCTCACTTGACATCAAGACATTTATAAACATGTGTTTTTACCTTCTAGGAGCTTATATGTTTTGTGGTTGGAAATCCAACAATGATTGACTCCTTCCATCATGTTAAGGAATTTGCTTCCAGAAATACTTAGCATATCTACCTGGAGGCAGGTACTGTGCTGATGACTGAGATGACAGTGTGCATAGGATAGCATATGTGCTCATAGCCAAGAGACTGGCTGAAGAGGAAGCCAATGACTGCAGGCAAGGAGGGGGGAATGCTTCATATAAGCATGCACAGTCTGCTGAGCTTTATGATTATTGAGGGCAGATAACATATCTAATCTTTGTCAGTCTAGTACTTAGCACAATGTTTTGAATGTAGTTTGCACTCAATTACTATGCATTGAATTAATTAACAATATGTGGGATGTATTAATAAAGTGTCTTCTTGGGAAACAGTTACCTTAATATTTCCTCCTACTTTCCCTTTCCATCATTTCAATCCTCTTTCCTCTAGTTCTAACAATCTATGGAATAACTATTTCCCCTTTTAAAACATAGCATCTGGGTCACATAATAGTTGATGCTTGATGGTTTGCTATTTCCTAAGGTTTTTAAAAATTTAAAAATATTTTATTTATTTATTTGCAAAGAAAGAGATAGAAGAGAGATAGTGCCAGGGCCTCCAGCCACTGCAAATGAACTCCAGAGGCATGCACCTCTGGGCATCTAGCTTTATGTGGGCACTTGGGAATTGAACCTGGGTTGGTAGGCTTTATAGGCAAGTGCCTTAGCTGCTAAGTTATTTCTCCAGCCCTTTCCTAAGCATTTTTTTAAAAGCAGGATTTTTTTTATTCATTTATTTCTATTTATTTATTAATTATGGACATACTTAGTATGGCTACATCATGTGTTGGTACCATTCTTTCCCTTGTACCTGTCCCCCCATTCTGCTGGGGGCCCTCCTCAGTGGGGTTGCAGGTTTTCCTCATGGGGTTGTGGTTTATGCATTGTGGGAGCAGCAGTCAGGTTTTTGGGGGAGGCAATGCCTCTGGGCATGATGTCCCAATCTGTGGCTCTTATAATCTTTCTGCCCCTTCCTCCACAAAATTTCCAAGGCCTTGGTGGGTGAGTTTTAAGTCTACTTCAGTGATGAGCTCTTAGGAGCCTCTAGATCTCTGCTTTGGAAGGTGTTGAGTATCCTCAGCGTCTGTCTCCTGCTCCCTGATGCTGATTGTCTGACTCACCATGAAAGCAGCACTCTTGCTTGTCTCCCCAGTTCCTCTGTGGTTTCAGCTGGGGCTTGGCTGAAGTGTGAGAAGTAGTTTATCTCCTCAGGGGTCTCACTACCTTCCCAGGAGCTAAAGTGTGGTTAGGTAGAGGCCATCTTGACCAGAAATCTCTTCTAAGCTTAAAAAAATTATTTATTTATTATTAGAGAGAGAGAGAGAGAGAGAGAGAGAGAGAGAGACAGAGAGAGAGACAATGGGCAAGCCAGGGCCTCCAGCCATTGCAAATGAACTCCAGACGCATGTGCCACCACATGCATCTGGCTTACGTGGGACCTGGAGAATCAACCTGGGATCCTTTGGCTCTGCAGGCAAATGCCTTAACCACTAAGCCATCTCTCTATCCTCTCTCTTAAGCTTTTTATTTGCTATTCTTCATCCTGTGAAAACTTGGGACACATGCAATGCATGCAATAATAATAAACACAATGAAATGACAGGCATTTAAGCCCCAGTAATCTATTATCTTATTTGTCTCTTCTGTTATTCTCATTTTCAGGAGAGGTATCTTTGTGTGTGTGTGTGTGTGTGTGTGTGTGTGTGTGTGTACATGTGTTGGGGGGCATTTGCTTGCCATGGTGCATGTGAGATTAGAGGACAACCTCAGTGTGTCAGTTGTCTTGCTACTGGTTAGGCCCACAAGCTTCTATATTTTTCTGGTCTGTTGCCCATTGCTGCAGGTGTGTGTCCCACTTTGCATCCAGTTTTATGTGGATGCTGGGGAACTGAACTTGGGTTGGCAGGCTTGCAAGCAAGTGCCTTTAACTGCGGAGCCACCTCCTCACACCATTGTTTTTTTGTTTTGTTTTGTTTTTGTTTTGACAGGTCTTAGTGAAGCTCAGACTGAGCTGGAACTCAAGTCTGGCTGGCCTTGAACTTACTACACCAATCCTCCTACCTCAGCCTTCCAAGTTCTGGGAGTAAAGGCATGAGCCTCCCCATGCAATTTAAAAAAGACATCTTCTACACAGGAAAATCACTTGCTTCAGGCTATAGCGCTGGTAAACAATATGGCTTAAATATGAATCCAAAACTCTCTAACACCAGACTGCTTGCTCTGAATGGCTGTGTTCTATTTCGATTGCACACAGACTATTTTAAGTAATAATGAAAAATGCTTTCTTAGAAAAGATGGCCAAACCTCCTCCAAGAATATTCTAAACGGTTTTAATGTATAAGAGATACATAAGCTTTTAAATTTTGCGAACACAGCAAAATATTTACAGAAGTGAATGAGTCAACAATTGGTAACACCTTCTAAACAACATGTTTCCTCTCAACCTAAGGAGCTTGTTTTCTGTAATTGGAACAACACCTTAAAATACATTTTCCAGTGCTCAGTGGACCCCCGAAGACTCCCCCAGCCCCAGGCTGCAGTGCAGTCTGCTGTGGCAGGTTTGGCAGCTCTGTTTCCCTGACTAGACTCATTAGCAGCGCCAGGTGGTAATAACTATCCAACTGATTCGCACTAGTAAAAAAACCTGCCTAAGGTCACCATGGACTCCTTCCCCCATTCTCTGCTTCATCTCTGACCGATATACTTCTGGAAAATAATTATGCATGGCAGGAAGTTACCATACAACAATCGTTGTGCCCTGGGATTCTGTAGGATCTCTGATCAAATAGGCTTTGTTGTGTGAAGAATAAATTGGGAAACATGGTTTTTGCCAGTATAACACAGTGTAATCTATTTCTTGCCTTTTCTTCTTCTTTTCTTTATTTCATCAGTAAAGACCCAATAAGAAAAATTACTCACCAATTTGGGGAATATTTGCCCTGGTGCTTAGCATTCAGCACGATTATGTAGATTGAAGAAACACAAATAACTCCAGGGTCTGTCCAAGTTAACCAGAGTAAAAGAGTGGAGATTTTAATACTGACTTTTAAATATATCTATTGATTGTTATTCATCAGGTAGAAATGAGGTATATGTGAGTGCAAAGTGACTTAACCATTCTCTACCTAGGAGTGGTCTTCAGTTGGCTAAATTTCCTTCCCATTTTATTTTTATTAAAATGAGGAAGAAAATAAGGGGAAATAATTTTGAGTATATTTTCTAAAAGCAATTTCCTACTACTTTCCAAAGATGTCAAATTCTCAGGTTTGTACTCTGCAGCAGTACAGGGGTCACTATTTACACGTGGCTACTGAGTGTGTGAACAGTGTCTAGTTCAGGCTGAGACATGCCCAACAGGAAAATACTGTAACAACACTAGATTTCAGAAACTGAGTGTGAAAAAAAGTAAACTATCTCATTACATTTTTTTACGTTAATTATGGACTGAAAAGATGATGTTTTGGATGTAGAGTTCAATAAAATTCTTGAAAATTAATTTCAGCTATATCTTCTTAAAAATTAAAGTTACTTATCTGACTCACATTATATTTTTATTTGACAGTACTGTTTTTAATCTTTTACTTTGAGACATCAATACTCCCTTGAGAACCAATTGGCTGCTATTATCAGCCAATTTATCAATCAGAATTAGAACTCAATTCAAAACCCTTCAGCAAATCAGTTTGGTGATACCATATTAAGAGTCTTAAAAATTTCAAGACCCTCTAAAGAAGAATTATATTTTGAATCCTATATCTCTGTAGTTCCCATTTCTAGATATGAAGGAGAGATGAAAACATATGACCATACAGAAACGTGTCCCCCCAAAATGTTGACAGCAGTATTATTCATAAGAGCCAAAGCATGGGAACAACCCAAGTTCCATCAATTGACAAATGGATGCACAAAATGTGGTATATCCATACAATGGACTATTATTTAGCTATAAAAAGGAATGGACCATAGAAAGGAGTGCTACAATAAGAACAAGCCCTGAAAACATAGGCTAAGTGAGAGTAGCAGGTTTAAAAAGACCACATCTTGCATAATTTCATTCATATAAAATATTTGGATCAGGGAAATCTATAGGGACAGAATGTAGACCGTTGCTTAGGATTGCTGGGAGGATAGCATTGAACGGGGAAGACAGTGACAGCTGAAGAGTATGCGGCTTCTTTTGGGGTAATGAAAATGCTCCAAAATTGGCTGTGGTGATGGTGGCTCATACCTGTGAGTAGATGAACAAAACATTGAATTCTGTGCCTTAAGTGGGTTAATTATATGGTATATGAAGGTTTTTGAAAGGTATTACACTCCTAGGATCAAAGTTAAAGGAAATTATCCTGGGCTGGAGAGATAGCTTAATTCTTAAAGCACTTTCCTGTGAAGCCTAAGGACCCAGGTTCAATTCCCCAGTACCCACGTAAGCCAGACGCACAAAATGATACATGCATCTGGAGTTTGTTTGCAGTGGCTGGAGGCCCTGGTGCACCCATTCTCTCTGCCCCTCCATCTTTCTATCTGCTGTTCTTTCTCAAATAAATAAATATATACATACATAAATAAAAATATTTTAAAAAACCCAGGCATGGTGGCACATACCTTTAATCCCAGCACTCAGGAGGCTCAGGTAAGAGGATCCCTGGGAATTTGAGGCCAGCTTGGGTTATCTAGTGTGTTCCAGGTCAGCATGGTCTAGAATGAGATCCTGCCTCAAAAAAAAAAAAAAAAAAAAAAAAGGAAAGAAAAGAAAATTATCCTAAATAACAGGAAAAATACTTT
Organism: Orientallactaga sibirica; assembly: GCA_036365145.1. Taxonomy (NCBI): domain Eukaryota; kingdom Metazoa; phylum Chordata; class Mammalia; order Rodentia; family Dipodidae; genus Orientallactaga; species Orientallactaga sibirica. Next base: position 41,855,495 of record JAEOAD010000004.1, on the reverse strand, counting down.
ATGCACAAGTTGCACATTGCTGCATTATGCAAAAACAACCTAAGTGGCCAAATAGAGGTGTGACTAAGTAATTTATGATATGTCCCCATCATGGAAAGCAGATATTAAAATGATGCATTGCATACTCTTGTAAAAGTTTATAGTAATATGAGGAAATTCCTGGCTTTTATGGTTAAGTGGAAAAAAAATTCACCCAACTGTGATAAATATTATTTGCCTAAAACCATAATCATAAAAATGCCTAGAAAGAAGCTAGAAGGAAATACTGGTCCCAAAATACTAGTGTTTGAGTTGTGTTATGTGAGAATTTTTCCCTCTTCATACTTTTCTTTATTTTTTCCAATTAATGGTTTTTAATAAAATAGTTCATTAAGTCCTGTTTTTTTAAAGAAAAGTCCGTTTTTACATTATAATTGCCACAAAGGAGAGTAGACTGATAATTTATTTACAAAATTCAAAATCAGAGTTGGAAAAAAAAGCAGAACTTTTGTATGAAAATTCCAATAAATCGATAGCTAACCAAAGCTGAAGTGCAATATCCGCTCCCATTCATTGCGCACCCTGTTCTTGGCGCACACACATGAGGAGAATTCTCCACGTGGAGGTGACTAAATCAGCTGGAAAGTGAGTTGACTGATCTTTGCCTTTGCTGGCTGACATCATCAAGCCCATATTCCACGGCTAGTTTTCACCATCTCTGACCTTTTATTTCATTTCTGTATGTAAAGTCTGGCCAAAGGTAAGCTGGCTTCTTCCCAGAGCCAGCTCTTCTATGTGTGCCCTCTCTTTGGTGGCTAATTTGTATATTTACGCAAATGTGTTCAAACCTCCCACTTTTCCAAAGAGAGCTTTCCCAGGCCCTGCTCTCTGCATTTCTCCCCTTCATGATCTGTTCGCTATCTCCTTATCCTAGCCTTCCTTTTCTTCTCCCCTTGGCAGTCTGGGTGGTATTGCTCTGACCCCAGTAAAATAGTTCTCCAGAATATTTATTATCTGCTCTCACCAACCCTCTGCGACCTCTCTGTGCGGTCTCTGCAGCCAGGACTCTGGACGACTGGCATTCTCCCTTCCATTCAGGGGTCGCCTCTGCCCTGTGTCATTCAGTTGCCTAAGTAACATTTTTACTTGACCTTTAGGCCCAAATGGTAACCCACTTCTTGCTAGAGTTTTCTCAGGTTCTGGCCGGCAAAATGGCTGTCACTCTGGGCTGTGTAGGTGCGGGAGCCTGGTGAGTCGGCCTCATCTTGTTCCTCCTTAGCAGGAGGTTTTCCACAAGGTAGGTTTTGTTCTCTGTGTGCTCAGATTGTGGGAGGTATAGACAAGACTGGGATGTTGGGCTTTTTGTCAGCGCCTTCTGGTCCTGTTGAGGAATTTCTTGCATTTTCTTAGGGACCTCTGACTCTTTGCAAAATAGGATTTTATGGCACGAGCTGGTTTCAACTTCTTATTTATTGATAATGAAATCAAGGCCCAGTGGCATTGAGGTCAGCCACACAACTGGTCGTTCTTTGGAACTAGACCATCTCTAAGGCCATCTGGTTTGTAAGACAATGCTTACCTTCCCCTGCCTGTCTTGTACTTCTACTGCCTAAATGTTTCAGAACCGTTTTTTTTTTTGTATCTTTGCAACTAGAGCCCCTCAAAAATTCTGTACACTTAAGATTTTCCTCCAGAAGTCATCAAGTTAAATATTACATTAAATATGCTTATTGTATCAGAGTGACTTGGTTTGTCTGGGACTGAGGGATTTCTTAGGACTTAAGACTCACACTGCAAGTCTCAGGCAAAGCAGGACTATTGGCCATCCTAGATTCTAATGAGTACTTTAATATATGTTATTTAATTAACATGGCAGCCCTGCGCAAAGCCATTTCCATTTTGCAGATTCAGAAAGCTGAGTCTCAATGGGTTGTGAGTGGCAGTCAAGATTAAAACATAGGTGTGTTCCCTGACGGGCTCATGATCTTTCCACTGCAATGCAGAAATGTGGGTGCTTTGCTGCTGTTAAGACCTGCAAAAGGAAAGATAACCCTGTAAAATATTTAGTTTAAAAACTGATGTAGTATAGGCTAGTTTGAGGCCTTGCTAATTTGCATGATTGATGCAGAAGAAGAAAAGCAGCTGTTTAAAAATGCATAAATTACTTGAAAGTGATAATGAGCCAGGTAAAATTTAAATCATGCAATCCCAATGTATTTATTTTTCCCTTCCTGGAGTGGGAGTTAGGGTGGGTGCAAGGCAGCATGACATTTATTTAAATATTTGGAAAGCAGTGAATCTAGTGAATTTTATTAAGCTAGGTTTAAATCAGTGACAATACATTATCACCAAAGTAGTGTAAGAAAATGTAAAAAGAACTATTAGCAATTAGCTTGTAGTTGAATTAATAGTTTGAAAAGTTATATTTTGTTAAAAGGCTTGAATCATAAAGCCAAACCCTTTACAAGGGCTTGGTGTCTTCCTTTCTCAAATTATGAAATCAATCTATTGATTCATTTTTTCTTCTTTAGGAAGAAGACAGGGAATATTATTAAACACAATTTTAAAGCTAAATGCTTGAAAGTCATTTTTATAAAAACCAATACATCGAGGCAATAAGATTATTCAGTGAGAAGTCTCTCTTCCATCCCTGTCACTCCACATAGTTACTCTTCTCAACATAGCCAATCACACCATCATTTCCTGTATGTTCTTTCAGAGACAGTTAATCATAGGCAAGCAACACAAATTAATAGTCCTAATTCTTTCACTAAGGTAGCATTTTAGGGACTTTATTCTGCATATGGATTTTTTTCCAAGGTAGGGTCTCACTCTGGCCAAGGCTGACCTGGAATTCACTATGTAGTCTTAGTGTGGCCTCGAACTCACAGTGATCCTCCTACCTCTGCTTCCCAAGTGCTGGTATTAAAGGTGTGAGCCACCATGCCCGGCCTTGGATTTTCTTTTAAACAGAATGGCACATCTGGGAGACTTTCATAAGTAGCACATAAAGAACTTACTATATTCTGTTTTATGGCTACATAGTATTTCATATTATAGACATAGTTATGTAATTAGTTCCTATTAATAATAATCACATCACTTAAGATTTTTAATTTATTGAATAAATAATACATTCATTCACATGGTTTAAAAATCATATATATTCTTGCATTCATTCATGTTAGCTATCCAGCCAAGCATGCTCTCCTACTACATATACTACTAGATAAAAACATTGAAATTAGTTTTGAATATAGCCTCCAGAGGGTCTTCAATGCATACAGAAGTCAATGCCAATGTATATTCTTTTTTATTTTTATTGTTGAGGTAGGATCTCACTCTAGTTTAGGCTGATCTAGAATTTACCATGCAGTCTCAGGATGGTCTCAAACTCGAGATGATCCTCCTACCTCTGCCTCTGGAGTGCTGGGATTCCAGGCATGCGCCACCGTGCCTGGCTCCACTGTATAATCTTAATTCTCCTCCTTTTATACACAAAATCCTACTATAGATACTATCTTATTTTTGTCTTGTTTACTCAACAAAGTAGTTTGGAGATATTTTTCACATTACAGAGATCATCTTCCTTTAAAAAATTTATTTAACAATTGCGTCATTTTCTATTATGTGGACATACTGTATTTCATGCAAGTTATTCATATAAGGCTAATCAAGTACAATTTCGTTTGTCGAAATGTCCTGTGGCTCAACATGCTGTGACTAGGGTCTGGTATAGAGACTGATGACTTTAGTGTACGTTAAGTGCTTAACTGCTTCTTTACTTCCAATAGAGTTTTCCAACTGAGGGTTAAGCAGTTGCTGAATTTTGTTATTCTGCACATGGCAGAACCCTCTCACCTTTGGCACCATAAATAGTCTCTCTGAATATTATTGAAATGCTGTTGCTCCTCAATGAGGAATTACAAAAAATGTTGCTGCAATGATTACATTACTCTTCTCTATTGATTGAACTGTTACAGAAAATAGCAGATGCAAGTGTGTGGAGAATGCTGGATGATACCCAAGGAATTTGTGTTTAATCTTTTTTTGTTCTTTTGGGTGTATAGAAAGTAAAGTTTTCAATGTTCATTGATTTTTAAAATGTTCTCTGACCAACATCCAAATGATAATTCCCAATGATCCCTAATTAATTATTTCAACAGCTAGCATTTTACATCACTAAATAATGAAGATTATACACAAACCTTCGTTTAGATTGGTTTTAATGGAAATAATTTGCATATCATATATGATACTATAAAATACTTCCTGCACAAGATACATTATTAGAAGCTTTTATTAAAAAGCTAAACATAAATTATAGTAAAGTGGTTTTGGCTGTATGATAGTTTAAATGGAAACGATCCAGTAGGAGGAAAATTAATTTGCTTTCCTAAAATAGAGGCATACTCTGCAATAAAAATAGTACAATCTCTTTGCTATTTTGAGAGGTCTTCATTGCATCCTTACACAGTTGGAACAGCCAGTATCAAACAAGAAGTAAAAAGGAGATAGCATTGAAAGAGAACAATAGTTATTTCATTTTTTTCTTGTAAGGATAGATTTCTTGGAGTGTGAGATAAGTCATAGCTTTTACATTTGTATTTTTTTTTTAAAGAAAAGAATGAGGATTCAGTCTTCAAAGATAGTAGCATGACATTTGGGCCTCTGAGAGGCAAAACAGAGTGATAGTTAAGGAGATGGGTTTAGAGCCAACCAACACAAGTTTGAGTTCCAGCTTCTAAGAATGGTAACTCTAAGCAACTTCCTGGGCCTCAGCGTTTTCATCTATCATGTGAGATTGGTGTGATGAATCTGATGCCTGCAAACTCCCTCTCTCTTTTTGACACAGGATCTTGGTATATAGACCAGACTGGCCTCAAAATTGCAACAATTCTGTTACTTCAGCCTGGGGTTGTAGGTGTGCACCACCATGCCCAGCTCCAAGCTCTGGATGATCTGTGGTTTATAGAGCCTAATCACTATGCTAGTTCATTTCTCCAAATCTTTTGATTCTCACCTCTAATTTGCTACATCCTTAAGGCATGCTCTGGTATCACATTGGGGTGTCAGATGAGATGGGAAAAAATATCATGAAAGCCTGAATTCTGGGAAGTCACCTCTTTCTCCATCCCTTTGAGCAAGTCCTTGGGTTGGTTTTGTTAGGATTAGGTTGAAAAGAGAGATGGGGAAGGCTTAATAAACTCCTTGTTATAGCAGGTTCCTGAGCCCTTTTCCCCTCAAAGCCATGGGACAATCATGAGAGTCCTTCTTCTACGGGGTGAAGATCATACTGTGGGATAAAGAACATAAATTCAATACTTCTTGCTCAAACTCCTTTCCTTCATTCAGTCATGTTTCTCTGAGCACCCAAAGGAAATGGTGAAAAACTGATGATCATTTTAAAGCAACTTAAAAGGATACTTTTCATGTCTAATTCCTGTATTCTAAAATAGCTATATAGTAGCCTGCCAAGCATTTTCTTAACACATATAATAAAGAATTAGAAAATAGGGTGATGAAATAAAAGCTTCATTTTGACTAGTTTGTGTATTTATTATAAAGAATTCATTAGTTATGAAAAGCACCTGTAGTCTACAGAAGAATCTAAACAATATTCAGACTCTGCCCTTCAGAAAAGGTCACAGAGAGCAAAGCCTATGGCTTAGAAATCACAACGTGCAGCTTCAACAAAAAGTTTTAGAGAATGGCTTATTTTTAAAAGGCAAACAATTTATATTATCTGAAGAGACTGTATAGTAGGGCTCACTTTAAAAAGGTCTAAAATAAATAATACACAAACAAATCCAGATCTGCATTTTTTTTCTTGCAAAGGTAATCTTTGGTTTGGAGGGGGAACAATTTTATTCAGTATTTATGCTTGGCAGGTATCAGGCACTTAATATGCTTGATGAATAAATGAGTGAATTAATGAATTAAAATCATGTCAGGGTCTAAAATTTGACAAATTACAATATTTACAATATTTTGCATGTGATAATAACAAGACTTAGGTCTACATCTTGAATGTCAAATGTCTGATGGTTGAGTGATAAATCTTAAAATAGGACAAAAGAATCCCTCAGTATTTTAGGAAGAAGCTATAAATGTCATTCATAAATTTGTTACCTATATAAAAATTCAGATTTTTGATTCAATATATAACAAAAGACATGCCCCATGACCATATTCCTTACAATTAGTCACTAATTTGTGACAATGCATAATGAGCTAATGTGTCATTAGTACAATTAGTGCAAGCAAAACCAAAGAGAAGCTCACATCCCAAGTAAGTATAGTGAGGGCAAACATCCGTACTCATTTTTCTTCATTTTATTTTATTGTGACTTTCTTATTTTAGGAGCAAAGATAGAGGCAAAAATAAAAATATATTGTCAAGTTGTATGATTGGCTCATTTACTTTATTATTTGGAGATCTTATTAAGGTAATATTTGATTCAGAGTGATTCTTGCAAGTGATCTAAAATTAAACCTTTTCCTTGCACCTGTAAAAATGTGCAAATGATGGAGCTGGCAGCACGATGATGGCTTTACAGAGCAGCATTTCCTTCATCATCTTCAAGGTCATTCAGATTTATGATCTAATCACCCACGGCTCTTTAACGGGATACATTTGAATCTGATTAAAAGGAAAAACAAATAGCCTTATGGATTTATTAATAAAATGTGCCTGACCTTTTCACTTATCTACCTCTTCAAACATATTACCAGTTTAAACCAGAAGGGATTTTTGGAGGTTTTAATCTTCAGGGTTGCTACAAGAGTTCCTGCTTACCAATATGTGTGTGTGTGTGTGTGTGTGTGTGTGTGTGTACATGCGCGTGCATCGTGGAGGGCTATCTCTTTTCCCTCTCTTTCTCTTTGGGGTTTAATTACTTCACCTACATCCTAATTCAGGTAACTCATAAAATTTCGTCTTTGTTGTAGGTCCGACAGCTGTCTTATGTCAGCAGCAAGTAAAATGTTCACAACGGACCGGAATGCTGCAAGACGGTTTATAGTGCTGCAATAAAAGGTAAATTGAATTTACAAAGATGCATTTGTCACTGATTAAAAACTTACAAAGTTAATTGGAAACACTGTGGAGGTGTTACCACACAACTCGAGGTGTAATGGGTGGCTCTAATTCAGCCTGGAGGTGAGTTGCCGGGCCCATTATGGTCTCACACAGTAAGATACCCAGTGACGCAGTCCAATTTAAGTAGCAAAGCAACACAGTAAAGATCTCAAATATTTTTTTTAATATGAGGTGAGTGTAAATTTACTCACAATTATTCTTGTAAATTGCTGGAGGAAAATGCCTTTGGTGTTACAGAGACACTGAATGTGCTAATCATATGGCTTCCCCCTAGAAAACATATTGAAGGGGGTTTTATTTTCCCCATCTGCAATGTTTCTTGTTTTCTTGATGTTTATATTGGCAGCCCTACCACTAAAGTGTATCAGTTGAGAAGGAACAAACAAGGCTGAAAGAACCGCCATTTGAAGTTAGCAGGACTCTCCCCAGGGACCTTAGCGAATTATCTCCACATAATTCACTTAACCTTTGCCCTCTGGAGACTTGGGAATCTGAACGTATTTCTAAACCTGAGTCTTTTAATTGCTGGTTTTAGTGCCACCAGTCCAGCTCAGTTGGAGAGATGATGATTGAAAAACAGTGCTAGGAGGCTTCTCACCTCTGGTGAGCATCCTGGACATAATGAAGTTGGTGGCCTGGGCTGGTATTTAGATTTCTGCAGACAGGAACGAACAGTTAAGCCCAAAGTGATGGGCCTTAGGTGAATATCTGTGCATGTGTATGCGTGCAAATGCGCATATGTGTATACCTTCAGTTGAATGCAGAAATTTCAATTTTGGACTAGATTTATGTTGAGATTAAAAGACAGGATAACTAAGCTGAATAATTGTTTGGTAAACTCATACCACTAACCATTGATAAATTATCCTAGAGTCCTAGATTGCTGGAGCCTTAGAAATTGTACGTTTAATGCCTGGTACTGAAAAAGCGTATGGTGGGGGAGGTCCTGAGCCCTGGGGGTGTAACGCCTGCTGTTGTCTGGATAAATGCATATATTATGCTCACCAAACTGCCCTGTAAGCAATTTTCTTAATGTTCATACCCAGATATTAATGCCACTCTCACTTTTGGTTAGAGAAATGTCTCTTTTCAGATGGCGATGACCACTGGGATGATTCAAAAGGTGCCATAGTGCTGAGAAGAAGTGTCAGTGGATTATTCAGCACTGAAACATCTCTATCACACCTTCCAAGGCTCAGGGTCCATTGCGGAAGAGGTGGAGGAAAGAATGTAAGAGCCAAAGGAAAGGGAGGACTCCTTACAATGCACTCTTCCAGACACAAAATGGCCTGGATATCCATGACCTCACAGTGCCTAGTACCACCTACATAAGACCCTCATAGTAGGAGGAAAAGATGATGACATCAAAATAAAAGAGAGACTAATTGAGAGGGGGAGGGGATATGATGGAGAGTGCATTTGTGAAGGGAAAAGTAGGGGAGGGGAGGGAATTATCATAGTTTATTATTATGGAGGTTGTCAATAAAAAAGTTAAAAAAACAGAAAATGAAACAAAACAAAAACAAAAAAAGAAATTGTATGTTTAAATTCAAATTTCATGTACTCACATATATTTTATTTCTACATATTTTTTACTTTATGTTTTCAATACTCTAATCCTATTTACCAGAAAGGATTGGATGCCAGAGATAGTAGTGACTATGGAATTATCACAGGTCTTTAAGTATTAGCCTGTCTGATTTGTTCGTTAACATAGGAGACACACAATTAAATATTAGTTATGACTTTAATTCTTCATATAATATCATTCCCCAAATTGCCACCAGAATCTCGGTTGTGAAACAGCCGCATTCACAAGTTTCTTGAGCAAACCTGGGTTCATCAGGGGATGACAGCTGGAGACCCAAACCTTCCAGGACTGATTTGCCCTCCAGTTACCCGTTCTGCTCAGAATTGTCCCTCACTGTCAGGAAACTGTCCTACTGAGTGACACTTGAGCCTTGTCAACCTGAGAGAATCTAGAGTCTTGAGGGAAGCTTCAAAGCTTCGGCACAATTTCATCAGAACAGCTGGAGTCAAGGCTGCAGCTTCAAAGGGAGGGGCTGCAGAAGACATTGGTTCTGGCACATCTTGAGGTGAAGCAGTGTTTCAGCCAGAGGCTCCCAGACAAGTGTCCCCACCAGCAGGGAGCTCCAGCCTTTCTCTCATTCCTTCCATTTTGCAGTCAGCTCCTTTTCATCTTGTGTCTGTGGCTTACTGAATGTTGTAAGACCTTTGTTTTTAAGAGCAGTTTTTTATTCATGCTGTCCATGATGTAATGATAGTGGCAACCCAAATCCATTACTACATTCACAGGATGCCAATTATCTATCCACTTGTGGCTAGTTCTTGGCACCAGTTCTTAATGAGACATGAGGAAAATCTGAATGATTTCAATCCACAGATAATTTAAGGCAAATGAATTTGGACGCTGGCTTTGTTTGCCTATCAAGATTTCAGTGAAAGAGTCAAAACGTTACAAAATGGAAAAAAAAGTTAGGATGAAATTCACAAACTTAATGATCAGTTCTCAAAAATCCCTATCTTTGTGACTGAATACCCAACATAGATTACTATTATCTTATCCTCTTTTAAGAGTAAGCAAATCTAGGTTATCAGAGATTAAGGGACTCATCTAGGCTCAGAGGAAGCTGGTCAGGGCAGCACTTGGGATTAAATGATATATCCTTTTATAGAAATGGTCACAGGAACTCCTCTGCCACTAAAGCTCATGATTCCCAAAGGGTAATGTCAAATTACATTCTCCCTCTCTCTCTTTTTCTAGGTAGGACCTTCCTCTAGCCCAGGCTGACCTGGAATTCACTATGTAGTCTCATGTGGCCTTGAACTCACAATGATCCTCCTACTTCTGCCTCCCAAGTGCTGAGATTAAAGGCGTGCACCACCACGCCTAGCTTGGCAGTCATTTTTAACCCAAGGAAAGAACGTCAACTTCCATGAACACCATCAAATATGCTTATATACATGTATGTAAAAAATATGATGAAGCAAGGGGAAAATGCTAGAGTATGGTTTGAGAAGAAAAGTCTAAACAACAAAAACATGAAAATACATGAAATTAGGATTTCCTTTGATTCTAGGCAAGGTCTTTCCTCTAACCTCCGAGAATTACTTCAAGTTTAAGGCCAAGGCCTAAGACATTTCAAGACAAGTGACTTCGTAATAATATGTTGTTGTCATACCGCCACTTTTGATTGTTTAAAAATATTTATGAGAAAGTGAACCTGAATTTCTTGTTACTTTTAGAAAATATTGGCAATGCATCATATGATCCAAATCATGTTATCTCTAGGCAGAACTGACTAGGTAAGCTTTGTCCATAAGTAGTTGTATTTCTGAAGAAAGAGTCTTGCATATTACTGAATTCTACAAGACTATACTTCCCTTTTATAGACCTGAGTTGTTGGGTTAGACAATATACAATCATCACTGAGTGTAAATATCACTGGAGGTGAGCAGCTGCATAATTTGGATGGACTTAAAATCTCCCTCAGTTACATGGTCTTAGTTTGTTCATCTTTAAAATGGATTTGTACAAGAATAGGATTGGGAAGGATGGGTAGATATATGGATTCACGGATGTCATGTTGTCAGTTTGAAGTTGGTTGGGTGAGTATTTACACCATTGAATTGGCAAATGCTATAATTCAGGCTTTCTCCCCTTTCTTTTTTTTAGTTAAATTTTTTGTTTATTTTTATTTATTTATTTGAGAGCACTAGATAGAGAAAGAGGCAGAGGAGAGGCAGAGGAGAGAGAGAGAGAGAGAATGGGTGCACCAGGGCCTCTGGCCACTGCAAATGAACACCAGACACATGTGCCACCTTGTGCATCTGGTGTATATGGGTACTGGGGAATCGAGCCTCGAAACGGGGTCCTTAGGCTTCACAGGCAAGTGCTTAACCACTAAGCCATCTCTCCAGCCCCCTTCTCCCCTTTCTAAGAGCTGGTTATTAACATTCACCAGTACACCTTTAGTGCTGGTAGTCTCTCTCTCTCTCTCTCGTGTGTGTGTGTGTGTGTGTGTGTGTGTGTGTGTGTGTGTGTGAAGGTTAAAGGACAATTTAGTGTCATTTCTCAAGTTAGGTCCATTCACCTTTTCTTTTTTTCCTTTTCTTGAGATAGGGTCTTTTGGGGATCTATAACTCGCCAAGTACTGGCTGGCCAGTGAGCCTCAGTGATCTGCCTGTCTCCACCTCCCCAGTGCTGGGACTACAGGTGTGTACCATTATTCTTGGCTTTTTTTTTTTTTTTGCAAGAATTCTGGGAATCAAACTTAGTTCCTCGTGCTTGCAAGGCAAGCATTTTATCAACTAAGCTGTCTGCCAACCCCCTAGATACTCTTTGAATAAAGAATTTTATAGTCAACTGAGTTTTGGAAGCCCAGGGTGAGATAGTGAAACAGTCTGTCCTTCCTTCTCTCTCTTTCTGTCTTCATTCCTTCTTCTCTTTTTCCTTCATTCTTTTTTTATTTCTTTTCCTGACAGGAAATGAGTCAAACACCCAGGAATAGGTATGTAACATCTCATATTTCAAAACTTTATGCATACATACATATATATGTATAGTATTAAATATATTCTACATATCAAGTTCTTCAGACATACATATCTTCCATTCTTTACAGTTTAATTCCTTCATAGAACTAATCTATCCCTACATCTTCTCTTTCTCCATTTTCTCTGAGATCTATTTTTTCATTTATTTTATAAGCAGCACACAGTATTTTTTTTTAAATAAAACAATAAGGTACATATAGAGAGAGTAAAAACGAAAGTCTATTTCCTACCAGATTTTCCCTGTAGATCTTCCCATATTTCAAGATGCTAGTGTGTACTGTGAGTCTCCAGAAAGAAGATTTCAAGCTCCGCTAGAACAGAACATGGAAATGTTTCCTTCATGCACCCACATGTTAAAGTACATGAATAGTCTTTAGAAGCCAGTTTCAGGAATAATGAACCAATGGGTTTCTAAGAAATTTGGGCTGGGAAGATGGCTCAGTGGTAAAAGGTACTTGTTTGCAAGCCTGCCCACCTGAGTTTGATCCTTCTCACCACCCATCTCCTGTAAAGCCAGATGCAAAGTGGCAACATGTCTGTAATCCCAATGTGCCTACGGCAATGGGAGGCAGAGCCAGCAGAATACAGAAGTTTGTAAGCAGCAGTGGCAAAATAAGAGATCCTATCTCAAAAGAAGGTGGAAGGAAAGGTGAAACACTTTGAGGTTGTCCTCTGACCTTCATATGTGTTCTGTGGCCCACAATGCCTATACACACACACACACACACACACACACACACACACACACACATACATGTACACACAAAACAAAAGAAACCTTAGAGTTACAAAATTATAATAAGTACATGATTCTAAAGATTTCCATTATCTCAGACACAGGTGAACCACACGAAGCAGAGGCCTAGTTTTGAGACAAACTTGTGAAACAGGGCAAATGATTCTGCTGGTCTGCTTACAGCATGGTAGACATACATACTCCTTTCAGGTAGTGAGAATCTCAGGTGTCTTTTTTATTTTTTTGGAGGGGGGGGGGAAGGGCACCCCAGCAGCCTCTCAGCTGTTGAGAACAAACTCCAGACCATGTGTCCCCTTGTTGGCAAGTGTGGCATTGTGCCCTTGTGTCACTTTGCGTCTGGCTAAACGTGGGACCTGGAGAATGGAACAGGCATTCTTAGGCTTGGCAGGGAAAGCCATCTCTCTCCAGCCCTCAGATTTCTTTTGATGGCTGTCTAAGAGATATCATAGTTATGGAAGACATGAAATTTCAAGAAATGTTATGCTGTTTCCCCAACCCTAAATGTACTAGAAATGGAACCTGTATGCAATTGTTTTTGAAGTTGGAAATCAGTGACAATTCTAAGAACTAAGTATATTTAAGGATATGCATACAGAGAGGTATGAAAATAGGCAGGCAGATAGATCAACTGATTGATACACTTTTAAAGTTTCCAGAAGAAATTTGGGACCCATGAATTCGATTTAAAGCCTAGCTTTTATTTCTACAGATCCTATTCAGTCGATTTAAATTATTTTTATGATACATTTGCACGTTTATGTCCACTGCCTCAACTAGTGTTAAGGGAATATTATGACTATAATTCCTTCTTGAGGAAAATTTATCCAATTAGCCCCATTGATTTATTATCAGAGATCTTTTAAAGGTAAACTATAGATACCCTGGTTATGGAAAACAGTTCAGACATGCAGTTTATTTGTCTGAGATATATGGTATCATTATGGAGAATAACGTCTTTCAGTACCTCTGCATCCTGGGCTTATACTGGAGAGCTTGTTAGGTTTACTTAGTGTATGCGTTGTGGTAATTGCTATTAAAGTAAGGTGTGATGTTAAAAGACCAAAGTAAAGCAAAAAGCCAAGGGAGATGACAACACGGATTAGAGGAATTATCGAGCTCTTATTCCAGAACACATAGATAAATCTTTAAGATCGCTTTCTTTAAACTTACCCTGTATCTTATTGAAGTCAGCAATAAAAAGCTCAGTCTGGTCTCAATGTGCTAAATGCTACTGCTGAAAGGGTGTTAGACTGAAAGAATCCAGTGGTGAGTTGTAAGTGACACATGCATGGAACTGTTAACAATTCACCTTTTTTCTCTTTCTCAGGATCCACAAGGGATTTGGCCCACAGGAAACAAGACTTAGCTTTTTTTTTTTTTTCCTTTCCCTCCTTTCAATAAGGAGCAAATGCCTTTTGCAGAAAATACTGCCTGCTGATCAAATTAAAGATAAACTTGGGAATAACTTCTGTAACATCACCATCCACGGGTTAGTTAAGAGTTGAAAGGAGCTGGGAAGACGTTCCTTCAGAATATAAGGTAAGCACTATATCAGGCTGAAATCCAATTCAAAATGAATAGAACAAATAAAGATATGACAAACCATCTCCTGTCAGAAGCAAAGATAAGCTAGGGTGATTTTCAAATGAGTTTTGAATATTCCTAAGGGACAGATTATAAATTCTCACTTATTTTGAGGATGAATGTACATGAAATGCCAAAGATACTCTGACAAGAAATCTTTTCATCTTGTTCCTCCTTCTCCTTTCACAAATGAATGATAGCAGCCAGGCATGGCAGTGCATGCTTTTATTCCCACAGGGCACTTGGGAGGCAGAGGTAGGAGGACTGCTGTGATTTGGAGGCCATCTGAGACGACATTCTAGAGTGAGACCCTACCTCAAACAACAACAACGTAGCTTCAGCTTAAAGGATACGGCTTCTACTAAGAATGAATTATTTTTAGGAAAAGAAACACTCAGCCTGAAATTGGCTACATTCCTCTCAGCAGTAAATTAATTTTTTTCTTTCTTTTTTTTTTGGTTTTTCGAGGTAGACTCTCACTTTAGTCCAGCCTGACCTGGAATTCACTATGTAGTCTCAGGGTGGCTTCAAACTTACGGTGATCCTCCTACCTCTGCCTCCCAAGTGCTGGGATTCAAGGTGTGCACCACCATGCCCAGCTTTAAAATTGTTTGTTAAGAGTTTCATTTAGCCAGGAACTGTGGATCACATCTTTAATCCCAGTGCCAGTTTGAGACTACATAGTGAATTCCAGGTCAGCCTGGGCTACAGTGGGACCCTACCTTGAAATACCAAAAAAAAAAAGAAATTTTCATTTAATTGTGTCACCTATAGTAACACACAATTGGAAAACCTTGCATACTTGCTGAATGAATAATAGACAAACAAATACAAGAACGATTGTTTTAAAATATACTTGGGTAGAGAAGTTAGTGAACAAGTAGAAAAAAATTGAAAGATGGATAAATACCTTTATAATGCTCAATACAAGTTGATGAATTCAATTTTTATAGCAAATTAATATTGCTGTTCTTTATAATAAATGCATAATCCCATCATATCTCAGCTAATTCTTTTGATCATACCATATGTTTGTTTCTCTTTGTTTCTTAACTTTAAAAAAATTAGTTATATTTTTTGGGCTGGAGAGATGGCTTAGTGGTTAAGGCTCCTGCCTGCTAAAGCTAATAATGCCCGTTCGATTCTCCAGGTCCCATGGTTAACCAGATGCAACGTGATGCAAGGGCGCAATGCTGCACGTGCCCACAAGGGGGTGCACATGTCTGGAGTTTGTTCATAGCAGCTGAGAGGCCACTGGTGTGCCCATTCTCTATCTGTCTCTCTCTCTGACTCTCTCCAAAAAAGTAGTTACTTTTTTAGACAGGTGTGGTGGTGCACACCTTTAATCCTAGCACTCGGGAGGCAGAGGTACGAGGATCGCTGTGAGTTTGAGGTCACCCTGAGACTACATAGTGAATTCCAGGTCAGTCTGGGCTAGAGTGAGACCCTACCTTGAAAAACCAAAAAAAAAAAAAAGTTACTTTTTTAAAGTTTTAAAAAATATTTTATTTATTTGGGGGGAGGAGGGGGGGAGAGAGAAAGAGACAGAGGGGGGGGAGAGAGAGAGAGAGAATGGGCATGCCAGGGCCTACAGCCACTGCAGATGAACTCCAGACCCATGTGCTACCTTGCGCATCTGGCTTACATGGGTCCTGGGGACTTAAACCTGGGTCCTTAGGCTTTGCAGGCAAGCACTTTAACCAGTGAGCATTCTCTCCAGCCTTGTTCCATAACTTTTATTTCCACCAGTGATGAGAGTTCACTTAAGCCATAGAGTGCTGGAGAAATGTTGCTTCATGCAAAGACCAGGGCACTACTGCAGAAGTCCTAAACCCAAGAGTCTACACATACTATGCCCACCCCTCCACATGCCCATGAATGGCCTCCTATCACTTCCTGTTTACAACCCTGATTGCCCTGGATTCTGTGAGACTGTCATCTTCAAGCTGAATGGGCTGACCTCCCAAATCACCTTCTACAGTGGGAGGGCTGGACCCACATTCAGCCTTACTTTCAGCTGTAGACCTGAGAACACGGCATGATGTCTCTTGGCACCTCACTCTTCTGTCCTGGGGGAAAGGTCAGACTTGGTTTCCTGTTTTCTTGTGTGGTCATACTCAGCTCTAACAGTCCATGAATCTTCAATTTGAGGATCTGAGGATTCTATGATCTTCTGCAATAACTATAGGATAGACAAGGTTCATTTCAAAGATCTGGATTTTTTTAACGTTTCATTTTTATTTATTTATTAGAGAGAGAGCGAGAGCGAGGGAGCGAGGGAGTGAGAGAGAGAGAGAGAAAGAAAGAGTGAGAATGGGTGCACCAGGGCCTCTAGCCACTGCAAAGGAACTCCAGACGCATGCGCCACCATGTGCATCTGGCTAATGTGGGACCTGGAGAATCGAACCGGGATCCTTAAGCTTCACAGGCATGTGCCTTAACCACTAAGCCATCTCTCCAACCCTCAAATATCTGGATGTAATTTGATGTCCCAGGTGGGTGGAAGGAGCAGAAATGCAGTATGATGCTTGGGAGGAGGCAGCCATGGCCAGTAACAGAGAGGAGGAGGTGACCACTCCCCAGGGTTCCCAAGGAAAGGACACTTTCCTGTGCGGTCCTTCCTGGGAGGATGGCGGTGGTGCCAGGGCTTGTCTGCTATCTAGACCACGTACTGAAGCTATTATGATGCCTCTCAATTGTGGGTGTGTGTGTGGTATGTGCTGTGTATGTGAGCGGTATTTACATATGCGTGCATCCAGTGCACATACATGTAGGGGCCAGAAGAAGACATTAGGCATTCTTTATTGCTCTTCCCTCTTATTTCCCTGAGATAAAAATTTCAAAGTCTCTTAATGAACTTGGAAGTCCCTTTTTTTTTTTTTTTTTTTTTTTTGGTTTTGCGAGGTTTGCCCAGGCTGACCTGGAATTCACTATGTAGTCTCAGGGTGGCCTCGAACTCTCCGCGATCCTCCTACCTCTGCCTCCCGAGTGCTGGGATTAAAGGCGTGCGCCACCATGCTCGGCAGAGAAGCGTAATTTTTTTCCAGCTACTGTAAGCATATATTTGGGTCCCTGAGTCTCAAGCTTTCCCCTTACTTATTTTCCGCCCCCCTACAGATGTCCACTCATTCAGGTGTGTAGAACTGTGAGTCAAAAAACCATTACCTGAGTACATGCCTCCAGCACATGGAGTCAGTCCACCCATGTTGCCAGCTTTTCTTCACTTCTGTCCCTCAGTGGTGGTCTCATTCGTCCTAGGGGCTCATCAGTCACTTCTCGGTCAGCAATTCTAGAAAGTTCCCCCACGCAGGCCAATTCCGGATGTTCCCCATTTCTTCCCTGCCACCATTTTGTCTTTCAGTTTCTAAAACCTTCTCTCAGCCGCGCAACCCCTAAACGTCAGGGTAATTTTGACTCTTCTTCCTTTGACCCAGCAGTCTCTGCTTCTCGTCTTTGCTCCCCACCCCCCAGCTCATTTGTTTATTTAACAAGCAGGGGGTATGGCCCTTTTATGTGCTTGGTAGGCTGCTCTAAGGGAACTGGGAGGTACTCCTGGCTCTACCTTCATGGAGGCTGAAGTTGGGAGTGTTCGAAATCTCTCTTGCATCTTGCACCTTCCATTCTATTCCCTTGGTTTCTGTGCCCTGGGCCCTGCTATGCTGTTGGTGCCCATGCTGATCTTTTAAACTAGTTGGCATGTGAGACTACCAGGTCTTTCTGAATCACGGAACTAATCATGCCATTATTTTGCCCCAAACCTTCAGTGTCTATGACATGATCATTTTAGGGTTATACATCCCCACTGGGAGGCAGCCTGGAGAGTGGAAAGAATGCTTGCCCAAGAACCCGGTGGCTGTGTGGAGAGTGGATTTCAGTGAGAACTAAGTAGGTTTCTACCCTGGCTCCGCCTGAAGTTCACGATATAACATGGAATACTTTCCTGGACCTTATCAGTAATGGCTACCTTATCGTTAACGGGTGGGTGGATGTAGTGAGTTTTAAACATGCTTTCATTTTCTACTGTCTACTTATGGTTAATGTTCTATTTTCATGGTCCTACCTCTTCAGACTCAGGGGCCTCTGAGATACCTTTTAGCATATGTACAGGATATTTCCAAAGAAATGGAGCAAAATTTTTCTTTTTAAAAAAAAATTTATTAATTTGGAGAGAGAGAGAAAGAAAGATAGAGAATGGGCACACCAGGGCCTCCAGCCTCTGCAAATAAACTCCAGATGTTTGTGCCACCTTGTGCATCTGGCTTACTTAGGTCCTGGGGAATCAAACCTGGATCCTTTGGCTTTGCAGGCAAGCACCTTAACCACTAAGCCATCTGCTCCCCCACCATAAAGTTGAAAAAGCTCCTTTAATTGACCCCAAAAGAGAAGAGTTAACAATTCCCCCATATGAAAGCAATTCTGCAGCCATTAGCATCTGTAGACCCTGGTGTCTTCCTGAAGTCAGCACAGGTAGGCAGAGGGAGAATCAGGGCATCTCTGCCAGACTCTTGCTTTGCATTGAAAACTTCAGGAATGGGCTCATCATCTGGTGTGCTGTGAACACCACCAGGCAGGTGGAAAAAGCATTATTTCCTCCCAGGTCAGGCTCTGGCCGCTGGCCTTTGTCACAGTGGTTTACCTGTAACACTCTGCTCAAGAACATTAGTAATGTTTCCTGTGTCTAAGTGGTTTCAGCTTTAATATGTCAAGAACTCCTTTCTATTACTCAGCACTCAAGAGACAAAAGGGGCAAATTTGACATTGCTAGCCTTTGAAGCATAGGTACATAAAAGTAGCTGTTTTTTTTTTTTTACACAGAAAGCAAATATGGTTATGAATATGTTTCTGTTTATATTAGCAAAACACCCTGTAATCCCAGAACACATGTATGCAAGCCCACTGATATTTTCTCTTCTCTTGGAAGGTTCTATGACAAATTTGTTGTTGAGTTATGGTCATCACAGCTACATAAGGAATAGCAAGGAAAAATGATAGTCTGTCGTATATTACCATGATGTTCCCATGTTATTCAGGGTGATTATACAGATTCTGGAGGTATATCATATCGACTATAAGCTAGAGTCTTACTCACTGCTATGCCCCCTCTGTGACCTCCACAGCTCTGGAGTCTGCCTGCTGGCTTCATGGGGACCTTGTGTGCAGAGAAGAGTGTGACGGGGGAGATAATGAGGAAGGGGTCTCAATCTCATCATTACTTTTGCAATTATGCATTTGAATTTCACTGCCACTATAGCAAGTGGTAATTTGGGTCATAAAGAAAATAGTACATTAGGTAAGAAGCCTATTATGTAGCTAACATAGTTTTTGGGTGATTTCCTTATAAAACAGTGCCTTATAAAACCATGTTTACATTATTAAGAAAATGATTAATTTCTTAGCAGAATATACTTATATTAGTCATTTTGGTGGCTGATTGCATATATATATATATATAAAACAGGTTGTAGGAATTTTGTACTTGCCCTGTGTTTTTCATCAGTTTGCTTTTCAAAGACAAAAGTTTCCTTTAAAAAATTACAGTTGTCACATTTAGCTACTTTTTTTTCAAAATAGAATATTAGCACTCTTTTGTAGTTTATGTTTATAAAACACTGGGAACAGGGTCTATCTCATGGTAAGTGTTCAATAGAATAAGTAAGTGCAAAAATAATTAATTAAAATTAAAATCTCAGCAATACTTTTGGAGAAAATTTACACAACTTTGGCCTTATCAGTAGCTCACAACTGAAACTGATTATATATAAATATATGAGATTTTAGAGAGATTGATGAGTTAATATTTATATTAAAAAGGCAACCCTATTTTACACAAGTTATCATTCATGCTTATTGTAGAAAATATATGCAAATATAAATTAAAACAAAATTTCACTTTCTTGAGACATTTATGTTAACTTTTTGTTGTGCATTTTCCAGAAAAATTCCCTGTGTGTTTATACACATATATATTACACATGTAATATATATATTTTAAAATGTACATTCATGCACATTAAATTATACTGGAAGATAAACATATGTACATACACATTTTAATATATAGGATCTGTTTTTCTCATTCATTCTATAAATCCCTGCAAAGCAGTGTGAATTAATGCCATGCTAGTAACCATAAGGCAGGCCCAAGCTCTGCGTCCTACTTGTGTTATTTTGATGGTTCCTTGCAAATCCTAGCATTCATCCTCATTGTGCCTACTTTACAAGGAGGATCTGTGGATTGCACGAAGGGACTTATCAAAGCCACACAGCTGGTGTTGGACCTGGAATTCGAATCCACTGTGCTCTGTATCACTGGGCCTTCCTAGCCGACATTTCTATGGACCAGGATAATAATTCATTACATTTATAGTATTTAGGGCAATATCTTCATAAATAGTATATACGTCACTCATGATGACTCCCAAAGTGTATTCAACTGATTTTCTTTATTTTAGTACCTAGGTTCAACTTGCTGGCTAAAATGTCCAAAGACAAAGGACCTAGGTTTGATTCCTCAGGACACACTTAAGCCAGATGCACAAGGTGATGCATGCGTCTGGAGTTTGTTTGCAGCAGCTAGAGGCCCTGGAGCACCTATTCTCTCTCTCTTTCTCTCTCTGCCTCTTTCTAAACACAAAATATTAAAATGTTATTATATATATATTATATTAAATATATATGATATTAAAATATTAAAATAAACACAAAATATTAAAATGTCTACAATATTAGAATAAAAGACCCAGGTTTGTGGTCTCTCCTGCACGATGCATTGTGCTTCAGCTTGTTTCCCTTCTCTTGGCAATTAGCATAAAGGATCTGGCCAGGAGTTATTTCTTCATCTACATTTTATTAAACATGTTTGAAAGACAATTTAGATACTGAGATAACAAATAAAGCAAGATAGAACCTCCCTTAAGCAGAATTTCTTGTAGTAGACTGAAGACCCTTTAGGGCTTCAGGGTGCTATGTATTTGGAGAGAAGTGTGAGCCCACTGTTGATGGAGCTCAGTGGGAGGACAGATGCCTCCGGCAGAACTTTAGCCTCCTTTCTGCACTTCCTGCTCAGAAATTCTTTTACTATTTACTTAATTTTTTTGTGTGTGTAAGCACGTGTGTACGTGTGTCTGGTTATTCTGTTTATATGCATGTATGTGTTCTTAAGTGCAGAGGTCAGAGGAAACCTTGGGAGTCATTCCTCAGGACCACCATCCACCTTTCCTGAGACAGGGTCTCTGATTGGCCTGAAGCTTGCCAATTAGACTAGACTGGTTGGCCAGGGAGCCCCAGGGATCTTCCTGTCTTCACCTCCTCAGCATTGGGATTTCAAACACTTGCCACCACATCTAGAATTTTTTTTTTTAAACTGGAGTTCTGGGAGTTGATCATAGGAATGCAAGCGCTTAAATGACTGAGATAACTCCCTAACCCCCTTCTCTGACACCTTATGGATGACAGGCCTTTACACAGAGTCTACTTAAACACTTCATCAGAGAAAATTGCACTGACAATACACCTTATTTTTCAGGGGGTGGGATAAAATTTTGAGTATTTTTATAAATAAAGAAACCACTTGGATCTTGCAAAGTTTTTTTTTTTTTTCAAATCTATCATTTCTCATACCATTGGGGGCAGGGAAGCCAAACAGCCAAACAGATAAAGATTGAACTTATTCCATATGAAAAATGGACTTGTGTAACTTTCCTTTGTAAGTGAGGCTGGAGTCTTTGAGAAATTGTTAGGAATAAACCCCTCACCTTTCAAATTTCTAAGTAAAATATGTGTTAAGGATCAAATATTACTTTGTTAAAGTAAATTAAGATTCTCTCTCTTACAAATAAAAAAATTAAAGTAAATGAAGATGTATGTTTCTTTTAAATTTTTATTAATTTTCCATCTTGACATATATATACATGATGTATTTTGATCTTATTCTCTCCAATTATCCTCTTCTCTCTAGCTCCCTAACGTTGTTCTCCATGAATCCCCCTCTTACTTTCATGCTTCTTTTTCTTGTGTGGTATGTGTGGTGCCTGCACGTGTATTTGCCCTTCTGGATCCCTGCATGCTTGACTATGATGGCAGGTAATCTGCTGCACTGGCCAGAGCAGAATATCTGCTCAGTTCCATTGCTCTTATGCCCACGAGCCTCTTGCTGATATCAGAGCTGCTGCTTTCTTCAACCTGGGCAGTTCTTTGTCCTCAGTTCCCCTTTGCAAAACTGGGGCTACAGAAACACATCCAGCTATTTATACAGGTTCTAGAGGTTCTACTCGGGTGGTTCCAGGCCCCCACAGGCCCTCATGCTTGCAGGAAGTGCACTTAACCACTGAGCCATCTCTCCAACTCCCCCCTTTTACCCATTAAGTTAAATTAGGGTTGCTTACATGACCATTGGTGGCAAGTTATTTACTGTAAAATAGGAACCTATCTGTAACTTACGTGACTGATGAGCCTGACTCCCCCTCTTCCAGCAAACAATAGCTGTTTTTAGCTACTCTGGGAGGTATGGGGTCTCATTGACCCTTCCCCCATTGATGGCAAAGTATTAACAGGTTCAGTCTTGTGCTGGAAACCCCAAGTGCTGTAAATTCATAGGTATAATGACCATATGGTATCCAGGAGACAGAATTTCACATCTTCTCCATCCTCCTGCACTTACATTCTCTCTGCGTCCTCTTCATCAAGGTTTCTTGTGCGTTGGGACGAGTAGTTTAAATGTCCTATTCGGGGCTGAGCACACAGTAACCCCTTATGCTCACAGCAATTCTGCCAGCTATGAAGATGCCTGTTTCTAAAGAGCATATTTATTCCCAGTAATCTAACTTTATTTGAAAGCTGCTTCCTTTTAGGTTTTTGGCAACTTTACCTTTTATTTACTGAGATAAAATTAATTTTCTCATTGGTCTTGGAAATAAACTTTTTCATATTGGGTTACTAGACTTTACCAGATATTCCTAGCCCAGTGACTGAGTCATTTCTCCTCATAAGTATAAACTCCAGACTGCTGATCAATAAGCTCCCCAAAACCTCATTCACTTACTTAATATAGAGCTCATTAATAATATGACTATTATATAGGCTTCAGATGTGACAAATGTTCACAGTTCAAATTTCAGAAGGTAGAGAGCTGTGGAGGGACTGAGGAGAGAAAATGAGGTGGGTGATAGACTTGATAGATTCATGATTCCTTGTGACTGAGTTTGTTTGCAAGATGCCCAAAGTCTCTAGTGATGGCATTGCTCTGGTGACCCTCACTCGTGTGCTAATGAAGTGAAATCATCGACAGGACCTTGATCTCAAGAGCTCTTTCCGCTAAACCCCATTGCAGGGAATAATGAATGTTCATTTTGTGGGAGCGGGACAAGGTCTACACAGAACCTACTTAGACCTTCAAGGTTTAACACAGGCTGGAGAAGGTTGGATGTTGGCATCTCAATCAACAGGTTTAGTTAACCAAAAGGCTTAGAGAACAAAGTGAATGTTAACTAACTTTGAAGGTAAATGACACATAAACTGTAACTGTTATAAAATGTAGAAAAAAACCCAATAAGATCATGAACTCAGGTTTTTAATTTAGATCTAAGCTTCACAGGCACCTACTGAAAACTGAATTTGCTCAGGCCACATCTCGTCAATTAGACTTAACCCTGAATTCCAAAGTCAGTGAACTGTGTATGTAATCAATGAGATTTAACTTTGTACATAATTTCATTCTGATTCTATTTTGCAGAACATTCACAACTTTATGACTATGTTAAGGAAAAAAATGGGTTGCTTTTCAAGTGAGTTTTCCCACCAGCAGAGCTGTATGTTTTGGGTTCTGACTGGTGGATGGAGGGGAATGTGGGTCATAGCTCTGTAATAATAGATAGTGCTTAAGGCACTCAGCTCCTCTTCTGATAAAAATATTAGTCACCAAAACCATTAGTGTAGGTGTTTTAAAGGAAAACTAACCTTTTTTGATCTTGGATCTCTGCATCTGAAGATTTATCTCAGGGTTAGGCACAGAAAATGATAACCCGTCTGCTCTGCTGTCACTGGACTTTTAGGTTCCTGATTTTCTTGTGGAGTCTATCTCTTAATTTTCCCCAGCTGGGTCACCTTTACTCAGGAGATGCTTTCTTGGCTAATGCTAGTCAGGGTGCTCTTGTTTCTGTACAATGAAATAACACTCCGCATCTCCTCTAATCGACAAACTCAATGATTACAATCAAGGACCTCCCCAATATTTTTAAACCAGAATGGCTCTGAGCTGCTGCATACCAGGAAGCCAATGAGAGACTGGGAATGGATCACCTGACACAGACCCTGGCAATAAAAGGAGAACTAAAGGGGGTGAGATAGGTGGCGATAAAGGTGAAAGCATTTTTATTACTTGGCAATCCATCATTTTAAGGAGGGGTGAGCCGCACAGAACAATGGAACTATGCAGATACTGTGAATTTGGCTGAAGAAACAAACGAGACTCTACAATGGTGTCACTTGACAACATCTATTTATTGAACCCAGTGCTCAGCCCTGAACTAGGCATTATGCCAGGACTTAAATTACACAGACACTCAGATTCACAACCCCTCCTTCCTGGAACTTGGAGAGAAGCGAAACAGGGAATTGGATGTATTTTTCTTCCCTTTCCTTAAAGTTCATCCTGTGGCTAATTAAATGATTTCCCAGTCCTTCTGGGCACTGCCATCCTGTAAAGTGTCAAGGAATGATGACTCTTTTCTGATGAGCTCATTCATACAGTTTCCCAAATCACAATTATGACATGGGATGAAAATGGGATCAAATAACCTCGTGCTTATGCGGACACAAGAATTCCAAGTCTCTCCAGGTCCTTCCCATGCTCCCTCTTCCTTCCCTGGGCCTATTATTCCCATTCTTATTTAGAATGACTAGCCTCTCTCCACTCCAGCCCTGTTTCCTTCCTTCCACCAGAGCACAGGGCTCTGAGATGTACTGGGGAGAAATCCACATTCAGTGTGGATTCTGACTGGTTGGTTCAAATTCGTCTGGGAGACTCCCTATAGGTTGCCAAACTCACCCTGCCCCCCAAATTCTTTTGAAGTCAGACTTATATAAGAATATAATATGATTTAAAGAAATTTTGCACAATTTTCTTTATATATAATTTGTTATATTCTACTACATTTTAAGGTAATATTAATCTATTTGGTTAACTGTTGTTAACTGAAGCCTTGTCTGAGTCACCAGGTTCTCTGTGGGAATGCAGAATACCTCTTCACAGCGCTGTGCACAGTACTCACCTCCGTGGGGATTTAAGCAACACCTAACTTGGGGCAAAGAGGTTTGGATGCTGGTGAAAAACAAACAAACAAACAAACAAACAAACAAACAAACAAACAAACAAACAAACAGCAAAGACAGAGATGATGTTGTGGAAGAGTTGGTGATCAGGACCAGTACCAGAAGGAAATGCCACAGGGGGATGGAGAGATGGCTCAGCCATTAAAGGTGCTTGCTTGTCAAGCCTGACAGCCTGGGTTGGATTCCCCAGTACCCATATAAAGCCAAATGCAAAAAGTGGTGCATGCATCTGGAGTTTGTTTGCAGTAGCAAGAGGCCCTCATGTATCTATTCTCTCTCTCTCTCCTTGTAAGAAATAAAAATAAAAGAAATAAAAAGAAAGAAAAAGCCAGAAGGCACAACAGGACTCCACTCAGATCTCTATAGATCCACCTTTTGTTGTACTTTGGATTAATCCTCACCTTGAGAGGTGTCCACATGATGAGACTTGTACTATTAGGTATTGAATTGTGCATCCCTTCCAAATTACTGTGCTTCAGCCCTAATCTTTAGATCCTCAGAATGGGCCTCTAGTGAGGTGATATTAAAACAGGCGTTAGAGCAGTCCCAATACAATTGGACTGGTGTCCTGTAAGAACATGGCACACACTTTTAATCCCAGCACTGGGGAGGCTGAGGTAGGAGGATCACTGTGACTTCAAAGCCAGCCTGGAACTCACTTTGTAGTTCTACTCTCTACAGAGTAAGTTCAAGGTCAGCCTGGGCTAGAGTGAAAAGAAGGAGAGGTCTGGACACATACAGCGATGCCAGAGAGGACAGACCATGTAAGGACACTGCTAGAAGGTAGCCATCTGTGAGCTGAGCAAGGCCTCAGGAGAAATGAGTACTTGATCTTAGAGATTTCTAATATTTCTTGTTCCCATTGTGTGGTATTTTGTTGTGGCAGCCTGAGATTACTTGTATACACATGATTGAACCTGGCTTTCATTTGTCAGGAATTTTATTATTATTATTATTTGTGTGTGTGTGTGTGTGTGTGTGTGTGTGTGTGTGTGTGTATAAAGCACCTGCATGGAGTTTAGAGGGCCACCTTAGGTGTAGGTCCTTGCCTTTCACCTTGTTTGAGGCAGGGTCTCTTGTTGTTTACTATAAATAGTAGGTTAGCTGCCTATAAGCTGTCAGGGTTTTTATGTCTACCCCTTCCATCGCACTGCAGGAGGGCTGTGGTTATAGATGCTCACTAATTTGTCTGGTTTTATGTGGGACCTGGGGAATCCAAGCTCAGGTTGTCATGCTTACGTGACAATGTTTTTCCCTCTGAGCCATCTCCCCAGTTATGTCAGGAGTTTTATTTATTTATTTATTTATTTATTTATTTATTTATTTATTTATTTATAAGCAGAGAGAGATAGGAGAGAGACAGAGAGAATGGGAGCACCAGGGCCTCTAGCCACTGCAAACGGACTCCAGATGCATGCTCCACTTTGAGCATCTGGTTTTATGTGGGTACTGGGGAATCGAACTTGAGTCGTTAGGCTTTACAGGCAAGTGCCTTAACTGTCGAGCCATTTCTCCAGCCCAGGAGTTTTTACTGAGTCCATCCTGATTTCATAGAGCCTCTACTTTCTTTTCTTTCTTTCTTTTTTAAAGTTTTTTGTTTTGCTTTTGTTTTTTTTGTTTTTATTTGTTTGTTTGTTTGTTTGTTTGTTTTTGGTTTTTCGAGGTAGGGTCTTGCTCTAGCCCAGGCTGACCTGGAATTCCCTCTGTATTCTCAGGGTGGCCTTAAACTCATGGTGATCCTCCTACCTCTGCCTCCCCAGTGCTGGGATCAAAGACGTGAACCACCATGATCAACTTTATAGAGCCTCTGCTTTCTGAGAGCTTATACAGGACTAAATCCTGACTCAAACAAGCACTTTCCCTTCTTTATATGGTTTAATTGTTAAGCTGACTCTTCTAAAATTCTTTTGAAGTCAGACTTATATAAGAATATAATATGATTTAAAGAAATTTTGCATAATTTTCTTTATATATAATTAGCTATATTCTATTACATTTTAAGGTAATATTAATCTAAAGAGTGTTAACAATTGAATTTACCCAAATTACTAAACCGTCTAACATTTTTAACAGTGACTATTAGACAAAGGTAACCTTATTTTTCAGTGGCATCTTACAAAAAAAAAAAAAACAGACTACAAAACATATCTATCAATGAGTACTATAATTACTTGAAAAGGGGAAAATGTCAAGTTGATGTGACAAATATTGTTGACCCATGGATTTACAGCTGTTTAATAATT
Organism: Orientallactaga sibirica; assembly: GCA_036365145.1. NCBI lineage: Eukaryota > Metazoa > Chordata > Mammalia > Rodentia > Dipodidae > Orientallactaga > Orientallactaga sibirica. The sequence goes on along the minus strand of JAEOAD010000004.1, from coordinate 41,827,924 downwards.
TGGTACCTGGTTTCTTTCTTAAAGACCTAACATTTCTTGTTTTCCTTCATATTTTCTATACATGACATTTTTAATAAGAAAAAATCCTTATGTACTATCTCAGCCTTTGTTGTCTAATTAAAAACTTTTTTATGCATAGCAATTTGTTACCATTTTGGATTATCACCCCAGCTCACTTCCTATGGAAAAAATTAGCATCAGTTTAAACGAATATTTCTTTAATCACTGATTCTGATTGTCAGTCATACCATTTTGTAGATAGTTTTTAGCTGACTAACAAATCTTTTATTTTATTGGCTGTCTCATTTTGCTCCCTTGCATATTTCACATTTATGGTCTATTCAGACATTCTCCTGTTTTGTTAAGTAGGAATCTGTGTGGTCTTTGATGTAAGACATAATTTATTTGACAAGGAAATATGAGTCTGTGCCCTGAATCCACATTTAGCTGATGGATTGAGAAATTTTAAAATTACAACAAGATAGACTCTCCCTCGGATTGTCATACCACTTGCATTTTGCTAATCTATTTGGCAGTGAATTTACATAGCTCTGTCTATATATGAACATATAGAGATTCATATAATCGTGCAACTGTACCCATGTGCAGTTTTTCTATTTTATTAATAGAAAAATAAGTTTGGCCTTATGAGTCATGGATGGTTCCTATGAAAAGATTTTTGCAGTTTTTTCCCCTGAAATTAAAGTCAAGATATTTATTTTATCTTTATATGGATAGTTACAGCTTTATAAAGTGAGTCATAATGTCTTCACATCTGTGTTGCTCTCTCCTCACCCTTGCAAATGCGAATTCGGTTAGCATTTCGAGATTTATGTATTTCACTCTTTCTCCCAAGTCTGTATCCTGGTAATTGGAAACTTACTTGCAGCTCATTCCCTCTGCTTGAACTGCTTGTCAATTAACCTTGGCAAAATGGAAGTTCTTAAAAACCCAGCTTTCATATTTCAATCAAGCTTATTTTCTATCATCTCAAAATATAGAAATTGAGTAACACTCTGGGGTTGCAATGTTTTTTACATATCATTTAAGGTTTGAAACATCTCTGATGTTCAGATATGACTAACATTTTTATATGTAATGGAGAAGATTAAGTGCTTGAAATTACTTGGGCTGGGCATGCCCCTGTTTTCTTTATAGGTGTGAACAAAATACTAAACATTTTTCATGAATATGCACCATTTACATTGATGGTTTTAATATGTCTGTGACAAAACGGGCTGTGCTAAGGGAAAGAAGATATGGATCCTGCTGTGATAATTTAAATCTGTGCTTGATAAAGTAGGTGGGATGCCCTGAGGAGAAAAAAGTAACAACTAAGAATACTAGGTGTGACAAACAGGAAAAGCCAAATTTTAAAAAGTAGGGAGAAATATCTTCATTGGTAGGTTGAAATAGCCACTGGATTTGCCATTTGGGGGCATGCTAGGGTTCCTGTCTCTAGTATAGAGGATAAGAAGCTCAGTATTCTGTCCAGACATGCTTAATACAGTCCATGAACTGAAACGCCTCTGTGTTCCTTGGTGTTTATTGAACTTGAGTTTCTGCTCTGGTAGTGAGGAGCAGGCTTCAGCATGGACATCACAACCCTACGATTCATCCCTGAGAAGGAGAATGTACAAATGTGACCTTCATGCTCTTGAGAACCTCTCCTTGTAAACTTTCATGTCTTTTGAGGCCTCCATTGTCCTCGATCTTACTCCTCCACTAAGTAAAGTTTTCAACTTGATGTCCTCTCTTCTAGTTAGAAAGCCTACCTTATAATACTTGAACCTTTTTGGGGAAATGCCCAAACTTTGTCTGTCTTCTTGTCTTGGAGACAAAATTTACTTTCCCAGACTGGAGAGGTGGCTTAGTGGATGAAGTGCTTGCCCGCAAAGCCAAAGAACCCAGGTTTGAGTCTCTAGGAGCCATGTAAGCCAGATGCACAAGGTAGCACATGTGTCTGGAGTTCATTTGTAGTGGCCAAAGGTCCTGGCTTGCCCATTTTCTCTCTCTCAAGTAAATAAATAAATACAATCAAATAAAAACATTTACTTTTCCACCTAGAAGGAGAGAAATAATATAGCACACATATGTGGTTCTCTTGTCCTTTCCCCCTTCTTTCTCTCCTCTCTCATTATTCATTTAGTGTTAGCAGAATTAATTCCAGTGTTCAATTCTTATCCTGAATCTCTGATGTGGTACAGGTTTTTAGGATCATACAGAATTAGATTTGACTCTAGGTATGTCTATTGACTGAGTGACTTTGGGCAGGTTCAGGTTCTTTCATTAAGTCTTAATTTTCTCACCTATGAAACCTATCTGACAAATTATGAAAACAGAAATAAAACATTTCACAACTAGATGCCCAAGAAGTGCTATTTCTTAAAGGTTTGAGAGAAGTTTGAGGCAAACAGCCTAGGTGTCTAGTTCAAGTCTGGCAGTTACATGACATGGGGAGATACTCCATCTCTTGGGGTGATGACAAAAGTTACTTCCTTATAGAATGTATGAGGATTAAATGAATTAATATCTACAAGGAATTTAGAATAGTGCCTGTCATCTGTTAAGCATTAAGTATGAGCCTCTGTCATTTTTGTCCAAGATATGACCTCGATCCCAGGGGTATAGTCACTGTTTCCCAATAGGTTGGAGGAAAGTTGAGCCGGGGAATCTGTTGGTGAAATCTAGTCTTATTTTCACAGGTTTCCAAGTCATGCTTTGATGATAGCATGTTAACTTTTCTCCAGAGGAAAATGCCAGAGATACATTCATTCTGCTAGAATGAATTAGAGAGAGGGCAGTATAAGAGAGAAAAGGAATATAGTTTGCTCATTAATCACTGAGTTCATGGCTGAGGTCTGTATAATGAAAGACAGGTTAACTAAAGAAACACATACAAATTTATTAAATAGAAGTTTTATATGATCCAAGACCCTTTGGAAACAAAGGCCCAAAGTGTTGGGGTCCCCCCTAGGACCAGCCTAGGAGGGACCGCAGGGTCTCTGCCGGGTAGGGGGTGCAAGGCAAGTCACCACACAGACTCTGGGAGTTGGGTGGAAGCAGGCAGAGGGCGAGCTGCTGCAAACTCACTTATTCAAGGAAGTGTAGGGGGTTTAAAGGGTTTGGCTGGCCAATCATTGTATGGGGTGGGCCCCTTCTTGTGACCAATGACAGCTGGTCTCCAGGCAGATCATCTTGCAGTAGGTTCTTGCGAGCATGGGACTGTAGCTGTTGTCACGCCAGGCCTGTGTGGGATGCCACGTCCAAAGAAGCCACTTCCTGGTTTCTTTTAGCATGTGGTCTGGCTAGGGCCTGACCTGCATTGTGCCATATACCAAAGAAGCAGGGAAACCTCTATATTTTCATGTAAGGTTTGGCGAGGAAGTGGATAGTTACACAAAAGTGTTGGCCAAAGAGGGTATGAGCTCATGGCCACAAAGTGGGAGGAATTTAATGTGGCCTGCTTGTTCCCATTCTTCTTTGTGCCCGGGGTCTTCCCAGATGGACTCATTCCTTTCTTCTGGGCACAGGGAGGGTGTCTCTAAAATGAGAGTCATGTGACCTCCTTGGGTGGGGCTGCTTCAGGAGAGAAGGGCAGAGACACCTGCTTGCTTCTGCCTTTCTCCCAAATGTTTTGGAATTACATGCCCTGAGCCCCTTCACTGGTCATTCTGCATGGACTGGTTCACTTAGATGGGAATTGAGGAAACCAAGCTGAGATTAAGGAAAGCCTGAGAGTGACTCTCCAGGCTCTAAATTCTGCATCAGTCAGCATTCAGAAACATGAGGGGAGGACTTAGGAATTATTTTAGCAGTGAGGTAAGCAAGAGGCAACCTGGTTTGTTCTTGTGGTTGGAACCGAGGATCAAATGAGGTCCTACTGGAAACTCAGGTGAGAAATTTTCTTTTCTGTTTTATAAAGTAGGGTCCCACTCTATCCCAGGCTGACCTGAAACTCACTCTATAGTGCCAGACTATCCTTGAACTCATGCTGATCTTCCTACCTTAGCCTTCCAAGTGCTGGATTTAAAGGCATGTGCCACCACACCTGATGAATTTCTCTTTCTACAGATCAAAAGAGACCATTTCAAACTGCAACTGTGCTGTATGTATTTAGCTTGAAGAGACTGAGACTAAGGTATGTGAATTTGCCAGTCAACTTCTGGGACAGGTGATACCTAAATTACTCAGACACTTATGAACACAAATTAAAGATAAAGTAGCAATAATGTATACAGCCTAGTGTTAGTGAATTATAAATATTCTCATTATTATGCCTGCACATCAATGTAATTGAAGTTCATTTTTTTTATCCTTCATCAGTAACTTCTTATATTCTTTCTTCATTGCTATAAACAAAGGCAGTGTGTCTTGACTTCATAAAACCAATACCTTTTTCCCTTGGTTTTACTTTAGAGCTAGTTTCAGCCCATGATGGATTGCTGAATGGTTGATTTCTTCACCCTCCTTTTTGCTAACCTTTCTTGACAGTTCCTGGATTGCTCTACCTAGTAATTTGCCCCATAATAACGGCTACTGCGAGATGTCTCCTAACTATTTCCTTTTTAACAAGGATTCTTAACACCCTCTGTAGGAGAGAATACGCAATTACAGATATAAAATGTTCCCCAGAGGATGGCGGCTCACAGATGCCACCAGGATTTTGTAATGCGACTGTTAAATATAATGAAAACAAAGAATCAGATTCTCCAAACATCCAGTTCAAATAAAATTTTAATTAAAAGTTATGAAGGCATTTTATTGATTAACAATCTTAGTAATTAAAGAGTGTGGATGACATTTTTTTTTCCGAGTTGGATTTGTTCTTCCTTTGAGATCTCTAATTGTTGTATGGTTTTACATTTATTGATAACTCTGTTTGATGAATGCAGATGCCACCTTTTATGGCCATCGTTGACAGAGTAATCATATTGTGAGAAACACCAGGCTTATGTAGTAACAGCTGTTGCAGTTATCCATGCTGACATCCATTGGGGGAAACGTGTTTGCTGCTATCATGGGTCCACGATAAATGAAAGGTGCAATAAAGCACAAGCTAACATTTTGAATCTCCTTACAACTCTGGGAACTTTATTGCATATTACAAGCACTTTGATCTCTGTCCAGTGCTTAAGTCTTAATTATCAGACTAATTGCACAGACTATGTTCATTTTCAGTGGTAATCCTTTTGTGATTAGCTTCTGTGTTCAATAACTGACTTATCCTTTAATTAAAAGGACTATTAACCTTAAGGCTGCTGCTGTGTCTTGGGATTAACCCATCTAGAGTTAATGTTTAATATCATTGTAAAAAGCTTTTGCTGAAAGGTATGGCATAAAAAAATGTGTAGAGGGAAACCCATGAAATGCATCTCACTTTTCTGATGTGCAAAGAAAGTGCTGCTAAAGGTGAGGGTTTTAACAAAGTCTCCTTGCAAAGGGTCCATGAAGCGGTGCAACCACTGGATTAACCCCTTGAACCCTGCACTCATTTACAGGAAGACGGCACTTATTTAGGATAAGACCGAGTTTCCTTTCCATTTTCAAAATCGTTATATGTGCACGTGATCAGGATGCTTAGCTGTCAGGGGGTCCAGGTTAGAGAATTTCCTTTCTTCTTCTTTTTCTTTTTTTTTTTTTTTTTTTTTTTTTGCCTTTACAGCTGGACTTTTTTAAAAATATTGATTCCTTTAGAATGGCTCATGGCAGTATGAAAACAGATATCACAGAGGCAGCTTTGTCCATGTTCCAAGAGGTATGTGGTCCAAGCGGGTACAACTTGGTTCACAGGTAACTAGTGAAATGGTGGTGGTGCAGATGCAAGATGCATTGGTACCACACTGCCGAGAACGTGCCAACATGCCAGCTGCAGCTGCTGGAAGCACTCTGTGTCTTCTCCACTTTGGCATCTGGGTTCTGTAATGAACATTTTCCCCAGTGTGTCCCACATGCAGGGTCTATTGCTGCATGGGTCACTGAGGACAAGGAAGAGAAATGGTTTTCTCCCATTCTCCTCTTGCTCATCACCTTGCCTCCCAGAGGTAGAAGCCTTGCATTGATTTCTCACCAGTGGTGTCTTTACATATGAAATGCAGGCTGCTGGGACTAAGAGAGCTACAGAAATGCCTCCATTCTAGGGCTCTGGGGCCGGCAGGTGACCCTGCAAATGCTACTGTGTCTCATCTTCCCAATTTTACTTCTTTGATCAGTGATATGAAAGATTAGCGTGGAAAGAGTTTTCTTTTAGTAGTGACGTTCTTCAGGAATTCAACATCAGTGTGATAATTACTAAAAAAAAAAACAAAACAAAAAAAAACAAAAAAAAAAAAAAAAAAAGCATTGCATTCAGGCAGTTGTACCATGTGGTGAATGATCCTCCCTCTTAGACTTAGAATCCAGCTATTTACACATGATGCTCACAGCTAGGGGTGGTCGCACAGCAAAAGACTAGCTGCACCTCAAGAAGATGATATTCCCCCTGTGTTTAGAATTCACTGGGCATTTTTGTCCTGAACAGGGAGTTTGCCTGAGGTGAATGGGGTTGATGTAACTTTAGTAGTGGTAACGGGGATGGGTCTGTGTAGATGCTGTAGAATGTCAGATCTTGGAGCCAGACCAGCTGAGGCCCAGCTCCATCGATGACCATCTGTGTGAACATGGACAAGTTCTTCCTTCTCTGAAGTTGGGATTCCTTAACTTTTTTTTTTTTCTTTTTTGGTTTTTCGAGGTAAGGTCTCACTCTGGTCCAGGCTGACCTGGAATTAACTATGTAGTCTCAGGGTGGCCTCGAACTCGCGGTGATCCTCCTACCTCTGCCTCCCGACTGGGATTAAAGTGTTGTCATAATGAACTGAGATGACATGTGAAACAGCATAGTACTTAATAGATGGTGGCTATTGTTCAAGTTTATGTTTCTATATCTTGAGAGGTGGGTAATGAAGAAACTGGCTGGAGGATATTACAAATAGTGAGTGTGATGATAACTCATATGTTCTTATAGCTCTGGCCTGCACATGCTCTATCGGCCTATATAGGAACATCATGGAATAGCTGCCTGACCCATGAGGAAACCAAGCTTGGAGTAGGTATGCGGCTTTCATATTGTAAACAGAGTGCTTAATATTAAAGCCATGTTCTTCAAATACTCTATTGCTGGCAATTTTACTAAAGAGGGAGGTACACAAATTGGGAGGCCTCATAGTTTCCAAGATTTCTTGCCATTTGCATTTCAATCATTCATCTCCCTTTTCCTACAGGCATCACATCTTTTCTTTTTAAAATTTTATTTCTTTATTTATCTGGGGGGGGGGAAGCAAACACACACACACACACACACACACACACACACACACACACACACACAGAAAGAGAGAGAAAGAGAATGGGCACACCAGGGCTTCCTGCCACTGCAAACAAACTCCAGATGCATGATCAGGAATCAAACTCAGTTCCTTAGGTTTTGCAGGCAAGCACCTTAACTGCTGAGCCATCTCTCTAGTCTATATTTTTCATATATAGAACATTCTAAGTTCATTTGTTAATTATATATTTATATATAAACCCATGGCTATTTCTTATTCTCAAAGGATGCATTTATACTTATAAAATTTAAAAAACTGGGTTGGAGAGATGGCTTAGTGGTTAAGGTGTTTGCCTGTGAAGCCTAAGGACCCAGGTTTGACTCCCCAGAATCCATGTAAGCCGGATGCACATGGTGGTGCATGTGTCTGGAATTTGCTTGCAGTGGCTCGAGGTCCTGGTGTGTCCAGTCTCTCTTCTCTGTATCTTTCTCAAATAAATAAATAAATAAATAAATAATTAAAAAATTTACCTTGCCATCAATATGCATTTCAAAATATATTTCAAAAGAGCTTACAAAGTAAATCTGTATTTAGGAGACAAATTCTAATTATATATTTAATATCTATGCAAATTATACATTAATTATGTGAGAACAATTTACATCAATTATGATTTACCAAAGCTCAAAATGCCTGGAAAGAAAGTAACACATGACCAAATATAAACTCGGTTAGATTATTTTTAAAAAATTTTATTTATTTATTTATTTATTTGAGAGAGAGAATGGGCGTGTCAGGGCCTCCAGCCATTGCAAATGAACTCCAGATGCGTGCGCCCCCCCTTGTGCATCTGGTTTATGTGGGTCCTAGAGAATCAAACTGGGATCCTTTGGCTTTGCAGGCAAACACCTTAACTGCTAAGCCATCCCTCAGCCCTTGGTTAGATTATTGATATTTGTGTAGTTATGCCCTGTTAACATAGAGCTAAGGCACTGTGACACATAGTCCATAGTTAAAGAACCTGTGTAAAGCAGGGTTACCAAAATAGTCAGCTTGTTATTCATAAAAAATAAATGGACCAGCACAATACTGGGTAGAACTGAATGTGTCAAAGACAACTCCTATGAGAGTTTCTTAGTCTAACAACTTTTGGGGTTAGAAGTGTGTTATAGTCAGCTTTATGTTTCTGGGATAAGCTTTCAAACTAGGCAGAAGTTATGGGATCACGGGATTTATTGAAGCTTACAGATCCAGGGGAAGTTCCATAATGGCAGAAGAAGCTGGCCCTCTTTCACAGGTCCACGCAGAGAGAAACACCACCACCAGCACAATAAGCAAGCACACGCCAGGAACCCCAGGCAGAGCTCAAGCACTCTGTATATCTTTAGGCTGGAATTCCAGATCTGCCCACAGTGACACCTCTTCCAGCCAGGCGGCTGGAAATCCAAGAAGCTGTCTTAAATCTGAATCTATTGGGGGACATCCATTCAAACTACCGCACAGTGGGAAGGTAGAATGTTTACATACATATACACAGGCACCTGTCATCATTTGAAACTATCCACATGCCCCTAGCTCCCTCACAAGAGACTAGCTGGTCATAGGGGTTGATGCTACAAACTAAATTTACGTTTAATTTCTGCCTGTGGTATTAAATTTAGATAAAGATCATCTATGTTTTTTTTTTTTTTTTTGGTTTTGGTTTTTTGAGGTAGGGTCTTGCTCTAGCTCAGGCTGATCTGGAATTCACTATGTAGCCCTAGATTGGCCTTGAACTCACAGTGATCCTCCTACCTTGGCCTCCTACTATCCTCTTACTATCTGCCTCTTTCTCTCTCTCAAATAAGTGAATAAATAAATAAATAAATAAATAAATAAATAAATAAAGTATCTAAAAATATTTGAACATTTTGCTTAACTTAAGCAGTTTTCTTGCCTCTCTACAGACTAGCTTTGGGACTTGAGCAGCTTGGCACAAATGTGTGTGGTGCTCTGTCTTGCCTCATTGGCATGGGGCAAGAGGAACAAGAGAACAAAATTCCTTGAGGCTTTGGTGCACAAAGTGTCTGTTGGTTGTAGGCTCCATTCCCGCCCATGCACATTGTATGTCTGTGCCCTTTCTTTCTGTTGGCTCTGAGTCTCCTGTCTGACAGATCTACTGTCCAAATGCTGACCTCTTGCGTAGGTGCTAGGGGTGTGTGGAGAGCTTCTTCCAAATGCCTTCACTGTAAGAGGCCTCCTTTTCCTTCAGTACTCATCCCAGCCTGGACTATCTCCATTGGATGGTCCATAGGAGTGGCAAATTCAAGAGTCTCTCAAAAGCCTGTCTCCTTTATCTGTTCAGCATGAGGATTATCTGATGGCACTGACAATATCCACATGAATGACTGGCAATGACAGGAGGCCTCAGCCTGTCTTGATTTTGTCCCAGGCTCACAGGACCATCTTTCCTACAAGGAGCTCAGGCTCTTGGTGACAGAGAACCAGACTTGGTTCACCAGCCGAGAATGAGCTCGAGAGTTGGTAGTGAGCATGGTGCAGCTGCTTTGGGCAGGACATCTTTAATGATGGAGCTGGAAAAGTGTTTCTTTTTAAGGTCACAATTCACATGGAATTAAAAATATTTTAACTTTTTGGTTTACTATAAATAATTTTATTTTCTCTATTACATTTTTATTGAAAAAACATAACCTTTCAACTAAACTTTAATCCTTTTTTTAAAAAGGATTCTTTGTCATTTTATAATCACTATACTGACAGCATGGAAGACATTTCAAAACATCTTATAATATGGTTCTACGTGAATTATAATAAAACATTATGGTAAGACCATTTTTATTTGTAGATGTATTGAATCAGATGTAAGCAGAAATAATCAGAGTATCAAGAAAGGTCTTTTAACTTACTTAAGGTTTCTTATTGCTGCAGCCAGCATTTTCATTGTAAGCTCATTTATTTTTGTTAGCTGGTGATGGGCAGGTCTGTGGGACTAATTCTCATCTTTTTTTTAAACTTGGGGGGATGTTTAAGAGATGAAGATTGGTATTTTTAAATTTTATTTTATTTTTAGAGAGAGAGATAGGCAGACAGAGAGGTAGAATGGATGCACCAGGGCCTCTAGCTGCTGCAGATGAACTTGACGCATGCACTACCTTGTGCATCTGGCTTTGGGTGGGTCCTGGGGAATGGAACCCTGGTCCTTTGGCTTTGCTGGTAAGCGCCTTAACCACTAAACCATCTCCCCAGCCCCTAATTCTTATCTTTTAGTTTCTCTTCTGCATCTCAACAGCATTACAGCATTAGCAGTACTCCATATCTAGAAGAATTTCCAATGATCACCTTTACAGTTGACGTTTGGCCCTATCACTGGTTAGAAAGTGCTGAGTTTTTCAAAATATTTATTTATTTATTTTAAAGAGTTTAAAATTTTTGTTTATTTATTTATTAGAGACAGGGCGAGAGAGAGAGAAAGAGAGAGAGAGAGAAAGAGAGAAAGAAAGAATGATCACGCTAGGGCCTCTAGCCACTGCAAATGAACTCCAGATGCATGCTCCACCTTGTGCATCTGGCTAATGTGGGACCTGGAGAATCGAATCAGGATCCTTAGGTTTCATAGATATGTGCCTTAACTGCTAAGACATCTCTCCAGCCCTATTTTTTATTTTTATTTATTTGACAAAGAGAAAGAGGGAGAGAGAGAAAGAGAGAGAGAGAGAGAAAGGGAGAGAGAGAATGGGCATGCCAGGGCTTCCAGCTGCCGCAAATGAATTCCAGATGCATGCACCATCTTGTGCATCTGGCTTATGTGGGTCCTTTGGCTTTGCAGGCAAGTGCCTTAACCACTAAGCCATCCCTCCAGCCCAAGAGCTGAATTTTAATGAACACTACCCAAGAGCAGCATAGCCTAGTTTTTTTTCTGTTTCTGAATTTAGGTTTTACATTTCTATTGCTAGTATCTTACTTACCTCAGGTTCTTGTTTCCCCTAGCTTTAATTATTGTAATAGTTTTATTTGTAATTCATTTTAATTTTATTTTTGTATGTGTGTGATTTGCGTGTATATGCATGTTTTTGTATATGTGCATATGTACATGTGTGTGCATGCCAGGGTATAAACCTCAGGTGTTGTCCTGAGGAATACCATTCACTTTTTTTCCCTCAAGGTAAGGTTTCACTCTAGCTCAGGCTGACCTGGAATTCAGTATGTAGTCTCAGGGAGGCCTTGAACTCAGAGGATCCTCCTACCTCTGCCTCCTGAGTGCTGGGATTAAAGGCAGGCACCACCAAACCCAGCTAGCATCCACCTTTTTTTGAGATAAGGTCTCTCATTGTCCTGGAGCTCACCAGTTAGGCTAGACTGGCCAGTGAGCACCAGTAATCCTCTTGTCTGTGCCTCTCTAGAGCTGGGATTACAAGAGTAAACTCCCATGCCTAGCATTTTATGTGGGTACTGGGGATGGAACTCAGGTCCTCATACTGGTAACAGAACACTTGAAGCTATCTGCCCAGCCTAGTTTTATTTTATTTATTTATTTTTGTCAATTTTCCTTTTGTTTATAACTAGCTACACTTTACCCCTCATTGAGTTTTTTTTTAATAAAATTGCAGTAATTATTTTAATATTTAGGATAATTCTCAATCTTTTAAAAATTTCTTGTACTTGATCCATAGCTGTCCATTTTTATCTTATACCATTTATTGATTTAAAGTAAAACATATCTGAGAAAATCAGAAATGTACTTTTAGATTATTCCACTCTTTCCATTTCCAGAATAAATGTTAATTATTTTGTGATTTGTGTCTGTTGACTATGTTTTAGGGAGCGAGTTTTCTTCTTGTGCTTGGAAAATTTTCATTTGCAAACTAATTTTTAAAATATTTTATTTATTCATTTGCAAGCAGAGAGATCCAAACAAAGAGAGACAGAGAGTAAGGGCATTCCAGGGCCTCTAGCTACTGCAAACAAACTCCAGATGCCTGTGCCACTTTGTACATCTGGTTTTATATGAGTACTGGAGAATGGAACCTAGGGCATTAGGTTTTGCAGGCAAGCATCTTAACTGCCGAGCCATCTCTCCAGCCCTGCAAACTCATTTGGAGTGGAAGAATCTTGTTTTTGTCTCAACCTTTCTTGCTTAGTGTTTTTGTGGTTGTTTTCTGAAGACTCCATTTCAGAACCATGTCTTGTTTTGTATGAGCAACTTACGAGTTCTTACAGGAAGCTGATATTGTTCCAGGAGTCAGTCCCAGAGACTCAGACTCCATTGCTGAGGTGGCAGCCCCATCCAACCTCTGTTCCTTCCCAGGTGGGTCATCACTCCCTTTATCAATGATGCAAACAAATACCTTACCAGGAACAACGTTAAGACAGGAATTTATTTTCAGCTTACAGTTTTGAGGGAAATTTTCATGGTGGGGAAAACATAGTGGCAGCATCAGGAGTCAGCTTGATCAAATGGCTGGCAGGAAGCATAGGGTGAGCAGGAAGTGGTCTTGGGATACGTAACCTCAAGGCCCACCCCAGTGACCCACTTCCTCCAGTAAGGCTCCACCTCCTAAAAGTTTCACAACCTTCATAAACAGTGCCATCCACAGGAGACCAGATGTTCAAACACATGAGAGTATAGGACACACACACACACACACACACCTCACATTCAAATGAGGTGGACACGTGAGGGGTGACTGGAAAGTTGTCCTCTAAGCTCCACCTGTGCAGGACAATAGGCTTGTATGTTCTCTCTCTCTTGCACAAGCATGCACAAATAAATTTTAAAAAATTAAAAAAAAATGGCTCCCGAAATGCTCTGGTGTATCAAAACTCCATAAACATTGTTCATTTAAGGTGGCAGAATTATTTCTAAACTTTCAAATATTGTCTTAGAGTAACTTGAATAGATTATTTATTTTTCAGTTAAGAGCCAGAATCTTTTTAAAACTTAACCTTTTATTTTATATAAATTATAACAGGTTGTACTCTTAGCCCCTCACCCCAGCTGCTGTTACTCTGGACTCTGCTTAGTGGGGTTATGGTATTCACTATGGGATTATGAAGGCCTCAGTCAGTCCTTGTGGAGTAGCAGGGACCAAGCCTCAGGGTATTCTTACCCACTCTATTTAAAAGCCAGAATCTTTAAAAAAAATGGTTATTAATTAATATCAAGGTAAGACAAAAGTTTTGTTTTCGTTGGCATACTTTTCCTTTTTTTGTTTTTTAAAATTAATTAATTAATTAATTATTTTTATGGACAACTTCCTTAATTGTAGACAATATCCCATGGTACTTTCCTTCCTCCCCCCACTTTCCCCTTTGAAACTCCACTCTCCATCATATCCCCTCCCCCTCTCAATCAGTCTCTTTTTTCATTTTGATGTCATGATCTTTTCCTCCTATTATGATGGTCTTGTGTAGGTAGTGTCAGGCACTGTGAGGTCATGGATATCCAGGCCATTTTGTGTCCCGAGGAGCATGTTGTAAGGAGTCCTACTCTTCCTCTGGCTCTTACATTCTTTCCGCCCTCTCTTCCACAATGGACTGTGAGCCTTGGAAGGTGTCTTAGAGATGTTTCAGTACTGAGCACTCCTCTGTCCCTTCTTCTCAGCCCCATGGTGCCTTCTGAGTCATCCCAAGGTCACCACCATCTGAAAAGGGAAGCTTCTCTAACCAAAAGTGAGAGTAGCATTAATATATGGGTGTGGACATTAAGAGAAGCGCTTACTGGGCAGTTTGGTGAGCACAGTATATACATTTAGCCAGACACCAGCAGACGTTACACCCCTAGGGCTCATGACTACCTCTGTTGTAGGTTTTCAATATCAGGGATGTATTCTGTCACATGGAGGGGGCCTCCAGTCCAATTAGAGAGCGGATGGTTTCCCCCATAACAGACATGCCACTATTGCACCCGTTGGCTCATTTGGCCTGGCTGACCAAATTTAAAGCTTGCAGTGTTCACTGTTGAGTATCTTCACTGGTGTTTTCTCTCTCCCATTGAACTGCATGCAGCATAGCTTTTTCCAGCTTTCTGTCAGCTGGCCCACATGGCGGCGGCTTTCAGCCAAGCTCCAGCAGGATTTCTCAGTGACCTTGCAGCCCAAGTATGTGGAGTCTTCAGCAATAAGGTCTTACCATCTATTCCTGGTAGGAAACCAAGGCTTAGAATGTTTTGAGGGTATCTGTGACCTTCCTGGTCAACAACTCACTGGAAAGTATCCCATCCCTGGTACTGAAAATTGTCTAGTAATAATCTATTGCTTCCATTGTCATTGGCATACTTTTCAGTGAGTTTTGATTATTTTACCATCCTAATCTGTTGGAATGATATGAAAAGATGATTATATTTACCCACTTTTGAGTACTATTTATTTATCTTTTAACAGATTATACTCTTCTATTCCCTCTCCCCTGATCCCATTTCCCTGGGACCCTCCTTAGTGGGGTTATGGAATTCACTGTGGGGTCAGGAAGACCTCAGTCAGACCCAATGAGATAATGGCGGGACCATGCGTCAGGGTATTCCCACCCACTCTGTGGCTCTTACAATCTGTCAGCCCCCTCTTCTGCAATGTTTCCTGAGCTATGGCAGGCCTGTTGCCAGTCTGATTTAGTGCTGAGTTCTTTGAAGCCTCTGGATTTCTGCTTTGATAGGCTGTGCTTGATCACCGTTTCTGCCACCATCACCCTGGAGCTGACTGTCAGGTTAGCAGAAAGAGCAGTGTTCATGATGCCATTTTCACTGCAAGTTCTCCTGGGCCCTGGCTGATATGAAAGAGGTGGCAAAACTCGTTGTGGGCAGTTGGTTATCTTATTGTCTTATTGATGGATCTTAACTCTTCTCTGTTTTCTTTGCCATTTGTAAAATAAAGCAGATTCTCCAACTGAGAGCAGCTTGATATTTACCCACTTAAAATTACTCTTGATTATTTTTATCTATTTATTTGAGAGTGACAGATAGAGAGAAAGAGGCAGATAGACAGAGAGAATGGGCACCCCCTTGTGTATCTGGCTTACTTGGGTACTGGGGAATTGAGCCTCAAATTAGGGTCCTTAGCTTCACAGGCAAGTGCTTAACCGCTAAGCCATCACTCCAGGCCCGATTTACCCACTTTTAATTGGGTGTTTCTTTTGACTTTTGACTCATTATCTAGTGTTTGTTCTGGATTAATATTAACATAATTTCTTGGCTACGTATACAAGAGGTAGCAATTATGCATGCAGCTTATGTTTTGGGCCATGCTATTTTTGCATGTATAGTATGCATGTGTGATCTGGTGTATGCGTGGTGTATGCATGCTCGTGTGCAGATGCATGTGTGTGTGTGGAGGCTAGAGGAGAACGCAGAGAACTTTCCTCTGTTGCTCATCCGTAAATTTCCCTGAAATGAAGTCTCTGAACCTGGAGCTGTTGTTTTTGGTCAGACTAGCTACTCAGTGAGCTGCAGAGATTCTCTGGTTTCCACTCCCCACAGGACTGGGGTTACAAGCATGTGTGACCATGCCCCAGCTGTTTATGGAGGAACTGGAACTTGGGCAAATCAGGCGCCCTTAGCCCTCATGTTTGCACAACAAGAACTCTTACCCACTGAAATATCTCAAGTTAATGATTTTAAAGAGATTAAGCTCCCAGCTTCGACATCATTTATCTATTGTTTTAGCCCGGGATTTCCATATTTGGTGGTAACTGGTGACAACACCGAGATTTACCTAGGAAGACTGCTGGGGGTGTGCTTGATGGCAACAAGTCTTCCTGAGCAGCCATGTGGCTGTGCTCCACACGGAGGAAGTCCGAGTCACAATAACCCAGGTAGGGTCTGTAGCTTCTCGGGTTTGCTGCCCTGTCTGCAAGTGTACCCAGCTCCTTTGCTGAGGGGACTAATCCACATGCTAGAAGGCTCAAGCAGCTTGACAGAGCTCCAGTACAGGAGCTAGGCACATGCGAATGTAAATATGGCTCTGCCTTTGCTATCCTGAAACCCCCTTTATCGCTCCTTGACGGGGACAGGAAGGAGCTTTGGGCTGTCAGGGTTGTCAAGATGAGAGATAATGTACCTTAGTAAAGTGTCTGGCATATAGATTTCTTCTTTGCTGTGTCTATGGCTTTTCCTCCCTGTGACCCAAACTCCAGGTAATTTACTCAAAGTAAAGGCCAATAGGGCTGGAGAGATGGCTTAGTGGTTAAGGCGCCTGCTTGCTAAGCCTAAGAATGACTGTTTGATTCTCCAGGTCCCACGATTATCCAGATGCAGTGATGCAAGGATGCAATGCCGCACTTTCCCACAAGGGGGCGCATGCATCTAGAGTTTGTTCACAGCGGCTCACAGGCTGCTGATGCGCCCATTCTCTCTCTCTGCCTCTTCGTCTCTGTCTCAAAAAAAAAAAAAAAAAAAAAGGCCAATAAACTTTGTTCCCATTCCCATTGGCCCAGGGCTATCACCTTTCCCATCTAGACCCCATCTCTTCTACATCATATTTGATTTTTTCTTTTGTCAAAATCCATATACTGACTATTCACTAGATATTTCTTGTGGTAGTTTGAATATATGTTTTACTTTATAGTTTGCATCTGCAATCACCTTGCTAGAGGCAAGGTCACTGGGGGCCGGTCTTAAGGTGTGGTGATGGTTTGAGATTCCATTGTAAAGATATGCAAATGTGCCTAGCAGGAGTTCCTGAAGTGTGCTGTGTGACCTTTTGGCTGTAGTTTTGCTCTGTGTGCTGTGGTGGCTGGTTGGTTTCTCTCTCTCTCTGCTTGGCCCTGTGGAGAGCAGGCCACTTCTCTTGCCATTATGGATCTGTAAGCTTCAATAAATAATATCCCTTCCTCCATAACTGTGCCTGGTCTGGAAGTTCATCTCAGCGAACCTGAGGCTGTCTGCAACAGTAAAGTGGTACCGAGGAGTGTGGGGTGAGATGAACCTGACCGTGTGGATGTTCGTCTTTTGCAACCTTTGTTTTGGAGGAATGGGCATGGACTTGGTGCTTGCAACTAAAGATGCCTTCTGGAGTGGTAAGCCAAGTTTTATGGACTATTCTGATGAGAGTTTGAGAATGCTAAGTGCAGATAGTACTGAACTTCGAGGCTTGGCTTATGAGCTTTCTAAGGGGAAGGAAAGACTGCAGAGGACTTTGTTGGAACTGGGCTACTGGCATAAGGGATGGCTACGTTCCGCTATCCAGGCCCAGAAAGTTTGATCAAGGTTAAATTTGTAATGGACTGATGTGCTTGGCTAAAGATATTGGACTGAGAGATTTAAGATTTTAAGTTGGAAAACCTGAAGCAAGTTAAAAGTAGAGGCATTTGAGACTGGTTTAGCTGCTATTGTCAACGCATTAGCAATCTTAAGGAAGGTGGAAGGAAGGTGGCCTGACTTGATTTACATTAAAACAATGGAGAGGATGCCTGAGGAAAGACTGTTAGAAATGCAAACTCTTGGGAAAGAGCTGACTGGAGAAGTAACCTGCCTTTCAAGGCTATGATTTATTTTGTCCCTGGATTAAGAATATGGCTGTGTCCTGCACACCTGGTATTAGTTTTGGAAATATGAAAAATGCACAGAATGGTCATGAATTGCACACGGTTCCAGGAGCCACTGCTGAGATGCGGCATGAGGCAGGGCATGAAGACCCTCAGGAATAGGCTGGAAGAGCCTTTGGAAGATGGACCGTGGTTTGCATGGAGACCTGAAGATGTTTTGGATATACCAGGACTGTGCAAAAGGCTACCATGGAGTGCAGTGTTGGCATGGGATGAAAGTTTTCCCTAGTGACTCTGCCCAGCTGGAGGGGTGAAATTGGAAAACCTGGAGACTGTTAGTCTCTGGTTATATTGAACTTGAACTGCAGAAGTTTGATGACTGCTGATGGTGGTTGAGTTTGCATTGTTTTAGTTTCTCCTTGATATGCCTTATACCAGTTAAAAATGTTTACTCTGTGCCTTTTCATGTTGAAAGTATTTAACTTGTTTGATTTTACAGGACTCACTATCTTAAGTTGGTCAAGACTGTGAGAACCTTCGAAATTGGACTGAGTACAATTTACAATGTGTGATAGTTATAAATCTATTGGGGGCCAAGAGCTAAATATATTGGGGGCCAAGGATGGAATGTGGTAGTTTGAATATATGTCCCCCAATATATTCAGTGTTTTATTAGTTATAGTTTGCATCTGCCATCACCTTGCTAGAGGCAATGTCACTGGGGGCTGGTCTTAAGGTGTGGGTTTGAGATTCCATTGTAAAGATATGCAAATATGCCTAGCAGGAGTTCCTGAAGTGTGCTGTGTGACCTTTTGGCTGTAGTTTTGCTCTGTGTGCTGTGGTGGCTGGTTGGTTTCTCTCTCTCTCTGCTTGGCCCTGTGGAGAGCAGGCCACTTCTCTTGCCATTATGGATCTGTAAGCTTCAATAAATAATATCCCTTCCTCCATAACTGTGCCTGGTCTGGAAGTTCATCTCAGCGAACCTGAGGCTGTCTGCTACAATCTCTTCTACATCATATTTGATTTTTTCTTTTGTCAAAATCCATATACTGACTATTCACTAGATATTTCTCATCTGCCTAAGATATGCCCTCACCACTCCTCACCATTTCCATATACACAGTCTTTGGACAAAGGATGTCTTGCTCTCATGTCTGAGATCTGGAATAGACACGACCAACCTCAGCCCAGGGTTCAAGGCCCTTAAATGTCTTAAATGTGGGACATTGTTAGTTAATGATAATTGCTTTGTTTAAAAAATTTTGTGTTGGGCTGGGCCCAGTGGCTCATACCTTTAATCTCAGCACTTGGGAGGCTGAGGCAGGATGATCATCATGAGTTTGAGGCCAGCCTGGGGCTACATAGTGTGTTCTAGGTTAGCCTGGGCTACAGTAAGACCCTACCTGAAAAAAAAAAAAAAAATGATTTGTGCATAAACCAGAATACTAGTCTAAAAATAATATACAATTGATTCTGCCCTTCAAGTGGCCGATTTTTGAAAATTTCATTTATTTTTGTTACTTGTGTTTGTATGTGTAGTGTGTATGTACACGCATGTTCAATATGTGTCTGGGCATAGCACATGTGTGTATGGAGGACAGAGGTTGAGGTCTGTCTTCCTCAGTTGCTCTTTATCATCATCATCTTCATTTTGTTTTTTTAGTGACTCTTACTGAACCCAGGACTTACCAATTTGCCTAGAGTAGTTAACTAGCAAGCCACAGTGGTTCACCTGCCTCTTTCTCTGCAGTGCTAGCTGGCATTTTGGGGTGCATCACACCTGTAATGTTTACATGGGTAACTGGGCATCTGGGAATCCAAACTTGATCTTCAAGCTTACGCAGCAAGAACTTTACCCAATGTTGTAGTTACACACTCCTTGTTGGGACAAAGCACATTACCAAAAGCAGCTGATGGGAGGAAAGTATTTATTTTGGCTTACAGTCTTAGGAAGCTTCATGATGGCAGAGGAAAGCATGGCATGAGCAGAGGCTGGACATCACCTCCATGCCACAGCAGGTAGGAAACTACAACAGGAGAGTGAGCTGAACTCTGGCAGGGGAGAGCTGGCTGTAACACCCATAAAGGCCACTCCCAGAGATCACACCTCTTCCAGCAAGGTTGTACCTCCCAAATTGCCACCAACTGGTGACCAAGCCTTCAGAACACATGAGTTTATAGGGGACATCTGATTCACCCACTAAGCCATATTCCCAACCCCAAGTGTCTAATTTTTGTGTCCGCGATCCAGTGTACTCTCTTCATCTTATTAAGATCCTGGAGAAGCTCAATTTGTATTCGGAAGGTTTCTGAATGAGAGGAGAATTCGGTACAGTCGGATTATTGCAAAGCCTAGGAGGAAATAATCGGTCTCTGCAGATTCTCTTGTGAATCCTACCTTTAGCACAAGGCTGATGACCCATTAGCTGAGGGCTCCCCAGATAGCGTGCTTCCGTTTGTAAGACTAGCCTGCACAGACCTGAGGATGAAACAATTCAACAGTAAAACCCAGGTGGGTGCAGCCAGAGGGGATGCTTGATGGTGTGACACAGTGAGGAGCCCTTTTTCCAGTTGCTGGTCCATCAAAAAACCAGGGTGGTCCATACGATCTCTCTCACCGCTGATGGTATACGGAAAGAGGAAGCAAGCATCATGGGCAGCAGCAGCACATGAGAAAGGAGGTTTGCTAAAGTCTCAGCTTGTGTGCATCTACCCAGGTCAAGACAGTCAGCGGCAGCTAGTGCAGCAGGGGGACTGCACGCCAAGAACTCACTTCAGTTCTCTTGCTAGGACTCTTGATGCTTGTGCCTCTCTGGCCTTTGACAAAGTCTGTGTTGTGAGAACCCCTGCCTGTTTGTCCTGCACCTCACATTCCAGAGGGACTCGCAAGCTGTTTGAGTAGATGTCACAATAAATATATGATTTCACACTCGAATAGATACCTCTGAAACATGGTGTTCCCAGATCTACTCTTCCATTCTGTGTGTGCAACAGAGGTTATACTTCTTTGCCTAGAACCTATAATGAAGAAATTGAATGTTTCCTTTCAAATCCCTTTCCTTTGGTTCCCTTCCATTGTTTCAAGTCAATCAACCATCTCTCTATATCTATCTATCTATCTATCTATCTATCTATCTATCTATCTATCTATCTATCATCATCATCTATCATCCTCATCTATTTATCTAGTTTATTATAGGGTCTCATGTATCCTAGGTTGGCCTAAACTCGCTATGCAACCATGTAAGACCTTAAACTTCTGATCATTCTACCTCTGCCACCCAAATGTGCTAATTACAGGTGTGCTTTTGATTAGCACAGTGATTACCGGGGCATATCATAAAAAGCTCTTTAGCAAGCACCTGTGTCAAATTTTGATTATCTTGCTTAGGAGGCTAAGGAAAACACAAAGAATGGAATCATGAAATGTCTCCAAGGTCTCATGTTAGGCAATGACTTCAATCCTCTGTTCCTCTGAATATTTTATCAGCACAGAAAAAACACGAAGAGACTATTCCTAGCCTGGAGTTCCTGTCCTTTGAATTCTGTGTACCAAAATGAGCATTGAAGTGCCAGAGGACCACCATTCCCATAAAACCCAAACAACATCCACAGAACCAACTGGAATCTGCATGTTCAGTGAAAGAAAAAAATCAAGGCTTGAGACTGAGCAATCTTCCATGTCCTCACCATGTTTCTTAGAGACTTGGTGATAACCGAGTTTCTGGTGCTGAAATTTAAACGGCTTATGTACAGCAGCTTTTCCTGTTACTGTTTGCATTTTGGTCATTTGTACAGTTTCAGAGAAATGCTGTCCCAGTGGCTTAGACTCTTGCCTAAGAGCCTTAGGCAAGAAAACAAGCGGTCAGTAAGGATTGGATAAGGGCCAGCTGTGTCAATGGGAAAACTGAATGAAGCATTGTGGTGTTGCCAAATCCTGCCTTTGGCTCGAATCTCCAGAAGACCATCCTTTAAGAGCATGGGAACAGAGGGCAAAATGCAGCCATTTAGAACTCTTTTATCCATCATCATCATCTCAGATTTCCCGATAAGGCTGAGAGATTGGTAGAGGCATTAAACTGGTCCCTGTCATTTCTCTGTTGCCTCCTTTCATGATTTCATATGGTTTAGCCCAATAACCTGGGTAGGATATTCCTAATGTACTTGCCTTGCTATGCAACTGCCCAACGCAAATAGCTCTAGGCTTACAGATTTCTTCACTCTCTTAAAATTGGAAGATAAATACCACATTTGAGACCTGTCTTTATTTAGTAGTTTGTTTGTTTATATACTGGCAGCATATCCACATAAAGTGTCCCACAATGTGGAAAAACTGCTGTATTGCATTTTGAACGCATGGTATTGATTGCCAGAGAATCAGTTAAATTGCAGTGTGAATAATGATTGGCACTGGCCTTAACCCTTTTGGCTAAAATTGCTTATTTGTCATCCTGGCTCACGGAAGAGATAAACAATTGCTTGCTGATGATCTAACGGATCAACCGTGAGTATCATTTGGCATGTCAGATGAGAGCTAATTTAATGAGTTGCAGTTTCTGCCAATTACCTGGGAACAAATCCCTCCACAAGCTATTCTGTACATCATCAAAATGTTTAACCAAATTCTCACTGTGGCAGGTAAGATGATTGGGTGTTTGATTAGCCCACATGCTGTCGATATTATCTCACATGCATTTGTCCTGTCTACTTATCCAATCACCTTCATTCTTTAACAATGACAAATTATAATATGCAGTCATGCAATTCTTTATTTTAAATGACTCTTCTCAGTATGTATATGAACTGTAAAACTGAAACATCCCAGGGTGGCCTTGCAGAATTGCAGATCAGCTTGTGCTTGCAGTGTGTGATCTTGTCATTTGGCAAGAATAGAAAAAAAAACCCAAAAAACAAAAAAGTGACTGTATTCACATATCTTTTGAATATGAAGAAATTCTCTAACTCAAGCAGGCAATCTGGATGACTCCATGAAAAGGGGAGTGATTGGGAAAGAGGTCTGTGAGCTAGTGTTGATTGGGCTGGGGTAGGGATGATCAACAAGAGGACAGAATGTGAAGCTTGGGATGTACCGAGGCCAGGGTATGGCAGGAGATAAGGTACATGCAACACCCCTGGAAAAACGACAAAGACCTGGGCTGCCCCACACACTGAGGCTTACCCAGCTAGGGGGGCTTCAGGTACCCTTGGCTTAGCCATCTTCTCTTTTTCTTCTCCCTGAAGTTTTGAGTTTCAGGAAATGCATTTCCCCTCCGACCCTTTTTATCTCTCTTTATCCCTGGATTTTGCATTTGAGCTCATTTGCTTTTCATTGCCCCTCCCCCCCCACGTTTCTTGCGACTTCAGTTTGCTTCTTACTGGCCACGCTACTGCATGCTGACTCTTCAATCTCTATTTAATTTTTTCTTCTCTCGCTTTAATTTTGAAGCTTCATCAGAATTTATCTAACTAAATACATATCACTTGACAATTAGGTTTTGTCCAGTTTTTTATTATTGAACATAACATTTTGACGAATATCCTTGTACATAGATTCTATTCGATTTTGAGATGTTTCCTTTGTGAAGATTCCTACAAATGCAATTAGTGGGATAAAGGTCATGGAAATTTTCAAAGCTCCTGATGCATACTGCCAAATTGCTTTCTGGAAGGACCATACCATTTATATATTGACCAGCATTTATAAGCACTCCTACCTTATCCCATCTTCACTAGTATTTCTGAATATCTCTCAACCCTTTTACAAGAAAGTGGTGCGGTTTCACAGAAAGTATATACCAGTCACCTGACTAACTGACCAGTAGTCAGAAACTTTGAAGTTCTGAATCCACCGGTACTTGTATGTGACCTTGGGCAGGACACTTAACTTCTCAGTTTAGTTAAGAAACATTACAACAGTGGACACAGCTGGTCGCCTATTCAGTAATTATTTCTCCTCTTTCCTAACAGAGCCCTGATTTGTTCAGATATCTACTCTTCTTCTGAAGTCTCAGGATATCAGGGGATGTGGACCCCAGCCTCAGGGGATGGACATTGATTTAAGTAGTGGCTCTCAAAATTTCAGTCTCAGGACCCCTTTAGAATCTTGGAATTTATTATTATTTTTATGTATTGGTAATTTTATGCATGTATATAATGTATTTCAATCACAGTCTCCTCCCAATATCTTCTTTTGACCACCCCTTCCCATCCTTCCTCAATGTCTATAATAGACCTGGGGCAGGTGCATGGAGAAGTGGACTTTTTTATTTTTATATTTATTCATTTATTTATGAGGGAGAAAGAGAGGGAGGGAAGGATAGAGACAGAAAACAGACATTCCAGGGCTTCTAGCTACTGCAAATGAATGCCATATGCATGCACCACCCTGTGCATCTGGTTTTCATGGGTTCTAGGGAGTTGAACCTGGGTCCTTAGGTTTTGCAGGCAAGCACCTTAACTGCTAAACCATCTCTTCAGCCCTGGAGCCCTGTACTTTTTGTTCATAGTGGGGAAGGTTCAACATTACAGGATTCAACAAAATGGCTCCATTCACAGTGGGGCAATGGGTACTGAGTTACAGCTAGAGGGGCCTAAGAAGCTCTGGGGCACTCTTGCACACGAGGGTGCCTGAAGACAACAATCTGGAACTGAGCATTTCAAAAACTGAGAATAAAATATTTTAAAACTTTCCCTATAAAGAACTGATAAATGTTTGTGGAAAATATTTAAGTTAATTTAAACGTTATACAATGTGTACTTGTATTAAAACACCACTGGTATGCCATTAATGTATATCATTTTTGTTTTTAATTTATCAGTTGACAAAAGTTAAAATTTTTTAAAAAGGATATATCCATGAGATGATGCATTTTCCTCTAGTGTTCCCAAATCAAAGTTTCAAAACCCTAAGTTGGTTGTCAATATACCTGTATTAGGCATTTGGCAATACTCATAGAGTTTCTTCTGTACCACCTTCTTGAATGTTCTTTATTCCTAGTAGCCCAGCTGTGGCCTCTCCTTATGGATTACATTGCCTTTGGACAAGTTTTCTAGCAAATTACCAATTTATACTCTCACGGGGAGGATTCAAGTGAGGCCTGATTGTTATTGAGGTCAGCTCTTCTGTTTTAGAAGAGATCAATGACTATTATTTCAAGACCAAAACCAACCCCAACCCTACGGCCTTCAATTACAGGTAACTCTGGCACTGAAAATGCAGACAATATACCCAAATTGATTGAATTATGGTTTCTTATTGTAGTCAGATTCCACATTGTTCCCAGCATAAGAAACTGCCCTCAGCAACTTAACATGTAGGGCACACTGAGTCCCAAGTTTCTGGAACAGGTACGCTTCCTGTTCTTTTAAGAGGCTGTACAGTTCGTAAATATTGTGAGAAGCACAGAATGAAAAGGTTAAACCAGTACATTTTGGCTGGATGAGGATTAATTAGGAGATGATTTGCGAGGACTATTATGCGTGTGCTAAATTTACTGACCTTTTCCCCTCCCTGCATAGAATGAAGCTCTGTGCTCTGGGCTCATTATCCTTAAATGTTTTCTTTTCTCTGTATCATCACCTCATTCATTTTATTTGGTCATTTTAAAATGCACTGATTTGGAGCAATAGGCTTCATTGATTCCTAAGAATAGAACATTCAGCAGGCACAGCCATGGAGGCCTTCGGAGCATTCTTTACGACTGTTGGGAGCTCTTTGGCACAGAATGGCAAGGATCCCAGCAGATACTCTCCCACTTCTCTGTGGGCAGCAGGCATGTCTAAAAGCTCTTCAAACAAGTTTTAAAAGCAAATTTAAGTGCTGGCTTACCATTTCTTGGCTATTTAGGGTCAATGATCTATTTTGTTGATTGAGAGTCTTTTCCCATCCATTTTGTTTTCTTTGTCAGTCCTTGAACCAATTACTAGTATGCTAAGATGCTATCCCAGGGCAGACCAGAGAGATAATTGGGTGAGGTCTGGACATCCTGGGAATGACTAACTCTGCTTTGTCTGAGCAGGCATCTGCCTCCTAAGAGTTCTAGGAAGGATAGAACCTCACCTGCCTTAGAGCTTCTCAGGGCACTGAGGTGGCAGAAGAGAGTAGGGCAAGATGCTTGAGTCGAGGTAAGAAGTCTAAGCAGGAGGGCAGATTGGCCAGGTCATTCTGCTGGTGCTAGCCTGAGGATGTCTGTGGAAGAAATGAGTATGGAGGAAGGTTTTGTGCTGTCTGAGACAGTGGGAAGATATGGATGGGAGTCTTGAAAGGACAAAGTGTAGCAGAACTATCTCCTCATGAGGTATCATGTTTGTGTCTAGCTCTTCTCACAGTCTTTCTGTTTCTCTATCTTTAAAACTGAATGATTTGAAAAATAAAATTTAAACTTCAGAAGAGAAGAACCAGAACTCGTTTGACCATTAAACATTGTTCCTTCATTTAGTTCAAAAATTCTGGTTAAATTAGGCATGGTGGTGCACGCCTTTAATCCCAGCACTGAGGAGGCAGAGGTAGGAGGATTGCTGTGAGTTCGAGGCCACCCTGAAACTACATAGTGAATTCCAGGTCAGCCTGGACTAGAGCGAGACATTACCTCAAAAAAAAAAAAAAAAAAATCTGGTTAAAATACAACGTAAAGAAGTAAAGGGAGAAAAAAAAAAAAAAAGGACTAAAAGTAGAATTCTGGTTTATTTATCCTTGCCCATTTAACTATTCTTTTATCAAACCCTGGTTTAAATATGCAAATATTTATTTTAAAAGACATAATCTAAAAGAAATTTAAAAAAAATGTAAGGGCTGGAAAGATGGTTTAGCTGTTAAGGCGCCTGTCTGCGAGGCCTAGGGACCAAGGTTTGATTCTCCAAGCCCCACGTAAGTCAGATGCACAAGGTGGCACATATGTCTGGAGTTTTTTTTTTTTTTTGCTGTGGCTAGAGGCCCTGGCATGCCTATTTAGTCCCCCTCTCTCTCTGCCTCTTTCTCTCTCTCTCTCTTAAATAAATAAATAAATAAATAAATAAATAAATAAATAAATATTTTAAAAACATGTAAAGCAGTTCATCAGATGTTTTAATACAATTAATATGTTAAAAAACATAGATTAATTCTCAAGGAAATAGTTTGCACACAACTTCTTAGGATTATGTTGAATCGTGGGAAGTGAGCTAGCTCAGCAGAGAGGGGTCGGCTACTGTAAATGATGGCCCAAACTCTCAGTGCGTGGACATGTTCCACAACTACGAATTCAGGATGCTTTAACTCAGTGGACTGCTCTGCATTGCTGAATTTTAAATGACCACATGCTCACAAGACCAAGTTGAAGGTGAGGTGCACGTCTCAGCACTCTGAGCCCTAGATGAGCTTTGATGGGACTGAGAACGATAGAGTTTCTAGGGCTTTGACATTTCATTCTCTTGTTATATAGCAGCTATAAAAAAGTCACTAGCATTTTCCTGTCCTCCTTACTGATACACACCAGCAATAGAAGAAATGAGGGTCCCCGTCTCACGCCTAATTTGGTAGCTTAACTGGTGAAAGTAGCTATGTGGTACCCAGAGCGATAGGGCTCCTGTCAGCTGGTTCACCCAAGCAGAAGACCTCTGAGGAGGTGATTGAGATAAGGAAATGTTTCATGTGAAGGTCTTTTTCCTGAAAAATCCAGGGTGAATGATTACCAAGGGCCATTGCCAAAGTTGTTTCTATAATGCACAATTGCTGAAATGGAGGAAGATGACAGATGCTAATGTCTGAATATTATGAAGCTAGATGCTGTACACATCAGGGCATTTCACATTTCACTTAATGAGTCACTCAGGTGTTCATTGACCAGTTGCTTTCTTAAAGTTGGAGGTGAATTTTTCCTTATGCTGCGGTCTACTTTGTATGTAGCTCTTTTTTTAAATGTCGGATATTACAGCTCTGAAAATATTACTGATACAGATTTTATTCCCAGACCATTGAGTCTATTTAGATATGTCACACTCATAAAAGCTCATGTTTATTGAAGAGGGTTATTAAATTTACTGTAAGATTTCATAAAGACCCGTTTAGGTGAAAAATGCAGGTCGAATGGTATGAGTTGATGCTTTATAAACCTTTTATGAGCAAAAAAAAATTCTAAATGCTAATGCCTTACGTAGAAAGTAAAAGCAATTTGTTTTTCTCATTAGGTGCCAGACAGTCAGCTAACATGAGGGTGGCAGATTTTGAGATCTATGAAATCAGAGCCAGCTTCTTGAAGTGAGGGCTGCTCGCTGCTTCCACCCTCTATCAAAGTGAGCATCCACCCAAGGTTAGACTCAGACACAGAAACGTCCGCCCAGTTTGGGGATGGCTCTATTCGAACCCTCAATATATTGTTGGGCAAATCTCAGTATGTTTGGTTGATGGCACACACCGCGGAACAGAACATGGTCTGTAATTAAAGATATCCATCACTCTGCCCATTTAAACTGATACAAGAAGAGGATCTCACACTGTTTCTCTTCATTACTATGCAAGGCCAGAGCTGATATTTCTTGATTTGGAATGATGCCAGAGAGTCATTTCAATATTTGAGCTTCATACATTATTATTAATCATGATGATCATGCACTTTTCAATATTCATGGTACTTCATAATAATTTTTATTAGCTGTTTCTCCTCACAATTGAATCAGGTCAAGGAAAATGACTTACTACTTCATTGCAGGTGAAGAGACAGAGGCACAGAGGGACACAAGGATTTCTGCCCTATCAGACCAGGGATTATTGACTGAAATGTTGTGACAATCCACAACATTTTTATTTTGATCCTCTGATATTAAGCCTTTTCTCATAAATGCTCTTTTAAATTTTGTGATTGTAATTATTTGCAATAGAAGGTTCAGCTGTATTTAGGGAAACAAGAAAATACCATTGAGGAACAAAGCATTGGGTACATAATAGATTTTGAATAAATATATTTTAAAGTAATGCTTTGTGTAAGAAGTAACATATTTTGAGTTAATTAATGGCAATTGGGATAGGATGTGCCTATGGGTAAGTTGGATGTAGTATGTGTTTTTGAGGTAAATGATGGATGACGGCAGGACTGTAACAAGAGCATATGTTTCTAGCAGCTTTTCAGAAAATGTGGATGTTCTGAACATAAAATGTGGATCAAGAAGATAGTGAAGATTTATTTCCTATCTGTTGTCACCAACAGATTCCTTTCTTTAGCCTATTAATTATGTGGTTAAGGCGCTTGTTTGCAAAGCCTAAGTACTCATATTTGACTCTCCAGGTCCCATGTAAGCCAGATGCACAAAGTGATGCATGCATGCAAGGTTGCACATGCGCACAAGGGGGTGCACACATCTGGAGTTCGATTGCAGTGGCTGGAGGCCCTGGCACACCAATTGTCTCTCTTGCTCATTCTCTCACATAAAAAAGCCAGTCTATTGGGCTTGCATCAAAAACATATAACAATAACTCCTGCTAAAATTCTGAAACACACATATGTACTGTAATTAACATACCTAGAATCCCTAAAGGGG
Source organism: Orientallactaga sibirica (assembly GCA_036365145.1). Taxonomy (NCBI): domain Eukaryota; kingdom Metazoa; phylum Chordata; class Mammalia; order Rodentia; family Dipodidae; genus Orientallactaga; species Orientallactaga sibirica. The sequence goes on along the minus strand of JAEOAD010000004.1, from coordinate 41,798,636 downwards.
GACCATCAACTTGAATATTATGGAGACAGATTGCGTCCCAGGATCCTAGCGGTATGGGGAGGTTTCACAATGGCAATGCCACATAGCTGTGATCACTGGCAAGAAAGCCCCAGTATTCCGTCAGCTCACCTGTATTCCATGGATGTTTTAGTGTCTCACTGCTGGGGTCAGGCATCTAGATGAATTAAAATTTTGGTGTCTTAAATGTAGTTCAATTTTTACTTAAAAGTATAAAATATTCTAAATGTTCTTTTTGTCAATATTATGTTCTGCACCTGGGCATGGTGGCACACAGCTGTAATTCTAGTTCCTCAGGAGGCAGGAGAGTTATGAATTTGATGCCAGCAAAGGCCATTTAGCAAGCCTCGGTCTCAAAGTAAAACAAAAAGAGCTGAGGTTATGCTCAGTGGGTAGAACAATGCACGAGGTTGTGGGTTCGCTGTCTAGCAACACACACACACACACACACACACACACACACACACACACACACTTTTGTGTAGTTATATCACTGTTTCAAGAGAATAGATAGTCTTCAGGAGGAACCCTGAGGCCCCTAGAGTTTTAACCGATTATTGCTTTCTTCTGCCAGGCAGACCGGATGTTCTCCTGGACTTGAAGGAGAGCACAAGTTTTACCCTGTGCTTTGACTCACAAATAGCAATCAAAGGAGAGAGTGTGTTGGGTGAGGGGATTATGGACTAAACAACACAGTCACATTCTACCTGAAGATGTTGCATACCTGGGACATTTAGGACTGCTCTGTGTTTGGGCGGGGCCGGGGGATACTATGTAATATTCACTGATGAATTTGGGGACTTATTCAACAAATGCTCAGAAACACATTGTATGAAAGGTTCAGTGCCCGAATCTGCTGGGACTTTTGAGTAGAGTCCTCACAAATGTTAAAAGTCTTCTGTACTCTCACTTATTAAATATATTGACCTGAGTTGGAATGTCTTGGATCTAATATATCCCCTAGGAGAGATCTCATTCTGACGATGCCAGTAGCTTTGGATGAGCCACAGTGAAATCGAGGAGCAGAGGTCACCCATAAAACAGGCATCACAGCACTGTTTGTCATGTTCAGGAAAGTGCTGGGCAAGTGAATGTATCTAGGCTTGTGTGACAGCACAGTCTACTTGTCCCTGTCACCATATCATCTGCTTTGCCAGCCAGTACATTTCCAATGACTGAGCACATGATTCCCAGTAGATAGGATTGAATGTTCTCAGGAATCTTTAATGTCTACCTCTCTTATAAATAGTTTCCTTCTGCAGATACAGATTCCCAAACATATTCTTTAAAAAGATATAGTTGTTTAAAAGGCAGCCAAATGATATACGAACTGTGGCTTTTGTTTTGTCATTTGTTTTGCCATTTTCTTGCTCGAAAAAGAAATAAGATCTACATCACATCTATCTGAAACAAAGAATATAAACCAAGCTCCCTCAATGGAATGTCTTTAAAAATCTATTTATAGGCCACATTGATATAAAATGGTTGGAGGGACACACTCTTGCATAGATTTGTAGCAATTCTCAATTTGAGTTGCTTCTAACTGAGGGGCTGTTTTCTGGCTCCCCTCCCTCCTGCTAACGATTTGCATAGTAGTAAATGACATCATAAAATCAGTTGGACACTCACAGTAAATATGCTCTTTTAATTTTCAAAAGATACAAATCAAAGGGAGGCTCTTTGCCATTATAATTATAATATTGTACAAACTGAATGAAGAGTAATGGCAACAACAATAGCTAATATGCATGATATATGCTGCATGCTAATTACATTTCAAAGGGGCTTTATAAATTTGCTCATTTACTTCAATTAACTGTGAAGTAAGTGCTATTACTACCCCCATTTTATAGATGAAGAAACTGATCTATAGAATGCTTTAGGAATTGTCAAAGATTATATAGTTAATAAGAAATACATTATCTACCCAGGCATTCTGATTCTATAGCTTGTGTCCTTAACTACTTGATGGCATCCCATTTGTAAAATCCTTCAGTTGCTTGGCTATCACTTGCTTTACTCATCTCATTGTTAGTCATAAGAAAAGAGCTGCATACATGCGTTGATTATTTTGGATGTTAACCTCTTTTGTTTGAGAACTTGCCCCTTTGAATAAGGCAGAAAATTAAACGTGTACACATAATGAACTGAAACTGTGCAAAAAGAATGAAGTGAAAAGTCAGTGTTATCTGCTTATTTCTTTTAATTCTCTAGCCAGAATCATACCCATGTCTCCAGTTGCTTGTGTATCCCCCTAGAAATAGTCTAAAGAGCACATACAAGCTTTCCAAAAGTGGTTGAATTTTCTATATTGACCATCTTGAACACAAGTCTAATCAAATCAGTGACACCCAATGTTTCTTGGAAAACCAAGGAACCTAGACACTTAGATAAACATATTTAGTTGGTCATATTGGTCAGGATCTCTCAAGTTATGTTGTTCCCAAGTATGGGAAGCACAACCAAGAAGGTTATAAATGGGACATGTTTAGTCTGCTGGGGCCCAGGTGGACACAGTGATCCAAACCCTTGGTCACTTTTTCCTTGCAGCATCACTGAATGGTGCTAGCTGCACCTGCTTCAAAGGCAGGCTATCCCCAAAGACACACATGTGAGTTCAGTGGGGATTCCAGATCCCAGATAAGATGAAGATATGTCTACATGTACAAACCAGTGAAGAAATACAAGATTTCAAAGTCATCCGTTTATAGAGGGGAAAGGCATATTCTTGTCGATTTAGCATATCCACGTCTAAAATTTTATTCATAGGCTTAGTTACATGGATTTCATGACAAGAAATTCAGAACAAATGTAAATAAGCAACAGAGGTTTGATGAAACTAATCATATTAATTCAATAGAATATCATGTAGCCATTAACAAAATAACAAAAATTTAAAAATGATATGGAAAAATGTACTATATGTGGCTAAGTGGAGTAAAATAGAGACAAAATGTATGTATAAAAGTATTATTTATTAGGTATGAAGAGTATAATAAAAGAGATCCCAAGTGAGATCTAGCAGGGTGATTTTCAACAAATATTAATCCTTGTTTTTAGGTAGAAGTGGGATATTTTAATGAGTATTGTAAGCTTTGTACTGCTTATTTACAATCCAAAAAATAGCAATTAATACTTTTAAATCTGTATTAAAAATAGGAGTTTTTAAAAGGTACAATTAACTCTTTAAGCAACAAGATGAAGACCACTCATTTATCAGTAACTTAAGTAGCTTTTTTGGTGGAGGGGATAGCTAATAATTTTTTTCAAACATCTGTTAGCTTGTTTCAGTCTTACCTTTGAAACTGGACTATTCATGATCCACTCACTAAAATAACATGTGACCTCTTCACAATGGCTTTCAAATACTGCCTGGCAGACAATTAATGTTTCTAATTTAGATGTGTCACCTGATCCCTGTTAAACTGTCTCTGGTCATTTTCAGGTTAGACCTCGTGACGGTAATAACAATAGCTAATGCTCACCTGTACCAGGAACTGGACAAAATGCCTTCCAAGTGACATCTTATTGAATGCTTAAAGGGTATGCATAAATACTGGCTTCAGTTTACCACTGTGGAAACTGAGGCTCCAAGAGGCTATGTCACTTGCCCAAGGCTGGTAAAGTGAAGGAGTGAGGATCCCAGAACTTGGGCAATTAATCAGTATAAAAAGCTATGCTGCCATCTATAAGACTGTCTCATCTCTGATTTGATGATCGGAGGGTTTTAAAGCATCTTATAAATCCCATTTTGTAGGCAATGAAATTGAGCCAGGAAATGGGCGATGCGTACGTGCTTGGAAAGGTGATTCGCGGCGAGGTAGATACAATCCGGCATCCCGTGGGTCTTGTCTCCACACTTAGCACTAACTCGCTTTTCAGGGGACCATAAACCACTGCAGTGGCCTGCATGGCTCTACGATGAAATAATGGGAATGTGATTTTTTTTGAGCCACTCAATAATGGAGGAGACAGAAATCTCCCTACCTCATCTTGCATATTGCTGATTGTGCACACAACACTTGCCCATCAAGATCATTTTCCAACGATGATTACTTCAGTGTGCCCAGGCCTGCAGGACATAAGTCTATGGGCAGTGGTGGTAAGAGCTATAATTATTCTTAATGGGAAAATATGCAGGTAATGACTTGGATGATCATGTATCTGTAATGTATGAGTTCCAAAGCCCAGTGAAGTAATTAAGCAATCTGCAAACATGCAGGGGAAAAGCCTAAATGAAAAGAAGCAAAATAATGCTTCGTGTGAATAACTAGCCATGTTCTGAAAGAAGAATCATTAAAAAAAGAGAGATCTGTCTATCATCTACCTGCCTGCCTATCATGTCACAAGCAAATATATGTGTCTTTCAGACCACTAAGTATTTGTTGAGTGCCAGTTTTTCCAAAAGAGAGTGCTTGTTCTCCACAGAAAGTGAATTTACAGATAGCTTTTTCATTACTGAGTGCATTTGCTTTTATTAGTCCTGTTCACAAGACCACCACCACAAGAGGAAGCAGACACAGCTCTGGCCTAGAATGGACGTTCTGAGTCTGAGTTCTACATCCTGTGTTAACTCCACTATTAATCTTAAATTAATCTCAACTCTTATATTTTTTTTAAGAGTGAGGGGCCATACCTCACTGGCAGATGGCTGGAGGAATCTGAACATGACATTGTGCTTTGTCATGGTAGAGCCGGTTGTGTGCCTGGTGAGTGTAGCCGTGATTGTAACAGCTCCACTCTGTGCCAGGGCTCTTTTTTCCTGTTTCATAAATGAAATACAGAGTCAATGTGCAGTGATTTGTCCTAAGGTACAGAATTAGTTGGAGGCAGAGATCTCAGATTGTCTAATTGCTCCTGAGTACAGATAGTGGCTTCTAAATATTGAACAAGAAAAAAAAAAAAAAGAAGAAAAGAAAAATGAAAGAGGGTTTGTAGTTGATTTTAGTGTTAACTCACAATAAGCCCTAAGTGGTTCTGAGCATCCACAATGGAAAATTTATTAAAAATAGGCTCTTTCAAATGGGTGTGTATAGAGAAACTATTTGTAACTATGTAACCCAATCCAATCCAATGGGTATTTTTGAGGAAAGCTCACCAATATATTAGTCTTCTGAAGGATTTATGGAGTAAAAGACAGGGAGGAAATGGCTAGATTAGGGCTGTCCAGGGAGCAATTAGCAGCACTTACTGACTATTAGAGCACTTTGTCCTTAGAAAACAACAACAGAGAAGAAAGTCAGAGAGAAATGTTTCTTTTTCCCTTTGAATTTACCCAGGTTGTCTGATGCTGAAAGCAAAGATGTTTTGCTGGGAAGTTTGCACCATGTTGTCATATGGTTATCTCATACTGCAGCTTCTAATTTTCAGTACAGTTGTAACTTGGGTTATGATTTTTCTGTCTCTGTCATTAACAAAGCAGCTTCAGACCTAATCGAGATTTTTTTTTAAAGGAGAACACTTCAGAGGCAGACAAAAATGTCTAGGGATGTGCCTGGCCCAGTAGGTGGCAGCCTGCCCTCTGAATTAATGCTTTGTTACTAGCAAGATCTTTGGTGGCAAGAAGGCAGGATAAAGATCCCCTAGCCTTCCGTATTTAATAGTATTCCTCCCTGTTTGGAGGTGCACGGCTGGCTGGGGGGTAGGGTGGGAATGGAAAGTGAGAAAGATGGCAATGAGATGGTTTTTTTTTTCCTTCTCCTATCTGCATTGGCTAATTACATGCTGGCTTCTGCATATACTTGGACTGTGTGCTTCCGGTTTCAGCTCGCTTTGTTTGCTGTTAGATCATGCTGAGCGGCTACGGCGTTTCTCAGCACAGCTAGTCATTTTTATTATTTGGTATTTTGTGAGAGGTACTGGCTTTCTTTAGACAAATGGGTCAGATGAACGTACCTAATGCACCTGCATAAATGCCCAGTTTTTGTGCATATGGTTTTCCCCTTTTATTTATGCTTATTCTATCTGATTGATATGGGAATAGAGAGAGGTCAGCTGGTAAGTGCTTGCTTTGCAAGCATGAGGACCTGAGTTGGATCATCAAAACCCATACTAAAAAAGCTGGGAGGCTGGAGAGACAGCTTAGCAGTTAATGTGTTTGCTTGCAAAGCCAAAGGACCTGGGTTCGATTCCCCAGAACCCACGTAAGCCAGACACACATGGTGGCACACATGTTGACAGTTTATTTGTAGTGGCTACAGGTTCTGGCACACCAATTCTCTCTCCCTCTCTCTCTCTCTCTAATAAATAAAATGTGTGTGTGTGCACACACACACACACACACACACACACATATTATTTATTATATATATGGCTGGAGATAGGGCTGGAGAGATGGCTGAATGATTAAGGTGCTTGCCTGCAAAACCCAAGAACCTGGGTTCAATACCCCAGTAAAAGCTGACTGCACAAAATGGCACATGCATCTGGAATTTGTTTGTAGCAGCTAGAGGCTCTGACATGTCCATTCTATCTTATTCTCCCTCCCTCTCTCTCTCCTTACAAATGAATAAGTAAATAAATAAATAAATAAATATTTTAAAAACAGCTTGAGATAGTGATGTAGGTTTTAGCCCAGTGCTGGGGAAGTGGAGACAGGCAGATCCCTGGGGTTCACTGGCCAGCCAGTCTGGCCTAGTTGGTGAATTCCAGGTCAGTGAGAGATCCTGCCTCAATGAAAAACACCTGAGGGCTGGAGAAATAGTTTAGCAGTTATGGCATTTGCCTGCGAAGCCTAAGGACTCCTGTTCGATTCCCATGATCCTCGTAAGCCAGATGCACAAGGGGACACATGTGTCTGGAGTTTGTTTGCAGTGGCTGGAGGCCCTGGTATGCCCATTCTCCCTCTCTCTGCCTTTTCTTCTCTCTCTCTCAAATAAATAAATAAATAAATAAATAAATAAACAAACAAACAAACAAACAATTAAAATGGTCTTGTTTTAAAAAAAATTCCAGGTGTGGTGGCGCACGCCTTTAATCCCAGCACTTGGGAGGCAGAGGTAGGAGTATCGCTGTGAGTTCGAGGCCACCCTGAGACTACATAATGAATTCCAGGTCGGCCTGAGCTAGAGTGGGACCCTACCTCGAAAAAACAAACAAACAAACAAAAAATAAAATAAAAGCACCTGAGAAACGTCACTGGAGGATGTACTAATGATAGGTAGCTAGACAGACATTAGCATGCTTGGAGGGCTTCTAAGGAGAAACTCGCCGCTCCTCCCCACCACCAGTGATCAAATGCTCCTCTGGAGGCTTTCAAACACCATGTGAAAGGGAGGAGGGTGGAGCATGGAAACATCTGGGATTTTGTTTGGTTTTGTTTAGGACCAATAAGGGAAGGGACACTTCCTTCTGGTCAGAGGAATAAAGTCCAGCGTCTTCTCTGGATCTGACTAGAGACATGACCTTCTAAGCTACCCAAAACAAGATCACAAAGAAATACTATTGTCCCCTCCCTTAAGAGTTAATCCAACTGATCCTCTCAGTCACTTACCTGATCATGAGGCCATCTCCACCTAAGGACATAAGGAGATGGGAAGATGACTTTCCATTTAATGAGACAATATTATATATCCCTAGCTTCAAGCCCCTTGCTGACAATCTTTCAGGATGCCCTTCTTGTTTGGGAGTTCCTCTAATTAGCTCCTTAATAAATCTGCCTTGGCTTATTCCACCCTTGCCCCCATTCCTTAATTCTTCTTCAGCATGCAGCATGAGCCTCAAAGGGATTGACTTGTGGGGGCTCTGGTGTCTTTGAGAGAACTTGAGTGGCTACTGAAGTTAAGCCAGCCAGGGCGGAGAAACAAGTATATAGAACAAGCACTTAGTCATTAAGACACATGGTTTGTGAAGTCTTTCTGTTTAAACAACATTAAGAAACAGAAATAGGCATGGAGAGATGGCTTAATACCCAGGTCCAGTTCCCCAGACCCCACGTAAGCCACATTTACCTAGTGGTGCATGCACTTAGAGTTTGTTTGCAGTGGCTGGAGACCCTGGTGCATCCATGATCTCTTTATCTGCCTCTTTCTCTCTCTCTCATTCAAATAAATAAAATATAAAAAGAAACAGAAATAAACTCATCCTTAGCCACATATATCATAGAATTCAAATTTGTGTGATCCTTTCTAGAGAAAAACTGATGGGCTAATCTTGAAGAGTTCATTTGCATGAGGAAGAGAGAGGAGACTAAATCTGGCCCAAAGACATGCCAAGATATGGGAAGGGGAGCTAGGAGTTTCATTTCCTTTCCTTTTCCTTCCTTCCTTCCTTCCTTCCTTCCTTCCTTCCTTCCTTCCTTCCTTCCTTCCTTCCTTCCTTCCTCTCTGTCTTAAAAAATTTTCATTTATTTGTGTGTGTGTGTGTGTGTGTGTGTGTGTGTGTGTGTGTATGCACATGCCACAGTGCATCTGTGGAGGTCAGAGGACAAATCAAGATGTCTGTGCTCCACCTTCTTTGAGACAGGGTCTTTTGTCACTACATACCGACTACCAGATTGCAAACCTAATTCCAACTAGCTGGCCTCGGTCTTCAGATTCTCATGGCTCCATCTCCCATTGTCATTGCCATCACAGATACGTGAGCCACTTTGCATCCAGCTTTATATGGGTGTTGGGAAATTGAACCTGAACTGGCAGGATTTGCAAGGAAGTGCCTTTAACTACAGAGCTATCTATCCAGCCCTGGAAATATGTTTCTTAAATTTCTTTCAACCCAGTCTGATGGTAGACAGTAGGCATTAGAAACAAAATCTGAAACAGTGTGTGAAATTTCAAGAATGAGGAGAATAATATATCAAGAGCTTGTACTATAAACAAGGTCAGAAAGGTATGAGGAAAAAATATTGCCTCATTTCAGTACTATCCAAATATACAGGATCAGGGACACCAGTTTTTTTTTTTTTTTTTTATTTATTTATTTGAGAGAGAGAGAAGAGGCAGAGAGAGAGGGAGAGAGAGAGAGAATGGGCACACCAGGGCATACACCCATTGCACACGAACCCCGATGCATGCTCAACCTTGTGCATCTGGCTTACGTGAGTCCTGGGGAATTGAACCTGGATCCTTTGCTTTGCAGAAATTCACCTTAACTGCTAAGCCATCTCTCCAGCCCAGGGACACCAGTTTTGACTTAGGTTCTTTGGAGGGTTGCTAGCAAAGGAGAATGGGTGTGTGCTCTCGTCTAGTGAGTTGGATTTTGCTCAAGGGTGCTGTTTTGCAGTTGTTACTGAGCTAGTACGTCAGGCAAGCCTCCATTATCCAGAGCTGAGGCAATGGGTGAATGTTCTGTGTTGAATTTAGGATTTTAGGGCAGTGGGTCCTGTCTGGATGTCTTGTTATACCATGAAGGCTGCCCTTACTTGATTTAGTTTTCAAAAGGCAACTCTGGTTCTCACCTACTTAATGGGTCCCTGGAGGTGAGATTCATAAGGAAGTAATGAGCAGACAAGAAATCTTGCTTAATTAGGTCAGTTGATATTAACATGATATTAACATGATCTTCATTCCCTTTTCTTCCTCTTCTCTGCTATCTAATCCATTTCTGAAGGGCAGAGCAATTAGTAGAGGAAAAGGGGACAGACCTCACCCAGGCTTGGTGAAGAAGCTATGGGCAATTCTGTTCTAAATATAACTTCCAGAAGAAGGAGGGTCTTCAAATATTTGGAAACCTATCTTGTGGAAGAAGTATTAGACCCAAAGGTACCGGGAGAAAGACTGATCAAAGTCAGGGAGAATTTACAGGTTGTCAACGCCATGCACAGAGAGACTATGTTGCTTTGAGAGAGAATGAATTCTCTTCCGCTGGCCATGTCCAAGCAGAGATCAGATGTCATCTGCTGGGATTATTCTAGGAAGGTAGGGTAGGGAGGGTTAATGTAGATAACCTTTGTGGTCTTCAGAACTCTGAGAACCTGAGGTTTTATGATCATCTCATTAGATGGCTAGATTTTATTGAATCACGTGAAAATAAATTTTTGGAAGCAGCAAACCTTTTTCTGTGGTTCAACCAAGTGTTCCAAATAGACTACACAAATTAAGAAAGCTTAGGTTCCCTTGAACCTAACTTAGACATAGAAGAGTCCCAAACTCCCTAGTTCATGGGTTGAAAAATCTACTAGACCTGCCCAAGATTTTTGCTACTGTTTGCCTCTGCTTCTGAAAACAAGCGCACTGTCTCTGTTCCATTCCTTCATTGTCTTGGTGCAAAGATCAGCTGCTTCACTGATGCTCCATTTGCTGTGAGCATTTTGTGAGTTTTTATAGCATTTACTCAAGATATGCAGATTTCAGGATGAGAGTTCTATCATGTGACTTGGCAGCCTCTCTCCACTTCCTGAATATATTATTTCCTATCTTTCTTTCCCTTTCTCAGAACAAGAACTAAATTCTTCATGAACTTAATTTGCGTGAATACCAAGTTTTCAGGATCTAATCTGTTAATCTGTAGTTGTTGAGAATATGTGAGATGAAGCTTCCATAACAAATTAACTTCAAAGTCCTAGAGACTACTACTAAACTACAACTAAACTACTAGTACTACAACTAAAGTGTATTTCGTATTCTTGGTAGATGTCCAGTGTAAGTCACCAGGCAGCTCTGCCCCACCAAGCCACTCAGGAGCCCAGGCTGAAGGGGCTCCACCATTTCAACGACACCAAGCATTCCTTTCTCAAGCTGACACCTGGTGTTTTTTCTCATAGCTTATCAGCCCTAAGATGTCCCACTAAGATGGCTTCACTAACTTTAAAAGGCTTGGAAATATAGAAAAAGCATAGAGTATTTGGTAAGTATATTGTTTCTGTCTCTTACCCACAGGAAAAAAAAATCCCAACAAAGACAGTTTCCTTTCCAAAAGAAATTCTCTTATCTACACTGAAAGAATGACATTTTCTCCTTCAACTTACATTCCCATGCTCAATTTAATTTGGCCTCAATTCAGCAATAACTTCTGAGATAAATCCTTAAATTAGGATGACAAAAGCTCTCCTTAGCTGAGATCATATTTATGTTTGTTGTCCAACTTAATGGGCACTGCTTGAAAGGCTTAGATGAAGCCACAGCTGTCCAAGTGCAGCACATTAGATTAGCCTGTAGTCACAAATAATGCCTGGCTCAGAAAGAAAGTCATTATGGTGATATGACCTTTATTCTTTTAGCTCTATGTCTGAGCTTTCTGAGTTAAGACTTTCTTTAGTTCAATCTGTAATAGCATTGGTTTGCATGTCAATATTTCCACTGTTTAAAAATGGATTTACTCTGAGGTAAAGATGTTTGAGGATTCCCTCCCCACACTTTTGACAAAATTGATAATAAGAGAGATAATTTCATCTAGGTCTTAATAATTCCCCTGGTGTCCACTGTTAAAAAGCTTAGATTTTTAAAAAATATTTTACAAATACTTTTTCTTTTATTTATTTATTTATTGGAGACAGAGGAAGAGGTAGATAGAATGGTCATGCCAGGGCTGCCAGCCACTGCAAGTGAACTCCAGACACATGAACCACTTTGTGCATCTGGCTTACCTGGGTACTGGGATATCAAACCTCGTTTCATAGGCAAGTGCCTTAAGCACTTTAACTGCCTTAACCACTAAGCTATCTCTCCAGCCCTTGAATTTTGAAAATTTGTATTTTTGGTCCATTGATATTAGAGTATTCCTAAAAAATTAGTTTTAATTTAGGTATCTTTTCCCTTGTCCAGTCTTATGCTTATTTTACTAAATATTCTTGAAAGAGAAACTTGTGCTTGGGCAGGATGCCTTAGGCAAATCCTATAAAGTGCTTACTGTCAACACAAGTTAGAAATATCTTAGGAACATATGCTATCTCAAAAAGCTGTATTCATGCCAAGACCAAACAGTTTACCAGAACAATCAACCAGACAAAACCAAGCAAAGCAACAACATCCACTAAATAAATAATGTACAGAAAGTGTTTCTAATAATGTGTTAGTTTTACGCATCTCTATCCTTGGCTTGTCAGCAAGGGCAGTAAGACCCAATAAGAAAGATGCTTCTCCATGGTTGTAGCTATACGTCTAAGAGCCAAGTGTGGGTTTTGTGTTGATTGGTGATGAAGACACTGCAGCTCACAAAGTCACAAGAGTAGATGTGACTAGAGGGTGGAGAGTCAAAGGATAAAGCAGTTTGTAGCCATGATAATTCATTCACTCCTTCACTTACACATTTGTAGAATTCATGTGTTAAGTGCTGTTCCTACCACATGTTGGTAACAGAACCAATAACAAGGTAAAATTTCTGCCCCAAGGAATTTGCTATCTGTTTTTATAACAATAAATCAAATTTCATCACTTATCAAGTCCAGACCTCCAGATTATTTGACATTTTAAAAATATTTGCTTATTTATTTATTTATTTATGAGAGAGTTAAAGAGGGGAAAGAAAGAAAGAGACAGAGGGAGGGAGAGAATGGACATGCCAGGGCCTCTAGCCATTGCAAATTAACTCCAGATGCATGCTCCACCTTGTGCATCTGGCTTATGTGGGTACCGGGGAATCAAACCTGGTTACTTAGGCTTCACAAGCAAGTACCTTAACCACTAAGCTATCTCTCTAGCCCTTGACATTCTTACTTATATGCACTATAAGCCTATGACTTCCAAATATGCTGCTTACTTTAAAAAAATTTATTGATTTATTTGAAAGAGAGAAAGAAGCAGAGAGAGAGACAGATAGAGAATGGGTGCACCAGGGCCTCTAGCCACTGCAAATGAACTCCAAATGCATGCGCCAGCTTGTGCGTATTGCTAATGTGGATCCTGGGGAATTGAACTTAGGTTCTTTGGCTTTGCAGGCAAGTGCCTTAACCACTAAGCCATTTCTCCAGCCCCCGCTTCTACTTAAAAAAATATTTGATTTATTTATTTGAGAGAGAGAGAGAGAAAGAGTCAGATAGAGAGAAAGAGAGAATGGGTACACCAGGGCCTCCAGCCACTGCAAATGAACTCCAGATGCTGGCTTATGTAAGTCCTGGGGAATTGAACCGGGGTCCTTAGGCTTTGCAGGCAAATGCTTTAACCTCTAAGCCACTTCTCCAGTCTGCTTCTTACTTTTGACTGAAATGTTTTTCATAATATCAGGATTCTGCCTTGTTATGCCAAATAGCTCCCCTTTAGAGGGATAAAATTTATCTTGGAAAATATTTTAAGTTATCAATTAATTTTAGACATGATTTTGAAAAATATAGGATCCTTATATATCTGAGAAGAACATATTAACAGAGCACTGGAGAATCCCCATAGGAAAGAGAATAGCTCAAAAGGGTTTCTTTCTTTCTTTTTTTTTTTTAAAGGACTACTTCTAGAAATGGGCATTAGGAGAGCAATTAAAGCTTTGGAGTCATGTAGTTCCCAGCAATCTCTGGAGGCTGTGTCACCTTGCTCTCATAGGAGGAGATATGGCACTATCAGTGCATATTCAATGTCAGAGCCACAGAAAAGATGTTGTTGGTCAGGAGCCATGATACTGAAAGGACATAGTCATAGCAAAAGTGGTTCTAAAGCAAGGAACAAATGGGAAGAAATACCAGGAAATCTTCTCTGGGTATGTCAGATGAATCCAATCCAATCAGAAGCCAAGTGGCATGGGAACCAAAGTGAAGCAGTCCATGGAAGGCAGATCTCTGAGTGGAGCAGTTGCTGTCTCAGTTTTGGTACAAAACACCTGACAGAAAGCAGCTTATAAGAGACAAGAGTTCATTTCAGGCATCGTGGCAAGAACAGCATGTGTGGTAGTTTGAATAAGATGTTCCCCATAGCCTCATGCGTTTTGAACACTTGGAAGCCACTTGGGAGGTGAAGTCTTGCTAGAGGAGTTGGGTCACTAGGAACAGACCTTCAGGTTTATTATCCCAGCTCACCTGTGCTTAGTGACCTCACTCTTGCCGCTTCCTGCCAGCAGCCATGGCAAGAGGTGATATCCAGCCCCTGCTTGTGCCATCCTTCCTTTTCATGGTGAAGCTTCCTCTTGGCAGTGTAAGCTGAATAGACCCTTCCCTCCCATCAGCTACTTTTGGACAGGTGTTTTGTCCCAACAGTGAGAGGATCACTACAACAGAAAATTGGTTCTGAGATCCATTGATGAAACAAGAAGTCAGCCATCTGCCCACCATGAGATGTGCAACCTCTACCACATCTGCCATGGCACAGGAGAAATTGAAGGGGAAGTGACGACATGAACGCTGCTCAAACTGCTAGTCTGACAGCCAACTCCAGGTTGATGGTGACAAACATGGTGATCAATCAAAGCCTATCAAAACAGAAATCCAGAGGCTACAGAGAACTCAACACTAACTTAGATTGCCAACAGGCCTGCCATGGCTCAGGGAACATTACGGAAGAAGGGGTGGAAAGATTTTAAGAGCCACAGAGTGGGTAAGAATATCCTGAGGCATGGTTCCCCTTCCACCCTACAGGGACTCACTGAGGCTTTCATGACCCTACAGTGAATAACATAACCTCACTAAGGAGGGTCTCCAGGGTAATGGGAACTGGGGGAAGGGGATAAAAGAGAATCACCTGTTACAATTAACATAAAATAAAATTTAATATTAAATAAAAAATAAAAAATGGTTAAGAGAAGTAGGGCCATTGCTACAATGAACCTGACTTTGTGTTTTTGTTTTTTTTTTTTTGAACTGATTTGTGGAAGAAATATGGAGCTGTTTTGTAATTTTGGACTAGAGAAACCTTGCAGTGCTGTAATGAATGGGTCATTCTGCCAAGAATTTGAAAGACCTAAATGCATAAAGTGCTGACAGCTTGGATTATGAGGGGAAAGAAGCTTTTGTTGGAACTGAGCTAGAAGCAGTTTGTGTGAGAGGTTGGCTGTGCTCTCTTTATGTCCTGACAACTTGAGCCGAGTTGAATTTAAATGCAACAGACTGTTGTGTTTGGAGGAGAACTATGAGCTGTTTCAGACCCCAGACACAGACATTGCTTTAACTGCAATTATTTGAGAGTTTACCTCCATTTGAAAGATTGGGCAAGCTGCTCTATATTGAGACAGTAGAAGAGTGGACTCTTTTGAAAGGAAGAGGCTGAAGGAAGGATGCTGAAGAAATGTCCTGCTCTCCAAAGTTGGCTTTATTCTCCTCTGGATTAACAAATCTGGTAGCTCACCTGGCACTGGTTTTGGAACTCTGACAAATGTAGCAAAGAGAGTGTCTTTGGTTGGGCAACATGGTCTTTTGGAGATGTCTCCTAGAAGATGTAGAGTAGGGTCATAGTTCCTGCATGGAGGTCATGAGCAGTCATGGCATGGAGCTGTGAAGATGAACCATGGGTTGCAGTAGAGATTTTGGAGATATCAGGACTGTGGGACAGCTGCCAAGGAGAGCTGCTCACCCTGGCTTGAGAGGATGTAGCTAGAAAGCAAGCAGCTGTGGCTGGAGGGCTGGAATTTGGAATCCAGAAATTTCATTGTGTATCACAGATGTCAGACATGGAGCTGCAGGATGTGCAGTTTGCCTGACTGGTTTTCTATCTTGCATTGGCCTAATGTTTCCTTGTTATGCCTTCTTTTTGCAGTGGGATTACACTGTGCTATTGTGTGTTGGAGGTATTTAATGTGTGTTTTGACTTTACAGGTTCACAGTTAAGAGACGGTCTCAGTTGAGACTTTGGTTTTTGGATTTTTGAATGGTGTTGGGATTGGCAAATACTGTGGGAACTTTTAAACTTAGACTAAATGCAGTTTGTATTGTAAGATGGTTATATGTCTCTGGGGCCGGGGCAGAATGTGGTTATTTGAGTAAGATGTTCCTCATAGTCTTGTGTGTTTTGAATTCTTGTATTTGGTGGCAATTTGGGATGCAGTTTTGTATGAGGAGGTGTGTCACTGGAGGACAGACCTTGAGGTTTATTAGCCTAGTTTGCCAGTGTTCAGCTAGCTCACTCTTCCTGCCAGCTGCTGTGGAAAGATGTGATGTCCAGCCCCTGCTCATGTCCCCCTTTCCCTGCCATGATGAAGCTTCTCTTCAAAACTATAAGCAAAATAAGCACTTTGCTCCCATCAACTGCTTTAGGTTGGCTATTTTGACTCAGCACAAAAGAAGTTAACTGCAATAGCACTGAATAAGCAGGAAGCTGACTTACATTTTATCACATATCTGGATGGAACTAGTCTTAAGTACTGAGTTTGAAGCTGGATTAATAAGCCTCAAGGTCCACCCCAGTGACATACTTCTTCCAGCAAGGCCTACCCTCCCAAAGGCTCCACCAGCTGGGGATAGAGTAGGTTTAATCACAAATACATGAGTCCATGGGGGACACCTAACACTGAGCCACAGGACTGGGAGAAAAATAGGAAGACTGTGGACTTGGGTTGGGAGTAAAGGAGAATAATGAGTACTGACACAAAGAGCAACCATTAAACACACACGAAAGTGTAGAATAGAGTAACTATAGTGGTTTGAATATAACATGGCCCCTCTCAGAACCTCAGGTGTCTGTGACTAAGCTTACAACTTAGTCTCCAGCTGGTAGGGCCTTTGGGAGGTGGATCCTTGCTGGAGGAGGTGTGTTGCTGGGAGTGGGAGTTGGGTCATATATCCCCACTCCATGTCCAAGTACTTAGATGGCTCCCTTCCTGCTGATATAGAGATGTGACCTAGGCTTTCTACTCAGGCCTGTCATGCTTTCCCCACTATGCTGAACCTTTCCCTAGAAGCTGTAAGCTGAAATGCACTCTTTCTTCTGATAAGCTACTTCTTTCTGCTTGGGTATTTTGTTCCAGCAAGGAGAAAGAAACTGCTATAGTAACAAACCCCATTTACTCATCACTCAGTTAAGAACTAAAAGCATTTTATGGCTTGTGGAATGGAATGCATTTTCATCTTCCATTGTTTGAAAGAGCCAGATTCCCTTATTGAATCATCATCTGATGAAGAAACTTAACAACAGTGTCTATTTGTTTCTCTGACTCTACTAAAACCCACTTTTTACACTAGTCATCATTGAAGAGCTGGCTCTCTCCACCTCCATTTTATCCTCCTTCTACTTGGAAGTTAGAAAGCTAAAAGTTATCTTTCTTAGACTGTCCTGTAGCTAGGATTTTGCATCTCAATTACATTGTAGTATTTTTAAAAACACTTTTTAAAAATATTTTTTAGCTGGGCGTGGTGGCACACGCTTTTAATCCCAGCACTTGGGAGGCAGAGGTAGGAGGATCGCCACGAGTTTGAAGCCACCCTGAGACTACATAGTGAATTCCAGGTCAGCCTAGGCTAGAGTGAAACCCTACCTTGAAAAATCAAAAACAAAACAAAACAAAAAAACAAAAATATGTTTTAAAACTTTTTATTTATTTGAGACAGAGAGAGAGACAGAGAAAGAGAGAGAGTGAGAATGGGCATGCCAAGGCCTCCAGCCACTGCAAATGAACTCCAGATGCATGTGCCACCTTGTGCATCTGGCTTTACTTGGGACCTGGAGAATCGGACTGGGGTCCTTAGGCTTTGCAGGCATGAGCCTTAACTACTAAGGCATCTCTCCAGCCCCATCGTAGTACTCTTTAAATGTACTTAGATGCAGTTTAGAAGGCAAATGTGAGGTAGCAATGGGAGAAGTGAGCTCTTTTAGATCCAAGTGTGTGGTTGTCAGATCCTGTGTTCTGTGGTTCTATGGTTGGGACCCCATATTTCTTAGAGTAAGAAAATGGTAGCAATGTCAGCGGAGGGAGAGTAGCATCTTCATATCTTGTGACAGTGTGAGGGCCATATAACTCCTGACTTTTACCCATTGAGCTTTTGCATCACTTGGAAGAATTCAGTTCCCCAAATTCAGCTGTTCACTGAGAAACTTAGAGCAGTTTTTGCTGGATCAAATTCTGACCCTTATATTGTGTCAGTATACTTAGTATTGATGGAATTCAATTCTGAAGAGTGAAATTTCTTAGAAATTTTATGGAAAGATTCATTCATTTGTTGAAACTCAAAAGCATTACTTAGATTGGTGATTTTTTTCATACCTTTTTTTTTATTTGAGAGAGATAGAGATAGATAGAGAGAGAATGGATGTGCCAGCGGCCTCTCAGCCGCTGTGAACAAACTCCAGATGCATGCGCCCCCTTGTGGGCAAGTGCTGCATTGTGCCCTTGCATCACTTTTTGCAGCTGGCTAAACATGGGACCTGGAGAATCAACTGGGCGTTCTTAGGCTTCACAGGCAGGCACCTTAACTGCTAAACCATCTCTCCAGCCCTCATAACATTTTTAAAAAAGATTTTATATTTATTTATTTATTTATTAGAGACACAGAGAGAGAAAGAGTGAGAATGGGCACGCCAGGGCCTCTAGCCACTGCAAACAAACTCCAGATGCATGTGCCCCCTTGTGCATCTGGCTTACATAGGTTCTGGAGAATTGAACCGGGGTCCTTTGGCTTTGCAGGCAAACACCTTAACCGCTAAGCCATCTCTCCAGCCCCTCATAACATTTTTTTAAAAAAGGTGCCAGGAGGATTACTTTTCAAGTGATTGAACAGAAATGCTTAATAAAATGTTTATTAGGTCCCTGCAGAATTGGTATGTTCTGGAGGTAATGGTGGGCCAGGTTATTCTGAGTACAGAAAGACAAGAATAACTAAGGAGGTTCAATCTCAAGGAAGGTGGGCTGGGGCATGCCAGGCTGGGTGGACAGCAGTGAGCTAAGTTTGATAGTTCCTATGTAGCACCACTGAGCACATTATCTTGATGGCTGACTGGATGAAAAGTCCTATAGGAAAGTGCTGGCATCAAATTACAAGCAGTGGGGGTTTACCAAGGCTGGCTTGACTGAGGCACAAGACAGGACTTTCAACTCACCCACAGGACAGTGAACTCTCCACTGACTGGATTGATGATTAGCCATCACACCCTCAAATGCATCATAACATCTGTATTTGCATAAATGAATTTAAGAGCAATACAGATTTTATTGAAAGTTTCATAGGAGACTGAAGATGTGATTCATGGTGCACATGGCAAAGGGTTTCATTTCAAGTCTTAAGTTATTTTATTTTATTTTTTTGGTTTTTCAAGGTAGGGTCTCACTCTGGCCCAGGCTGACCTGGAATTAACTATGTAGTCTCAGGGTGGCCTTGAACTCATGGCGATCCTCCTACCTCTGCCTCCCGAGTGCTGGGATTAAAGGCGTGCACCACCATGCCTGGCCTTAAGTTTTATTTTAACCCCAAGACTTTTATATGACCACCAGCCATAAAATTGGCTTCTTCTCACTGTATTGGTGAGTTCATTGTGCATACTAGAGGATTCTTTGGGAGGTAGACAGAAGGGGATTGGGACAGTTGATGACAGCAGTTGGGTTTTTTTGTTGTTTATTTTTATTTATTTATTTGAGAGTGATAGAGAAAGAGGCAGAGAGAGAGAGAAAGAGAATGGGTGCACCAGGGCCTCCAGCCACTGCAAACGAACTCCAGATGCATGTACCACTTTGTGCATCTGGCTTACATGGGTACTGGGGAATCGAGCCTTGAACTGGGGTCCTTAGGCTTCACAGGCAAGCGCTTAACCGCTAAGCCATCTCTCCAGCCCCAGCAGTTGGTTTTTGACATCAGATCCCCAATCATATCCTGTAACATGCTTACCATGCTGTAGTTCTTTCAGGCGAATACAAGGACTTTTATGTTTTCTCTCCTATTATGAACTGAAAATATATCATTTTATTTTTATTTTTCTTACCTTCCTTCTCAGAACACTGAAAACTAATTGCCTGTCTCCTGGCCATAAGAAGGTGGAAAACTTTCCACATGTCAGATGGTTGCCTCCTCTTCACTGCCTCAATGGCTCTTGCGGGGGGGGGGGAGAGGGGGAGAAATCACAGGTACACTGCAGCTCTGACAGGCCCTGAAACTCAGAGTTTATAGTGTATCAGCAGTATGGACAATAATTTTCCCCACCTAAATGCTTAAATAGTGGACAGAAACATGTCTGCTAGACATGGAATGACATAAGCACTGCAATTGTGAGGGAACCTGATCTTTATGGGCACCTATCATAGTTTCACATGCATTTCCTTATTTAATTCATGCAGCGTGTTTTCAGGTGAGTACTTTCAATCACATGTAACAAACAGACGAAGACTCCACGATGGGGAGAATGTAATTCATTTGTCTAAGCACAGAGCTAACAAACAATAAAAGAATCAGTCATGGAGGGGAGAGGGCTGGAGAAATGGCTTAGCAGTAAAGGCACTTGCCTGCAAAACCTAAGGACCCAGGTTTGATTCCCCAGAAGCCACATAAAGCCAGATGGACAAGGTGTTACATGTGTCTGGAGTTCATTTGCAGTGGCTAGAGGCCCTGGGGTGCTCTTTCTCTCTCTTTTTCTCTCTCAAATACATAAATAAATAAATATTTAAAAAATGCAAGTTGAAGAATAATATGCACTATAAAAAATCTAAAAAAGAAAAAAAAAAAGAATCAATCATGGTTCCTGGGGCCTATTTCTCTCTCTCTCTCCCCTCGCTTTCTCTGTGTATTTATAAGGGTCAGGAAGACACAGCATGATCATAGCCCACTCAGTCCCAACACATTCTTCAGTACTAGTGTCTTTTCACAGGCAAACTTGAAGGGCAAGTGTTCTCTTTTTCTTGTAGCTTACTGAGATGGAAAGACAGGGCAAGGAGCAGTGAAACAAGATTGTGAGAAGTGCAGAGGAAGTAATCCATTTTAAATAAATAATTATGTTAACAAAACCCTTATTACAAAATCAGTGTACCTTGAAGAAAATTAGAAAATACGTAGAAAAATAGGAACATAAAATAGCATGTTTCCACAGTTCAGCAATTATCCATGTTAACTCCTCAGTCCACATACTTGCGGGTGGACAGGTATGGATAGGGATGCCTGTGTTTTTACACAATGAGGTCATATTGGACATACTCTTTAACTAGCTTCTTTCTGTTGCCAGTCTCCATATTTCTTTGGTGTTGGGTTTTCTTCCTGACTCCCTCATCAACAACACAGGTATGAACTGAACTTCTATTTAGTCCTATCTCCGTGCTTTCCTTCTTCCCCCAAATGTCAGACTCTAGCTATGTTATTTTCATAATGGCATCTTTTAGAAGCAATTTCTGTCATCTTTTCTTCCATGTAAGACAGTAAAAGCTAATGTGGGTTAAACATGGAGTTAAATTAGATATCACAAATTTTTCAGTTTGAATCCAATATCCATATACTATATGCTCATGAGAAAGAAAAGAATGAGAAATGCATGGTTAGATATTATCATTCTTCTTCTTCTTCTTTTTTTTTTTTTTTTTTGGTTTTGCAAGGTAGGGTCTCACTCTGGTCCAGGCTGACCTGGAATTCACTATGGAGTCTCAAGGTGGCCTTGAACTCTCGGCGATCCTCCTACCTCTGCCTCCCAAGTGCTGAGATTAAAGGCGTGTGCCACTACTCCTGGCTATTATCATTCTTTTGTCTTTTATAGCTTCTGAAGTTACAGGCCTGCTCAGGGATAATTGATGTGAGAAAAGATGGCCCCCCCCCCAGGATCTGACATGATCTCTGGATCATTACCAAACAAAGACAGTTGTATATCATGGTTACTTTAGAGTGAGGAAAAAGGGGAAATTACTGCAGCATGGCAGGCATTGAAACTATAACTTCCTGCTATGTCCTTAATCGTCTCCCAAAACTTATGTTTCTCGTTACGTGGGCCAAAGTCGTCTCTAGAAAGTGAAGTTAACACAGACCCATTATTTGGTCTTGTTGGTGTTGGGCTTTGTACAGTACCTTTGGAGCTCTGGATTTTCTTCTTCCATTGAATATCCTACTTTATCAAGCTTTATTATTGGGAAATAATTATCTCCCATCCCAAATTGTGTTGGACTGATGGACAAATTTGTTATGAAAAATTTTAATGTCAAATGCCATGGCACATATCCCAGCCAGGGATCAGCATATCTAGTCGATTGTGTAATTGGTATTTGGTGTTGTTTAATAGGTTGTCAACTTTTTCCATTGTTTTAACCCAGCTTCTCACTGTTTAGCCCTGGCTGGCCTGGGCTAATGCTCTGCTTCCTGAATGCTGGGGTTGTAGCCATGAGCCACCATACCCAGCCATGTTCTCAAATATTTACTAGTGATATTTCATTGAACAATTCTTGAAGTCTGTTAACTATTACAATTTCTTAAAGACTTCACAGTTTGCTGGACTCTGATTCTATATAAATTAGCAAGAATAATAACAGTGGCTAGAAGAAGGGATTAGACATGTTGTTGAGAGGAGTTTCCTACTGTATGAACTGAGATGTTATATGCAAAAGGTCTAATGTGCATTTGGTCAGACAGGGCAATAAATGTTATAAGTGAAATAATTTAAAAAGAGACTAAATAGGGTCCCAAGGTCAAGTGCATCAAGTAACTCCAAGGGTAGTCTCTTTGTTTCATTATATAGTGCCCCCCCTTTTCTGTTAGTTCTTAAGTCTTTGTCTCTATGATGAGTGTTAGGTAATGATGAAAAGTGTTGAAATACATACATTCTTGCATTGCATATAAATGGACTGGTGTGAGCAGAAAGAAATCGTTAGGCCAAAACTGCTGCCTGTTCAGCTGCAATTGAGAGATTACAACCTTTGAGATGGGGCCAGCTGACCTGCACTGGGGAAACAGGAAGAATGTAGACTCTTTTGAAGGGGCCTGAGTGCTCAAAGAATGTCTTGTTCTTCAAAGTCTGCTTTATTCCCCCCTGGATTAACAAATTGGCACCCACCTGATATTGTGGAGTATAAGAAATGCAGGAAAGAGAGGGTCATTGAGTTTGCAACACGGTCTTGTGTTTTGGAAATGGCCATGGGCAGTGTGAAGCAGGTTTGCTCGATGCCTGCCTGGAGACCCTATGGAGCTGTGAGGATGAACTGTGGCTTGCACTAGAGACCCAGTGGAGATGCTGGGATCACAAGATGGATGCCAAGGAAAGCAGCCAGCCCCAGATAAAGTTTTCCAGGACCGTGAGTAGCCTAGCTGGGGGGGGACAGAATTGGAGCTCCAGAGATTTGTTGCTGGTTAGAATTATTGGACTTGGAGATTTGTCATTGACTAGAGTTGTTGGACTTGGAGCTAGAGTCTGATGTTTTCCCTGTTTAAATCTTATATTGGTTGAATATTTATTTTCTATGTCCATTGCCATCTTCTGCAGTGTGAATGTTTATTCTGTGCCATTCTGGTTTTGGGGGGATTTTTGGGGGTATTATGGCTCTGTTAAAAGACCTTGAACTATGGGGATGTTTGAACATCATTAGGATTGATAAAAACTATGGGGACTTTTAAAGTTGGATGAATGCACTGCATTTTACATCATGGATGGTTATCAGTTCATGGGGGCCAAGGGCGGAATGTGGTGGTTTGATTCAGGTGTCCCCCATAAACTTAGGTGTTCTGAATTCTAGGTTCCCAGCTGATGGAGATTTGGGAACTGGTGCCTCCTGGAGGCAGTTTGTTGTTGGGGGCGGGCTTATGGGTGTTATAGCCAGCTTTCCCTTGCCAGTGTTTGGCACACTCTCCTGTCCCTGTTGTCCACCTGATGTTGGCCAGGGGGTGGTCCACTGTCTGCTCATGCCATAGTTTCCCCTGCCATCATGGAGCTTCCTCCTCAAACCTGTAAGCCAAAATAAACCTCTTTTTTCCCACAAGCTGCTCTAGGTTGGGTGATTTCTACCAGCAATACGAACCTGACTGCAACAGTAAAGTGGTGCTGTCCTCTCATGTACTGTAAAGACTAGAGACGTTTGGGGAACTAGAGTAGTTCAGGGCAATCTTGCATGCTGGGGACAGGAGAGCTTTGAATCATGAGATTTCTTGCCTGGTCATCCAAATCTTACAGGACACATGGAATCCAACCAAGTGAGAAATATGTCATCATGTTGGGGTGGGGAGTGTCAAACAGAAATTATTTTCCCTTCCTTTCCTAGGAACCCCCTTCACAATTTGAGGAAGTAAGTAGCATTTTCCAGATAAAGATGAAGCTAAAAAGAATCACATGATTTGGATGGTCGTTTCTCTTTGAGACAATTCATCATAGATTGAGAAGTCATAAATAGGAGAGCGGCAAAGTGATTCTAACCTACACTGTGTGTCGTTCAGTATTTACTTTTATCAGTACATTAATCATGTCCTCTGCTTCATGCTAAAGTTATATTTTAAAAATCCTTAATGATAACATTGATGCATTGTCCTTTGTTGTGAGTATAAAGACTTAATTTGATGAATAGAAGTTAAGAAAATGTTTAATCTTCCATTATAGTATAATGATTGAGATTCATCCATCTGCTCCAGAATAATAATAATTTATCACAAATGAGCATGCTTATAAAGCTAAGGAGGCATATAACAGAAAACAAGTTCTTTTCTGTAATTCAAAAATTTTGTCCTTGCCTTCTTTAAACTGATTCTGTGTTCACTGTAGGTTTACTTCTCGTATACTTTTAACACTTTTTTTTTCAGGTTTTTTTTTTTTGTTTTGTTTTTTTAGTTTTTCGAGGTAGGGTCTCACTCTGGCCCAGGCTGACCTGGAATTAACTATGTAGTCTCAGGGTGGCCTTGAACTCATGGCGATCCTCCTACCTCTGCCTCCCGAGTGCTGGGATTAAAGGCGTGCGCCACCACGCCCGGCTTTTTTTTCAGTTTTTATTTATTTATTTAAAAGAAAGAGAGAGAGGCAGATAGAGAATGGGTGTGCCAGTACCTCTAGCCACCTCAAACAAACTCCAGATACATGAGCCACCATGTACATCTGGTTAACATGGGTACTGGGGAATGGAACCTGGCTCCTTAGGCTTTTGCAGGTAAGGGCCTTCACTGCTAAGCCATCTCTCCAGCCAAATTTTTCAACATTTTTATTAATTATACCTGGAGAGATTGGAAAATAGAAGGGAACAGAGACTTATA
Source organism: Orientallactaga sibirica (assembly GCA_036365145.1). Classification (NCBI taxonomy): domain Eukaryota; kingdom Metazoa; phylum Chordata; class Mammalia; order Rodentia; family Dipodidae; genus Orientallactaga; species Orientallactaga sibirica. The sequence goes on along the minus strand of JAEOAD010000004.1, from coordinate 41,773,714 downwards.
AGCATTTAAATGAAAAAATTTACTAAATTTTTTTTTTCATTTATATTTACCAGACCTATAGCAACTTATTTCTTCTGTTATCTTCAAAGATGTTTGTGCTTTTGGACTGAAGAAAACATGAATGTTGGGGTTAGCTAATGTTGATGTAAAAATTTGAATTAAAGGTAAATTTCTGGAGCTTGGGCTCACTACAGAGAAGATGTGAATGCATAGTTGGGGCAATCAGGGTAATAAAATAGCTTTTCATCATGCTATCATCATATCCTTCAGGTTTTGAAATGTATTCTAACCTTGAGAAAGTACATGGGTGGGTGAGAGAGTGGACAAGTCTATAAAACCATTTTAGTAACTTTAGTATACCTAGAAAAAGTTCTCTCTGTCAGCTTAGGTAAGAGTCAAGAGAATTCTGTGAACAGAATTGTCAGCATTATCAATGGCCTGAATGACAAAACAAACAGTACTTTCCTAAATTCACTAATGAAACTAGATGGGGGGGTGTCATGACATCCTTGCTGGCAGAAGAAATACTTAAAAGGAGTTGGATCTATTGGCTGAGGAAAATTTCTGTCCAGACATCAATGAGTTAGCTTAAGTAGGAAATGATTTTCAGTTCTCTGGGCAAGTGGATTAGAAAGAACTTATTAGAAAATAAAATGTTTTCCCTGTAATCTAAGATTTGTTCAGATTAGATAACTACAGCTATTAATGACAAAAGAGTTTTTACAGAAAAGTAATTGGAGGGAAAAATCTAGCTTCCCCATTGTTAGCACTGGAAAAGATACATATATAAAGTTCAGGGAATTTGAAAAAGTCTCCATGCTTGTCACAATAATATTTTATTTAGATCTATTCTTCTTATATCATATACATATCTTTTTCAGATTTGGCTTTCCTCTTTACAAACACTATTGTGAAATTAGTGTATATCTGTTGTAGTTACCCTCTAGTTGCCAAGACAAAATGTCTGACCAGAAACAGCTTATAGAAAGCAAGGGTTTATTTCAGGCTTTTAGTTTCAAGGGTGTTACACAGTCAGCTTCTTGCGATGACCTTGTAACTGGAGTCTCCAGCAGCCCAGCTGGAGGAGATGTAACTGGGGGCAGATCTCAGAGTCCTGCCCTAAGGTGTGAAAAGAGAAGTTGGAGCTCTGGTGTTTCTTTGTGGTGCTGGCTGTGGGTGGTATCTCTCTGCTTGTATCTATGGAAGGGAGCCAGTTTCTTCTGTCACATTGATGGTGTTCCCCTGGAATTTGGTCAGGGGTTTGTCCCAGCCATGGGAAGTTCACTGCAGCAGAAGGGAAGTTTCGTCATGGCAGGAAAGCACGGCAGAACAGAGGCTAGGCATCATATCTTGCCACCCCAGCTGTGAGGTAGTAGCAAGAGTGAACTGGAGCTGGATACCCTGTGGGCTAGACTAATACATCTCAAGATCCACCCCCCAGTGACATACCTCCTCAAGCAAAGCTCCACCTCTCAAAGGCTGCACGACCTGGGAATTGTGGATGAGGCTTAATTCCAAACACACGAAGCTATGCAGGGCACTTTACATACAAGATATCACAATATCTTTTCCTTTGTATATTTTAATCCTTCTACTGAGTGAGTATGAATTTGTATATGGTCCTAACTTCTACATACATGACATCACACTGGACATATCCTTTGGCAACTTGTTTTTTTTTTCTCTCTGCATTGTTTTCAATATTTACTCATATTAATACATGCAGATCAGATTTTTGTTTTTGTTTTTTTGAGGTAGGGTTTCACTCTAGCTCAGGCTGACCTGGACTTCACTATGTAGTATCAGGGTGGCCTCGAACTCATGGTGATCCTCCTACCTCTGCCTTCTGAGTGCTGGGATTAAAGGTGTGCACCACCATGCCTGAAATGATCATAAATTTTTAACATTTTTAAAGAATTAAAGTAAAAAAATTATTTAAAACCTTACATAATATCCTTCTATCACCTTCCTTTGTTATTCCTCCTCTGTCCCCTCCACTCAACCCCCACCTTTTTCCTACTATTACCTCTTACATATTGATGGCTTTTTCCCCCTCCTCCATCACCCATAACAACCTGTTGGTGGGCCCAGTATTATGCAGATCTTGTGTAGATAACAACAGCCACTCTGAGGCCATGAATACAACCACTTTATGTCTGGGAGGTTGTTCCAAAGCACTCCTCTCCACCCTTTGGCTCTTAAATTCTTTCTGCCACCTTTTCTGCTATAGTCCTTGAGCCATTGGAGGGTGTGATATAGATGGCTCATTAAATTCTGAACACTCAACTGTCACTTCTCAGTACTTTGGAGAGTTTTGAGTCTCCCCAGCAGTCATCATCATATGAAAAGATAAACTTTTCTAACAAACAGTGACAGCAGCATTAATATATATGCATAGACAGAAGTATTTGGAGGGCACTTTGGTGGGCATCATATATCCATGTAGCCAAACAGCAGTAGTAACTTCCTCTCCTAAACTTTGTGACCTTCCCAGATGTAGTATTTTGGCTAGGTTTCCAGTATGGGGCATGAATTCCCTCCCATTGAGAATGCCTCACATTGAATTAGAGGGCAGTTGGTTACTCCAATAACATAAAAACCCCAATTGCACTAGTGGGCACATCTTTCCTGAGTAGCCAGTTGTGTAGCTTATAGTGTCCACTGCTAGTTAAGATTATTGATGACTTTTCTCCACCAATGGGCTGCATAGACCTTTCCAGCAATATGACTACCAGTTGGCAGGGAGGAGATTTCCAGTTCAGTTCTTCTAGCTTGATCTCTCAGGGTCCTGAAACTGCAGCATGTGGTGTCTTTGGCAATATGGTCTTGCCATCTAGTTCTGGTGGCAACCAACAGCCCATGTTGTTTTGGGGACCTCAGGGACCTTGCTGACAAACACCTCACTGGCATGAATGTATCTGAGTTTTCCATTTATTACCAAATTTCTGTCCTAAATAATTGTACTACTTTATGGTCCTACTAGCATTGTATTTCCATTTTTCAAAATCTTGTACTCTTACATCCTTCTTCAGTTGATATGGTTTTCTAAAGTTTTTAATAACAGCAGTGTTGTAGGGATCTTCTTGTTGCTGGGAGACAAAACACCTTACCAAAAGCAGCTTATGGGGGAAGCATCATGATGGGAGGAGAAAGCATGGCATGAGCAGAGGTTGGACATCACTTCTGTCACAATAGGTGGAAAACAGCAGCAGGAGAGTGATCCACATTCTAGCAGGGGAGAGTTGGGTATGACACCCTAAATTCACTCCCATAAGCATACCTCTTCCAGCAAGGCTTCACCTCCCAAATTGCCACCAACCAGGGATCAAGCATTTAGAACACATGAGTTTATGGGGGACATCTGATTCAAAGCACCACAAGCAGTTATCTAAATGGCCTCTTGAGGGCTTGTCTTATTCTCAACACACAAAATCATATCCACCATGATACTTCTACCTTGATGTTGAACAATGCTTGATACGATAGTGTAGGCTGATATTGGTCCAAGCTCAGTCTTCTGAACATTAATATTCCTGAAAAAATTTTTTTTTTTGGTTTTTCGAGGTAGGGTCTTACTCTAGCTCAGGCTGACCTGGAATTCACTATGTAGTCTCAGGGTGGTCTTGAACTCATGGCGATTCTCCTACCTCTGTCTCCCTAGTGCTGGGATTAAAGGCGAGCACCACGATGCCTGGCTTCCTGAAATTTTTGATGATGGAATAGTGAAAACTTAGTTCCAGATTTTTGTCCATATGTGTGTGCTTGTGTGAGTATGTATGCATGTACCATGGCCTTGTGCCACTGCAAATGAATACCAGATGCTAGTGCCACTTTTTGTGTCTGGCTTCCATGGGTGGCTTGGGGATTGAACTCTAGTTGACAGGCTTTGCAAGTAAGTGCCTTTACCCATGGAACCATTTTTCCAGCCCTCTATTTCCAGATTTTTTTTTTTTTTTGGTTTTTTTCGAGGTAGGGTCTCACTGTAGCTCAGGCTGACCTGGAATTCACTATGTAATCTCAGGGTCGCCTCAAACTCATGGCGATCCTCCTACCTCTGCCTCCCGAGTGCTGAGATTAAAGGTGTGCGCCACCACGCCCGGCAACATATAGCTCAGGCTGGCCTCGAACTCCTGATCCTCCTGCCTCCGCCTCTTCAGCAATATCCTACCGGCGTGCACCACCACAACCGGCCAGATTTTTTATTTTTTTGGTTTTTCGAGGTAGGGTGTCATTCTAGCCCAGGCTGAACTGGAATTCACTGTATTCTCAGGGTGTCCTTGAACTCACGGCAATCCTCCTCCCTCTGCCTCCTGAATGCTGGGATTAAAGGCGTGCACCACCATGCTTGGCTTTTTTTTGTTGTTGTTTTTTTTTTTTTGAGGTAGGGTTTCACTCTGGCTCAGGCTGACCTGGAATTCAACTATGTAGTCTCAGGGTGGCCTGGAACTCTCAGTGATCCTCCTATCTCTGCCTCCTGAGTGCTGGGATTAAAGGCATGCACCACCATGCCTGGCTTTTTTTTTTTTTTTTATGGTCTTGCTCTGGCCCAGGCTGACCTGGAACTCACTATGTAGTCTCAGGCTGGTCTCCAACTCACAGCAATCTTCCTGCCTCAGACTCCCAAGTGTTGGGATTAAAGGTGAGCACTACCACACAAGAGAAAGGGAGGGAAGGAGGGAGGGAGAGAGAGAGAGAGAGAGAGAAAGAGAGAGAGAGAGAGAGAGAGAGAGAGAGAGAGAGAGAATGGGTGCACCAGGACCTCCAGTCACTGTAAATGAACTCCAGATGTATGTGCCACTGTGTGCATATGTTTTTCTGTGGGCACTAGGGAATTGAGCAGGCAATCGCCTTAACAGCCGAGCCATCTCTCCAGCCCTATTTCCAGATTTTTAAATGACAGATATATACAAGGAATTTATAACCCAGCAAGAATGTGCAAATCATGCCTTTTAGGGGAATATATCTTACACAGCATCTAGTGTATAAAGGATAGAATGGGTCTTTTGTGAGGGGGGAGGTACTGGATTCCTATGTGGATGTCTGGGACAGTGTGGATGACCTCTGGATAGCATGTCGTGCCTTGTAAGATTCCCTGGCAGTCCTGATTCTGTCACATTACCTCTCTCTCCATGGCAAAGAGGGAAATTCAAAGGTCTCACAGACTTAAAATGAACTCCAAACCTAGGAACCTAACACACAAATACAAACATTTTTTTGGATTCAGTATTTATCCCTCCCACCCCCAGCATGGAGAGAAGTGTTTTCAGTAACAAGATCATGCAGAAAGATGAATTTCCACAAGCCATTGTAAACTTGAGAAAAGAACCTGAACTTGAGAAAGCAGACATAGAGCCTTGAACCAACACATTTATTTCACTAACTAGATAGCAAAGTTGCTGAAAAGCATCTTGAAAACAATGTGGTTTCCAGCATTAGCAGCTAGAATATATATTTACTTTGATAGAAAGCTGTAGTAACACAAAGAAAGAAGTAATATAACGTATATGAGTCAAGTCCATAACAATAGAAGTGCTCCCAGTGGAGAATCACACAGGCCCTTGCCTCACACCCCTGGCTCTTCCCAAGTGGCTCAGTAGGGGTGGGCTGCTAGAACTTTGCCCTCAGTGAGCTCTGGTGGAGAACTCAAAAGCCAGATTAAAAGTTGCTAAATGTGGGCTGGAGAGATGGCTTAAAGGTTGAGGCACTTGCCTGTATGCCCTAAAAGGACCCAGGTCTGATTCCCCAGAACTCATGTAAGCCAGATGCACAAGGTGGCACATGCGTCCAGAGTCCATTTGCAGTGGCTGGAGGATCTGATGTGCCCATTCTCTCTCTCTCTCTGCCTCTTTCTCTCTCAAAATAAATAAATAAATGAATAAATAAATAATTTTTTTAAGTTGGTAAATGAAAATAAATACAGATTTCTGGCTAGAGAGAATTCTGAATAGGCAAATTGTTTTTTTTTTTTTTTTTTGGTAAATCCTTGGACAGTGGGTTCATTATGTCCGTGTTAACCCGACTGTCAACCACCTTTCCAGGCTATCTCAGCTGAGAGACAGTGAGGTCTGTGTAGCTTGAGGGTGGGGCTTCCAGAATCGGAGGAGCACAGAGACAAAGGAGCTGTTGAGCCTGAGAAATTGCCGGGCGGTGCCTCATGAAGGCTCATTCTCAGTTTTTAGGTCTCTGGTGCAATTATAGAGATGCCTCCTCTCCCCATTTACACTGTAGGATTATTTTAAAACTTAACATTTGCTTAAACAATAGCCAGGGCTCAAACAACACTTACATATGCTATGACATTTATGGATCTGAAGTCCCACAACACTCACCCTGTTTTGCAGATGGAGAAACTGAGACTCAGAGGAAGAACTAGACTAAGGTTGAAACAGCTTGTTAGCAGCAAAGCTGGATCTGAAACCGGGGCTAACGTTCTGTTTAACTGCATTTTGCCTCCCTCATTGACAGCATTGTTTACTGTCTCTTTCCAGCCTTCGTGTAAATAAAAAGCATACAGCTGTAGACTTCAATTCCAGTGACCATTCCCACTTGGTTGTGCTACCTTCTAACCATTTTAGTAAACCAATTCATCAAATAGAAAAAAATTAAGTTTAAAAAAGGTTGTCATATCCTGTTTATTTTAACAGACAAAACATAATTTTAGCCACGTTCTTTTGATGTAAATATAAAAAAAAAGTATCGAAAGCGTAAATAAACTATCGGGCTAACCAAATAGTAATTATTTTGACATTAAACAAGATATCCATCTGCCTTCCCAAGTAAATAATCTCTGACAGCATCTAAAAGACAACAAGACAGAGAAGCATTCGGGGCACTAATGTACGCACTCCGTGAGGATTAAAGAAGCAAATGTTGGCGGATCAAAGGGGTTCAGAGCAATGAGTAATGTAACACTCATCTCCGATTAAACAGCCATCTCCATGATGTGATGCAGAGTTTTGTCCACCCCACTTTCTTTAGCAGCTGGAAGCAGACAAGCACTATTCCTGGGAGAAAGAGAATTAGGGAGGAGGAAGGTGGAGACAGCTGGGGGTAGAGGCAGGGCAGGGGAAATAATGAAAGCACAGAGGAGGCCATTTTACATTCTGGCTCCTATTCTGCTCTGCGGATGGGTAAGGAAGGGTCGATTGATCTACTGTGTCCTATTCCAGTATAATGTTATCTTAATCGTTGGGGGCCTGTGCTTTGGAGTAGCAGTGTTTAAAATGCTGGGAAATCCGAGATGTAAGTATTAGAGCATTTACAGAAAAACAGTTCTCAAGAGGACACACAAAATGTGCTTCTGATGTCAGGTGACTCTGGGTGCTGTGAAGTGCACCCAAGTGCTCTGAGCCACCCTGCTTTACAAGTCCCAGAAGACGGCCCCATGCTGAGAAGTTGTTCACCCAATCAAATAACCAAACAGCTCAAGAGTGCTGGCTATTAGGTGGATTCCAATGAAAAGTCAAGTGTCAGTCTTGTTACTGAAGCATTCAAGAGCGTTCTGGCTGATTTTCAGCACAAGCCCACAAAACACATAGAGGTTAAATTCCAACCTGAAGTTAAAGAACCTGAGAACATTCAGCACTTCCCATGGACCACCAGTTGTTCTCAGACTTTCTCACCAGAATCACCAGAGAGCTTGCTAATGTAGTAATTGTGGGCCAGGAATTCCGATTCTGGTAGGTGTGGGATAGAGGAGAACTCGCATTTTGTGTGTGTGTGTGTGTGTTTGTGTGTGTGTACAGCTTGTGGGTCTCAGACCTGGTCCTCTATCTTGTTCGAGGCAGGATCTCTTGTTTGCTGTTGCCAGTTACCAGGCTGGCCGGCCTGTGAGCCCCTGCTCCTCTTGTCTCTGGCTTGTATCTCATGGTAGGTGTACTGACTACAGACACACAGATTTTTACATGGGTGCTGAGGAGTCCAACTTTGGTCCTTGCACAGCAGACACAAACCATCTTCACAGCCTCCCAGAACTTGCTTTTATTTTTTCATTTTATTTTTTGGTTTTTTCATTTTTCGGTTTTTCAAGGTAGGGTCTCACTCTAGCCCAGGCTGACCTGGAATTCACTATGTAATCTCAGGGTGGCCTCAAACAGAACTTGCTTTTAAACCAGTCCCAGGTGATGTGGATGTTGCTGTGGCGGTTGGGCCGCAGTCCACGTCACAATCCCGCTACGTAGATAAAGACCATGGTTATCCCAATTTACAGATGAGGAAGCCCAAGTCCACAGAAGTGAAATACCTTGTTCAAGGTCACAGAGCTGCTAAGAGGCAGAAGCCAAAATTGGCAGGCAGTTGGCTCCAAAGTAGGGATTGGCACAAGTTTGCCTGAAGGGCTCATGCAATAAATCTTTTGGCTTGCAGACCACACATAATCTCTGCTCTGTTGAACTCTGCTGAGGTAGAGTACAAGCAGCTATAGCTGCAAACAGTACCTAACTAGCTGACCACTGCTGTGTTTCAATAAAACTTTCTTTACAGAATCAGGTGCATGGATGATCTGTACTCTATAGCAGGCTTCTTAGATCTTTTTATCCCCACTTGTGACTCCTTTTCTCCCAAAAGAGATTTTTACTTAACCTCAGCTATATAGGTATATAAAATAAGTATATAAATTAAACATTTACTGATAACAGATCATTTAGAAAGTTGTTCTAAAGCAGTTGGTATACATATAATGTTACCATTTATGAAAAATAAAATCAAGTTTGCATACTAATGAGATGGATGTGCTCATTTATTTTTACAAAAAGAATGAAATCTTGGCTAAATGTTAGATATTGCAGGATGTAGAGTGATATGGGGTTTGTGGGGAGTCCAGAAAAGTCCTTGAACTCCCAACTTTTAGTTCATGTCTGCTTTTAACCAAAGAATCAGATAAGACTGAGAAGAATAATTATTAAGTTATTATATTTATTTGTGGAAGCACAAAATCAAGAGAAGGAAAATAGATACACACATGTGGTCTGAGAGCCCATGTGGTGGGCTTGGAAGACATGTAAAAAGAGTTAGTGAGGAAGGAAAACAAAGTATAGAGAGCTCCTACCATGTGGAGGGCAGGAGGGGTAAAGAGCCCATGTGGGAGTAGGGACCAAGGGATTTTCCCCTCCTCTCAGCCCAGTTGGGCTCAGGTGAGGGGGAGACTCTCCAGAACCTGGAAGTTCAGGAGTAATACACCAGCAGCCAAGAGAGCTTGCATACCCCTGGCAAATGTATTTATAACTTTATGGTGGTGGGCCCTACCTTCTGGCTCCGCTGAGCCAGAGAGGCAGCTGACTGGTCTGGGCTAGAGGCTGGCTCAGGAAGAGGCTGTGATGTTAAGTTCTGGGGGCTGAACTTGACCAACCACAATGTCAGGCTTAGATTTAATTTCTAGGAAAGGGCACCTCTTTTCCAGGAGGGGCTCAGGTGTTTTTTTTTTTTTTTTTTTTTTTGTGGATAAACAGATCTAGGGAAGAGATAAGAAGTCAGTTTGTACTTAGATCTCTAGAAAAGTGGAAACTTCAAAGACAGGCCCAAAGACATTCCTGCTCTTTTACTTTCAGGGGCCCAGTCATGATAAACTATGTAACAAAGCTACGTGACTCCCTCTCAGGGGTATCTTCAGTCTTTTAGAGTTGGTTTATATTTTTTAAAAACCATTTTATTTATTTATTTTTGAGAGAGAGAAATAGGTAGATAGATAGTTACAGAGACAGACACAGAGAGAGAATGGGTGTGCCAGGGCTTCTAGCCAGATGCATGCATCACCTTGTGCATCTGGCTTTACATGGGTACTCAGGAATGGAACCCTTGTTCTTAGGCTTTGCAGGCAAGTGCCTTAATTGCTGAGCCATCTCTGCAGCCCATTGGTTGATATTTTGGTTTTATAACCATCAATACTGAGAACTCTGATTTACATAAACCCAGCCATTTCAGAAATTATTGGAAATTCTGTCCTAATCCTGAGCCAAAACTCATTTAATTATTTTTAAATTAAACTACCAATAATACAAATGGTAATTAAAAAAAATTATTTATTTATTTATTTATTAGAGACAGAGAGAGGAAGAGAGGAAGAGAGAGACAGAGAGAGATAGAATGGGCACACCAGGGCCTCTAGCCCCTGCAAACAAACTCCAGACGCATACACCACCTTGTGCATCTGGCTTATGTGGGACCTGGAGAGTTGAACCTGGGTCCTTAGGCTTCACAGGCATGTACCTTAACTGCTAAGCCATTTCTCCAGCCCACAAATGATAATTTTTTAAATAAAACATTCTAACACACTATAATCCAAAGATATATTAATTTGATATGTGCTAAGGGATGATGGTAGGAAAATGTTAGAAGTCTTTGTTTTCTAGAATTAAGCCATCATGTTTCTATAAGAGCAGAAAACTTTATATGTGCAATAAAACCCCTGCAATACATAATGTACAGTAATCTAAAATCTGACCCCAAGTGTTTTGGATAATACCATGTGGCATGAAAGGACATGTAGGTCAAAGTACACATGTATGTTCACAACAATGGCAATCAAGTCACATGAGGCAACATGGGCAAGCGTTGCCAGAACTGTCTTGGATTTCTCATGAGTTTGTTTTTGAATTATGTTTTGGTCACTGTGCATTCAGAAATGCTTTAATGTTGGCAAATGTTTTGAAACTCCCATATTCATTGGCCCCATATGGGTTCCTGACCCACAGTTCTAAGACTGGTCTTATGCTGCTGTGTGTGTATGTGTGTGTGTTCCTGAGAATCAGACAACCTGAGTCTTACGCTTTTTAAGCCTGACATGTAGAATGGCAGGTTAATAGCATGGACCTCAAAAGATTGTTAAGAATCAACAGTGCTTGTCTAGGCTAGTATCTGATGCATAAGGACTCTTGGTTTTCCTGATGATCGCTGAGAATTTGACTGTCACCAGTAAGCTGTTACTGCTGCCATTTTCTAGCTGGGAATCCATGGGTGGTGGCCTTGGTGCAGCAGCAGGGAGGTGGGAGGGAAGCCTCCCAGAACTCTGCTCCCTGGAATTCTAGTTTCTGTTGCTGCTGCCTTGCCCCAGAGGAAGAGCCCTCCGTCTGATGAGCAGCGTGCTACAGAGCCTCTGAGGACCTCTGAGGACAGCATACAGCCCACTTGTGACAGAGCCAATGGGGGCTGATATTTGGAATGCAAGAGCCACCAACATCAGGGTCTGCAGTTGGGACTGGGTTGGCGAGGAAGTGGAAGAAAATTCCAGAAAAGATGTGGAATGGTTAAAGACAGGAAGAAAATCAGTACCTTGACAGATATCGATGTGTAGACTGCCTGTATTTTCTCTGAATAGAATTTTCCACGTGTACCATTCATTTGAATCACAAAGAAGACATCCATTGGGTCATTTCACTTAGAAGTGCTGCTATGAAGGGCTCATTTTAGGGGAACGCAGAAAACCTCATCACAGGTCATAATGTCTAGGGTCTGATTAGTAAAAGCCCACTGGCAGACTTCTATTCAGTCACAATAAGCATCAGTAAACACTGGGAAAAGTTATTGTTCCCTTATGCTTGGTTTCCTCACCTTTACAATGGGAGAAATAGTACTTACCCTATAAATTTGCTCTGGAGATTTAAGCACAAAACATTGGAAATAGGGCTGGAGAGATGGCTTAGCAGTTAAGGCCTTTGCCTGTAAAGCCAAAGGATCCCGGTTCAATTCTCCAGGACCCACGTAAGCCAGATGCACAAGGGGGCTCATGTGTCTGGAGTTCGTTTACAGTGGCTGGAGGCCCTGGTGTGCCCATTCTCTCTCTCTCTTTCTCTCTCTCTGCCTCTTTCCCTCTCTCAAATATATATATATCATATATATTTAAAAAACCATTGGAAATAGTGTTTGATGCATAGCAAGTGCTAGTATGATTTTGGTTACTGTCATTATGTCATACTCCTGAAAATCCCATGGGGTGGCAGGGAGAGCAGGCTCTTATTCTTTAGTCAAGGAGACTGGGGGGTGGGGAAGTCTATTCCTTTGAAAGCAAAAGCTCTCAACTTAGATTCAAATCTAGCTTTTGCAGTTCAGTTCACTAAGAATTTGTGAAGAACGGTGGGACAGTTGGACAGATTCAATAAAATGGGCTTTTAAAAATTTATTTTAAAAAATTTTTTGGTTTATTTTTACTTATTTATTTGAGAGCAACAGATAGACAGAGAAAGAAGCAGAAAGAGAGAAAGAGAGAGAGACAAAGAGAGAGGGAGAGAATGGGCACACTGGGGCCTCCAGCCACTGCAGACGAATTCCAGATGCATGCGCCACCATGTGCATCTATCTGGCTTACATGGGTACTGGGGATCTGAGCCTCGAACAGGGTCCTTAGGCTTCACAGGCAAGTGCTTAACCACTAAGTCATCTCTCCAGGCCACTTTTTTTTTTTTTTTTTTTTTTTTTTTAAGGTAGGGTCTCACTCCAGCCCAGGCTGACCTGGAATTCACTTATGTAGTCAGGATGGCCTTAAAGTCATAGTGATCCTTCTACCTCTGCCTCCTGCGTGCTGGGATTAAAGGTGTGCGCCACCACACGAACGGACTACATAGAAACAGGGCTGATCTGGTTTCTTTTAAGGTTTCGTGGGAGAACAGGGTGATAGTTCATGAAAACAGCAAAGAATTGGCTGTGATGCCTTCAAATTTTATTTGAGCTCTCCTGCTAAATGCTGGCAAGAATGCATTACATTCTCATTTCCAGTGACCAGTTTCATATATACTAGTTCATGTAGTCTTCCCAGTAGCCCTATGAAGGTAATGATTTTATAGATCAGTAGACATACACCTAAGGGTTAAGTGATAAGCTCAGGATTGTACAGCAGGCAAGTAAGTGGCAGAGAAGGGGTTCACAACTAGCTCTTATGCCTGTGGTAAAAAATGCCTGAAGACTGAGAACAGGAGTGGCTGGGGTTAGAGGGGGAAGTGCTGGAGGTCCCATGTGATCCTGAGAGGGGTTTTTCTGGGGAGCCTAGGGTTTAGGTGAAGACAGTGCAGGAGGCCAGCTCTGCTTTTTATTCAGGGAATGCTGATACTGCTCTATGGCAAGCCTGCAGCCCGATCAGAATCATGCATCAGGCCACTGGTCCTGGTTCTATTTCATCACCTTAAAGAATGGAGAGGGGGAAATCTGACTTACAGTGAAATTCAAAATAGCAGATGGGGCAAAGTAGCACCCTCTGGTGCATATTTCTAGTAGTGGCAGGATCAGCAAACCTCACTTCCCAAATAGGTTTTATATAATAACTTCCTTTCTCCTTCCCCTCCTCTCCTCTCCGCTCTTCTTCTCTCTTCTCTTTTTCTTTCCTCTCCACTTCCTTCTCTCTCCCTCCCTTTCCTTTTCTCTTCCTTTTCCTTCCTTCCTTCCTTCCTTCCTTTCTTTCTTCCTTCCTTCCTTTCTTTCTTTCTTTCTTTCTTTCTTCTTTTTAATGTTTTATTTATTTGAGAGAGAGAAAGAGGGAGAGAGAGAGAATGGGTACGCCAGGGCCTCCAGCCACTGCAAATGAACTCCAGACGCATGCACCCTTTGTGCATCTGGCTTATGTGGGTCCTGGAGAGTGGAACCTGGATTCTTTGACTTTGCAGGCAAATGCCTTAACTGCTAAGCCATTTTTCCAGGCCACCTACCTACCTACCTACCTTCCTTCCTTCCTTCCTTCCTTCCTTCCTTCCTTCCTTCCTTCCTTCCTTCCTTCCTTCTACAGATTTTTATTAGTTTATTTGAGATGAGAGAGAGGAACTGGAGAGATGGCCTAGCAGTTAAGGTGCTTGCCTATGAAGCCCAAGGATCCAGGTTTGATTCCCTAGATCCCATGTAAGCCAGAGGCACAAGGTGGTGCATGCATCTGGAGTTTGTTTGCAGTGGCTAGAGGCCCTGGCACACTCATTCTGTCTCTCTTCTTCTTCTCTTTCTTCTCTCTAATATATAAATAAAAACAAGTTTAAAAAATTAAAAAGAAAATTTTTAAAAAAGAGATGAAAGATAGATAGATAGATAGATAGATAGATAGAGAGAGAGAGACATTAGAGAAGATATAGTTGTGCCAAGGCCTCTTGCTGTATGTGGATACTGGGGAATTGACTGGCTTTGCAGCAAGTACCTTTAACCACTGAGCAACCTCCCCAGCCCAACAGTGCTCTTCTCTCTCTCTCTCTCTCTCTCTCTCTCTCTCTCTCTCTCTCTCTCTCTATATATATATATATATATATATATATATGTAATTTTATTTATTTGAGAGAGAGAAAAAAAAAAGAATGGGTATGCCAGGACCTCTAGCCACTGCAAATGAACTCCAGATGATTGCACCACCTTGTGCGTCTGGCTTACGTGGGTCCTGGGGAATTGAACCTGGGTCCCTTGGCCTTATAGGCAAGTGCCTTAACTGCTAAGCCACTTCTCTAGTCCAACAGTGCTGTCTGCAAGCTGGAAAGGTTGAGAATCTGGTAGTTGCACTATAGGGCTAGGTACCTCAGTAGTTCTAATCTAGTGCTGAAGGCCTGGAGAGTTCCTGGAAAGTTTCTGGTCTTCAGTTCATCTTGGAAGGCCAAAGAAGCTGGGTTCTGATGTCAGGAAAGGATGGTGGCAGTCATGGGGTAGATACCTTCACCAGTAAGGAGCAAGGAGGCCTGACGAAAGTGACACTGCTTTTCCCTCAGACTTATTTCTATCTGGGCTGCTGACAGAAGGTGCCACCCATTTGGGGGAAGGTTTTCCCTGCTTGACTAATACTTCTAGGAAATCACCTCCAGAACCTGCCCAGAGGCATATTCTCTTTCTTGATTCCTGATCAATCAAGTTGAAAATTGAGATTAACAACTATTTCAGAGGGCTATAAAATTCTGTTCTTAATTCTTCCCAGTCAATTCTGACATAGACAGCTCAGTTTAGGTCTATGAACTGACATCTATAAGCTACTGCTCTAGTGCTTTTAATTTTTCCAGCCCTGTCTCAGCTGTAACTTTAGTTGCTTATAAAAAAACACATGAGGGCTGGAGAGATGGCTTAGCAGTTAAAGTGCTTGCTCCTGAAGCCTAAGGAACCTGGTTTGACTCTGTAGGTCCCACATCAGCCAGCTGCACAGGTGCATCTGGAGTTCATTGACAGTGGTAAGAGGCCCCGGTGTGCACATTCTCTCTCTCTCTCTCTCTGCCTCTTTCTCTCTCAAACAAATAAATAAAATAAAATATTAAAAAACAACACAAGAGGCTTAGTAGTTAAGGCATTTGCCTGTGAAGCCAAAGGATCCCTGTTCTATTCTCCAGGACCCACATAAGCCAGATGCACAAGGTGATGCAATCATCTGGAGTTCATTTGCAGTGGCCCTGGCATGCCCATTCTCTCTGTGTCTGCTTCTCTTCTCTCTCTCTCTGCTTGCAAATAAATAAATAAAAATTTATTTAAAAAAAAACAAACAAAAACACGAGGGCTGGAGAGATGGTGCATTGGTTAAGGTGCTTGAATACTAAGCCTAACAACCTTGGTTCAATCCAGATGCACAAAGTGGTGCATGCATCTGGAGTTTGTTTGTAGTGGCTAGAGGCCCTGGTACACCCATTCTCTCTTTCTTTCTCTCTTCTATCTCTTTCTGTTTGCAAATAAATAAAATATATTAAACACACACACACACATGAAGTAGAGGGGCAGGCCCATGAAGTATGGTAGCCAAGATCCTTGGTTCAGATTCACCACATAGGACAGGGAGAGGAAAAAGTAGTTGGAGATTTTCTCTAGACAAGTTCTCACCCAAGGTGTGCAGACTGAGCTCAGGGGACTGTGAGGAGATCATGTGAACCCAATTGAGAATAGGAAATTGAGTAGTGGCGTGGGACATAAATGGGCCACTTCTCTGAGGAATCATTGCACTGAGAATAGCTAGAATTACAGCTTAAAAACAGAGTTATTAATGTCACTTGCTACTGTATCAAATAGAACCAACATGATACAATGACTCTCATCATCAAAGCATAATCAAGGTTTAGTCTCACCCAGATGACAAACCAAGGTGGCTGTTTCAGGTTGTAGGTGGTTCTCTTCCAGGAGGTGACTCAAGCCCTCAACTTCCTTCTTTCTCATAGCTCTGTGGTTCCCTCTGGGCCCACTGCCTTCTGCATCCAGCCAGTGAAAAGA
Source organism: Orientallactaga sibirica (assembly GCA_036365145.1). NCBI lineage: Eukaryota > Metazoa > Chordata > Mammalia > Rodentia > Dipodidae > Orientallactaga > Orientallactaga sibirica. Next base: position 41,757,586 of record JAEOAD010000004.1, on the reverse strand, counting down.
GATGGAGAACACTGGAGGTGACATACCCATTTCTTAAAAGGCTCAGCCTGTTAGCCAGAGTCTAGAGTTTTCAATTACATGCCCACTCCAAACTGAAGGGGCCCTGAGGTATGCAATATGTTGGAATTCCAGAAATAAGAGAGGAAAGATGGGTTCCATAAGTAGCTGTGTTCAGTCAGTCTTTGCCATACCATTGATCCTGTGCAAAGACTGTGGTTGGAGGAGAATCCTGTTGATGGAAGGTGAGATAAAACACAATGCTTCTGGACAAGGTGGTAGATCAATACACTTAGGTTGAAGTCTAGGGGAAATTCATAGGGTAATATGAGCCTGGATGTTTGCTAACGCTCAAGGTTATTGTGGTGGAATTCTGGTGGCATTAAAGGCATAGAGGAGGAAGAAGGAAAAGACTAGCACAGGGTTTGCCCTCCACACAAGCTGGAGGACAGAACACCTGTGTTCAAAGGGCACATGGGGAACTTGGCTCAGATCCTTTCTTCATTGAACCTATGTAAGAATTCCTTTTCTCTTTGTTTTATTCCTGTCAGGTGTTATAGTGATAATCCAAATCTGGTTGGTTTAAACCATGAGGAAATATATCTTCACACAAAACTATCACTTAGGATTATAGGATAGTATTGGGCAAGGGCTAATCTTAAAAGCAAGCCATTAGTATTAGAAAAACTTTGATGTTTGCCCATTTCTCTGCTGTCCTTTTCATTTCCTAAATCATATAAACAGGGCTGGAGAGATGGCTCAGTGGTTAAGGTATTTTCCTGCAAAGCCTAATGATCTGGGTTCAGTTCCCCAGTACTCACATAAAGCCAGAGTGCTATCTTTAGGCTCCTATAGAAATTAGTGTCTGTCTTCTATCCTGCTGGGGAAAGGTAGAGTTCTTTGACTTTTCCCATATTCCCCCCCATTAAGACCTCTACAACCACAGGATCAGCAACATCATGACACAACATTTCTGTCTTTCCCCCAATGTCCAGAAACAAGGACTGAGAGTGAAAAGGATCACATTTCTGGGTTATTTTCCATTTAAGAACCAGGATCATATTCTTCCTTGGTGGCTATGGTAAGTGTTAAATATGAGTACAGGCTTAGGACTACACAGGGGCTTGAGTGGATGACACGTCCACACAGGGCAATGGTGTGAAGAGGTTGCTGAGTCAAGGTTCATTAAAACATGGTAGCTGGCCGTGCTAGGTCATTATTTCCTTGTTCTCTCTACTAGAGGGTTATGCTCAGTTCTGGGTTGTCCTTTTCACAGGCTCAAATTCATTCTTGCCTGAAAAAATAGGCAAAGATGGAGAAGAGACAGCCTCCTAAGTCACCTGGAAATTGGCTAAAGTAAAAGATGATTTTTTTGTCTTGGGAAAGAAAAGATGGAGGAGACTGAAAACAGAGGTCCAGGACCTGAGGAATACTTAGTGTTACTCTGCCCCCTAGGACGACCAGCAAAAGTGTTAGTCAGATTTAAGCCCAAGTGTAAGGCAACATTTTCTAACAATAACAATTTTCTATAAATGAAATGGGCTTTTAGAATCAGAGACAGGGTTTCCTGTTCAGCAAAATGTATAAAGGGTCCTTGCTTGGACTGAAATGTTGTCCAAGACATACCTTCTAGCTCTGCCACTTTCTGGAATGGTTCTAGAGTTTGGTGAGACAGGGAGGGGGCAGGCTTTGTGCAGAAGCAGAGAGAGAGAGAGAGAGAGAGAGACCTCCTGGGACATGGGAAGGGATTTAAGGCACTGAACAAAGTTAGCTACTCGGCATAAATGCAGCACAACCTCACTAATGTCACACATGACTGCCTTAACTCCTGCCATCCCATCCCATCCCAACATGTGCTTCCTTCCATCAATACCTGTTTAAATTCTACTCACCCTCTCCGCTAGGATATTTCCTGTTCCCACTATGGAGGGCTTCATCTTTTCCCTTGTGTCCCTGTGGCAAATTATGGGTACATATTTGTTTAAAAATGTTTTAAGGGCTGGACAGGTGGCTTAGCGGTTAAGGCACTTGCCTGCAAAACCAAACAGCCTAGGTTCAATCCCCCAGGATCCACATAAACCAGATGCACAAGGTGGCACATGCATCTGGACTTTATTCACAGCGGCTGAAGGCCCTGGCATGCCCATTCTCTCCCTCCCCCCCCACTCTCTCTGCATCTTTCTCTCTCTCAACTAAATAAAAATAAATAAATAAATAAACAAACAAACAAATAAATAAATGTTTTAAGACAAGTGGCAAGAAATAATACATATGTACCAAGGGGAGACACAGCTTCCCAACCAAATTACTAGGGTTCAGATCCTTAATAACTACATGATAATGGGAAAGTTAGGTCTCTGTGCCTCAGTTATTTTTTTTTTACAAAGCAGGAATAACAATATACCTATAGGGTTTTTGAGAAATTGAATGAGTTACATATATGAAATGCCTAAAATAGTGTTTAAGTATTGCTAATATAATATAATATAATATAATATAATATAATATAATATAATACAATACAATATAATATAATAGCAATTACCAAAACTATAGAAAAGAATAGTCATTCATTATTTTACCACTAAAAGTCAGCCATATTTTGCCTTATTTTTCCTCCTTTTGTTTCATCAGAGCTGTGACCATATTTTTCCAATGTTAACTTGACATTCTTATTTGTTTTACTTAATCTTTGTATTAGTTTGCTTATTGCTATGAAAAAAAATATACCTTCTAAGAAATAGCTTAGTGGAGGAGATGGTTATTTCGGCTTACAGTTTGTGGGGATGCAGTCCATCATGGTGGGAAGGCAAGCCCACAGGATCACGAGGTAGCTGGTCACAGTCAATCTATAGCCAGGAAACAGAGACACATGAGTGCTGGTGCTCAGCTTGCATTCTCCTTTTTATTTAGTCCAAGACCCCATCCAATGGAATGGTGTTGTGCAGGTAGGGCAGGTCTTCCCACCTCAATCAACCTAGTCCAGAAATTCCCTCACAGAACTGCCCAGAGACTTGGCTGCTAGCTAATTCTAGATCCTAGCAAGTGGCCAATAGAGATTAGCCATCACAGTAATACTGTATAATAAAGCTACTCATAAGCCTGATGCATAGGACTATATAATTTGTTATGGGGCAGGGTCATGACTTATGAATTACTTTTTATTTATTTATTTATTTTTTAACTATTATTTTTTCATTGACAACTTCTATACTTACATACAAAAAACACATGATATTTCCCTCCTCTCCCCCATTCCACTTTAGAACTCCAATTTCCATCATATCCCCTCCCTCTATCCATTAGTCTCTCTTTTAATTTGATGTCATCATCTTTTTCTTCTATTTTTGAGGGTCTTGTGAAGGTATTGCTAGGCACTGCAAGGTCATGGATATCTAGGCCAATTTCTGTCTGGGTGGTTGCCTTGTAAGAAGTCATACCCTTCCTTTGGCTCTTCCATTCTATCCGCCCCCTCTTCCGCAATGGTCCCTGAGCCTTCAAGGGTGTGACAGAGGTGTTTCAGTGCTGGGCACTCCTCCATCCCTTCTTCTCAGCACTATGTTGCCTTTTGGGTCATCCCAGTGGTCATCGCCATCTGAAAAGAAGCTTCTCTAACCAGAAATGAGAGTAGCATTAATATGTGAACATGAACATTAAGTGTAGTGCCCCCAGGGCAGCTTGGTGGGAATAATATATACATTTAGTCAGACAAGAGCAGGCTTTATACCCCTAAGGCTCATGACCTCTCCTGCCATAGACTTTTGCTTAGGTTTTTCAGTACCAGGCATGTATTCCCTCCCGTAGAGAGGGCCTTCAGTCCAATTATGGAGCAGTTGGTTACCCCAAGAGCAGACATGCCACTATTGCACCCATTCAGTCATTTGGCCTGTATGGCCAAACTTGAATATTCAGTGTCCACTGTTTTCACTGCTGATGGCCTCTGTCTCCCATATGGCTGCATGCAGTGCAGCTTTTCCCAGCTTTCAGTTGGCTGGTCTATAGGGAGAAGGTTTTCTGCTCAGCACCAGCTTGCTTTCTCAGTGACCTTGCCTCTCAGGCAAGAGATGTCTTCAGCAATAGGGTCTTACTATCTGTTTCTCAAGGGAAACCAAGGGCTTTGGCAAAAGCATTTAATGTTTTGGAGGCTACTGGGACCTCCTTGGCCAACAACTCACTGGAAGGTATCCCATCCCAGGCACTGAAAATTTTCTAGTAACAGTCTACAGCTTCTAGACGTGCCATTATTCAAAAAAGTAGGTTTACATAAGTCTTATTCACACTATCTTGAATTTATTTATTTTTGTTTGTTTGTTTTCTAAGGCAGGGTCTCGCTCTAGCTTAAACTGACCTGGAATGCATTGTGTAATCTCAGGGTGGCCTCGAACTCACAGCAATTCTTCCACCTCTGCCTCCAAAGTGCTGGGATTAAAGATGTGTGCCACCACGCCCAGCCTGAATTACTTTTATATTTATTACATAATTATTTTGACATTGATGCTATTGTCAATATTGACTGTAATACATAATGCCATAATAAGTGCTTTTTTTCCTTTGGTATCTTTTATCTTTGCTCCCCATAGCAAAATTGCCTTCTCCATCATTGATTTGAGCTTCTTGAGGGCAGGGACCAAAGTAAGGTCTCAAAAATCAGATATGGACTTGTCCTTTTATCTATATCCTGATGGATATGCCATGTGCCAAAGATATTAATGTTAAGAGTGAAATTGTTTTTAGTTTTAGTTTTTGGTTTTTTTACAGAATCTCTTTCTATCAACCAGCCTGGCCTTGAACTTATGATCCTTCCATATTAGCTTCCAAGTGTTGAGATGACAGATGTGGCCATGAAGCCTAGTTTTACTTTTTTTTTTCTTTTGAGACAAGTTCTCATTCTGGCCTGGAACATGCTATGTAGCCAGATGAGCTTCAATTTCTTATCCTTTTGCTGCCACCTCCTGAGTGTTGAGTCATTGAAATTTTGACCAAAGAAAATTGAAGTGCTAGATAGGTAAAAAGGGAAAAGAAGTAGAATGATAAAAGTAGATTTTGAAAAAAATAATTTGGTAAACCAAATATATTTGGACCTGTAGTTAGAGAGACAATGGATTCCTGAAAGGAGCAGAGACTCACAGAAGAACTTTGATTTCTTTTTTTCTTTTTTTTTTTTGGTTTTCCGAGGTAGGGTCTCACTCTAGCTCAGGCTGACCTGGAATTCACTATGTAGTCTCAGGGTGGCCTTGAACTCATGTCGATCCTCCTACCTCTGCCTCCCTAGTGCTGGGATTAAAGGCATGCACCACCATGCCCGGCCTAACTTTGATTTCTTGAACTTGATCCTTGAGTTGTTTTTAAAACTCTCCATGCAAAGATTAGAATCTGCAAGTTGCTGCCCATTCTGGCCTGAAAGATAATAGCTGACATTTTTTTTCCTTTTCAAAAAGCCCATCCTTTGTTCTTCTAGAAATAATAACAAAGGTAACATGCTGATGTCAAGCGGTCACCCATGGTCTGCTCCAGGGTGGTTGGGAATATTTTGCTCTGTGGACTCCATATGCTTCTTCTTCTTCTTTTTTTTTTTTTTTGGTTTTTCGAGGTAGGGTCTCACTCTGGTCCAGGCTGACCTGGAATTCACTATGTAGTCTCAGGGTGGCCTTGAACTCACAGCGATCCTCGTACCTCTGCCTCCCGAGTGCTGGGATTAAAGGCGTGTGCCACCATGCCCGGCTTTCCATATGCTTCTGAAGAGTAGTTTAGTGCATTCTGGCAGTGTGTTTTTGAAAATCAGCCTTTGGAAAATCCAGCTTTTGGAAAATGTACAGTGACTTTTTCTACTTAGGCAAATTGATCGGTATAGTTAGTCAATGCTATCATTTATCTCCTGTGTGTGATGTTTATATTTCTTCAGGCTTCTTATATACAAGTGGTTTCTGTAAGTAACTGACCCACCTCTTCTTTGGGTTTGTTTCTGGTGACATCTTTTTCTCCTAGTCATTTATTGGTGCCACACTTTGAGCTAGCAGATAGAATGACTGGCTAGTTCACGTGAGGTCTTTGCTCATCCTCCAGATCCATGGTCCCGTCTTCTTCTTGCTGTTTGTTGGGAGAGTTAGAACATTGGAGGATGAGGGTGATTTTTCTTCTCCACCCACAGTGACCCCACTTTGAGGTCAGCAATTCCTCCTCCCTGTGGATTCCAGTGGAGAGTGTGTGGAAGTGGATTCTAGACTTGGGGTTGAAGTTTTACACAACCCCATCTCATGAATTCAGTCAAAGCTGATGAAGGGCTATATTCTCTCAACTCTTACACTCATGCTTAAGCTTTTAGCTCAGAAAACTAGAACTCTGGAGGCATAATAACAGCTGGAACTGGAGTCTGCCATCTGGAATACCCCAGGGAACAGGGGAGTCACTGCTCAGCCCTAGGCTGGCTGATGTGTGAGAACTCAACTGATAGCATTGGTGGTAACACACCATACAGAGAAATCTTGCCAACAAGAGAAAGAGAACAAAGTGAGTAAGAAAGGCCATAGTCGTATGGGAACCAAGAATCTAAGATGAAGTCAGAGGCAAGTTTTGAACCCAGAAGTGATTTGTCCTGTGTTTTACAGGCTAGCCGAGTCTGTAGTGCAGCTAATAGAAGAGTGAATTTTAAGTGATCCTCTCCAAAATGATCCAATCGTGTCAACTTCATGATTGATTCATGGTGGAGGGTCACAAGAGATGAGGTCAAGTTGAGTGTGTTGAGGAATGAAGTGGTTCTGACTGATAATTGGCCCCTGAGAGTCATTAGCTCTTTACTATAGCAATAGAAGCTGACTTCCAGCAGGGACTTGATTTCCTAGAATAAAGAACCTATGTCTTTGCTTCCATTGCAGCCAGCTATGGTCATATGATTAAGTTCTGATGTGAACAAAAATGATGTGTGCAGGTTCCCCCCCCCCAAATTCATATGTTGAAACTCTAATGTCCATGTATTAGTATTTTATGAGAGGAAAGGTTTATTTTTGCATACAGTTTCAAAAGGAAGTTTCATCGGGGAAGAGAAAGGATGGTAGAGGAGAGGCTGGACATTACTGCCTGCTCAGCAGCTGGCAGAAAGCAGCAAGCGAGTGAGGTGCGCTCTGGCTAGGGAGAGACTGAACTATAAAACCCCAAAGCCCAACCCCAGTAACACACCTCCTCTAGCAAAGCTACAGAAAAAAAAAGATGTGTACAACTTCGAGGTTATCATACTCTGAGAGGAGGTCCCTTCCTGACTCCTTTCCTTTTCCTCTGGTGAGGACGCAGAAATGGTCTTGCTGACTGGCTTTGAATTGATTGGGTGAGGTCAAGTCTAGAAATATTAGAGCAATAATAGAGAGGCACTTGTGGCCCTGTCACCTTGGAGATGCCATACCTATCTGGACAGCTAATCCAGAATTGTTACTCAGGCAAAAATTAATCTCCTTGTTTTTTTAAATTAATTAATTAATTAATTTGAGAGAGCAAGAGAGAAAGAGAGAAGAGAGAGAGAGAGAGAGAGAGAGAGAGAGAGAGAGAGAATGGGCATGCTAAGGCCTCCAGCCACTGCAAACGAACTCCAGATGCATGTGCCACCTTGGGCATCTGGCTTATGTGGGTCCTGGGGAATCGAACTGAGGTCCTTTAGCTTTGCAGGCAAACACCTTAATCGCTAATCCATCTCTCCAGCCCTAGTCTCTTTGTCTTTAAGGCACTGTGACTGTGGGTTTATGGTATAGTAGCTGAGTCTCTATACTATAGCTAATGTACAGTGAAACCCATCTCCAGTGCTCAAAAATGCTTTGAAATAGTTTTTCATTAATTTTCATTTATCTTCTCATTTATTTCCATAGTATGTCATGTCCTTCTCTTCAAACTAGCATTGCAATCTACACAAACTTTTGTCAATGAACTCTATTTTGAAGAAAAGCCTTAGAAGATATCTTAGTGGGTAAGAGCACTTGGCATGTAGGCATGAGGGTCTGAGAGGGCTTGATTTGCTCTGAACTCAATTTCCCAGCACCCATGTACACAGCAGGGTATGGTCATGCATGCCTATAACTCCAGTCTTGTAGGGCACGGAGACTGGAGAATTGCTGGGGTTCACTGGTTAGCCAGACTTAGCAAAAAATGTCAGCTTTGGGTTCCATGTCAAGGAAACACGCAGGTGAGTGATGGAGCGAGGTACTTCTATACACAGGGTAATGCATCTGCACACACGTGTGCATGCACTATACATACACATAACACACACACACACACACACACGCTCCACACAACATATACTATACACATGCAAAACAGAAAGGCTTTAGAGACAAATTATAGTAGTCCACAGTTTCCATGTATCCCATGCTCTTGTGATTGCCTTGAACTTGTGAGGAATACTGGATGGGTGGTATTTTTACAATGTTGCTCAGTTGGGATTTGTCTGATGATAACTTGAGTAAGGCTTTTGGGAGGCAGACCTTGTAGGTAAATTGTCATTTTCATGCCATTATATCAATGGCATTCACTACCTAGGTGACTTGTCACTGTTGATCACCTGGCTGGCTGTTGGCAAGTTTCTCCACTGTAGACTTATTTTTTTATCTCTCCATTCCCATAAAATATTCTTTCAAAGGAAGTCATTATGGCAGCCCCACTAGTGGGACGGGTGTGGGGAAGTTGTACTATCTACATGAGGGCTGTAGTAGTTAGGATTTTTCTTTTTTTAAAATATTTTTGTAAATACATTTTATTAATTATTTATTTATTTGAGTGAGAGAGAGAGAGGCAGAGAGAGCAAGAGAGAGAGAAGGAGGGAGAGAATGGGCACGCCAGGGCCTCCAGCCACTGAGAATAAACTCCAGATGCATGTGACCCCTTGTGTATCTGGCTTAGGTGGGGCCTGGAGAATCCAACCAGGATCCTTCAGCTTTGCAGGCAAATGACTTAACCACTAAGCCATCTCTCCAGCCCTCTAGTTTGGATTTTTCTTGAAGAGCAGAACTGGTAGGAACTTAGGTTTACATTATATGGGCTGGGTAGTCCAATAATAGCTGTCTCCAGGGAGGAGAGGCTGAGAACCTGGTAGCTGTTCAGTCTACAAGGCTGGATGCCTCAGTAGTTCCAATGTGATGCTGAAGGCCTGGTGAGGGGTGGGGTGTTCCTGGAGAGCACACCAATCTTCAGCTCGTGTCAGGAGGGTGAAGCTGGGTTCTATGACAGGGTAGGATGTCAGCAGCAGGTTAGGTACACCCGCTGGTTGCAAAGATGGACAGGGAAAAGCAGCACTATTTTCCCCTCAACCTCTTTGTATCTGGGCCACTGCTGTAAGGGTCCACCCACTTTAGGGAAGAGTCTTCCCCCTCGATTAATCCTTTCAGGCAACATCCTCGCAGAGCCACCAGAAAGCTTATCTCTTAGTTGATTCCAGATCCAATTAAGTTAACAACTAAGACCAATCATCGCGTGTTCTAAATATCTATATGAATTATTTGGAATTTTTCTACACAGGACATTTGTTTGTTACTTCCCATTTATTTATTCAATTATTTATTCATACCAGCATAAATTTATGCATACTTGTCTTTATGCTTTGGTTTATAATCTGATATTAATTTTCTTGCTCAAATTGTTCCATTCTGGTTATGGAACTCCCTTTCAGTTGGCTACTCTGTCCCTTTGACATCCCCTCACTGCGTGTGTGCATACGAATGTGTGTGTGCATATGAATGTGTGTGTGCATATGAATGTGTGTGTGCATATGAATGTGTGTGTGCATATGAATGTGTGTGTGCGCATATGAATGTGTGTGTGTGTGCATAGGCATCTTCCCTCCCTCCTTCCTTCCCTCCCTTTTCCCTCTCGCCCTGTCCTTGGCTCTCTTTCTTCCTTCTTCCTCTTTCTTTGCATTTAGACAAAATTTTACTATAATGCTGTTGCAGTTAGCTTCGCATTGCTGGCAGAAAACACCCAACCAAGAGCAGCTTGTGGAAGGAATGAGTTCATTTTGGCTCACAGACTCAGTGGAAAGCTCCACAACGGCAGGGCAAAATGATGGTATGAGCAGAAGGTGGACATCATCTCCTGGCCAATATCAGGTGGACAACAGCAGCAAGAGAGTGGGCTAAACACTGGAAAGGTGAGACTGGTTATGACACCCTTAAGCCCGCCCCCAACAACCTCCAGGAGGTTCTAATTCCCAAATTGCCACCAGCTGGAGACCTAGCATTCAGAACACATAAGTTTATGAGGGGCACCTGAATCAAACCATCACAGTTTTAGCAAAGGTCTTTATTCATGAGAAGGAAGGTCAAGGTGTAAATCTAGCACATGGAGATAGGTACTTTAGGATAAGTTGAGCTGGTGGGGCCATTGGGAGAAAAGATGACTCAGTGATTACAAGTGCTTTCTTATGAAGCCTCAGGGCCCAGGTTTAGTTCCCCAGTACCTACATAAAGTCAGGTACACAAAGTTGTGCATGCATCTGGAGTTTGTTTTTAGCAGCAGCAAGCTCTGATTCACCCATTTTTTTCTCTCTCTCAAATATATATATATATATATTTTGGTTTTTCGAGGTAGGGTTTCACTCTGGTCCAGGCTGACCTGAATTTAACTATGTAGTCTCAGGGTGGCCTCGAACTCTCGGCAATCCTCCTACCTCTGCCTCCCGAGTGCTGGGATTAAAGGCGTGCACCACCATGCCTGGCAAATAAAAATATTTTTTAAAAGGTCACAGTGTAGATAGGGCACTGTAAAGAAACATGGACCCGGATTTGAATTCTCACTTAATTATTTACCAGTCCTTGGACAAGGCATCTAAATTCTCTCTTAATTTTCCTTGTTTATCAAATGGAGAGTAACCCTAACAAGAACATATAGTAATATATTAGTCCCTTAACCCCCAGTCTAGGTCTACCATCTGAGATTTGAACAATTTATAGTAACATTTAAAAGGTACCCCCGTGTCCCTTAGAAGCCATCCTCCCATTGTCCTGAGAGGCTGTAGATAATTTGGGTAATGTGGTTGAATTGGGACTTCATTTTTACCACATTCCTGTTTTGTCTTCATTTTTTCCCCTTCAGCTAATACAAGATCAAAATTAATTAAATCTTTTGATGTATCAGGATAGTTGTAGAATAAGTGTTCAGGTAAGGACATTGAACTTTTCCACATGATTGTGCTCTATAACCTGAACACAGATTTAATGCCATGTCTCTTAGCCTCTGAGAGATTAATTACTGCACCAAATGCTAACTAGGCTGATTGCATTTCTTAGTCTAAGAACAGGAATAGAAGTCTGCTTTCTCACATGGTTACCTCAAAGAAACTTTGCAGGCCTCTGGCCAGGAGTGAGATCTTAGGGGATGCTCACATCCTGGGCACCTGCCATTTCTGACTATCTGGTTGGCCCTTGGATCTGGGCACATCATAAGAAGGAGAAGGAGATTAGGGTGAACTTGTGGTGAGGAAGATCACGTGTTACCTTTCCGACATTTCCTGCCATTTTCCTCACTTGGAGCTGGAGTATTTTGGGAAGCAGAAGACATGCACTGGGGAATAACCAAAGTATGTCTTTTAATCTCGTATGCTGAGGACACTAACTCGTGCCAACACTCTCCACTGTGCTCTGTTAGGCCCACAAGGAAGCATTTCTGGGTTCTTCTACTCTCCTGGCCCTGGAGGCCATTTTATAAATTTGTGTTGACTCTCCCAACTGAAAGCTATCAAAAGTTGGGTGATTCGTAATGTCTTCCTGATCTTTTCCTACATATTGTCTGTACCATATCTGGCTCTTTCACATTTCGTACGATGCATTCTCTCTACTGACCAACATTGACTGTTTAAAGAACTCTGTGACAGTAAATGCTAGTTCTCACCAGCATTCATATCCTATTTTTATGGCACACCAACTTCAAATAAAGATGCAAAATGAACTCAGGACAGTGTACATCAGATTACATTACCAATGCCATCACAGTGACAAGGCTTTGACAATCATAAACATTTGTAGGCTGCACTTCAAGGACTCACTCACACCAATCTATCCAACACTGTCAAACTTCAGGACAGCAAGTGCAGGTGGAGGCCCCACGGAATTTGTTGATATGGGAATGGACTAAGCAGAAATGTTGGAGTGGCTTTACCAATAGGTCAGACCTCAGATCCAAAGGATGTGGGTTCTGCAAATGACTACTGGCAAGAAGGGAACTTCTTTGAGCACATTTTGAACCCTGAAACCAGAGGCACTGTGAAGCCAAATTAAAGGTAGTGATATGTTGACCTGATTGCAATTTTGAAAACATAGTCAAGCATGTGATATCATCATTTTCTACTGTCACTTTCTTTTTACCACATGTCTTCCTGAATCAGGTGATGTTTAAGTGGTAGAGATTTTCATCTCTGGCAAGAGGAAGTTGAGTTGGATATATATTTATTGGGGGTTCAGAGGAATAGAATTATGTGGGTTGCCTTCATTTCTGTATGTACTTTCAGGAATTGTGGAGGCAGAATGACTTCTAGGCCAGCATGCCCACCTTCATGAATGAATGTGCAGAGTTAGAAGTGGAATCACTATGGCAATGTACAGTATAGTTCCTGACACAGACCATAGGTGATAAGGTAGGAAAAGCACAATTAAAATATTCCCCCTCCCCAAAATCAAATATGAAGGTTTTTTTTGAATAGTTTCATTAAAGTCCAGTCAAAAGGAAATCTATCTGTATCTCAAATCTGAAGTTGAAATTTGGGGGCTGGAGATATCACTCAGAAGTTAAAGGTGCTTATTTGAGGTTTAAAGTTAAAATATGCATTGACATTTTAAAGAATTGCATTGGCAGCCTGGTCTAGAGTGAGAGTCTCCCTTGAAAAAACTATAATAATAATAATAATAACAACAATTATTATTATTATTATAGCAATTTATGAACAAGGGAAGACTTATTTCCAGATGTGCCATTCTTAACACATTAAAGATCATTTAAAGAGCTAGAGAGATAATTAAAGGCACTTGCATGTGCAAAGTCTGATGACCTGGGTTTGATTTTCTAGTACCCATGTAAAGCCAGATACACAGAGTGGCACATACATCTGGAGGTCATTTGCAGTGGCAGGAAGCCCTCGTGCTCCCATTCTCTCTCTCTCTTTCTCTTCCCTTGAAAACAAATAAAATATTTTTTTAAAGGGCATTTTAAGAAGATGGTCATTAAGTTTATGATTCCATCTTTTTCTGAAGCTTCCTTCTGGGGAGAAGGCTCTTTCTATACACACAGGAGGGTTGGCACTCAGCTTGCTCTTGCCTGTTCACGGTCCTTATGTAGACAACGGCCCTTTCAGCCTTTATGTGTACCTTGTGCACGCTGAAGTTTGTGCTGCCTGGAAGTTCCTCCCTAGAGGTATGGTAGCTGTGCTCTGGGGTACGCCTTACACAGTCCACTCTCTACCCCGTCCATTGTAAACTAGTCCATTTCAACATCCACATCATACATCCAGCAGCATGGCTTTGTTAGTTTTCAAGGCTATTATAATAAATGACTACAAAGACAGCTTAAAACAACAGCAACTTATCTCACAGTTCTGGAGTCCAAAGGTTGAAAATCAGCGTTAGTGTGCTGAAATCAAGGTGTCAGGTGTTAGAGGGCAGGGCTCCCTCTGGGGGCTCTAGAAAGAATCTGTTCCCTTTCTCTTTTAGCTGCTGGTGACTTCCAGCATCCCCGAGTCATCTTGCTTGTGGCTGTACCACTACACTCTGCCTTTGTGGTTACATGGCCTTCTCTTCTGAGTATGAAAAATATCCCTCTACCTCCATTTTAACATACATGAGATGCATTCAGGGTCCTCCTTTACAAGCCATGGTACACTCCCAACCTCAGCTGTCTACACATGCAAAGACTAATATTTTCCGTGTAAAGTGATACTCAGAGGTTACAGAGAGGAAGGAGTGCGCTTTTCTGCCCACCACACAAGCACTACAAGTCCTGGATGCCACTTCCATTTTCCTCCATCTCTGTTTCTGTTAAGCCGCCCCCTTCCTGGACAACCAGTTTCTGGAGACTTCCATAACATGTCTGTTGGAATGAGAAAGTCAACCATGTTCTATTTCATCTTTGTCCCACTGCCACTTTTCCACACCTGAACTTCCATCTGAGGGACACTTTTAGCTGCTGCATCCTCAATTTCTCCCAGTCTTTCAACCCCTTCCTGGCCCTTCTTCCTTCCAAACCATCTTGGACACTAGCTTGCTGGGTACCTGGAATTGTTCTTTCATCGTAACTCCTGATTAGGGCAAGCTTTCTGGACACTATTCCAGAAAAGTCTTGAACCTGGATACATGCATGAGACACAATGGGTCTGGATCCTGAGCTCGCGTTCTGAGCCCTCGTGGAAGAAGCACATGCATCCCTACTGATTCCATTTCTCTGGCCTTGCCACCTTTGCTTCCTGCTCCACAGTATTAATTTTTTTCCTCTCATTCTTTTCTGCTGCTGTAATAGAATTTCTCAGAAATTTCTATGAACTTCCTCTCTCAGAATGTCTGGGACCTGGTTGACACTTGTTGGATCAGAATCTCTAATGAGGGGCCTAAAAATTCATATTCAAGAAGTCCTTCCAGATAATCCTCTCTCCTATTCTGTATTCATTTAAAAATGTCTTTCATCTTAGGACTCACTTGTACACTCACACCAGCTGGGAAATAGGAACTACTTTAGCACCATCTGCCAAATGTCACTAGACTGCCCCAGCTCCTTCTGGAGATGTGAGGATCTCCCTGTGTCTGAAGGGTTAGGCTCTATTCCAACTGACCCTTACTGAGTGGAGATGATTAAAAAGCTTCTCTACAAACACATTTGCTCCTTCTGTGATCTGCCCATTGCAGGACTTGAACCTATACCTCCAGTTAAATCTCAATGTCAGACAATCAGGGATATGCTGGTTCTGATGTGAGAACAAAGGGACTTTGCCTCAAATTAGTTGTAGGATATGCCATCCTGTTATCCTGTTATTGGCATGTGCCAGGAGGCATAGAATTGAATTCCGAGGTTGCCTGACCCAAGAACATGCAGGATTTAACACCTTCAAAGACTTGGTGCAAACTCACTTCTGGAAGTATGAAAATAGTGGCAGTAGGAGGCCAGAACTGCCAAGCAAGAGGTTTAAAGGTCATAGGTACGTTCATACTAGAGTTGATATATCACGAAAGGGCAGAGAACACAGCATATGATTATGTCCTATGGGCAATTCCAAGGCTATTCTATTGACCAAGGCTCACAGAATCTACTGGTAAAAGAAGCACTGGTATTGCTGTGTAATCTGGTGATGGCACTCATCTGGAAGCCAATGAGATGTGGCCATAGACCTAGGTTCAATGTTAGCAGAGTCTTAGAGAAACTGTAAAGGCCTGATGGCAGCACTTGACCTTCCATAGCCAGGTGGACCCAATGGCCTTAATGAGCAGCAAGTATAGAGGGCAGAAGGGGGCTGCTAATCGGCAGAGCTGAGGATGGTTAAAAACCACAGAGCTTCTAGAAACAGATGGGCAGCAAAAAGTACTTTTCAGTCTGTACCATAAAGTGAAACCAAGGAGGGATGGGACATTTATTTTTAGGATTTACTGTAACAAGTGCCACAAACTTGATACCTAAAAACAAACACCAAAAAAAAAAAAAAAAAAATGTTCTTAGGGTTCTAGAAGCCTTGAATCCAAAATCAAGCCATTGGGAAAGTTGGTTCTTTCCAACATGGAAAACATGTTCCATGCCTCTCTTTCTAGCTCCCAAGGATTACTGGGAACCCTTTATGTTCCTTGGCATCACTATGATCTCCACCCATGCCTTCACATGGCATTCTGCCTTCATGCCTCCTTTGTCACATACCATTCTCCTGTGATGTTTCCCTCTTAGAAGGACAGCAGTCATTGGACTAGGGCCCATGTACTCAACTTGATTATATTTACAAAGACCATCTTTCCAAATAATGCATATTCTATAGTTTCAAGTGTACGTGAATTTTGGGGATGGGGACCGGCATTATTCAATCGAGAAAAGCTGGTCAGGAAGCCAAGGGAAGTTTACCAAACAGAAAGTCATAATCTTTTCTTATTTTCTACCTAAACCAGTTTGGGGGTCTAGAACACATTGTCCAAAGAAAAGACTTGACTCCCTGGTCAAAGAGCTGGTCAGAAACAGCTTATGGGAGGAAAGAGTTTATTTCAGGCTTACAAATTCCAGGGGAAACACCATCAATGGCAGAAGAAGCTGGATCTCTTCCACAGATCCAAGCAGAGAGACATCCCCCAATAGCCAGTACCACAAAACCATCAGAGCTCAGACTGCTCTGAACACACCATAGGGTGGGACTCAAGATCCACCCCCAAACACACTTTAGGGCTGGACTCCAGGATCCGTCCCCAGTGACACCTCTTCCAACCAAGTTTCTGGGGACTCAAGTTATAAGGTCAAAGTGAGTCTATGGGCTTGTGGTGGTTTCAATGTGAATGTATGTTCCCCATAGACTCAGGTATTCTGTTAAGCTTATAACTTGGGTCTCCAGCCGCCTGGCTAGAGGAAGTATTACTAGGGGAAGATCCTGGGGTCCAGCCCAAAGGTGTGTTTGCAGGTGGAAACAATTCCAGCCCAAAGATGGAGAGAGAATAGCTTGAGCTCTGGCGGTGCTCGCTACATGCTGCTTTTGGGTGTTTGCAGTCTGCTGGTGGTTTCCCTTTCTGCTTGGATTTATGAATGGGAGCCAAGTTCTTCCACCATTGCTGGAACTTCCCCTGGATATGTATGCTTGAAATAAATCCCTCCCTCCCATAAACTGTGTCTGTTTGGAAGTTCATCCCAGCATTGTAGAACTGACTGCAACAGGGGCCATACATTCAAACTACCACAGCACCTTGCCAGTGTCTATATCACTGAAGAAAATATCTCCCTCCTCTGCCAACCATTGGCTGCCCAGTGACACTCAAGACATGATGGAGCCTCATGAGCTCATCCCAATCTATGAAAGAAAGGTGTTAGACAAATTTTAATTTTTTCTTTTGTTACTACACTTTCAGAAACCTTTTACTGTTACCAAGGTTTTCACAACTGCATATATTTCAGAAGGTGGGCTATAGGACTTGGTACACCTCTGTAACCAAAAAAAAAAAAAAATTAAAAAAATTATAGATTGCTATGTGCTTAGGAAGAGTATGTAGCTCTGGGAAAGACAGGATGGTAACAGACCTCACTTCCCCCTTTAATGTTTTTTTAAAGGTTACCTTGTGTTTCTTGTCAATACAAATATGGCTTCAGCAGCAGAGCCAAAGTTTCTGATTCCTTAAGGGAGACTATCTCTATATAGGAACCCAGGAAGAACTCTAAGCAATGGCTAATACCAGGCTCCTTTGGGCTTCTTATGTCACAAGTAAGCAAGTTAAAAGAGAAATTATCTTTCTGGAAGGGTTTGTTGACCCTAACACTGATGAGTTGGTAGGCTACAGTTTCACAGGGAAAGGGGGATTATTATGTTGGCCTGCAGGTGATGGAGTTGTGTGCCTCTTGGCTTTTCCTATTTCTGGTGGTTTTTTTTTTTTTTTTTTTTTTGAGATAAGGTCTTGCTCTAGCTCAGGCTGACCTGGAATTCACTATATAGTCTCAGGTTGGTCTCAAGCTTACAGTGATCCTCCTACCTCTGCCTCCTGAGTACTGGAATTAAAGGGGTATGCCACCATGCCCAGCAGAGAAAGAGAGAAATGGATACACTGGGGCCTCTAGCCACTACAAATGAACTTCAGATGTACCACTCTGTGCATCTGGCTTTACATGGGTACTGGGGAATCAAACTCAGGTTGTTAGCCTTTTCTGGCAAGTGCCTTAAGTACTAAACAATTTCTCCACTCCCCTATTTCTGTTTTAATAGGAAATGGAAAAGTGCAACAGCAATCTTGGGTTAAGAAGGGCACAGTGACCAAGATGCCTCAGGGATGAGTTCTAGGCCAGCCCACATACCAGGTAGCCACTGAGATGAGCAGAAGTAGTAGCTGAGGGTGATGGGAATCTAGAATAGATGGGGAGGATGGGGAAGATGGAGTCGATGAAGATTGGCTACAGCCACAAAGTCAGCCACAAGAGTGGGCTGCAGCTCATCCTACTGGCCTTCTAGAATATTCTCAGAAGAGCAAATCACCGAAATCATAAAAAGAAATGTCTTTCAATTACATCAGGATGATGGATGAGTTCTTAATCTGTGACCTAACAATAACTTTGTATATTATATCCCACGTGTTATTTTTCTTGCCTGGAAATGACCCATATCTCATCTTATTGCATCCAATTCCTCCCATAGTTGGGAACATCTGTGGCATGAAGCCATGAGTGCTGGTGTTGGTGGCAGTGAAGTAAGGCTGGTGCTTTGCTTCCCAGAGGGCGTTGGTTTTGAGCACCAGTCCTTGCAGTCATATCTGCTGCCAGTGAGGTCCACGGAGGGTAGTGGAATAATGACAGGTTATCAAACTCTGCATTCCTCTTCCTGGTTTTGGAGGCTCACTCACTTTACTCGGTACTGTGAACCCAGGGTGTGTTGATGCTGGCAG
Source organism: Orientallactaga sibirica (assembly GCA_036365145.1). Lineage (NCBI taxonomy): Eukaryota > Metazoa > Chordata > Mammalia > Rodentia > Dipodidae > Orientallactaga > Orientallactaga sibirica. The sequence continues at coordinate 41,739,032 of JAEOAD010000004.1, read as the reverse complement.
TTAGGCATCTGTATTCATGTGACAGCCCCTGGATGCCTGGCAAAGCCCAGGGATGGCTTTGGAAATGTATATATGGACCTTTTTTTTTTTTTTGCTAGAATTAGAAGGAAAGTTGGTTATACTTCTGGTGTATAACCCACCACAAAAGCTGGGCTAGAAGTCAGAAGAGTCTGTCATACCATCATTGCCACCAGTCAGAGCAAGCACCAGCCATTACACTCCATGAACCAACCCAGAGCTGGTCCTCAGCAGCTGTCCGAGGACTATATCAGATAAGAAACCATCCTTTTCTCTATCCTTATCACCCACACACTCATCATCTATTATCTGCTGGGGATAGTGTTAGGTGCTGGACGGCACTGGACTGCTAGCATTATTTGTAGTTCAGAAATCATTTTATCATACAAAGTGTATAGGTGAAATTATCAGGTTACATTTTATACCATTAAAGCAAAAGAGACACGATCCAAGATGATGCAGGCATGAAATCGAGAATGTTTCACCTCTCTCTTCAATTATACAAGCTTATACCTACTTATGATAAAAATACAATCTGAGGGCTGGAGAAATGGCTTAGCGGTTAAGGCATTTGCCTCTGAAGCCTAAGGATCCTGGTTCAATTCTCCAGGTCCACATAAGCCAGATGCATGGGGTGGGGGCACACGTCTGGAGTTCGTTTGCAGTGGCTAAAAGGCCCTGGCATGCCCATTCTCACTCTCCCTCTCTCTCTTTCCCTCTGTCTGTCTCTAATAAATAATTAAAAAATACCCACAGATAATAAATAGTGTAAATATGAATGTATGTGACTGGATGCTAATAAAACTTTATAAAAAATACAATCTGAAAAAGTCAATTAAGTAGCTTCTCCATAGTTTCCCTAGCCAAAGATAATAACATTAATAAGATTAAATGAAACTTATTCACCAAAGCAATCATTTTTTTTTCCTTTTGGTAGTTCTGGGGATTGAATTTAGGGTCTTGTGCACATTAACAAGTGTTCCTGCCATGTTAGGTCTTGTGTATTTCAGGCAAATGTCACATCCCCAGCCCTCCATAAATCAATCTTTAGAAAGAAAAATAGAGCTAGAGGCTTCACACTTCTTGATTCTAAAACATATTACAGGTCTGGGGATGTAACTCAGTAGTAGACTACATGCCAAGAATGAAGAGACAAGCAATAGGTTGGCAGAATATATTTAAAACCATTTATGGAAGTTTGAATGTATATCCCCCATAGACTCAGGTATTTTATTAAAGCTTGTAACTTTGGTTTCCAGCAGTCTGGCTGGAGGAGGTGCCATGGGGCGGGGATGGATCCTGGGGTCCAGCCCAAAGGTGTGTTTGGGGGTGGATCTCATTCCAGCTTAAAGGTGGAGAGAGAATATTCTGAGCTCTGGTGGTACTTACTTGCTGCTTTTTGGTGTTGAGGGCCAGTGGTGGTTTCTCTCTTGTGCTTGGATTTATGAATGGCAGCCAGATTCTTCTGCCATTGTTGGAACTTGCTGTGGATCAGGGTGGTAGTTGTTTTTTTTTTTTTTTTTTTTTTTGGTTTTTCTAGGTAGGGTCTCACTCTAGCTCAGGCTGACCTGGAATTCACTCTGTAGTCTCAGGTTGGCCTCGAACTCATGGTGATCCTCCTACCTCTGCCTCCTGAGTGCTGGGATTAGAGGTGTGCACCACCACACCCGGCCAGTGTGGTAGTTTGAATAGATGGCCCCCAACATATTCAGTGTTTTATTAGTTTGTAGTTTGCATCTGCAGCCATCTGGCTAGAGGCAGTGTCATTGGGCAGATCTTCAGGTGTGGTGGTGGGTTTGAGATTTCAATCTAAAGATATGCAAAGTGTGCCTAGCTGGAGTTCCTGAAGTGTGCTGTGCTATATGGCTTTTGGCTTTTGGCTTTTTCTTTCTTTGCCCAACTTCTTCTACCATTATGGAACTTCCTCTGGATCTGTAAGCTTCAATAAATCCCTTCCTCCAGAACTGTGCCTGGTCTGGAAGTTTATCTCGGCAACCCTGAAGCTGTCTGCTACAATCAATAAGCTTGAAATAAACCCATTTCTTTCCCCTAAGTTGTGTCTGGTTAGAATGTTCATCCCAGGAGCATAGAGCTGTCTACAACACCATTCCTTTGATAAGAGGCTAATGTCCAGTCTACATAAGAAAGTGCTAGAATTTGGAATTCAACAACTTAAGCCAAATAATCCAGTTAAAAATTGACCAAGAATTAGAATAGATATTTCTCTAACAGAACATCCAAAATGGCCAAGAAGCACGTGAAAAGATAATGTCACACAGTAATCACTTATTTTCAGCACTTTCACCAGCTATGTATCTCTGCATTGACCTTTGCCCACTGATATGAAAAACTTCTGGGATCATGGCTGGAAGCAGTACTAACCCTATGGACATAAACCTAAATGCTTAGAAGACAGTTTGATAGCATGTCCATTTAGCGTAACAACAGTAGTAAGTTTCCCCTTGGGGCCTATGAGTGTGCCAGACATGACCTTTTGACCAGGTTTACAGTTTCAGGCATGACTTCCCTCCTGTGTAGTAGGCATCAAATCCAATGAGAAAGTGATTGGTTATACCCACAACAGTCATGCCACTACTGTACTAATGGACATGTCTTATCTGGCTGGTCAGCTGTAGAGCACACATGGTCCCCAGATGGATAAGGCTGTTAATGCTTTTTCTCCTCTAGCAATTGGCATAGCACCTTCTAGCACTATGAAAGCTAGCCAGTAAGGAGGAAGCTTCCATCTCAGTTCTAGCTTAATTGAAAGAAGCATTTTGGTCTGTTTGCCTTTCCTAGAAATGATGTTCTTGTGTGGTAGTCAGATCCCCCAAAGAAATGGTACATTTATTGGCTACTGAAAAAATCTGCAACATTCCTTAACATTCTGTAGTGAACAATGCTATTAGTAGTAGGAAATGTTTATTAAGTGCTTAGTAAGACTTATCTTTGTTCCTGTGAGCATAATATATTTCCAACAACAACTTGAGCAAGTAGATTCTGTTATTGTACTTTTGCTTATAATATTAAGATTCAGAGAGGTTAACTAACTTGTACAAGGTTACAGTTTATAACTGTCAGAACCTGGATTGACACATAGTTTTAAAATAAGAGATGGTGTAGGAGGAAAACACTTTAAACTAGATTGGTTTAATAGCTTAATAGGAATTATCAAAAGAAAAAACTTTTTAAAGAAGACAGTGAGTCTTGTAATTTCATAGATTTAGAGAGCTTTGAGAATTTACTTCTTTTTCCAGGCTATTTATCCCCAACAGTGATTATCATTTCACTTTCCTTACATAGACCTCATTAATAGTTTGAGGAAATAGCTCTGGACTTTTGGAGACTTGTGTAGAAATGACTGTTTAGTCTGTATTTTAAGCTTACAATAAAACTGCCCCGCATCACTCTTATCAGAGAATCAAATTTGAGCTCAGAAGCCATTTCCCCAGTCTGGATGTTATGGGGCCTGGAGGGAGGGATGTGTTCAAAACACAGCACCTTCAAAAAAAAATTTTTTTTCAAGGTAGGGTCTTGCTATAGCCCAGACTGACCTGGAGTTTACGATTTAGTTTCAGGGTGACCTCACACACACAGCAATCCTCTGACTTTAGCATCCCAACTGCTGGAATTAAAGGTGTGTGCCACCATGCCCAGCCGCAGCACCTTCTATTTAACACTGATAGAAAAACAAAGGGTGAGAGGAGGTAGGAACCATTCCTGTCCCTGCAAGATCTGAAAACCCAGATGGCTGCAACTGTGACAACTTCTCCTTGGTTTTCCCCTCCATATAGCAACACATGTCAGTAGTATTAGATTCTCATCCGTCCTCCAGCCAACATGGGAGGGCCCTGGTGGTGTGGAGTCCCAATAGAAAAGCCCACGGTAGAGGAGAATCCATTGTTCCTGCACTTGGCCACCCACTTAGGAGTGTGTAGGCTAAATGAGCAAGGGCACTTGGAGTTCATAATAATGGCTTGTGAATCTTTATTCATTCCTGTAATAACATGAGTTGCCATAATAGATCTTAAAACGCATAATTCCCTTTAGTCTGACATCTCAGCAGTGACTCTGTGCAATATTGTAAAGAAGGTCACTTTTCCTCTTTCAAACCCCAGCCTTTTCATGAAGGAAAAGCTCCATTAATTCCAAGCTCCTCCCATGAGATTGAAACACCCCCAGCTAGAGGGGCAATCCTTTTCTGTTAGAGTGACAGCGTGTACCCATGTCTGTACCCATTCTGTATGGGCACAACATGAAGAGGACTTCATCTTTTGTGCCCATGTAGTATGGGTTAAACTTGGGGTAGGAGGAACAAGAAGAAATCGATGAATTTACTAGGGACTTATCTTTTGGAGGATCTAGAGGGAAATGCTGTCCTTGGTTATTTTTTTATAATGGCACTTCTCTTTGACTCAGCCTTACTTTGTACCAATGACAGCCTGGAAATATAATTAACGACTTCGTGTTTAAAACATTTCATTTCAAAATGACGGGGTATACCAACAGTTATGGCATGGAAATCATTAAAATCATGCAAATGCTTAAAGTGTGGAGGCCTGGGAGATTATAGTTTCATTAGAGAAAAGGCTATAAAGTTAGACCTAGGTAATTACCTTTCCCATTAATGCTGGAAAATTCTGTGCTCCACTGAGAAGTGATCGTGGTGCATCGAGCCTTCTGTGCTTTCCCATTCGAGCTGCAGGAGCCTTTATTTCATCAGCACAAACTGCAAGGTAACGGCGGCAGCTTTCCAGGTGTACTTTGCAAATTGGGGTTTAAATGTGGAACACATCAAATTAAAATTCAATATTAATTATTTTGTCTTGCTAGGAGTCTGAGTGGTTTAAAGCAGCAAGGGTAATTGTCTAATTCATTGTGTGTGTCTACAGCGAACTTAATCATTATGTCAGCTTCCTAATAAAAGGTTATTATAGAAACAAAGATCCCAATTTTACATATGGTAGGCAAGGGAGGATTCGAAGAGCCGGTCTCTAAGGTAGACTTGAGGATCTTGACAAATGATGCCCATGCTGTGATCAGATACTTAACAAGAAATCTCGTTATTAACTAGGCCTGTACAGATAATTAGCACTTGAGCTTCAAATTTTAAATCTGGCTTGAGATGTATAATTTATCAAAAGCCTTAGCTTGCTGTCAAAGTCCGATAATAAGGTAGTGTTATTGATGAATTGAGATTAAGAGCAGATTGAAGAGAAAATTAGGCCACTGGTAAGCCTGAAAGGTCTGATTTCAATATTTACAGTGCTAATTTGGTATTATTTTGGTAAATGGATGTGGTCCCCGAGTGCTAAATGGTATAAAAGAGTAAACTATGCATCATTATTCTAACAGGAAAAGCATTGTTTACTGTGTACTGGATTTTGCAGAACTAGCAGTCTGGTTAATAGGCTGCTTTCTAAGATGAGTGTACCTGTTTTTTATTGCCTGCATTTATTATAACCCATCCAGCACCTAGGGCTTTTAGGGAAAATTAGAAAATGTAGCTTCTTTACATTAAAAATGATATTACATTAGACTAATTGCTACTGAGCCTGTCTTCCTGATTTAACTCACTTTTGCTTATCTCTTGGCATTGTCTCCCAAACATTTTTGCTACTAGAATTTAGATAACTACCATTTCAGAGATTCAAGCTACATAAAGTGAGCAATCTTGTTTTAATGATCCCTGGTAGTACTTCATTGGCAGTGATCTGGGGGTGGGGGTGGGGGAGGGGAGGAGATGTACAATAAACCATCTATCTCTAGTGTCTTTCGGCTTAGAAGCACAATCTGAGTACCCTTATGTGACCCTTAGCAACTTAAATCTTTTTGATGCATGTAATAAAATGTTGTTTGGGGCAATAGCTGATTTCCAAAATTATATTAGGCATAACATAAGGCTGTGGCAAATTGTCTCCCTAGTTTTTTTTTTTTTTTTTTTGCTCCAGCTCACAAATGAGATTGGGAAGGCGTTGGAGTGTTTTATTGCATATCACACGAGGTATAAGTACAGACTACCCTGCGCCATCATGTATCTCTATGTAGCACATAGCAATGTTTGCCCATGAAATAAAGCTCAGAAAATCCCTTGTCATGTGTTATTGGCAATGGTCTCTCTTCTCCAGTCTCCAGCTGTCCGGCTGGGTGTGCCAAGTCACAGCAGGACCTGAGGACTGTTTGCACTGCACAGTGGCATGGAGGTTTATGGTGATGTTCCTGTACACTGCGCATTTGCAGAGAAGCAGGCTTTCTTAGACTCAGCAGGCGCGCTCCAGCGTTTGTGCTGAGGTGGTTAGCTGGTGGGCAAATTGCTATTATTCAGAACCCTGTGGCAGAGGAAAATGTATTGCATTACGCTCTCTATCAATACCACCTTAATGCTGACCAATAACGGGCTTGCATTCAAGCTGGACCTTCTTTCTCACTCTTATCTGAGGCATAGATTGAGTGTGCTTTGGTGGAAACTCTCTTGGAGGGAAGAGGCTTCGTGGCTTGCTCTAACATCCAGCTGTATCTCCCCAGGCTACCCCCGCCCATTTCAACTCAGAAACAATCCCAATGCTCCCTCCCCCCACAACCCCTGAAATAACACGAGTTTAGCATTCCAATTTTAGCCAAAAAAACAAACAAAAAAAAAAAAAACTCTGATGTTTCAGCTGTTCCAATATATGTTGACTACTGACTAATGGGTATTTATTCCATTTTATTGCTTTCTACAGGCAAAACTCAAACAAAAGGAATTGGATTTTGCTAATAGCAATGAGCAACATTGGCAGTTTTCAATGGCAGTAAGGATAATAATAGCCCACTCATGGAGACGGGCTTATCACTCTTCAGAGTACCTTGGCATCCATCATCGCCTCCCCCTTCCTGCTTGGTTCTTAAGTATGAGTCATGTGGGGGCGGGGTTGCAATGCTGGTTCACGGCTGATGAGAGAGGAAAGAAGCGAGGATGTTACAGAACAGGATTATGGCAGAGCCAGCTTCATTTTGTCCTTTGAACTTTTTGTCTTTTGCACTTAGTCCCATCCTCTAAACAAAGCAGTCTTATTTTTATAATTTTTTTCCCCTTTAATCATGAAAGGTTTTCAGAAATACTGGCTGCTTCAGTTGCTCTTCTTGTCACTGCCAGAGTTGCATAAATAGTTGTCAAGAACTCAGAGTGGGGCTGGAGGGATGGCTTAGCCATTAAGGCACTTGCTTGCAAAGCCAGAGGATCCAGCTTCAATTCCCCAGGACCCATGTAAGCCAGATGCACAAGGTGGCACATGCTTCTGGAGTTGCAGCAGCTGAAGGCCCTGGCATGCTCATTCTCTCTCTCTCTCTCTCTTTCTTTCTTTCTCTCTCTCTCTCAAATAAATAAAATAAAAGAACTCAGAGTGTATGGTGGCAATTGGCGACCACATATCTGACATTTGTGAGAAGCTTATTTGGTTCCAAGTGTACGTTTCAAAGAGTTCTTTATTGGGCTTTGCTGGAGATCCCACGCATGGAGTTGCCCCAGAATGCAGCTGTGTGTGCTCTGCATTTCAAGCCCATTAGTCAGTTATGATGAAGTGATCAAAGGTGATACATACATTTCCAAAAATATCACTTAAAAACTCACTCAGGATAGGTAAAGCCAGAGGTGCCAATGTAGGGATTAGAACTCAGGCATTTCTCCTCTCTAATGTCTACTCAACAGCCTGACAGCTTTTGGACTGTTTTCAAATCTCCCCCAACCTTGGCCACACACTCAGATTGCCTGTGGCCAAGAATGCATTACTTTGTGCTGTTTCTCATAGGTCACTTTCTTAGGGAACCTTAAGGAGGGAGATGAATGTGATTCTTGAGGAAGTTCTCATCCCTCATGGAGCCATGGCCAGGGGCCTCCCTAGCACCTCCTCTCTCTAGCTTCATGGGAGGGGGAGCGGCCTGCCTGAACCTTGTAGCGATAGCAATTGCATGGAGCTGAGTCAAATGTTTTGTTACGTTTCAAATAGGATTAGGAACTCATGACGAATAAATTACACATACTTGGAGGATAGGCTGGTATATCTGCTAAGGAAATAAATGAGCACCAACTCATTTTGTGTGTGAACAGAAATATGGATTTTAAAGTGTGCTCTCTCCCAGGTTCAGGGTTGTTTGCCCTGTGTTACACACGTTTTGTTCTCTCTTTCCTTGGAGCTTCAGAGAAGACATGCAAGGACTGGAGGAGTGGGGAGAGATATCCGAGGGTAGAAGGAAGCCAGGAGAAACAGCAACTTAATTTTAAAAGAAAAATCATGACAAAGGAAACAAGTCTGAAAAGGTTCACGAAATCAAGAAAGAACACCAAACACTGCCTGTAACTGTATATTTTTTCTAAGTGTTTTGCTTTCATAGTATTTATATCAACTAAGATACATTATATTTATATTCCAGTTAAAGGACCCAGACATTTCAAGTCTAGGGACAAAGACAGTTTCCATCTGTTGTGAACTTTGCAGTTTCAGAAGTGTGGATAGACTAGAAGTTCTGAGCAAATGTTCGAAAGAAAAACCGATTGTGTTCATGTTGCCATTACCCTTTCAAAAAGTATTTTAAAGGTAGCTGTGGAAAATTATGAGGAAAAGCACTGGAAGTAATTAAGAAATAGCATTCTCAATCTTCCTACCCCAAGTGAATGATTTATCATATAATTGGCATCATAACTGAAATGAGTTGTTTCATTTTTCAAGATTTCCAACGAATTTCAACTGTCCTATTAAAGAATTCACCTGTTAAAGAAGTGATAATTTATTTATTATGCATTTATTTTTTGTGCTTTAAAATAAAATTTTTGTTTTAGACAGTCAAAGATTTCAGACAAGTCATTTTAAATTTAAATTAAGCTAGGTACCTTTAAAGGGCCTAGAAAAAAGGAAAAACCTAGTCATTAATTAAACTCCTATCAGAAAAATTGAGCAAAACAGTATCATTGGGCATATAAAGTATATTTTATTTTAGAGCTTTTCTGGCACCTGGGCATATTTTGGCTCATATGTTGTTCTGTAACAGCAAGGCTGCATTTACACTTACTGTATATTGTCTACTAAAAAGGGATTGCCCTTAAATTACAGGAGGTCACACATTGTTTCTCTTGTCGTTGCGCTGTCTTCTTACTTAGTGATGTCTTCATGCAAACACTGAGCACAGCAAGCAGATACATATTTGCTTTCAGGAGCAGATTAATCAGTATGCAGAAAGTGCCAATGGTGTCGCTTTCTGCTCTACTGGAACCCAGAGGAGCAGATCCAAGAGCTCCTGTTCGCAAAGGTGTCAGGCTACGAAGTCACTGTCCACCTCTCACCAATAGGGGTCTCCAGTGTACTACAGAACTACTCACACCACTCCTTTATGATTATTTACAGTATGCTGTACATGAAGACAGGAGCAAAGGGGCAGAACAGATTTATATGGGCTGGGGCTGATCCTGGATTTATTCAAGGAGTGCAAGGGTGACGTCACACGTTCTAAGACATGAGGAGAAGCAGAGACACGTCTAAGTTTGGTGTGCGAATACACCTTTCACCTAATGGTGCAGACACAATCTCTCTGTGGCCTGACTAGAAGAAAGAATATCCAGGCGGCTACATTGGTGTTCCCAGCTATCTATATAGGTGTCTTTGTTTAGAAGGAAACATCTAGAAGAGTGAGTGCATTTTTCTATTCTCACTTGGATCTTTTGGGTATGGTTTGAAACTGAAACTGCTTCATGATAGTTTTTATGAAGTTATTTCTATTTTAGTGAGAACATAGGTGCCCAAGTATGTCTTTTTTCCTCACGGTTACAGGTAATAAGGTAACAAACTCCAAAAAGAAAAAGCATACTTTATGAAAATTGAATAAAAAGTTGAGGTCATGTTTAGAAAGAGCAATGCAGATTCACAATATATAAAGCATGTTATAACATACTTTGTTTTTATGTGGCCTGACATTCTTCTATTCTCATCCATTGTAGGGAAAATTATTTTTTAAACCCTCGGCTTACAAATTAAGATATTTCTGGAGTTTTTGAGCAGATGCATTTGTGTGGAAAGGCAACGAGTATCCACAATGATTTTTCATTATTTACTCAACACATAGTGAAGTCATGCTTTAAGAAATCATTTAGTGCCTAAAGGAAAATATCTCTCTTCAGGGAGTACAGACTAGTAAATGATAAATAAAAATAGAAATTCTAGTAGGAAACAGGCTGAGGTAGGAGCTGGCACTGAGACAAAGTAAAGTTCTGCAACTGGAAGGGGATTAAACAGCTAATTCTGAGGGGGAGGCTTGAGTGTTATCAGAACAATGCATCAGCCTTTGGGACGAACTGGGAATACTGGGAATGAAGTTCAGGACTGTGAGTAGCAGTGCTGAGGAGAGCATGCCATGGGGTGAACTTCAACAACGTGGAATGAACTTTGTAAGCTGTGTGGCCTCATTTTTCTGAGAAGGGAGAAGAGGTGAGGCTCAGAGAAGGAAGATTTTCTTCATCAAGGCAAATTGAACCTATTTTTTTTAAAGGGTAAATTATGAAAGATTTACTTTAAGAGAGAGTAAAAAATCTCCCCACAGCTGGGAGATATCCCAAGAGTGAAAATCAAACAAATTGAATTTAGAGTCTCAGGTTATGTGGGGATAAAAAGAAACCCAAGTAAATATAGAATGTTAATTTCTCAAAATAAGTCAGGACTACCAGGGTGATTATCGAGGTGTTGATACCAAGGTCGAGATGACCCATTGAAAGAAGGCATGTGGCTGTGTAAGACATATTTAGTTCAAACTCCTGTCTTACCCAGGCAACACTATTGTGGCTGATTTTGTTCTTTACTTTTAGGTGTGGCTAATTTGTTCCTTTCAGGCTTAGAAACAGGACACTGGTTCTAATCTACCTATGTCACCCTAGCTAGCTGAGGGACTGACTTAATCACTTTCATTTTTTCCCAGACTTAGCTTCTTGCCTATAAAATGAGAAGTTGTATTAGCATTTAGTTGAGGTTTCCTCCAGGTCCTGAGGGGGTGAAACACGTGAGGCATGTTCCATAGGACAAAGGACTTCTGAAGAGCTGCATCTGCTATAGGAAATGCCACCCAGGACACAAGAAATGATCTCATTGCTTATGTAAGAAAGAAAGATAAAAATCTATGGAGGAACAGACTTGACCAAATGAAGACATGAGTCAACATTCAGAAACTAATCCTTGTACGATATGAAAATGAGAATGCCATGGGAGGATCTAAACCTTCAGTGATCAGTTGAGTAAACAATGAAAGTGCATCTGGGTAAAATCCTGGTTTCATATGTAACTTCCTTTCAATGGAGCTTTTGAGTCAGTCAAATTAAGCTCCTTAGCATAGGGAAATAAGGGAAAAGGGAATGAGGAATTCTGACTTGGGGAGTTGCAGAAGGCTTTCCTTCAAGGATAATGCTTGGGTATTACCATGAATAGCGAACTGTGGTTTTATAGGAGACGAGTGGAGAGAAGGGCACTTGGAGTAAAAGGACTGGCATAATGAGAAGACAATCAGAACCATGGAGACTCTTGGTACTGGCCGGTTACCTTCACCGAGAAAAACTGACTTGAATAAGTAACAAGAAATAAGATGCTTTTTTTTAAAAAAAATAAATTTTTATTTATTTATCTACAAGCAGAGAGAGAGAGAGAGTCAGACAGACAGACACAGAGAGAGAATGGGCATGCCAGGGCCTCTAGCCACTGCAGACCAACTCCAGATGCATGTGCCCCTTGTGCATCTGGCTTATGTGGGACTGGACGTTCGAACTGGGATCCTTCGGCTTCACAGGCAAATGCCTTAACCGCTAAGCCATTCCTCCAGCCCATAAGATGCTTTTAACTCATCAGTGGCTATCATTCTGTAACATCTGTCAAACTTGTGGGACTTAGATGATGAGGGACACCAGGATGATGAGAAGAAATCACAATTAGAACCTAACACCTAACCACTTTTCAAATTGGCCAATAAAGTTGGGACAACTCTACAGCTGAACGTGAACTGACAATATATGACAGCACTGTTCCAATGGCCATGTTTTGAAGCTTCAGAGCCAAAGGTGAGAGAGCTTTGAAAGAAGATTCTTTTAGGACCTCAACCTCCGAGTTCCTTACCTTCAGATACAGCATCGTCACACCACTTGTCACTTTCAATCTTTGGTGGACATTGTTGTGGAGAACATGGGTGCAAAGCTAAAGCATCAGTTTGCAATTCAAACACTCTGGATTCTTAAAGACTCAATGTTCTGTTTTGTTTGAGGTTGGGAGTAGGTGAATGGTGTATAAATAGAAAAGAAAAAAATGCTTTGTGTTAGTTTAGCTTTCATTTTATGCATAGTAGAAGTTACCAAAAATGATTAAAGGTATAAAGAAAGTCTCTTTGAAAGAATATTATACTAATTGTGATTCTATAATTCAAAGACAAGAAAATCAAAGGATGCCTCATTCCCTTCTGTAGGAAGGTTTTTGAGATGGCTAAGGAGATGGCTAATTTTCTTTGGGTTTGTATTTGGGTAGATTCAAACTAGAAATATTTTCAAATTACTGATTTGTAAACACTGATGTTAATTGAAAGATGGTGCTTTGGCCAATCAAAAATGATGGTTAGGTGTAGGAATGAGCCCAGCATAGCTTCTGGGTGGCAGATGGCCTTGGCAAGGCAGCTCTGCACTTTGCTGTGCTGAACAAAGTTGTTAACTTCTCTGGGCCTCTATATTTTCATCAGGAGATAAGATGGAGATAAAAAAGGACTTTCCAAAAATCAAAGGATTTTGCAGGATAGATATTAATAAAGTGGATAGACCAATTCTGGAACACAGTGGTATAAATGCTTACTAACGATTATCTCTTATTACTATGACTTAAGCATAATTGGTGCTCATTGAACATCTATTGATTGATTACCACAGCTAGACCCACCAGCAATACACACACACACACACACACACACACACACACACACACACACACACACACACACAGTCTCTTTCTCTGTGGTATGGTTAAATTAGAGCCTTGCTGGAATTATATCCTACCCAAGTGTATAGTCTTTCTTAAGCAGCTTAAGCAGGTGTGTGTAGATTTGCACAATGTTAAAAGGCAAAATTAAACAACAAAATGTGGTTGACACCTCGGGGTGGAAATAGATTCTGACTATTAATTAAATGTACTGAGTGCATTTGGCAGGGCCATTCTGTATTTGTGATGGCCAAAGAGGCAGAGACAAGGCTGTCCCAAGAGTTAGGACATTTTGAAACTAGGGCCTAGCTCTGTAGTCTATGACAATGCACAGTGGTTGATGAGTTCGTTCTAGAGGCTTCTGAATTTTAATGATGCTGGAGATGATATTGTGTGTCCTTCAGCTTGTTAGAGTGACACCAGCACTCCATAAATCATAATACCTGTGTATTGTAAAATCAATAGTGAAGTGCTACCTCAGCGCTAACCCTTAATAAGTTTCTCACTGCTCGCACAGCTTAAACTTTGCTGTAATGCCATTGGACCTGTAGGTTAGGATCAGAGCACGCTTAATTTGTTTTGTAATAGAGACTTTTCGCTAATGAAGGACCGATTAGTTAAGCTTTGGTTGCCACTCTGGTGATTAGTTGGCAGAACAGCCTCTGCAATTAAACTCATGTATCTCTGTCCTGAAGCAAAAAAGCAGGCTTAAACAGTCAATAAATGTTAATCCAGTCACAACCTGTCTCTGCCTTTGAAGGCTGCCCATGAGGGCTTTTTCCCCCCAACATCACATTTTTTTCATCTTGTTTTAAATGTGGTGGTCCCCACGGAGGGGAGATGTGGCATACATGACCTCCCACAGTTCAGTAATAAGATCTGGCATGCTAACAACATTGTCTACAGATCTGTCATCTATAGGTCTGTCTGTCCCTCCCCCTCCCCTCCCCTCCTTGGCTCTTTATCCAAGGTTGAAGAATAAATGAGCAATTGAAGCACATGGGACCCTGGATGAAATTGGGTAAACACGTATGCAAAAAAGGAGGATGTGCTTTTGTGTGGCTAGGGCACATTATGGACTCACTTCCACTCCAGCAGCATTTGTATGTGGTGAGGATGGTACAGGAAAGCTGTTTCCTTATTTGCTTTTATTGCCTTAAGTAAAGGATGTCACCATAGTGAGTGGTGGGAAGTGAGAGGCCAGGGCAGAGCCCAAAACCAAGGAGAACTTCAGAACAATCCCCAGGTTTGGGGGCAGAGAAAGGAAGAACAAAATTGGAAATAAAAAATACACTTCTCCAAACTATTTAATACTTTCCATGCTATCTGTTTAACCAAACAATTCCAAATCTTTTTTCTTTTTCATCTTTCACATAAGAGGCAGAAATGAGGACTTGCAACCAGACAGGAAAGTAGTTGATAAAAAGTGGCTCACAAACCTGTGAGCGAATGAAAGAGAACAGACAGAAATCAGCAATGTCTTCTGCTGTATCCAGGACCATGATTTGGGAACCTGGTGATCTTTGTTTATCTTGTTTCCTCTACTTAAGAGCTTGCTTTCCCCAGGGCAGGCTTGGGCTCATGTTACTTCATAGGGTTCAGCCTATGTTTACAATTGGAAGATTTAAAGTAGTGAGGGGAAAAAAAAACCGAAAACAACAACAACAACAACAACAACAACAACAACAACAACAACAACAAAGTTGGAGGAAAGGAGATGCACAGGAGGCGAGGATGCTGGGCTTTAGCTATCGATGAGTCACTGTGTAGGGTGGCAGTACTAAAAGTGTTGCATGAACAAAATACTAATCAGAACAGGGAGGGTTAGGGTTTAATTTGCCATGAACCTGGGTTTTGTAGATCTGTTGTTTGGTTGGTATTTAACTTAGCATAGTAGCATTTTATAATACAGTTTTATCACTTAAATAGGGTAACAAATTAGTACTCAGCAGAGTGTGTATTAACTTAAAACAATTATGCTTTGTTTTTTAAGTATCTGAAGTGGAAGAGCTCTTTCATATCGGACTCATTCCTGGAATGCAAATTCTTGGATAAAATCTGATAGCTATGGAGCAGGCAGGAATTAATCATGTCCTTTCAAACTCATTTATACCAGAAGACCCTCCAGTAATGTTCCTGAAATGCACTGGTTTTTTCAGAGGAAAGCAATACTATGGAATATACACGAATATACTAACCCTGCTATAATAAATGCAGACTCTTATCAATTATTGAAATGCTTACTTAACAAATACATATTGAGTGCCTACTATGTGTTCCTCACTGAGGCAGGTGCAAAGGAAACAATGAAAACCATGACAAGCATGTTCCTGAGCTCACTGGTGGAAAATTTAACATGTGCAAAGAAATACATTTGAAGTGGGGGAGAAAACACACAGAAATATATTGATCATGAGCACTGAAGGCAAAAGGTAATTAGCATTACTCAAGTCATCTGTGACCCTAATGGGCACTGAGCCATATGCACTAGGCACTCAGCCTTTTGAAGATGGTGCTTTTCTGGGCTCCTACTCTGTAAAAAGCACTGTGTCACCAACTTGGGACAATTATCAAGAAAATTAAAGCCACTCAGCTTTCAAACTTTGTAACCATACTTTCCCCTCTCAAGAATGTAAGATGATTCTAGTTTTCTGAACTATGCAGATATGAATCAGAACCAATCAAAGACATACAAGACATACACTTAGACTCTATTGCCTCCTTTTACATTGTAGATATTTTGCTGAACTGTAAGTAAAATAATTTGAAATGCATGATTTTAAAAAAGTAACTCTACCTTGATTCTTTGGACTAAATACAGGAGCAAACTTTTAACATGGGAAATTTACTGTAAATGTTCTATCTTCCAAGTCTGAATTTTGAAAACCTGAGGTTTCCCCAATAGGTTCATGTGGACTATTGTGCAAACATGAATATAAAGCTCCTCAGGGAGTCTTAGTAGCTGGAGAGGCAAGAATCATGGGCCATCCATTCCAGGGAACTGTAAAGCAGAACTGGTCGTGTCACCCATGGTCCATGAGAGCCAACATCAGCACCAAGCTCCTGAGCACCAAAAGCAGCTGGGTTTATGAAAAGGTTTAAATAGATACTAACACAGATCTCAGGAAATCCAACTGTTTGGATCCAGATGGAAGCTTATTGTCTAAAAAAGTGGGGTGCGCATACTAGGGATTACCAGATGATCATAACTACTCAATAGTTCCAGTAAACATTCGAATAGTTTAGGACCAGAAAAAGCCCACTGCCTCCTGGACTTTGTACATTGTGGATGCTACCTGACAACCTGCAGCTAAGGATGATCCTCCTTATGAGTTAGTTAGCAGGCAGCTGGGAGTGAGCAGGAATGGAGGGAAGGAAATCAATAACATCATCTGTGTTGTTTAACATTTCATTGTTAGGCTTTGCAAGCCTAACAAACATTTTACAGCTCCTTTGTTTCATCTCTGGTTAACCAAGGAGCAAATCAGGAGGGAAGGAACTCTGTTTTGGAGCTTCTAGGAAGAAACTGACTGTTCTCTTTAACCAATTACAGACCATTAAAAGCATGTGGTTTTCCCCAAGGCTCTAATTTAAAGAGACAAAAATCAAGGGCATTCTCAAGGGAGGTGCTTTTTACTTTCGTTTATGTGTAGATGGCACACTATCGATAACCTGGCCAGGGACTAAGGTTGACTGAACAATGGTGTGTGTTGAGATGGAAAGGAAGTTGGTATAGTAAGGGAGAAGGTACTACCTTTCCTACGCCAGGGCACTGCTACATGGGCCAAGAGCCAATCACCTGGAAGACTAATGACTCCCCAGTTCTTTGTCGTTTCCTCAGTGTATATATAGCAGGCCAATGAACATAGGAGGTCTTGTGGGACATTGACCTCCCAGGGAGCAAATACAGCTTATTCTACAGATAGAGTTTGGTGATGCGTTGCAAAGATACAGAATATGACTTCTGAGGCAAGGCCCCAAAAGTGAGGCACATGGGGCCAGCGCAGTGGTCCTTGGATTCAGAAACCTTCATTTTGTCCTAAGGGAGCCATGCTGGCCTGCCACGGCCCTTGGAAAAGTCCTTGGCTTTTCTCTGATTGAGCTTTTCTGGTTCTATACCCCTTTATGGAGGTCATGCCTATAGGCTTCCCTGGGGATCTAGTGTGTCAAAAATGCAGTTCCACTTTCACCATTCTCTTCACGATCCGGAAGCTCTGCCCAGTGGTGCACATCTGTGGGGTCCAGAGTTCCTGGCCAGGCCGGGCTACAACTTGAAACTCTGTCTCAATTTCTCCTCTGCTTCCTCCAAAATGAGAAAGTCCTCTAGCAACAAGGAAAGATAATTTGAGAGTTATTGTAGGGAGAACCAGAGAAAATGACCAGGCAATAGTCTCATAGCAAAATGACTTGAGGGTAAAAAAAAAAAAAGACAGCAGGAAGAGTACAGTTGGAGTTTGACACGGTGCTTCTGAATTTCGGCTTTGCCAATTAACTTTGTGACTCTGGGTAAACTTAGCCTCCTGGAGCCTGAGTTTCATTGGGCTTCTGTGAATTTTTATTGAGGAGCCATATAGAAAACACCAAAACCCCTGCAGGCCCAAGAGTCACAGCTGTGCCAGACATTTTGCCTTCCTCATCCCCCTTGAACCTTATTTTTATTTTTTGCTAAATTCAAATACTCCTAATATTTTAGTATTTTAAGATAAAAGGGGAGCTGGGAGTATAGTTCAGTGGTAGAGCACTTACCTGGCTTGTATGAGACTCTGGGTTCAATTTCTAGCACGACAAGCCAACAAAACAATGTCTACGATTAAAACCAGACTATAATTAATAAGGATAAAATCAATCATAATAAGGCTAAGGAGACTCTGTTTGTTCTAGAGGATGGATAATAGTAAATATAAATACAAATATCGGAAGTTTGTACAACCTTCCCCTCTTCTTCTTTTTCCTCTTTGTGAAACTGGGGATTGAACCTATGGTCTCACATGCAAGGCAAGGGCTCTACCACTGAGCTACACTTCCAGCCCCACCTCATTGCTTCCTGCCAACATGTAGAAAATGAAATTATGGTTTGTTAGCATTAGTGGATAATATAAACGAAGGCAATCCCTGCAAAGATTTGCTGTCTGCCAGGTGAGATGGCACAACGAGTACTTAGGATTCTTCTCCACAGTGTGATGATGGTTGACATGTGCTAATCATGAAAAACCATCAGTGCTCCTAGGATTCAAGCCACCGTATACTCTTGAATTTGAGCTGGGCTAACTTGAATCAATTTGAGCTGGGCTAACTCCTAGGCCCAAACAAAACTCGCGTGTGGTAGGTAATATTTTCTGCGAATCTTCAATAACTCAAATATTTTTCATTAAAATATACACCAACCAAAGAGAGAAAGAGAGAGAGAGAGACTGATGCCTGGAAAATGCATTTATGTTTTCCTTTATATTTTTTAAACAAAGCAAAGAGCTGAACACATCAGACATAATGAAACCAACATATTTTTATTGCTCTGTTCTTACAAGAACAGATTTTTTAATGAAATTTAGTTTAAAACAAAAAATCTTGTTCCTGGGTTGAACCTTTTTGCATTCCAGCCTGGGGCTATCTTTTATTGGTCAAGTTATAAACCCCAGAAAAGGGAATTTTATAGTGGAAATGCTGACAGAACCCGCATAGTGCTACTGGGTGCCTCTCTAATTAGTCTGAAATCCTGAAAGCTGAATTCCATAATATGTGGCCTGTCGTGTAGCGAGATTCCAGTGAGGGCCAACCCCCAAGCTCCACCCGGCATTTCACGCACGAGGGCTTTCCTAGAGACCATGACCGAGAGCCTTGCACAGCTTTTAAACGCTAGTACTTTGAGCAAGAGAAAACTTTTTTTTGACCCTCGTCCTTATTTGAATATGAACCGGAGCAGTCTGGATGATTTTTTTTGGAGGGGGGTTCTGAGGTAGGGTCTCACTCTGGTCCAGGCTGACCTGGAATTCACTGTGTAGTCTCAGGGTGGCCGCGAACTCACCATGATCCTCCTACCTCTGTCTCCAGAGTGCTGGGATTAAAGGCGTGCGCCACCACGCCCGGCTAGGATGATTTTTGATAGATGGGGATTCTCTGGCATGCGAACCCCACTTTGTAGATAGCAAGCTTCCACATGGGCCTAGATAGTTAGATTTCTAGACGTTACTTTTAGTATCTTTTAAAACTGTTCCCATTAAACCAGCCTCCATGTGTGCTCAAATGCTTCGTGCTAATGTTGATGAGGAAGCCAAGGTTCCGATGAGTGAGATGAGTGCAGGGCAGCACACACATTGTGCCCCGCCCCAGACTTCCCTTCCTTTGCTTTGCCCTTCTGGTCTACTCAGCCTCGCCTTCCCGTTCATCTCCTATGATGACGCCGCACTTCTCCTGATGGGCTACACCTGTGTGATATGGCTAAGGTTTCCCTACCTGGACGCAAACTGGGCAAGCTCTCCAGGCAGGGCCATTCACAAGCAAGCAAGCGGAGAAACAAAAGAAGAAAGAAAGCAAAACAGTCAGTTCCGTTTCAAAAGGGCCATGCCAGATTGGCCAAACTTCTGAACTAGTCTTCCCTTCCGGCCACCCTCCTTGCAGATCATTTTCAAAAGGGACACTGGGATAGGCTCAAGCTTCTGAACAGCCATCCCTTGTCCCTACCTGTCCTCCCTCTCTGCTGGGATCCAGATTTCTCTGTTCTGTCCCTCATCTCTGCTGGCTTCGTCAGACTGTGGGTTTTGGTGTCCCCAGGTATTCTGCCATGTTGCAGAGGTTAGGGGACACACACAAACAAGGTTCTTGAAAGTGGCAGTGGTTATCTAACAAATTCATGTCCCCAAACTCAAAGACAGGCTAACAAAATGTCAGACAGACTTAAAGTTCTTACAAATGACATCCTTGACTGAAACCCTGGTGATTTTTGGTCGAAGACTGGAGACGCACGGTTGTGCCCGAGAACACTGGGAAGACATTGCGATAAGATGCAACAGCCAGGGTACTTTTCTCCCGGAACTTGTGCTCTCTCTCTCTCTTTTTCCTTTTTATTGACAGCTTTCATACTTACAGTTAATAAACCATGATAATTCCCCCCTTTTCCCTTCACAAATCCACACTCCATCATATCCCTTTCCCTCTCTCCGTTAATCTCTCTTTTATTTTGATGTCATCATCTTTTCCTCCTATTATGAGGGTCTTGTGAAGATAGTGCTAGGCACTGCAAGGTCATGGATATCAAGACCAATTTCTGTCTGGTCGATTGCACTGTAAGGAGTCCTACCCTTCCTTCTGCTCTTACATTCTTTCTGCCACCTCTTCTGCAATGGACCCTGAGCCTTGGAAGGTGTGATGGAGATATTTCAGTGCTGAACATTCCTCCATCACATCTTCTCAGCACTATGGTGCTTTTTGGATCATCACAGTGGTCACCGCCATCTGAAAAGAGAAGTTTCTCCAACCAAAAGTGAGAGTAGCATTAATATATGATTATGAACATTAAGTAAAGCACTTATAGGGCAGTTAGGTGAGCATAATATATGCATTTAGCCAGATGAGAGTAGGCATTACATTCCTAATGCTCATGACTTCCTGTACCATAGGCTTATCATCATGTTTTTTTCACTTTTTTTTTATTGACAACTTCGATACTTACAGAAAATAAATCATGATATTTCCCTCCCCTCCTCCATTCCCCTTCAGAACTCCATTCTCCATAATATCTCCTCCCTCTCTCCATTAGTCTCTCTTTTAATTTGATATCATCATACTTTTGATCAAGAAATGATTGCTTACCAATTTTCTGGGCATGTAGTGTAAGAAGACAACAGAGATCTGGGATAGCATTTGTCTCTTTAAAATAATAACAACAGCAGTGGTCAATCCATACTTGTTTTTGTCTGTTTTATTTTGGCGAGGTGTATATGAATGAGTATGCTTATACTCAGCTAACGAGTTCCAAAAGTATGTATTAGTTATAAATACACAACTAATAAATTATGGACTACTTGTATACATTTATAAACTAGTTATTAAAAATTATTCATTAAGCTGGGTATGGTGGTGCATGCCTTTAATCTCAGCACTCGGGAGGCTGAGGTAGGAGGATTGCTGTGAGTTTATGCATATTGGCTTTACGTGGGTACTTGGGAATCAAATTTGGGTTGTTAGGCTCTGCAGGCAAGCTCCTTAACCACCGAGCTATCTCTCCAGCACTAAGCTGGTCATTTTTTTAGGAGAAAAAATATCTTTCAAAGAAAAATCTTAAATGTGATCAACAGGAAAAAAAATAGGGTGGCTTTTTTTCTTTCCTTTCCCTCACTCCTTTTCTGTGTTATTTTTAGCATGGCTTAATCATTAGTCTTATGAAGTAAATATAATTTGGCACACCATTCACGATAGACTTCCCCTGGTGCTATTTCTGCTAATTACTAGATAGTAATAAGAAGAGGAAATCTTGCATACTGCTTTGGGGTGAGAAAATCTGTGATCACTCATCCCACAATCTAGTAAGCTCTTCAGAAAGTAGAGGATTACCCTTTGGGTAAGTTGTAGGATGTTGTCAGGTCTGCATATTGGGGAGAGAGAAAACGAAAGCAAGTCTTCGAAATCCAAAACTGTATTTGCCTTATTGAAAGGATCACATTTCAGTGAAGAAAACCTCAAGGTAAAGGAATGGTACACAGCTAGTCAGCTCCTAGGGATTTCGTTGGCTGAACATGCAACAGAATCCGGAGAGGTTGGGGAAAGAACTGGAGCAAAGGCACACTGCTTTCTTCTTTCTCTGTGTGGAGGTTGCAACCAGAAATAGTTTACTCACAGAGGGTGGGCAGACCTTGGCAAGCTGACCCTAAGGTCTATGTGGAAGTAAAGAATCAAAATTATGGGCTGGAGAGATGGCTTAGCGGTTAACTCACTTGCCTGCAAAGCCAAAGGAACCAAGGTGCAATCCCCCAGGACCCAGGTAAGCCAGATGCACAAGGTGGTGCATGCATCTGGAGTTCATTTGCAGCAGTTGGAGACGCATTGTCTTCTCTGTCTGCCTTGACGGTGGGGGTTGGTTAAACAAACAAAAAACAGATCAGTGGGAGGGCAGGAAGTTCAGAAGTAGACATTTGTACTCTGGTACATTGGTACTCTGTAGAGGCAGTATAATATTTCCAGGGCAGGACAGCTTTTAAGTTCTTGTTTTGGGAGGCAGGGCTGAGGAAATCTCAGCTAAGTAAGTAAAGTGTTTGCCTCCTAAGCATGGGGCCTTGCGTTTAGATCCCCATTTCTCATGTAAAATGCCTGGCATGGTAGCATGCTGGGAATGCAGAGAAAGGAAATCCCTAGGGCTCATTGCTAGTCAGTGTAGTCAAATTGTTGAGCCCTAGTTTCATTGAGAGACATGTCTTCAAGAATCTAGCAGAAAGCAATAAAGAAAGACCCCCTCCCCCATCATTGCCCTCTGGCCTCCACACAAGGCCCACATGTGCACACATGTACAGTCACACAATACACATTTTCATGCATACCACATACACATGCACATGCAAAACAGAGGAAGAATTGTTTGATAAAATAGTATACACATGTGTAAAATTGTCGATTTCTTATCTAATACTATGTGCAATACATTTATGGTGTCTGAGAAGAGAAAAGTTAAACTGGGAGGATTAAATACAGAAACAGATAAAATGGGCTGGAAAAGGACTTGTTCAATGCAAATTATAAATCACATTGAAAAAGATGGGTGACTTAGACTAAATTAAACATGAACTGGGAAACAAGCTGCAGACTAGGAGAAGGCATTTGCAATGCATATTACTGATTAAAAATTAGGCAGAATGTATGTGTATACACACACATGCCTATTTATTAGTGCTGGGAGTGTAAGTTATCCAACCCCTTTGGCGAGAATTTGGCAATATCCAATATGGTTGAAGGTGAGCATACTACTGGCCTAGGTATGTACAGTAAAGAAAATATTACTCACATTTTTAAGGAGTCAAGTGTAAGATTCTTCACTGGGGTATTGAAATGGGTTTAAAAAATGAAAACAAGCCGGGCGTGGTGGCGCATGCCTTCACTATGTACTCTCAGGAGACCCTACCTCAGAAAAAGAAAGAAAGAAAGAAAGAAAGAAAGAAAGAAAGAAAGAAAGAAAGAAGACAATGTAGATGTCTGTTACTATGGAATAGAAATATAAATTGTTGTAAAATTATAAAATGAATAATATTATAGAGTAGTTAAGATGAATGAATTAGAAATACATGCATCTACATATGTATATCTCAGAAACAAAGTTTACCAAAAAAGCAATTTCCAGAAGGATAAACACATTTTAAAATCATTTGTAGTAATTAAAAATTTTATTAAACACTTTTATATTATTATGAGTGTGTACTAAAAAGCACAATGATAAAATTTCAAATAATAAGATGATAGATTCTATATAAAGACTTCTTCTGGGGAGAAAACAGGGTAATAATTAACTCTACAAAGCTTTGTTTTATTTAAAATGTTTGACCCAAATAAAGAAAAATGCTACCGGGCATGGTGGCACATGCCTTTAATCCCAGAACTTGGGGTGGGGGGCAGGCAGAGGTAGGAAGATTGCCATGAGTTCGAGGCCACCCTGAGACTACATAGTGAATTCCAGGTCAGCCTGGACTAGAGTGAGACCCTACCTCAAAAAACCTAAAAAAGAAAGAAAGAAAGAAAGAAAGAAAGAAAGGAAGGAAGGAAGGAAGGAAGGAAGGAAGGGGGAGAGAGAGGCTGTTTTGTTAAATCTAGATCGTGATACAGGCATCTGTCATAGTCTATTCTGTTTTCAGTATTTTGAAATATTTTATAATTAAAAGGAGAAAAATGATAAAATTTCTAACCATTAATTCTTTTTAATCTGTGTTTCTCAAAATGGAATTTTCTCATTCTATTATAATCCATTGAAAATAAGGAAAAAATTTTTGTTTATATTTCAAATCTTATCCTCTTAAGGGTTCTATTTTTGTATATAAGTTAAGTGTATACATGTTATTAGTATAGTGGGAAATAAATATTAATAAAAGTATACATGAGGGTATATAAACAGTTCATTGATGAAAGTATACAATTAAAAAACTGTCTAAAGCTAATATAAAGCTTTGGCAATATAAAACATCTATGATTCCACAACTTCAGGATAATCTCTATATTTGTATATAACCTTTTTACTATGCAAATTCACATTTTTTTTTTGGTTTTGTTTTTATGAGATAGAGTCTCACTCTTTAGTCCAGGCTGACCTGGAATTCACTATGTAGTCTCAGGGTGGCCTTGAACTCACCTCTGCCTCCTGAGTGCTGGGATTAAAGGCGTGCGCCACCATGCCCGGCTAAATTCACATGTTTTTAATGAAAATTGGAGGATATTTTGCAAAATACTTTTAAACAATTTTTCATTTACATGTAAATAGTTATCTCAGTAAATCATCTCTATTATAATTTATTTAAACCTTACACTTTTTAAGACTTTTTACAATACATTTTTTTTGAAGGGTACCAGGTCCATCTCTTTTTCCAAATATTTTATTTTTATTTATTTATTTATTTGACAGAGAGAGAGAGAGAGAAAGAGAGAGAGAATGGGCGCTCCAGGGTCTCCAGCCACTGCAAACAAACTCCAGATGCATGCGCCCCCTTAGTACATCTGGCTAACGTGGGTCCTGGGGAATCGAACCTGGGTCCTTTGGCTTTGCAGGCAAATACCTTAACCGCTAAGCCATCCCTCCAGCCCACAATACAATTTTAAATAACATTTCTTTGATTATAAAAACAATAATGTTCATCATAGACAGTATAAAAGTGAAAGAAGAATTCTAAATCCTTCATCATTGCAGCATTCAGAAAATCAAGGTTAATGGTCTGGTATGTTTCCTTTTATTCTATGTGATCATTTTTGTCCATTAATAGTATATAAACTATAATTTTAATTTTTCAAAACTATTACAAGCTAGCATATACAGACTTTTTTTAAACATAAAGTTTGTTATATTATATATATAAAAAGTGTCATGAAGTGGTCTTTAAAACCCTGAATTTTTAATGTTTTTCTAGTTGGCATTGGAATGGATTGATTATGCTACTTAGCCAAACCTATATTATTGGATGTTGATGATATTTCTAGTTTGTCACTGTCATAAATACCACACTATTGAAATAAGCACTCCTATAGAGAAGTATTGGCTAGTCTTGATGATTATGTCCTTACAGTAGACATTGGGTCAAAGAATAATAATCTTTTAAGGCTCTTAAAATGTATATATATTACCAATTTGCTTTCCAGAAAGAATTTGGCAGTGTTTTAGCCATATAAATAAATGATAGGAGGATATATAAAAGACATTAAAAGTTTTATTTTCATGTAATCTAAATGGACATATTAATTCATGAAATGAATCTGTCGTTGAGTTTGATAGATGAATCTATGCCCATCATTTAATTTGCTTTGGAATCTATGGCTAAAAGTAGTTCTTAAAAGGATAAAATGTTTTCATAATTGATACATTAGTCATCTAACTTGAAAAATGTTCTTTTAAGGAACACTGGAAACTAAGAGAAAAAAATTGAATGTCTTTTTTTGTGGTTAAAACTAATAAATCTGAAAATACTGTTAATATTCATGTAAATTATTAAGGGTGCGTCAAAAAATAGAGAAAAATCATACTTGGAAGAGAAAAAGATTCAATGCTTTTTAAATAATATGCACCATAATTGGAGCTTATTTATAAAACATTTTCATTATTAAAGCCAAAACATATGGTTGTTTTTCATGAGAGTTGGCAAGTGTTTTTATTGCTTTATAAAAAATTATTGAATTATGCTCTATAAATCTAATCGGCATATAGATTTTTAATGGTATATATTCTCTTTCATTAACTTAGAGCTGTTTTCCATAAATATCAAATAGTGGTTAAGGCTCAAAATAAGGGGATGTAAGGTTAAAACTAGGTTTTCAAATTTAGACAAATCAAATTTTGAAATATAACTGTGGGAATATCAGGATAGGCTAGTTTGGGGCGATTTCTTTATTTCAAATTCCACTTTGAAGAATAAATACTACTAACAGAAAAAAAGAATTGAGGATATGAGGTAGTTTTTAACTTTAGAAGCTAATAAAAGTCAGAGCTCTCCAGCCACAAGAACGACTTCTGTTCATGGTGTTCATTCTTTTTCACACCCAAAGAGTTAACAACTTTTGCATGTACTTTAAAAAAAATTTTATGTTTTAAATTTTTTTAAAGTTTTAATTTTTTTTATATTTAGAGAGAGTGAGCATGTAAGAGAGAGACAATTGGCGCGCCAGGGCTTCAGCCACTGAAATCAAACTCCAAACTCATGTGCCACTTAGTGGGCATGTGCGACCTTGTGCTTGCCTCACCTTTGTGTGTCTGGCTTACATGGGATCTAGAGAGTAGAACCTTGGTCCTTATGCTTTGCAGGCAAGTGCCTTAGCCACTAAGCCATCTCTCCAGCTCTGCATTTACTTTTTGCCAATCTTAACCCACTAAGAAATGAATTTGCACCAAGAAAAAGAAAGTACTGCAATTATTCTTTAGAATGTGGAAAGATACTATAGCTAAATGTATTTTGTTGAAGGTTAGAACTCAGTACCAAATAGCTCGGCTCTGAGGGTTCAGCCCATTAAAATGAGTTTTGACTGCTCATGTCACTTCCTGTCTGTCTTTCATGATTGGGCTCTGAGCACTTATCTGAGCATTGGGGGCATGGGTGTGGTGACTTGTTAAGTTGATGGAGGATTGATAGAGAGCAGAAAGGATGCCTGGGCTTCTTGAGGCTTCTTGTCCCAGTTGCTGTGCCCTGGATGTTCCGTGAGTATTCTGATTCTATAATAATGTCCTTACTGAGTTTAAATCATGATTGCATTTGTTGTTGAGAGAAGAAAGGGGGAAGTAAGGAAGGGCAGAGACTGAAGATAGAAGTTTTACATAGACTCACAGATTGGATCTTGACCTCCCAAATACTTGATAGTAGAATAGGAGGATAAACCCAGATTTCTTTTTGTTTTTGAAACGTAATTAGAAATTGATGACTAATTAATATTCATATTGATTGCTTGTGATGTATCCAGCTTTGTGAAAGAGAGCATAGCTTTTCATATATTAGGAATTTTAATCTATCTGGGAATCTTATGGCATAGGAAAAAAATAATGTCAGAAGATGGCAGTCTTCTTTTAAGACTGACATTGCCAAAGGTACGCATACAGCTGACATTTGTGTGTTCTGTGTGTCATTGGCCACATCTCATTGAAGACTGAGCCCGCTAGTTCAGTCTTTCAGAAGACTCAGCTAATGCATGAAGTCAGTTATGTTGGGGAAGCATACACTTAAGAGCTTTGGCACAGAAGTTAGTTCTCAGCTTTTATTTTTAGTACTTTCTTTATTACATACTATGCGCAAGTGAATTAAGCATCCTGAACTTCAGTTTTTCTATCTATGAAAAGGGGTATCTTTCTCACAGCATTACTATAAGGACTCAAGGGTAGTAGATGACATTGTCCTATATATATATATATATATATATATATATATATATATATATATATAAAAAATAAAAAAACAAAATAAAAAAACACTGATGTATCAGTTCCTTGGGTCTAAGACGTCATTTGTACCACAATGTATGCTTGTCTAAATAACACATTTGGGGAAAAAAAGAAGGAATAGCAAATATAATTATAAGATCTGTTAATTGCATAGATTTGTGTATTTTCTTCATTATACTATAAACTTGCAACTTAGCCTTTTCAATATTGGGGCAGAGACTCTTCTGCTTGTCTTGGTAAGTGATACTAGTAACACTGTGACATGTGGCTTTACATAGCTGACACTTGTGATGTTGATCTTGTTAGCACTGAAAATATAATTTTGAGGGTTTTGATGGAAAAGAACCATGTTTCACTTGCATTTCTCGTTTCGTTAAACATGTGGCATTTTCCTTTTTAGCTAAAGGAAGTGAAGTAGCTTTTCTTGAGATTTAGGTGGAAATTCCTGACAGTTACTTAGTGCTTTAGAGACAACCCACCGTGATGCATCCAGCTTCTTTTGATTTGATTATTCTGGACTATAATCTAGTGCTACAGCCAGCAAATTCCACTGCCTTTAGTCACACAGCCATCCACAGGACAACACTCTTCTGTATTCTCAAGAACTTTTTACTTCAATGCTACATCGTAATGGCATTTTTAAAAGATCTTTTCAGAGCCATTCATGAAATGCACTTAAATAAATAAATGTCATTCACTTGTAGTGCTATCAATGCAAATGGGTTAACTGAGATGATTATCAGATAAACTAAATTTCCCAAGGAATCTTGATTGCATATATACCCATGCAATGAAATGCTTTGCTTGCAAGCCAACAGCTTTCTACTGTCATCAACTGTAGGGTTCCTCTCACTTCAACCTTGAGATGTTTAACTTGATTAACAATGAAGGGAACAGTCTGGCGGGAGAGAGAGAAGGCTGTCCTTCAGGCAGAGGCAGCCCACACAGGGGCATGATGGCAGCCCAGGTGCCAGCAGGAAGTCAGGATGGATTGGGAGCTCCGGCCCATCTAGATCCACTATCTACCACTTAAAGTACTTTGGGACTTAATAGCTTAAGATACTATGAAAAGTTTTCATTCTGGACCCAGAAAACACAATCTTGTGCTACTGTGTGGAAGACATGAGGGAAGAATAGGTGCAGGTGAGAGAAAATGCAAGCCTCAACTAAAAAATCAGGGTTTGGTGACTAACTGGATGAGATATTCTTCTGCTGATTAGCTATGCTGAGTTGTTCAGTGGGATCTTTAGAGACAAAAACTTTAGCTTTGTTGTGTGAAGTAAACTCAAATCCCAAGAGTGCTGCTTTCTCCGTGAACCTGATATCAGCACAAGGGTGAAGGAGACAGACTCTGAGGATACTCAACATCTACCAAAGCAGAGATCCAGAGGCTCCTAAGAGCCCATCACTGAAGTAGATTTAAAATGCACCCAACATGATTCAGGGACTTTTGCAGAAGAGGGGGCGGAAACATTGTTAGAGTCACAAGTTGGGACATTACTCACAGAGACATTGCCTCTTCCCCATAACTGACTGCTGCCCCCACAATGCATGACCCACATTCCCCATGGGGATGACCTGCATTCCCAATGAGGAGGGCTGTGGGGTCTCGTTCCATTCCTGTTCCCTGGGGTCGTTGGCCACCGATGTCCTGGGCGAGGGAGAGACGAGTTGGAAGGGGAGCAGCAGGATCTTTCTGGCTGGGTGGGTGAGTGCGATGGTGAACACATGATGGGGCAATGAGCACCCAGGAGACCGTCTGATGGATAGCACTCTTTTATTCAAAGGGGGGTGGGTTTATAAACACTTGGGGAGGTTGAGACAGCACGTACAGACTATATGGCAATCGGATGCATAGTTTATGGGCTGTTATCTAGATAGAGGAAGGACTAGTAACTTCAAAGCTATGGGGGAAGGATAAGGGAAGATAGGGGGAAGGGCGGAAGAGGAGATTAACAGGAGGCTGTGACTTCAAATCTGAGGGGGGTGAGAAGGCTACGCATGAGGGTCTCTTGGGCAGCTAGCCACAGGTCAGGAACTGTGGGGGGCAAAGTCTGACTTATGGAATGGTCATAGCCTTTTGGGGTCTGGGGGGAGCGCCTTGCCAGTTCTGCCCACTCTGGGCGATGACAGCTCACTATACCCTACAACATAAGGAAGGCCGTCACCATTGCCAGGGACTCCTGACAGAGGGCCAGCTGCGACCCCACAGCCCAGGGCCCCTGGTCATGTCCAATAGTTCAGGCCAGCCTCCTCACAGGTCCAGCCTGTTACTAGCAAGGCCCAACAGAGGGCCTCTTCGGAAAAGGGGTAGGGAGGAGGGAAATGATGGTACCATCTTTTGTTGTTTACATACTGTGGTGGTTTGATTCAGGTGCCACCCCCCATAAACTTACCTGTTCTGAATGCTAGGTTCCCAGCTGATGGAGATTTGGGAATTAACGCCTCCTGGAGGCAGTGTGTTGTTGGGGGTGGGCTTATGGGTATTATAACCAGTGTCCCCTTGCCAGTGTTTGGCACACACTCCTGTTGCTATTGTCCACCTTATGTTGGTCTGGGGGTGATGTCCACCCTCTGCTCATGCCATCATTTTCCCCTGCCATCATGGAGCTTCCCCTTGAGTCTGTAAGCCAAAATCCCTTTTTTCCCCAAAAGCTGCTCTTGGTCTGGTGATTTCTGCCAGCAATGCAAACCTAACTGCAACACATACTAAGTATGTCCATATCTAATCAAAATAAATAAAAAAAGGTAAACTCAAATCTAAAATTGTAATTGTAACAGTGCAATTATAGTCAATATTTTTCTTCTAGAACTTATATTTCCAAGAAGAGAGAATAGAATTTTATCTTTATATATTATTCCTTCCAAGTCAGACTCCTTGTCAAGGTCATGGACACAGATGGAGACTTTGGGGCCAGAAATCCTCAACCACTAGGGCAATTGTGACAAGTCTTCAACGAGTTTGTCTTCTTCTATGGTCTGTTGGGCCTGTTGGGAAGCTTCAGAAAGGAAGACAGGCAACTCAGAGTTAAAGAAATAAAAGTTAGTAAGACGACTTCAGGGAGGCATAAGAAGTGTATTTATAATGAGGGACTGCAGAGTGTAAGACAGTGATAAGTCATTTAAGAACCTGAACTTTCTCTCAGTCCTTATTTTAACAGTTAAGTAGGAAGCCAATGGAATAAATGTAAGTATTGTCATCTTAACACATAGCAGGCACTACAAAAATGCCCAGATGAGTTCCCAGGGCACAGTGATGAATCATTTCTAAGTGTCTGTCATGTGCAAAGCAGAAGGGTCACATCTGTGCTGGACTGGTCCAGTCATTCAGAACCTCATGCTGGGGGTTGGACAGATGGCTAAGTGGTTAAAATTGCTTCCTTGCAAAGCCTGAGTTTGATTCTCCAGTGAAGCCAGATGCATAAAGTGACACAGGCATTTAGAGCTTGTTTGCAGTGGCACGAGATTTTGGTGTACCTATTCCCTGCCTCTTTCATTCTCTTTCTGCTTGCAAAAAAATTTATTAATTTTAAAAAAGAGCCTTATACTTGGTATAGCCTTACAACCTGGGAAATTTTTTTAAAAGATGTTTTTTTTTAAAAAAAAGTTATTTATTTATTTATTTATTTATTTATTTATTTATTTATTTATTTGAGAGAGCAAGAGAGGGAAAGAAACAGACACAGAAAGAGAGAGAGAGAGAGAATGGGTATTCCAGGGCCTCCAGCCATTGCAGATGAACTCCAGACACGTGTGCCACCTTGTACATCTGGCTTATGTGGGTCCTGGGGAATCAAACCAAGGTCCTTTGGCTTTGCAGGCAAACACCTTAACTGCTAATCCATCTCCCTAGCCCAGAAATTTTTTTATTGGTCTTATCTTACAATCTTAACCTCATTTTAATGGTAGAAATGCCTCATCTGCCACAAAAATAAAATTAAACAGAATTTGTTGCCTGACATATGAAGATAAATATAAGGAATTACCAATTTTGGGAATCTGGGCAAGTCTTACTTTTAAAGATTTAGTCAAACAAGTGATTTAAACTAGGGCTAGAGAGGAACATTACATGAGACTGGTTTGCAAAAGAGACATTGGGTTTGATCACTTTTTCTGGAATACTCTATGTCAGGAACCTTTTTTGTTCCCTTCTAGGAACAATGACTTTGGAATTAAGAAGCTTCTTATATGTCTGAATTTACAAGGTCAATCAGAATAGGAATAAGAACAAATAAACTTGTTGCATACTTGGGTTTTGTAATCCCTGGAAGCACCAGAGCTGTGTTAGTGTAGTGATGGGCTGGGAAACATGTGCCTGATACTTAAGCAGACAGTTAGGTGTAATGAAGCATCAATATACACATCTCCCGAAATGTAATCATGACATGAAACCATAATGAGCTCTCATTTTACTCTTTGTGAAGCCATGTGTTCTTTATTCTAGAAATATAAATCAATGACACCACCAGAAATCCAAAGACTTTACAGAGATGAAGACTTGAAGCCAAGAAGGAAAAGGTGGTGACTGGTGCCAGAAGCAGCACAAATGAAGAGATGACTTGAGTTCTGAAGTGAAGACAAAGGAATGAGAAACACAAAGGTTAGAGACTAAAAAGATCCATGGAGGTATAGCCATTCAATTCTCAAAAGCATCAGATTGGAAAAGCGTTTATGAAAGGGCTCATAACCCATGACGTGTTCCGCAGCTACATGATTATTTACCTCACCATTACATTTGAGGATGAGAAAGAGGGGCCTGGGACTAATGTAGTCTTTTTTCTTCTTTCCCTTCCCTTCCCTTCCCTTCCCTTCCCTTCCCTTCCCTTCCCTTCCCTTCCCTTCCCTTCCTTTCCTTTCCCTTTCCTTTCCTTCCTTTCTCTTTCCCTTCCTCCCTCCCTCCTTCCCCTCCTTCCCTCCCTCCCTCCCTCCCTCCCTCTTTCTTTCTTTCTTTCTTTCTTTCTTTCTTTCTTTCTTTCTTTCTTTCTTTCTTTCTTTCTTTCTTTCTTTTTGTTTTTTGAGGCAAGGTCTCACTGTAGCCAAGGCTGACCTGGAATTCACTATGTAGTCTCAAGGTTTCCTCCAACTCATGGAAGTTCTTACATCTCTGCTTTTTGAGTGCTGGGATTAAAGACATGTGCCACCATGCCCACTTATTTTCTTTTTTTATAGTTTTATTTTACTTATTTATTTGAAAAAATAATTAGGGTTAGGGTTATTTTATTTAGTTATTTGAAAGCAAGAGAGACAGGCAGATGGAGAGAGAGGGAGAGAAAGAGAGAGAGAGTATGGGCATGCCAGGGCCTCAGACCTCTATAAATGAACTCCATACTCATGTACCACCTTGGGCATCTGGCTTATGTGAGCACTAGAGAACTGAACCTGGGTCCTTAGGCTTTGCAGGCAAGTGCCATAACTGCTAAGCCATCACTCCAGCTTGACTAATATTTGTTTTTTTCTTTCTTTTTTTGGGGAGGGGTTTGAGGTAGGGTCTCCAGTTGACCTGGAATTCACTATGTAGTCTCAGAGTGGTCTCAAACTCACGGTGATACTCCTACCTCTGCCTCCTGAGTGCTGGGATGAAAGATGTGTGCCACCACGCCTGGCAACTAATGTATTTTCTAAAAGCTGACTGTATTCACATAGCATTTAGGATGTCTTAGACAGATCTTCCAGTGTTCTAACTGGACTTTTAATTTCTTGTTGCTTTGATGATTTTTACATTTCTCATGATTACAACTTCTATTATATCTCCCTATAAGATAATAGAGAGACATAATATTATGACAATGAAAATTATATACATATACACATTGTAAAGATAGAAAGGGAAAATGCAGGAGGAAAAACAAAATGGGGAATAGTAAACTAAAGTTCAAAAGAACTTGCCAGGCATGGTGGCACATGCCTTTCATCCCAGCACTTGGGAGGCAGAGGTAGGAGGATCGCCGTGAGTTCAAGGCCACCCTGAGATTACGTAATTAATTCCAGGCCAGCCTAGGCCAAAGTGAGACCCTACTTCGAAAAACCAAAAAAAAAAAAAAAAAAAAAAAAAAAAAAATTCAAAAGACCTCAACTAACTTGGTCTACTATTCAATTTAATTTGATCAACAAGTATTTACTAAGTTGCTTGCAAGTTCATTACTAGGATGTGGAAATCCAGAAATGAAAAAAGGCAAGGAAATTAAATGTTGATTGCTGCCTCTAGTTCCATGGTGGGAAATGTTACTTATCTTCAGCCGACAAATTGAGTATGACTTCTCTGAGCATCTTGACTCATATGTCTTCTTTAGGGGGATTCTTTTAGCCTTATGCATGACCCTGAGACAGCCAGAGGTACTATTGTCATCCAAGCTGTGATATGTTGGGTCACTGGTCAAGTGGTTGATCATGTGTCAGTACTTAGGAGTGATTGTATAGGCTTTCTTCCCCCACTGTGTCAAAAGACACCCAGTATTGAGAAATGTCCAGCATCATTTATTTTGAAAAATGGTCAACCGTACCCTAGTCAATGAGCTGAAGGAGTGGTATCAGGAGTTTAATAGTGGCTTACTGTAGGACGAAGAGATGTGACAGAAGTCATTCATTTACGGGAGCCACAGAACAAATGGGGAGTGGAAAGCTGCTGTCATTGGTCTGGGGTTGTGAAACAAGTTTAACATAGCCAAGCTACATTGATAATAGCTGAGGAGTGCTCACCTGGCAGATGATCTACACGTTCAGGGGAGGTTCAGTTCAGCAAAGTTGTGTATAATCAAATGTTGCCAAGCTGCTGCTTGGGTGGCCACGTTTTAGAAAAACAGCAAGGACTGGGGCCTACTGGCTCTGCAAAAAGATACAGAGGGAGTATGTGTTTGATGAGGAAATGGCTGCCTGCTTGGCTTCCAAATGGTCTCACAATGTGGCATTCACTGCCTGAGTGGGTTTATATGGCTCTGAAACTGAGCCACAGTTTTACAGGCTAAAAATTTTGATTTTAATTGGCACATCACGCATAGATTCATCTCTCAGAACTGAGCTCATGGTAACCAAGTTCATGTGACTGGTGTATAAAAACTGTAACTGCCAATTCATCAGTTTTGTTGGTAGTGGATTATCTGTCCTAGAATGTATCTATTTCAGCTTAAAAAGATATGATTTTTTTTCCATTTAGGAAGTAAAATTATACTCAAAAGATGACCTGGTGAGGGTTTAATTAAAACAAAAGGAGTTCAACCAAACAAGTATTTCATTATGTCAGATTAATGTAACTTGATGTATAAATTTACAATAGAAATGACCTTGTTTAAGAATTCTGAAAGTTTAGGTGGGTGTGATGGTGCACACCTTTAATCCTAGCCCTGGGGAGGCAGAGGTAGGAGGATTTCTGTGAGTTCAAGGCCAGTCTGGGACTACAGAGTGAGTTCCAGGTCAGCCTGGGCTAGTGTGAGAGAGACCCTATTTTGATTAAAAAAAAAAATTCTGCCCGGATAAAGCCATCTAATTTTTGTCTCTGAGATATTTCATCTTCTTTTTTTCTACTGTGAACCTGATTTATAAAGAGCCAGGTAGTGGGACATAAATGGGATATAATGTTGTTAGCATTACCCTGTTCCTTGAACCCCTCTGTACCTTTAGGTCATGGGGCCTCTGGTAAGTGACATTAGAAGTGGTATGCAGAATTGATATTAAGACTACTTATGAATGAAAATCCCTGAAGCGTGTGTCCCAAGTAAGCCTCCAGACAAGAAGACACCGAGTTACCAAAACATGGAATGCACAAATTGAGATTGAGATGGGAAAAGATTATATTAAAAAAAACCTATACTGATGAGTAAAAGGTTAAGAGTGTCAATAGAAAAAATGTGTTTACAAAATGATGATTTTTTTGAGACAGTGGGTGTCTAGCTCAGATTATCCTCAATCTCCCTATGTAGCTGAGGATGGCTTTGAACTTTTTCCATCTTCCTTCCTCCACATTTAGAGGGCTAGGATTATAGGCCTGTATCATCATGTCTGGTTTAAGTGGTGATGGGATTGGATCCTGGACGTTGTGAGTGCTAGGCAAGCACTCTACCAACTGAGCTACATCCCACAATCCTATTTCTGGTCTTTCACCTGTTTTTTTTCAGTGCTAGGAATGGAACCCAGGGGCTCACATATGTTGTGAAGATCTCTACCACTGCCCCAGAGCTGCAGCCCCACCCTGCTAAATGTTTCTTGAACTTTTGTTTTACTCTCTTCCATCCCTGCCCTTGCAGCTTGCAATTCTACACACAACTGTAAAGATCTCCCTTTCTCCACGCAGCTCAGCATCTTAAGTAAGAGATACTGCTTTGTAAAAATAGTTTTCTGAAATGAGGAAAATGATAGTGTGAGGAAGAAGGTGAGGTAAGGGCACTGTCTTTTCAAAAAGCTTTTTAATAAACCACTAAGCATTCCAAGAAGGAACATTTCCTTAGAAAGTCTTCCTTCATGTGTGTTCACCCTGAAGCCTTTAAGTAGGTCTTCCAGGCCCTGCAAAGATGTTAGCCAGCATATTATACCTAATGAATGCTGGCACAGCTCAGCAGTATAGGAGGCTTCAGCTCTAGGAATCAGAGAATGAGCTAAATTAGCCCAAATGCTAAGCAGGCCCTATTGTTATTATGTATATGAAAGCTTGGGGTTTGGAATTTCCCATCCAGAAGCATATTTTATTGCATTATCTCCTCAACAGAGCCCAGCTTTGTTTTTCCTTGGACAGACTTTCCTCCAAAGCATAAATACAAGAGGCTGCTACTTCATACAATGGCATGAATTCCAGGATGAATATATACTCAAGCAATGAGCTACTTCTAGGTTAACTTCTATAACTTAATAATGATTGGAAGTGGGAAGGGAAGAAAAACATTCTTACTAACTTATGGCTAATTGATTATTTTTCTTTAATTCTTTGGTACTGGCTTGGCTTCTATGAAAGTGTTACATTCCATTTGAATTCCGTAATAAAAGCAAGATCTGGAGAACTCAAAGCATGCTCATGGGAGACTTGTGGCCAAAGCACCTTCTAGGGTGAAGGGAAGATCCATGCTTCTCAAATTCTCTACTCATATCTCCGGAGCAGCTCGTCTCTCCACGCAACAAGCTTTGAGTCCTTTTCAATTTCATTTTTCCTTAGCTTTTAATTTCAATCCAGTTTCCAGTTCTTGCTGAAACATGAAACTGTCCCTTCCTGTTCTCTGTCCCTCCCCTGTCTCTGATTATCCCAGCCCGAGAAATGACTGCCCTGGTGATTGAGTTGCTCAGTGTACCTCAACCTCAACCTTAATCGTCTTTGGGAATATACATAAAATTTTCAGTTTAAGTGTCTCTGTTAATTGAGTATTGCACCATCTTCACAATTAGCTCATGTGCAGTACTTTTGGCTGTCATAAATGGTTTGTGGGCCATTATTTAATTATATCATGTATATATGCACTTACAGACTTAGGAAGTCAGGTGGTAAAAAATTAGGATAAGTAGAATGAACAGCACAATGCTTAGCAGTGTTTGGAAGTCATCTGGGGCACTTACCCTATTAGGAGAATTACAAATATATTACTGAGAAGATTGGAATATGTTAACAAAAATAGTCTAAAATGACAATGGAATAAAAATAAACCCAAACAGTCTTGCAGTGTTCAGTCTAGCATGAGACTATACACAACAACAGGCTGGTAACATGGAGCTATTTAACTAAGAATAAAACTAGATGTCAGTGAATGACGTCCCAGATGCCCTATTCTACATGGCTGGTATAGGCTGATACATCCTCACTTAATGTCGGGACTGGAATAATGGCTTTTGATCTATGGCTAAAAATATGCCTCAAGAGCACTCAGTTCTTCTTAAAAAAATTCAGACCATGGGGCTGGAGAGATGGCTTAGCGGTTAAGGCGTTTGCCTGCAAAGCCAAAGGATCCCTGTTCAACTCTCCAGAAACCACATAAGCCAGATGCACAAGGGGGCACATGCATCTAGAGTTCGTTTGCAGTGGCTGGAGGCCCTGACGTGCCCATTCTCTCTCTCTCTCTCTCTCTCTCTCTCTCTAACTAACTAACTAACTAACTAACTAACTAACTAACTAACTAAATAAATAAATAAATAAATAAAATATATTTAAAAAATTCAGACTGTGGCTATATCCCCAAGGATTCCAAAACACTTCCCTTTGACAAATACTACTTGATATAAGCTTATATTATTTGCTATTTTTTCTGTCTACAAAACATTCATTTTTATAGATGTAACTCTGCATGTGGAGGCACACTCATTTACTGTAGATTAGAAGTGCAGGGTGTAAGACAAGCACACGGCTGGTCTGTCCTATCAGGGTTTTGGCAGATAGTCTTTTCCTGCTATGAATCAGGCATAGCCTCAGACTCTGTCTCAACATTTGTTCTCAGAAACCTATTTGATTTGAGTCAACCCAAGTTGCTTCCTTTTCTAGATGACAGACTCATAATCTTGGCTTCAGCAAAAGGGTTGAAGAGATGCTGAGTGAAAACCATGTGCATAGTAGGTGTCTGGCATATTGTTTGGCACAGGGAAGATGTCTCGTCCTTTTCTATTAGGGAAGACTCTTCAAGGTTTCCTAGTCCTTGGCCTGCCACTGAACAAACAAACAATAGAGCCTAGAAAGTCCTTGGAGTGTCCATCTATCTGTGTGAATCACAAGAGCGCTCCTTAGTCACCCTTCTTTGTTTGGGAGGATGACGTCTAGTTCAGAGTGGATCTTTGTTGTTAGAGACATGGTCATTTTAGGGTTTCAACATGTGATCAGGGAAACTAGATAATGCCCGACCTGTTACTTAAAAGATAGGGCTCTGAAAAAAAAACATAGTTTTTAGGTTTGGATTTTTGTTTTTTTTTTTTTGTTTTGTTTTCTTTTCTTTTTTTGTTTGTTTTTGTTTTTTTGAGGTAGGGTTTCACTCTAGTCCAGGCTGACCTGGAATTCACTATGTACTCTCAGGGTGGCCTCGAACTCATGGTGATCCTCCTAGCTCTGCCTCCCAAGTGCTGGGATTAAAGGCGTGTATCACCACGCTCTGCTGGATTTTTTTAAACTTATTTTTCTTTGAACTTTGGGAAAGTTCCCTTTTGAAGAGATGCTCTTCCCTTTCTTATCAATCATGATTTGAAACCATTCATATAGAGGTTTATGTTTTGTGTTTTGATACTTCTCAAAGTATAGAGGCTTCTATAATTGCAAATATTGTAATTTTCTAAGATAATAGGCTTATAATTTTTATTATTTATAAAATACATCCATTAAACATGAAAGCAGAAGGAGTAACTCATTGGAGGAGGAGGAGGGGACAGAAGGATGGAAGAGAGCAGTAGGAAAGAATAAAGGGAATGAATGAAAACAAAGTATACTAAGCATCAGGGACATGCAAATTAAAACAACTATGAGATCCCACTTTACCCCAGTAAGGACAGTAAACATTAACAAATCTAATGACAACAAATGCTGGTGAGGATGTGGAGAAATAGGAACCCTCATTCATTGTTTGTGGGAAGGTAAGATGGTGCAACCACTATGGAAAACAATATGGAGACTCCTATAAAGGTTGACTATAGAGTTACCAACAGACCCAGTTATTCCCTTACTGAGCATTTGCTCTAAAAGCTCCATGCCTCAGTTCAAAGATATTTGCTCAACCATGTTTATAGCTGTTCAATTCATAATAGCCAAGAACTA
Organism: Orientallactaga sibirica; assembly: GCA_036365145.1. Classification (NCBI taxonomy): domain Eukaryota; kingdom Metazoa; phylum Chordata; class Mammalia; order Rodentia; family Dipodidae; genus Orientallactaga; species Orientallactaga sibirica. The sequence goes on along the minus strand of JAEOAD010000004.1, from coordinate 41,699,752 downwards.
GAATCAACCCAGATGCCCATCATTGGACAAATGGATAACCAAGATGTGGTATATCTACATGATATGAGTTCTACTCAGCAGTTAGAAAAAAAAGGACACAATGAAATTTGAAGAAAAGTGGTCAAACTAGGAACAGATCATACTCAGCAAACTCACCCAATTACAGAAAGACAATTGCATGGTCTCACTCATCTGCAGCTCCTAACCTGGATCAGCCTGAGATACTGACATATTTAATAGGCATCTCAAAGACTGGACAATAGGGTGGGTAGGGCTGGAGGGGAAGGGAAGGCAGGGCAGGGGAACACACAAAACTGGACCCAAATGGAACTGGTATGATAAAATCCTATATCTTGGGAGACAGACTAAAATGTTGAACCTCATCAGGACCGTAGAGGGAACACCTGAATCAAAGGGCCCTGGAGAGGGTGAGATGAAGCCTAACCTTGATTTTCTCCTGTTTCTCTGTCTTTTCTATTTTCTTTCTTTTTCTTCTTTCTTTTCCCTTGGTGCTGGCCTGTAACCCCTAGTACCAGTACGTGGTTAACACCCACAATAAGTTGTTGATCAGAGAGATCTACAAAAGAAGACAGACTTCTGTCAGAGTACTTGATTGCACCCACCAGAGGTTAATGGTAAGATCCTACTGCTGAAGACACCATATGCTATCAGTACAGAACATGGAGAGACCTGGCTGGAATCTGGAAGATAACCAGTCCCCAGACAGTTAGCCCATCTAGTGCTAGAAGGTGCTACATGAGCTACTGGGGAAAAGTGGCCAACATCTGTCAGAGTAACTCAAGGTCTAAGCTACTCAGAAGCCAACAACCTGACATGATGCTCACACAAATGCAATAGTGGCACCCAACCATGGTGGGTAACCAACTGCTTTTGGATTGGCTAACAGATCCCCTCAGTGGAAAGGAACCCATAGCTGGAACTGGGAAACAAGTCAGAATCATATCCAGATAATGACTTTGCTTTCCAGTATCAAGCTCCCACCAATCTTGGGCTACAAGAGGCCCTATGCCCATTAAATTCTCTCTAAACTAACAATGGTTATCCTGTTTAACCTGTGCTGACTTTACTCTCTGTAGGAGCATCTGCTTCTGTTTTCAGATGGAAGCAGGACCTGAGGAGACAAACAGCCCATCACACTTCATCAGGGCCCCAGCTGAGACCACAAAGGAACTGGGGAAAAGAGCAAGAGTACTGCTTTCTTGGTGAACCTGATATCAGCACAAGGGTAAAAGAGATAGACACTGAGGTCGCTCAACTCCTACCAAACCAGAGATTCAGAGACACAGAGGCTCTTAAGAGCCCATCACTGAAGTAGACCTAAAACAAACCCAACTGGCTCAGAGAAATTCGTGGACTAGGAGGCAGAAAGATCGTTAGAGCCACAAGTTGAGACATTATGCACAGTGACATTGCCTCTTCCCCATAACTGATGGCTACCCCCATAATGCACGACCCACAATCCCCATGGGGATAAGTGGCATCCCTAATGAAGAGGGTCCCTTTGGAGGGAAGGCAAGGATGAGGGTAAGGATGGTACCAACATGTGCTATTTACATACTGAGTATGTCCATAGCTAATAAAAAATCTGGAGTATAATGATATGTACATATGAAAATGTTGTCACGGAACACCTTACTTTGTATACTAGCTTAAAAAAATAATATTAACTTAGGGTTGGGGAGACAGCTTATCAGTTAAAGCAGCTTTTACTTGCTAAGCCTGCTGTCCAGGGTTCAAATCCTCAGCACCCTCGTAAAGACAGATGCAAAATTGCACATGTATCTGTGATCCAAGCATGCCTATGGCAATGGGAGGTGAAGCCAAGGGAATCTGAAGTTGGCAGCCCAGTCAGTCTAATATTCATGTGCAGTCTGACAGTGCATTTGCAGTGGCAAGAAACCCCATCTCAAAGGCAGAATACAGACACCTTGAAATACACCAATACAACACACACACGCACACACACACAATTGAGATAAAACAATAAAATAGGCTCATGAAAACCAGCAAAAATGAAAGTGTGCATGAATAGGAAGTTGGAACTTACTAAATAAACCCCTCACCTCATTTTATGTGCCAGGCCATCTTCACATATGTGGCAGAAGTTCTGTCATGCTTGATGTATTAGGGATTCTGATCCATTGTGGGGAAAGTGTGCTGTGGTGTTCAAGCTGTAAATGCTATCTAGCCGTGACTTTTGCCCCTCTCACGGGCATCTTCAGAACATTCTGCTGCTGAGGAGGTGGGCAACCTGCCCTGAAGTCTTTGGTCTCTTCTTTCCTCCCATGCATGCTCAGCTTGCCTTTTCTTTATCTATGCTTTGCCTTACTTGTGTCTTATGTATTTGTATTATGTTAAGATTCAAGCATCTGGCCCAGCACCTGGGACACAAAGGTAAGCTTGACTGTTTTGTGATTAATTGATTCTTTTAGAGATATTTATGAATTGAGTTTAGAAAGTAGCCCATACTTCTGGGTGTCGTGGTGCACACCTTTAATCCCAGCACTCTGAGAGCAGAGGTAGGAGGATCACTGTGAGTTTGAGGCCACCCTGAGACTACATAGTGAATTCCAGGTCAGCCTGGGCTAGAGTGAGACCCTATCTTGAAAAAAAAAAAAAAAAAAAGAAAAGAAAAAAAAGAAGTAGCCCATACATCTGAGACCAAGTGAAAGAATTTTCTTTTATTTATTTATTTTTGTTTATTTTTATTTACTTATTTGAGAGCAACTGACAGAGAGAGAAAGAGGCAGAGAGAGGGAGAGAGAGAAAGAGAGAGGGAGAGGGAGAGAGAGAGAGAGAGAGAGAGAGAGAGAGAGAGAGAGAATGGGTGCACCAGGGCCTCCAGCAAACAAACTCCAGATGTATACACCACCTTGTGCATCTGGCTTACATGGGTACTGGGGAACTGAGCCTCAAACTGGGGACCTAAGGCTTTACAAGCAAGCACTTAACCACTAAGCCATCTCTCCAGCTCCTGACAGAATTTTCTTTCATGATAACTCCATCTGTGGATATCAAACATGTCCATATAGCAACCACACACAGGTATGACAGTCTTTTCCTATAGTAAAGTAGAAGTCAAATTTCTTCTAAGAAGTTTAGGCAGAAGCAGTATTCTGTGGTACTTTCTTATTCCTATAAATATTGTATTTGCACAGTGACCCATGATTCTGCCTGGGACTAGGAGTACTGTACTATTGTAGTTCAGTCTGATTGAACATATTTATTTGGGAATGTTGTGTTTCCAACATTTCCCTAAAGAATAAAAATTTCATAAAAACCAACAAAATGATTCATTAGTATTTTATTATTAATTCCCAGTCCTTATTACATTGTCTAGTTTGTTCTTAGCTTTGCCTTGAGATAAAAAATGAGATAATTGAGCCGGGTGTGGTGGCGCACGCCTTTAATCCCAGCATTTGGGAGGCAGAGGTAGGAGGATCGCCAAGAGTTCGAGGCCGCCCTGAGACTACAGAGTTAATTCCAGGTCAGCCTGGACCAGAGTGAGACCCTACCTCGAAAACCAAAAAAAAAAAAAAAAAAAAAAAAGAGAGAGAGAGAGATTGATAATTGAATGTATACTTCAAAACTTTTTTTGATTCATAAAATCAATGAAACTTGACCTTTTAGGCTTACTCAAGATCTCAGAGATTATCCAATTCAATGCCCTCATTTTATAGATGTGAAAAGTGAGTCAGATTAAGAAATCTGTTGAGGAGCAAGAGAGATGGCTCAGTGGTTGGGGCACATGAGTACAAAGTCTAATGACCTGGGTTCGATTTCCCACTATCCATGTAAAGCCAGATGCACAAAGTGGCACAAGTGGCTGGAGTTTGTTTGCACCAGCTAGAGGTCTCCATTCTTTCTGTCTGTCTCTCTCCTCTCTTTTTCTGCTTGCAAATAAATACATGTATAAATAAAAAATTTTTTTAAAAAGGAACCTGTTGGATACTCCACAGTGTAGTGATGTCATATGCTAAGCTACATGTTTGTTTCATTGTCTTAATATTTATTCTTTATGATCATCATTGGTTACACTTCTCTCATAGCTGAAACCTACTGCCTGCCCTTAATGTCATGGATTCAGATTGGGAGTTTCTTAATTGCTAGAATTGTTAAAACCTCAATTAAGTGAGATAACATATGCAAAATATCCAGGAAGCACTTGGCAAATAGAAGATGCTCAATAAAGACTTTTTTATTCCTCTTTCTGCCTCAGTTCTAATTCAGACGTTTGACATTTAATTATCCTTTTCAGCAGTTGTACTTTCAAAACAGTGATGTTGGAATAGTAGGCATAGCGTTCTTTCTCTATCATATTCTTTTGAAGCCCATTTATATTAGATGGAAACAGATAGGTGGTAGAGGATGGGGTCTTGGACTCACAAGGTTTGAGCAAGATTCTCTGAGACCCTATGGCACAGGGCTGTTAGTTTCTCTTGTACTTGAGAGACTGGGTTACAATTTGTGTTGAAGCTACATGGGTTTTCAGTGGCAGGTTTTGTACATAACAGGGAGTTTCTGGATCTTGTTAGCTCAGGGCAAAAAGTCATGCTTTGGAGCACTTACCCCAGCAGGAGGAGAAGAGATGATGGTTGGTAATTACATCAGTTTTGCACTGTTGAGCAGATGTTCTTGCAGATAGATTTTGGCTGGCATTTATAGAATATCACTGGTGATTCTCATGATAGTGTCAGAGCTGCTACAAGTGAGGGAACTGCAGGTCTGTGTAATGCTGAAGGAAGAGGACGAAGGAACAAGATAGTCTAGATGTTAAAAAGCAACTTTTAAAGGGGGCTCTACCAAGATTTGCTTGAAGACAGCAATTTTGCTGGGTTGCATAATTGGATCCAACATACAATCTGATAACTTAGTTTGCTATTTAATTTGAAGGATAATTTGGTATTCCACCCATGCTGGGAAAAAGTAAATTATTTCCTTTTAAAATAAAGGATTATTTAGAAGACTGATGAGGAAGCTAAACTTTGATTAGAACATAAAATGAAGCAGCAAGATCAAAGCACACCACAGATAACAGAAAATAATGACCACAAGGGATGTTATCAAGAAATATTAAATATTTGATTGGAAAATCCTGACTAATTCAAATCATATTAAAATTAGGATAGTTAGATGTGAGATCCTGCTAGTTAACAAATGTCTTTAAAGAAAAGGTAATTCCTTCACACTTAGCTTAAAAAAATCATTCCAAGGGCTGGAGAGATGGCTTGGTGGCTAAGGTGCCTGCCTGCCAAGCTGAAGAACACTTGTTCAAGCTCCAGGTCCCATGTTTAGCCAGATGCAAAAGTGATGCAAGCATGCAATGCTGTGCTTGCCCACAAGGGGGCGCACGTGTCTGGAGTTCATTAACAGTGGCTGAAATGGCCCTGGCGCGCCCATTCTCTCTCTCTCTCTCTGCCTCTTCCTCTGTCTCTGTATCTCTTGGTCTCTCTCTAAAAAAAAAAAAAAAAATCATCCTGAAATTATTCTGTTCATTTAGTTCATACATGTTTAATTAAGTTCTCTTCTTTATATGCTTTAGATATTTAAGTATACTCCTACCACTACATCTACTGTAAAGTCTTCTCTATATAAAGTAATGAGGTTTTCTTTTAGATTAAAAATTGGGGCTGGAGAGATGGCTTACTGGTTAAGGCATTTGCCTGCAAGCCAAAGGATCCCAGTTCAATTCTCTAGGACCCACATAAGCCAGATGCACAAGGAGGTGCATGCATCTGGAGTTTGCTTGCAGTGGCTAGAGGCTCTGATGTGGCCATTCTCTCTCTCCCTCTTTCTCTCTCTCTCAAATAAATAAATAATATAAAATATTAAAAAATAATTTTACTAGAAGGTAACATTCAGTGAAAATATAAACTCAACACATTTGTTGTTTTGGACCCACACTGTTTCATTTCATTGGCAGTAGAAACACTGTCATTTTGTTGTCATGGGCTTCTCTGGGTAAATGACTCCAAAGTAAAGAAGAGGAAGGAAGGAGGGAAGAAGAGAGGGTAGAGAAGAGAAGATCCACTGGGAATGTCAGCCTGCCGTTTTCTTAATAGATCCTCTGTTTTCAGGTTAACTTCAGAAGTGAGCATGGAAAATGAACTTGCAGTGTGGATCAGAGGTATGAAGCAAACCCAGGAGCATCACTGCCTCCTCAGCTTGTGTCCTCCAAGTGCTGACCAAGACATGGCACTTAGAGTAGTCACTCAAGAAATGTTTGTTCAGGAAATGAATTGGTCAAGATTAGGGGAACAGAATGCATGTGGAGAGGATTTGAATATGACCAGCCCAGATTATTTATCATGGGTTCCAGAAGGAAATGCAGGTACAAGACAAGGTGAACATCCAAGAATGGGACCGGGCCATCCACTGGAGAGAATGAATTATGCTTCCTAAGCAAACACCCACCTTGGCCAGGGGTAGCTTTGCTTCTTCTAAGTCATGAGATCATGGTTTTCACATATAATTGTAGATCTGTTTAGTGTCTGTCCTCAGTAACTATTTCCATATGATGTTGTAAGGCCTACTCCCAACTCATCCAGTAAAGGGCTCTCATTTAATTCGTGTTCCTGGGCTGGGAATGCAGCTCAGTGCCTGGCGTGAACAAGATCTGCATTTGATTCCTAGTACTATAAGAAAACAATACTTGCTTGGGAATCTAATTACAGTTCTTAGAACCAGTTTGGATGATTAGTGAAAGGATACTCTTGTTAATAATGATGAGCTCTGAAACCGAACTTCAAACCAGCACAGGAAGCTCTTGCTATCCAAGGATGATGACTAATAGAAAAAGTCTAGATAAAGGAAACATAAAATGAGGAATCTATTTCATAATAAATAAAGGAAATTGTAGCTTTAACATTAAAACTATAAATCAGATCTATTTTTCTAACACTAGACCACATTTAAGACATCATTGCCACCACGTGCCATATAAGAAAAGAAAGGGTTGATCAAGAGTGGCTCTTTGGGGCTATAATACTTGTAATGACACAGTGACAACATGATTCAGCATTCTGTATAGTATGACTGACTTTTCTTTTTTTGTATTTTTTATGAGAAAGAGTGAGAGAGAGGGAGAGAATTGGCAGGCCAGGGCCTCCTGCATGTGCCATCTTGTGTGCATGTGTGACCTTGTGCACTTGCATTACCTTGTGTGTCTGGCTTATGTGGGACCTGGGGAGTCAAACATGAGTCTTTAGGCTTCATAGACAAGTGCCTTAGCCACCAAGCCATCTCTCCTGCCCATGACTGACCTTTCCTGTGTGAGCGTGAAGCTGGTGAATATACAAAAAGCATTCTTGGGTTCAATCCAGGTTCCCAAAGGCTACCTTTCTTTCTTTGATTGTTTTATCATTGTCTTTTGAGGTGACTGTTCTGTTGTCAGTTCTTAACTGGTGTAACTTGGTGCCATCTTCATTTGCCAACAGATTTGCTTTGTGATGTGAACAGTTCCAGCAGATGTTAAGAGGGCACCTACTTTCTACAAAGTCAGCTCATTAGTGAATATGTGCACATTCTCAGGACTTTCTCTTTTCTCCTCTACCTTATAGCTGCAGGAATTAAGATCATCAATGCTTGTTAATACACAACTCTGGTTCTCAATTTCTCGGTCCATGTCAGACATCAGGATATTTGTGTTAAAGAGCAAAGGGTCATTCGTTTGGTTTTAATATTTTTATTTATTTATTTGAGAGAGAGGGAGGGAGAAAAGGAAGAAGAAAAGGAAAGGGAGAGAGAGAGAGAGAGAGAGAGAGAGAGAGAGAGACTGGGCATACTAGGGCCTCTTGCTGCTGCAAATGAACTCCAGACACATGCACCACTTTGTGCCTCTGGCTTTACATGGTACTGGGGAATTGAACCCAGGTCAGCAGGCTTTGCAAGCAAGCACCTTTAACTACTGAGCCATCTCCCCAATCTCATTCCAGTCTATTTTATAGAGAGGTACATGGAGATAATGTGCTGTTAAAGTTGGAAAAGTAGAATATGGAATGATACAAATCCTTTCCCATGTTTCTATGTATACACAAATGTGGTTAAATTACTCTTCTATTTGAGGGGGCCCTTATTTTGGCAAGTGGGAATTTAATCATTTATGAAAAGTCTTATCTTTGACCTGGCCTATACCATAATAAACTGAATGACAGAAAAACAAATGTCACTTATTAGAACACCGAGGTTTACTGTTCAAGTGATTAACTAAGAATCATTTGTATGATTAAATGCTGGAAAATAATTTGCTTTCCCTATGAACCTATAGCTTAGATCTCATTACACAGAAGTGCTGCATATTAGTTGGAGCAAATTAACATTCAAACACTTTCTGGAGTGACTGCTAATCACAGGCTGTTAATTACTGTCATTACATTAGGCTGCTGCAGAGACTACCCAAAGAATCATTCTCATGATCTTGGTATTTGAAAGTGATCTTCACCAATAAAAACACATGTCAGAGATACAGAAATTGCAAATTGCTGAAACTGCTGACAGGGTTGAAAATTCCGCTGACTATAAGTACCCGTCTAGTGATGGATGCATTCTTGACACAGTTTCAGTGTTTGGACTTAGGAAATAATGAGTATCAATGTCCTAGCAAGGGAATATGCAAAGATGAAGGAGCCCTTTTGTATCCTTAATTAAGGAAAGTAGTAGCAGAACTCGTTCACAGATAAGTGACTGTACATAATAATCATGTATTTATGTAAGGGACTGCTATGCTATATTACTGTAGTGGCAATTAGATTTTCACAAAGTCGTTTTAATAAAAGGCATACTTACATAATAAATAAACAAAACCGCTCATTTTCATGGCAGGCTCTCTAATTATACACTGGCTTAAAATAAAATGTTCTGCAATGCTAAGTTAAACATATAGACTCTAGCTGCCTCCTCCAATGTGCCCCAAATATTTTCTCACCCCACCGTCTCAGTCACCCCAGGAACTCTGCTAAATCAGGAAAGAGTATTTGTGCTTCTTGCTTGTTCTGTGTGAGGAAGAAATCATTGAAGACGTTAGAAGTCAAGGTTCCTGATACTTACACGTCTTTCTTTATTGTTACCCATGTTTGTCAATAATTAGGATCAGCCCAATGTCAGAATGGCCAGAGTTCAGGTGACCCGGGTTCATTTGCCAGCCAGTTTTCATCAGCAATGCCATGCCAAAGAGGCCCAAGCTCTAAGCTTTTGAGGATCTCCGATTCTCGTAGGTTTAGGTTTCCTCATTCTGGCTTCTCAGTCATCTACTCACTCAATCAACAAATGCGTATTAAATATCAGCCTTGTGGAGGACATTGCGTGGGTAGCTGTGAAAATGGAAAGGTGAGTTAGCTGTGGATCTTGCCCATGAGGAACTTGCGGTTTAGTGTGGAACAATCATCAACATAGTCTGCAGGAGAGTTTTTGAATGAATCGGGATCAATTCTCTCCGAGTTCTGCAACTATGAGTGTGATTACATCAGTACTAAAGCACTCCTTGCCCCTAAGTACACAAGTAGAACTCTTTCTCCTAAGGACTTACTAAGGCTTATCCATAGCTACATATTCCTTTCTACTCCCTGACTCCCTTCATTCCTTCCCTCCCAGAAACTGTAGTTTAGTGCAGACTCTAGTAGACAGGCACTTTCACTATGTGTGTCTGTCCTCTCTTGGGGGTGCAATGTGAGCATATGAGGAGGAGGACTCACAGTATTAAAGAGGCAGCAAGAAATAATGATACCTAAGTCTTTGTATGGTAATTAAAATCTGTAACTAATTATATGCATTTTCTAAAAACAGCCAGGTTAGCTGGGATTTAAAACACTAGCAATGACCAGTGAGTTTGGGGAAGGGAATTGCAGTGGTATGTTGGAGATACCAAATGAATTTCAATATGACTAGTCTTTGGAAAGCAAAGGCATGCGAGTAATAAAGTCTGATGCTAAAGAAGCAGGGCTTTTCAGGAACAACAGTTCAGATGTATGTAAATTGTTTCCTATGAAAACCCACTGATATTCAAAACTAAGCAATGGTATAATGAAATTTGTGATTAAAACAATGCCCTCTCCCCTTGTTTTTTTCCTAGAGAATACACTTCAAGGGGCAAAACTAGAGACAGAGAGAGCAGTTAGGCTTGGGGGATATGGTGGCCGAGGGCTAGGAGATCAATGAATAAGAAGTGGAAAGAACTGGACAGGGAGCTTGATCAGATGTGTCTGAGTATGGGTGCATGTGTGTGTGGGGGGGTGGATTAGGAGAGAATTGATCCCGATTCATTCAAAAACTCTCCTGTAGACTGTGATGAATAGAATGGGGATGGCTGTGTTGAGATAGAGGAGGAAGTCGGAAGCAACTCTGATGTTACTGGGCCAGTGGTATTCCCGTTCTTCAGTGAGGAACACATCAGGTTTGGGGGATCTTGGTGATTGGTTTGATTTTGAATGTCAACTGTGAAGTCGACTTTAAGGCTTGCCAAGTAAAAATGCTCAGGAAATAATTGGATATGGAAGCCTGGGGTTCAGAAGAAAGAGCCTGTGTGGAGTAGTCCTTCTGTTGTCCTTTGCATTTATTTGCTTTCAGTTGCTTGGTTTCACTACATTTCATGTACGGAGGCGGAGATTAAAGTCAGTGTTTCACTAAATAATGTTTCTCTCTCAGCATGTGTGCATACCTTTTAATTATCTTGCTTTATGTATTATTAAGTATAGGAAATTGTGCTCCGATATCATGGTCTTAATTTAAACTGACAGAAGAAATAGACATTACAAATTAAAAATGCTTTCATGTCTTTAAAGTGTCTGTTTATTAAAAAGAAATTTAAAACAGGAAGTAGTTATATTCTTCTCCGGAAGAAGCACTTCAGAAATCCGTCTAACCTTGAGCTAAGTTCATTACAGGGTGTGAAAAGGGAATGCATAATGCAAATGCAAACCAGCTTGGGGCATATTTGAAATCCACTCTTCTTTTCCAATGGGAGTGAGTCGAACGTGTGTGGCCCTAAGAAGACATTTCAATGGGCTTAAAACCTTGGGCTGGGCTGAGTTGCAATCTGTACCTGGTCCACTGTTGTTCTTTTCGTTTTTTTCTTTATTGGACATGCTCTCAGATCCCAACCCAAGCCAGTGATGGGAATTTTGGCAAAAGCTGGAAAAGTTAAATGGGTAAGTGATGGGTCACTAAGGTCAGTGATGGGTAAAATAAAGACTCCTCTCAGAGAAGTCTTACGAATATCTAAAACGAGACAACCGTCCTGCTCAAATATAGTTATTGAATACATATTATATTCCAAGACTAGCGGCATTTTTCTCCCTGTTGCTAGGTCCTCAAGGAGAAGCCATGATGTGAATTGTCTGCCTGGTTAAGGGATCAGATGTCCCTGACAGAACTCCCAGTGTTACAAGCAACATTGCTATATACTCACTTGACAGGGGAAACTCAGCCACTTTGTAAGACTGGAGTGGTTCCATCATCACTCTTTCCTACCCCACTGACCACAAGTAACACATAGTGTTGCCACTGAACAGTGCTAAGTTAACAGCCCTCTGAAGGATGAATTCCATGATGCTAGGATCCGTTGACCATTCTACTGTCTGAGCTGTTCTTCCACCCTGTCATTTGAATACTAAAGTCAATAGTATTCAACTGGACTCAGATAATGGCTGACCAAGGTCTTTAGGGGTCATTTATGGGAGATGGGGATCAGTAGTGGGATGTGGGAGGTTTAGGAAAGGAGAACATATTGAAGGATGCCATACCCAGATCTGGGAAGACAGACTCCCTTCCATAGGTCCAGGCATTGGCAAAAGAACCTGAACAGACTTAAGACAAGAGACTTAAATGCTTGGGAATGTTAGGAGTTATACCAGGTAGGTGTGTAGTTGGGATTAAGAATGGCTCCATAGTAGGAAAAAGTTTTTGAATTGGAAGTGGATCATGGGCAGAAAGGTTTGACAATAAACATTATAAGGTGGCAGTTCCCCATTCACACATGTACACATATTAAAGGGCACACTAATGGTATTCTGCTTTCATGCCAGGAGCCTTCTTTTCTTCCTTTTGCCATTCCTCATCTTTATACCACTCCCAAAGGGCAGATATTCCCTCACACCCAAGACCCAGATCTATCAATACCATGTGTTTTATCCTAATTGTCTTCAATATTCACCCACAAAGGCAGTGAGCCAAAGATAACCAAAGCCTGCTTGGTCTCTAGTGCAGTTATGTTTGGTAATAACAAGTACCACGCACCTACTTGAGTGACAGGCTTTAGTAGGGATGTAAATATTAACAAGTCTCTAGTTTCTTCTAAACATTATTGAATAATGAGGCATTTGTACTTTAGCACAGTTGAAGCAATTTATTAAATCAGAACGACTCTCTTTTGTGCCAAATTAGAGTAACAAGTGTGGTCTTATATATGGATATCAGTGTAGACAAATTTATACAATGTCTCCCAAATATTTATGCTCCAATCTCCCAAATGCAAATTAGAATAAAAAAGATATTTTAAAAGAATTCATTACATTCTAGCTAAAGTATTTTATGAGGACTTCGGGAAACTGGAAGGAAATCACAACCCTTTATAAGCTGTACCTACGTATGGCTTCAAAGCCTACAGGCTTTTGCCTATTTTCATAGAATTTCTGGGAAGATGCCCAGCTGCAGGCTTTCTTCCTGTCCCCATTCAAATGATGCTCCTTTGTCAGACAAAACAGTTTTCAGACCCAGCCCACTTCTAGCCTCTTGAGGCAGAAGCTATATTCTTGCCAATATGTAAGAGTGCTTTGTTTAAGTCTAGACTCTTGTAGAGACCCAATTTCCTAGTCTATCTATTCTTTCACTCCATGAGAAAGAATATCTCCCACCTGACATTAAGTTAGCCATCCTAATTTTTTTTTGGGGGGGGGAATGGAGAAGATTTTCCTTACCTCAATATGATTAATAGTGGAAATACTTATTTCCCAAGATGGATCAACATTTACTATCCCTTAAAAACAACACCTGTCCCTGTTAAACTTTGGATTTCACTCAGTCCAGGCCCCATTTGAGTGCAGCATCCATTCTGATGGTTTGAACAATCATACAATCATCTCAGGAATGTTTGTCATCTTCCTTTTCTTCCCAAACTAGAAATTGCTTGTATCTTTTGAGATAATAGCTCCCACTCTCTTCCCTAACTTCTTGTTCCATCAAGGTCTCAAAGTCCTTGGATCAAGTTTTAGGTAGGACAACCTGGTTCAACTGAACACATAATAGGATGTGGTGGAATGAGTATAGTTTAGTCACGGAGAAGTGCCCACCACTTACTAAGGTCATGGTCTGTAGGATGAAGGCAAATCTTTTCATGTCATATCTTAAGTTTCATTTGTTGGGTTTGGGGCAGTGGGTTTGACAGGATATGTAATACATGATTTATAATGTAGACAGAATTACAACTCTGTAGCCTATGTATCAAGATTCAAAATAAAGTATGGGCTGCACAATTACTCTAGCCCAGGCTGACTTGGAATTCACTCTGTAGTCAAAGGATGTTCTTGAACTCACAGTGATTCTTCTACCTCTACCTCCCAAGTGCTGGGACTAAAGACATGTTGTCACCATTCCTGGCTTTCAAAAAAAATTTTTTTTGAAATAGGAAACCACTGTCACATCAGCAGAGGGAAGGAGGGAGGGAGGGAGGGAGGGGGGAGAGGGAGAGAGAGAGAGAAAGAGAGAGAGAGAAGGGGGAGAGAGAGAAAACACATGAGCAGGCCAGGCAGGCAGGTTTTGAAATCTTAAAGCCCACTTCCAGTAACACTCTTCTTCCAGTAAGATTCTACTTCCTAAAGGTTCCACAACCTTCCTGAAAAGTGTCATCAACTGAGGTTTCAGTATTGAACATGACTCTATGGGGGGGCATTTTACATTCAGACCACCACAAAGAAACATAATGAAGATGTGCATTAAAGTTTGACATGTAAGGCACACAGCTGAACTTATTTATTCATTTCACAAGTGAATATAGGGGTTTTATGTGAATTCTATAAGTTGTTGACAACCTGACAGCTAGTATCATAGATGGGATTTGTATTCAGTTTGGCTAATTTCAAAGTTCCTTTATTATACTGCCTTGTCACATTTGCCTTCAACATTAAATTCCTTTTTTCCCCTTTTTTTCCTTTCCTTTCATTTCCTATCCTCCTTTCTCCTTCCTTTATTTTCCTCTCCTTTCCTTTCCCTCCCTCCCATCTTTCCTTTTCTTCCTTCTTCCATCCCTCTTTCATTTCCTTCCTTCCTTCCTTCCTTCCTTCCTTCCTTCCTTCCTTCCTTCCTTTCTTTTTTCTTTCTTTCTTTCTTTCTTTCTTTCTTTCTTTCTTTCTTTCTTTCTTTCTTTCTTTCTTTTCCCTCCCTCCCTCCCTCCCCCTCCCTCTCTCCCTCCTTCCTTAAAAATTTTTTTTATTGACAACTTCTATACTTATAGACATTAAACCATATTTCCCTCCCCTCTCCCCATTCCCCTTCAGAACTCCACACTCCATCCTATCCCCTCCCTCTCTCCATTAGTCTCTCTTTTAATTTGATGTCATCATCTTTTTCTCCAATTATGAGGGTCTTGTGAAAGTATTGCTAGGCACTGTGAGGTCATGGATATCGAGGCCAATTTCTGTCTGGACAGTTGCATTGTAAGGAGTCATATCCTTCCTTTGGCTCTTACATTCTTTCTGCCCCCTCTTCCACAATGGTCCCTGATCCTTGGAGGGTGTGTTAGAGATTTTTCAGTGCTGGACATTCCTCCGTCCCTTCTTCTCAGCACTATGTTGCCTTTTGGGTCATCCCAGTGGTCATCGCCATCTCTAACCACAAGTGAGAGTAGCATTAATATGTGAATATGAACATTAAGTGTAGTGCTTTCAGGGCAGTTTGGTGGGAATAATATATACATTTGGCCAGACAAGATCAGGATTTATACCCCTAAGGCTCATGACCTCCCCTGCCATAGACTTTTGATTAGTTTTTTCGGTACCAGGCATGTATTCCCTCCCATAGAGCAGGCCTTCAGTCCAATTAGGGAGCAGTTGGTTTCCCCAAGAGCAGACATGCCACTATTGCACCCGTTCAGTCATTGGGCCTATCTGGCCAAACTTGAGGTTTCCAGTGTCCACTGTTTTCACTGCTGATGGTTTCTGTCTCCCATACAGTTGTATGCAATACCGCTTTTTCCAGCTTTCAGTTGGCTGGTCTACAGGGAGAAGGTTTTCTGCTCAGCACCAGCTTGCTTTCTCAGTGACCTTGCCACTCAGGCAAGAGAGGTCTTCAGCAATAGGGTCTTATCATCTGTTTCTCAAGGACCTTGGCAATAGCCTTTAATGTTTTGGAGGCTACAGGGACCTCCCTGGCCAACAACTCACTGGAAGGTATCCCATCCCAAGCACTGAAAATTTTCTAGTAACAGTCTACAGCTTCTAGATGTGCCATTATTCAAAAAAGTAGGTTTACATAAGTCTTACTCACAATATCTTGAATTTAGATTGACCCTCCCCCTGCCCTTCTTTTACACATTCTCTTCCCATGGCCTCACTTAGGCCATTCCCCTCCCTGTAATCTGTTCTTCTACTTACATATGTGCAATACCATACACTTAATTCTTTCCCTCTCCTCCCTCCCTTATAGCCTTTTTCCAGCTTACTGGCCTCTACTACCAATGTTTGGTTTCAGCTCACACACAAGTCTATAGATATGTATCTAGGATCCACATATGAGAGAGAACATACGATATTTGGCTTTCTGGGTCTGGGTTATCTCACTTAGTTTAATCCTTTCCAGATCCATCCATTTTCCTACAAATTTCATAATTTCATTTTTCTTTACTGCTGAATAGAACTCCATTGTGTAAATGTACCACATTTTTATTATCCATTCATCTGTGGAGGGACATCTGGGCTGGTTCCATTTCCTAGCTATTGTGAATAGAGCAGCAATAAACATGGTTGTGCAAATATCTCTAAGGTAGTGAGAAGAGTCCTTTGGATATATGCCTAGGAGTGCTATAGCTGGATCATATGGTAAATCTATTTTTAGCTATCTCAAGAACATCCACATTGGTTTCCACAATGGCTGGACCAGATTACATTCCCACTAACAGTGTAGAAGTGTTCCAGAATCTACAAAGAACTCAAAAAACAGAACAATAAGAAATCAAACAACCAGTTAAAAAAAGGGCTATGGAACTAAATAGAGAGTTCTGAGAAGAAGAAATACAGATGGCATATAAACACCTACAAAAAGTGTTTTACATCCTTAGCCATCAGAGAAATGTAAATTAAACCTACTTTGAGATTCCATCTCACTCCTGTCAGAATGGCTTCCATCAAGAAAACAAATGACAATAAGTGTTGGCGGGGATGCGGAAAAAGAGGAACACTTCCTTTTTATTGGAGATTGAAAACAGGACTTTACACATGCTAGACAAACAGGCTACTACTTTCCCAACCTTTTTAAATTTTTGTTTTGAGGAAGGACCTGGCTGAATTTCTCAGGCTAGTCTTATTTCAGTCTTTTTGCTTTAGCCTCCTGATTTTAGAATTATAGGCCTGCACCACCATACTTGACATAAATATTATTTTCTTTGAATATATTCACTAGAACCCTCTAGACTGTAGTTGGTCCTTTGAACCTTCAATTTTTTAAAGCTGTTTAGGTCTGCACATTTTGAAATAATAATGATGATAATAATAATAATAATAGCTAATAGTTCTAGAAAGTTTGTCATGTGCTCATATGTATCATTTTTCTAACCTCTAATAACCCTGGGACATAATTACTTTCTTCATAGTCATCTCCCATTTATAAATGAGAGAACTGAGGCATGAAACAAGTTAAATAATTTACCCTGGGGGAAAATGTGTTGCTGCTGGAACTCAGATTAGAACCTAGAAGGGTGGCTCTGAGCCTGTTTGTACAACCGCTGATGTCCCACTAGAATATATTAGGGTGTGTGGTCTGCAAATGTTACTAGTGGTCCAGTGGCTCCCCTGGACATGCCGGGTGGCTGCTGCTGAGCTTCCCTGTGATAACACGCTTCCTTGGCTGGAGTGAGCCATTTCTCCTTCACGTATTGTCAATTCTCAACCTTAACCAGGTAAATTAAGAAGGGAGCTGCAACAACTCACAAATCATAGACATTGCCATGGAGTGTGCAGTGGTATTTCCCTAGTAGATATCGCCTCTGAAATCTGCTCCTGACAATAACATTCACTTTCACTGAGGAGAAATGTTATGAAGTTGTTAGTTGGAAATGAAATAGCAAAATTAATATTAAGATGTTGTAGATAGCCTTCCAAATGGGAAGCACACTTACATATGATTCAGAGTGCACTGCCTTTAAGAAATTCAGCAAAGACTGAATCCTCTGCTCATGTCCAGCAGGAATCAGGAGACAGGCTAACAAGGTCGGTAAAAATGTGGACTCTAGAGTTGTGCTACCCACATTTGAATTCTGGATTCATGTGTCCTTTGCTGTATGACTTTGAGCAAGTTATGTAACCTTTCCTTATCTCATTTTGATATATTTCTTTTTTACATCCCCATCTCCCCTGCCTTTTCTAATATATCAGGACAGGATTTGAATAAGAACCTGGCAAGGGATAGTTAGAATGTGCACTATGAAAAGTTTATGATATTCCCAACTCCACTCACCTTTCCTATAATGCCCCTTTCACACAGAAACACTGATCTGAGTAACTGCCTGGGAAAGCTGTATATTAGTTATAATACTTCCTGCTAGAAACAACTCATATGGAGCTTGATACTGGTTCTGATAGGATGCATGCTCACTTTCTGTCCTGAAAAGCCCCAAATGGGTGCTCCTAATTTGGTGTGATTTAAGTACTCAGGGTCCCTCCAAGCTATTAGTTCACAGTGTTTCTCTGTATCAGGTATAGTAAAGGAAACAACATGGAGTAGACCTCTGAGAGTTTTTTAAGAACTAGACTTGGAAGTGGCTAACACCACATCTACTTATATGTTGTTGGTTGGAGTTGAGTCCTGTCTTGCTTAAGTGCAGGTAAAAGGGTGATAGAGCCCAATGCTGTACCCAGGGAGAAAAGGAAATGGGGGCAGTGAAGTTAGCTAGTCTCTGCTATGAACAGCAGTAATAAAATTAATAGAAAGGCTGGAGAAATAGTTTAGCACTTAAGGCACTTGCCTATAAAGCTAAAGAACCCAGGTTTAATTCCCCAGGACCCACATAAGCCACATGCACAAGGTGGCACATGAATCTGGAGTTCATTAGCAGTGCCTGAAGGCCCTGGCATGCAAATTCTCTCTCTCTCTGTATCGGCCTCTCTTAAATAAATAAATATATTTAAAAAGTAGTTTATAGAAAACAAAGCAACAATAAGAGAAAAACTGAATCAAACAGAGCTTTAGACTCAGATTTATATTTTGTATTTGTTGTGACTAGCAGGTGACCCCACTGAGTTCATGTGTTGGAAATTTAATCGTCAAATTCACATTTTGATGGTATTTGGAGGATGGGCCTTTGAGAAGTAATTGGTATTATCCAGGTATGGTGGTGCATGCCTTTAGTCCTGGCACTTGGGAAGCACAGGTAGGAGGATAGCCATCAGTTTGAGGCCAGTCTGAGACTACAGGGAGTTCCAGTTAGCCTGGGCTAAAGATCCTGTCTCAAAAACAAAACAAAATAAAATAAAACAAAACAAAAAAACCAAAGCAAATCAAGAAGTAATTGGGATTAGATGAGATCATCTTGGTGGTCCCTCACCCATGATGCACTAGTGTCTTTGTAAGAAGAGAGGGTCTGAGCTAGCACACTAGTTCTCTTCCACCATGCCATGTCCTCACCATGTTATGTTGTCAAAAGAAGGCCCTTCCCACATGTTAGGCCATGCTCTTGGATGTTCCAGCCTCCAGAATCATGAATTAAGTAAATACTTAGTCTTTATGAATCACTCAGTCCGATAGTATTCAGTTACAGCATCCCCAAATGGAAAGAAACAATATTGTCCTTCAGTCCCAGCACTCGGGAGGCAGAGGTAGGAAAGTTCAAGGCCACCCTGAGACTACATAGTTAATTCCAGGTCAGCCTGGACCAGAGTGAGACCCTACCAAAAAAAAAAAAAAAAAAAAAAAAAAAAAAAGTCAGTAACACAGTTTTCTGCCCCTCTTGTGATTCCCATTCTTCACACGGTACCTGCTCATCAGGCTCAAACTCTTCAACCACGAACATGATTTTTACTATGGACACTGTCATTGAGCAAATGTGGAATTGTGTAAAGTCTGCCAAAAAAAAAAAAACAGGTCCAATACTGGTGACGGTATAGATGAGCACATTAACATAATGTTCCTATTATCCAGAGTGCTCAGAGGCCATTGTGAAAATGCACAACACACAGCCCATTGAGAGGAGCTAAATTCTATATACTCCAGTGAGCGTAAAATACATGGTTGCATTTGGTTCTAATATGTGTTAATTATGAACATCAGCTCTGCAAAGCAAGCCATAATAATTAAAAACCATCTTTTTATCTTAAAAAGCCTCCCTCCCCTAAGTATTTATGCACTCTAATGAAACAAATAAAAATAGTTATAACAAAGCCTAAATAATAACCTCTATTAAAGTAGTATATACACTCTATAATATGTAATTATGCTGTACTTAAATAGCAACAGACATAAGAAAAAATTAATTTAGTGAAGAGCAACAAAATAGACCCAGAATATAAATGCTGTTGTTTTTATTGTTTCTTTCTATTTTCTTGTATATGTGAGTTGTGGCTAAAGCAAATGATTTTGGTAAGGTTCTCACTACTTCTGAGGCATTTAAAATTTTCAACAATTGAGATCCTGGTCACAAGACATAAATATGGTTCATTTAATATGTTAATTCTAATCAATTTTATGGGTGCTTGCAATGATGCAGGGAGAAGAACTGTGTGGATTTATCTGAGCTCACTGGGAAAAGAGTGGCATGGTCAGTAAATGATGCCTGTCTAGGCAAAGGAATTGGGAACAGTGGCATTTATGCCAATTGTTTTTGAAGCATGGTTACATATCCATAAATAGACTACAGATAAAAGAAAGAAAAGAATGTAAGATCAATTTGAGTTCTCACACTGACCCTAAGATTTGTCCTCCTAATTTTAGAAACCAATAACATAAAGCAGACAGATCTTAGAGCCAAAAGCAACATAGTAGATATAGTTACTTCAGCTTCTTGTTTAAAAGTTGTTTTTTTTTTTTTTTTTTTTTGTCTCTGGACATCAAAATGTAGCTGAGTCACCAAATGTGGTACTTTTTAATAATGTTGAATTGCATATCTTAAATCTTTGCTTTCCATAAATATATGCAAACAACCCTATGTATACTATTCAATATGAAAAGAAAATTAGAAATTCAAATATTAACTTGTTTAAAGTCTTTAGAAACTAAAACAGTTCATGTATATAAACCTAAAGTAAACTCATGGAGAAACTGCTTAAAAGTGTAAGTTTGTTTTGCCCTTAAGTAGAAAATTCATAATGAAACATTCTACAGAGTACAAGCATTTCTGGGCAGAGTCAGAACTAATTTGAGGGTTCCAAGGGTTTAGAACAGGCTTGTGTAAAAATATTTGCGTGTGTAGTGGTGGTATAGTGGGTGGTGTGTGTGTGGATGTGTGTGTGTGTTAGTGGTGGTACAGTGGTGGTGTGTGTATGTAGTAGTAGTAGTGGGTGGTGTGGTAGAAGGTTGAGTGGTCACCTCCTCCTCATCACTTAAAAGAAGGAAGGCCTGCTTTTATTTACTTGTTTGTCTTTTGTTATTTGCTTTTTGTGTTTGATTGTTGTTTGGGGGCACTTTGGGTTTAAATCCTACACAGCTCACTTCTTGAACTCCTCACCTCCCGCCCCATTTCTCCAGTGAATCATCTCTGCCTTGAAGCAAGCTCTCTGCTTCATGCAGTTTGACAAATTGCATATATCTAGCCAATCTCTTGTTCCTAATATGTCTGCACAGCCCCTGGCCCCAAGGCCTTTCTTTCTGTAGCAGGAGGACTCCCTGCACATAGCCCTGTGTCCTTGTTCCATACCGATCTCCTGCTGACCTGAGAGAGCTGAAGGTGTAGGAAGTTAATTTTCATTAATTTGCTCACATTTTCATTTTAGTATGCAAGCATAGCCCCAGCTTTATTCCTAAAAGGAGAAATTGCTTCTTTCCTCCCACTGAAACCTACATTTTAAATGATATTTAAACAATCTGAACAGCTTTAGAACTCAGATATGGAATGGTTTCTATACAAGTTACTGTAAAGGGGGGATTTTATTGTCACATATTCCTAAATCCCACAATTCTTTATCTTTACAGTTTCATGGTGATCTGCAAAGCTGGCCTGCTGTGTTTCTGGTTCTCAGGGCAGCTGAGTTATTCCTCCATTTCAGAGGGGAAGACCTGCATTAGATCTCTTTTATTCAGCACTAAGTAGTGGTTTAAGTGAGTTTTAACTTTATCTGCTTCACATGGAGCACTACAAGTGATGATGGTATGAAAAACATTATTGATGATAATGATAAACTGGTTGGTGGATTTAACAAGTTCTGTTATATTTTAACTTCATCCATCATCAAGATATCAATCCCTTGCCAAGCGTGGTGGCACACGTCTTTAATCCCAGCACTCGGGAGGCAGAGGTAGGAGGATCACTGAGAGTTTGAGGCCACCCTGAGACTACATAGTTAATTCCAGGTCAGCCTGAGCCAGAGTGAAACCCTACCTCGACAAACCCCCCAAAAAAAAAAAAGAAAAAAGAAAAAAAGATATCAATCCCTCCCACACACAGCATGACTACCAATGTGGGTGTTTTTTTAAAAATCTGCTGTTGCCAATTACTCAAGGGCCAAAAGATAACTAAGTATTTTCAGACCCTACTAAAACCGTGAGACCAAGTTTAGCCAATACGGGGAAAGTAAGACTTGTCAGACAGCAGTGTAGAAGGACTATTTCCCAGTGCTTTGGTCAAACACTGGGTAGAAATTTCTCCTTCTATGTCTTGATTTGATTCTAATGTATAATGTAAGTATATATATATGTGTACACATATATAAAGAGAGATAGAGAATAAAAATATTTTTTTATTTCCATTCACTGCTGAATAAAGCTCCAATTGTCTTTTCATATTAACTATTCTTGTGGATAATTGATTTTTAATTATCTATCATTGCCCATTTTTAATTGATACTTCATTTCATTATATCAGTAGGGACCTCTGTGGGGCAGAAGGTATAACAGTCTGTGGAAGTGCTAAAGAGAGATTGTTGGAGAGCCAAGGGCGAGCTAGAAACCAACCAGCAAATGGTCAGCAGTGAAACAGACAGCAGGCCCTTACATCGCCTGGCACTGTCCAAACAGACAAATCAATAACAATCAGAGTCGATTATGAAAAGGCAATACTGGCTAGCTAAAGCTTCAATGTAAATTAGCCTACATGCTTGCACATGGAAATTTACCCCATGGAGAGTTTTCCAGAGAGGATAATTCAGGGCTGTAGATGGGGTAGGGCTTGTGAAACAATACTGATAGCAATAGCTAATACTTCCTCATCAATGAAGATTATAGATAGGCACATGATTTTTGTACATATATGTGTGTATTTCTGGCAGGTGAGGATGGTGTTATATGAATATATTTAATATAATATATATATAATATATATATAATGTATATGCATGAAGTCACTATAATGAGATGGAATTTGTGCTATTTCTCAGGGTGCTGCCATGTTTCTTTTTCTTTCTGCCCACCTATAATACGATGTTTATTGTCAGAGCCTTGGAGAACACTGAGCTAGGATTCAAAGCAAATTGCAGAGCTCACAAAAAAGGTTCAAACTAACAAACAAACAAAACGAAATGAGTGGCTTTTCTGGCCCGATGCCCTGGAACAGGGTCTGAGGCATGGAATAAAGATGCACGACTGTCCTGACCCCTTGGCACAATGGAAGGACTCTTTCCGGAAGTTTATGCAAATTCCAGTTTACTGATCCTCTGTAATTTCCTGTCTATGGGGAAGCCAGTCCATAAAGGGAAGAGAGTTAGAGTGGAAATGAACAGAAGAATCTGGCAAAGCAGAGCCTGGAAAGCCAGGAGGCAGAAGCTGCCATGGAGAAGCTAAAAGGCTGAGGAGGCTCAGGCAGTTAGAAAGGTGAAAGGTCCATTAAATTCCACTAAGTCATTCTGCTTGTCAGATACAGGAACTCCAAAGGCCACCACATGAAGGGAAGAATGATCGTGCTCTCCCATTCTGGGGAGGCAGATTGTCTCCTAAAAGTTCCGGGCGCAGGAGCACAGCGAAAGCACCAGGGGAGACAGAATGGCAAACCTGCACTCAACAGCGGTGGACAAGCAGGGCTCACCCAAAAGGCATTGGTTCCCTGTCTGTTGCTGTGCACCCACCCAGCCTTCCTCCACTATTCTCACAACTGCCTCTCCCTTACTTTGGGATACTATCTCCAGTTTACGTCCTCCTCAGTTTATCCTTCACCTGGTTGATGTCATGGTCCTTCCTCAACATCTCCCTTGGTAGGTTCATCTCATCTATTTCTGGGCATCTGTGGGTTCCTGTGAGAAATGCTCAAACCCTTCTTAAAAAGTGTGCCATTCTCTGTATACACATATGCTGTCCCCTCCTACTGGTGAGCTCTAGAAGGCCAGGGTGGCTTCTCACTCAGCTTTGTGACCCAGTGTCATTCATACACACCATGACCCTTGAAAGGAGCTGCTCTCTCCCTGGCAGTCACCCCCACTGGAGAAGTCCCATCCCTGTGCCTTCAGTTGTGAGGCCATGCACAAAGGAACCATTCGAGACTCCTATTTATCCACCATGCTTTCAGACCTTGGCAATGAATCCAGTCATCCAGATGTGCATTATTTAAACCAATAATTCTCAACTCTCACTGCATATAAGCAACACTTGGCAAATTAAAAAAAAAAAAATGTGGTGGTCCCACCCCAGACCATTTAAATCTGTGGAGTGAGACCCAAGGTATCTTTAATACTCAAGGGAATTTAAAAAATAAAAAAGCAAAACAATTTTATTTTTGCTTTTAGTATGTGGGCGTGTGGTTGTTGTGTGGCAAATTTCCTCCTCATTGAAAGGTTGGAAGGTGTAAACAACCATTGCCAGCTTTATCAAAAGCAGCTGGGTCAACTCACAAGCAAAGGTGTGGGCAGGGTCATTAGAGCTCCACCTGAAATTTAGACACCTCCTGAGCCAGCTGTATACAATACCACACAAGATCTCATGACCTCAGCAGGGGGGGTCATAGAATATATAGAGGGCAGGGCTGGAGAGCTGGTTTACCGGTTAAGCACTTGCCTGTGAAGTCTAAGCACCCCAGTTCGAGATTCAATTCCCCAGTACCCACATAAGTCAGATGTACAAGATGGCGCATGCATCTGGAATTCGTTTGCAGTGGCTGGAGGCTCTGGTGCGCCCATTCTCTCTCTCTCCCTCTTTCTTTGTCTGTCACTCTCAAATAAATAAATAAAAGTAAACAAAAAATTAAAAAAAATAAATAGAGGGCAAAAGACCAACGACCAATGAGCTCCAGATAAGCAGTTTCTCTGGGGTCTCCATGCACTGTAAGGAAGCCCTCACCCTGAAGCTGAGGGAGGAGAATCTATGCGGGTAATTTCCACACAGTGAGACCCACTGAAGTATTGCTTTGTGGGTCTCATGTTCTATAAAGAAGCCCTCACCCAGAGCATCTGCCAGGGCAATCCCAATTTGGTGAGCCCCACTGAAGTGCTGCTTTGGGGTCCTGATGCTCTGTAAGTAAGCCTTCATCCTGAGGCTGAGGGAAAAGCATCAGGGGAGTAATTTTGACACAGGAAGGTCTATCAAAGTGGCTGCTTTGGGGGCCCGCTCATTCCTCGAAGTCACCTCTCTTTATGCTCTCCAAGTGGCCCTCCAATAAACTCGTTGGTTCACTGAACTGGTATTGGTGTAATTGTACTTTGATCAACCATCTGAGCCTTATTTGGGGTGAAGACATGTGTCCGCATCTCCCCATGGAAAAAGCTTCCTGTGACAGGGGTCTGCGTGCCTTTGTGTATGTTTGTGGGTGCATTTGTATGCGGTACACATGTTCATGTGTGCACATGGAGACCTGAGGGTGACTTTGGGTAGCTTCCTCAGTTGCTTTCTACTTTACTTACTGAAGCAGGGTCTCTCACTTGAACCCAGAGCTCTTTTTTTTTTTTTTTTAACTTTTCTTTTTTTAGAGCTCCCTTATTTGGCTAGTCTGTCTAGCCAGCTCGCCCTGTCTTTACTTCCCAAGTGCTGGGTTTACGGGGGGTGGGGGGGGATATGGTGCCTTCACAGCATTTATGTGGATGCTAGGGATCTAAACTCCGGTCCTCGTGCTTGTACAGCAAACACTTTCTTTTCTTTTTTTTTTTTTTTTTAAATAAATATATATTTTTTATTTATATTATTCTGATTTTACATTCATAGTATTGGTTCCATTGTCCTCCTCCCCATCCTCCCACCTTCAAAGGGGCCCCCATCAATGGGGAATGTGGATTGTGCATTGTGAGTCTGCTCAAGAGTTCTGGGGGGTAGGCCCCAGTCTCTGTGCATAATGCCCCAACTTGTGACTCTAACAATCTTTCCGCCCCCTCTTCCGCGAGTTTCCCTGAGCCACATTAGGGTCATTTTAGTTCTGCTTCAGTGATGAGGTTTTGGGAGCCTCTGTGTCTCTGGATATCTGGCCTAGTTTCTTTGAGTGATCTCTGAATCCCCAAACAAACAAACAAACAAACAAACAATAATAATAATAATCCACCCTTTAAGATGATTTAAACAGATTCCCATGTACAGTCAGGGTTGAACTCTGCAGTTATATTGGGACCTGATTATCTCTAGAACTGTGTCTGGTCACCTCACTCCTTCTTGCCTACTTGTGTCTCACCAGTTGCCAGCTGCGTCTTTTGTCCTGTCCTCAACGGGATATGCGCTCCTCCTCACCTCCTGTGGGCATTCTAGGTACCATTTACTAAGTGTCCTCTGTGAACCTGGCACAGTGCAACACACCCCAACAGCTCATCAAATTGCATAAGGAATCCTATGGGGAAGGACTGAGGCTTCGAGATGTTAACTACAGACCAAAGATTAAGTAGGAAGCTAGTCACGTAGCTTAGCTGGGTCTTGAACTCAGGCGTTCTACTTTCTTGGAGTCTCTCTCTTAACTACTGCTCTATTCATTTCATTCTGACCCATTCTGGGCTTCTAATTTCTATTCTTTTTTTTTTTTTTTTTTTTGGTTTTTATTTTTTGAGGTAGGTTCTCACTCTAGCCTCGGCTGACCTGGAATTCACTCTGTATTCTCAGGGTGGCCTCGAACTCATGGCGATCCTCCTACCTCTGCCTTCCGAGTGCTGGGATTAAAGGCATGCGCCACCATGCCCAGCTTTTTGATCTATTCTTAAATAGCCCATCTTTTACAGATGGTTGTCGTTCTATTCATTTAGTGCCAGCTGTTGTTCTGAATGTGCATCAAAATAATCTCACACCAGTTTATATGCTTTGAGCTAATCTGCATAAAATGTATGAATCTTGGCAGTACCCAATGTGACCTTGCAATCAATGAGAAGCTTCCAGTTAGTTACTTTAGACTGATGTTAAGAGGCTGCTCCTCAAAAAAGGGCTCTTTGAGAGACCCACATGGAAATGGTGCCTGTGCCCTCTCTCTGGATACTGTTCTCCAGGATTAGAGAGGTCAGCCTTCCTCTGAGTTGCTGTGGCTTTCAAAGCAGCCATAACCCCAATTCCTTTCCAAGTTAGAATTGCTTTTTAGCTTTACAAGTTGCTGCTGGCATTGAGAGAAGGGGAGTGAAAATGTGGAGTTAATCTATGAGTACCTATAGCTTTCTGCCCAGGTTCCCAAGGGCACATGAAATTCAGGATAAAACTCATGCTGGGAGTTCAACCGAAGTTCATCCCTTTAAAAGGACACATGTGGCTTATCAGTCCACCTTGTTTTCTACAGTATCCCCCCTCCCACCCAGGCCCTCTGTCCTCGCCAGGTGGCCCTTCATGCCCCATCCTACTGAAACCTGGCTTCTTCCAGACCAGGTTTAGCTTCTGCCCTTTCCTTTTCATCCTGGGAGGAAGAGGGATGGAGCTGATGTTCCAATCCAACCACCACGGTGAGCACACCCTGCTGCAGAAGAGTGCATAGGGTGCACATGCCTATCACACACACACCACAATACATATGCACACATACACAAGCCAAAAAAAAATTAACAGGAAATCCTCCAAGTAGAAAGAAAATTATACTATAGAAATATAGATCTATATAAATAAAGGAGGAGTGCCAGGAAAGATAACTCCATGGGTAAGTATATATTTATTATCTAAATCATTTTATTTATTTAAACATCTTTAAAAGATAATTGAGTAGCTGGGGAATACAACTTAATTGGTAGAGTTCTTTTTGAAAATATTTTTTTGTTTATTTTTATTTATTTATTTGAGAGTGACAGACAGAGAGAGAAAGAGGCAGAGAGAGAGAGAGAGAGAGAAAGAGAATGGGTGCACCAGGGCCTCCAGCCACTGCAAAGGAACTCCAGATGCATGCACCACCTTGTGCATCTGGCTTACGTGGGTACTGGGGAACTGAGCCTTGAACTGTGGTTCTTAGGCTTCACAGGCAAGCACTTAACCACTAAGCCATCTCTCCAGCCCTTGGTAGAGTTCTTGTCTAGGAACCTGAGCTGATGCAGTGGAGCACATCTGTCACATCTGTAATTCCAGCACTCTCAGGAGGTGGAGGAAGGAAGATCAGATGCTTAAGATCATCCTTAGCTACATAGTGAGTTCAAGGCCAACCTAGTGAGCAGGAGTCAGGTAGCTTTGTTAGGCAGTTAGGGAGACTGGGCCTCTGAAAATTGAAAAGCAGTAGCGTTCCTGGGCTTGCCCTTACAGCCTATGCTCTGCTAGAGACCAGAGAAGAATCTGGTTTCTCCTTGTCTTTTGCCTAAATGAGTTCCTTAAACCCATTTTTTCCACACCTGAACCCCACCTGGGAGGAAGGACTCCTTTCCTAGGGTTCAAATATAATCCTGCATAGTGGTTGATCAAAGGCAAACCCCAGAACTTGGCTGGGAATTCCAAGCCAAGCTGTTTGTATGGGTTCTCAAGATTTGAACTCTGTTCGATTCTGCCTCACTCAAACCTTCACACTTGAATAGGAAGTGCACTTAAGTGTTAAGCCATCACTCCAGCTCTCCAGCCCAGATCCTTTTTTTTTTTTTTTTTTGAGAGAGACAGAGGAATTGGTGTTCCAGCGGCCTCTCAGCCGCTGTGAACGAACTCCAGACACGTGCTCCCCCCTTGTGGGCAAGTGTGGCATTGCGCCCTTGCATCATTGCATCTGGCTAAACCTGGGACCTGGAGATTGGAATTGGTGTTCTTAGGCTTGGCAGGCAGGCAGGCACCTTAATCACCAAGCCATCTCTCCAGCCCAGATACTTGAATTTTTAAGATCAGAGACTGGGAGGACAGAAATAGAAGCATACTTGTTTAGTGAGTGCATTAAATGCCATTAATGGTGTTGTCCAAACAACAGGTCATTTGTGTGGTATATGAATTATATTGCAATAAGATAGTTACAAAAAGAGTTGAAGAAATAAGCCTAATATTGCATAAACTTCTGAAAAATTGAAGACAACACTTGTCAGATAGAAAAACTAAACACTGTAGAGGAAATAAAACTTCATGGAATCATTACTATGTGTAAACACAGCTGTGAAATTTCTGAAAAAGATTTTAGCAAATTAAATCTGATAATTAAAAACAGAAAAATGTACCATGATCACTATTCCAGGAATGCAGGGTTGGTTTACCATTAGGAAACCTACCATCATACTAACATACGCCTATGGAAAAGCCACAAGATATTCAAATAGAACGCTTAAAATCATCTCATATCTGACATTAATAATAAATACTGAAACAATAAAACCTCTAAGGGAAAAAAAAGACTGAATCTTTCTTCTTAAAATCAAGAACAACACCAGATGTCCTCCCTTAGTGGTTTTATTCAATATTACAGTCAAGATTTTAGTCAGTATAATCAGGCAAGAAAAAGTTAAAAGGCATTGAGATTGAAAGGAAGAAGTACAATTATCTTTATTCACACTGTGATTGTCTAAGAAGAAAATCTAATGAACTCTATGAAAAGCTATTAGAACTGAAAAATAATTTGGCAAAATTGTTGAATACAAGATCAATATGTAAAGCAATTATACTTTTATAAGCTGAAACATCCAGAAGTTGAAATAAAAAGAAAGAACAATTTAATGTCTTAAAAGTGACACGTTTAGTAGAATCAAATATACAATACTCTTGGGGACAAATCTGACAAAATATGTAAGATCTGAATGTTGAATACTACAAAAATAGTTCTGAGAGAGATAATTAAAGAAATTAAGAGATATGTCTTGTTTGTGGATTAGACGAGTCATTGCTGCTAAAATGTTATTTCATTCCAAACTGAGTTATAGATTCAATACAAACACAAAATACAAGCTTGCTTTTGTGTGACGAGATGAGTCTAGCATTCATGTGGAAATGGAAATGACCTGGAACAACTAAATAAATTTTAAAAAGGAAAACCTAGGCCAGGCGTGGTGGCTCACACCTTTAGTTCCAGCACCCAGGAGGCAGAGGTAGGAGGATCACTGTTAGTTCAAGGCCAGACTGAGGCTACATAGTTAATTTCAGGTCATTCTGGGCTAGAGTGAGACCCTACCTCCAAAAAAAAAGGGGGTTGTTGAAGGAATGGCTTAGTGGTTAAGATGCTTGCCTGTGAAGCATAAAGACCTTGGTTTGATTCCTCAGTACCCACATAAGCCAGATGCACAAAGTGGCACATGCATCTGGAGTTGATTTGCAGTGGCTGGAGGCCCTGGTGTGCCTATTCTCTCTCAAATAAATGAATAATAAATCAAATATGTTTTAAAAATAAAACATGTTTTTTTTAAGAAAGGAAAACCCAGTTGGAGGACCAGGGCTACCATTTATCAATACCTAACACCCATTACAAAGCAGCAATAATCAGAATGGTATGATCTTGGCATAAAGACAGGAACATGGTCAAAACATTTGTACAGGAACATCACCAAAGAAGACATACTGATATGTAAGTGAACACATGAAAAAGTGTTCAGTATCATTGGCTATTAGAACAGTGACAATTTAAACCATAGTGAGATACCTTTTACTAAAATGGCTAAAATAAAAAGAATTGATGACATCAAGTGTAGATCAGGATGAGCAGAAAATTTCACAGACCCTTGGTGGTAGCCATGTAAAAAAACCAACTGTGTGGGGAAGTGTGACAGTTGGTCCAGTCATTGTGCTTCTAGGAATTAACCCAGAAGAAGGAAACACATTAATTCTAAGACTGACATGCCAATGTTTCCAGCAGTTTTATTTGCCATAAGCACAACTGGAAAGATCATGAGTAACATGAGTGGGTATTGGGACAGTGAATTTCTATAGTCAAGTTGTTCAGGTACGGACGTGCATCTTGAGCAGGTCTGTGAGGATGTTTCCAGGAAGAATTAATTGGGGGAGGAAGACCTTCCTCTGGAATGGGCAGCCCTTCTAGTGACAGCCTATATGTAGAGAATTTCCAGGAATCCACATGCCTATTGCCTGGCTGCCTTTACTATTTGCCAGTGAGCACTTCTACACTCTTGTTGCCATCCTTCATAGACATGGGGACCCAGGTTCTTCAACTTTCCAGTGTCCTAAAGACCAGTGGCTCTCCAGGACGCCTCCAGCCCTCAGCACCAGATTGGGACTGCTGAGGCATCTGCCTTTGTGGACTGAGAAGCTACTAGGTTCTCAGATTCTCCAGCCAACTGACAGCCATTGTTGAACTGCACTGCCCATATTGTGTAAGTCAATTTAATAAATCCCTCTCGTAATATATATGCATAATATTAATTTTGTTCCCCTAGAAAACCCTAATGCAGGTATATTGGTATGAACTATGGGGTAAACATACAATGGATTGTGAGTTGGCAACAAAAAATGAATTACAGATACGTGCAAAAGCATGTGTGAATCTCAAAACTATGTTGAGTAAAAGAAGCTAGGCACGCACACATAAAGAGTATAAATATTAAATGGATCTATTTATATAAAATTGTAGGGAATGCTAACTAATCTATAGCCCACAATATTTAAATGGTTTTATGGGGAGAGGTAGCAGAGGAGGGGGAAGTTTTACAAATGGGCTGAAGGAAATTTGGGGAGGCATGAGTAATATGTTTGCCCTCTTGATAGTTATGATAGCTGCATAGGTATGCACATATATCAAAACCTATGTTTGACATATGTACATAAAATTGTGAACTATAAATCATGCAGTTTATACTGCAATAAAGTTTTGAAATTACTCTGCATGGTGGTTAGCACCTATAATGCTAACACATGGGAGGTTGAGGCAGGCAGATCACCATGAGTTCAAAGCCAGCCTGGTCTATGTAATTAGTTCACAACAACTTGAGCTACAGAGTGAGACCCCTGGCATACAAACAAATTGCTCTCGAAGGAAGTCGGATGATTGCAAGAGTGAAGACATATGCATGTTTATGTGTGTGTGTGTGTGTGTGTGTGTGAGAGAGAGAGAGAGAGAGAGAGAGAGAGAGAGAGAGACAGAGAGAAGAGCAAGGGAGTGAGAGAGACAGAATTGGCATACCAGGGCTTTAGCCACTGCAAATGAACTCCATATATGTGTGCCATCTTGTGCACATGTACCACCTGTGTGCATGCCTCACCTTGTGCATCTGGCTTATGTGGGTCCTGGGGAGTCAAACCTGGGTCCTTAGGTTTGCAGGCAAGCACCTTAACCACTAAGCCATCTTTCCAGCCCAGCATATGCATCTTTGCTGCTGGTTTGCATGACAGACATTTCCTTAGCTGGCATCCCAAGTTCCCAGCATCACACAAAGTCGTGGTCTCCAACCTAACTGAAGTTCCCATACTGGCTCAGTGCAGAATTCTTAGAATCCACTTGTCTAACATTTAGAGGACTAATAAGAAACTTCGGACTAACAGTCTTGTAAAGTGACTCAAAAATGATGTGGATAAGAATAACTTCTTGTGCTGGGCGTGGTGGCGCACACCTTTCATCCCAGCACTCGGGAGGCAGAGGTAGGACGATCACCATGATTTCGAGGCCACCCTGATACTACATAGTTAATTCTAGGTCAGCCTGGCCAGAGTGAGACCCTATCTTGAAAAAAAACCAAAAACAAAAATATAAAAAAAGAATAACTTCTTGTGAGACAAAGAGGTGATGAGAGCTAGAAACCCATTAGTTGACTGATGCTGGTCTCAGTTGGGAAGTAGGGGCTAGAGTAGAAAAGTTAGAAAATATGTCAAACCTAACTAGGAAATGATTATATTCATAGCCCCTTGTAGAAAATTTATGATCAGGTGGTCAATTGTAGACTGGAATAGAGTTCCATTTGCCTTGTGTGAGTGCCGGGGAGTTGCATGGTGGTAGCCATTTTGAAAAGTAAATTGTGAGCAACCACAGTGCTTCTAATTCATGTTAGTCTGTTGGATCGTTTTCCTCCCCATTTCAGAGAGTTTTCAATGCCATTCCAAGAAATTCTAGCCAAGACTGCTCCATAAACTGCTAGTCACCCTTGCTGAGGAACTCTGGAAATGAACGTCATGAAAATGTTAGCTTATTAAAACAAAACAATCCAAACAAATGAATTAACATAAAAATGCCTTAAGAGTGAAGAACATGGGTGCATAAAAACGTGTGAATGGGGCTAGAGAGATGGCTTAGTGGATAAGGCACATGCCTGTGAAGCCTAAGGACCCCGGTTTGATTCTCCAGGTCCCATGTAAACTACATGCACAAAGGGGCACACGAGTCTGGAGTTTGTTTGCAGTGGCTAGAGGCCCTGGTGCGCCCATTCTCACTCTCCCCCTCTCTCTTTCCCTCTCTCTGTCTCAAATAAATAAATAAATAAATAAATAAAAATTCTTTTAAAAGTGTGTGAATGGGTTTAGAAGTAGAGTTAATTATGTAAATCCAATTATGAACACTATATCTTATTTAAACATATATTTCATTTTTAGTTAGGACAAAACTATGAATTGTTGTGACACGGACATTATTTCCCCCAACAATTTGATTAATATTTTCCTCATTATTGTTTTAACCCAACATGAAAGCATCACATACATCCCCTTCTGCACAGTTCCCCACTTCCAGAAGCAGGCTCTCTGCAAGAACAAGGGTTGTGTGTGTGATGGTGGGCTGCCTGCTGTTGTGTTTGCCTTCACTGGGGCTGCCTGGCTATTGTCGAGCCAGTTGAAATGATTCATGGGTCTGACAGATGTCTGGTACAGCTGGATGTGCCCTTGATTATCCCAAAAGTCTGGACAGCACTGTCATTCACCATTGCCCAAATTATGTTTGTATTGACTGTGGAACCCTCTGTGACAATACCTTAATGGCTAATTACCCAGGATACCTTGGGTACTCACTTCATAGTGGTTTAGTGAAAAAGAAAAAGCCTGTAAGGAAATGAGACAAACAAAAAAAAAAACAACAAAAAAACCATACCAATAAAAGTAACATCCTGTTCTTTGCAAAGAACACAGACTCTCGTGTGAACACAGAATATATATTTATTTGACATCATGTAGTTTATGCTAATAAAATCCAGGGCCACAATAGTAGAAACATAGATTTCTCATGCAATACATAAAGGAGGAAATAAAATGTAAAGAACCTTGACAGTGATAAATTATGGACAATAGAAGGAGCTATTAGCTGTGAGACAATTGTATGTATAACATACTTGAGGAAAAGCTGACAAGTGACCATTTGCCTGCCTCATATGTTGCAGGGTGTGTGTGTGTGTGTGTGTGTGTGTGTGTGTGTGTAGAGGTGGGGGAGAGAACATGTTCTGTTTAGCAAATAATCTCCCCAGAAATAGATGGGAGGGAGGGAGAAGGAGGAGACCTTCAGTAAAGCTGCCTGGAAGAGCAAGAATGGAAAGCTGAGGTTTCATTTTTCCCCATAATGCCATAAATTAGCACATTTTGACAAACATAGCTCCCACAAAGCAGATATATATTAAGGGGGAAAAGGTAAGGGAATAGAGGGTACAAAATCCCATTTTGACTTTTAGTGGCGATGATGAGATCCCAGGAGGGCAGACAAAGCAGACTGGGAACAGCTTTTCACACAAAGAACACAGTAATTTGCCACGTCGTGTCCAGGCTGTGTTTGAATGTCACTCCTGTCTTAATTACCAGACTAACAAAGCGATTCTGTTCTCCTGGAATCTCTACACAGTTCCTGCAATGAGAGAGAGTGATCTGAAAAAGGATTGCTCACCGATCTTTACAGAGCAAGCAGGTGACACAAGTGGCCTTGTGGGGTGGAGGAGGGCAGTAGGTGAAGGTGGGGAGACTCAAGTGCTCTCTGGCTCTTAGTGGACACAGGATGCCCCTGAGTTTTGGAGCAAGCACCTTGGCAGGAAAGGTGCTCCAGCTGGGTTGAGATCTGAGACCATGGTATGGGTTCTGTGGCCTTCTGCTTGGATAAAGGAACTCTTGTTCCATTTCTTTGCTCCTGTGTCTGCATATGAACCTCATGCTAAGTAACCCACAAAACATAGGGAGGGCACAGACAGTGCGGCTGCACAACCTCGGCTCCTGCAGTTCTGACTCATTTAAGTATCCTTTTAACTGAGGATAAGGAAGAAACCACTGTTCATTTCAGTCTCTTGTAGAAGGACGATCTCAACTATTCCATTATTCTTGGTCTCTCTCAAATGAGTCTTCGTGGTTGCAGAGACACTATTTTGCCCTCTGCTTCTTGTTGAGGACTTCAGTGAGTTTAGGAGAGAAAGGAATGTGACTTTTCCGATACAGACCAGTAAGTCTATGCCTATTATGTCAATTACATCTTCTTGAAAGTGACTTTCAGTGCAACAACTTAGCTCTTCCAGAATGTTGTTAGTCAGCACTGTCTTGTAGTTTAAAAAGAACATTGCCACATTTCAAAATGTTTAGGGAATGCATTATGTTTCCACCAGATTTGGGTGTACAGTTTGATATAATATAGCAAAAGAGGGAAATGAACATCAATTTTAGCTCTGTGTCCATCTCAGCTGAATAGCAGTTATTTATCCTTTATATTCACACCATTAAAAAGTTATTAAAGAAGGGGCTGGAAAGATGGCTTAGAGGTTAAGGTGCTTGACTACGAAGCCTAAGGACCCATGTTCTATTCTCTAGTACCCATGTAAACCAGGTGCACAAGGTGACACATGCGTCTGGAGTTTGTTTGCAATGGCTACAGGCCCTGGTGTGCCCATTCTCTCTCTATGTGCCTCTCTCTCTGTCTCTCAAATAAATAAATAAAGTATTTTTATTTAATTGGATGTATTGTTTTTATTTTTTAATTTACTTTAGAGAGAGAAAGAGGCAGAGAGAGAGAGGGAGAGAGAGTCAGAGAGAAAGAATCGGTTCAGGTGTGCCGGGGCCTCCAGCTGCTGTAAATGAACTCCAGACACATGTGCCACTTTGTGCATCTGGCTTATGCGGGTCTTGAACAATCAAAACTGGGTCCTTTGCCTTTGCAGGCAAGTGCCTTAACTGTTAAGTCACTCCTCCAGCCCCTAAATAAAATATTTTTTAAAAGTTATTAAACAAAGTCAAGATTGCTTGATCATATTTTGTTTGTAATAATTGGGACTTTATTTAATGGATATTGACCTAAAAGTATTTTTTAAAATATTGGAATAATTGCATAAAATGTTTAATATGCTAATTACTTTTCTCATCTCTGTGGCCAAATACCACATTTATTTGGGATAGGATGGTGTTGTGGCTCAATCAGTGGCAACTGGAATTTGTGGCTTGTTCACACTATGGCTGAACAGGAAGCAGAGAGCACAGGTCTGGCCTGAGGCCAGGCTGTAATCTTCAAAACCCTCTGCCCCCTGTGACCCATCTCTGCCAGCCATCCTTCCAGACCCAAAAGTTTCACAATCTCCCCAAACAATTCCACCAGCTGGGGACCAAGTGTTCAAGCACATAAGTCTATAGGAGATAGTTAAATGAGGGGCTGGATGGATGGCTTAGTGGTTAAGGCATTTGCCTGCAAAGCCAAAGGACCCAGGTTCAATGCCCAGGACCCATGTTAGCCCACACATGCACAAGGGGGCATATGTGTCTGGAGTTTGTTTGCAGTGGCTGGAGGCCTGGTGTGCCCATTCTCTCCCTCTTTTTCTCCCCTCTTTCTCTGTCAAATAAATAAAAATAAAATATTTTTAAAGAAGATAGTTAAATGGTAAAAGTCAAGTTGCTCAATAATGAAGTGAAATATCTTTGTGCCTTCACACTTTTTAAAAATTAATTAATTAATTTGATAAGGAGAGAGTATGGGCATGCCAGGGCCTGTTGCCACTCCAAACAAACTCCAGACACAAGTGCCACTCTGTGCATCTGGCTTTATATGGATAATGGGGAATTGAATCAGGGCAGGCTGACTTTCCTATGCAATGCCTTTAATTGCTGAGTCATCTACACCACACTGCCACACTTTTTAAAGAATCTCTCATTCAGAGGTGTTTGATAAAAGTTGATAGGATGGTTATCTTTAGGTATGAAGTGAATTTAGTGTCAAAGTTTTTCTCTTGAAACTTCTGCCACTGGCTCTCATTAATAGGATTTAGAAAATAAAAAGTGAGTATCAGAAAATAAAGTAGGTAGTGAAAGCTTGGAAAGGTTTACATTTATTATAAGTAGACTCTCTATAAAGTCATTTTCATTCGTTTATTCATTCATTCTTTTATTTAGCATATGTACATGTGTATGATATCCATGCATGTATATGTGCATGTGGAGACCAGAGGCTGACATCAGGTGTCTCCTTTGATATTTCTCCTCTTTAAGTACTGAGGCAATGTCTCTCACTTGAGCCTAGACCGCACAGGTTCAGCTAGTCTTACTAGCCAGCTTGCCCAGGGGATGACCTGTCTCTGCCTTCTGAGAACTGAGATTATAGGCATCTTCCATGGCCACCCAGCACATATGTGGGTGCTGGAGGTCAAAAAATCAGGTCCTAGCTGGGTGTGGTGGTGCACGCCTTTAATCCCAGCACTTGGGAGGCAAAGGTAGGAGGATCACCACCCTGAAAGTACGTAGTGAGTTCCAGGTCAGCCTGGGCTAGAGTGAGACCCTACCTCAAAACACCAAAATAAATAAATAAATAAAATAAATAAAAAATAAAAAAATAAAAATGGACTTAAAAAAAAATCAGGTCCTCCCACTTGCATAGCAAACACTTTACCCACTGAGCCAATTTCCAAACCCCTGGAAATCATCTTTGAGGTAGAAGTTTTAATTAATGAAATAAATGTATAACAAATACACCATGAAGTTATATAATTGTTGGTACTTTTATTTCTCCTTAGAAATGTAAGGCATGACTAAAGAACAAAGGTACAACCTATGAAAATGACCTTGGTTAGCACAGTGATTGCTCTGAAAGACAAGGGGCTTTAAAACTGAAGGAAGAAAAATATAAGAAATATAAGATAATTTATTATTGTAAGTGCTATGTTATGGACAGAAATCACTGAAATGTGTATATGTATCGTAATAGTCTGTCTAGAACCAATATCTTGATATAATGGTCACACATTTTATTCACTAATTCTAGGTTTGTGACAATGACAGACCAGAATTATAGCAAGGGAAGAAGAAAACAAGCCACAAAAGAAAGCAAAAAGAAGTTTTTTACATGCATTTAACACGTGACATTCAAGATCTAAAAGTGTTTCCTATGTTCAACTATTTTTATCAGTTACATTAAAAAAAGAAAGGGGCTAGAGAGAAGGCTTAGCTGTTAAGGTGCCTGCCCGCTAAGCCTAAGAACACCGGTTCCAATCTCCAGGTCCCATGTTTAGCCAGATGCAAAGTGATGCAAGGGTGCAATGCCACACTTGACCACAAGGGGGCACATGCATCTGGATTTCGTTTGCAGTGGCTGAGAGGCTGCTGGCGCTCCCACCTCTATGTGTCTTCCTCTCCCTATCTTTCTGTGTCTATCTGTGTCTCTCTTCAAAATAAAAATAAATTTAAAAAAATTTAAAAATAGAAAAAGAAAGACCTGTGATAAGAACTATCTGGGCACTTCAAATTCAGACACTTAGCAGGTGCCAAGCAGAAACATAACAGAGTGGTAGGGATATGGCAAGTTGGAGTGTGTCCACACATAAAGCAAATAGCTACCGCTGATTGTTACCATGTGCAAGTGAGAGCCAGGTTTAGCCATAACTCTTGCCTTTTCACGAAAACTTAAAAATCCAAATGTGCAGGGACCATGAGTCTCCAAGGCCTCACAAGCTTCAAGCCAGGACCGTGTTTGCCAAACATAGGAGAGAAAGTTGGGTTGGTGTGAGGTTGGAGGAGGTCTTGCACGCTGGACATAATGCATTCTGGTTGTTCAACCAATCACAAGAACCATCCATTAGATGGTTGGCTTTGTTTGCACTGAGCAGCACAGGGCTGATGGCAATCTTGTGCTTACCTGTATACAGCACAGTTGACCTGCTTCTTTCTTTAGTCTCCTAGCATCCAGCACATATCTAGCAAGGTGAAGAGCCCATTTCTAGGTCTCTGCCTGGTCTTCCCTTCCCTGTATTCTTCACCTGGAGGGCTCATCTCATAATTCAAGGCTCAGAGAAGACTCCTGTCATATCTGGGCCCTGCACCAGGTACCCATCATTGTTCCTTTGCAGCATTGTCACAATTAGGACCATAATGGTTACCTTCTTTCTTCCCTAAAAGACACAAAGCTCATAAAGACAGATCTGCACTCTCACATCTACTCCAGTGTATGCTTTGCATTGTTGAATATAAATCTGCAGAAATAGAGACATTTGGATCAGTTACATAAAAATGTATAGATGTGTCTTGGTATGCAAACTCCTTTCTGGAGAGTTGAAAAGGGAGTTACTGCCTTATCCATTGTCATGTTTTCTAAGAATTCTTTTGATGTTTTTCAGCTTAGATAAGGACTCAATATTTAATTTTGGTGAGAGTCCTGATTTTTTTTTTTTTTTTTTTTTACTATTTCTGAAACGTGGAAAGAATAGAAGTTTCCTTAAAATGGCTATCTTGAATAAATGTTCTACTTGTTTCAGACAACAGTAGGAATGGGAGATACTAATTAGAGTAGATTATAAAAATGGCCATACAAGAGGTAAGACCCTATTGCTGAAGACACCATATACTGCCAGTGCATAGCATGAAGAGACCCGGCTGGAATCTGGAAGAGAGCTAGTACCCAGACAGTTAGCCTGTCCAGTGCTTGAATGTGCTACATGAGCTACTGGGGGAAAGTGGCCAACAATGATCTGAGCAACCAGAGGTCTAAGCTACTCAGAAGCAAACACCATGACATGATGTACACACCAGTGAAATAGTGGCATACAGCCTTGGTGGGTAACAATAGCTTTCTGATTGGCTAATAGATCTGCTCAGTGGAAAGGAACCCATATCTGGAATTGGAAACCAGATCAGAATCCTATGGAGACAAGGATTATGCTTTCCAGTGTCAAGCTCCCACTAGTCTAAAAGAGGGGTTACATATATCAAATTCTCCCTAAATTAACAATTCTTATTCCATTTAAACTATGCTGACTTCACTCTCGGTTGGAGAATCTGTTCTTTTGCAGAAAGTAGCAAGACTGGAGGAGATAAACGACCCCTCACACTTTAGCCAAACCCCAAATGAAACCACAGAGGAATTGGCAAGAGTGCTGCTTCCATGGTGAACCTGATAATCAGCCCCAGGGTGAAGGAGGCAAATGCTGAGGATATTCAACACTTAACAAAGCAGAGATCCAGAGGCTCCTAAGAGCTCATCACTGAAGTAGATTTAAAACCCACCCAACATGGCTCATGGAATTTTGTGAAAGAGGGGGGCAGAAGGAATGTAAGACCCACAGGGTGAAACATCATGCCCAAAGGCATTCCCTACACACACACACACACACACACACACACACAAAAACACCTCTGCTGCTCCCATAATGCATAATTCACAACCCCATGGGGAATACCTGCAACTCCACTGAGGTAGGTCCCCCATTGAATGGGGACAGGGATGAGGGAAAAGAGGAAACCAACACATGATGTACCCATATAAAATATGTTAATCAAAAAGGCCACAGGGCTGGGGAGAAGGCTTGGTGGTTAAGGTGTCTGCCTGCCAAGCCTAAGAATGCTAATTCCAATCTCCAGGTCCCATGTTTAGCCAGACACAAAAAGTGATGCAAGGGCGCAATGCCGCACTTGCCCACAAGGGGGCGCACACATTTGGAGTTCATTCACAGTGGCTGAGAGGCAGCTAGTGCACCCATTCTCTCTCTCAAAAAAAAAAAAATTAAAAAGGCCACAAATCATTTCCCTCTTTTCCCTATCTTTAGATGGTACTCTGTGCATGACTTACCTATAGAACTGGTTTTGTCCAATGTCCAAATAGCAAATATGATGCTGATATGGGAAATTGGGGGGTCTTTGAGATCTATGGAGCCATTCTGAGTTCTTGGTTGGGCTTTAACTCAGGAGTCAGGGCACCTGATGGTCATAGTTGCACAAAATTTGCACTGTCAGTAGCTTCCAGGTTCTTGTCTTAGGAAGTCCAAGAATGAAATCCACATATGATAGAGGGTGAAGTTTAGAAAGATTTGATTACAGAACTTGAGAGAAGGAAAGAAGGCAGAGTTCCTGCTGAGCAGAAGAGGCTCCCCAGAAGTAGGAAAACGGACGTAGTGACTGATTGCCTTTTATGGGAATTTTCTGGATTGGGGCTGACTTGGTCAGTCCATTTCCCATGCCAGGTGTCCAGGCATTTGGAATCATATTCACGTCTTCCTGCCAGATCGCTAGGGAAGAGGAACCCTTTCAGGGAAGAAGAGACAGGAAAGACCAGATCCCACGCCATGCACTCAGGTACCTTGTAACCAGGTTTCCAGGGCAGTAGTCCATCTTTGTCACATCTTCATGTCAGGTTTCTTTTCCCATAGAAAAGAAGAGGTAGGAAAAACCATTGCCCTCTTACAGGCTCAAGGACATTTCCCACTTCTAGCTAAAAAAAGCAGCTCACTTTGTGGATAGGAGTTCTGTTACCCTGAGCAGCCTAGCCAACTTCTATCTCATTCTCTCCCACTGAAGAGGTAACCCTAACTGGCCACAGTGTAATCAGAGGCTTACGCAGTGATGAGACCTACGTTCTATGTTAGCGATCCTCTTGACTCCAGCCACCAGTCAGCATCAGAAGACAGGTGAGTGAGATCAGCCTAGATGAGCCGATGGTACCTGCTGACACGCCGTCTAGCTTCAGTTGTCTTGGGAATCCCAGTTGAGCCAGGTCTGCAGAATTGTGAAGTGAGCTTTGGGGTGGTTTGTTTATAGTGAGAACCAACATATACACTGTCTCTCCCTGCTCCCCTGTCCCCCCAGGGCTCCGGTACTGTTTCAACAAGGCTAGATTAGAAAAGTCTAAGTATCAACTCTCTTCTTTCCTAATGTAGCCATGTGAGTACTACTATCATGAGGTTTGTAAAGATGAAAACCTTCAACATTGGCGAGCAGTGCAAGAGCGATAGGGAAAGGGACCAGATCTGAGAGGGCGGAAAGAAGAAGAGAGAAGCTGCCAGAGGAGGACCGAGCTATTGGGAGAGCTTATGGAACAAATGAAAGAATTCACTGTACTGACATCATATTACAGTGTCTGCATTATAATAAGATGTCCAAGTTTCAAGACTGTGAAAACTAAAGAATGAAGCCAAGCAAATACGGGGGCTGTGCAGTATATCATTGTGACGTAGAGAAAACACACATATTAGATATACACATTTGCTTTTGTTTAAGGCCCATAAGCCTTTCTTAGCATTTTTTAGCAAGGCTCACCAAAAGTAAACATTTGTTACTCTCTTTAAAGTGCTGCTCTGAAACTTTTAGTATTCATTTGTGCTGAATCTTGATATAGTAATTTAAAAAAAGCAAGAACCGCACAAAATGTGGAGTGCTCTTGCAGAGTTAAGGTAGAGCAAGATAAGGGTTGACTGGGTGTCCACTCTTTGCCAGGCCCTTGTCTCATTTAATGAGA
The DNA here is from genome assembly GCA_036365145.1 of Orientallactaga sibirica. NCBI lineage: Eukaryota > Metazoa > Chordata > Mammalia > Rodentia > Dipodidae > Orientallactaga > Orientallactaga sibirica. The sequence goes on along the minus strand of JAEOAD010000004.1, from coordinate 41,657,538 downwards.
TGGAGGCTCTGAGAAGTTAAGTAACCTGGCCAAGGATATACAGTTGTAAGGTTGTATGTTACAGATCGACTTCGAATTTGATTCCATTGGCTGTGTTGCCTCACCAAAACCTTTTATCATTTGTAATAATTGATGCTGAGTCTTTGTTTTGGTCAGGGTTCTCTAGAGGAACAGAACAGATACAAGAAATATGTATGATTGGGCTGGAGAGGTGGCTTGGTGGTTAAGGCGCTTACCTGTAAAGCCAAAAGCCCCAGGTTCAGTTCCCCAGTACCCACATAAAGCCAGCTGCACAAGGTGGCATATGCATCTAGAGTTTGTTTGCAGTGGCTAGGGGTCCTGGGCGTGCCCATTCTTTCCCTTTCGTTCTCTCAAATAAATAAATATTTAAAAAGGAATATGTATGATAAAGGGGATTTATTTGATTGGCTCACATGATACCAGCTGAGCAGCCAACAGTGGCTAAGAGCCCGAGAACCTAGTAGCTGCTCCCTTCATGAGGCCAGATGTCCCAGCAGTCCCCTCTGGTACTGAAAGCCTGGAGGATTCCTGGAGAGCTGCTGCCTGCCAGTCTGCATTGGAGGCTGAAGAAGCTGGCTTTCGATACCCTTGAAGGATGGCAACAACAGGGTAGATGCACTTATCAGCAAGTAGCATGGGCAGCCAGGCAAAAGGCATTCCAGTTTCCTGGAAATTATATAACTATATCTATATATATAATCTATATCTATATATCTATATCTCTCCACTAGACAGGTTGCCCACTCTGGGTTAAGGTCTTCCTTTCACAGTTAATTCTTCCAAAAAAAAAAAAAAAAAAAAAGCCTTCACAGACCTGCCCAATAGGTACATCTCTTACTTCATTCCTGGCAGTTAACAATAAAATTAGCTGTCATAGCCTGAATTAGTCAACTTTTCATTGCTAGGACAAACTAGTGAACCAGAAGCAGCTTATAGAAGGAAAGTGTTGTCTTGGCTAAAGTTTCTAGAAGGTAGAGTCCATTGTGGTGGGGGAAAGTAGGCAGCAACAGGAAGGCAGAGTCTGTCACATTGTCACACCAGCTCTTTACTTTCTACTAGTCTGGAACCTCAGCTCATGAAATGGTGCTGCCCCCAGTTAAGGTAGGTCTGCCCTCCTCAGTTAACCCAATCAAGAGAATCCTTCACAGACATGCACAGAGGTTAAGCTAGCCCATAGAAACCCTCACAGGGGATTCGAGGCTCTGTCAAGTTGATGATCAGTATAAACTATCACACAGACCTCATTCTGTAACATGTATTTTTTTTCATTTAAAAATAATAGCTGAGGGCTGGAGAGATGGTTTAGTGGTTAGGCACTTGCCTGTGAAGCCTAAGGACCCCGGTTCGAGGCTCCATTCCCCAGTACCCACGTAAGCCAGATGCACATGGTGAGTTCGTTTGCAGTAGCTATAGGCCCTGGCTCGCCCATTCTCTCTCTCTCTCTCCCTTTCTCTGTCTCTAATAAGTAAATAAATAAAAATAAAAAATAAAGGCTCTTGCTAAAAATAATAGCTGACAATTCTTGACATTATGTATGCTAACAATGTTTAAGCCCTTTATAAAAAAATTAATCCTTCTGAGGTAAAATTCCTATTAGATAGGTATATTCATTATCTCCATTTTCAGGATGTTTCACACCATCATGAGTTTATTCCTACATTGGCTAAAAGTCCACAGTTAAGGTATCCATGAGGCTGTATTCTCTTTGAAGCTTTAGGGAAGATCCTTCTTTGCCTTTTCCTACTTTCTGCTGGTTGTTGGCAATTTTTGGTATTTCTTGGCTATGGCTGCCTAACCCAGTGCCTGCTTCCATCTTTACATACCTTGCATTGGTGTCTGCCTGTGTCCCCATGTCCCTCTTCTTATGAGGATACCAACCATATCAAATTTAGGGCACAACCTCATCTTGAATACAATCTGCAAAGGACCTACTTCCTACATTCACCAGTTCCAAGCAGGCATGAATTTGGGGGGGGGGGCGGGAAACTGTTCAACTCAGTACAGATATGTTAAGAATGTGAAGTATCTTGTTACTAATATGGCCAAACAAACATCAGAAGAGGCAGGGTAGGAAAAGCCTACCCTGTCACTAGACCACAGATGGTGCAGAGTCAAGATCCTTTAAGATGTTACAAGAGAAATCAAGCCATTTGCAACAAATGAGTCAGGGAACCAAGGCTTGAAGAGACAAGTCTTTAAAAATCTGTGGGTCTCCTTCCCTAAGAGAAAGAAGGTGTTTCTTTGTGAGAATGTTCCAGGTTCCCTCTGCTCCAACAGCGGGTTCTCACTGGATGGTCTGTATGGAATCAGAGCAGGCACTACTGGGGAGAGAAGCCAGAGAGGGATATGAGGTAGTCCTGCCTGGGGCTCTTCTATTTGGAGGGAAGTGCATAGTCATGCTCACCACACTGTATAGACAGTGCTGTGGTGAGAAAGAGGGGATGGCTGTGCTGCAGGTGAGGAGGGTCCTCTCTCTGGGACTGTGGTCTCTGCAGACCTCTCCAGATCACCTCTAGATTATCAGGCCTTGGCAGAAGAACCAGAACCAGGACTCTAACAAACTCGGCACATGGGTGAGAGCTACTGCTTGAATTCCCACTGAAAAAATTACATGAAAATATACATTCAGTAATATCATTGTGAGCACCTGGTTTGTGTTCATAAACTGTCTTCCACACTGCCCTTGAACATTGAGTTTCCTCTTGTTTTTCTCCAAGGTAGGGTTTTACTCTAGCCCAGGCTGACCTGGAACTCACAGAGATCCTCATGCCTCTGCCTCCCAAGGGTGCTGAGATTAATGGCATGTGCCGCCATACCTGGCTTTTGGGGTTATTATTTATTTATTTATTTTGTTTTGCTTTATTGTAAGGTAGGGTCTCACTCTAGCCCAGGCTGACCTGGAACTCACTTTGTAGTTCCAGGATGGTGGTTTTTAACTCACAGCAATCCTCCTACCTCTGCCTTCTGAGCTTTGGGATGAAAGGCATACACACAATGCCTGACAATTGAGTTTTTCAGATTTCTTTCTTTCTTTCTTTCTTTCTTTCTTTCTTTCTTTTCTTTTCTTTTTTTTTTTTTTTTTTTTTTTTTTTTTTTGGTTTTCGAGGTAGGGTCTCTCTCTAGCTCAGGCTGACCTGGAATTCACTATGTAGTCTCAGGGTGGCCTTGAACTCATGGCGATCCTCCTACCTCTGCCTCCTGAGTGCTGGGATTACAAGCATGTGCCACCATGCCCAGCTCTTTTTTTTTTTCTTTAAAGCTGAATTCAGGAACGTTAATCTTAATCCTCATTTTGTTTGCTTTGTCAAAGACTCCGATTCATCTGGGGCCTAAAGTTTTATTATGATTTTAATTTAAGAACTTAAATTGAGTACTTGGCAGGGGCAGAATGGAGTATGCATTCTATAGTTGAGAGAACGGCAAGTGGCTAAGGCTTTAAATTTTGACCAATATATAGTTTTAATGTCCCACCCAACTCAATTTTACTCTGTAGTGTATTTTAGGATTAAAACAATGCTGTGCTTTAAAGGGCGGTCTCTCTCTTTCCTTTTTGGATATTCCTGTGCAAGGGGTGGGGGCAGTGTGATGGGCATAGACTGAGACAATTCCCTAGGTAAATTTGTGGATACTGTTAATAAAGAATTTAAAATGCTAATTGAACTCCTTATTTAACCAGTCTAAATTTCCCTCAGGATCATTACAATACCAATGATTAAAAGTTGCAAAGGTGCTGTAAACTTCTGTGTGTGGTACTTTTTTTCAATAATGTAAATGATCTTTTTGATTCTTACAGCATCATTTAGAAATGGAGTTTGGTTAGCTCTAAGCTTGTAAAAAAATAGGTTCATAAATGTTCTCATTTCCTACAATGAAAGGGGGATAGGGAGAGAGAAGAGCAAAAGAATACATCACATTCTTCAGTAAGCAGTCACAAAAGACCTTTAAATAACTCAACTCTCTACTATATTTTATTATCTTCTCTCACTTTTACAGCATTATCTACCATAGATATGCAGGGAGATTTGTAAAACACTATAGCATTTAAGTCATTACATTTTATAGCTAATTTCTAATGTGGATTTGATTTTTTATGAGCAGAAAAAGAATCTAATTTGCATTAGTGACAGTAACTAGAGAAATTTAACACCTGGCCCTGGTTGTACTAGAAATTGAATATTAGGTACTTGGGTGCTGAAAAGCCATTCAGTTCTTCAAGGGGGATTTTTCATTTATTTATGTGCTGTTCTCATGTTTACCATTATAAAACTGTTCATATTCTGATGGAAGAAAACACCCAGCCTGCAAACATCTCAGGGATCTGCATTTTTCATCCTCTACAAAAGAAAAGGAACTCTCAACCCATTAGCAAAAGCAAAAAACAAAAACAAAACAAAACAAAACAAAAACCTTGACAAAAAGCACCACTATGCCATGCATCTAAAAACATACTACCGCAGCCTCTGAATTCTTGCTGGCCTCTCCCATTCCCTCTCCTCCCCTTCCCCATGCCTTCCTTTATTTTCTCTTCCCCTTCCCCCTCCCAAGCTGCTCCACAGTAGCTGTTTCCCTGATAGAAGCTTGGGTGCAGTGTTTCCAAGCAAAATTAAACCTCGGCTAAGAAGATCACATTGTTGTTACAAGAGCAATCCATATGTTTATAAAGTGTAGAAAATTAGGAACTGCAAAAGAGGCGAAGCTGGTGTTAAATGATATGGGAAGTGACACTTTACATAGCCAGTTACAATTAACACATTGATGGCATTTTGCTGGCTCCTTGCAGTGATAATGCTGTTGTCAAATGTGTTTAGTGCACCAAATCTCCTGGAGCCTTCAGCCAGGCAGCGAGCTTTTGACAGATTGAAGGTTCCGAGATAGGCTATCATGACAGATGGAAACTGGCACCGATGTTCAGCTTTCGCCGATCACAGGGGACCTGCCCCCCTTATTCTGCAGGGCTCGGCTCTGCAACCTTCCCCCTTCTGATGAAAGCAGGGGATGGCATTGTTAAATAGTGCATCTGTGTGAGTTAGACTCCTCTGATGAAAGCATAAGGCAGACGCGCTGTGAAGCAAAAGACAGCCCAGGCTCTAACTGCATTTTAGATAGACTTGAGGAAGACCCTAGGGAGCTGGGAGAAAACTTTGGTAAATTTCAGACAAAAGGGGGAAAAAAAAAGACCACCCATTAATTTTCTCTCCCCATAGAGTACAAGAATACACCTCTGATGACAAGATTCAATTAATGACTTTCATAAATGGCTCCTTGAGCTAGGGTTCTATAGAGTCATGTGAGTGTGTGTGCTTTTCTATTATCATCCTTATGTCCTTGTTATTAATCAATGAATTGCCAAACAATCCAAGGAAATCTGTGAGAAGGTGCCCAGGGGCAGTTGTAAGTCCTGTACTCGTTGGGAAACTAATTCAATTACTTGAAGATGCTCTTCTTGACCCTGGACTGGGTTCTTGAATTCTGGATTTTCAAACCTAGGGCAGGGACGGAAAGAGTTTCACACAGCTGGGCATAAATGGGAGGATAATATACTAATTAACCTTTCACCCTCTCCCCACCAGCCCCTTTGTAAAGAAAAACATTAGCCATTTTATTTCACATGCCCATCTATTTCAGACTCTCACTTAGGTTCAGAAGTGTTCTTTCTTTTTGCTGACAAACTCTTCTTTAATTTTCCTAAACTGGCTGAAGTGTCCTCTTTCTTTGCAATCTTAATCTTCAATTCTGCTCTCGCCCAATACAGGTTGGGAGCAGCAAGTCCTGCTGCCCATTTGAGGTATGATAATCAGTTGATTAGCTAGTGGAGTCGTTTTCCCTGAGGCTCTTTCGTGTGCAAAATCCTCACACTCAATTGACATGTGGACATCATAAAGCTGATGAAATGCAATTGTAATGAACAAGAGGGAGCAGCATCTGCAGCCGTCCAAATGAAGGACCCTTTCCTCTCGCCATGCTAATTCAGAAAATCTGCTCTTAACGTGTACTCCCCCTGGATTCCAAACCCAGGCACATCTCCATGAATGCATATTCAAGGAGTGAATTAGCCTCTGTGGCAAGTGAGCACCCAGCCTGGCCAGACTGATTCTAATTTCGAGACAGATTATACTGCATCAACCGTAGTAATGATCTGACAGTTCATTTGTGACGAGTCCTGCAGTCAGGTTTACTGTCCGGACAGACACAGGTGCACACAGAGAGCCAGCAAGACCTCTCCGACAAGACCAAAGGCGGCTGTCAAATTATTTCAGCCAAAATGGTCTGATGAAGGAGAAAAGAGACAATGCATTAGAAAAATTAATGAGTCTTCAAATTTAAACCCTGGCTATAATGACGGTCAATGGGTGTTCCCCTATCTGTTATAGGTTTGTGTCCGCCCAGCAGTTGTTAAATTAGGAAGAAAAAAGGTGAGATTTCCTTTTCATGCCTCTTTTTTTAGAAAGCCAGATTACCTGCTAAGAAAGTTCCAAGTGAATGAAACTTGGCCCAGAAGTTTTTTTTTTCTTTTTTAAATTGAATTTCACACGAATCAGTTCCTAGGAAGAAAAACTCTGCAGCGTTAGAGAAAGCTGTTCATTTCTGCTGCCTGCTCTGTGACAGTAGCTAATGTAAGAAGACAGGTTTGTTCATCACTATTTTGGATCACCTTTGGGCTGTCTGTACTCCTTTTTCTATTAATAAATGTTAATTAATGATGGTAAGGGAAGGCTTACATTTATATCCAAAAGCTCAAAGCACTTTTCAGACATTGATTTATCTTTGTTAGAAAGAGGGCAGGTATTAGCACTGTTATTTTTGTAGAGATGGAAATAGAAGCGTGATGATGAAGTGACTTGTGCAAGGTCACACTGCAAAGCAGACTCAGATCTCTGCCTTGAACTCATTTTCACCTCTCTCTACAGCTCTGGACATGCGAAAATACTCTGGGGAAAGGTGCTGCTAATCTAAGATAAGGAGATTCCTTCATAAGCATTGCTAATAAATATAGCACACACCTTAGAAGCAAAAGAGCAAGACAAGCTTAATAAGGACTGTTGTTGCTACCAGGCACTCCACCCAGCATCTGCCCAGTTCACCCAGCGGTTCCTGTCAAGGAACCCCACTCCTGAGATGACAGGAGCTATTCCACTGCCTTGTATGTTTCTCTTCCATCCTTACATTGACCTTGATCACTAGTCTTTTAATTCAACTTAATGCAATAACCATGAAGCGTGTGTCTATAACACGGTCATAGACTGTTCTTCCTCTAGTATATTTGAAGACAAAATTCAGGGTGTCTGATGAGAGCTGTCAGACAGCCCCTTTCTTCAGTGGCAGGAGTTACCCAGCAGATCTCCAGCCAAACAGCAGCATGCAGGCCTTCCAGGGAGGCATGAGAAATGAAATGTTGGCCCTCAAAGACAAAAGTTTCCAGTATCTACCTGTAGGACAAACAGAGATCCTCACAAGCAAACAAATCAACAAGCCAGTGCCAGGAGACACGTGGAGCCCCCGAGTCACCAACTGCTTGTGTTTTGAAGATCTAGGAATGTGTTTAAATGCGCAATGCATTTTCCCATGGAAGAAGAGTGTTAAATGGAGTTTAAGTTCTCAGGCCCCTGTCAAGGCTACATTCAACTTAGAACACAGCTGAACTGACTGACAGTGAGAAAGGTGAAAGGTGAGACTGGTGGAATAACCTTTGCACCAAAGGAAATGTGTGGACTCAGGTCATGTGACTTGTGTTCAAGCCTTAGTATTCTAAAAACACAGACAAGCAGTCGAATCTCTCTGGACCCCAGTTTTCTCATCTTAGAAGGGGGTTAGCAGTACTTACCTCATAAAATTGTTAGAACAGTTAAGCTATTAAAAAAAGAAAAGAAAAAAGAAAGAATGTATAGTAAATGCCTAATACCTACCAGAAATAATGGCTAGTTTACATATTTTACTTTTTAGTTTAAAATTCTCAGGACTTCATTGTTAATATCCCTTTGCCCCACTTAAGGGTATGAAGAGGCTTATGCATATTGCATTCCCGTTCTTTATGCACGTGAGTACATGTACGTGTATGTGTCGGGGAGGGAGTTATGCATGTTAATCTTGGGAGTCATCCTCAGGCACCATATCGCTTCCTTTGGAGACAAGGTGCAGTTGATTGCAATGTGCAGTGTCCCCCATAGCCTCAGGTGTTTGTGATTCAGCCTCATACTTCCTGCAGAGCTGGTGGAGCCTTTGGGAAGTAGAGTCTTGTAGAAGGTGGTATGTTGCTGGGGGCAAGGCTTAAGGTGTTAAAGCCAAGCCCTGCTTGCCCTACTGGTCCACTTTCTTCTCCCTCCCTCATGTTGTATAGATGTGATGCCAGGCTGTGGGATCCTGCTGCTTTCCCCACCATGACAAAACTGTCCGTTGAAACTGTAAGCCAGAAATAAACCCTTTCCTTCCCTAAACTGCTTCTGATTCCCCTCAGTGGGAAGGTAATGGCTACACAAGATCTCACCTTGACCAGAGAACTCACCAATTAGACTAGCTAGCAAGTCCCAGGCCGTCTCCTATCTCCACTTCCTCACTGCTTGGGATAACAAGCATGTACCACCAAGCACAGCATTTTTACATAGACGGTAGGGATTGAACTTGGTCCTCATGCTTGTGAGGCAAACACTTGACTGACTGTGCTGTCCTCTAAGTCCTGTGTATTCCATTTCTTTCTCATTTATTTCAGTGAAGACATGATAGATATCCTAGGAGTGAAGAGTCACATTCTGAAGCCAGAATGAACTCAACTTCTGAATTTACCAGCCCTGTGACCACAGGCATGTTACTAAGAACCTTTGTTCCTCATCTGTACAATGGGGCTGTATTATATTAACTCACAGGGCTAGCTTTTGGATTAATATATACAAAGTGTTAGGCTTGGAAATGCAATATAAATAAATGTAGCTATTATAGCCTTGGCTTGTCATTGGCAATGACAAATGATCAGGGAACAAAAGCCCAGTTGGAGATTAATGGCTGTCTCAAGGTTACTGTTAGTAAATAATGATCTGGGCCTTGGGGTTGGTCTTCTAAATCCCTAGTTGCATGCTCTTTCCAGGTCAGGTGTTCCCTCTACCACATACCTAAGAAGCACCCTGGAGTGTGAGTTAACATTTATGGAGTACCACTGGTGTACAGCCCTGGGCTGGCTCCTATAGAGTCCTCCCCAGTAGGAGAAGTTGTATTCTGAACTCTAAAGCAAGGGCTAAACTATGGCCACAGGCCAAGAAGATTTTGAGGTGAAAAATTTTACTCTTTCTTTAGCCTTTCTAAATGGTTGAAAAAAGTTAAAAGATGACAAGTATTTTGTAGCTATGAAAAATATATGAAATTCAAATTTTAGCCTTGGTAAGTGGAGTTTTCTTGGAACAAAGTCACACCTACTTGTTTACTTATTGATAGTAAGTGCTTTTGTGCTATAATGGCTGAAATAAGGAGTTATTACAGAGCCCTCAGAGCCTACCTCATGAAAAAATATTGCAGTATTTACTATCAGGCCCTTTTATAAAATAGTTTGGACTCCCTGGTATAGACTCAAGAAGATCAATTCTGAGAGGAGGGAGTGGAGGGAGGGTTCATCAAAATTAAAGATGTTATGAATAAGCCATACGGAAACCTATTTCTTCAGTAGCTAATAATATAGATGTTAAAAAAGAGAAAGTAAGCCGGGCGTGGTGGTGCACGCCTTTAATCCCAGCACTTGGGAGGCAGAGATAGGAGGATCGCCGAGAGTTCGAGGCCACCCTGAGACTACATAATGAATTCCAGGTCAGCCTGAGCCAGAGTGAGACCCTACCTCGAAAAACCAAAAAAAAAAAAAAAAAAAAAAAAAGAGAGAGAGAGAGAGAGAGTTTGGACAGAAGTACCCTGTTGGAGGTGGATAATATTGTACTCAGAAGCCTCAGATTACTATTAGAAAAATTTTAGTGTCAGGGATGCGATACCTTTCAGCAAATGGTTGGCCAGGGAGGCCTCTGATGGCCCCAGAACATTACAGGCTATTACCATGGCTCCTGGTTGCCCACCCGAACTAGATGGAAAAACCTGATTGCTGAAGACTCCACATGCCTGGGCTGCAGGTCAGTGAGAAATTAAGCTGGAGCTGTCCTGGAAGCCTCCTCCCTGTTGGCTATCTTTCAGGATGTGGCAAAGAGCTAAGGAGCCTTTGGGAGGTGAAAAATCAACAGTCTTAACCAGCATGTACCCTGCAAGCTTTATGGTTGGCCAGCCAGGCCAAAAGTACCAACTGGTACAATGATGGCATGTCTGGTATGGGGCAACCAAATGCTCTCTGATTGAATTTGAGGCCTGCTCCATGGGAGGGAATGCATGCTGAAAACCTAATCAAAGCCTATAGCTAGAAAGGACATAAGCCATAAGGGTGAAACCACTATTGTTGTCTGGCTAAATGGATATATTATGTCCATGAAACTGTCCTCTAATTACTTACATTTATGCCCATATGTTAATGCTACTCTCACTTTTGGTTAGAGAAGCTTCTCTTTTCAGGTGGTGGTGACCATTGGGATGACTCATATCTCACCAAAGTACTGAGAAAAGTGACAGTGGAGTGTTCAGCACTGAGACATCTCTATCACACCCTCCAAGGCTCAAGGACCATTGCAGAAGAAGAGGTGGAAAAAAATGTAAGAGCCAAAAGAAGGCAAGGAGTACTTACAATACCGCCTTCCAAATCCAAAGTATCCATGGTATTCATGACCTCACAGTGGCTGAGCTACCTACACAAGACCTGAAAACTGATGGGGGAAATGGTGACATCAAAATACAAGAGAGACTAGTTGGAAAGAACAAGGGATTCCATGGAGGGAGGCTTGGAAAGAAAAAGAGAGAGGGTGGTGGAAGAGGATTATGATCCTGGTATATTGTTTATATTTATGGAAGTTGTGAATAATAAGTTAGAAAAAAAGAAGTATAACTGAGTAAAGAGTATAGCTGAGTTTGAAGGTCATATTATCCAGCTAATATGTAACACATATACCTTTAGGTGGTCTGGATGAGAATATAATTATCTTCCATCTGAGTACTGATTTCTGTTTTGTTATGGGCTATTTTGGCAGCAGGGTGTTTGAGTCCATGAAGAGAGGAGGCAGGCCACCATCCCAGTTGTACCACATGCTACTTGTGTGACCTTAGGCAAATTAGTTCCTCTTTGAGTTTTGGTTTCCTCATCTGTAAGATGTTTTTTTAAATACTGAGACTTTTCTTGACAAGCATTTTGGAGTATGCCTTGCACATTGCCAGTACCACGATTCCTATGCCAGAGTTAGCCATTAGTATTTTGAGCTATAAGCCTTTGCAGATAAGAAGAAAGATGCCTTCCTGAGAGCAGTGGGCCGTCTGTGCCGAACGTCACTTCTTCCCAAATACCAACAGCCAGCAAGCCAGCAGAAAGGCCTGTGTCTCTCCTGCCAACTTCCCTCGAGTTTGTTTACTTCTTTCTGTCACCATAGAACATTGCAGATCTCTCTCTTGAAGCCCTTGTACTGAACAAAAGTATTATATACTTTTTGTGCTCATATTAAACAGAAACAATTCTCTCATCTTTATTTTCACAACTTCTGCAATGTAGAACACTTGGTACATGGTTATTGTCATAGTATCAGCCAGTATTATTTGGTAAATTAGCAAATGACACATGGTCCAGGAAATGCCTGAGTTGGGAAAGCTCTTGAAAAATTATTTTTCTCAATGTATGAAAATTCTTTAAATATAAGAGTTACTCTGTCTCTTAAAGGTACTAGCTGGCAGTGCAATTAAACTGGGAATTTTGAGGCTTAAAATGAAAGGCAGATAGATGATGCCATCACTTATAAAAAGTAGAAATCATAGAGCAGAAGTCTGTGGACAGGCCATATATATATATATGTTAAGGTATCTATAGCACAGTAGTCAACACTTACTGACTTTGAACTTTCACATTTAACTGAAAAATAAGGAGAATTTTTTTTTTGAGAGAGACAGAGAGAGAGGGAGAGGAAGACAGATAGAGATGGGCGCGCCTGCAGCCTCTTAGCTGCTGTGAACGAAATCCAGATGTGTGCACCCCCTTGTGGTCAAGTGCAGCATTGCGCCCTTGCGTCACTTTGCATCTGGCTAAACGTGGGACCTGGAGATTGGAACTGCTGGAGATTGGAACCAGTGTTCTTAGGCTTAGGAGGCAGGTGCCTTAACCACTAAGCCCAGTAAGGAGAATTTTTAATGTTCATAACCAATGGAGGCTTCTTCGATTTCTTACACTGCTTTTCACAGAAGATTAAAAATTTTGCTCACTATCAACAGGTCTTCTGCACAATGCTGTCAGATAGGTTTCTGAAGCTTCCAAAACCTGACTTGGGCTATGAAGAGTAAAGTGACCACTTGAAGTGGACACGTGGGAGGAGAGGCAAAACTCAAGTGCATAAAAGAAGAGGGAGCTGGGTGAGGACAGGGAGTGCATAGGAGGCTTCGGGTGGTGTGAGAGTCCTTTGTGTTCCAGTATAGAAATTCTGGCCAGTATGGAAACTGGGTTGGATAGAGAGAATGAGAGGCAATGCACAGCCATACCACAGGAGATGTGGGTTAGAGAGGGGACAATAGTTGGATTTGGGATTTGGGTACTGAAATAAAGCTGGGCAAATGGAACACCATTTTCTGATGGGCAACAGGACAAACAATACTTATGTAAACTTTTCTTTCTTTCTTTCTTTCTTTCTTTTTCTTTCTTTCTTTCTTTTTTTTTTTGGTTTTTAGAGGTAGGGTCTCGTTCTAGCTCAGGCTGACCTGGAATTCATTGTGTAATCTCAGGGTGGCCTTGAACTCATGGTGATCCTCTTATCTCTGCCTCCCAAGTGTTGGGTTTAAAGGCATGCGCCACCATGCCTGGCTAATGTATTCTTTTTAAAATTTTATTTATTTATTTATTTGCAAGCAGAGAGAGAGGGAGTGAGCGAGATAGAAGAGAGACAGAGAGAGAATGGGCACACCAGGACCTGTAGCCACTGCAAAGTAACTCCAGACACATGTGCCCCTTGTGCATCTGGCTTACGAGGGTCCTGGGGAATTGAACCTGGGTCCTTTGGCTTTGCAGGCAGGTGCCTTAACCACTAAGCCATCTCTCCAGCCCTTCTAATGTATTCTTAATTAAAAAGAACTCATGGTTTCATACATCTGTGTAATCACACTGGAGCCAACAATAGGGTAGTGGCTGGGAGCTCGGGCCTTAGATTTGAATCTTTTTTCTTAATTAACTCCCAGGTATTGGGCAATTCATTTTACCTCTTTAAGCCTTCATTTCCTCTACCGTCTCTCCCAAGGTCATGGTGAGGATTTATCACAATGGTGTCTGGTAAGGTGCATATCAGAGGGCCTGGTAGCCAGCAAGCAGTCAATTAATGCTCGCTGTTATTGTAGAGTGCTTTGGGTTTACTCCAGCTGCCAGTAAGCCTTCTGCTATGTGTGCATTCTAGAGAGATAGACACATTTGGAAGACTTCTGCACAAACTTGATTTTTAAAAGGCCCGATAACTAAAAGTTTACAACCACTCTTTACTAAGAGTTTAATCCTGGCTAACCCAGAAACAATTTAATGGAGCTATTTGCTTAAATTAAATGTTATTCTCTGAAATCAGCTTACATGTGCCACTGTTTCTGAACGGTCCCAGAGAATACCACTTGCCTGCTTGGGAAGCCGCAAACAAGGTCAGTATTGATAGCTCACGCTTCAGTGAGTGTATCAATTTAAAGCTTCATCAGTGATTCTCACTCATCTGCAGCCTGCATGGCTGTTGTCTTGTAAGAACCGGGTGACTTACGAACCTATTAAGTAACTTCTTCACTTGTGCTCTAATGAGCCCATTGTTTCCCTGGAAGAGCACAAACCCCTGAGTACTAGCACAAACCCAGGGCACAGAGAAGAGGCTCAGATTTCAGCCAGGCAGCTTTGTTTTGATGCTCTGTGCTTTCCAAACCCTCTTCCAGCCTCCGAGTGGGAGCGTATCTCCCTCTTTCACTGCTCATTGTGCAGGGATACACACCTGGCTAGCAAGACTTGAGGAGGACTGGTTAGTACTCCTGACTACTTTGAAGTGCTCCTGTGACTGCTGCCTCACCTTTTGTATGGGGTTCATGTATATGCCCTTTTAGGAATGAACATATATATATATATGTGTAAAGCTTTCTTTTATTTTGTTTTATTTAATTTATTTATTTGCAAGCACAGATAGAGAAACAGAAGAGAGACAGACAGAGAGAGAATGGGCGTGCCAGGGCCTCCAGCCACTGCAAATGAACTCCAACTCCAGATGCATGTGCCCCTTGTGCATCTGGCTTTCGTGAGCCCTGGGGAATCAACCTGGGTCCTTTGGCTTCGCAGGCAAATGCCTTAACCACTAAGCCATTTCTCCATCTCCTTTCAGGATTTTAACATTAGAGACTTGCTTATCTCCTGTTCCCCTGCCACCAGTAAGTGCCTTCACAGTGAAGATGCCACGGTTCCTCATTCCTAGCTCAGGTAGAATGACCCCGTGCAGTGGGGAGGGGCATGAAAACCTCTCAGAGAGGACGTCAGGGATGTCAGCCAAAGACCACTCCATGTACCTCCCCCAGGAAAGCATTAGCTCTTTTTGTTGTTGTTGTTGTTGTTTTTTTTTTTTTTGAGGTAGGGTCTCATTCTATCTCAGGCTGACCTGGAATTCACTATGTAGTCTCAGGGTGGCCTTGAACTCATGGCAATCCTCCTACCTCTGCCTCTGAGTGATGGGATTAAAGGCATATACCACAATGACCAACTAAGCATTAGCTCATTTTTGTGCCGCCATGATCCAAGCTGCATATCTCATGTCCTATCTATCGTGTGCATGTGAATGTGCACACACTCACACTCAGTCCATATTATTGGTAAGACACTGGAAATAATACTTTAGAGTCAGCTCCAACATTCTCCATAGAAGTATAATGAGTATGAAAACAACACTGACATCCTCAAACATGCACATATCCATGTACATGCACATATATATTTATCATGGAACTGGAGTTACTCTTAAGAAACTATTTAGTGAACAATCTAAATAATGTCTGAGGGCACATGGTGACAGAACTCAGTGACACAGACTGACATCTTGTTCTGTTTTAGAAGTGAAGAGAAAGTGGAGGCTGCGAAGGCAGAAAGGAGGAGAAAGGGAGAGTAGGGAAAAAGCCAGGCATGGATAACAGGTAGGAGGCTGGGGCCTACTCAGAAAGATGGCTGTCGAGTTGTCTGTGGCAGAACAGCCTGGGGATTTTTAAGAATGACTAGTACTTGGTTTTCAGTTGTCTGTGTCACTCATTTCCCCAAAGTTTTGAAATCACTTGTTTGAGGAAATCAATAGGAAAGTAAAGAAAATGGGCAGAGTCCCTGGGTCAGGAGAATGTATGAAAGACGACAAGTCCAAGGTGGGCATGGTGGCTCATGCCTGTACTCTCAGCATTTAAAAGGTGGGAAAATTGCTGTGAGTTTAAGATCAACCTGAGATACACAGTGACCCTATAAAAAAAGGGGAGGGGGAGGGGTAAAGGGTCAAGTTAAGCAAAGCCAACAGTAACCATGAGAACATGCTCTCCTCTGGGGGAATTTTCAGAAATTGTGAAAGGAGCCAGGCTATGCGGTAGAAAGCTAGAAAGAATGTCATTTTAATGTACAGCTGAGATCTGGCTTCCACACACCCTGTAGTGAACAACACCCATCTGTCACTGACATCTTTTAACCCACCACGTCTCTGAGTTTTTGGGTCTCATTTTCAATGAGTTTTCCCAGAGTGAGACAATCAACTCATACTTGGATCTTGAAAAATCACGGGTCACACAGAATGCTGGCCAAGTCGAAGCCACAGTAATCATAATCTCTTAAGCTTATCCCAATTAACATTCATTTCCTGCTTCATCCCTGATGGCCATTACAGAGAGAGGATGGCAATGGCCCCTTGTGGGTAGTGGGATCTCGATTGCTACAGGGGCTAAGCCATGCCGGAGCAACCAGTTGTGTTGGGTCTTCTTGCACGGGGAAGAAGGTAGGCAGTTCTACTTCTAGTTAAACGACTGAGCTTCTTTACCTGATGGAGGGCTGCAAACCTTCATAGAAGTTTAAAATATCCCAGATGTTTCTAAAGTGAGCATGTTTGCCCTTCCCACTGCTCCATGCTAATGTCCCCTAGCTCATGCCAATTGTGCTCTCATTATCTGGAGAAAAGGAATGGTGACTTGCACTCCCTTTCAAGGCCAAGGAGAAGTCAGGCTGTTCACACTGCACTGGCTACATGTGGCATGCTGCGGGACCTTCCAGGGCTCACAGCAAGGGAGCTTCAGGGGCTCTTTCTGGACTGTTCTTGGGTCCCACGTCAATGTGGGGTTTTCTGCAGCCACATCATACATGTTTACTATGGGTCCAAATGACTTGGGACCAAGCCTGTATAGGAGAGAGGGGTGTGACTGCACGGACAGGGGCACACGGGTCATTCCTTTTTTTTTGTTAAATTTCTCATTCTTCTTCCTTGGAAGTCACTGAAGACGGGTATGAAGTAGAACTACAGCTTTGTTCATAGTGACACAGATATGCAAAGAAAATGCACTTTTCACATTTGGCTCTGCAAATGACTTTCTTTCTTTGTGAACACCTGCTCAAAGTGTCAGGGATTTTTTTTTTTTAAGGTCCCTCCAGTTGAAATTTAGTCTGATTAGGGCTGGGGAGATAGCCCTGAAGTTAAAGACGTTAGCTTGCAAAGCCTGTGTGCTTGGGTTCAAGTACCCACTACCCACATACAGCCCGACGTGCAATATGGTGCATGTGTCTGTAGTTTATTAGCAGCAGTAAGAGGCCATGGCACACTCATACTCTCTCTCTCTCTCTCTTCTCTCTCTCTTTTTCTCTAGGTAAATAAATAAAAATATTTTTAAAAGTTAGTCTGATACAATAATTCACCAAACAAAAACTTCATTTCTCTGTTATGGTTTAGATGTGCATGTTTATATTGGAACTTAAACCACAATGTGATAGCATTAAGCGTGGGAGGGCCAGAGAGATGGCTTAATGGTTAAAGTGCTTGCCTGCAAAGCCAAAGGACCCAGGTTTGACTCCCCAGGACCCACATAAACCAGACACACACATCTGAAGTTTGTTTGCAGTGGCTGGAGACCCTGGTGTGCCCAATCTCTCTCTCTCTCTCGCTCTCTGTCTCTCTACCTGTCTATTTCTGTATCTCTCTCTCTCAAATAAATAAATAAAAATAAAATATTTTTTTAAAAGAGTGGGAGCTAGCCAGGCATGGTGGTGTACACCTTTAATCCCAGCATTTGGAAGGAAGAGGTAGTAGGATTACTGTGAGTTTGAGGCTAGCCTGGGACTAGAGAGTGAGTTCCAGGTCAGCCTAAGGCTAGAGTGAGGCCCTACCTCAAAATAAACAAACAAACAAATTTATTTGGGGCTGGAGAGTTGGCTGAGCAGTTAAAAACACTTGCTTTCAAAAGCATGATGGCCCAGATTCCATTCCCCAGTACCCACATAAAGCCAGACACACAAAGTGGCACATGTGTCTGGAGTTTGTTTGCAGTGGCAAGAGACCCTGGCATGCTTATTTTAATTCTCTCTCTATCTCTCTTCTTGCAAATAAAGAAAAAAAAAATTTTTAAAGAGTGGGTGCTTTTAGGAACTGATTAAATCATGAAGGAGGAGCTCTCTGGAGTGGAACCAATAACCTGATAAAAGGGACAGAGAGAACTAGAAAGTCCATTTTTGTCCTGTTCCTTTTGCCAGGTCAGGACACAGTTTGTCCTCTTGCTGAGGGCAGCAAGACTTGTCTTTATCAGATACTGAACTTACCTTGATTTCAGACTTCCAACTTCTAGAACTTGGAAAAAAAAATCCTGTGCTCTTTATAAATTCCATAAGCTCAAATAGAGTAAAAGCCTTCGTAGTTGCCTCCAAGCTCCTGCTTTTCTTCCTAAAGTGGCTTCCAGATGTACGGGGTACTGGTGACCACAAAGCGCTGCAGAGGCAGTCACTCAGCTTCAAAGGGTGTCCTTACCCTGTCCATTGGCTTGGCCTTGGTATTCACCCACCTCAGCTTGGTCAGTGGTCATCTTGCTGACCTTGGCAGGTGAAGTCTTTGTGTAGCTTATGATCTGGCCATGTTCCTAGCTGGATGAAAGCATGAGGCACCCTGTCTGTTGATCTTTGTAGCTTTTCATTCCAGTTTTCCTCTGGAGCCCCTGAAGTCTGGTGACAGCGCTTGGTTAGGCCCAGGCAGAGTGACCATGTTAGCAAATGTATAAACAGGACACCTACTTAAATCTGAGTTTCAGATAAACAGTGAAGTAGTTTCAAATAGCATATGTATTTTTTCCCCATTTTTACTCAAATTTAACTGTATGTTTTGCATTTTATCCAGCCACCCTCATCTTAGACTCAAATACCTGGGCTCTAAAGACAGAGGTTCCTAGTGAAAGAAGATTGTCCAGCCACACTCCATAAAGATGCTGTGTCCCTCTATAAGGTACAGGGTGACATCTGTGTACCTTCTGTGCTCCAAAAGTCAGAAAGGTCCTGGGAGCTGAATTCAAGCTCTTTCTTACTACGTAACTTTGCTAGGCTACCGCTTCTTCCCTGATGTGGCCACCCCAAGTTGGTGCCAGGAGGTTGTGAAGATCTATACATAGAACTCCAGGCGGGTGAGGGCCAGAGCCCTTTCTGCTCTTAACATTACCACCCCCATATACTTTCCACTTTCTCTACCTTCTGCCTCTGCCCTCTTCCTTCTTGTTCAGATTCACCAGGCACAGTGCAATTTCTCTTCTGCTCCTCCTATGTTGTATCCTCCTCCCACGGAACAGCCAACCTCGTGCTTGTCTGCCACAGCACAAAGAATATTTTCATTGCATGGGAAGATGCATCCTCCAGCCTTGGTACTGCTGGAAAGGCAGAAATAAAGAGATGTGGGCAACCCTCTCTCAATGTAATGTCCTAGCTCACACGACTACTTTCTTGTTAGAAGGTCCAACTAGCTGCCAGATACGGGGTTCTGTCTTTTCCCCTTGCATTCCTCTGTTCCAATACTGTTCTCTCTACAGAAAGGAGGATATTGCTAGTGAGTTGGAGATCAAATCATGAAAAGCAATAGAAAAACCACATTAATGACCTTTGATAATAACAGCTCATTATATTTACTTCCTGACTTAGTGAGTTGTGGACCCTCCTTTCTCCACTCAGACATTTCTTATGATATGCCCATCAATTATGAAGAGCCTTTTCTCTAGAATTCTTCAGGAGTTAAATCAATTTATGAGCAATAAAATATGTGTATTTTAGCCAGGGCATGGTGGCGCATGCCTTTAACCCCAGCACTTGGAAGGCTGAGGTAGGAGGATCACCAGGCATTCAAGGCCAGCCTGGGGCTACAGAGAGAGTTCCAGGTCAGCTCAGGCTAGAGTGAGTCCCTGCCTGGAAACAAATAGACAAACAATAACAAAAAAATACTTTTATTCTTTTTTTCTAAATTATGACACTTTTTCAGAAGCAGAAAGGAAAGGAAATAAAGTAGCAGTACTAGTCACACAGATAGGACCCACACGTTTAAAAGGGTGCCCACCAACTTAAAAGATACAAAATTATTCATAGACTTTTGTTTTCAGTCAGAATAACTTCTCTATATTTTCTAGCATTTTCGGTGGCAGGGTTGCCACTCCAAAGTAAATAGCTAGCTTTGGAGAGAGAATTACATTCTTTGATCGGACACAACTGACTGATGCAAAGATGGGAAAGGATGCGTGCAGGACACATCCATTTATTGACTTCCACAATGCCACTGGTAGGGTAAGCATGGAGGAGAATATGTCACTCTTTCAGCTTGAAAATGAAATAATTTCCTCCTCCAGGTAGTCTGGGCTGTCTGCCTCCTTGTCTGTGTGAGCGGACCCATTGCTCCAAATGCAGAGAACCAGGGGAACTTGGTGAGACTGTTGCCACAATACCATGTGTGTTTTCAGTATGTTTCCAAACTGCTCACGCATCACAACTTCTCATAAGGTTCCTAGGATGGAAGCTAAAAGAGAGACCATGCAGTGCAATATTCTTCTTCTGCAGATTGGAAAATAGGGTCCCTGATCTCTCTTCCCACCAGTGGGAGGCAGAGCTGGGATTAAGGGATACTCCCACCCCCACCCCAAGCAGGTCCTCTTCCCAGGGCCTCCCCACCCCATCTACCTCCCTTCTGCTGATTAACAGAAACAGGCGGCCATACATTCTGGTATCAAGAATGTCGTAAACTTTAAATTGGACTATCTTGTAATTAACTACCTTTTAAAGGTTTGGAGGTGGGCTAAGCCCTCCACTTCAACATATTAACAGTTTCACAAGGAGGAAGGGGAATTTAAATGGAAGACAAAAAAGGAAAACATGTTCTTTATTTGGTAGCAATGAAATCTGTCTCACTGTGATTGGATTATAATGGGCCAATTTTTATCTAGAATTCATGCCTCTGGAAACACAACCCTGAAAGACAGTAAAAAAATTTCACACATTTTTAGATTAACTTCAATAATGTTAAGAGGTTTGCCTACCTGGGGTTGGTTTTCTATGTGTTGGGCTTTTATTATAAAGCCTTTTCTAAGAGGCTCTTATGTACTGTTTCATCGTGTGCTTATTTTAGTAGAGAGAAGGTCTAAAGTCTTTCTGCTCAGACTTAAAACACTCTAATGGTCAACTTACATTTTCAAGTAGATGTGGGTTTCTTCTTCTTCTTCTCCTCCTCCTCCTCCTCCTTCTTCTTCTTCTTACCTCCAATGTTGAAATTGAACCACAGAGTTGGGTATCAGTGATCTAGGTTTGGGGTTCTTGCTAATGATCTCTTGATTTTCAAAACTCCACTCATACTTTTTAAAATTTAATTAATTTATTTATTAGAGAGAGAGAAAGAGAGAGAGAGAGAGAATGAGATAGAATGGGCATGCCAGAGCCTCCAGCCATTGCAAACGAACTCCAGACATGTGTGCCCCCTTGTGCATCTGGCTAACATGGGTCCTGGGAAATCGAACCTGGGTCCTTTGGCTTTGCATGGCAAACACCTTAACTGCTAAGCCATCCCTCCAGCACTCCACTCATACTTTTAACAGCAACTCATATACTACTTTCTTCACAGAACCCTTCTTTATCTTTATCCTCTGCAAAAATGAATCTTTATAACCTTCATGATCCTGTAGCACTGTAATATATTAAATAAATAACCAATAAGTGGAAAGCTTGCTCCTTTATCAAATGTTTTATCATTTCTCTTAATTCTGGCACTTGCAACATTCTGCCTTATTATGTGGTTAGCCTCTTAAGCATGTTCACTGGAAAGTAAGAACCTCAATAACAAGAACCTAGTTGCCTATGTGTCTTTCTGTGGTTCCCTCTGGTAACATTTGGCATGTGGCAAATGCCCAGTCTGAGCGTTATTGGCACTGAGTTGATAGAGGAGTCCATACCTATAAGAAGGGAATAAATTCCTAGATATAAGTGGATTTTTTTTCTTGTCCTTAGATGCAAGTTCTACTAGTGACCCCATCTCTAATATTGCCCCAACAAGCCTCAGATTCCTACCTCTGACTCTGAAGCCTGAAGCATTAGTAAGGGAAGCTGTGATTTGTTGGGTAATAACACACTGCCTTGAAATAGTCATTTTCAAATGAATCACCAATAGCAGCTATGTTTGCCGTCTAATTAGCATCATCTACTTTGAGCAGATGGAAAAGGGTGGAGCATTCTGTGTGATGTAACCATGCAGCAAGTTATATAGATAAGGCAGCATCCTGAGGTCAGGCACTCACCTCCATGGCTGAGGGCTTTCTGCCAGGTTCCCCCACTTTTCTTTCTTTGTACACCAGCTCAATAAGTTGCTTAAATTATTTTATATATGAGAGTTATAATTGTCCTTAATTACAAATTTAGCCCAAATGTGGCCACAGTCTCACCCCACAGGCACATTGCAAAAGCAAGGATGAAATTGTCATTTCATCCAACACTATTCAGCCTCAGTGAGAAATTAGACTGCTTATTTACCTGAAGCAATGTTAATAATGAATAGCATTACCTTATTGCTCCTCCTAGGAATCAAGAGGCATACTCTTGTTTAGAACCTGGGTCTGTGGGGTTTTTTGAGGGGGATAGATTGAAGGGAGAAGAGGAAGAAGGGACAGCGTAATCCTTAGGAGGAGGAAAGTCTCAAAGAAGCAAGTGAAAGGATAGTAAGCTAGCAGTTGAATGAAGTGCTCTCATTGGAAGAAGGAGCAGGACCTTTGAGGTGCAGGGGATACTCTGAGTTATGGACTCTGGAGCCAGCTTGACAAAACACTGTTTCCTAATGTGATCATGGGGGATTGCAAGTCAGTCTCTTCCCCATATTTGCAGACTCTTGTGAGGACCTAAAATGAGAAAGGACTCTGGAGTGATAACTGAAATTTGAGTTCTAGCCACCTCAGTGAGGAAGCTGGATAGCATTCGTTTGGAAAAACAAAATGTGGACTCCAGAGCCCGGCTTCCTGAATTCCCAACTTTGGCCCTGCCACTTTGCTAGCTGTGAGACTTCAGGCAAATCCTCAGCTTCTTTGTCTTTACAATGGGAAAATGACATTAGCTACTTTATAAGGCTTCAGTGTGGATAGAGTGAATGTACTTGAAGCTTTGAGAACAGGGCCTGGGATATCTAAAGCATCCCTCAGCACTCATTGTCAGGTTTAACACTGGGGTATTTTGGTGGGCATATTCATTAATAGCCTTTTTTCTCTCTCTCTCTTCAGAGCCCTTGGGATGCTCAAATCCACAGGGGGTCGAGTCCTTTCTATAAGATGCTGTATTTGCATCTAACCTGCCACATCTTTCTCCATGCGCTAACTCATCTCCAGATTCCCTGTAATCCTTAGTGTAGTGCTGTGCAACCAGTTGTGAGAATGTATGATTTAAGGAATAATAACAAGAAAAAAATCCCATATGAATTCAATATAGGTACAAATTTTTTTTTTGTTTTGTTTTTTTGAGGTAAGGTCTCACACTGGCCCAGGTTGACCTGGAATTCACTATGTAGTCTCAGGGTGGACTCGAACTCATAGCGATCCTCCTACCTCTGCCTCCCGAGTGCTGGGATTAAAGGCGTGCGCCACCATGCCCGGCTAGGTGCAATTTTTGTATGACTATTTTTGACCTGAGGTTGGTTGATTCCATGAATGTGAGCCCCATGTAGATGGAAGGCTAGTTGTGTGCTACATGAATTCTCTTGTTACAGTGTGTGTGTCTTGTTAAATGCCCTCTTCCAAGTGGCCAACCTTATTTAGTTTGCATTATTATTGTTCTTTAGTTTTCCACTAGGTTCCCAGTTGGGCCTTGAAGCCATCATCTTCCTGCCCCAGTGTCCTAAGTGCTTGGAGTACAGGTGTGCAGCACCAGGTCCGGGTTCCTTGCGGTTAATGTTAGAAGGTAAGTTCTTAGAGATTGTCTTTGTCTACATTCCTTCTCTCTCCTTTCACACTGCACTTCCTGTTCCTGTGACAGCCAGTTGTGAACTTTTATGGTTCCTGCACCCTCAGCTCTGTGACTTCCTGGTTCCTTGCACAGCTGGCACATAGCAGACATTGACGAGGTAAATGGATGTTGGACGGGGCTGATGGGAAACAGTTGTTTGTTGGAGGCTTACAGTCCTGTGGTTCCTTGGTCAAAAGGAAATTATAGCCCTGAAGGACATCAGTGGCCATGAAGTGACATGGATAGTCCGAGGCAGAATTGCTTCCTGCGCCTTCTCTGATCTAAAGCTTCCTACTTCGAGGATTCAGTCCTCTCCAGAGACGGACACCCAAGGCCAGAAGAAGATCTTTGTCAGAGTGAGGATTCAGAGGAATCCAGGTTAATCCTGGGGACTAGCTTTGAAAACTCGAACAGCCAAGTCACTTACTTTATCTCTTCCAGTCACAGCATCAGGAAAGCAGGTGGGCAAAGACACCTTTCTTTAAGACAAGATAGGAGAGGTGTTCTCTGAACTTCACGGCTTATGTAGTCAACCGAGAGTCTTCGTAACATTGATCCATCCTGTGTTGGGTTTTCACATACATCATTTCATTCAATCCTCACGGAAATCTGAGGAGATAAACAATTATTTCCTTCATCTTACAGATGAGGATATGAAGACAAAAGCCATCTTAACTGATGATTCCAAAGACATAGGGCTGGTGAGTAATACCCGATCTTTGACTGGAAACAGCCCTCAGTTATCACCTCTAAATGTCATAATACCAACATTAAAGAGGCACCAACTTGGGCCACAAAGGAAGAGGAGTAAATAAAGATAATGGCAGAGCCAGAAATAAATTCGTTTTTTTTTTTTTCTCTTGAATAAATGGTCACAGTAAGGGAGCAGTTCAAAACACCTACTGTGTTTTTGGCTGGTTTAAAAAATTGTCACTTAAGATGTCAAGGGGAGAAAACAATGGGAATGAATACAATTTATAAAAATCATGAGATTAATGGGCTCAAACCTGTGGGCATGGTTGTATGGTGAGGAAAGGCTAAACACTCACTTCCCACCATGTAAGTATAATTCTACACAAAGATCAGAAGGAAAAGGTACAGCAAGGCATTGCCTTAAAATACAAATGAAAGAAGGCCAAGGACATGACATTATTAGTATCAAATGTAGAAATCAAATGAAAGAACTTAGCAGAGGACAGTTTTCAAATGAAGGTTTGGGTCTTCAGTGAAGACACAGGGGCTCTGTTTGCACAATATTAACAAAGAGCGTTAATTTGCCCTCCTCAAAAGATCAGACTCGCCAAAGGCACACAACATTCCATCATGTAGTCTAGCCCAGCCTCTCAAACCACAGACCCTGCTGGGTTAGCCACATTATTTTAGACTCAGCCAACATATCCTCTACCCTGGGGGCCCAGACCCTACAGAGGCTTCCAAAAGATTTCTTTATTTGCTTCCTCTCCTTACCCTTCTTTGAGACGCCTGTAAACACACCACACAATTACAAAGTCGTAGCAGATTGCTATATTGGACCAGAGACACCCTGTTAAATCCATTCCTGACAGCTGTGAGCTCATTTTATATTTTGATTATGAGATCAACAACTGTAACTGTGGGCAGACCCTTACCACCCAGAGTTCATGAAGACCTGGGACACAGAGAGGCTGCTCCTGCCACCTGCGGAACCATCCAGGGGAGGAGGGCTAGCTAGGAAGAGCTCTCTAACTCCTCAGCTAGCTGAGCCTGTGGCCGCACCTGAAGGACAGACCCAAGGAGTGAGCACTAAGGATTCAAGGCTGCAGCTGCTTAAATGACATGCTGGAGACTGGATCAACAGCCTCACTGCGCCTGACCATCATTGATTTTTCTTCATTTTTTCCTCATTTGAACTTGGAAACTGAGTCCCTTACTCTGGAAGTTAGGAAAGGAAAAAAATAATCTGGCATTCCCTGATAGTTCTTCATTTAAAATCTTCCCTTAAAGTTCTGCTGGAAAGAACATCCCCAGGGCTCTTCCACTCTGTAGGCAAAGAGACTCATGGTGCCCCTTGCCCTCTGGGGTCATTGCTAAGTAAAGTAAGTGTTAGAGGCAAATACCGTGATACTGATACTGTGATGGTCAATCTGATAACCCGGATAGCTACGCAGTGACTTGTGAGCAGGTAGCATATGCAATGTGCATGTGAATGACATGTGAGTCCCATCCTGGGCAGGATGGAGATTGTGATGGGAGATTTCATTAGAATGACATGAAACTTACATCCCATGACTTGTTCATTTGGGGACTATAATATGCATGTGTATGGCAGCCTGTAGTTCCTCACCCAGCCTGGGACTGTGGTTACGTGGGACTCCTTGGGCTTTGCTCTGCTGGACAACTAAGGGGCTTATAGTATCTGCTTCATAACTCTTCACCTGTGCTCATGCCTGCTGCTCAGTCAGCTAGCCTGAGATCCTAAGAGACCCCTGACATGGAAGTTTCCGCTGAGTATCTTGCTTCTCAGAATCTCTGTTGCCACCAAACCCATGCCACCTTCTTGTCATTTAAAACTGGCTCCTCATCCCAAGATTTCACTGAGTTTTTCTAGTTCAAAAGTCACTTGAAATTAAGTCCAGTTAACAAGTATTTACTGAGTGTCTGCAAAGCTCTGCATTCTTCATCCTCAAGGATAGAACTACTAGACAGAACATTTGTTATCTCTGATGAAGGGCAGATGCATAGGCAGTAGTTACATGTACCCCTGTTCATGATTTCTCTTATCTATGGTCAGTCACAGTGAGAGATAATTAAGTGGGGGTTTTTAGAAACCATCATAAGTTTTGAACTGTGAGCCGTTCTGAGTAGTGTGACGAGACCTCACATCATCTTATCCACCCTGCCCAGAATCTGAATTCTCTCTTTACTCATCACATCTACACTGCCTTTGCTACCTGCTGATAGACTCTTAGCAGCTCTTACATTATCAGATCCATCCTCCCAGCATCACAGTGCTTGACTTTAAGTAACCCTTATTTTACTTATTAACAGTCCCAAACTGTAAGAGTAGCAATGCTGGTGATTCAGATATGCCAAAGAGAATCTATCTAGTGCTTTCCTTAAGTAAAGAGGGGAAGGCTCTTGGCTTAATAAAGAAAAATAATATCATATACTAAGGTTGCTAAGATCTATAAGCAAGACTGAATCTTCCATCTATAAAATTGTGAGGAAGGAAAAAGACATGTGTACCAGTGTGAACTGTTGTACTTCAAACTGCAAAAGTTTTTGCTAGTTTATAAGTACTTAGTTAAGATGGAAAAGGAAGTATATTACAGGATTTGGTTTGATCCAACCTCAGGCATCAACTCCGGGTCTTGGAATGTGTTCCCTGTGGATAAGGGAGACTCCCATATTTCCTTCTTAAATTATACATTCAAAGGCATTGCTTGTCAAAGCTTTTCACATTTTCACCTCATGCTAATTTGTCCATTTGCAATTTCATAAAAAGAGCTGCCTGCGATTGCTACAATCATTTCAAAACCCTGGTCACCAACATTCATTCCCTTGAGATCCCTGGATAGCCACATTTTGCAGTTTAAGACTTTTATGAAAAAATCCTACTAATTAGGCTGGCTCCTGAAATGTGGGACCTAAAAGAATTGGGCTTAGGAGAAATCAAAAGGTACATGAGATGTTTATAAAAGTTTTCTCGGTCTTCCCGGAATTTTTCTTGGAGTGACTCATGTACTTTGCCTACAGAAATGCTTGATGCCACCGCCAGTTACCATGGTTGGGGTAAACAAGAGAACATTGTCAGAATGGTGTGCTCCTGAAATTGGGGAGCAACAAGTGAGGAGTACTTCATTTGTAACACTCAAGTTCTTCTCTTGCTAATTGTATGTTTATGACAAAGCATACAAATTTGAGTGTGTGCTCATGTATATTGTCAGCCAAATGTGTCGTCACAGAGCACTCTTTTAATGACCTGGGGAAGCCCCTTGTAGTCTTTGAGAGTGGGCCTGGCAATCTGAGAAAACATTTTATGCAATTCTGAGAATCTGCTTCTATAGGACCTGAATCTTTTTAAAAAAATTTTTTTTATTTTTATTTATTTATTTGGGAGAGAAAGAGGCAGAGAGACACAGAGAGAGAATGGGTATGTCAGGGCCTCCAGCCACTGCAAACAAACTCCAGATGCATGCATCACCTTGTGCATCTGGCTTACATGGGTCCTGGGGAATCGAACCTTGGTCCTTTGGCTTTGTAGGCAAGTGCCTTAACCACTAATCCATCTCTCCAGCCCAGGACCTGAATCTTTAAGCCAACAGCCTAACAGGTTAAGCTTAACTTGTTTTTCCTCCTCTGCATTACTGGGTTTGGAACTTAGGAACTTGTACATGCTAGCTAAGTGCTCTACCATTGAGCTCTGTCCCTAACCCCCAACTTTTTAAAAAAGGAGATAATGTAAACTTCTAATAAAAAAAAATACAACACAGACCAAGCCCATATCCTTTTCTGTGTCTGACAAAACAAAGGCTCACCTTCAGTTTTATCTCATGTTGTTTAGGATGTGTCAAGGGTGTTGGCAGTAGAGTCTTGGAGTTTGGCTTGGGTGTGCTAACTCACAATAATCCCAGCCTGTAGGAGACAGGGCACATCATGTTCTAGGCCTTCCTGGACTACATTGTGAGACCCTGTCTCCAAATAAATAAATAAATAAAAGATTTGAAATTTAAATTTGATAGAGATGGGCTGGAGAAATATGGTTACCTACAATAACCAAGGGTTATTTGTATATTAGATAAAAAAGTGACTAGGAATAGAGGCAAATTTACAATTTAACTTTTTTTTTTTTTTTTTTCAAGGTAGGGTCTTGCTCTAGCCCAGGATGACCTGGAATTCACTATGTAGTCTCAGGCTGGCTTTGAACTTATGTCTGCCTCCTGATTGCTGGGATTAAAGGCGTGCACCATCATACCTGGCTAAAATACTATTTTTATTTGAGACACAGAGAAAGAGGTAAATAGAGTGAAAAAGAGTATGGGCATACCAGGGCCTCTAGCCGCTGCAAACAAACCCCAGATGTATGCACCACTTTGTGCACTTGGCTTTACGTGGGTACTGGGGAATTGAACCCAGGCTGTCAGGCTTTGCAAGCAAGCACCTTTAATTGCTGAGCCATCTCTCCAGCCACAACTCTAAAACCTTAATTATTAAAAATTATTATTATTATTATTATTATTATTATTATTATTATTTTGAATTAGGGACTCACTCTAGCCTAGCCTGACCTAGAATTCACTATGTGGTCTCAAGGTGATTTTGAACTCACAGCAATCCTCCTATCTCTGCCTCCCTAGTGCTGGGATTAAAGGCATGAGCCACCACGCCCAACAACTTTTTTTATTTATTTGAGAGAGGGAGCTAGAACGGGCACACCAGGGCCTCTAGTCACTGCAAACAAATTCCAGATGCATGCGCCACCATGTGCATCAGGCTTATGTGAGAACTGGGGAATTGAACCTGAGTCTTTAGGCTTTGCAGGCAAGCACCTTAACTGCTATGTCATTTCTCCAGCCCTAAAACCTTAAATTTTTGTAATATACTTGGAAGCAAAAACTAACCTAGGGCTGGAGAGATGGCTTAGCCATTAAAGTGCTTGCCTGCAAAGCCTAAGGACCCAGGTTCGATTCCCTAGTACCCACGTAAGACAGATGTACAAGATGGCACTTGCGTCTGGAGTTCGTTTGCAGTAGCTGGAGGCCCTGGTGTGCCCATTTTCTCTCTATCTGCCTCTTTTTCTTTCTCTCTCTCAAATAAATAATAATATAATAATAATAAAACTAACCTAAACACACATGAGGTTACTTGTACTGTAGCTTTATTTTTGATCTTGCATGAAATTCAGTTTCCCTGTAGATGCATTCATGTGTAGAACACAGAGTTATGCTCTTGTTGGGGGAATTATGTAAGTTCATTCATCACATTGTCTTTATAAACTCTGAATAAATCCAGACTCTAAAATGCATCTGGTCAATGTTTCAGATAAGAATTTGAGACCCATAAAAGCTGTGAAAACATATTGTAGTGGACACCATTACACTTTTCCTTTTTAAAATATTTTCTTTATTATTTACTTCAGAGAGAGACACAGAGAGAGAAAAAGAAGAGGAGGGAGGGAAGGAGAGAGAGAGAGAGAGAGGAGAGAGAGAGACATGGTCTGCCAGAACTCCAGCCACTGCAAATGAACTCCAAATGCAAGCAACACCTTGTGCATCTGGCTTGTACATCTGGTGTGTCCTGGAGAATTGAATCTGAGTCCTTTGGCTTTGTAGGCAAGTGCTTTGACCACTAAGCCATCCCTCCAGCTCACCATTACACTTTTCTTAAGGGTTGTATCTCTACTTATTTATTTGCGTGTGTGTGTGCGTGCGCACACGCACGCATGTGCACACACGCACACACACACACACACACACACACACACACACACACACACACACTCGCAGAGGAAATGAATACCAGACACATGCCTCACTTTTTGTGCCTGGCTTTATGTGGATGCTATGGAATTGAACCTGGGCAGGCAGACCTTGCAAGCAAGCTCCTTTCAACACTGAGCTATCATAAGCCACTCAATTTTTTAAAAAACTAGGATAGCCCATTTAGGCATAATATTTATGCAAAATTTGCACCTGGTGGCATTGAGGATATAGGGCCTGTTCCATGGAGCTCTCTTCTTACCAAGTTGTTACCAGTTTTCCTCCATTTTTGTAACCATTGGGTGTATTACACACTGCTTCAGTTCAGCTCAGTATATATTGCTCGTCTAGTCAACCCAGGCTCTGTGGAATGAGAGATACAGGTGGGAGCAAGATACAACCTGGTGTCAGTTGTATACACAGGAAAACATATTTGCCTCTACCTGAAGGCGAGCTCTCCTAAAGGGCAGAGTCACAAACACAACACTCAGACATCAAAGAGGAGGAATAATCTTGTCGAGGAAGACTTAACAGAGAAGGTGAAGAGGAGTTTCCACATTTGAAGGCTGTAGGAATTTTCACACATGAAGAAGAGAGGGCTGTTATTCCAATTCTCTACTGGTCAGAGAAGCCCTGACTTTTCCTGCATTTTTAAAGGAGAGTAATATATTTTTTAAAAGTGGGGAAAAGGAACTTTAAAGCGGTGTTACAAAAATTGAGGTAACACTTATTTTAAATACTTTCTGCATAGAAATGAAATACAACATATTGCAATAATAGGATAAGTGTTAATCTGCAAAAAAAAAATAAGTGTTTGTAGACTGCTTTAGGAAGAGTGAGCTGTTTAAAATGGTATTGAACATCATCTTGGAATCTCATCACTTACCCTTATGACTATAGGTATTAGCTTATCTGGCTTATAAGGTACATGTCTAAGATTAAGGGTTCATATGAAAGTGAGACGAAGAATAAATAAAAACCTTTGAGCCTTCTGGCACTTGTCACAGTGTCATTTTCATGCTGTGTTATAATAGTTCCAATGAATATGTATCTCATACTTAGAACATGAGCCCTAAATAAGCCAAGGAGCTTCCCTACACACTGGCATATCATAGCTCTCAGAACTTGAACTATAGGTGCATATTAAGTGTACATGCAAAAGTTGAGGCTAGCTGGTGGTGGGCCTTCAGTGTAATGGAAAGGAAGCTTAGAATTTTATTGTGTACATGTATTGTTATGGTTGGTCTACATTATGTTGCAGTAACTTCAGTGACTCATTTTAAGTTGACTTACCACCTACCTCACAGGTCAGTGGAGGTCACAGAAGGCCTTTATCCCTTGTCATCACTCAGGCCCTCTGGTTAGGGGGGATTCATCTTGATGTCATGGCGTGAGGCAAATTGTATGCTATTCAAGAGTCTACCCTTTGGCAGTGATGCTCATAGGCATAGACCAGAGCATTTCACATGGCTACACTTAGTTTCGAGGTGGGTAGGAAAGAATTGTCTAATTCTGGAAGATGAAGAGCCAGAATTATTGGGCTGCAAGTGCTAAAGACAACTTCAGCAGGGGAAAGGGGGTCATGCAAGTTGTTTTTTTTTTTTTTAAATAGAAAACCAGAAACACATGGCTGAGAATACAGATAAAGTGTGAAGGAGTGCATAGATTATCTGAAATTGGGTGCCTGGGGAAAGCAAGCTGGGAGACACATTGGACTAGCACAGAGCTGAAGTTTAGGGATCTCTTAGCAGCCCTTGCATTGAACTGTGCATTCACATTAAGCAAGATACTTATTCTGGCTTCGCTTCAGTACCTCCAAGGGGAAAAGAGATACAGCAATGGTAATGTATACTGCCTTTCTGTTAGTCTGAGGGTTAATGAAAGTTGGGGGATGAGGCACTTAACTCTTTCTTTGCTTTGCAATTCTGTAGAAAGTTGCCTGTTAAACAAAACAAGCTCCCCCACTTTGAGTCCACAGTACATATTCACAGTGACAAATTTTGCCAAGCTCACCAAAATTTGAGCTAAACCTGAATAATAAGTTGACCATTTATTTTATGAATTGGATCCACATCCTGCCGGGTTTCCAAGTGGTTATGACAACAGAATCCCTCATCTATAATACCATCCCCAGCCCTCATCTATAGCTCCCTTGTTTGTTCTGAAGATAATATATTGATTGAGCCTCTTTCAATGGCATTCTTGCCATGCATCTCGCATGAGGAAGAGTTACTGCTGTTTTCCCAGGAGATCTGAAATGACTGCATTTTTACACATGTTATTTACTGTATACGTTCCAATATCAAAATGGTCAATTCATTTAGAATCTTTTTTAAAATGCCTTAGAGAATAAAGGGTCTGTTACTATCTTTCGTTTGTAAGGAGTCTTCTTTGTCTTTTTGAAGCATGTTTTACTTTACAGCTCGTTAATTGATCTTGTGTCCATGAATAGTTAGCATTAATTATGTACAATTAGCATATCATAATATATGACACATTTCAAGCACATATTAGACAGCATAATTATACTGAATATTATTGAGATCAGGCAGGTAGGCCCACAAAATATGATGGATGGTGTGTTTTTCTCTATTGAATACATTTACCTGGCCTAGACTGATCATTTAGAAGTGAACGCAGTTGAAAATAAAGACACAGAGGCAAAATATTGTTCAGCAATAAAGAATATTTCTAAGAAGCAAGAGTGGGAGGGCAGTTGACCAGCTCTTTTTTTTTTTATACAGATTGGAGGAGTGGATTCTTTTTTTTTTTTTTACTTTTTTTATTTTTATTTACTTATTAGCAACAGACACACAGAGAAAGAGGCAGACAGACAGAGAGAGAGAGAGAGAAAGAAAGAAAGAAAGAGAGGAAGAAAGAAAGAGAATGGGTGCACCAGGGCCTCTAGCCCCTGCAAACGAACTCCAGTTGCATGTGCCACCTTGTGCATCTGGTTTACATGGGTACTGGGGAATCGAGTCTCGAACCAGGGTCCTTAGGCTTCACAGGCAAGTGCTTAACTGCTAAGCCATCTCGCCAGCCCAAGTTCTTTTACTTTTAGCTCTTTGTAGGATTTTAAAGCTCTGTTTTAAAATTCTTCAGACGGAAAGGGCTGTTTTATGTAAAGTGTTCGGACAGGCAAAATAATTCCCTTTTTAACAGTTTACTCTGCTTGGCAGGCTTACCATGGAGAACAGAAATATCTATGCATAGCAACAAACAACTCTTTTTAGACATATGTAACAATATAAGACGCTTAAGTAGCTGGAAGTCCTACAGCATTGTACAGATGGTCTAAATGCCAGGTATGACATCATGTGAAAGAAATAAGGCTTGGGTAATTCCTTTCACCTGCTAGAATTATTAACAATTGCTTCAAATGTCCTTTTGTTATAGCATTCAAGTTTTCTATTGAAACAAAATAAGATAAAGGCCGAGGCTGAGGTTGAGGCGAAACTCTAGCTTTCCATTAGGTTAGGAACTCACTAGTTGGAAAGTTGATTAGCCTCACAAAAATGAGAGTTTCTTTTTTTTTTTTTTTTTTTAAATTTAATTTATTTTTGGAGAGAGACACAGAGAGAGACAGAGAGGGAGAGGGAGAGAGATAGAGATGGGCATGCCAGCAGTCTCTCAGCTGCTGTGAACGAAATCCTGATGTGTGCGCCCCCTTGTGGTCAAGTGTGGCATTGCGCCCTTGCGTCACTGCATCTGGCTAAACGTGGGACCTGGAGATTGGAACTGCTGGAGATTGGAACCAGTGTTCTTAGGCTTAGCAGGCAGGTGCCTTAACCTCTAAGCCATCTCTCCAGCCACCCCCCCTTTTCTTTTAATTACTTATTTGCAAGCAGAGAGAGGGAGGGAGAGAAAGGAAGAAAGAGAAAGAGAAAGAGAGACAGAGAGCCAAAGAGTAACACTAGGGCCTCCTGTTAGGGCAAACAAACGCCAGACACATGCACCACTTTGTGCATCTGGCTTTACGTGGACACTGGGAGACTGAACCCTATCAGAATTTGCAAGCAAGCTCGTCCAACCCTGAGCCATCTCTTTAGTCCCCCCTCCCCCCTTAAAAGCCATGAAAGCCTATAGGAAAAACAAACTTCTCTTCCCTCAGTTGTGAACATAGACAACTGCTATTATGTGAGCTGTTACACAAACACACTAGCTTCTGCTCCCAGGAGGCTGAGGCAGCTCTGCTTCCTTGCCCCTCCCACCCTTTCCTGTGTCCCCATGTTAACTTTGAAGAGCCCATCTTGAGAGAGCTCTTGGCTGATTTCTATTTTAAGAACCAAGTGCAGTTATTTTAATTACTCCCCAGTTTATCTGGAACCATCTAAGACATTCAAAAGATTCCAAAGATCCTAAACAAGCACTTCTCAAAAATTTCCACTGAAATACACCTAATGGCAGCAGAAAGTTATCTTATATTTGGGGGCCTGAGACCCTAACTCAGAATGGGAGCTATCTGTCACATTTTTACTTTTTGCCACAGAGATTTACATATACAGTTTGTATTTCTCCATACAATAATCTGAATTATTTGATTAAAAAAAACAATGTTTTAAATTACTTACATTTGAATAAAATGGATGGCCAGGAAAACAAAACATGCTGTGATTTTTTCCTGACATATTGTTTGGGGCTCCCTAAGGTGTGCATTTTCAGAATGGAATACTCTCTTTCATAGAAAGTTTTTAATAAAACAGGTAAGACTAATAATTAAGTGCTTTTAGTTATAAATTATACTCTAAATAAGTGTCCATCAACAGGAAAATTCTATACAATGGTATAACGGGCAAATAAAATCTGTACTTTATTTGTAATAAAAATCTATATTTTATTGTATTACCATGGAAAGATGTCCATGATGCAAGGAGGGAAATCACAGACCAGTATTATAGGATGATCCCATTAATAACTTTGTAGAAAATATTTTTAAGCTTAGGTCTGGGAAATTTCACTTATTTAATTCAATTATTCATTTTTTGTGTGTCCAGCACAGAATATTGCAAATCTAAAACAAATAATATAATATTATTTTGAAAAGAAGAAAACAAAGCTTTGTCTAGATTGCACGCATGCTAATCCTAAAGAAACAGAACCAAGCCCTGCTTACTCAATGTTTTACTTGGCGAGTGGAACAATAGCGTTAGAAAGAAAGATAGGTTTTAGCTTTCTGTACCAGCTACAAATTCTTTTGGTAGTGCTGTTGACTAGTCATATGGACTTATTTTGAATAATACCATCCAATGTGTTACAGAAGAGGGCCAGAAAGAAGCAGCACCTTCCACACCTGGGTTCTTTCCCCAGGTGCATAGAATCTGCGCTCATCCTCCCAGGGGTCCTGTTTTGTTTTTCTTTTATACTTTTGTTGACAACCTTCATATATATACACACACAATGTTCTTTGATTATGATTCATCTTCCACCAACTTCTTTGGTTTCCCTTTCCATGTGCCCCTCTCCACTGGACCCCTTGGTTCTTTTCTCTAAAGGTCCATTTTGAACAGCATGTCTGCTCCCTTAGTTCTGGGTAATAGACCTCTGGGTAAGGAAAACGTAGGTTTTACATTTGTCTTTAGTCTTCCCTAGATAAACAGAACTATTACCTCCTAACATCCCCCCAAAGCACAGTTTCACTGGGAATTGAATACGGCTCATCCTTAAGCCTGAGCCAGATGATTGCTACTTTCTGCTTTTGACCTTCATGGACAATGGTGATTCTCACTGTGGATTTGGGGATCTATCTTGAAACAAGATTTAAAAATAAAATCCTTTGGGCTGGAGAGATGGCTTAGTGGTTAAGGCACCTGCCTCCTAAGCCTAAGAATGCCTGTTCCAATCTCCAGGTCCCATGTTTAGCTAGATGCAAAGTGATGCAAGGGCGCAATGCCGCACTTGCCCACAAGGGGGGCACATGCATCTGGATTTCGTTTGCAGCAACTGAGAGGCTGCTGGTGTGCCCATCTCTATCTGTCTTCCTTTCCCTATCTCTCTGTGTTTCTCTGTGTCTCTCTCCAAAATAAAAATAAATATAAAAAAATTTTAAAAGTAAAATCTTTTGCCACAAAGCTTCATAAGCATTTTACATTTGTCTACATATCTATATTATACATTAAAATTATTATTTTGTTTATTTACTTTTTTTTTGGTTTTTCAAGGTAGGGTCTCACTCTAGCTCAGGCTGTAGTCTCAGGGTGGCCTCAAACTCACAGCGATCCTCCTACCTCTGCCTCCCGAGTGCTGGGATTAAAGGCGTGTGCCACCATGCCCGGTTAAAATTATTATTTTAAAATACTTATCAAGTAACATCAAGAGTCATAAAGCCAGATAGTACTCAGGCTGTGAAGATTTCCCAACAGACAGCCATGATGGCTTCCTAAGTGGTGTTTTCTGAGGCATTTGCCACAGAGTATGGTTATCACTACAAGCGAGTCTACAAACACAAATGTCATTCTCTTCGTCACCCATTCAGTGAATGGTTATTCACTACCGTATACAAAGCACTGGGATCTCACGAGAACCTGACAACCTTAATTCCTGCCTTCACAGGAATCACTTTCAGGAGAGGGAGAAAAAGGCATGAACAGGCAGTGGGGAAGATACTATGGTGGGCTGCAGGATCTGATAGGGCTTGCCCTACAGGTGCTCAGGACTCAGAAGCGGCTTCCTGGAGGAAGTGATGCCCAATTAAGACTTGAAGAGCCTGTAGGAATTAGAGCAGAAAAGAGGAAGGGTTGAAGTTTTGGAGTGTGTGGTGGTCACAAACCAGTGTGAGCATAGAATCAGTGCAGCAGCAAGCTGGACATATTCAATGAGCTGGAGGAAGCTGAAAGTGCTTGAAAATTCAGCTGGAGGTGAAAATGGAAGGGTGTTTGGCTGTCTTCTGGGATAGTGGAGGAAAGATTATGAAGGCTCCTGAGGAACTTGGTGATAAGTTCTAGAGGTCAGGAGAAAGCACAAGATGGTTTCAAACCAAACTGCAGATGAGCAGTGGCCCATCAGACTGGAGCCAAGGAAGCCACGTCTAAGCGTTGATGGACTTTGATGTTCAATGTTCTCATTTGAGAGAGAACAAAGCAATGTATCTGAAAGACCATGAGGGGATTTAAAGGCAACATCAGAAAAAAAGAAGCTATATCAGTGTTTGGCATATGTAAG
This sequence comes from Orientallactaga sibirica, assembly GCA_036365145.1. Taxonomy (NCBI): domain Eukaryota; kingdom Metazoa; phylum Chordata; class Mammalia; order Rodentia; family Dipodidae; genus Orientallactaga; species Orientallactaga sibirica. The sequence goes on along the minus strand of JAEOAD010000004.1, from coordinate 41,620,362 downwards.
AAGGCCGATATTATTTTCTGGCCTCTCGTGCATCTACAGTTTGTATTTTTACTGGTATCTGATTTGTGATAACATGTTGATAATTAAATTGATTATGAATCACTGAATGATTCATTAACTATCATAAGACCCATATGGTCATTCAACAAAGGACCATCCTTATTGGCAAATGTTCAATGTTCTTACACAAGTTATTGGAATTGTGGGCTACATATTAGCTTTCATGACTATTGAAAATAACATGGAACATCTTTGATTAAATTCTTTTGTCTCTAACCTAATAAGCAGATATTTGGCCTTTTCTTTCTTTCCTTCTTTCTTTCTTTCTTTCTTTCTTTCTTTCTTTCTTTCTTTCTTTTTTTTTTTTGTTTTTGGAGGTAGGGTTTCACTCTAGCCCAGGCTGACCTGGATCTCACTCTGTAGATCCAGGTTGGCTTCAAACTCATAGTGATCTTCCTATTTCTGCCTCCAGAGTGCTGAGATTAAAGGCATGCACCACCATGCCCAGCGACTTTTATTTATTTAAAAAAATTTGTTCATTCTTCCTAATATGTCAAACCACAACCTTAGAACGAAGACGAGAGGAAAGGGTTTTGTGGTATGTACAGGCAACTGAAGAATGCTACTGTTTTGGCATATGCAATGTGTTGCAGTTAGCTTTGTGTTGCTGGTAGAAAACATCTGACCAATAGCAAATTGTGGGAGGAAAGGGTTTATTTTGGCTTACAGACTCGAGGTGAAGCTCCATGATGTCAGGGGAAAATGATGCTGTGAGCAGAGGGTGGACATCACCTCCTGGCCAACATCAGGCGGACAACAGCATCAGGAGAGTGTGCCAAACACTGGTAAGGGCAAGCTGGCTATAATACCCATAAACACCACACGGGGACCTAGCATTTAGAGCACATAAGTTTATCTGGGACATTTGAATCAAACTACCACATTCCACCCCTGGCCCCCATAAACTGATAACCATCCATGATTAAAATGCAGTGTATTTAGTCCAACTTTAAAAATCCCCATTTTTTAAAATCAATCCTAATGATGTTCAAACATAGCCCAAGGTCTTTTAACTTAGCCATAATACTCCCCCCAAACCCCCACATAATGGCACAGAATAAACATTCACATTGCAAAGGTTGGCATTGAGCATAACCAGGGAAAACTGAACCAACACCAGATTTAAAACAAACAAGGCAAACAACAAATTCTGTAGTTCCAAATCCAATTACTCTAACCAGTGATGAGTCTCTAACTCTGATAATTCTAACCACTGACAAGTCTCTGGAGTTCCAATCTTGTCCCTTCAGCTAGGCTACTCACAGTTTGGGAAAATGGCATTCATTTATTTATGAGAGACAGAGAGAGTGAGAGAGAATGGGTACACCAGGGCCTGAAGCTGCTGCAAACAAACTCCAGACGTATTCACCATCTTGTTTACTAGCTTATGTGGGTCCTGGGGAATTGAAGCTGGGTCCTTTGACTTTGCAGACGAGCACCTTAACCACTAAGCCATCCCTCCAGCCCCTACACCTGGCATTTTTACATAGGTACTGAGGGTTGAACTCAGCTCCTCATGTATAGAGGCAAGCACTTTACCCACTGAGCTTTCTCCCCAAGCTCCTGACAAATTAACTTTTTTTTTTTTTTTTTTTTCTGATTTTTCAAGATAGAGTCTCACTTTAGCCCAGGCTGACATGGAATTCATTGTGTAGTCTCAGAGCGGCCTCAAGCTCTTGACAATCCTCTTAGCTCTGCCTGCCGAGTGCTGGGATTAAAGGCATGTGCCATGACACCTGACTCAAATTATCTTTTAAGGAGAAGTTTATTTTCTCTTGTACCAAAGTTTTAGTCCCTGGTTGCTTGATGCACTGCTTCATGGAGAGAATGTGAGATGGGAATTCTTTTTACCTCAAGGAAACTGGGAAGCTAAAAGAGAAATGGGAATGCCCCAGGGCTCCCACTTTCCCTAACCATTCCATCTAACTTCTTGCAGTTGACCCCACCTCTTAAGGACTACAAACTTCCCAATAGTGTCAAGCTGAAGATGAAACCTTTGATTTTGGCTTAGTGGAACATTTCAGATCCAAGTCATGTAGTAAGTACTATACAAAGTTTCTTCAGTAAATTTTTACTCTAGCCCAGGTATTATAATTATCCTCATTTTACATATGAAGATACAGAAGTCTAAAATTAAATATTTTGCCCCAAATTTCAGTCATTAACCATTGTGTTTGTTTGCTAGTATTATGAGCCATAGAGCTGGTTGCTTAAACAGTAGAAGTTTATTACCTCTTAGTCTAGAGGTCCAAGGCCAAGATAGTGGCTTGGTTTGCCCTGAGACCTTGCTCTTTAGCCTGAAATTAGCTGTGTTCTAGCTCTTTCCCTGTTCTTCCTCTGTGTGCCTATGTTCTAATTTCTTCTTCTTTTTAAGGTTAGAGAAATTTTAAAAAATATTTATTTGGGTGGGGAGGAGAGAGGAAGAGATAGATAAAAAGAGAGAGAGAATGGGTGCACCAGGGCCTCCAGCCACTGAAAACAAACTCCATCCAGACACATGCACCACCTTGTGCATCTGGATTATGTGGGTCCTGGTGAATAGAACCTGGGCCCTTTGGCTTTGCAAGCAAGTGCCTTAACCACTAAGTCATTTCTCCAACCCAGGGTTTGAGAAAATTTTATTAATTATGTAAAGAACTTAAAGTGATTAAAAGAAGCAAAGAGGAGAGAGTTACAGAGAACTCCCGCCTATGAGAAGGCAGGAACAGAGTAAAGCCCACCTAAAGACCCAGAGTGGCGTCTTTTATTGGTTTTGAATGGAGGCTGAGATAATCAGCTCACTAGCCACGTCTGTCTATTTGGAATCAGGTTTAGAGTCTCCAGGAATCATAAGCCCCTAGGAAGGAGGAACTCCTTTCCTAGGAGGGGCTCAGCTTGAGTTTAAGGAAAAACATACCTAGGAAACTACTATCTAGGGAGGGACTCAGCTTGAGTTTAAGGGAAAACAGTTCTGGGAAACCCCTTTAGTCAGCAAGAGCAAAGGAAAAACCAGATCCTTCTCCAACCTCTAGCAAAATGGAAACTGCAAAGACGTATTTAAGGATATTCCTCTATTTTATTTTTTTCTCTTTTGAGGCAAACCCAACAGACTGGCTTTTTTATGGGGGGTGGGGGAGAGAATTGGCATACCAGGGCCTCTAGCCACTGTAATGAAACTCCAGGTGCCTGCACCACCTTGTGCACATGTGTGACCTTTGCATGCGTCACCTTATGCATCTGGCTTACGTGGGATCTGGGGATTTGAATGTGGGTCCTTAGGCTTTTCAGGCAAGTGCCTTGGCCACTACACCATCTCACCAGCCCCCTCTTTTACTTTTGAGGGCCATGTTACCCCTAAACTGCCTCACCCCCCTGAAGAAGTAACCCTAAGTATAATTAAAGAATTGGGCAACAACAGACTTGGCTTCTTCAAGCTGAATGAGGTAGTCGTATGTGGAAACTGGGGTACTTCTCCAGTAGAGCTATCTAAGGGACCCCAAAGTACATTGGTATAATGCAGGAAGACAGTCCTGGATAAAGATATTGAGGAGAAAGAATAAAATTGAGGAGTTAGAGGAAAGTGGACACAGAGTGAATTGGGGCTCTTTCAGGCTCTAATTATTGTTGAGGGGGACCCATGAAGGTGGGGTTAGATTGTTGTAGAACCATCTGAGTGTGGGCTGACTGTAAACAAGAAGAGATAGAGTTAAAAAAGCAGCTGAACACACAAGGCCCCAAACTTCCCAAATCTACTATCCACCACCTTTCAGATGTGCCCAGTTCCCAGGTGGAAGAGAGTTGTCATGAGGAAGGCAGGAAGCAAGAAAACACTTACTCTCCAATTTCCCGGCCAGTGCACCAATATGATATAGGAATTGGGGTTCTCTGCCAATACGCCAATATGCCGATGCACTGATATGACACGGATATTTGGGGTATCTTTGGGAGTGACAGCTCCTCTCTTAGTAAAACTTCCACTGAGTCAGTGACCTACCAGCTCTTGTCTTATGAATTTAAAGAACTGAAATCCATACCAGAGGAAAGGTTCAGAGAGATTTTATTAGATTACAGCTAGGACTTCAACTGCTTAAGAGAAGGGAAAAGGAGAGTACAGAAAGTTCCTGCCCATGAGAAGGCAGGAGTGGTATAAAGCTTCCCCTAATATCTTCTTTTTTTTTTTTTTTTTTTTTTTTTTTTTTTTTTTTGGTTTTGCGAGGTAGGGTCTCACTCTGGTCCAGGCTGACCTGGAATTTACTATGTGGTCTCAGTGTGGCCTCGAACTCTTGGCAATCCTCCTACCTCTGCCTCCCGAGTGCTGGGATTAAAGGCGTGTGCCACCATGCCCGGCTCCCTAATATCTTCTTAAAGGATACTTTAGAGTAGAATTAGGGCCCATCCTGATAACCTCATTTTATCTTACCATTTTAAAGACCTAAATATGACATACTGATTCAAGATTAAGATCAAGGTAACTTTCTTTTGCAGGTAGTCAGTTTAGGGACACAGACACAAAAGAATATAGACTAAGAAGCAGCTTCCTAATTCTTCTCCCTTATTTTATTTTATTATTTTTTTGGTGTTTTTTTGAGGTAGGGTTTCATGCTGGTCCAGGCTGACCTGGAATTCACTATGCAGTCTCAGGGTGGCCTTGAACTCATGGCGTTCCTCCTACCTCTGCCTCCCGAGTGCTGGGATTAAAGGTGTGAGTCACCACATCCGGCTTCCTGAATTTTTTGCGGTTTTTTTCTCCTACCTTTTCTTCCCTGTCCAATCTTACTCATCAACCAATCAATATCCTTCATATACATTTGAAGTTTGGCAAGGAGGCTCATCACAACTGGATATCTAATATATATATATATATATGCTGATCCAGGTTGTCATGCAGATGTCCTTGAGTTTTTCCTCTCTCAGGACCCTTCCTGGATGGGGGTATGGGGGAGAAAGGGGAAGGAACCCCTATCAACTTGGGAGCTTTTATATTTTTCTATTCTCTCTTAAAATAAATTGTTCATAATTTGTCCTTCTTTGTGTCTGTGTTTGCAAATTAAAAGACAAAAACTTGAGAGCTACTGGCTTGGAGAGTCTCTAAACCTATCCATCAACCAGAGGGGTTTCATCACTCTCCACCCAGTAGTAGAGCAGGGATAGAGCTTTAACCTAAGAGTGGGAGGAGGCACAAGGAAGCTTATAACAGCCATTCCTTTCAATTTTCACAGGTATATTTACTGTAGATATGATTGAGTTATAATATAGTAAGTGCATAGCATCGTATGTATAGTAAACTACTTTATAGTAAATTGCTATATTGGCCACTGAAATAGAAACCACTGAAAAAATTTTAACATAAGCAGGTAATCAAGGAAATGCTTTCACAGGTGCTAGAAGAACTGAGAAGCCCAGCAGCAACCACCTAGAGATGAATTAATATGGGGAGACACTCGTGTCCCTGCTATGGGTAGGAAGAGAGAAGGAAGATGATGTCATTCAGGCATCTTGGGGTCTGGGGCCACATGGTGGATCTGAGCTGTTGTGGCTTGTGCTGTAAGAACTGGGCAACATAGATCAAGGCTTTAAAAGTGGATCTATCAGGGATGAGTGCTAGTGGTGCCACCCTACCTACACAGGAGGCACAATGCCTCCGCTTCTCCCTCGTCACTGCCTGCCTCTCTCTGCCAGGGCCTCCCCTGAAGCTGAGGGCTGAGCACCTAACAAGAGGTGGTTCCTTAATGTCTCTCTTACAATGGGCAGAGCAGGAGAAAGACAAGAGAGGCTAACAGCCAAGGACCAACACAACCTGCTACATGGAGTTGATGTCACAACCTGACGTGGCATTTCTTGATGAGTTTTGGGGCCTTGTTCCATCAGCATTTAAGAACTGTGGAACAGCAACATCTGCATTGCTTACAGCTGGTTTAAAGCCAGGATGTGGGCTCTTGAATGTGTAAAGTCACCCTCCTCCCTCCCACCACCACCACCACCACACACACTTTGTGCTGCTAGACTTGGTTTCTTTTGAAGTATTGTTTGGATGCGCTTAGCCCTTGAGATTGCTCTCTAAATGAGCCAATGCCTGTGAGAAGCTTTGAGACTGCAAAAATATGACTTCCCTGACAACTGCGTGGTTCACTTGCTACCTGCCTTTTGCATATTTTCACCTCTCTTCGGCAGTTCTTTGAGGGAGGAACACATCTTTGCAGAAATCCATGCCTACCAGCAGCATTAAGACTGATAAACAGAGGGTATATGGTTCCCTTTGAGGAGAGGGGGCAGGGGAGCACGGGCTTCTTCATGTACTTCAAATCCTCTGCAGCTCAGAGCAGGCGAGAAGAAGCATGGTGTGTCCGACATGCTAACAGAATTGTTTAGAGTGACTTGTTTTCAATGCAGTCGCTTCTTTGAGACCTGGCTTAATGTACTCTGCATTTTCTACAGTCAGACCCCACTGCATGGCTAATGACACAAGTTGCAGGAAACTTGGGGATTTTGCCAGTAGACACCAGAGATACTAACCTTGTCAAAGCAGAAAAAGACGACATACTTACAGTACGGCGAAACGCTCAGTTCTTAAGCTCCTAAAGCAACTGAGGAGCAAGAGAATTTGATGTGGACACACTAATCACACAGCCAGATTTCTCTGAGGGCAGCATCTACCAATCCTCTCCTAAAAACACAGATCAGCACAGGACTAATTCTAAGTAATTTAATGAAACAACAGGTAATAGTGACAATTACCCTAGGGGTGCCGGCAAGCAAGTAGCTGTGTGTACAGATAGGCAGGCCCCCAGTCCTCTATCACAGGAACACTTTTTAGTGTAACAGGCATAAAACAGAGGGACAGCTGATGAGACCCTTCAGGGTATGTTAATTAGCAAATGTAATTCAGCTGCAACACCCTTGGAACAATATTGCTCCCACAGGATCAACATTTGTGACTCTAAACCATAGTACTTGAAAACAAGTGACCCAGCTTTCACATGCATAATAATAGCTCTTTGCTTATCAGAAGCCAGGCCTGCCAGGAGCAATGTGCAGGGAGGAGACTCTGCTAAGGTCTGCTATCATCCCTGACTCATGGCGGTGATATCTGTGTTGGGGAGTGCTTTCTCCTCAGCATTAGCACAGTGGTGGGTGTGTGGTGGGACAAGTCAATGTCTGGGGATGGCCTTTGAACTTGCAAACAAAATGTTTAGGTATTTTGCCATCAGTTTGAATGCATACTGTATTGAGATTACTTTTTCTTTTTACCAAATAAAAGCACCGTGTGAACAATGAGCTTTGCCAAATCTATTCTCAAGTCCCAGACCCAGCTTTTGGGGGAAGAAGGAATATAATGATACCACAGGATCATTATATGATGCTTTGTGTTTGTAATGTCCCAGAGCCCTTGAGGTCACACTGCCTTATTTTCAGTTAAGCTCATCTACAAAGGGGTGGATATTTAAAATGGTTCTTTTCAATGTGGCTGTTCTTTGGAATCAATTGCAGAACTTGAACATTTTCTGGTGATGTGGTCTCAGGATCCTAAAGGAATTACTAGGGTCTTTTAATCTGCCAAGATAATCCTGGTGTGCAGTCAAGCTTAGGAACCAAACCAGACTCTTATCCAGATGTGATTACTTAATGTTACTGATGATAGGTGTCAAGTGGCTGGATGGTATGTTCATCTCTTACGTTACTGCCTGAGGGAAATGTGTTTCTGTCCTTTCTTAGAGTCAGTGCAATCTTCTCATGAACATGTTTTCAGGTGGGTGACACAGTCTAATTTCTTTTTCTGGTTATGAGACACTTCTGACTTTATGCCTTGGGGCTTCTCCCTATTTCCCCTTTATTATTAGTAGTCCTCCACTAGCCTTGGAGTGAAATACATCCCCTCTCATGAGAAATTGGTTTCAAGGAGTGTATTCACAATAGTGTGTCACAGTTAGCATCTTATTGGTGGGATAAAACACCTGACCAAAAGTAGCTGATGAGAGGGAAGAATTTATTTTGGCTTATAGGCTGTAGAGGAAGCTTCATAATGGCAGGGGAAAGCATGGCATGAGCAGAGGCTGGACACCACCTCTACCATGGCAGGTAGGAAATAGCAGCAAGAAAGGGAGCTGAGCTCTGGCAAGGGAGGGGAGGGCTTGGCTATAACATCCCTAGGCCCACCCCCCAGAAGCACACCTTTCTCTCCACCTTCCAAATTGCCTTCAGCTAGGGAGAAAGCATTCAGAGCACATGAGTTTAGGGGGGGATCATCTGATTCAAAATACCATCAAGTATAAGAAAACTGGTATCAAGTACTGCAGATATCTTGTTCAAAGCAGTTTCCATTTTATAGCTCATGTTTCTCTGTCCTGTCTAAGCTGTAACTGGGAGCTGAGCCCTACCAGGTTCTTCCTTAACTTTTGGTGTCATTCCTTCTTAGGTAAAGATCATGCCAAGATTCAGCTACCAAATTTTACTCTCTCTTGCCTGCTGAGACATCCACATAGCATAGCAGATGGATCCTGGTTTTGAGTAAGCCATTGGATGTGAGACCCTCCAGCTTAGACTATGGTTGGGTACCATCTTCCCTTCCCTTTCTTCCCTTCCCTTTCTTCCCTTCCCTTCCCTTCCCTTATTTCCCTTCCCTTCCCTTCCCTTCCCTTCCCTTCCCTTCCCTTCCCCTCCCCTCCCTTCCCTTCCCTTCCCCTCCTCTTCCTCTCCTTTTCTTTCCCTTCCCTTCCCTCACCTTTCCTCCCCTCCCCTCCCCTTCCCTTCTCTTCTTTTACCTCCCCTTTCTTTCCCTTTCCTTTCTCTCTCTGTCTCTGTTCATGGGCTAGCATGGGTGTACATATACCATAGTGCATGTGTGGAGGGCACTTTTTTAGAAAAAGAAGACCAGGGGGCTGGAAAGAGAGCTCAGCAATAAAGGTGCTTGTTTATAACACCTTCCAGCCTGGGTTCAATTCCCCAGTATCCATGTAAAGCCAAATGCATAAAGTGGTACATGCATCTGGAATGTGTTTGTAGTGGCAAGAGATGCTGGCATTCCCATTCTCTCTCTCTTTCAAATAAATTTAAAAAAGAGAAAAGAAAAAGATGATCAGACTACTAACATAACAATAATATTTTGGAAGTATTACCAATTTTACTTATTTGCAAATGAATATAAGTCTCTTGAACAATGAAATTCTATTATTAATTTTTAGAGCACTGTAGATTTTATTATTTGGGGAGGGTTAGCAATGCCTCTTTAAAGAATGGTTTGTGCATTTCCTTAGTGTCCAGGTAAGAGGATAATCACTAGCTTATTAAAATGAGACCCATTACCTAGAATTGTTTTCCTGGAGATGAAGGAAAGATGGGCAAGATGCATCATGGTGTGAATAAAATAAATTAGGGACCAACGATCCATGGATTCAAATTTCTACACTCTAAAAAGTTATAGCTTACAACTTCAAACCATAATCTTATGATCTAAAACCCCTGAAAACTGTATTTCCATAACACTCAGTGGTTAAACTTGACTAGAACCCATATGATGATGTATTTGTGGTTCTTGAAAACTTTTCACATGGGTAATGCATACCTATCCATGCATTTTCTGGTGTTTGATTACTGGAGGATGCACAGGTTGTCTGTAAATGACATATAAACTCCAGCATGTATGTAGTATTAACTTTTTGAAAATGAAAAAAATATCAGTTCTGAAAAGTTCTGAAATCTAAAATTAGGCACCAATGATTTCAACAAACAATTGCAGAAAGATTATATATATTGAAAATTTTATTTATTTACTTGAGAGAGACAAAGAGGAAGAGAGGGTGTGTGTGTGTGTGTGTGTGTGTGTGTGAGAGAGAGAGAGAGAGAGAGAGAGAGGAAGAGAGAAAGCACACCAGGGCCTCCTGATGCTACAAAGGAACTCCAGCTATATGAGCCACCTTGTGTATCTGGCTTATGTGGGTCCTAGGGAATCAAACCTGGGTCCTTTGGTTTTGCAGGCAAGTGCCTTAACTGCTAAGCCATCTCTTGAGCCCAAGATTATATTTAAAAATTTTTATTTATTTATTTATTTATTTGCAAGCAGAGAGAGAGAGATAGAAGAGAGGCAGACAGAGAGAATGGGCACTCCAGGGCCTCTAGCCACTGCAAATGAATTCGAGAAGCATGTGCCTCTTGTGCATCTGGCTTACGTGGGTCCTGGAGAATAAAACTGGGATCCTTTGTCTTCACAGGCAAATGCCTTAACCACTAAGGCCTTACTCCAGCCCCCAATATTACATTTAAAAAAAAGGAACATGCAACTGACATAACTCCAGTAAAACCTGTCTCTTGATCTGCTTTTAAAACCTCATTCATGGGGCTGGGGAGATAGCTTAGCAATTAAGGTGCTTGCCTGCAAAGCTTAATGACCCGTGTTTGATTGTCCAATACCTGCATAAGGCCAGATGCACAAAGTGGCACATGCATATGGAGTTTGCAGCAGCTAGAGGTCCTGGCATGCCCAGTTTGTCTCTCTGTCTCTCTTCTCTCTACCTCTCTATGCTTGCAAATAAATAAAAAAAATATTTTAAAAAACTCATTCATGGATTCATTTAATAGTATTTAGTGGGTATAAAAGTTGCAGATGTGATTGTGATTAAAAATAGAAACAATTAGGCTGGAGAGATGGCTTAGCACTTAAGACACTTGCCTGTAAAGCCTAAGGTCTCAGGCTCTATTCCCCAGTATCTACATAAGCCAGATGTGCAAGGTGGCACATGCATCTGGAGTTTGTTTGCAGTAGCTAGAGGCCCTAGGGTGCCCATTCTATCTCTCTCTTTTTCTGCTGCTTTCTCTCTCTCTTTCACATTAATTAATTAATTAATTAATTAAATATATTTTAAAAAATAAAAGAAAAGAGAAACAATCTATGGAGGAAGATAAAACATGCAGACAATCTAGGTACTGTAAAGGGTTTTCTGATACTACCTTAACTACAAAATACATGTTTAAAAAGTAAACTGGGCTAGAGAGATGGCTTACCAGTTAAGGGGCTTGCCTGTGAAGCCTAAGCACCCAAGTTTGACTCCCCAGAACCCATGTAAGCCAGACGCTTACATGGTGACACATGTGTACAAGGTCATGCATTTGCTCAAGGTGGACATGCATCTAGAGTTCAATTACAGTGGCTGGAGGTCCTAGCATGCCAATTTTCTCTCTCTCTCTTTTGCTCTCTTTATCTCTCTCTTGATCTCTCATAAATAAATTAAAAAACTTTCAAACTGAATGTGGTGGTATCAAATCACTATGATCGTAGAGGAAAAGATTCTTTTTTTTTTTTTTTTTTTCAGGTCTAGGGATGGAACCCAGGTCATTGTGCATGCTAGGTATACACTCTACCGTTGAGCTATTGATAGTTCCCAGCCCTCTTTTCACTCTTTTGTTGTGAGACAGTCTGAACTCACAATGTAGCCCCCCTTTTGTTTTGAGACAGGCTCTCACTAGGTTGCCTAGGCTGACCTTGATCGTCCTGCCTCAACCTTTGGAGTAGTTGGGATCCTAGGCCTGCACTACCAGGCCCAGCTCAATGACTCTTCCAGTGCTTCTGTGTGGCTGCATGTGGGACTGACTTGTTTGGAGGCTCAGCATAGGATCATGTGAGGTAGCAAATGAGAAAGCCATTTGCTTGAAAGAAAAAGGGAATTTCATATATATATATATATATATATATATATATATATATATATATATATATATATACTGATTTCTGCCAGGCTTAGTTCAAATTTCTATCTCTGAGAGAGAAAGCTTAGTTAACCTCCATAGCATAAACTATACTACTACTCTTATTGCTATTTTACAGATAGGATAATAGAAGCACATAGAGGCCATATAATTTGCTCATGCTACAAAGCTACTAGGTGACTGCACCCTAGATTAAACATCCACTGCCCAGAACGTTGTATTTAAAAATGTAGCTCTGAAGCTGATTGTGGTGGCCACGTCTTTAGTTCCAGCACTTGAAAAGCTGAGGTATAAGGATCCCTGTGAGTCTAAGACCTGCCTGGGGTAAAGAGTGAGTTCCAGGTTGGCTAGAATGAGACCCTGCTTTAAAAATAAAGCAAAATAAAAGATGTAGCCCTGAGTCAAAGGGGACAGAGATAGAGGAAACCATGTGGTATAGTGGAAAGAATGCTGGCTTTGTGGTGACAGAAGCAATTCAGCTTCTGATATTACTGGTTATGCAATTTTTGAGGCTCATCTGTAAAACATGGATCATAACTCTTTCTCTCGATGGCAGTTAAGGCAGAGTGTACTTCTGCTAGACTGGCAAAAGCATAAATCTGAAAATAGTAATTGTTGCTAAGAATGTAGAAGACAGGAATGCTCGTCAGACACTACCGGTAGAGTATAATTTGGCTCAGTCTGGACAACAGCTTGGCATTATCTTGTTAAGCAAAATGAACATCTACCATGTCACCAAGAAATTCCACACCCGGGGAATGCTGTGCACTAGCACACATTTACAAAGATACTTGTGCAAGATCATTTGTAGTTGCCTCAAAGTGGAAACACACTAAGTGGATGCATCAGTTATGGAGTATTCATCTCATAGGATATAATAAAGTCATGAGCAGATATTAATTTTATACATATACAAAATGCACTTAAATTCTAAATCCATTATTAAGGAAAGGAAAGGAAGCCTCAGGAGAATATAAACAACATGGCACCATAGTGGAAAGAATGTAAGTGCCAAAGGAAGGGTAGGACTCTTTACAACGAGCTCCTCCAGGCACAGAATGGCCTGGATATCCATGACCTCACAGTGCCTGTCGCTACCTACACAAGACCATCATAATAGGAGGCAAAGAGGGTTGCATCAAAATAAAAGAGAGACTGATTGAGAGGGGTATGATGGAGAGTGGAAATGCAAAGGGGAAAGTGGGGGGAGGTAGGGAATTACCATGAGTTATTGTTTATAATTAAGGAATTTGTCAGTAAAAAAAATTAAAAAGACTAAAAGAAAAAAGAAATACAACAAGCAAGTTAAAAAGATCTCTTGTTTAGAAATAGAACCACATGAGGCTAATTTTTTTTTATTATGTACAGGAAAGAAACTAAAATTTTAGAATGTAGCTACTTTTGCAAGTGTATGTGGTATAGAAAGGTGAGTGTGTGTGGACTTAACATTATATTATTACTATTATTATCATTATCATTATTATTATCATTTTGAGGTAGGGTCTTGCACTAACCCAGGCTGACCTGGAATTCATTATGTAATCTCAGGGTGGCCTCAAACTCATGGTGATCCTCCTATTTCTGTCTCCTGATTGCTGGAGTCAAAGGCATGTGTCACCATGCCTGGCAACATTAATGATCTAGTTTTTATATTTAACCCCATGTGTCACATTTAAAAAGTCATGTTATATAATCTTTTGTGACCATCAAACATAACATTCATAAAAGTGTTCTACTTAATGCAACAAAATTTTCTAAGGAATTTCTTCCTTGCCTTTAAGATCTTGCCCAGAAGTATGAACCCATGGTAGATTCTCAGGAAAGAGTTGTCAAATAAATGAATAATAGTTGGCCAAAAAGAAAATAAAAAATACAATATTCATGAAGTACTTTGCAAATGAAAACTGCTTGTGAACCACCGGTATTATTTATTCAAAGATTTTCCCATAAAGTTATTTGCTCTCACTCCCTCACTCAATGGCTTTAATTGATGGTGCAAGGAAATGCCTGTCCCCACGTTTTGCGAAGACGCCTAGTGCATGGAGTTTGTGCCCGCACACCTGCTCACTGCTGACAGAGTACCACAGGAAGGCTCATTTCTGCCACATTTCTTCTTCCGGTTTTAAGAGCATTTGTGTTCTGGGAGTAGTTGGGAATGCTCACAATGCAAGGCATACTTGTCAGTCTGAAAATACTGAAAATGATGAGAAAAAAGAAACAGACACTCTTCAAAAACACTTTCCTGTAATTCCTTTGGGAAAAACCCAAGGTGGCTGTTAATGCTAGCAACGTTTTTAGACACAGAGGGAAAATGTAAGTGTGACATGCAAAGGCAAATGGTGTGTGTGTGTGTGTGTGTGTGTGTGTGTGTGTGTGTCATTTATGGTCTGCACCTAAACTTTGCTTTTCACTTTCTGCTGCAAAAGCACTGTAAGAAGACGGCCCTGAACCTGTTCCCTCATGGCCTGTTCTACCCACCATTACTGTCTTCACTTAGGTTTTGAATGTATCTTCAGTTTGGCTTTGACATTTTGAATGATGTTCCTGTGCCTCTATGTATCATTCCTTTCTCAATGATGAAAAGGAAGAACCAAGGTAGAAATTCTTTGTATAATTATCAAATAGCAATTAGGATTTATTATGTGTGTGGCTTATTACAACTCTACCCTTTTTCTTCCTCCAAACAGAGACAGCTCTGAAGTGCAGTTCTGAGTCTGTTTACACCACCCGGATATCAAATTGACTTGCTAATGGTAACTCGTACTTGGTATCCATGGGTTACTGTGTCATGTGATTTGACATCAAGTACAGACAGTGCTGATTAGGAGCATCCAGCTCTGTCCAACTCCGTGCATCACTGAACCATCTGGTCATTTATTCACTAATAAGCCCCTAATGGCCCAAATATTCACCGGCCTGTCATTGTGACATGGCATAAAATGCCTACATCTTTCAACTCGCTTTGACATGTTGCTTGTTTCACATCAAAACCCGTCATTTACAGGAAAAGAGCTCAGAGGGGTAAAAACTTGACCTAATCTACAGTGTTAACACAAAGACAGAGGCTTGGTTATCTGGTAGCCTGACTGAAAGCATGTAAATGGGCAGGAATTCATTTTGTACATTTTTTTTCCATTCTCATTTTACAACATTTTTTAAGTTTGGTATTATACCTAATGTGGGATTTTATGTGGACTCCGCATGAAATATCTAACCTGTATCTGTTTAAATAGAAAAGAATGCTTTCAGAGGAAAAAGCTTCCTAGAGATGTGGTGCTTGCCTGTTTTCATTTAAATGTGTAGGAAAAAATACAATATGGATCCAAAAAGCCCATCTCAATAGTTCTCAGCAGTCTCTTCACAGTTTGTTATTTTTAACTCTTAGTCTCTCTTCTTCTATTCCACATATGTGATTTTTCTTCCTTCTTATCTTTGTGTGCTATGGAAATTGGAAAGGATTCATGTTTGGGATATTTGATATTATCACTGGAGCAATGATGAAAGGTGGGGATCCATGTTTCTAGTTGCAACTCTTAGGAAAGGGGACCCCTAAATTCTGCAAGTGGTTATATGGGCCCAAATGGAATTACAAATAAGCCCATGAAGATAAGAATGGGGAATGCAGTATTCTGTCACCTTCAGTACTGGTGACATCTTGGCTCTTAGTTGGAATTAAAATATCATGGAACTGACGTTCACTAACTGCTTTTAATTTCATGAACATTACTAAATTCAGCATTTTTTTCTAAAACAAAAATCTACTCCAGTTTTTTTTTTTCCAAATACAAAAATTCTAAAAAGTATGCAGGCAAAATTTAGGTTTTGGTTATCCTCTTTCCATCGACTTTACTGATGCTTCACTGAGGCCCAGCTTCTCCCTCCCTCTCTAGATCAGCAGCTAAGGGAACACAAGGGCCTTTCTGAGGATTATTTCCAGTTCAAACCAAAGAACTGGTGATCGTATAGAGAGGACTACCTTAAGTTTGAGCCCTGCCTGGGCTGCCTAGCTAGTCCCAGGACAGGCTGGGCTACAGAGTGAGACTGCCTCAGACAGACAGACAGACAGACAGACAGACAGACAGACAGACAGACATGGCAAAGGCACATGGGCTCAGCTGCTGCTGGCTGGCTTATTTCTTTGTGGGGGTGCTATTTTTCTGGTGAGGCCCATGGGTTGGTCTGCGTGTAGAGATCAGATCATCTGGAGCCGAGCCCAAAGCAGCCTCTTTCGCTTCCTCTTTACTCCCAATGGGATGCACTAGATATGGATCCTCTGTGGAGGGGGTGCTGGAGGTGGAGTTCACTGCTTTCCTGACCCATGGGTGTGAGACCTTTGCAAACAGAGAAGCCCTTTGTCTGTCTCTTCATTGCTCGAAAGGAAC
The DNA here is from genome assembly GCA_036365145.1 of Orientallactaga sibirica. Taxonomy (NCBI): domain Eukaryota; kingdom Metazoa; phylum Chordata; class Mammalia; order Rodentia; family Dipodidae; genus Orientallactaga; species Orientallactaga sibirica. Next base: position 41,604,244 of record JAEOAD010000004.1, on the reverse strand, counting down.
CAAGCTCTCTCTTGCCCCTGAAGCCCCTTCCTTCCTTCCTTCCTTCCTTCCTTCCTTCCTTCCTTCCTTCCTTCCTTCCTTCCTTCCTTCCTTCCTTCCTTCTTCCCTTCCTCCCTCCCTCCTTCCCTCACTTTCTCCCTCCCTCCCTCCCTTCTTCCTTCTTCCCTCCTTCCTTCTTCCTTCCTTCTTCCCTTCCTTCCCTCTCTTCTTTTCCTCTTCCTTCCCTCCCTCCCTCTTTCTCTTTCTCTTCTCTTTCTCTTTCTCTCTTTATTCTATTAAAAATATGTTCCATGTAGGTCTTTAATGTCCTCTTCCTCAGGTGACACTCATTCAACATTTGTAGATGCATGAAAGTTTCAGCACACACCAGTCTGTCTTTACCATCTCCCAGATCTGCATCAACACCTATCTCTTCTATATACTGTGAAATGAAATCACATATGCTACAGAGAAACTTAAAAAATCCCCCCCCCTTTTAAAATTTGGCATCTAATACTGCTGGTTTCCTCCTCATTTAACTTATTCCTACCTGTCACATCTTTGATCAGCCTACAATAGACACACATATCTTAACATGTTGTTAAAAGAACATACAGTTATTTACTTATCCATTCAGTCAACAAACCTGAGCTGAGCATCTAGTAATATTCTATATCCTAGCAAGATAAAGATGATTAAAATAGTGCTTCCAGCCTTAAGGAGCTGTAAGTCATCTCACAAGGCTGGATTTAGGGGCAGAACTGAGGGTATAGACAAAGAAAAGTTTGGAACTTATAAAAAATCTTTGATCATACAATGTAATAAATAAACGAGAGAGTATAAAATTGGAAGTATTATAGAGGAGTGGGTGTGCATATTCCTGTACCCTTATTTTTTCCCTTGTTAACGAAGCTGGTTCCAGAATCCTCTCTGCCTCATGTTCATACCTTATACTCTCAGCACTATTGTGGGGAAAATGTCTCCAGAGAAGGAGAAAATAGAGGAGGAAGACTAGAAGAATGAAGGAGGAGGAGGGGGGAAGGAAAGGAAAGAGAAAGAAAGAAAAGGAAGGAAGGAAGGAAGGAAGAAAGAAAGAAAGAAAGAAAGAAAGAAAGAAAGAAAGAAAGAGGAAGGAGAAGAGGGAATAAAAGAGAAGTAGCAGAGGGATTACCATTACAACCACTGGAGCAAAGAGAGAGGGATAGAGGAAGAGAGACTACTGGAGGAGTACTTAGCCTCTCTCCATTCTCTAAAATGTCTCAATCAAACTCGGAAAGTCCCTTATTTATAAAGTGCTCAGTGACTTTTCTCACCCAGTGCTCACTGTCCAGTCTTGGGCTGTGACACCAGACTAAGAGGAAGTCTGAGTGTAGGAAACCATCCACTCCCTTCCCCGCTCATTTCTGACCTCCATGGCTGCTCTCTGATATCGTTTCTGATCTTATCATCTTTTGTATGGCTTGTCTTGATCTCCCCTCGGAGATGGGGTGTGTGGTGCGTGGAGATGATGGGCAGTCGTTGTGGTTTCGTCCTCTGCTCTCTTCTTCTAGCCAGGGTTTCCAAAAGGGCTGGAGAGTCATTCATTTCTGATTCCAAGATACTGAAGAGGCTGCTGGGGTTACAAAGTGATTCCTGATTTATTGGAGGATTCGTAACTGGGAAGTAGGAGGCCAGTGTTCTGTTACCATCCAAGAGCATTGTTATGAGAAGCAGGGCTGTTGCTTGCACTGGACTCTCTGGGTGTTTGAGAACAAATAATATGACATTACTATGATGCTCATAGATCATTTCAAAGCCCTACATAAACAGAAAAAAAAACCTTACACAAACAGATAAACTGAAATCACAGACTCATATAATGAGATTATCAAGAGAAACCAAAAACATAATACCTTTGTTTTTATTTCACTGTGGTAAATGCATACAACTTATTTGTTCTTTAAGATAATTTTAATCATAACTTGGTGCCATTAATGACTTTTACAATGTTATGAAATATTACTACTATCTATTTCAGAAACTTTTTCACCACCACCAAAGAGAAACTCCATAGTCATTAAGTGGTAACCTCCTATTCTCCTCCAGTTTATGGTAACTAACTTCCTTCCTTCCTTCCTTCCCTCCCTCCCTCCCTCCCTCCCTCCCTCCCTCCCTCCCTCCCTCCTTCCTTCCTTCCTTCCTTCCTTCCTTCCTTCCTTCCTTCCTTCCTTCCGCTTTCTTGCTTTCTTGCTTTCCATCTTTCTTGCTTTCTTGCTTTCCATCTTTCTTTCTTTCTTGCTTTCCATCTTCCTTCCTTCCTTCCTTCCTTCCTTCCTTCCTTCCTTCCTTCCTTCCTTCCTTCCTTCCTTTCTTGCTTTCTTGCTTTCTTTCTTTCTTTCTTTCTTTCCATCTTCCTTTCTTTCTTTTTCTTCTTTCTCTCTCTATTTTTTCTCTCCCTTTCCTCCCCTCCCTTCAGTCTCTCTCTCTCTTTCTCATTCTTGTGCATGGTGCCGGGATTCAAAAGAACAGGTTGATAATGTATAATGTTCTTTCTGTCTCTATGAATACATATATTTCATATATGAAAATACAGATATTTCATATAAGTGAAATAATAAAACATTGGGCCTTTTATGACTGCCTTATTTCACTCAGAATAATGTTTTCAAGGTTCAAGTACATTTGTAGCATGTAACAAAACATTATTTTTTTTAGCAAAATAATATTCTGTTGTATATCATATTTTGTTTATCCACTCATCTGCTGAGGGAAGCTTGAGTTGTTTCTGCCTATTTCTTTTTTCTTTCTTTCTTTTCTTTTCTTTTCTTTTTTTTTTTTTTTTTTTTTGGTTTTTCGAGGTAGGGTCTCATTGTAGCTCAGGCTGACCTGGAATTCAGGGTGGCTTCGATTCTCCTACCTCTACCTCCCGAGTGCTGGGATTAAAGGCATGCATCACCATGCCTAGCTCTGCCTATTTCTTTTAGTTTGATGGGAATGTATTCACTGATGCTAATTAAAACTTTAGCAAAAACAGGCATTACCTAATTAGAAAGCGAGTGGAGTAGAATGTTGAATTAAACTCGAGTTTAAATTCCAGTTCTGACTTTTGTTAGTAACCCCCACTGCTCCTCCCAACTGCTCAGCCTTATGAACCTCAAAATGGGAACAATACTACCCATCCATAGAGTTCCTGGTGTAATTAAGGATAATTATCCAAACCACGTTTAACATTTCTTGCAAATAGTACTCAGTTAAATTGGAACCATTTGTGGTTATCAAGTGAAATCTGAACAGTGAACATCCTTCACAGCGTGGGGTCTAGAGGAGGTAGTCAGTAAATGTGTTCCAATGATGAACAGCTTAGGACCCATGGAGACTGGTTTGTAAGGTTATTTCTAAGCCCTAAAAGTCTGTAATTTAGTTTTCAGCTTACTTTGAGGGATCTAGAAAAAAGAAAGAAAGAAAAAAAAGAATCCTTAAATTAGAGGGGGTATTTTCTACTGCATTACTGACTGCCCTGAAGCTACCTTTCTGGTGTGACGTGTAGGCAGTAGACATGCTTACAGTAACAGTCTTAAAATAAATTTGTGTATGCCCATCAATTTGTGTGGTGATTCCCAAAGCACTATTTGTGGGTTAAGAATTTTTAGATTATTATAGCTTGAGCTTTAAAAAAATCAAATCTGTGCTGATATTTTTCCTCAAGGCCAATTTAAATATGCAACTCTAGAAACATGGGCTATTCACTAACTATTAATAGCATAGATGGGCAAATCTATCAAGTTCCACCCTTCTTTCATCATATTGTTGCTAGGATGTCACCCAGCCAGGGGCTGCATTCTTGACTTGCTAGGCCTAAAAAGGGACCCATGGGTGGTTCTTTCCAATGCAATATGAGCCAAAGTGGTGTCTCATCTCAAAGCAGAGTACAGAGGAAGCTGAGGAGCCTTCTTTACCCTCCCACCCATCCCTGTCTGCAACCTCCCATCGCCACACTTGTAGTCAGGATACAGAACCACAGGGTAGAATCAGTAAGTAGCCCAAAGCCACTCACCTGCATCACACTGTTAATTGAATTAAAAATAGGATTCCATCCTGTGAAACTACTGTAATTCGAAGCTTTCTTTTTCACCATTAGCATTACCCTAACTATACACTAATAGTTATAAAAAAAATGATTCAAATGTCAGAATCACTGACAGCTGTGAGCAAATTACTTTCTCCTTTTAGAAAGTTGTGGTTAACCTTCTTTGACATTCAACATTCAATTCATTTAATCCTGTGCCAATTATTGAAAGTTAGCTCAAAGTCTTTCTTCTAGAGGAACTCATAACCTCATTTGAAATATATATGTGTGTGTTCATACATATTTATGAATATATATATATATATATATATATGTACACACACACATATATATATATTTAGAGAGAGAGAGAGAGAAAGAAAGAGAGAGAGAAAATGAATCATGAAAATTAATAAATCAAGAGATGGTGAAAATAAGTAGAAAAGAAAATCATTACAGTAATAATTCAATTATACAGAGATTATAATAAGGATATTTATTTATTAGAGGGAGAGAGAAAGAATGGGCACACCAGGGCCTCCTAGCCACTGCAAACCAACTCCAGACACATTCACCACCTTGTCCATCTAGCTTACATGGGTACTGGGGAATCAAACCTGAGTCCTTAGGCTTTGCAGGCAAGTGCCTTAATCACCAAGCTGTCTCTCCAGCTCAATAAGGATAATTAAAATGGGGTTAGCACTGTAAAAAATGTAAAAACTGTGTAAAAAATATTGAGAGGAGTATAAAATTCTGAGATTATAACAGTTAAGAGAATGGAAGTTGAAATTCACTCAACATGCATTTAAAATATTTCTCAATCACATGGGACTGGTGTGGAGCTGGCCAGTGGAAAGTCCAAGCAGTCCTTGCTCTCAAAGATTTCACAGTCTCTTACTACAGGCAGTCCTAGAACCAGTTGAATCTTCACATGGGCAAGTCACTCAATGTTTTGTATCTCGCAGTTTCTCCATTTGCATAATGAGGATAATAAGTCTATCAGATTATTGTGGGGATTAAATGAGAGCATGACTTTGAAACATTTTGTTGTTGACTTGGTGACTGAAGTGGAGTTTGACAGCATTTATGAAATATCTTGAATGTAAGAACAAAGACTTTGCATTCTGTCCTTAGAGAAGAGAACATTCCTGAATTTCTCTGTGTGCATGCACCTGTGGTATATGCATATGCGTGCAGATGAGGGTGTCCTGTATGTGGGTGTGTGGAGGTTAGAGGAAGATATCAGGTACTCTCCTTGATGAATCACCTGCCTTATTCTCCTGAGACAGTCTCTCACTAAACCTGAAGCACCCTGTTTTTAGGTTGGACTGGTTGAATAGGGAATCTCAGCAATGTTTCTATCGCCACCCCTTCGTTTTTTTGTTTGTTTGTTTGTTTTTGTTTGTTTGTTTGTTTTGTTTTGTTTTTTGAGGTAGGGTCTCACTCTAGTCCAGGCAGACCTGGAATTCACTATATAATCTCAGGGTAGCCTCAAACTCTCGGCGATCCTCCTACCTCTGTCTCTCGAGTGCTGGGATTAAAGGCATGCGCCACCATGCCCGGCTAACCACCCCTTCTTTAGCTCCAACCTGGAGGTGCTCCTTGTAGATTCTCCTCTTTCTAATGGTACTCCATAGAGGAAGACCAAGAACACATAGAGAAAAACTTACTTAGAAATGGAGCCATGAGATGAAGCCAGCCCCACCTTCTGAGGTGCTCTTCTGGGGAAGACACTTGAAAGGTACTGTGTACACCCCCACAGTAAAGGATAAAATAAAGATGGACTGGGGTTATAAATAAAATGGATTATGCTGAATTTGTAAGGTTGTGAGTTTCTTAATACACATGTTGTTTTTGCCATCATTGTGGGTATGGTCAGAGCAAGCCTGCAAGCATCTTTGAATGCTATACATTCAAGAGTCTATCTACACTCCTGCTGCTGCTGGCCTTGGGATCACACTTTGAGAACCATTGGCCTAGGTATGAGAAGGAGACAACATCTAGGTCTGCAAAGGATTCAAGGCTAAAGACTTATGACTAAGAAAGCTTATTGGCTTTAGTAACTACCGCCTGATTTTTTTGGATGGAATTTACTAGAGTTTTTTTTTTTTCTTTTTTTTTTTTTTTTTTTTAGAGAGAGACACAGAGAGAGATAGAGAGAGAGGGAGAGGGAGACAGATAGAGATGGGCGCACCAGCAGTCTCTCAGCTGCTGCGAAAGAAATCCAGATACGTGTGCCCCCTTGTGGTCAAGTGCGGCATTGAGCCCTTGCGTTACTTTGCATCTGGCTAAACGTGGGATCTGGAGATTGGAACCAGCATTCTTAGGCTTAGGAGACAGGTGCCTTAACCGCTAAGCCATCTCTCCAACCTGAAATTTACTAGAGTTTTAAAGGTCACAAAGGACTTTGAAGATGTAGCTAGTAAAGAAATAGAAGCATCAGTTAGGTACTATTGCTCAACAAGGCAGTTTTACATTGGATAATCTAATCCAAGAATAAAATAAAAAAGTTACCCTTTGAATAAATTTTGGATAGGACATTCATTCATTCAGTCTATTTATTTGGTAATCCAATGCATGGCATACACCCTGTTACATTCTGAGTGATCATAACAGACATTGCCCTTGACATTTCTTTCAACTCGGAAGGGTTTAGAAAGAAAACAGTAAAATTCACATCTGTATAATAAGTATATGACTGATATGATCATTGAAAAACTGTCCAAATATGAAGAGTCTGGGGAGCTTTTTAAAAATGTTAACTAAACTGAATATTGAAATTATGTAGAATTATCTGGGGGAAAGTTGGGGAGAATGTTGTGGTAAGGATTACAGAGGGTACATAAAATGCATAACCCAGAGGCCAAACAGAATTCCAAGAATAAGGACCCCATAGAAATTCAATCTGGTTAGAGAATATGGTCATAATGAGTCACTCCATGAGCAAGGCTGATCCTGAGGATAGAGCATCAAAGATTATGCCAGAAATCTCAGATTTTATCAGTGAATGCCTGTAATCAGTGCCCTCAGGAGGCTGAGACAAGAGGTTCCTGGCCAAAGTCATATCCTGTCTCAAAACCCAAACAAAAACACAATTCTGTATGAAGTTTCATTTGCTATTTAAGAATTACTAAAACAGTGTTATGAAGATATCGATCACATGCTATCTGATCTACTTATTCATAAGAACATAACATAACTCAATAACTTTTGGTAGAATTAGAGTTGTATAACTATTGTTTTCCATTCCTAAAGAAATGTCATACCCATTACTACCCACTGCTTATTGCCAGTCTTTCTCAGACATGGGCAGAAACTAATCTATGTTCTATACAATATGTTGTCTTCCATTAAAATTGTAAGCCAGGGAATAGCACCATTGGATTTGCTTTACAGATAGACGTATATAGTCTGGGTTGGATAGGAGAAGAAGACAGAGGTTGAGAAACATATTAGGAAGTTATAGAAGTAGTCAGATGAAAGGATATGGTAGCTTGGACCAAGTGAAGATTATGAGTTAGAGACAAGAGGTCGGCTTGGGTGGAGTGATAGTTCACAGATGTGACATATGAGGAGCACTAGGCAGGGAAAGATGGTTATTGCATGTCATTCTTGAATACCCAGTAGTGCCTGTGACTGAGCTGGAATCCCTACAGGGATATCAGGTCTGTGACAAATTTCAGAAGATAAGGAATCAGTATTTTGATCATAAATGATTGCACATACTGTGACCAGCATCAACATGTTAGAAGTATGGTGACATAAGTCCTTAGGAAAAGAAAGACTATTATTTTTCTCCAGTCTTCCATAAGGCCAGAAAGACCAATCAACATGTATACAGATTTCATACTGATTAGCAAAAATGTTTATTTAAATTTTAATGGAAGTATATTAGTATCAAAGGGGGAAATTTAGCTGTGTTGCCCTGAATAACTTTCCTGCTTCACTAATCTGTTATTTTAAAAAATCATAAGCAAAAGTCCTTCAGACCACAAGGGCTTTCACCAGGCCATATAAAGTATATTCCCGTGCCCCTGGTGAGAAGTGCACCTGAATTAAATCAAAGAAATAGGGATTGATTACAGAGTCAATTTTCAATTACCTGCACTAATAGAGCAGTGGTATGGGTAATCCCAAACTGTGGTTAACCAAAATCACTTATATTTGCTTTTGGATTGCATTATTTAAGCTATTTATAACAGTTTAGTTTCTAACTATATTTTTCTTTTATGACTACTAGCATTAATTTGAACCTTTTGATTCTACACTAATTTTTGAAAAAAGAAAGTGGCCAAGTATGCCAAGTGTGGAAGATACATCATGGGGGGCAGGTAATATATTCTATATATTTTGCACAAATTTGATGTCAGAAACAGGTTTTTCAAACAGGTTTACAAGGATAGCGATTACAAATGTCCCTTGATAATTCACTTTTAAAAGAACATTTACCTGGGAAATGATTTCGCAATGCTAATTTCAATCCTGCTGAAACACAAACTACTCTTTCCTTTTCCCAATGGGACAAATAAACAAACAGGCCACTCTTATATTAACGGACATCACGTAATAATGCTGAAAACTCCTCTGGAGTCTTTTCAAGTGGAACCTTTGCCCTTCTATTTGTTATCCTTATATCTTGGTCAGTCACTAGCTGCTCCTGGAAATGAATGATCATAATAAGGCAAAAGGAACATGACATTTTCAATTTTCTTTTAGTTTTTTTTTGGTAGTGCTTGGGATTGAACCCAGGGCCTCATGCCTGCTAGGTTCTAACAGTGAACTATACCCTTACCCTTAATCCAGTGAGTAGGATTTTTTTTGTTGTTGTTGTTGTTTTGTTTTAAATTTTATATATTTATTTAATTTATTTGCAAGGAGAGAATGGGTGTGCCAGGGCCTCCAGCCACTGCAAATGAACTCCAGATGCATGTGCCCCCTTGTGCACGTGGGTTCTGGAGAATCGAACCAGGATCCTTTGGCTTTGCAGGCAAATGCCTTAACTGCTAAGCCATTTCTCCAGCCTGCCTCTGACTTTTTATAGGGAGTCTGAAGCTCGAACTTGGGTACTCAGGCTTGAGCTGCAAGAGCTTCATCCACTGAGCCATCACCCCCAGCCTCAAATATATATATATTTTTTATTTTTGTTTTTTTGAGGTAGGGTTTCACTCTAGCCCAGGCTGACCTGGAACTCGCTATGTAGTCTCAGGGTGGCCTTGAATTCATGGAGATCCTCCTACCTTTGCCTCCCAAGTGCTGGGACTAATGGAATGTGCAACAATGCCCAGCAAAAAAATTATTTTTAAAGCAATTATTGGGATACATATGATTTTGCCATTTATTAAAGACGAACACAAATTTTCACAGTAATGAAATGGACTTGTTTATTTTATATAAAGAATCAAATTTTAATTGAATATTTAAAAAATATTTTATTTTTATTTATTTATCTGAGAGAGAGATTCAGAAATAGACATGGAGAGAGATAGAGAATGGGTGTGCCAGGGCCTCTAGCCACTGCAAATGAACTCCAGATACCACCTTGTGCATCTGACTTATGTGGGTCCTGGGGAATTGAGCCTCGAACCAGAGTCCTTAGGCTTCACAGGTAAGTGCCTAACCGCTAAGCCATTTCTCCAGCCCTTTAACTGAGTATTTGATCCTGCATAATATACAGTATTTTTTTCAGAATTGATTTATATTTTAATTTAAAAATCCTCAATGCTGAGAACACAGCTTCATATAAGTACAAAGCACAAAATGGCAGAAGTGGGCTGGAGAGATGGCTTAGTGGTTAAGGTGCTCACCTGCAAAGTCAAAGGACCCAGGTTCAATTCCCCAGGACACACATAAGCCAAGGACCCACATAAGCCAGATGCACAAGGTGGAATCATGCATCTGGGGTTCATTTGCAATGGCTGCAGGCACTGGTGCACCCATTCTCTCTCTCTCTTTCTATCTGCCTCTTTCTCTCTCTTTCTCTCTCCTCTCTCAAATAAATAAATAAAATTAAAATTAAAAAATGACTCAAGTATGTTTAGAGCTATTTCACAAGTTGTTGGAAATTTTGTCCTAATCCAGAGCCAAAATTTACTGAATTTTTAAAAAATGAAACTCAAGTCAACAATTCAAACAGATTTTTTTTTAAAAAAAGATTTTATTTTTATTTATTTATTTATTAGAGACACGAGGGGTAGGGAGAGTGAGAATGGGCACACCAGGGCCTCTAGCCACTGCAAACTAACTCCAGATGCTTGTGCCACCATGTGCATCTGGCTTACATGGGACCTGGAAAATTGAACCTGGGTCCTTAGGCTTCACAGGCATGCGTCTTAACCACTAAGCCATCTCCCTAGCCCCAAACAGCAATTTTTTTAAAATATATATATATTTTTATTTATATTATTTTGATTTTACATTCATAGTAAAGGTTCCATTGTCCTCCTCCCTGTCCTCCCTCTTTCAAAGGGATCCTTGTCAATGGGGAATGCCAAACAGCAATTTTTTAAATCATACATTCTAGCACAATATCTTAATTAGATACTTCCATTCTGAGGAGTGATGGTAGGAAAATATTAAAAGTGTTTTTGTTTTTATGAAGAAATAATTGTATTTCTATAAGATCAGGAGACTTTGCATATAGAGTAAAAATACTGAAATTCATGACATACAATCATCTAGCACCTGAGCTGAGGGGTTTCAGGCAGCCTCTGTTGGCTTGCCTGTGTGGCGTGGCAATATGCACGGGACAAAGCCTGTGTGTTGTGTGCTCACAACCACAGCTACAATGAAGAAACTCAAAGTGGACAAGCACTTCCAGGAACACCCTGGATTCATTGTGCAGTTGATTTTGAATTAAATTTTGGTCAGTACAGGGTCAGAAACCTACTTTTTGAAGAATTAGTGCCTTTTAAAAAATACTTTTATTGATTTATTTGCCATAAAATGCTATATCCGGAAAGACATACTAAAAAGTTGAACCTGCGTCAGGTACTTAGAGAGAACACTGGAATCACAGGGGCCTGGAGAGGGTATGATGAACACTAACCTCAATCTTCTTCTGTTTCTCTATCACTCCCGCTTCTTTCTCTTCTCTCTTTCTCTTTTATATTACCTATATTTTTTTCTTCCTTCTTTTCCTTTGGCACTGACCTGTAACTCCCAGTACCAGCATGTGGTTAACATCCACAATGAGCTGTTGATCAGTGAGACCTACAAGGTTTCCCAAAAGAAGACAGATTTCTGTCAGAGTACTTGATGACCCCCCCCCCAAAAGTTATTGGTAAGACCCTACTGCCGAAAACACCATATGCTGTTTGGACAGAACATGGTGAGACCTGGCTGGAATCTGGAAGAGAGTCAGTCCCCAGACAGTTAGCTTGTATAGTTCCAGAAGGCACTACATAAGTGACTGGGGGAAAATGACCAACCTCTGTCTAAGCAACTTGTGGTCTAAGCTACTCAGCAGCAAACAACCTGACGTGATGCTCACACAAGTGCAGCAGTGGCCCACAGTATTGGTGGGTTACCAACTGCTCTAGATTTGGCTAACGGATCAACTCAGTGGAATGGAACCCATACCTGGAAACAGGAAACAAGTCAGAACCATATTCAAAAACAAGCCTGCTCTCCAATATCAAGCTCCCACCAATAGTGGGATACAAGAGGGCCTACACCTATTTAATTCTCTCTAAAATATTAATGGTTATCCATGTATCTTGCACTGACTTCACTCTCCATTGAGGAATCTGCTTCTCTTTTTCAGATGGACGCCCAACCTCAAGAGAGAATTAGCCCATTGCACCTCACCAGGGCACCAGCTGAAGCCGTAGAGTTATAGGGGAAATGAGCAAGAGTGCTGCATGGTACTAGCCTAAGGGCAAAGGAGATAGACACAAAGAACTCTCAACCCCTACCAAATCAGATATCTAGAAACACAGAGACTCCCAAAACCTCATCACTGAAATAGACCTAAAATGAACCCAACACGGCTCAGGGAAATATGCGGGAGAGGGGGCGGAAAGATTGTTAGAGCCATGAGTTGAGTCATTATGCACAGAGGCATTGCCTCTCCCACATAACTGATGGCTTCCCCCATAAGGCAAGACCCACATTACTCATGGGGGGAGGACAGGGAGAAGGCTAACAATGGTACCATCATGGATGTATATATTCTATATACATAACTAATAAAAACTTTAATTATTGGTAACTAGAGAGAAAGGATGAGAGAGAAAGAGAGAGAGAGAATGATAAAGACAGGAAATGGACATGCCAGGACCTCTTACCACTGCAAACAAGCTCCAGGTGCATGTGCCACTTTGTGCATCTGGCTTTACATAGGTACTGGAAGAATCGAACCCAGGCCATCAGACTTTACAAGCAAGTGCCTTTAACCACTGAGCCATCTCTTCAGCACTCAGAAACCTTTTGTTGCCAAATTTCTCACAATTACTACATTGAACATGTGGGTTGGAAACCCACAGTTAAGAGTCCAGAATATGTGCAAAAACATCAAGCAGTGTTCACATCAAACTACACCTTCATTTAGAACCTTCAGATTCAAAGAATCCCATAAAAGCACAAAGAGCCATTTATAACTTTAGTCTAAGGTCTACACTGAATGCAAGTGGGGCAGCCCGCTAGGTGTCTTTTCTCTGTGCACACATCCTAATCATAGTTGTTGCACACTGATGCACCTTGATTCTCCCCTAGGCATATCCACAGGTCAGCAACATGGAATTCACCTGGAAGCTCATTAGAATTGCTGACAATCAGGTCCCAGCTTTTGCCCCTTTTCATCTTTCCTTTCTGTCCTCTCCACATGTAAGTTAAATTATGTGAATTCGTCATCCACTTCCATTTTTCTTTCTTGTACTCTTTTCCCCCTCTAAAGTAACAAGTGCAGTAAGACTTAACTCTGCCACAAGATGGAAATGTGCTGTGAGCATGAAGGGCCAGGGACGTCAGGAAGAGGAACGCAAGGACTAGAAAACTATCGCTGCCTCATTCTCACACAAACATACCTTTGAGTAAACACCATACACTTCCTTCAAAACCTAGATCTTGCTATTGAAATTGCTTTGCATCCTTTTTTGTTTGTTTGTCTGTTTATTTTTCAAGGTAGGGTCTTGCTCTAGCCCAGGCTGACCTGGAATTCACTATGTAATCTCAGGCTGGCCTTGAACTGAAAGTAATCCTCCTATCTCTGCCTCCCAAGTGCTGGGATTAAAAGAGTGCACCACCATGCCTAGCTCTATACTTTTTAAAAAGTATTTCTATAAAATATGTCTGAATTGTATCATAGTTTTCCTGTGTGGAAGATTGCCACAAATCACTTAGCCAGTCTCTCTTTTTGTGTTTTGTTCATGTTTGTAATTAATGCCCCCAGCAAACATCTTTTTTTTTTTTTTGCTACAAATCCATATCATTGTGCCTTGTTATTCTTTTAGGATGAGTTTTATTTGATAGTCACTATAAACAAACTTGACCTGGGATTGAAATATCTTTGTCTAGTACTTAATTACATTGTGGCTCTTCTCCAAAAGAAAGCACACTGTGGTGCTTGAAAGTCGGGTTTTTAATTAAGCAGGTTCTACATGATTGACTCTTTTGCAGTTACCTGAGATTTTAGCCACAGTGAATTGCAATCAAAGTGTCTGCACTCAACAGTCTGATAGGATCAATTTACCAGGGAGCATCTCAGGACTGGTACACCTTACAAGGCAGAAACTCTCAGCTCAAGAGGTGTCATTCCATCTTATGCCATAGTGGTCATTATTTTAGGCTAGGACATTGTCTGTGAATTAGCAAAACTGCCAAAGGCTCTATGTGTTCTAAAAGCTTTATTTGAAAGCTCAAATACAAGCAGAATGATTGAATCATCCCTGAGTCATCTTCATGCATACAGAGTCATTCATAATGACAATGGTGACCATTATTTATTATACTGGGCCAGGTTCTGTACTAAGCTTTTCATGACCTGAGTAACACAATGCCCCAAATTTAGCAGCTTAAAATAACAGACCTTTATTACGCCCCCAGTATCTGTGAGTGGGAATCCTGGTGTGGTTAGCCGAAGCTTTTGACTCAGTGCTTACATAAAGCTGAAAATCAATGTCTCCATATTATTATCTAACACTCAACTGTGAAGCTCCATGTCTAAACTCACTTATGTAGTATTGGTGACATTCAGTTCCTCACAGATTGTCACACCAAAGTTCTCTGTTCCTTACTGGTGTTGGCCTCCCTCTGTCCTTGGTCCCCAGTTCTGTCACAGGACTTGCAATATGAAAGCTGGCTTTTTTTTTTTTTTTTTTTTTTTTTCGAGGTAGGGTCTCACTCTGGCTCAGGCTGACCTGGAATTCACTATGTTGTCTCAGGGTGGCCTTGAACTCTCGGCGATCCTCCTACCTCTGCCTCCCAAGTGCTGGGATTAAAGGCGTGTGCCACCACGCCCAGCTGAAAGCTGGCTTTCATCAAAGCAAGCAAGTGATAAAGCCAGAAAGGGTGTCCAAGACAGAAGTCAGAGCCTTTTGTAACACAATCTTGGAATAGGCACTCCTCTCTCTCTTTTGTCTTTTTTTTTTTAATTTTGTTTTATTATTTTATTTATTTTTTTGGAGACAGACACAGAGAGAGACAGAGAGGGAGAGGGAGACAGATAGTGATGGGTGCGCCAGCAATCTCTCAGCTGCTGTGAACAAAATCCAGATGTGTGCGCCCCATTGTGGGCAAGTGCGGCATTGCGCCCTTGCGTCACTTTGCATCTGGCTCAATGTGGGACCTGGAGATTGGAACCGGGTTCTTAGGCTTTGCAGGCAGGTGCCTTAACCACTAAGCCATCTCTCCAGCCCTCTTTTGTCCTTTTTTATGCACTGGGAATAAGTCAGTAGGTTCAGCTCCTCCTTGAGATGACAGCATGGATACCAGGAGGTAGGGGCTACTGGGAATTAACCTGGAAGCTGTCCACCACATAACCATTATCTCATTAATTTGAACATCCTTTAGAAGTAGATATATAGGTAAGAAAGCACTTATGTGCAATCAGTTCATAGAAAACTGAGAATTCAACCTGTTTCTCTAACTTCAATGCCTGTATGTCCAACCACTGTCCTATGCTTTCAGTGGGATGCAGTGCTTGTAAAGTCTGAGGGTTCTGGAAACCTCCAGCTCTGAATCAGCTTAGCTTCTGGCTTACTTTGGCAGTGCCAATTTACAACTCACTTTCTCCCTCACATCTTCCCGTGGTTAAGTGAAATTGCTCAGCCTGCATTGATAACAGAACGTGGCATAACAGGAAAGTGGTAGGTTAGAAATAAGAGAAAGACTTGGGATTATTTAGGTGTCTTTGTTTTTTGAGTTCTGGTGAAAAATACCTAGCTCCCAAATATCCTGAATCCTTGTATGTCTTTAATATTCTTGGCTCACATTGTATATTAGCATGGACAATAATTTGTGAGATAAGTATTACTGGGGAAAAGCCCCCATGGTCAAGGAGTAAAAGCACGCAGTTCTTGACGTGCTCTCTAGGAGGTGGCTATTCATTTCCCCGAAGCAGCAGAGCTATAAATCTGTCCTGTGCTCGGCACACTGTATGTGTTTTGCTTTATGAAGGCATAAATCACCAAGATACAATTTGTGTTTGATTTTTTGGACACTTAATTTGCTTAAATGTTCTGCAGTTCATAGACGTAAATTGTGCTGGGCATAGCTCCAAGTGGAATAAGCTAGGAGCAAGAAAGCTATACATATTAGGATGCAATTCAGAAGAAAAATCATCCTGGCCGGTCAAGTAAGTCTGCTTTAGAAGTTACTTATAAATAACTTTCCTCCATAGGCCCTATAAATACTTAGTAAATACTTCTAGATGAGCGAGTACTGTAGTAAATTTAAAGAAACCTCCCATATAATATGCTTCTGTATGTGGGCAAATGTGCCATGTGCGAGGGTGTATGACACATGTTTGGATACACAGCCACATCGATGCCTATTTCATTTTGAAAGAATGTCTCACTGAGAATCAAGACATGGGTTTTCATCCTGTCTTTCTCTAAATGAATGAAGTTCAGCAAGTGATTTCACTTATCTGAACCTTAGTTTTCTCAATTGAAAATGCATGGTGGATGTAAATGATCTATTTTCCCCTCCCTTTTCTAAAGTGTTCTTACTCTAAGCAACACTCATTGGACATCTCTATTACACCACCTCAGTGTCACCGAGAAGACAAAGGAAAACAAAGGAGACAAAGTTCTAAACATTAAATACCATGAGAAGCGCTATTTAAGAGTCCCAAAGCATGATGAGTGTGTCTCTGGTACAATGTCATGGGCAGGAGTACTTGAATGAGGCCTTGAAAGGGTCCAGATAATAAGTCATCTGGAACTGTGCAGTCCCCCCTTTTCTTCATGGGAGAAGCTGCCCCTGAACTTCTTAGCAAGCCATAGCAATGATGGTTCTTGGTGGTTGATTTTCCAAGACAATTTATGGAAGTATCGATAATCAAACCCAAACTACCTCATCTCCTCACTGACCATTTGCACTCATGCTTGTCTTTTAAGAAGGAAAAGCAAAAAAAGGGGCAGATCCTTCTGCTAGCCAGAGGCCCACTAGGTCCCCACCAGCCCCTGGCTCTGCAGGTCTCTCTGTGAGATGATGGAGGAAGGGGGAACCAATGCTTCTGTCTGGTTATTAATTCCTCCCATGAGATTAATTCCTCAACCCAGCAGCTCTCAAACATATGAACACTTCAGAATCATTTGAAAAACTTGCCAACACATGACTTTCTGGCCCCTACCCTAGGTTTTCTGAGCCACTCTACATGGAGTAGACCAGAGAATTTGCCCTTTTAAACAAATTTCCATGCAGTTCCAATGTTTCTGGACCAAAGCCCATGATTTGAGAACTCATACCACATTACAATGTTCTGAAATTCACATTACATATTACATGATGATAGAATCCACTCTGAACTGTATTGTAAGACAACTGAAGAGAAGATAATGTAAAGTGGGACATGCAGGAAGCACTTCTCCTTTGGCTATATATTTATTTACTATACATTAAGTGTAGGCCTTCCAACTGTAGTAAGTGCTGGTTTTTCATTTAGAGTATCAATCTCGAGGTAACTTAATTTAGTAAAACAGGAATTAATTTAAAGAAAATTTGCAAATGTTCAAGTAAACCATAAAACCAATGATATATCATATCAATGTTTGTAAGGATAGTAACAGTTGAGGTTTGGGAAGTACTCATTATGTTGATTGGCACAAACAATGAATATGTTAGGTTTCTAAGATGAACTGTTGGCTCATATTGGTTAGTAAGGGCATTCTTGTAGTGGTGGGTAATTGAGGTGAGTCTTCATGTGGATAGTTTCAGATAAGGCAGGAGGCAGTGATGATGTGGTGTAGGTGGCTAGAGTCTGGTAAGAGCCACGGGTTAGGTGTACATTTGTGTATGTAAATGTCAAACAAGAGGTGAACAGATAAAGGTCATTGCCCAGCCTAGTGCTTGGTTTACATGCAATCATTTAAGTAGATTTCCATTTTTAGTTTATTTTGGTGGTTAAGTGTTGGCCATCACAAAACTCTGTCATCAGCCTTCTCTCTGAGAGTTCAGGGCTTCCTTAGCATTTGGTCTTGCTTGTTTTCACTTGACATCATCCCCATCTGGAAGAATCTCCACCTAGAAAATGTTATGTTCTAGCTCCCTTACCCTTTGAGTCTCCCTTCAGGATCCACAGCCAAAATGAAGACACCCTCAGACTGATACCTCTGTGCAGCATTATAAGCCTTCAGAAGCTATGAGCTACCTCATTGCTCTTCTGGAAATAAACCTGCTTCCCTGTCTTCCGTGAGCTGACTTTGCATATTTCAACACGCCTGCTAGAAGATGACTCCAAGAGGAAGTGACCACATAGCCCATCTCATTTTGCTAGACTGTAATTTAATCTTTAGAAATAATCAGTTGTTGTTATAGTTGAATATAAACTAAACATATCATTTTCCATTCTCCACAAACTTGTCACTTCAAGAGCAGTAAAACCATTCAGCCATTTATGCATCTTGTGAATTGATTCTCTCCCCATCATGGCTCACAATGACAGGGTGTTCTCAGGTCCTACGCAGGTCACAAAGAGAAGTTTAGACGCCATCTATTCCATTACGATTTATACATGGTTACTGAACATCCGCCTTCAGAAACAAACACAGAAAATGAAAAATCTAGTTAAAAGGTTTTTGAAATTGCCTTTAAGAAAATCCCCACACCCTTGACATTCTAAAATAATTTGTTCTAACTAGGTGACATTAGAGAGGGAAACACTGTAGAGACTTTTAGTGGATGACGATGACCTAGCCCAGAAGTTTTCAATCAGACTTACTTACCTGCAGGGCTTATTCAAGCACAGACCATTGGATTCCATCGGAAAGTTTCGGAATCAGTGAGCTTGGATTAGCATCAAGTATCTGAGTTTTCGTGTAGGTCCCAGTTGATGCTGATGCTGTTAGCCCAGTGACTAGCCTTTGGAACCACTGACTGACAGGATGTTATGTTTGGGTTTTCCTTTCTTTCCTTTTCCCATCTAGAATCACCAAATACAATCATGAAAAAATATTTGCTGCTCCTAAGCAACTCTTGCTCCTAGATTCTTTGATTATTGTATTAGCTTTTGTTGCTGTGATAAAATGCCTAAGAAAATCAACTTAAAGCACTGATTTTGGTTGAATCGTAGTCAATATCCAATGGTGTGTTTAATGTTGGCTTTCCTATGGAACTGTAGGCTTCCTGAGGACCAGACTAGGTATTGCCTATGTCTAGCACAGTATATTCTGGTATTACTCACCCCTTCCTCCACTGGGTCCGTGAACATTCTCTGCAGCGACAGAAGCAGATCAACTTCATCATCAGACTCTCCCAGCTCATGGAGGCTGGCTCTAGACAACCTTCCATAGCAAGGGCCAAAAAGCATGATGGTGTTTGACTCAGTTAATGAATAAGGTCTTAGGACAAGACTTTCCTCAGAATGTGCTGATACCTCTAGTTCAAGAGGCCATCCATGGAAGAATGGGTTAGGAACAAGTCACAAAATGCCAGGCCGAAAGGGAGATATGGGAGAGGGTGGGAGGCCTTTTGTTTTGCAGCTGAGAACATCAAGACTGACTGATATCTCCTTACTGCCTCTTGGGTGTTGTGATCAGCACCAAGCTGTGCAGATTGGCATACATGTCACGAGGATTCTCCTGCCCCCAGGAGTGCTGAGGTGACCCACATGGGAAACCTGCCCCTCACTGATGGCCATGTCCATTGTCTGATGGACAGAGAACCCTGCTCATGGGATGAAGAGTTATATATTAGATCAATTCCAGAAATCAGACTGAATATCCTCTTTTGCATGAAGTCAAAGTCTCTTTCAAGTAGACCCTTGGCCTTTAGTACTCTGTGTCCCACACAAAGTTGTACTGTCTACACAAATTCAAAACCCCACCAAAGTTCTCTAAGTGTTCTGCTCCATCAAGATGTCTGGACTCCAGCATTTCTACACACTTCCTTTCAGAAACAATATCGCTGTTTCCTTAGGGATTTTGTTCCTGTCCTGACTTCTGTCTATAGATGCATCTTATTTGGCAATAGACCTCTGTAGTACCCATACTTCATGATTATAAGTCAGAACCAGATTAATTATATCTGTATTAAATTTACTGATATTTTAATCATAATCTATTTTATTTATTTATTTATTTATTTTTTTTTGAGGTAGAGTTTCACTCCAGTCCAGGCTGACCTGGAATTCATTATGTAGTCTCTGGATGGCTTAGAACTCATGGTGATCCTCCTACCTCTGCCTCCCAAGTGCTGGAATTAAAGGTGTGCACCATTATGCTTGGCTAATCATCATCTGTTTTAGATCTTACATGTAATTACTGAAAAATACAAACTTTAAATTTTTCTCTAACCCAGCTCCTAGCACTAACCATTAAAATTAATTCATTCTTGATAATATCCTTTTAACAAATTTTTAGACTGAATTGTAATCACACAATATGCATGTATTTGTGAGAATGTAGTATTTTTCTTTGTTCTTTAGTTTTCTTTTTTTTTAATTTAAAAAAAGACCATAATTTTAATGGCCGAAAATATTCCACTGCATGAAAAGTGAGTATATTTAAAAGTAAAAAAGAAGCTGGAATTCAGCCAAAGTTCTCTTTCCTTAAGACAGAAGTGGAAGTATCCCAGGTACAACTCACTGTAGAATGGAGTTGGAAATGACCTCCGAGGTCATGCATGAACATGAGAAGACTCCCAAGGAACATGTGAATGTAGTTATCTTTTCCTCAGAAGTACAATCATTAGAGCAACCAACTTCATTTGAGAGCTAAAGTTAATTAGACCTAGCTTTCACCATAACTCTTTGTATTTTGGATGATGGGCAGCTGACTTTTAGCAAAGGTACATTTATCCCAGATAGAAACCCAATCTTAAATACTTCTTTTAGAAGCTCATGTTTGTGAACATTTTACATTAAAGTAATTGCTACAAAATAGTAATAAAAGAGGGGCCATAGATTCTTATTAGACTTTTCCTTCAAAGTTAGAGAAATTTTATCTCATGTTAACACTTAAGTATAAGAGCTGGAGAAATGGCTTAGCAGTTAAGGCACTTGCCTGTGAAACCTAAGGACTCATGTTTGACTCTCCAGTTCCCCACGTAAGCCAGACACATATGGTGATGCAAGTGTCACACATGTGCATAAGGGGACTCATGCATCTGGATTTTGATTGCAGTAGCTGGAGGCCCTGATGCACCAATTCTCTCTCTCACACACATGCACATAAAAAAAATCTAATTATAAAAGTATTTGATGGTTGTCATGGGAAACATTTCCCCTGGGGACACTAGGACACATGTCTTCACCCCAAAGAGGGCTCAAATGGCAGGCCAAAGTATGATTACACCAACACCAGTTCAGTGAACCAATGAGTTTATAGGGGGCCACTTGCAGAGCATAAAGAGGGGAAACTTACAGGAACATGGGTCTCCCAAAGCAGCCACTTTGATAGAGCGTCCTGTGTCAGAATAACTCCTCTGATGCTTCTCTCTCAGCATCAGGATGAGGGCTTACAGAGCATGGGACCCCAGAGCATCTGCACCATGGAGATGTCTGCACCCTGAATGACAACTGCCTGTGGCTGTTTCTAGAAACTCCAGGAGTACTTGTCCAGGGGTATGAGACCAAGGAGCAGCACATCAGTGGTGCTTACTATATCAGAATTACCCCCTTGGATGCTCCCCCCTCAGCCTTGGGGTGAGGGCTTACTGACAGAGCAGGAGACTCCAGAGACACCACCTCACCGGAACTCTCTATATTGGGATTACTCCCGGGGATGCTCTATGCCTCCATCTCTGGGAAAGGGCTTGGAGCATAGAGTCTCCAAAGAAACCTCATGGATGGAGCTCATTGTTCGTTGATCTTTTGCCCTCTATATACTCTATTTTTCCCTGAGGTCACAAGACCTCACGCATTATTGTGTGCAGCTGGCACAGGGGGCATTTGAATTTCATGTGGGGATCTGATGACCCTCCCATGCTTTCTCTCATGAGTTGACCCAGCTGCTTTTGCAAACGATGGAAATAGTTGTTTACACCTTTCAATGAGGAGGAAGTTTTCCATACAACAATGATTCCGTAATTTCTTCTTTTATCTCAAGAGAAACCACCTGAAACTTGAGTTATACAAAAACAATGCCTCTATATTTTGTCACAAACTTGATATAATAGTTACTTTCTCATTTCTGTAATCAAATACCTGCCAAGAAACAACTTCAGGAGGGTGGATTTTTTTAAAAAGCTTTAATTAATTAATTAATTAATTAATTAATATGTTTGTTTTACAAATGTTTCAGTCTTATATCCATCCCCTCTCCCCAGTCCCACTTTCTCTAGGGGCTCTCCTCAGTGGGGTTGTTGGTGTTCACTGTTGGATAATTAAGGTCTTAGTCTCTGTGTGTGTATTGGGGGGCATGGGGGAGGTGTGCCTCAGGATATTTCTACCCACTCTATTGCTCTTACAATCTTCCTGCTCCCTCTTCTGAAATGGTCCCTAAGCCTTGGCAGATCTCTTAGCAGTCTGGTTCAGTGCTCAGTTCTCTGTAGCCTCTGGGTTTCTGATTCCATCCATGTGTTTTAGTTGACTGCAGCATCTATCACCATGCACCTGAAGCTGGTTGTCAGGCTAGCAGTAGGACCAGTACTTGTGTTGCAGCTTCCTCTGCAGTTTCTGGTAGATCCCCATAGGTGTGGTAGAGGTGGCATGTCTTCTGGTAGGCAGCTGGCTATCTTTTCTTTTTCTGTTGATGGATCTTGGATCTCTTGAGTTTTCTCTGCCATCTTTGTGGTTTTGGAAAAGAGATTATTGTGTATGTCTTTATTTTTCCCCATTGTTTTTAGTGTAGCTTCTATTCTGACATTTTAACCAGAAGCCGAGAATAGATTGATTTTGGCTTATGGTTTAAGGGACTATAGTCTAGCATTGCATAAAAGCATGGCAGTGGCCAGTTCCATAGGGTTGAAAGTGTGTGGCAACTTCTTGCTATGCAGTGCCAACCAGAAAGCAGAGATTCCCAAATGGAACCAGGGCTGAGAACAATCCTGACCATATTGTCCTATGGCTCTATACATGCAAGCTAGGTCCTATGTCCAAAAGTTTCTATAATCTTCCAGAACAATACCACCAGCTGGGCACCAAGTGTTCAAACATGTGAGCCTCTGACAGACATTTCACATTCCAGCCATAACATTTGACCTTTCATACCCAGTACATGGTTTGTTGAGAAAAAGAAAAATATCAGAAATGATTTCATACCATCTTCAGAAGTAGGTTCATTCTACCTCCTTGAATTAGATTGGCATAGAGGGCTCTACAATAAAGGAGGATTTTATAAAAACAAAAAAATCTTGATTTATCCACATGCCAATTATGTAACATTATTACTAGTACTATTTGGATTAGTGTTAAATATCTTAATTATTTTATAAATTTTAACAAAAGGTGATACATATTAATGTCATTAAATGAAAATCTGCAAAATAATATTTCTCAATAGCTTTAAATGTTGTACATTCACTATCAAGACCAATTGGAAAGGTCTGGAACTTATATTTGTCTAATTCTTCGTAAAAGAAACTAAGATAAAAAGGAAGGAAGAGTTTTGGGTGTATTTAAGTTTTTTTGAGGAACAAGTATGACTTTTTCAATCAGGTGCTTTTCAGTCCATGAGACTTCATTACTGGGTCATATGAACAGTTTAAATTTTTGCTACAAGAGCATGACATTGATTCAAGAATGTCATTTTAAAATTTGATCATGTTCAGGCTGAAGAGATGGCTCAGCAAGTAAGGTGCTTGCTGGTAAAGCCTAACAACCCGTGTTTA
This sequence comes from Orientallactaga sibirica, assembly GCA_036365145.1. NCBI lineage: Eukaryota > Metazoa > Chordata > Mammalia > Rodentia > Dipodidae > Orientallactaga > Orientallactaga sibirica. The sequence continues at coordinate 41,580,792 of JAEOAD010000004.1, read as the reverse complement.
GTTCTCCAGGACCCATGTAAAGCCAGATGCACAAGGCAGAGCATGCGTCTGGAGTTCATTTGCAGTGGCTAGAGGTCCTGGTGTGCCCATTCTCTTTCTCTGCCAGGTGTGGGGCCAGCCTGAGTCTAGGTATTGAATTCTAGGTCACCCTGGTCTAGAGCAAGACCCCAACTTGAAAAACTAAAAAAAGGAAAAGAAATCCTTGATCATTTTCAAAATAGTTTGTCCGTGTGGCATTGGTGTATAGAGATGAGCATAGCCACCTGCCAAAAACAGTTTGTTATCCAATCTTTCCAGCAGGCTGTAGTTTTACTTTGTTTGCATAAGATGAGGCAGGACAGACTTTTTTATTTTTTATTTTTCAAGTTGTATGTTCAGCCATATTGTTAGGTAGAAGGGGGCCAGGAAGTTTTCAGAAGTTAATCACAATAGTAATATAATATTCTAATGCCTAATCTATGCCAAGTAAGTCTTTATTAATATATTAGTTTATGTGTTTAGGGAATTGGATTTTAATCCTTCAAACCAAGTCTTCTTCAGAGGTGTTCTTCATTTCAAGGTTTCACTATTGCCTCTCGTTTTCACTCTCCTGTTTCTCTGTTGCTCAAAGTGATTCAGGACTTTCACTTTCGATTTCTTGTATGTTTTTGGAGATAAGGTCTCACTATGCAGGGATGGATGACCTGGCACTCATATGTACAGCAGAATGGCCTTTAACTCACAGTGATCCTCCTACCTCTGCTTCCTGAGTGCTGGGATTAAAACCCAATTAAATGTTTGAAGTGCAAAGACCACCTCAGAACTTCAGCTTCACATTTCCCAAACAGAGCTCTTCATCCTTCGACTTGTTTCTCTTCATGGCTTTGCTTCTGTAAATGGCAGTGCCATTCTCTTATCACCCATCTTGAAGGTGTTAATCCCTTGTTCTGCCATCTGCTTGACCTCCTCTACTCATCAGCAAGCATGTGCTCCCTTCTCTCCCAAGATTTCTCCCAGGATTGTCCCATCAGTCCTTTTCCACAGTCACAGGTGAGATGCACCAGGGGTTCTCAACAGTGGCTGCAGATTCCATCATGTGGTGAGTTTTAAAACAGAACAGAACAAAACAAAAGAGCACAATGCCATTCTGGGTCCCCCTTCCTTTCTAGGGAGAAATCTAGACTAGAATATATTTTAGATCTCTCTTGGGTGGCATAATGTGGTCATGCTCCATAACCATTGAGTTAGATTATTTAAAGCAGAATTCTTACAGGCCTCTTGTCCCCGGTCTCTCTCCAGTTCAAGTGTGCCACTACATCTCTGCTTTCTTAATGACTTTCCTACTACACTGCTCTGTTAAAGGTTATGTCAAGCTCAAATGCCTTCACTGTCCCTCCATCTTTACTCTCATGGTAAAGTCATGTCCTTTTTTTTTTTTTTTTTTAATTATTTATTTCCATGAGAGAGAAAAAGAGAGAAAGAATGGGTATGCCAGGGTCTCTTGCAGCTGCAAATGAATTCTAGAGACATGTGCCCTATTATGCATCTGGCTATAAGTGGGGACTAGGGAAATCTAACCAGGGCAAGCAAGTGTCTTTAACCACTGAGTCATCTTCCCAGCCCTGAGTAATGTTATTCTAATCATGAATTCTTCTAGAGCTAGGCTTCTCTCCAGCCTTGTTTCATGTTGTCTCTGTATACTATGAGCATCAGACAGAACAAGCATGTTACTTGATCTGACCTCATTGCTTTATTCCATCTGTTCTCCCTGTCTGAGTCCATTTCTTTTATCTCTTGGTGTGTGACCCAAGATGCATTTAACTACAGGTTACTGAAGGAAGGAAGTCTGTGACCTGTTGTTAGATCTGGCTTGGTTCTTTGTGATTTTTTTGTTTTCTTTCCAGATGTCAAGACGGTAGCCTGCATTCCAAGTATTACATCTTTTGGTGACCATGTATGAACCAAGAAAAAGGCACAATGTGTGTGTGTGTGTGTGTGTGTGTGTGTGTGTGTTTACGCACATGCAGGTATGTGTGTCTGTGTGCATACATGTGTTTGTAAATTAGGAAAAGAGGTTCCTAAGGGTCCCGTGGCAGTTATCTTTCAATGCCATTAGCCAGTGTTGGATCAGAAGACTGAATTCTTGGAGGAATTCAAGGAAGACTAGCCAGGGAAATATTGGACACTGGTAGCCTCTAGCCTGGGAGGCTAGCCCTTCCAAGTCAGCAGAGGCGAGTTGGGAAGCCAATATTGGGAGGTGGCAACCAATAAGGTTTCCCTACATCTTGCCTCCGGAAATATAGTACTTTCCTTCCAAATGTCAGTCACATGCTCTCTCCAGGAACAATTGCTCTAACTACCTCAGTCAAGTCTTCTTTTCACAATTCCCATGGTATGTCTTTGTTTATACTTCTCATTATTCATTGTGAGCTTCTGCTTTTTGCCATGTCATTTGTGTATGTGTTTTATTTTCCATGTTGAATTATATTAAGAACAGGGAGTCATACCTTACTCATCTTTATATATCCTGTAGTACTAAGTGAACTTAAGAAGATTCCATTGTAAGAGTGATATTCTGGCATTTACTGCTCCAGTATCATTTGGTTAATGGTGCCATGTCACAATTGCTCTCAATATTTGTTTTAAGTGGTTATTCGGCCAGCACAGGCTGTTTTACAGTGAGAGCAAGCATTCGGTTCCTAAAGTTTCTCCCAGCCATTTTCCTGTACCCAGTTATCTGTAGAGAGTGGAGTCCTTTCTCTCACTTTTTCCAGTATCAGACAGAACCGATTCCAATGGTAATAAACTAAATGTCATATTCTGGCCACCTTTAATATTTCTCACAACATATTTAAGATCCTCTGCTTAGAGCCTAAGGCTGGCCAGGTTGGAATACATGCTGCCTGTAGGGCTAATGAGAAAAGTCCCACCAGGGGTGGCTTGCTCCCACTGGGTCCCTCCAGGGAGGGTCAGCCAGGCAGAGAAGGGTGCTACATCTTCCCTCTGCTCAGGACGACGTGGCTTCAAAGATCTGGCTCCCACAGGAAAATAAATGGTGAGAGGGAACATACTGAGGCAGTGCCGACTTATTAAAAGAACAGTAATAACAATAATTTTCAAAGAAGTTATTTATGAGCAAGTGAAAGGACAGAGTTTTCATTGGCCTGAAATGCCAGAGGGTGGTTGCTTTCCATTGTGCCTGTGGTGTGGAGCAGAGCCCACCTGGGGCATTCCGTGGTGGCAGTCTTGGGCAGAGGAAGTGCTTTAGCATCTTGTGTTTTGCCTAGTGAGTGCTGGGTTGAGCAGACATGGACCTTGAAAATTGTCATTGTGCCCTCCCTGTTGCCTACAGTCAAAGAGAATTTGCTCTAAGGGTGTGTGTGTGTGTGTGTGTATACCTGCATGCACATATGCATTTGTGAAGAGTCTAGCTGATGATGCAATGCTGCTGGAAAATGCATTTGCAAACATTTTTCTGTCTTGGAAAAGAAGCTTGCATGTAGGTAAACTGGATTTTCCGGGAGTGTGTGTATGTGTGTGTTCTAGCCATCTGGTAGAATTAAGTAAAGCAATAGGGGGGCTGCCTATTTCCCTTAAGGAGAGATGTGGTTTGTTGACAAATTCTAAGCTATTGTGACTCAGTTAAGAGGAAATCAAATGGAAAACTTTAAATGACTTAATGGGCTGTTGGAATACTGGGGCTACGGGACCATTTGATTTCCTCCGGGTCCCTGATGGGGACAGGACTTCTCCATTTCAGCTTTCTTCTGGGGCTACAATTCTTTGAGGAGCTTGCTTTCCCCAAAGATTAGCTCTGGCTTAATGACTGTTTTCTCTACAGCCCAGAAAGTGATTGCTGCCTATTATCTGTGAGTCTTATCATATGAGGAAAAGGACAGAACTTAGTGGGCAAGTTCTTGCCTGGCTCTGGCTGAGTTGCAGGGCCTCTGAAACAATAGGGTTTAGCTGGAAGAACTTGAGGACTTAGATGAACCAAAGGAATTTGTAAGTGTGAGTAATTCAAATGCCCCATGGGGTGAAGCCAATATTGGAGATGCTTTCCAAAAGTCACTAATCCAGCAAAATGAAACAACTCAAAATATAGTGTTCACCTTTTGATACTTGTACTGAGTGATGAATACTTATGAGGCTCTGGAGTAGTAATGCATATGTTATCTAATTGCATGTATAAACCAGCCCTTTGAGGTTGCTGCAGTTAGCTTTGTTTTACAGATGAGGAAACTGAGGTTTAGAAGGTTAAGTCATGATTCTGGAACTTTAATATGCATCACAACCACCTGGAAGGCTTGTTTAAGTACAAATTGCTAAAGTTCCTTCCAACCTGATTCATCCAACTGGGACATCCTATATTTCAAGTTGAGCAGACACGTGGGCTCTGCCTGGGTCCTCAGCCTGCCTGCCTGTGCATTGGAATGATGCCATCACTCTCCTGGATCTCCAGTGTGCCAACTCACCCTACAGAGCAGTGGCCAGACCTGAGCATGTGCTCTAACAAGTTCCGAACCACTGCCTCAGCGTATGGAAGCTCAAACAAACTCCTCCAACAACTCCCCCAGAGCAAATCTCTCTGCCCAGTTTCTCCCAAGAGTCTCGACATTCTTTTTGTAAGATTTTATTTTTATTTATTATAATTTATTTATTTATTGAGACAGAGAGAGAGAAAGAGAGAGAGGGGGAGAGTGAGAATGGGTGCACCAGGGCCTCTAGCCACTGCAAATGAACTCCAGACACGTGTGCCCCCTTGTGCATCTGGCTTACATAGGACCTGGAGAATCAAATCAGGGTCCTCAGGCTTTGCAGGTATGTGCCTTAACTGCTAAGCCATCTCTCCAGCTCCAGTCTCGACATTCTTAAACCCCTCATTTATTTTTATTTTTTATTTGTTTTTTTGAAAGAGAGAGAAAGAGAGGGAGAGGGAGAGAGTATATGGGTGTGCCAGGGCCTCTTGTCACTGCAAATAAACTCCAGTCACATGCACCACTTTGTGCATCTGGCTTGATGTGGGTACAGGGGAAACGAACTGGGAGCCAGCAGTTGTTGCAAGCAGGCATGTTTAACCACTGAGCCATTCCCCTAGCCCTTGAAAGCCTTATTCAATCTGCTGTGTACAGGAGAGAAATAAGGAGCAGCTTGTTCTTTCAAGGTGTCTGGAGTTGGGAGTGTGAGACAGAATCCAATATGCAAATGAATAATGGCATTGGATTGTAATAAGCGTCCAGGGAGTGAGAACAAAAAATAGGAAGTGATCAGGTTTCCCAAAATGTAGACAATGAAGTCTCTGCGGTGGAAGGAAGACCAAGGCAAGAGATGAGTTCTCAAGGGAGCATAGCTCAGAGAGGTTGGTCATCTGCATAGATGTTATGATCTATCTCACTAGCTCAGGAGACAAATTTGAGCACACTTCCTGCTCCAAGTGAGAATCTATTCATCCTTCATTCATAGCAGTAAGAACAACCAGTTCATCTTTGGTTTCCGTTTGGCCTGGTTTCTTCTGGCTCTGGTTGGTGCTCATTGTTCGTTCCCCTGTGGTGAGCTGGTTCCCGCCCAGCCCACTTGCTCCCCCCCACCTGGTCTGTTTGGGCCCATCCAGGAGACACCCAGGAGTAAAGCATACCGAACCCCCTTCCTCGTAGATTGTTCTGGGGATTGAACGAGTCTCCGTGAGCTTTACAACCAGTGAAAATTGTCGCCAGCTTCCCAACTCTGGCCAACATGTCTATGCTTTGAAGTCTGGTCGCTGCCTTTTACAATTCTATTTTTAAAATGTATTAAAGATGTTTAAATGTGGCAGAGACTTCCAATAAAAGCCATGCGGCTTGAGAATCAGGATGCTGGTCTCAATTTAAAGTGCCTGTTAAATAATAGGATACCCATGTAAAAGGGGCTCTGAAAGACTGACTGAACAGCTCTCACAGAAATCCATCCCACTCCCCAACGCCTCTGGTAGGATTGCAGAGTTAGAATGCCCTGTGTCTATCCCCACTTTATGCTATGAAAGTGCCTTTTAATACTAAGGATGGAATGTTTTGTTTGACCTACTCACTAGGAAAAAGCATGAATCTAAAACATGAAAAGCTATCAAAATATTTTGGCAAAAAAAAAAAATTGGATTTAAAAAAAAATGAAGCCAGAGCTCATAGGCTGATCTTATTATTCTGTAAGTCCTAGCTCCCCAAAGAGGGGTATAAGGTCATAGTATGGTACCACAGAATCACAACTCTGAACATCATTTGAGGACCAGTCCTTCTTGACAGTCTATTTTGTCTTGAGAATTTTATTAGACCTTTTAGGAGGCCACTAAAAGGATCAGATGTGGCGCCTGGCTTGTGCCCTTCCTTGTCACTGCCCTCCTCCAAGAACATTGTTGATTCCCACTTCAGTCTCGTTCACTGTTACTCTTGCTGCTGTTGCTTCTACTCTAGTTTTTAACCTATCAGCTATAAGTGGACTCATCCAACACATTTCTGAAACCTTTTTCAGGTCTCCCTGTAATTTAGAATTCGGATTTTCTAGACACGTAAGAACCTCAGTCCCTCTTGAAGTTACGAGTATTCCTGTGGCATACTCTGGACTGTGGAAAGTAAGACAAAGTTGGCTAAGGATGTTTGGGATCGCCTAGATTTCCCATGACAAGCACCAACACTTCCATCTTCCCAGTTGTCTCCATTCAGCTGTCTGAAAGGTGACATACCAGCTAGATCTGTAACTGCCACCTTGTGACTAAGAAAGAAATGCAAAGAGAATGTTAGCGTTCTTGGCTTTGTCATTTTTTTCACCCATTAAGTCAATATCTGCCCATATCAGTGTTCTGGACTTCTTATTGAAAAAAAAAAATTTAAGCTATCTTTTTTCTAGTTCTTTATTATGTGAAGGCATAGATACTTTCTGAGTTGCTTGTTTGGGCACACACAACTAGTAAGTGTCAGCATTGGAGTTAAAGCTGATAGATGTGACTAACTGTAAGGCTTGTCTCCACCGTTTTCCTGCTGTTCATCCCATATGGCGTGGAGTTTAGTTGTGCCATTCATGCTTTCTCTTTCCTTCAGGGGAAGACCTCTTCTAAAGTCTGGTGCTACATATCCATCATGGTGGGTAGTTGATTTCTTTGCTGCATAACTTGTTCCAGGAGAATCTCTGGAAAGACTTCTTGCCTTTATTTACCTATCAGGGGACTTGACCTTGGTTGCACTGGGGCAAGATTTTTTAAGTCTTTTTGGTGGCTTGATGAATCCTCCAAATAACATCTCAGTATGTAGATCTGATCATTGTGGGTAAAAATGAAGTTTTCATAGAATGAATACTTCTGGAAAGAAACAATGTCATTGCCGACTCTGAATCCCCCCAATTCCCTTTTGAGGCTCAGCATTTTTAGATGCATCTGCTGGACTCATTCTCCATGAGGTCTAATAGCAGGAAAAGAAGGTAAAGATGACTAAGAGAGAACACCCCAGGAGGGAAGTCAGCTTAGAGCAGGCCCGCTGGTTCACCAGCAACACCTGGACCAATTCAACGAATCTCTGGCTCTGGTACAATGTGGCCTTGCTTTGAGAATAAGACCTGAACATGGTAGTGTGGGCCAGCTTTCATTAGTATTTATCAGTGGTAAGGTCTGTCTGCAGAGCTGAGGCAGCAAGAGAGCCACTGCATAGTTAAGGACACATGGGGTATGTGGGACCAACAACAATGGGTGATCTGGTGGCTGGCCTAATTCTTAAGGCTTTCTATCTGAGGGCCATCTGGCCACAAGGCTGACCTCACTGGAATGAGGGATCATCAAGTTCTTAGATAATGTCGATGCCTTTAAATGATCCTGGATTGTTTTTATTTTGATGTCGCATATAAAGATATTTTAATTTGGCGAGTGAGGTGTACTCAAATTTGTCTGATAAGCTAGTGAAATCGATCATAATAGCTATGCAGTAGAGTTTATAGACAAAACAGGGGGAACTGTCATGACTTAAATGATCAAAAAATAGGTAACAAGGGTCCTTGAAATGTAACAATCTATTTGGGTTTAGAGCATACTGCTTCCACTAACTCATATTTCAAAGGCTCTTTTTATGTCAAAAATTTCCTCCAATGATAGTCTCTGGAATCAAAAATTACACAGAAGAGGGAAACTGGAAAAATCTGTATTATATTATTTTCAATTCCATGTCATTCAACCTGAGTTTATTTGCCAATAAATATTCATACTGGCTAGAAGCAAAGGTAGTATTAATCCACTGGCATTGTGTAGATGAGAAGCTTCAACCTAAATGAAGTGACCTCTGCATTATTCTATTAGGATCTGAAAACCTTGGACCACTCTGAATCACAGTATTGGAGAGTCAGCATCATTCTATTAAGAGTATAAATTACACATGGAAGATGGTGGAAGGTAAACCCAGTGAGGATAGAACTGGTGGCATAATTGATGTTTAGCTTAATTGGCAATGTTGGCAATACTGAATTTTTAGGATTTTAGTAACATTGCAGTATTTGGAATTACAGTTTAGAGGTATATTCCAAATTTGTAAAGAGAAAAAAAAAAAAAAACTGAACTGTAACTATTTAAAAACTCTCCAAAAGGCCTTAAGCTTTTAAGTCCAAGAAAAAGTCCTTAGAAAAATTTTAATTTATCAGAATGCCTCCAAAATTAATTAGGTGAGGAGCGACTAGTGAGTCTGAATAGATACGAGGTTATCTCAGGCACTTTGATAAACATTTCACATTACCTCTTTAACCTCCACAGTAATAACATTAAGTAGGCAGTATTATCCCCATTAAAAATATTTTATTTGATTCATCATAGTTGTATACATATATGAGGTCCAATGAGATGTTCTGATTTATGTACCTAATGTGGAATAATTAAATCAAACTAGTTAATATACCATCACCTCAATTACCTATGGTATTTTTGTGGTGAGACTTTTGAAATGTGCATAGTGATTTTGAAATATACAATAGATTGACCATAATCATTTTGTCTGAAACTCTGGACCTTTGGCTAACAATTCCCACTTCCCCAGCCTCTAGTAACCATCACTCCACTCTCTACTTCTATGAGTTCAATTTTATTAGATTCTACATGTAAGTGAGATCACATGGTATTTTCTTTTCTGTGCCTGGCTTATTTTATGTAGCCTAATTTCCTCCAGATTTATCCATGTTGCTGTACCTCGCAGGATTTTTCCCTCTTTTAAGGCTGACTAGTATTCCATTGTGCAGTATTCATTCATTCACTAGTGAATGCAGGTTGATTCTTGACTATCATGAATAATGCTGCAGCGAACATAAGGATACAGGTATCTCTTAGATATATTGACTTTAGCTCCTTGGCATAGATACTCAGTCATGAGATTTCTGGATCATAGAGTAGTTTTGAGGAAACTTACACTGTTTTCCATAATGGCAATCATCATTCCCATCCTATAGATGGCGAGTCGGAGGCATGGAAGGATTCATGGATTTCTCCAAATTGTACATCTGGTAAAGTTCAAAGTCAAGGTCAAAATCTGATGATCAGGCTGGAGAGATTGCCCAGTGGTTAAAGGCACTTTTTTGCACAGCCTGCATGCTGAGGTTTGATACCCAGTAAAAGCCAGAGGCACAAAGTGGCACATACATCTGAAGTTTGTTTAAAGAGGTGGGAGGGTGCCGGGCGTGGTGGCGCATGCCTTTAATCCCAGCACTCGGGAGGCAGAGGTAGGAGGATCGCCAAGAGTTTGAGGCCACCCTGAGAATACGTAGTTAATTCCAGGTCAGCCTGGACCAGAGTGAGACCTTACCTTGCAAAACAAAACAAAACAAAGCAAAACAAAAAAAAAAAAGAGGTGGGAGGCCTTAACATGCCCATACATTCTCTCTGTGTTAAAATAAACAAATATTTTTGAAAACTCTGTCCTTGTAAAAGCATCTTAAGTCCCGCTTAGTACCACATGCTGTCTGTACTTCCCACCTTCCCCCTCTTTTCTGCATCTACTTTGTAGTTGGTGCTAAGGAATGATCCACACTTTCCAGGATCAATCAGAAAGAATAATTTCCAGACATACATGGTTTTCATGACATTCCTATTACAGGGTTTCAAAGGAAATATCTGTTGAAATTTTAATGGTTGGTCTTTATCAGGAGATGAAAAATCTATACCCATCTCTACTACTATTGTGGGTCCCTTGCAGCCTACTAATTTTGAAACACCCTAGGACCTGACAAAATCTTCCAGGCCTTTCTAGAAGACTTTTGACAAATGTGTTGAACTGAATGACTGATAGAAGGTACAGGCAAAGGAGGACATTAAACTCATTTGATGTTGGCCAGGGGCTTGCTCAGGCTGAGCGTCACAACTCTACTATGTGTGCCTTAGATACTGTAAGACATGCTCATGGCTGTGGCCATGTTCTCAATGGTGGAAAGCTGGCCATACTTTCTTCTTTATTCAGATCACATATTAGTAAGAATTTGAAAGTCTTAGAAGAGAATTCATACTACTTCTAAAACATTGGTTTTTCCTAATCATAATTATATACTGAGCTTTAAGTCGGCATAAAACGTACTCTGGCTATAAGCAGCTGTGTTACTGCTATTACTATCATGCCAGACTCACACTTTATAAAAATAGAAGTACAGAGATGTGGTATTTGTTGGATTACTTATTTTAATTAGCATAGTGTTGTCAAGTTTCATCTATATTATAGAATGCTTTAATAGTTTATTCTTTTATGGCTGGATAACATACTATTGTATAGATGCGCCATCTTTTGTTTATCCATCCATTACATGAACATTTAGGGTATTTCTACCTTTTGACTGTGAGGACTATGCTTTTTTGAATATCTGTATACATATTTATATCAACCATACACTGTACTACTCTTGGATATACACTTAGAAATGGAATTGATGGAAAAATGATAATTCTATGTTCAGCAGGTTGAGAAATTGTCATACATTTTTCACAGCAACTACACCATTTCATCCCCATTAGCAGTGTCTGAGACTTGCAGTTTCTGCACATCATTGCTAATACTTTTGACTATTTGAGTTTTTAATTATGGCTATCCTAGAAGAAGTGAAGTGGTATTTCATTGTGGTTTCCTTTTAAAAAATATATCTTTTACTTATTTATTTACTTGATAGAGAGAAAAAGAGGCAGAGAGAGAAAGAGAGAATGGGTGTGCCAGGGCATCTAGCCACTGCAAACGAACTCCAGACACATGCATCCCTTGTGCATCTGGCTTACATGGGTTCTGGGGAATCAAACTGGGGTCCTTTGGCTTTGCAGGCAAGCACCTTAACCGCTAAGCCATCTCTCCAGCCCTTTATTGTGGTTTCTATGTGCATTTCCCCCAAAACTAAAAATGTTGAGCATATTTTTATGTTTATTGTCATTGAAGGACCAAAGTTTCAGTTTAATGATTTGGGGGCCTTACTTATCTATTCTTTTCCTTTGTTGGTTGTATTTTAGGCATCATATCAGAGAAACTATAGTCTACTCTAATTTCATGAAGAATGAAACTTTTAAAAAGAGGGTTTTTTTTGCTTACATTTAGGTGTTTGATCAATTTTGAACTTATTTTTTTATATGTGGTATAAGTTACAGGTTCTATTCAATGTTTTTACATGTGACTATTCAGTTGTTAATAGAATTTGTTGGAAAGATTTCTCTCCTCACTGAATAATCCTGGCTTCCTTAACAAACATCAGCTAACTACAAATACATCTTCCTATCTAAACGCTCAATTCTAGCCTACTGAGCTTATACTATACTTATGCTAGCATTCCAGAGGTGTGACTATTGTACCTTACTAGTAAAATAGCAAGTTATGAAGTCAGGAATTGTGGTAATTATTCTTTTCTTTTTTTTTTTCTTGTTTTGGTGAAATGGAGTTTCTTGCATTTCCATAGAAATTTTAGGATCAGCTTTCCAATGTCTGCAGACATAAAAGGTATCTAGAATTTCAATAGGGACTGTGTGAATTGATAGACCAAATTGGGAAGCATTGCCTTTTAACATTACTAAGTCTTCTAATTCATGAAAATGGAATATCTTTCCATTTATTTAGATCTTGTTTAATTTTATTCAGTTATGTCTTAGTTTTATGTATACAAGTCTCAAATTATTTCTAAATGTTTCATTTTTTGATACTATTGTTAAAGCAACTGTATTATTAATTTCATTTTCAAATTATTAATTACAGGTACATGGAAATACAACTAATTTGCATGATTATATTGCATTCTGTAACCTTGATAAGCTTATGTATAAACTGTAATTTTTTTGCTGATTCCTTAAAATTTTTCTATATATAAAATAATCTGCCAATAAGTATGGTTCTTCTTTTTAAATTTGAATGCCTTAGAATTCTTTCTTTATTTTTTTGTCTATTTGCCCAAGTAGAACATTTTGTACAACTTAAGTGGAAGTGGCAGAGTGGATATTATTTCATGTTTTTGATATTAGGGAGAAAATGTTGTCTTTCCTTTTAATTATCCTGATAGCTATGGAGTTTTGTAGGTGTACTTTATCAGCTCTTCTATCCTTAGTTTGTTGAGTCTTCTTATCATGAAAGGTTATTGAACTTTGTCAATGCTTTTTCTGTATTTGAGATGATCATGTGATTTTGAACTTTTATCCTGTCATTATGGTATATTTTATACCCTAAATGAATTGTGAATTCCAGATATCAATCCCACTTGGCTATGGCACACATCCTCTTTCTATGTTACTTGATAGTTTGCTAGCATTCACTTGAGAGCTTGTGGATGTTTGTGATGGGTATTGACACATTGTTTCTGCTTTTTATGACATGTTTGCTCTTGTAAAATGAGGTGGGAAAATTTTTCTCCCCTCATTTTTTTGAAGAGTTGTGCTAATTCTTTAACGTTTTTTCTTTTTTAATAGGAAATGTTTTGGATTATATAAATAAAATGTCTTTACCTTCAGTAACAATATTTTTATTCTATTTCATAGAAGAGTATAGCCACTCCAACCCTCCTGTTATTGTTTGCATGGTATACCTATTTCTTTCTTTTCATTTCCAACTTATTTGTGATATTGAAACTAAAGTAAATCTCTTTTAGACAGTATGCAATTGGATAATTTTTAAAATATTTAATTTTAATTTATTTATTTGAAAGAGGCCGATTGGGCTGGAGAGATGGCTTAGAATTTAAGTCATTAGCCTGCAAAGCCAAATGACCCCAGTTCAATTCCACAGGACCCATGTAAGCCAGATGCACAAGGTGGCACATGCATCTGGAGTTTGTTTGCAGTGGCTAGAGGTCCTGGCATGCTCGCTCTCTCTCTCTCTGCCTTCCTCTCTCTCACTCTCTCAAATAAATGAATTAATTAATTAAAAAAAAAAAAAGGGGCAGATTGAGAGGAAGAGAGAGAGAGTGGATGTACCAGGGCATTCCACTGCTGGAAACAAACTTCAGATGCATGTGCCACCTTGTACATCTGGCTTATGTGGGTCCTAGGGAATCAAACCTGGGTCCTTTGGCTCTGTAGGCAGGTGCCTTAACTGCTAAGTTATCTCTCTAGCCCCTAAATAATGTTGTTTTTAATACACTCAGCTAATATCTGCTTTTTCATTGGAGAGTTTAATTTATTTAAATTTAATATAATTATTAATAAGACAGGATTATGTTTATCATTTTCTTATTTGTCTTCCATATGTCATTGTGTCATTATTCCTGTGTTCACCTATGTCTACTTTCTTTTGTACTACAGATATCTTCTTCTGTAATACTAAGCCTACCTTATTTTTTGTTATTACATATTTTTGAGGCTTTTGTGGCTCTTGTAGGAATTATCATGAATTCTTAATTTATAACCAGATAAGTTTAATACTATCTTAATTTAGTAGCATATGAAAACTTTGCTCTAGAATAGTTTCATTAATCCTCTCCTTTGTATTATTTTTGTGCAAAATTACACTTTTATGTATATTGTACCTGTCAATTATTGCTTTATAATGTTGTCTTTTAAATCATATAGGGGAAATAGGAGTAAGAAACAAAAACCCTACTTTAACTGTTTTTTTTTTTCAACATTTGTTTTAACCAGTGCTCTTTATTTCTTTATGCTAAGTTACAGCTAAAGGTTCTTTTGTTGTAGAGTGATGAACTAGTCTCCTATAATATTTTAAGAAAGTAAAATCTACTAACACTGTTGTATTGGTTACTTTTCTTGTTGCTATGACAAATACCTGACCAAAAAAAAAAAAAAAAAAAAAAAAGGAAAGGTTTATACTGGCTTATAGTTGAGCAGTGTAGTTCATCTTGATGGGGCCATTATAACAGCAGGACTGTGAAATATCTTGTCACAACTCAATATATGCAGGAAACAAAGGGAGATGAATGCTGGTGCTCATCTGGCTTTCTTTTTATTCAGTCTGGGACATCAGCCCTTGGGATGGTGAAACCTCCTTCAATTGACTCAAAGTAGAAAGTCCCTCACAGAAATACTCAGAGGTTTGTCTTCTAGGTGATTCTAGATCCTTTCAAGTTGACAATAGTGATGATCATAACTGTTTTAATTTTTGTTTGTAGAAATAAACTCTCCCAATTATCTGTGTGTATGGAAACTACCTATTTTGGTTTATATAGTTTTTGTTGTTGGCTTTTGGAATAGAGTCTCACTATTCTGCCAACCTGAACTTGAACTCCTGGGCTAAAGCGATCCTCTTCTGACAGCTTTCTGAGTAGCTGGAAATGCAAGTGTGTACCACCTGCCCAGCTACATCTATCTTTGTTTAACCTGTCTGGTTGTTTTTCTTATCTTACTTTGTCCTTAATTTTAAAAGCATGTTTTTTAGGCTGGAGAGATGGCTTAGGGATTAAGGTGCTTGCCTGCAAAGCCTAAAGACCTATGTTTGACGGTCCAGATCCCAGATAAGCCAGATACACAAAGGAGAGGCAAGCATAAGATCGCACATGCACACTAGGTGGCACAAGTGTCTGGAGTGCGAATGAGGTGGCTGAGGCCCTGGCATGCCAATTCTCTTTCTTGCCCTCTCCCTCAAACACACACACACTCTCTCTCTAAAAAAAAAAAAAATAAAAAATTAAAAAAAATTGCACATGACATCCCACTGCCTTCTGGATTCCATAGTTTCTGAAGTTTCTGATAAGAAATCAGTTGTTAGTCACAGAGGCGATCCCTCACACATAATGAATCACTTCTCTCTATAGCTTTCAAGATTGTCTTTGTTTCTGCTTTTTAACAACTTGATTATAATATATTAAGGTGTGAGTTCTTTTAAGCTTATACTCTTTGAAGCTCATTGGCCTTTTTAAAATGTATAAGTTAATGTATTTCTTTACATTGGGCATATTTTGGCATCAATACCTCATGCATTCTTTCTACCCTTTTTCTCCTCTTCATCTTCTGAAATTTTTAATAAGTATATGTTTTTGTGCTTGCTGATATGCCACAAATCTCTAAGACTGTGTTCATTTTTCTCAATTTCTCTTTCTAGTCTTTGGAGTGAATACTCTTTATTGACTTTTTTTTTTTTTTTTTTTTTTTTTTACTGCTTCCTTTGTTTTCTGAATCTAGTCTTGAGACTATCCAATGAAATTTTTGACCTTTAGGATTTCTGTTTGTTTCATATCTTTTAATAATTTCTACTTATTTATCAATATTCTATTGAGATATTTTTTCTGATATTTTCCTTTAGTTCTTTGGACATTTATTCAATAGTTCATTTAATATATTTAAATTCATGGCTTAAAGTATAACATCTGGGTTTTCTGAGTCAGTGTCTATTTTTTCACATTTTTCTTCTTTTTATGTCTTATAACAGATTTTCCCTTGTGTCAATTTCCATTGATCTTAATATTTGCTATTATTGTAGTTATCTCTTTACTAACAGTTGAACTAATTCTATAAAATCTGTTTTAATTGTCATGTGTGGTCATTGAAGTCTTAGCTTGGTTGGCTCAGTAGTCAGCTAATTACTAGACAGATAGTCTTAAGCTCATAGAACAATAGACCTCCCAGTCTTTGCCAGGGAGCTTTATGTGTATTTGTGGACACATTCTCAACACTGAGATAGACAGGTGAAAAACTCTGCCTTAACTTTTCCTTGTTGTATGTGTAGACTCTCAGGGGAGGCCAGAGATAAGAGGATAGGGTCTCCTCACAGTCCTGAGAAGAATGCATGGTTTGGAGCTTTCTGAGCTTGGGTCACCTTACTTAATATAATTTTTCCAGATCCATCTATTTTCCTAAAAAAATCATAATTTCATTTTTCTTTACTGTTGAATAGAATTCTGTTATGCATATGTGCCATTTTCATTATCCATTCATCTGATGATGGTTTAATTTCCTTGCTATCATGCATAGAGTGTCCATAAACATGGATGTGCAAGTATCTCTAAAGTAGGATTTGGAGTCCATTGGGTATAGGCCCAGGAGTGGTATAACTGGGTCATATGGCAGTTGTACTTATGATTTTTTTTGAGAAACCTCCATACTGACTTCTGTGATGGCTATACTTGTTTGCACTCCTACCAACAATGAATATGAGTTCCTCTTTGCCACACTCTTGCCAGTATTTGTTGTTATCAGTTTTCATGATGATTGTCATTCTGACTGGGGTAAAATAGTACCTTAAAGTGGTTTCAATTTATTTCCCTGGTGGGGATGTGAATACTTTTAAAATACTGTTGGGCCATTTTATTTTTAGTTTTTGGTTTGTCACGGTAGGGTTTCACTCTAGCTCAGGCTGACTTGGAATTCACTCTGTAGTCTCAGGGTGGCCTCGAACTCACAATGATCCTCTTACCTCTGCCTCCCAAGTGCTGGGATTAAAGGCATGCACCACCATGCCCAGCTTGGCCATTTGATTTTTTAAAACTTTTTACAATTTTCATGCAGGAACAAAATGTAATTTAATCATAATCCCCATTACCTTGTTTTGTTCCTCCTTCCTCTTCCATGGAACCTCTTCTTTCTAAATAGTCCTATTTTAATGCCTTTTTTTTTTTTTTTTTTGATGGGATGGAAGTGGGTGTTTCTTCTTTTGTGAACTTTCAATATAGTGATTGAATGTTTGTGTGGTTTTCTTTACTTTTTGGTGTTTAATTTTTGCATTTCTTTATAAAGTATTGATATTAACTGCTGATCTGAAGTCTAGCTGGCAAAGATTTTCTCCCATTATATCAATGGTCCCATTCTATCGGTAGGTTTTACTGATGGTGTATTTTGCTGTACAGAAATTTTATTTCCTATAGTCCCATTTGTTAGTTCTTGGGGCATTTTCCTATGCTACTAGAGCCCTGTTCATAAAGTTCTTGCCTATGCCTATATCTTGAAGTGTGTTCCCTATGTTTTCCTCTGGTAGTTTCAGCATTTCATGTTTTTTTTTTTTAAAGTTTTTATTTTTATCTTATTTTTTTTTGGGAGAGAGACAGACAGAGAGAGAGATGGGAGCGAGAACAGTGTCTCAGCTGCTGCGAACGAAATCCAGATGTGTGCACCCCCTTGTGGCCAAGTGCAGCATTGCTCCCTTGCATCACTGTATCTGGCTAAACGTGGAACCTGGAGATTGGAACCGCTGGAGATTGGAACCAGTGTTCTTAGGGTTAGGAGGCAGGCGCCTTAACCCCTAAGCCATCTCTCCAGCCCACATTTCATGTCTTAAATGAAGGTCTTCAACCCATTTGGACTGATATTTGCATAGGGTGGAAAATACAGTCTAATTTCATTCTTCTGTAGGTGGAGATCCCATTTCCTAATATATGGGAGGTATAATAGATTTTAGGCCTTTTTTGTCCCTGTGGATAATATGAAATAATATAAAAATTTTAATTTCTAAAAGAACATTTTAATTTCTTGGTACCAGGTTTTTTTTTGTCAGATTTCCAAGTTTGTTCTTTTCTATGTATATTCAAACCTCAACTATCCTTATGTTTAGGAGTCCCATGGAAGCTTTATGTGGGGAAGTCTTTAGAAGGACCCTTTTGGAAAACAAGTTTTGAAAAATAAAATTTGGAACTCTGGAAGAAGGATTTGACATTTTTTCCCCCACAGGTTTTAAATTATTAGTTCCTTCCTCCGATGGTAGACGTACCAAGCAGAATGACCATTCAGAATGCATACTGAACATAGTGCTGAGCAGTGGACCTTCTATACTAGGCACTCATTTTTCTGTTGCTGGAGCAGGGGGAGTGTAGAGTCATAGGATAGGTCAGAGAAGCAGGGATGGGAGAAGGTGGGCATCCTTGTGGTGCTCAGGGAGATATTATCTACCAATAGAGAAGCCTGTATTGACAGCTGACATGCTGGTAGTGGAACATAAGCCTCCAGCTGTGGATTCCAATCACTGTGTGGATAGGGTCTACACTGTGTTGTTCACTGTAATACTCCCAAGACTTACCTAATTTCCTGTCTTCGAGCAAGCAAGTAATAAATATTGAATAAGCGAACAAATGGGTATCAAATGAATATGTATCTGAGGACAGACCTAGCCCAAATGGAAGTGGGAGACAGTTTTCTATCAAACAGGTCTGTGATACTTGCATTTTTTTCTCCTTTACAGAGAGAAATATAGAAGGCACTTTAGAAACATTATTTTCCTCTTGTTAGGGGAAAATTCCTGCTAAGTAAATTCAGGTGATGGTGTTAACACTGCGCCTGGTACCCTGTAGGAGCCACATGATAATCATGGTCAGATCCCAGCAGCCACTCAGTTACTTTCAGCCAGAGCTTCACAAGCAAGGAGAGAGTCCCAAAGTTACCCTTTGTTTCCTTGTGGAAAATATTTGCAAAATATCCACCTCTTGATGAGTTGAAGAGTGAGCCAAAGGAAGGTAAATGTTCTTTTTCAGTGGCACTAGCTCATACTCACTTTTCCACCCCTGCTTACTGTCACTCCCAGCCCCTATGCAAATGACACTCTTACTATTCAACTTTGGGAGGCCCCCCTTGCCCACCACCAAAGCCAAATGAACATTCCACTGAAGGAAATGACTTTAATGCTTGCATGCTGGACTTCCAGAGTGAGCCTGGATGTGCTTCCTGTTGCTTTTCTCCATTCGCCTACAGTCTTTGTGGCTGGAGAGGCAATCATCACACTTCATTGTCCAGTACCATCATTACAATATTGTTATCATCTGAGCCGGAGTCTGACACTTTCTCTAAGACCTTTCAAATAACCCCTTTACTAGGCTTCAGTACCAAACCATTCAGGGCAAATCTCTGCTTTGTGCTTGTCAGCCTTAATAGACTGGATGTCACTTGAGCCTGTAAAAAGTGCCTGCTCCTCAGCTGTCAGTCAGTCCTGGTGGTGTCAGCTGAGAGCGTGGCTGGAGCTGGCTGGATTAGAGGGTAGTTACCATAGCTGTCAGACTACTGACAGCCTGACACCCTCACTCCCAACTTCCTCTTACTGTATTTGGTTTCTGTTGTGCTCCCTGGACCTTTCTTAAGGTGGATTTCTCTGTTAGAAACAGATCATAATGTGGCTAGCATCTTCAGAAGTTAGACCCTTTCCTATTCTGATTTTTAGGAAGCATCTTACTGTGAGCAGTTTTTACATTGCAGTGAGTGCTTTGAACCTTGTTTCAGCAATAGTGCCATCAGCCTACAGTTTCCAAATTCATCAGACTATATGCATTTTGTGTGTACTTCAGTTTCATTATCCTAATTATTTAAGATTGTATAACTATCAGCAAAAATAGTTCCTCTTCTTTCTTCTTTTTCTAAAGGTATTGTCCCTTCCCTTTGCTCATATCTTTGCTCTGGCCCTTTGTGTTAGATGGGAAGCCCAGTTTGTGTTTGCACATGCCTTGTATACATATGGGCACTGTGGGTGTGGGTATATACAGAACTCTTGCCTTATCTATGAATATTTGTGGATACATATATATATACTCATAAGTAATGGCAGGCTGTCAGCTAGTAGCCAAGGCAGGCAGAACAAGTTGGCAACTGTTCAAACTGTGCCCTACTCAGCACTCACCTTTGATACTGCCAATTAGTAAAAGGCGTTTACTACTTCTTCCTCTACTCCCTCTTTCAGTTTTCATTCACTTTCCCTCTTTCCTTTTATTTCTCCTTCACTCCCTTTCATATTTACTAAAGGTTTACTATCTTGCAGTCACCAGGCAAACACCAAGAAATGACTATACCCTTGAACACAAATCCACAGTTGCCTGCTCACATTCCTCAGGTATGTTGGAAATTTACAGGCTTTTATGTCTGACTAGGGAGCTGAGCTTAATTAACACTTTCATTTACTTAGCTAATAGTCAAGGCTGATTGGCTTTTATTAAATCAGGCTTTGGGACCAGAAATGCAACTTTGGCACAATCTTAAATTTGCTTACTATTCTAGCCTGCTAAAGAATTAGACTTGAGTCTGCATTCTGAACACAGCCTTGAACTCACCCAAGTACATGTATGTGTTTACTTTTGTACAGCTTCAGAGAATCTACTTTGATCAAAGGAAAATCACTGTATCTTACTTTAGTTATTATTTCTTTAAACAGGGATAATGACATTTACCTGTCAACCCTCTATGTCTGTTCAATGGTCCAAATGTGACTTGACTATATATATACACACACACACATATATTCTATGTAACACACACACACACTATGTATGTATATATGTTCATATATATGATAAAGCACTTTCTGTAGTGTAGGGTGTCAAAAATGCAAATGAATATTGTAATAATAAGTAACACTATATGTTTGCATATAAACTGAAACCAGCACATAATTACTTATTTTACTTATTTTTATTTTCTTGCTTTGATTTTTCTAATATAACCACAGGGCTAAAAAAAAGTTCTCCAGCAAAAATAACATATTACATTTTGATTAAACTTATAGACCCACACTCAAATCAGAAGCCTTCAGTGACCTTCCCTGGTCCTCATTGTGGTTGTATAAATGTGTGGCTTCTTGAGGCCATTGTTTTTCATGGGCCAACAAAATAGGTTAAACTGAAAGTAGTATCTATCTCTGTTGCTAGGTAATTTATATTCCTTGCAATTCCAGAAACTTGGCAAAATAAAGTTCAAACCAGTCCCTGAAAAATGTAGTAAACACTCTGGAAGAGGTGGGGGCAGGAGAAGAGATACAAGAACTTTATGTTTTCAGTGCCAAAGCTAAAGACATATTTTTTCTCTTGTACTTCCTCTCTATTCCAAAAAAAGTTTTTAAAATAAAAAGACCCTTATATTTCACCCAATTAAATGCTGGAAAACAGCCTTTCAATATTATTTACAAGCATTCAGAAGTTTTCAATTCAACCAAGGCTCCCACATTCTCGCCTGTTCCAACACACATTCTTTATTGTATGCCGCTGAGGCTGCCTACTCAGGGCCACAATGACCAGAGGTGCAGTAATGCAGCTAACTTCGTGAGAAGCACCACATCTAACCAGTAACAAGTAAGTCATGAAAATGTTTATTTGTAAACCAAGTGTTCTGGCCACGGTTTTGCTGAACTTCCTGAGTAAGGATTCCATTCTGCACCATGATTCTGAATGCCTTCTCAACTTAACTTCTTCCTGAGTTCCACTTGGCAGTGGAGGCCTGTATTTTGCAAGAGGACTGTCATAGGTAAGGGATTCTTCTGCAGTCTCTGTCCTGAATATGATGGAGAATAAAACCCTCAATAAAGACTGGCACCATAACTAACTGAGGTGACAGACTGATCAAGTTTTAGTGAAAACCTCAACCTAAAATTTACCATAAAATAGTGAGGATATTCGTCACACACCTTCTTTCCTAGCCTACCATGGCCTAAACTGCTAAGTACAAAATCCCCAAGACCACACTTGTGCACAACACGGGCAGTGTGGCTTTGAAATATAGCAGGCATTCTTGGGTTTCTGTCCTGATTCTTGAACTTCATTTTTCTCTCCTTCTGTAAACAGTCAGTTCAAGACATAGCAGTAGAAAAAGTTGCTTATAAAATCCTGTGTTATCCTCATGAAATGTCAGATTTATATGTATTAAATGGTATAATTCATATAAATTTGGCCTGGTGCCTAGCACAAAATAGTAAATGGGTTATTATTATTACTGCTATTTGTATACTTGTCTCTACCTAAGCTCTATATTTATGAAAAGCTAATGAGATCTTCAGAAGTTAATTTTCCTACCATACTTTGTGCAATGGTATATTCTTATTCATTCATTCATCCTTGCATTTATTTATTCATTTATTTATTTATTTATTTATTTATTTATTTATTTAAGCAATAAATATTTAAGGGCCTATTGTGTGCCGGGTAGTAGATAAAGTGAGAAGTTGAAAAGGTGAACACAATTTGCCTTCAAGAATTCATAACATATTCGAGTAAACAGATATGTTAACATTCACATAGGGATCTAATAGGATCTAAAATAAAAATATAAACATATGATGCTGGGAGGACTTCAGAAGCAGCCTTTTCTTTTGTTAGAAATGTGAGGCACAGTGTGCTAGAAAAGAAAAGCTTTGAGTGGTGTCTAGAAGAACAGGGTAGGGCATTTTATGCATATATTAAAGACTTAGGTATGGCCAGAGCAGAGTGGGGGGTGGGGAGGGCTATAGCCCATGGTGCATTGAAACAGGGCACAGGCTGGTCCAGGGAGAGTGGCTGGGGCCAATCTAGAAAACTTTGCATGTTAGGCTTTCCTCAGAGTTTAAGAATCTATTGAAGATGTATTGTTTTGTTTGTCACAGGGTCTCAATATGTAGCCCAAGCTGGCTTGGAGCTCCTAATTTCTTTTCCTCAGCTTCTCAAATGCTGCATTTACAGGGATGGGTCTCCATGCTTGGCTTTTGTTGAAGGTTTTGAAGAAGAAAATCACAGGATCAGCCTTGTACTATAGAAAGATCAGTCCGATAATGAGGTAAGTGGCCCAGAGAAAGAGATGGGAGAAGTGGTGTGTAAGAAATAAATCCAGACACATGAAAGCTGACAAGGCCGGGCCTCTTCTTAGGGAAGTAAGGAGAGGAAGGTTCCAGGGTTGATTCTGGCTTCTGAATGAGATGCTCCTCTGGCGAGTAGAGTCACCACTGGCTAGGCAAGTACACAGGAGCACCTGGTTGAGAAGGCACACCTTGGGGGAAGAAAGGCTGAGGCCCAGGATAGATGGCTTTATAGTTTGGGGCAAGTTTAATAGATCTTTTCCATGGGATATTTACTAGAACTGTTCAGTCAACATTTGGCTCTTAGGCATGAGCTCTGGGGAATATTTGCACGCCTGAAGGTGGGCTCGGTGGGTTGGGCCACAGTGTGGTAGAGATTGCACAGAAGACAGCAGCTGAGGACCCTAGACTGGCAAGGGAGTCCGTCCTCCAAGTCTTCTGTGTTGGGGACGACATAAGCAAGAGCTCTGGCACCAAGCACAGTAAGGAGCAATTGGGAAGGCAGAGAAACAACATGGGGGGGGGGTGGGCATTTGACAGAGAAAAATAGGGCCAAGGTCCTTCAAAGCAGAGGATTCCCAACAATCCCAGTGAGAGGAGTTCAGTTACCCAATGAGGAATAGCAAGATGCTAGGTGGAGCAGCCAGAGAGTGAAGCAGGGACTTTGAAGCTTATGGGGTGGAGTTGAGGACTGGCTGTGAGGGAGAGGTCGAGGATTATAGGGTTATCAAGTTCCCACTTTAGGGCTCAAGTCACACCTCTCGGCATGTGGCTTTATTTTCCTTACCACATCCTTGATTGCAGCTTGTAAATCTTTAAGTCTGTTCCTTTAGCTCTCTCAGACATCCAGTTCCAAAGTATGTAATGAATTGAAAGAATTAGCTTTATCATTATCTGCAAGAATCCCAGGTGGTTCAAAAAAACAAAAAAGTCCGAGTAGCTTCAGTTGCAGGTTTTATGTTCCAAAACCTCTCCTTTAAAACCGATTGCATCACTGCCTCCTGGAACACCGACAGGTAGCATCCCCCCACCCACCTAACCTTGTTTCTTTCTCTCAGCAGGCAGCAGCTGAGGCACCCAGAGACCCTGGTGGCTCAGAACAGCTTTTAAGCAGTTCCTTCTTTAAGCTGCATCAGTGCCTGCCTGGGTGAGCCACAGGAGAGACATCTGCGATATCTGATGACAATCATCTCGGATTAGAGTGTCACTACATAGCCCAGGCGAGCCTGGGCCACAGCTAATTAGCATGTGAGTCCAGCGCTCTGTTTACTGGAACTGTGCTAACAAGTTACAGCTTTTTCCATCACAGAAGAGTCATTGCCAGTCAGGAACCCTTCAGTCCAACAGTTTAGGGACGGGACTGCTACTTCCTCTCTGTACAAAATCACCATCACACATTATTGCTTTTGGGCTATGTTCCCACTTTCTGTAATCTGTCACTTCAAGACAGTAGTAGAAAAAGTTGCATCTAGGATTTGGTATTATTCTAAGTGAGCATGTACTTTTAAATGGATATCCTTACCTTTTTCATTCCATTTTCTCTCTCTCCCTAAAGCAAGTTTTTGATGAATATATATGTATATATTATATGTTAACATTTCTTGGGCCATGTCAGGCTATCATCTAAATCTGAGAAATGTAGCTAAGCTTTGCCTTGTCATTTAAGCCAAAGAGTGAGAGAAGCTTATGAAAAGACTAGGAGCTTAACAGAAATTAAGGACACAAACTCTATTTTATTCTACAAATAGTTACATTTGATCCATTGTTCATGAACACAATCAACTTAAGGATCTAATTCTGTGTTTTGCTACAGAACCACCCTGGTTGAATCATTTTCAAAATAGCTTTCTAAGGTTTCTTTCAACCTAAGAGAAAGTTTCCATGTAAGTTCTCCTTCACCTAGAGGGAGATTTTCTCTGATAACTTCAAGACAGGATATGCTGTTTTGTAGTTTCCCTGTTCTTAAGAACCAAATGTATTTTAACTCATAACAGGTGAAGTGAAAACAATGAAGGATATGTTATATGGATCTATCTCATTATGATCATTCAAGAATAGTTTAAAAATATGCTTCTGTCTTGACCATTGAGAAAACTTAGGAACATTTTATAAAGTCAGTGGCGGTTGGCAATCATTACTTCTTCCAGAATCTCAACCACTTACTCCCAACAGTGCTCAATTTAATGACTTAGTAAGCCCTTAATATGCTTTATTCTTGTTCTTCTTCCCTTAGTCAAAACCAGTTTGTTCACAGACTTTCTGCAAAGAGAATTTCAAAATAATTCTCAAAGCCCATATGCTGTTATACAGATGGATGACTTTTCATATGCTTTTACACTTAACATTGATAAGTATTTTAATTTATTTCCCAATGAAAATTATGAGTTATACATCTTGAAAATATGTGCAGTGTTCATAACACCATTGCATAAAATACCGTCCATTATGGATATTTTCAATAAAGCCTATTATGGATGTGGCATTTAATTTTGATGCTATCTAAAATTCATTTGTTTGTGTTTACTTATCAAAAGCATACTTCAGACTGAGTTTCAATAAATTTCCACATTTACAAATTCAGTAGTGACTTACGCATGTTCATTCATTCCATTTACATTTCTAATTGGAAGCAAGCAAACTTTTTTCTTAATGAAAGTGATTTTTTTGTTTTGTTTTTTTGTTTTGTTTTACTTTACTTTAAACAAAATTCCCTCTCCAGGTGAAAAGTTGATTACCAATCTTTGGTCTGGCAGTAAATTTTACAGCTGGTTTGAATCCAGGAAAGTGAGTCCTATATTGGAAGTGCTGACACAGGCTTATCCACTATGTATTGGCATGGACTCTACCGCTGTAATAAGCAGTTATTATGTATGTGTAAAAATAATGAGAGGCCGTGTCTGAAGAGAGTTAATGTAAAACGCTAAGCAATTATAGTGGGCTATACAGTATAGGTTAATATTCCTTCATATAGCTGCGCTTGTTTCTTCTTTTGTCCTCCAGAACTCCTAATGAAAATTTTGAGACCTGACCGTAATGATAAGCAGCCACTCACACGTCCTTTGTGTCAAGGCTGTTGCATTAATGCTTCCCTTCATATAACATTTTGCATAGCCTAAAGCATCTATTAAAATCCTTTGTAAAATTCATGAAACAAAAGTGGTGGGTTGAGTCTAGGGGGAGAGAAAGTAAGCTGCTTATTAGCATAAAGTCAAAAACACAGAGCCAATTACAGCTGTGAACAAGAAGGGCTAAGGAACAGCGCCGGGAGTAATTCTTTCTTCAGCCCAATGGGCTCAAGCGAGGGGCAGGTTAGATGAAAATAGAGCAATAGTCTGAACAGTAATTAAACAGAAATGTTTGGAGTTAGAAACAGCTATATAACAACGGGAGGAAATGCTCAAGTCAAACACTGTCTGTCTCACCAACATGCTAAATTGGAAGGATTTAGGGGTTGCTCCCTAAAGGAATGACTGGGGGTAGTGAAGAGGAGTTGGGGGCTCAGGAGATATGTAAAGAATCCGTTTGGTATTTCAAATGTTATAAATTAGCTTTTTAAAAGAGAGAGAGAGAGAAAGAGAGAGCATGGCTTCCTACTGAACCAGCAACATAAAACTGAATAAACCACAATAAGATTGCCCTTTTTCTGTTATAAACTTGGCATTAAGCCTGTCATGTTCAATGACAGCCTACTAGGCCTGGGTGCTTTACCCTTTGGAATTTGAAAGATTGGCAGGTGTCATGATTTCCTTAACATAAAAGACCTTGCAGATAATGTTCACTGTGCACACGTATACTGCATAACTCCATTTCCCTCGTTTAGATATCATCCAGTGAGCTTGCCCCTTGGGCTGCGGGCTCTAGAGCTGCCCAGAAGTGCATCTGGCCTGAGGACAGTGTTTACTGCCGAGGAGCTTGTGGTAGAGGCTGTCGTTTTATGGTTCTCCTTAGCAGTCTAAACATGCCCCACATTTACAATAATGAGCTGCTTTGTAGAGAGAGGGTCTCTCAGAGCATTGTTACTTTTCTTTGAAATGTTCAATGCAACCAGAATGGCTTTTTTTCTGACTTAAGGCTACAAACAGGGTCCCATTTAAACAATAATTCCCTCTCTTTGCAACCTCCTACCCCAGCCAGAACACTCACTCCAACAGGGGAAAAATAATAACACTGAGGGAAACACAAGCTCCTATTGAAGGCCAATGGTTTCATTTCAAGTGGCCTCCCCCAAATGGCACCTGTTTGCCACCACCAACCCTCCCTGGAAAACAAACAACTGAGTCTTTTCAGAGGACTCATTTGCCAGAATAGAAATAGGACATTTTTAAAAATCTAACCCAAAAAGTAATTGGCTAGATATTGACAATTTAAAATAGCTTAGAATAAGATTTCAGTAAATCAGACCTTGTCAATTTTAAATTTTATTGCAGAAAAATAGACAAGAGGAGACAAAACAACATAAAAGCCCCACATATAATCATCATACAACCCCAGTAAGTGTCCTTCACTCTTTGCCAGTCTTGGTTCGTCTGTACCTGCCCATGGCTCACTGTGTACTATCAGGAAGCAGACTAGACATCACTTAACTCATTATACTTGTAATCAAAGATAAGAACTTTGGCTTTTTTTTTTTTTTTTTACAGCCCATGAAATATTTTGCACCTCAGGTCCTGTAACTTTTTGTGAGTCCTTTTTCCCCATAAACTGCATTGCTTTATTTATTTATTTTATTCAAGGTAGAGTCTCACTCTAGCTCAAGCTGACCTAGAATCCTGGCACTCACTCTATAGTCTCAGGGTGGCCTCAAACTCATGGTGATCCTCTTACCTCGGCCTCCCAAATGCTGGGATTAAAGGCATGAGCCACCATACCCAGCCAGAACTGCATTTCTTGAAATAGCACCATCACCATCACCATCACCATCACCATCACCATCACCCCACGTTAAAAAGACAGAGAGACACCAGGAGCACCAGGCGGCCCTTGTTTGCCTCCTAGGAGTGTTTCCTCACTTGTTGAAAGACATAGGAAACTGGCTTTCCCTCCTGTGAGTCACTTTATCTCATTCATTCATTGATCGGCTTTCACTTTGAGCATGTAGATATATATCCATTTCCATAAGTTTCTTCATAGAAACTGATTCTACAAAGAGTTTGACTCAAAAATTACATAGTGGGCACATACTATATGCTGCTCCTTGTTAAGTACAGGAAGACAGAGAAGGAAAGCAAGGCACAGAAAGTTAATCTTCCTCTCCTGCTGACCCACAAGCTTTGTTGGATATCTTATAGGATGTGCTATTCAAATGTCTTTTATCCTAGCAAATGATATATCAATTGTTATGTCAATCTGGCTATCATCCATCCATCTACCTATTATCTATCATCTATCTATCTATCTATCTATCTATCTATCTATCTATCTATCTATCTATCATTATCTATGTATCAAATTAACAACATTGGGTATTAACTTTGCTCATTGCAAACCTTAAATCACTGCCTCTATAATTGTCCCTAGATAAATATGGTATTTGGGTATAAACCATGAAGTATTCCTCATTTTTTTGAAAAAATTATAGACATACAAAAGTAAATTATTGTGTTTCTTTAAATTTCTAGATTTTGAACCAGGTGTGGTAGCGCATGCCTTTAATCCCAGCACTTGGGAGGTAGAGGTAGGAGGATGGCTGTGAGTTTGAGGCCAGCCTGAGACTACATAGTGAATTCCAGGTCAGCCTGGACTAGAGTGAGACTCTACCTTGAAAAACAAACAAACAAAAAATTCTAGATTTTTTTAAATTAAAGAAAATTATTAGTATTATTATTGTTTGTGGGTTTTTTTGAAGCAGGGTCTCACTCTAGCCTAGGCTCACCTGAACTCACTTTGTAGTCCAGGCTGACTTCAAACTCACAGAAGCAAGCCTCCTGCCTTAGCTTCCTGAATGCTAGGATTAAAGGGGTGTACCACCATGCCTGGATGAGAAACTTATGCAACATAATACGAAATTAACAGTAGAAAATTACCACCCAATTTAAAACCACAGCTCTGCTCTGATATGTTCCATCCTACCTTCCTGAAGTAGTTCCTACTTTGAACTTTTTATTTATATCATTTCATGAATGTTTTTAAAGCAAGTTATATATGTGTGAATAACATGTATATATTTACTACAGTTGTTTAGCTTCGTATGAGGATTTATAAGGTGATGCCATATTATATGTAGGTTTTAGAACTAGGTTTTCTCATTCAGCACTATGTCTCTAAGATTTGGTTATCATCACTGTGCCTGTTTTTATATTATTCCTTTTCCCTACTGTATAATGCTCCATTATGTGAATGTAATACAATTACTTATCTATTTCCTGGTCACTGGGCATTCAGTAGTTTCCAGTGTTTCTGGTTGTTTGCTGTTCTTATTGATGCTGGTACTGTGAGCATTCTAAATGAATTAATTTCATGAACAAAATTTAAAGATAACAGTTTTTCAGTTTTAACTTTTATGCACATAGAGCAATGGGGTGATGATTAAATAGCAGGAAGATTTTGTATGATAAAATCCTAAAGCCCTTGAACTTAGAGGGTGACAAAAAGATCAGAAGTTTCTGAACAGAAGGAGCCTACAACCTGCTCATGGCAACCATGCTGATGGTGGCTTAGATGGGCTCATGGGACAGACTCTCAAAAGGAAATGGAGTCATTTTAAGCCAAATGACTGTGGGAACTTCATTTAGGCTACTTCTCCCTCCCCCCTGCAACAGAATATAATAATCAAAACACAATAGGACAAAACAAAACAAAAAAGGAAGAAAGGAATTTTCCCACATGACTTGTATCTCTGGAATAGTAAATGAAACTACATGTTTGGCAAAATACCTCAGAATTTTCTAAACTATTATCTCCCTATAGTTTCACTAACTTGTTAACCTACTTAGAGCAATTAGTGCTTCATTAGTAAGGCTAACTAACTGTTGCCGGGCCCTGTAATGATTTGCCAGGCTTTCCAGATACAAGTGCATAATCAATGTTTTCCAATTACTTCTATAGTGCAACCACTATTTCAAATAAACTAGATAATAATACAAACCCATTACTGGCGCTGAAGTAGCAGAGGCATTTAATTGCAAGGCAGTTCTTCTCAGCTTTAAAAATTTTTCACACTAATGAAGTGTCATACAAAAAAGTCGTATTGATTTTTCCACCACATGGCTTCAACCACAAATATGTAATTATCCCTTTTATATCTAGCTGGGGGATTAAAATAATCTATAGTATATAGCCTTTACTTATCCCTGATGGGTTTAGTAGTACTTTTACCCTTTTCAAAATATGCGGCTCTTTGATGAATGAACTTTAGGCAAAATGTTGCTTTATCCGCTTCAAACCTTTGCTTTTAAAAGTCGCTTTGTGTGCAGGTGTTAAAGTCTGAAATCACAAGCTACCAAAACCTCCTAAAGAGCACATTCTGATATAATTTCATTTACTGAGAGCATCATAGATATTTTTCTCCGCTAAAGAAATCAACATGGGTATATACACTGCACTGTTGTGGCACCTACATTTGCATTTCATTGCAGTTACATTTTTATTCACTGCCAACACTTTATTAACAGTGTTATATTTTTTACATGAATAAAGTGGTCTCAGCATTAATTGGAGCCAATTCTTTCTCAGGTCTTTGGGAAAAAAAAATAAAAGTAAGAATAATCCATTGGCATTAAATTTCTTATTTTCTCATCACAGTTTGTTCAATAGAGGAGAGAGAAAAGTATCTTCTTTATGAAGAGAGAAGGTCATTATATGTATAAAATGAATTTTACAGAGATGGGGAATTAATGTTGGGAGCATAGGGCTTTTTAAAAGTTACCTTGTCTTTCTTGATCTTTTTACACATAAATTGGTCCCTTTACACATCTTTTGCTGAGAATTCTTTGGTTACACTTTAACATGATTTCAATTTGGCCAGTGTAAAAGTAGATTCATAAGAGTAAAAAGACGTTTCTTAAATTTCTGCAAGACCTCATTCTTAATATTCATATGTCAAAAACTGCATTTCTCATCGCTGTGTTAGCCTGTGTACATACTCACTGGTCTGAAATTTCCCAGAAGCAAGGATTTCCCTAATACCTTGCCTTTCCATCTTTTGTGGTTTAAAGAAACATTTAAGTCAGACTAATACACTATATTTCAGAGACTGAAAATTCTGTCAAGGTGAATGTGGATATTAAAATATGTTATAAGTCAACACTGGAAAATCTTGAAGCAAAAATGTAGTGGTCTAGAGATAGAAGCTCATTTTTTTTAAACTAACATTTTAAACCTAGGCATTTCATGTTAACTTTAGAAGCCTTTTTTGTTTTGTTTTTTTGCCAAGTACTTATGAAGAAAGAACTGACTAAAAAGAATTGCTATTAAGAGGGATTAAAAATCAAAATACACTGCTCAATATCAATTTTACTATCATTAAGCTATTTTCAAAAGTACTTGCCAAAACACCTATAAACTATCCATATTATATATTATGCCACACAAATTATGCAAATAATAAACAAATACATTTTAAAAATAAATAAAACCAATACCTTTAAAGTTCTTTTGATATTTAATTAACTTATTTGAGAGAGAGAGAAAGAAAGAGGCAAGTAAAGAGAGACAATGGGCCTGTGAGGGCCTCTAAGCACTGTAAACAAACTCCAGGCACGTGTTCCACCTTGTGCACTGGCTTTATGTGGGTACTGGGGAATCAAACCAACCTGAACCCTTTGGCTTTGTCAATAAGCATCTTAACTGCTCAGCCATTTCTCCAGCCCTTTTTAAAACTTTTTTTTTTTGGTTTTTCAAGGTAAGGTCTCACTGTAGCCCAGGCTAACCTGGAATTCACAATTCCACTAGTCTTGGGGTGACCTCGAACTTACAGTGATCCTCCTACCTCTACTTCCTGGTCAGCCTGGGCTAGAGTGAGAACCTACCTCGAAAAACCAAAAACATTTTTTTAAAAAAATTATTTATTTATGGGGGGAAAACCTAATACATTTAAAGGTCCACAATAGGCAACTATTATGGAAAATAGACCATGGTAGATGTAGTACCTACAGGTGAAAGATAAAAGGGAAATAAAAAGTTAAACAGCTTGGATACTATGAAAGTGACTGTTAAACTTTTAATTCACACACTAAATGTTTTAATAATGATTTCTAAAAACAATACCCTTGAGTTTTTTTTTCCATTATTCTTCCTATACGTAGGCTTAGTTTCTGTGGCTTTATGTTGTTTGCTTTAACTTGTATTTTCACCATCGTCTTTAGGGATCCAAAGAGGCGGTGGTTATCCTATTCTGACCCTGTCCAGGAGGTGGTATATTCCTTCTGCTGTACTATACAAGGCTATTTCTATCCTTATTTCTATTTCTTCTTTCTACGTTGTCAGTATAGAATAATTGCAGCCTTAGGAAGTGGTAAAACACAAAACAGATAATCATTAAGAATAATGAGCTAGATAAAAAGAGGAATTTCTGTCAAGAGGGAAGAATACAGTGGGTCCTACAGTGTAGATTTCAACGCTCAAGTTCACATATGGCTAGGAGTGGTGCTTATTTCTGAGATACTAAAACACCATTACCTTGACCATCGCCATGAAGCCATCAGAGTCATATTTATTGATGAAACCCTCAGCTCCCAAGCTGCCACACTGAATGTGCATCATACAGCTGTCAGCAGAGCCCAGGCACCACACTGATGAGTGCTGGTGACATTTCCCTTTTATAATTTATGAAAACAAAAAGATCTTGAAGTTTGTAGGTTACCAGAGTAATTTTAAAATGACTCCATGGAGGCTATAGTGTGGTCCGTAAAATAAGTACTTTTCTGGCTTATGGTTTTTAGGGGAATCAATTGCAAACCAAATTAAAGTCATAAACACAGCTGTTACTTAAAGATTCTAATCGTGATGTAAGGGTTGAAAGTCTGACCAGTGATTTGAGTGTGGGGAGCTAATTGTCATCACACTGGAGCGTAATTCTCTTCAGGGTGTAGGATGGTTTCTCCAGCATGAATTCTCAGAGGTTTTATATGTTTAATGTTGTTGAAAGTCACGTAATTATTTTCCTTCTTTGAGGTAATATTTTGTGCCTGTGATCTTGTTGGGTTGTCAAAACTCAAAACATTAAGCACAGAGCAAAAGGGTTTGCATCTTCTGTATAAACTAACATATTAGACTTGAAAGTTTGAGAAACTCAGCAATGACCTTGAACTGTAAACATCTCCCAACTAAGAGATTACCACTGGATGAATGGTAACAGATTGTTCCAACATTGTGGGTCTTTTCATGTACTCACACATATATTTAGAAATTAGAAAACCGGGCTGGAGAGATGGCTTAGTGGTTAAGGTGCTTGCCTATTAAGCCTAAGGACACAGGTTCAATTCCCCAGTATCCATGTAAGCCAGATACACAAGGTGGTGCATGAGTCTGGAGTTCATTTGTAGTGACTGAAGGCCCTGGCATGCCCATTCTATCTGCCTTTATCCCTCTCTAATCAATCAATCAATAAATATTTTTTTTTTTTGGAGAGAGAGACAGAGAGAGAGGGAGAGGAAGACAGAGATGGGCATGCCAGCAGCCTCTCAGCTGTTGCGAATGAAATCCAGATGCATGCTCCCCCCCACCCCCTTGTGGTCAAGTGTGGCATTGCGCCCTTGGGTCACTTTACATCTGGCTAAATGTGGGACCTGGAGATTGGAACCGCTGGAAATTGGAACCAGCGTTCTTAGGCTTAGGAAGCAGGTGCCTTAATTGCTAAGCCATCTCTCCAGCCCAATAAATATATATTTTTAAAAGAAAACCTTTGTTTGCAGCATAAATGTATGTAAGCATTTTTATTACCAAGTAACTGCTGTACTCAAGTTGTTTAGGTGTCAACTTAACCCAAAAAAGATTCTACAGGAATGGTAACTACATGTTTTTTGGTTTTTGTTTTTCAGTGGGTTAGATGGAATGGACAGGGAAGGACATGTAGACTGGAGAGGAAGATCACGGGGGCGTACCCCATAATTAGGCTTTAATGAGGAAAATAATGGTTTTTCCCATCTCATTGCATTCTGTTGAGGATGCCCGTGAAACAGGATATGGCCTAACCACACAATGTCAAGAGTACGTCATACAGGAGGAATACAGTACTCATGTATACATAAACCATTTCATTATTGAAATCGGTGTATCGTACTTAGGGTTTTCCTGAATCACCAATCACAGTCAGGAGGCAATTTAAGTTTCTACTGTACCCACAAGGATGCTAAGGCAGAGATGCAATGATTATTTTGAAAACTAAGTATTCCAACATATGTTAATTCCAAAACTAAAATTGAGTACCAATGAAGGGCAGATGTACTTGTGTATTTAAGGCTAGGGTATCTTGCCCAGAAAAGGCCTGACCCTAACCAAGAGAGGAGGGGAGGCAAGGAACAAAGATTGCCTTGCATTACGGAGATGGAAAGTCCCAGGCAGGTGGGTCTCAGACTCATTGAAGTAGCTGATCCTACCATTTGATAAGTGACCCAGAATATACTGGGTGATTCCTCCCAGTGTGTATGTACTTATCCCTGTACCTTCTAGAACTGGTCAGAAAGGAAGCCCACAACCACCTCTGTCCCCTCAGCTGCTATCCTGACAGGAAGGAAGGTTTTATGCAGCACACTCAAGGCCAGCTGCATCCCTGCAGCCGCCCCACCCCACTCCCACGCTTAAGGTAAGGTGTGGTATAGAAGTATTGCCTTTTCAGCCTGAGTGTGAGCAGTTGGGATCCTAACACCTGTTAGGGGTCACCAGTCTGCATGTGACTCCTCCCGAGCTCCAGCTGTGAAGAGTCCATGTTTATGGGGCAGGGGGGGGAGGGTGTTACCTGGTGCAGATAAAGTTGGGCGGCAGAATGATTTAAAGCAGGGATGTCTGATCTGGAGGCCATGCATCTGTGGAGTTGATCTTTTTTCTTATCCACACAAATGGTTTATATCAGTTTCCTGACATGTAAAATGAGCCTCAAAGATGTGATAGCTCTGATATTGTTTAGTGAAGTGCTATATGTCCCAGTGAGTGTATATGTGTGTGTGTGAGAGAGAAAGAGAGCGCGCGTGTGTGTGTGTCTCTGTGTGTGTGTGTGTGTGTGTGTGTGTCTGTGTGGATCACTTTCTAGACCCACAGTCTGTGTGCCTGTTAATCAAAGCAGGATAAGAAGAGGATGGGGGCAGGAGAGATGGCTCAGTGGGTAAAGTACTTGCTATGCAAACGTAACGACCTAAGTTTGAATACCCAGAATTCACATAAAAGCCAGGTGGAGCATAACTATAATCCTGGCACTGGGGGCAGGAAGAAACAAGAGAATCCATGGAACTTCCTGGCTAGCTAGACTAGCTGAATCTGGGACCTACAAGTTTCATGAGAGACCTAGTCTCAAAAAAAAAAAAAAAAAAAAAAAAAAAAAGAGAGTGATTGAGAAAGATATGTAATGTCAGCCTCTGCCCTCCACATACATGTACACCTGCACACAAAGAAACATGCCTACAACACATATAAACAGTCACACACTTACACACCACACATCCACACAAGAAAAGGAGGGAAGGGTTTAAAAACTTGAGGAAGTGAGAAGTAGAGGGAAGAAAGGGAGGCATGATGGAGAAAGAACAAGAAAAATGTAAAAAGTCCTAGAACCAGGGCCTCCTCTATGAAAAGAGAATTCCAGGGCTGGAGAGATGGCTTACTGGTTAAGGCACTTGCTTACAAAGCCAAAGGACCCAGGTTCGATTCCCCAAGAACCTGTAAGGAAGATGCACAAGGTGGTGTATGCATCTGGAGTTCCTTTGCAGTGGCTGGAGGCCCTAGTGTGCCTATTCTCTCTCTCTCTCTCTCTCTCTCTCTCTCTCTCTCTCTCTCTCTCTCTGTCTCCTCTCTATCTCTCTGCTTGCAAATAAATTAATTAAATTAAAAAGAAAAGCGCATTCTATCCACCCTTGCCCCTCACACCCTCCAGACTGTGGTACCCATCCCACTAGTTGGTGGGAGCCCATCAGGCTTCCACTGCCAGCTGAGCTCACCACCACCCCTTGTTTGCATCTCGGAGGGATGGAGCCAGAGGCGCAGAGTTGCACGGGGCTTGAGATGAAGCCTGTCAGACAGCATCAGAGCTGAAAATTACAGCTGATTAAAGGAATAAAAAAACCTCCAGCATCATTTGGTGTTTGGAAATTGACAAGTGAAGGTGCTACCCCTTTAAACGTCTGGTAGGTCTCTCCGCTCTGAGAAAGAGCTTTTCTTTTCTTTTGTTTTTTTTTCCTGGAACCATGTTTACAACCCCGAGAAGCAGAAAGGAATGAACTTGCAACCCTTTGCTAACCTTTAAGCACTTTGTTTTTTTTTTGGTCTGCAATATTTTTTAATCTTAAAAACAAAAACACCAGGAAAGTTTGGTTGGAGCTTAAACAGCTCATTTTCCTAAGAGAAGCAAATCTTGAAAAGCCGAGGAAGCGGTTGGAGTGAGTCCTGGCGGCTGCAGTTTATTTTCAAGGGGGAGTAAAAAAAAAGCTGCAAAGCCCTGTTTCCCTTTCTGAAGGAGTCTAGAAAATCATTTCCTTTGCAAAGGAAATAAAAGGGAGCTTGGTACTAACCTACAGTCATGCTAATATAATGCCCTCTAAAACGCCTGCGGGACTGTATTCTCAGCCATTAAGTTCAGGGCTGCCATGGACTCTCACAGTAGTAATGTGGGCCTTATGGAGCCCAGCGTTGAGAGGCCTCAAATCTTCCTACTACTTGCTATGTTTTCTGTTTGCTGCTTTTTATGGGAGTGTACATTTTTATTTTTTTTATGGATGTTAAAACATTTATAACTGTACAAGGTCAATGCAGATAGCTTTGCATCCAAACTGAAATTGTACAAGTAGCCTCAAGGGATGGATTAAACCTAGAAGGAGCTGAACTGCAAATGTGGGGTCGCTGTTTCAGGATGCTTCTATCAAATGGTAGTCCAGAAAAGATGAACGAACAAACCAGAAGTGTCATGAGACTGACTTGTGTCTGTGGCAGGAGTGGTGCGAAGTTCCCATGGTGGGCTGGTCTGGTGACCTATGAGAGCCCCCATTTGGCATCATTCTAGCTCATGTCTACCTTTTGTATCCCCACCCCCTATTTCGTTGCACCCTGTCTCCATATGGTGTTAGTCTTGGCCCCTGGGTCCTGCATAAAAGACAGAATAATAATTTTTTTTCTTGAAACCACGTGAGAACATGTTTGATAATTAATAAATTTTTCATTACAATATGAGGATCCTGGGGCTGGAGAGATGGCTTAGTGGTTAAGGCATTTGCCAGCAAAGCCAAAAGATCTAGGTTCGATTCCCCCAGTACCTACGTAAAGCCAGATGCACAAGGTGGTACATGTGTCTGGAGTTGGTTTGCAGTGGCTAGAGGCCATTCTCTCTCTCTCTCTCTCTCTCTCTCTCAGATAAATAAATCAATAAATGAAAATATTTTTTAAAATCTTAAAAAAATAGATGAGGTTCCTGCTGACTATTTTTAAAATATCACAGAGAACCAACTTACAAACTGATCTTACATCAGGTTAGTCTTTCACAGGAAATGAGACTTCAATGAGCAGCAATCAGTGAGTTATCTAGCAGGGTTATTTGGAACTATAAGAATACAGTGAGCTGAAGAGGAGAAAGGAGAGAAACCCCGATTAATATGCTGGAATTCTGGAGCCAGTGCATGTAAAGCAGGCTCTTGGAATGATCAGGAAGTTCTGTTCTTAAATTCCACCATTTCTGTCTGTGCAACTGTAGAAACTCAATACTTTTCCTTTCCTCTCTATCATGGGGCTAACAGACCCACCTTGTTAGTGTACACCTTGCAGTGTATAGGGCTGCACAAATATTCGATTTTGCCCTACTTATCCAAAAGTAAATTAAGTGAACTCTTGGACTAAATACTGATTCAACAACAAAAGACCAGTATACTAGTGTCTGTTTCTTCACTGATGGATCTAATCTCTCTCTCTCCTCTCTCTTTTAATCTTTAAGATGGGATAACCTACCATACCCATTGCTTTCAGAAGGAAGAGTAAACTGCTCATGAGAATACTTTGAAAAATTTCAAATGCCAGTAAACATACAGTATGATGATTTCTATGATGCAATGAGGCAGTTCAGAGAGAAATTCTAACATTTGAATCTGATCTCTTTATTCTTTTTATCCCAATCAAATAAATAATACACATTTAAAACTTTCCTGTGACAGATGTGGAGTATCAAAACATTGTTATTCATTCACAGATTTCTCTTTTCAAAATGTCATATCCTCCGGTGGTCTTTTTTTTTTTTGTGATTCATCATGAAAATGGCTAGTCCATGCCAGCTATTCACATGAAAAGGTTGAGGTCCTGATTTTCATCTATGTGACCAGAAGTAAAGAGCTTGACTGAGTGTGTCAGTTGACTAATGTAGTCATTTCAGCAAGTAAGCTGGTCCAATGGCTGGTTGTTTTATTGAAAATCAAAATTTTGTCCTCTTGGATCACAAAAAGTCTCATGCCCTCAGGAGGATTCTAGTTTATTTAGATACAGAGACCTATACAAATAAAAAATTAAACATCAATCCTATGGGCACAAGAATGGATTCTTTTTTCCCCCCTTTTACTACAAACTACTTTCAGAATGATTAGTTTGTTTGGGCACCCATGATAATTACGGGCCCTAATCCTAAGTGCCCCAGCATGAACCTGTTGCATGGTAGATATATAAAGGCTTACAGATCATAATTTATGCCCAGAGGTTTTCCTCTTTTGACTTTAGTTTTGATATCACATCATGATTCAAAGCTTGGTGCACCATAAATTTTCTCCAAATGTGTAGTAATTCCTAGATGCAGTCCAAAGTTATGATTCATTTATACTGGAGTGACAGCATAATACCTGGGTGTCAGAATCCATTAAAACTGTTCAATGTCTTCTGTTTATTTTTAGAACCAATTGAGACTTAACTGATGGTGAAAAATATACAGTCAAGTGTGTTTACTTCACCTTTACAAAGAATCCGTTATAGTCCCAATTAATTTGTTATTCCTGTCACAACAGGTACTGGAAACTTCAAAACTGTCATTACTGTTTCTGCCTTTCCAGACCTTGTGTTTATTTTTAACCCATTCAGAGGTACATGTCTACTATCAGCTAAGGCTCTCTCTCTCTCTTTCTCTCCTCTCCATCCTCTCTCTTTCTGTGTGCCTGTGTGTGAGAGAGAGAAAGAGAGTAGGGAATGATGTATAATATATACATGGCTATGTGTTATTTTCATTTGGTTAGAATAAGAGAGCATAGACTCAGAACAATGTAACCTAGTCCAGATTTGACATAGTCCTTTTAATTTTGCTTCCCAATAGAACTGTTCTCCCTTATATTACCATTAAAGATTTCCTCCAGAATATATGGAGCTTCAGCCCTGGTAGGATAGACTAGATAGCAGTGAAATTTAAAATACTCATAACTATTTTTCTCATAATAAACAGTGTTTTGTCTTAATATTTCTGAACATTTTGTATGTGTAATGTCTAGTGGGAATGTTGGTAGTACATGGGGAGGAGTGACTGGTAGCTCTTTCAGGCAAAAATGTGATTCCTTGAAGGCATGAAATCTCATTTTTAGGGAATTCTTTTCTTTTCTTTTCTTTTTTGGTTTTTCGAGGTAGGGTCTCACTGTAGTTCAGGCTGACCTGGAATTCACTATGTAGTCTCAGGGTGGCCTCAAACTCACAGCGCTCCTCCTACCTCTGCCTCCCAAGTGCTGGGATTAAAGGTGTGCGCCACCACACCCGGCTGGGAATTATTTTCTATAACCACAAAATACAAACCATATGGAATGGAGCTATGATAAGCATGAACACTATCAAAAGTAGAAAAATCATATCTAGACTCCAGCCAATCTTGATAAAGCAATTAAAGGTAATTTGGGTACAGCTGTGGAGAAGAACAACCCACCTCTTTCTTGTTGCTGTCTGAGGACGCTGACAGTGTCCTGCTGCTGCCAAGTGTGGTGGTGAGCATTTGTCATGCACAACCCATGGCATGCATGACAGGAGAGTAAAGGATGCTAGGAGACTCCAGAGTGGGTCTGCAGGCATCAGACTGCCCTGGTTGAAGCCTTGGCTCTGCTTCTGCCTTGGATTTGAATTTAGTTCTGTGTCCTTGAATAGGCTGTTTAACTTCTCTGAGACTCGGGTTTTCATTTAAACAACAACAATCAGGAACGATGATAGCTCCCAAACCCTCAGTATGCAGTGAGAGTGAAACAACAAAGTACCGGGAGCAGTTAGCACAGTTCCAGCACATGGCAAGCTTCCAAGTTGGTTATTAATTGTTAGTGTAATGGTTGTTAAGAATACCTATAGGGGGGCTGGAGAGATGGCTTAGAGGTTAAGGCATTTGCCTGCAAAGTCAATTCTCTAGGACCCACGTGAGCCAGATGCACAAGGGGGGCGCTTGCATCTGGTGTTTGTTTGCAGTGGCTGGAGGCCCTGGTACACCCATTCTCTCTCTATCAAATAAATTATATATATATATATCCTAAGGGAAACTGGAAGGGCAGGCAATCTAGTCTGCAAAGTTTTTTTTTGGGGGGCGCTCATTGAGCCCATAGCAAAGCAATAACCTCAACTCTAAAACAGGAGAAATCTCTTAGGACAGAAATGAAGTTGAGGTGATGGAGCAGTGTTGTGGGCTAAGGAAGGGAACAAAAGCACAGTCTACCAGCTATGACAGTCACTCAGGCCAGGCCAGCAGGGAAAGGCTGCCAGCTTCAAGGACTCACAATCCCTGGTGAAGACCACGTTTCCACTCCTGAGTGGACACAACATCAGCCTTCTCCAGGGAATGTGCTACAGACAGACAATCAGACTGGAAGGCTAGGATAGATACCCGATAAGCTGTCCCAAGTAATCTAATGAACACCTCGAATCCATAGATAAAGTCTATTTCTATTATTAGAAATCATTTATGACTCACTTCTCTGGAAGGATTTGAAAGAGCATACCATAAACTTGAGAAAATAAATTTATAGGCTGGAGATATTACTTAGTGGTTAAGGCACTTGCCTGTGAAGCCCAAGGACCCAGGTTCAATTCTCCAGGTCCCATGTAAGCCAGATGCACAAGGTGACACATGTTTCTAGAGTTCTTTTGCAGTTGTTGGAGGCACTGGCATGCTCATTCACCCATTCTCTCTCTCTCCCCCCCCTTTCTTAAATGAATGAATAAATAAAATATTTAAAAATAAATAAATAAATTTATAAAAGAGGACTAAAGGAATGGGAGAATCCATATAAAGAAACTCAGAGTAAATTATAACATGAATTATAGTTAAAAGAGGGCATTTGGTCTTGAGGTTCTTGATAATCAAATCAAAAAGTGAACCAAAATATCTTGACAAAAAAATCTAGAAGCTATGCCTTATATAGGAAACCTGAAGAGACTACTTCTTATTGACAGGAATTCTGTACTGTATACAGTTTCTCTTGAAAATTTCCAATCTTATCTCAACAAAGAGATACTATTAACCTGGAGCTGGTGAGGACAGAGTCAAGGTGTTGACATAGATGGGGCGAACTATAGTTGTCGAGTTTTCCCCTTCTAGCTTGTTCTTAAAAACAGTAGTGGAGGGCTGGAGAGATGGCTTAGCGGTTAAGGCACCTGCCTCCTAAGCCTAAGAACGGTGGTTCCAATCTCTAGGTCCCACGTTTAGCCAGGTGCAGTGACACAAGGGCGCAATGCCGCACTTGACCACAAGGGAGCACACACATCTGGATTTCATTCACAGCAGCTGAGAGACTGCTGGCATGCCCATCTCTATCTGTCTTCCTCTCTCTCTCTCTCTCTCTCTCTCTCTCTCTCTCTGTGTGTGTCTCTCTCTCCAAAACAAACAAACAAACAAACAAACAAACAAACAAACAAACAAACAAAAACCAAAAAATAATAGTGGAGCTAAGAAAAGTCTAAAGAAACTCACAGATGATTCTCAAGGATACTTAATCATGCAACAGTTGTGGTTAATGCACTCTGGCAACTAGAGATCTCTACATGTGGACAATGGTCTAATAGTATAATCTTTGACAATGAAAAATGTGTAACGAATATCTCTCACAGGCTAGTAGGGAAATTGTCTAATGTTTCCTGATAATACATATGAGATTACAGCAAGAGTCCTATATAATTAACCTGCTGGCTTAAATCTCTTCTCCTCCTTATTATTTCCTTCAGAAACTCAAATCTTGTCCTGTTCTGGGCTTAAGGTTCTGCACACTTGCCAATCATAACAATAGCAAATGTTTCTAAGAATGACAAAGAAATCTGTGCTTGATCTAGACTTTGGCCCCTTTTTACATATAAGACTTCAGGTCCTATCCTTTTATTCCTCCCAAGCCTAACTCTTCACCCTAGCCACCTGAACTCCTGTGTGGACTTCATGTGCAGGGAGGCTTCTAAAGTCACCTCCCCAGGTCTGCAAGACCCTTCCTACAAGGCTTCTGGCCAAATGGCTTCAATCCCTCAGGACTCAAGCTGAACATCATCTCTTCTCTGATAGTCTGTGACCTGTGGTCCCATCTGTCACTTTCCAAGCTCCCGAGGACAACTTTCCATAGCACATGTTACTTTGCAGGTTCTGAGTGCCTGAAAGAACGTGCAGTTCCGTCAAACATTGGCTTGATGCTTAAATGGCGCAAACTGACTAAATGGTATGAAAACCTGAGACTGTATGTTTGAATTGAGCTTTCAGTTCAAAGTGAAGAGAGAGGGTGTAAGCACCAAATATGTCCAACATAGCTCCCCTAATCATGGGTGTCAGAACTCATTAGCTGTTTAGAGTCCTTGGGGAACTTGATACAGCCAAGAGAACTGATTGTACCAGGATCGGGGAAAGTTATCAGCACTGCTTTCAGTATGGCCAACCATTCGCAAACTTGATATTTTGATAAAGATTACTTATAGCCATGTGACCTTGGAAAGGATACTTAGTTTTGGAACCTCAGTTTCCTCTTTTATAAAATGGGAATAATTAAGATATTTTCCTCATTTGATTGAGTGGATTAAACTACTATATAATCTTAAATTAATGCTGGCATATCTTAAGTGCTATAGACTGAATTATATATCCCATCACAATGTCAAAGCCCTAATCCCAGGGTTGACTGAATTTGGAGATAGGGCTTATTAGAAAGCAACTGAGGTTAAGTGAGGTTATAAAAGCAGAGCCCAGATTGGGCTGGACCAGTGGCCTTTTAGTAAAAGAGGCCAGAGAACACATACTCTCTCTCCTTCCATTCCTTTTTTCCTCTCTCACTCCTCCACTTCCCCTCTCTCT
The DNA here is from genome assembly GCA_036365145.1 of Orientallactaga sibirica. Lineage (NCBI taxonomy): Eukaryota > Metazoa > Chordata > Mammalia > Rodentia > Dipodidae > Orientallactaga > Orientallactaga sibirica. The sequence goes on along the minus strand of JAEOAD010000004.1, from coordinate 41,537,538 downwards.
TGCTTTCCCCATGTGAAGAGACAGCAAGAATGCTACCTTTAGAAAAGTCCCCCATTGGACAAAAAAGCAACTGTGACTTTGATCATAGGTTTCCTAGCCTACAGCGTGTATGAAATAAATTTATGTTTACTTAAGCCACCCAGTTTATACTATTTTCTGATAGTAGCCCAAGAACACTAAGATAGTAAACCTTGAACAATTTGATTATTGAGCATATTATTTTTTATTTATTATCTTATGTTTTTTCTAAAGTATTGACTATTGAGCATATTTTTTTTTTCATGTGTTGTCTTATGTTTTCTACCAAAGTATCTTACTCTTCTAACAGTCTGAGTATTTCCTTTGTTTGGAAAAATCACCACAGCAAAAAAAAAAAAAAAAAAAAAAAAAAAAAAACCCATCCATTTATTGCTACAATTTCAAAGCAAAATTTAGCCTGAAGATGTCTGAGTGATGACCATATGTGAAGAAGCCAGTGTTATGCCACTTTTTGAGATTTCTTGCTTGTAACCATCAGGGGGTGATGAGGGTTTGGGGGGCTTCCTTATGCAGAGCAAAGTGCCCCAGCTGACAGCAGACTATCCTTTCAATTTTGAATAAAATGAGTGGAAGATAACTGAGAAATTCTGCTCTTTCTGCTTGAGTGAATACCTGTCATGCTTCTTACATCTACTGCAGCAATTAACACACACAAAGCTATATTTGCTAAGCCAGAGCTCCCCAATGGGGGTGTTAGCTTATACCAGTGAATAGCAAAGATCTCTCTGAATTTTTTAGTAAGTTAGCTTGTCCCTGCGCTCCTGTCTGCACAGAGATGGAGCAACTTCTGCATATGCACTTAGCTTCCTCCATCAGTCTCTCTTTCCCTTTGTAAACTTTCTTCAACTGGGACTTCCTGACATCCACTTTTAGAACCAGTCAGATCTCAGCTTTGCTATCCTTCCCACAGAAGCTTTGGGGAGTTTGGGGGTTCCCAGCCCTGGCTGCACCACTTGGTAGAATTAAGAAATGCTGAAGCCTAGGACTAACCTGATGATGACTATGAAGAAATTAGTGGTTGCACATGGGCAGGGAGGATTCCAGTATGCCCATCAGGTTTGTGAACTGCTGTGATAACTCTGGTTCTGAAGCACAACTCCACCCTCTGCTCTGAAACGCCAACTTGTCCTCCATTTTAAACAATTGGTTTTTGGCCTGACATGTCTGGTTTATCTACTGGATCATCATGTTTCTGCACAAAGTTCTCCTAGAATGGAACCATACTTATTTTTATGACCCAGCCACCTCTCCATCTCCAGGGCAGCAGTATGATGCTAAGGCTCATCTCTGTTGAGAAGATTCTGGGGCTCAGGTGCTCACTGAGGTTTTCAAAATGTATCCACCGCAGATGGGGGTCACTGCCTAGTACTGAAGAGTCAGGATAGACACATGTTCTGTCTTGTCTTATGAGAACTGTCTATAGTGTCTTTGTTTTCCTTAATTCAGTATACATTAGTGACAATTTGGTTGTGGACTAGCATTACTTCCCAGGCAGGTGTTAGAGACCATTAAGGCCAATTGTCACATTGTTTCTGGTAAGGAAACTGAGATACAGAGGGACATATTATACTCCCCAAGTCACCCATTCAGGTCAGTAGCAGGCTCTGGAGTAACCCTGGCTCTCCTGACTAGATCAGAGCTCAATCATCATTGAAGTCTGATACTTTGGAGGAATAGGATCATCTCAGTTTTCTTCCCTAGTATCTTATAGAGTCTGCTCCTCTACTGGACCCTACTCTGTGTGAGAACCAAAGGGCTCAGCCTTTCCTTTGCCCTGGCTTCAGCAAAGATTCTCCTTCATCAACTGACCATAAGTGCCAAGGATTGTGTGGGTCATCTTACAAATGCTTGTTCTAATTGGCTCTGATGGGCTTGCCAGGCGACTAGCATGCCTCAGTTTTTTAGAAGAGGAAGCTGAAGTACACAGGTCTTTTGCCCCACTTGTATAGTGGTCACTGTCAGGAGCCAGCTGTTCAAACAGTCTCACTTAATTTCAAGCCCACTTCCCTGCAGCTCTTTCTGGAACTTGATGCAAGCAGCAGGGCTCAAGGATACAGCTCTGCATACTTAGCCTTCACCAGTTTGAAAACCAGTATAGAACTATGGGCACACTTATAGGTGTTGGCTCATTGCCTTCTTTTTGTTGTAAATATGGGGTGCCCAACACCCACCCCATAATCTCAGTCATAATTCTAAGGGATACCCTAAAGGAGCCAATGGACATAGTTTATCATGTAAACATAGCCTCACAGTGCTCTCGATAAATGAAAGATGTGGCTGAGGCTGTGTTGGAAGTTAATGATGTCAGTGATCTTGGAAGATTCCCATGGACGGTCTGGGCATTGCTCTAATCTGCATTTGTGTACATTCATTAGTACTTGTTATCCAGGCTGGTCCAGTCAACATGGCCCTAATCACGGCAAAATGAATGCCAGCACCAGCTTTAATTCCCAGGTTATCTTATTATCCAGAGATATTTGTCCTTATTATTGTTATTCTGGGGTGTCAGTGTCAGAAAAGGGAATAATTTGACAATCCTGGGAAGATTGAAAACTAGGCTTGCATAAAAGCCATTGAAATTTCTTAGTTCAAATTAATATAGAAATTATTCTGCTGGATCTGGAAAGAGGCATAAGCAGAGGCCCTTCTGGAATCCCTATTCCAAAGTAAACCAGAAGACTCATCACTTTCTGTTTACACTAATAGGCATGGTACATAATTTCTTGAAAGGAAAGTACTGTGTTTTATTTTTCTTTGCCTCTGGGCACATCCGGTGAGTGCTCAATGAATATTTGTAAAATTAACTGAAATATTTCTGAGAAAGGCTAAATAGCGCAGGGAAGTAATTGAAAAATAATGCACAGAAACTAGTCAGAAAATAAAACACTTAAGAATTTCATAAGCAAATGATTGTGGCTGGGGAAAGCAGCCCTGTATATCAGTTTTCTAGGGCTCTTGTATCAAATGTCCACGAACTGGGTAACTTAAAATGACAGAAATTTATCCACTCATGGTTTAGTTGGCCAGAAGCTAGCAATCAAGGTGTAAGAAGTGCCACTAGTTCCCCAGAGGCTATTGGCAACATCTATTCCCTGTCCTTTTTGGCTTCTGGTGGATGTTGGCATCTCTGAACTGGTGGCCACTTGCTGAAATCTTGCTTTTATCACCACGGCTTCTTCTTCCTTCAGATCTTCCTTTCCCTGATGACCTGGATAATCCACAAGGACCATATTTCTGGACCCCTAACATAACATATTATAACATAACATATTATACCCACAGAGATCCTGTTCCCAAGTAAGGTCACACACCTAGTTTCCGAGATGATGACCCACCTTTGGTGGCTGGAGAAGCACCATTCAAGTCACCAGACCTCACATTATGCCAAGTATATAAGGAGCCCGGGGCTCAGGTGCAGACATTGACTTAGCTGGGCATCACCAAGGAAAAGAGGAAAACAATCATGAGCTCAGCAGAGAAGAGAAACCACAGGGTGAGCACAAGGAGAATGGATATCTCAAAGGTGGTTGCTTTGTTCTTCCTCCATGCCTTAAGTTGTCTTGTTTATTTTTGTTTCTCATCCATGGTTTCACTCCTGCAGAGCCAGGGGCAAGAGGGAGGGAGATGAAACTCTATGTAGGAAGACAAGATATAACAAAGGTGAAGTGCCATGCGGGGAAGAGAGAACAAAGAGTCCCCCTTGGGCCTTGAGGTAGAAGTGAAAGAGTAAGAAGTGGACCTCCTGCCCCCTGACTCTCCTGAAATCCTGGAGGTATAGGAAACCCAACCTGGGCATGTATAGGAGGTCTTAGCTTTCTTTTCTAAAAATATATTTGTTTATTTGTTTGCAAACACAGAGAGATAGAAAAGAGAAAAAAAGAGAGGAGGGAGGGAGGAAGAGAGAGAGAGAAAATTGGCATGTCAGGGCCACAAGCCACTGTATCAAAGTCCAGATGCATGTGTCACTGTGCATCTGGCTTTACATGGGTACTGGGGAATTGAACTCAGGTCATTAGGTTTTACAGGCAAGCACCTTAACCAATGAGCCATCTCTCTAGCCGAGGTCTTAGCTTTTTATGTGAGACCTATGAAGAAACCTGTTTACAGGATGTCTTCATATCAGCTGGAAGCTGCTTCAGGGCCAAGCACAGAAAGCATTTGAGTGGGCACAGTGAGGTGTGGAAGAGCTCTGAGCCACAGCAGGCCCGCACCAACACCATGGATCCTACCTAAAGGATCTGTACAGTGGAGACAGAGCAGCCCTGAAGGTGTGATCCATGTGGCTTATTCCTTGGCTGGGAATATATGGGATCCACAGCTAAATGCTAGGGTATGCCCATGCCTGCAAGAACCAAGATGGAGTCAACTCACAAACACAAATGGAGCTAAGGCCATCAGCTACAAAAGTCTACACAGGATGCCATGGATATACCAAAGACTACAGGACATGGATCTGATTTCTCAGAACCTGGAGGATAGTGTGATAATAGAAACCTGCCATCCATCCCATGATCTCTTCTTTCCCACCACAAGAAAGCTGGATAAACCCTCCTCCCTTCCACTTACCCACATAGCTGTACTGGAAAGACACAGGAAGAGCGTAGAAAACTGAGAAGTCTGTCACCATCTACTACTTAAATCATCAATTCAAATTGCTGGCTGGACTGAATTTAACAATGTGAACTAATTAGATGTCCTCCATACCCACCTAGGCCTGCTACACTGTGAGTTTGGAGTCAATAAAGATTGCTTTAGTCAAGGAAAATGGAAAAGCTCAATTTTCTTTATGTGTTTGTGAGCATTGTTTGTCATGTAGACATATAAAATCACAAGATGAGTTAGTTTCTCCTTCTCTCACTCTTTTTTTTTTTTTTTTCAAGATAGGGTCTCGCTCTATTCCAGGCTGACCTGGAATTCACTATGTAGTCTTCAGGGTGGCCTGGAACTCATGGCGATCTTCCTACCTCTGCCTCCTGAGTGCTGGATTAAAGGTGTGCTCCATCATGCCCAACTAAGATGAGTTAGTTTCTAACTTAAATATTTGAATAATTATTACCTTGTAGCATTCAAATCAAACATCAGTATCCTAAGGGCATAAGTATGACATTTTAAATATATTTTTTATGAGAGAGAGTGTGTGTGTGTGAGTATACCAGGGACTCTTGCCACTGCAGATGAACTCCCGATGCATATGCCACATTATACATCTGGCTTTATATGGTACTGGAGAATAGAACCCAGGCTGGCAAGCTTTGCAAGGAAATGTCTTTAAATGCTGAACCATCACTCCAGCCCTGTTAGTATAACTGTTAATCTTCAACCCTGGGAAGATGGAGCTATGTAATCAAGCATCAACTGTCTTACTTGCAGAAGGCATGTCCCCAAGCGTTATAAACTTTACATCATTTTATGGTTCATCTCACCTACTCTGTAAATCTCGAGATCATGTTTGCATGAGACCATGTGCTGGGTTTTGCGATTTAAAAATGAGTAGATCAGGGTCTCTGATCAAAGACTGTTTTCCTGACCATAAAGCCCCAAGTCCTGGCAAGCTAACCACACCTCTGCAAATCCACTCATCCCACTCTCCTCCATGGCAATTTTTTATCATTAAATATTTAATGAAGGCCTCTGAGTCTGTACAGAATCTGTCTGAACCCAACATTTACACTATTGCTCACTTTTTTTGACAACATTCTGTGGTCTATTTACTTACAGAGAAACCTGCCTTCATTTATAACAGACAGAATATTTAGGTCATGCCAAGAATTTTTATTTTTCTTTGTCTGATTACTAAAAAAAGGATTGTACTGAACAGAAAATAGCTAGATAAATAATGCACTGACAGTTCTTGCAAGATTCCTTTTTATTTTTTTAAGAATGATTCAGCCTTTATGGTGTTGTAGTCTAAACAATAGTGGGTGTGGTCTCACTGTCATGTTTAACAGTTATTTACATATTAATTTTTCCTTCATGTTAGTGGGTGTTACAGTGCTAAGTCCATGCCTAACACTGTGAGTAATTACTCCCTCAGTGATGAAGACATTCATGGTCTATCTTAATGAAATTAAAATAAATTCCCATTTATCTCTTTTCTTCTGCCTGGCAGTCTTGTACACTAAAGGGTGGGCAGATCAAGGAAGGACAATGTCCAGCCATAGAACATGCATATAGCAGCTGCCTTCTCTGAGAAGAACAAATGTTACTGCAGCAGCGCCCTTGGCTTCTCTCCTGTCCTTGCTATGTTTAAACACAAAACCTCCACCATTTTCAAAGCTTCCTTCCATAATAATGCCAATCCTCTTCCACTCTCAGCCCAGAAGAGTCACAAACGAGTGACAGATTTTTGTGCAAGCTCAGTTATGGTCTATCATGATTAAATGTCTCTGGTGGGCAGGAGAGATGCTTCATCTCCAACAGCCATTCATCAGAACTTGCCGAACGGCTCACATCTGACCCCAGCAGCAATAATGCCACATCAAGTAGGCCAACTACTCAGTTTAGCAGCAGAGCAGAGAGCACAAGCTGGCTCCAAGATTAAGCACAGCGCTGCAGCTTGCCAGTCCCAGGAGCTCCATGGGCTGATGTTGTATTGATTGGGAAACTTTACCAGTAAGTATCACAAACAACAATAGCCAGGTCAACGATCGGTGATGCCTGAATATGAAGCCCCCATGGGCCTGCACTCTGGGCCGAGGCATGCTATCATGATGTTTGAGCACAGGTTGAAGAAGGTTTCCCAGGAAGGAAAGAGGGAGAACTTGCTGTTCCAGATGACATTTTAAACAAGCCCATGTGGGAACAGAATGGGAGACAATGATGTAATTATCCCCAGCTTCCAACTGCTACAAAAACCTGTCATCTCCCTGTTTGTATGTTCTACAAGCCTTCCACTTCTTCCTTCTAATGCCTTTTAGGGTCTATGATGCCTAAATCCTATATGTAAACACAGGCGGCATTCAGAGTAAGCATCAAATAAATATTATCATACAGCAATGACTATCTCATTTTAATTTAAGAAATTAGAGGACTTTAATTTGACCTTTAACTTTACCTTTTATCAGTTGAGCACAGCTGGAACAGATGTGTGTGTGGGGGGTGGGTGTGTGCGTGTGCGTGTGTAAGGCTAGGAGGGGAGGGAGGGCAGGATATCAAGTATATTTCCACATGCAATGGTATTTTTTGACAAGTAAAGCTTATGCAAATCATTCTTAGGGTTGGAAGTACTTGCACCAAGGAAACATAAACACTCAACAATACCCAAACACAAGCCTTGAACTTGTGATCCTTCTGCCTCCCAAGTAGCTGAGATTACAGGGCTGCATCAGTCAGCTTGATTGGAAGGTTTGTTTTAAGTAAGACAAACATAAGCATCTGCTTTGTTTAAGACATGGTTAAAGCCGCTTTTAAAGCCACTGAGCCAGAATCCTAACTAGTGTAATCACTTTAAAACATATAAATATCAGCCAGGAGTGGTGGCGCACACCTTTAATCCCAGTACTTGGGAGGGATAGGTAGGAGGATCGCCCTGAGTTCCAGGCCACCCTGAGACTACAGAGTGAATTCCAGGTCAGCCTGAGCTGGAGTGAGATCTTACCTCAAAAAACCAAACTAAGCCAAATAAAATCAAACAAAACAACAACAACAACAACAACAAAACATGTAAATATCACCACAGATAAGCCACAGTTGAATGGGAAGAAAAGTGTTCTCTCAAATGAAGTGAATGCCATATGCCATTTAATGGATTATTTCCTCAAGACAGGCAAGAGAGACCATTCATTGCATATGCCAGGACAGTGGAGAATATGATAAACTGGTGCTGGGAGAAGGCTGGTCTTAGTACTACTTATGCAAGAAGAATTGATATAGAAGAGAGCTTGTTATGGAACCCTTCTTTCAAATTCCTCAGACTCCTTGTTGCAGTCAGCTCCACATTGCTGGGACAAACATCCAACCAGACACAGCTTACGGGAGGAAGGGGTTTGTTTTAGGATTACAGAGTCCAGAAGAAACACCATCAGTGGCAAAAGGAGCTGGCTCCCTTTCATAGATCCAAACAGAGGGACACCCCCAATAACCAACACCACAAAATGTGAATAGCCAGAGCTCCAACTGCTCTGAACTCATCTTAGGTTGCACTTAAGATCTGTCCCCCAACACACCTTAGGACTGGACTCCAAGATCTGACCTCTGAAGACTCAAGATTCAAGCCCTAGTCTACGGGGCCATACATTCAAACCACCATACTCCTCATGATCAATAGAAATAGCAACCGCAATAATGACAACAATACTAAGAGATAATATTTACTGCATGTTTGTGCTAGGTACTGTTTTAGGAGTGCTACATATATCAATTTTCTTAACCTTCACATTCCCTGTTGTCAGAAGCTAAGGAAACAGTAACTGTTATATTGCAGGGAGAAAGGTATGTTTTAAACCTTAGGCTTACTCCAAAGTCTGTGTAGGTAATTTCTACTTCATACCTAATCATAGCATATGTGATGAGGACCTCATTCAGAGCTTATGTGTAAGAATGAAAATGAAAAGAATTCTACAGACAAGGTGATGGCGTTGGTTAAGGTAACAAGGGAATGTGGAAATACATTTTAAATGGTCTGGGTTATTCTGGTCTATGGTTTCAGGTTGTGATTTATTAAAACACAGATTCCCAGAACCCTCCACATGATGACTAAATCAGACCTACTCAAGTCAGTGTCTCCAGGGTTAAATCACTTTTCAAAAATTCCCCAGATAAATGTATACAGGGCCTAACAAGTTAGAATTCCAACACTGCTAACTTTAATGATGTGAAACAAAAAGGGACTCTTACATATGTGACAAACATCGATTTTGTGATGTGCAACAAAAAGCACTCTTACACATGTGACAAACAAGATTCTGACACACTTTTAGTGGTCGTTTAATTTGGAATAAGGATTTCAGGGGAAAAAAATGGTACATTACCTATAACTCAGCAACTGCATTCCTGAATGTGAAACCATTAGGAGCCACACATATACACAAAAAAAATAAGAACAAAGAAGAATGCACAAAATTATATTTTTATGTTAGCAATGAAAACAGAAAAACTGTGTGTCAACAAGGGAAAAGATAAACAAATTGTGGTATGTTCATCCAAGGAACTACTACTATGTAGTAAACTAATCAACTATGGTTACATGCATTAATCATGGGTAAATCTCAAAATAATGTGCAGAAAAAATGTGAGTCACAGAAATACACATAATAATGTGACTTCATTGATGCATTTGTTCAAAACAAGCAAAGTCAAAAATATGTTAAAAATATATTCACATGTATTAAAGTTATTCAGAAAAGAAAATGAATGGAGGCCTGGTTAAATACATGACAATAAATCAATACTACAAGACATTTTGTGGGTATTTAAGAGTAAGTGCAAAGCAGAGCATATAGCTCAGTGGTAGTGCTTACCTAGCATGTGAGACACACTGGGTTTGATTCTCAGTACTGAAAAAAAGAAAGAAGGAAGGAAGGAAGGAAGGAAGGAAGGAAGGAAGGAAGGAAGGAAGGGAAGGAAGGAGGAAGGGAAGAAGGAAGAAGAAGGGGAGAAACAAGGAAAGAAAGACAAAAGCAAGCAAGCAAGAAAGAAAGATGGAGGAAGGGAAGAAGGGGAGAAACAAGGAAAGAAAGAAAGTGTACTGGAGAGATGGTTTAACAGTTAAAGCACTTGCCTACAAAGCCTAAGGACCCAGGTTCAATTCTCCAGTACCCACATAAGCCAAGGTGACCCATGTGTCTGGAGTTCATTTGCATAGCTAGAGGCCCTGGGGTGCCCATTCTTTCTCTTTCCCTGTCTGTATCTCTCTTTCTCTCTTTCATAAATAAATAAATATTTAAAATATTTTTTAAAAAGAAAGAAATGAAGGAAAGGGAAGTCTGTAAACATTAACTTGCAGAGATATCATAATATATTATGAGAAAAAGCAAGTAATAGAATAAGATATATATTACCATCCTGTCTTAAGAAATAAAATAACCCACAACAGAGACATTGAATGAATCTCTCTGTATTTTGTGAATGTTGAGTATGAAGAAAGTATGAAGAGACACACAGTGGAGAACAAGCTGACAGTTCCTTTCCCCTTCAACTATTCTCTCTTGTTTTTGTTCATGGAAGTCACTTTTAGATTATGAGATGACTCTGAGAGTGGCTTCCATGAGCAACAGCAGTAAAATAGGAAGGCAGAGTCCCTTATGCTACCATGGCACTATTGTTCCCACCCTAGATATCTATTAGATGAGACAGAAATAAACTTCTGTTTTGCTCATGTCACTTTTTAAAAATATATTTATTTATTTATTTGAGAGAGAGAGAGCGAGACAGAGAGAGAATGGGCATGCCAGGGCCTCTAGCCACTGCAAACGAACTCCAGATGCATGCATATGACTTACATGGGTCCTGGAGAGTCAAACCAGGATCCTTTGGCTTTGCAGACAAATGCCTTAACCACTAAGCTATCTCTCCAGCCCCTCATGTCACTTTTGACCAGTGTACTTCAGTTACAGACAGCCATGTTTCATCCTAACTGACAAGTACCTCATCTGATGCTGAGGATTGTGGGAGGGTAAAGCAAGAAGTAAAGGTGCTAGGAAAGGCTGGAGGATTGCCAAGTCCTTTGTGTTTCCATACTGTTTCACTTCTTAATACAAGGCAAACTTACTTCTCTAATTTAAGTTGTAAAATAAAACAAGCAAGCAAAAACCTTCTCCAGTGCATTTGAGGTAATTGAAGTCAGGGTTGGAACCTTCCCTCTCATTTCACAGATGAGAAAGCCAGCGGTTAGACACATAGTGATTCCATTGAAACAGGTGGAAGACGAGTTAAATCTATGAACTTCCAGTATAGTGTTCTCTCATTGTCTGCCTGAAGCTTAGCAGAAACACAATAGAAACAGCTTGGTTCTGATGGGCTTTGGGGTTGCATGGGATACCCAAGTGTCATAAAAGGCAAGAAGCAGGTTTGACTCCAGATGAATAAACAACACTCTCATGTAATGTTTTTAAGTAACTAAAACTTGTCTAGTGATTTAGATATGTGCAAAGTTTCAAAATATTAGAAACCTTGTAGTTTTTAACATGTCACCAAGAAAAAGAATATGCCAACAAAACCCTGAAATGAGGACTTTCTTTCCTCTTTACTAAAGGAATATTTTAAATTCTTAAATATAAGCTTATAGATAAAATTATATAATTAAAAAGTATGACATCAGTTATATCTGATAGAGCATTCATATTTTAAATATACAAAGAACTCAAAAAACTTAATAAGAAATAAAACAAGCCAACCAAAATTTGGGCTATAGAAGTTAATAGAGAGTCCTCAAAAGAAGAAATACAAACATTGAAATTTTTTTTTTTTTTTTTTTTTGGTTTTTCAAGGTAGGGTCTCACTCTAGCTCAGGCTGACCTGGAAATCACTATGTAGTCTCAGGGTGGCCTCAAACTCAGGGCGATCCTCCTACCTCTGCCTCCTGAGTGCTGTGATTAAAGGCATGTACCACCACACCCGGCTTGAATAAATATATTTTTTAAAAATTTACAGCAACTTTAGCCAAAATGGAAGTACTTTGAGATTCCATCTTACTCTAATCAGAACGGCTATCTTCAAAAAATTCAAATGACAGCCATGCTGGCAACAGTGTGGGGAAGGAGGAACACTTATTCACTGTTGGTGGGTGGTAAACTGGTGCAGCGATTATAGAAAGCAGTATGGAAGTTTCTCAGCACGTTAGAAGTAGATCTTCCATATGATCCAACTTTGCCACACCTTGGCAGGTGCCCTAAGGACTACACTTCATTGTAGGGATGCTTGCTCATCTATGTTTATTGTTGCTTTATATACAACAGCTAGCAAATGAATTAGCCTAGATGTCCTTCAACTAAGAAATGGATAATGAAGATGTGGTACATATACACAATGGAGTTTATTCAGCTGTAAAGAATAATGAAGTTTGTGGGAAAATGGATAGCTCTAGAAATATTACACTAAATGAGGTAACCCAGGCTCAGAAAGACAAATGCCACATGTTCTCTCTCATATGTGAATCCTTTCAGATTTATATGTAAGTTGGAGCAAGAGTCAGTAGAGGCCAGAATGTTAGCAAGGAGCCATGAGCGAGGTGAGTGAAGAGGGCTTCAGAAGAGGTGGTGAGAGATATGAAAGTAGAGGGGCAGGATACTGGAGATGTAAAGGTTTCAGTGGGGGGAGGAGAGGGGAATGGAGGAGAGGAGAGAAAGCGTTAAGCAAAACGAAAGATGTTATTTTAAAAAGTGATAGGGAAACCTATTTCCTTGTTATATAATTGAAAATATAATTGACAGAGAAAGAAGAAGAAGGAGGATGAGGAAGAGGAGGAAGAGGAGAAGGAGGAGGATTTAGTTTGGGAATAAACTCCCTGCAGACACGGATAATGCAGTTCTCATAAACCATAGGGTCTTATAGGAAAACTCCAGGGCCAGGATGTGATACCTCCCAGTGAGTGATTGGTTAGGAAGGCCTCCAAGGCCCCCAAACTGTACAAGCTACTGACCTAGATGGCAAGAGCCGCTTGCTGAAGATACCACATGTGTCATTTTGCAAGACACTGAAAAGTCAAGCGTGGAAGCTTCCTTCCTGCTGGCTAGTTGTCACAGTGCTGGAAAGTGCTATGCAGGTTGCTCTGGGTGGGGGGAGGGGGGGCGGGGGGGCGGGGAGGAAAGTCATCAACAATCTTACCCAACAGTGGAACCGCTCTGCATGCTATACAACCAACCAGCCAAGCAAGATCAGTGCTGGTGCAACAGTAGCAATGAGTGTTACTGGGGTAACCAGCTACTCTCTAACTGGATCTGAGGACCACCTCACAGGAGGAAATTAATGCCAAATATGAAAAACATAGTCAAAAGCCCATCTCTAGGGAGGCTGTGGGCCCTAGGAGGGAAGCTACTACTGTTGTTGGACTAAATGGATATGTTGTACCCATAAATTGCCTTCCATGTTACATGTATGCCCATAGATTAGTGCTGATTTTCCCTTTGGTCAGAGAAGCTTCTTTGACCAGATGGTGGTGACCACCAGGGAAACTCAAAACTAGACATAAGTGACTAGTGAGTATTCGATGCTAAATGAGTTACCTCTGTTACATTTTCCAAGGCTCAGGGAACATTGCAGAATGAACAGGAAGCAGAAAGAAAGTAAGAGCAAGAGGAATGGGGAGGAGTGCTTTGGAACACTATCTTCTGAACATGAAGTGGCTTTGCACTTACAACGTCATTTCCTGCACAGCATTGGACCCATCAACACTCCAGCTAGATGAGAGAGGAGGAGAAATAACATCAAAATATAAGAGGGAATAGTTGGAAAGAAGAAGGAGATGGGGTTGAATGGAAAGGGATGAGGTAAGGGTTTTAAAAAAGTCATGAAAAGGGATTATTATCAATTTACATTATGTTTATATATGAAAATTATCAATGAAAAGTATTTTTAAGTATGACAGAAATTTAATAAGATGCTGTTTAAAGCATTTAACAAAGCTAATGCAACCTATTCACTACCTAAAGTAGAATCAGCTTACGGTCATATTTTTAAAGTACAACCTCTTACACATTTCTCAAGTTCTATTTGGTTCTCAGTAGATTTTTAAGCTTTTGAAGACTGATGGCCATAACGCTTATTTGTTAAACTATGGAGGGAAGTTTTTAAAAAGGTAAGGTTCTTTAAAAGTTAAAATGTAAATATTAAGTCCTGTAATACTGGTGGTGTATACCTATGATCCCAGCACTTGGGAAGTGGAGGCAGTAGGATCAGGAATTCAAGGTCATTTCTGGGTCATCCATCTTGGTCAGCCAGCACTACATGAGACCTTGTCTCAAAAAACAAAACAAGGCTGGGGAAGATGGCTCAGTGGATAATGCACTTGATGTGCAAACTTGAGTATCTGAGTTTGGGTGCACAGAGCTCACATAAAACTGGATGCAACCCCAGTGTTCTCATGGTGAGACGGGAGGTAGAGATTGGGGAATTACTGGAAGCTCTCAGTCCAGCTAGTCTGGTTCTTTGCAATGGTGAATGAGAGACCCTGCCACAACAGGAAAGGTGGAAAGTGAGGGCCAACACACAAAGTTGTCCTCGAACTTCTACATGCACAGCATGGCAGATACATGCTTGCCCTCACACACCCAACACCCACACACACCCACACACACACCCCAAAAGATGCAAACAATATATATATATGTGCAGATAAAGATCATTTGAGATTACCCAAATTCATCACTTCTCATCACATCAGCTAAGTCACTATTGCCTATTATGAACAATTCAAGGAACAATTTGAGCTCTCCATTCCTCCTTTGTTAATGGACCTCAGTTTTATGCCTTCTGCCCACTTTCTAAAGTGGAAAAGATTATGTAGAAATTGGTTGGTGTGTTTTTGAGTCATCACTTCAAAGTACGTAAGAAAAGACAGGATTCATCGTTTCCTAAGTTATTTTTCTCTCATACACAAATATGCCAGGGGTTTATATAATTTATATGTTATTTTATATTACATATAATATATTACATGTATATAATTATGAGTGATTTTTTTATTGGTACTATTGAGAAATAGAGCCTCCAGAGAGCCCTCCTTGTTATTTCGACTATTCTAGAAAAATAGAACTGGCTACACTTCACACTAATACGAGATCAATTTCATGTGGTCTATGGAACTGAGATGAAATAGATCATACTTACAGTTTCTCTTGTTTTCACTACTGGTTTCTTAGTAAACTAACAAGCTGGGAACACGAAAGTGTGTTTGGTAGCACTTCAAGATTTCAGGGGACACATGTTGCTGGTGGCCTTTCTTCTTATCTGTCTTCACTCACACACATACCTGTTGACACTTTTTAGCAAGTGATAAGGAAACGGTCTTACCTTTGTAAGCAGTTCATTTTTCAGTGCCAAGGGCAAAGTGTTTCATAGGTATTTTATAGTCTAATACACCATAAGACATCTGTAGCTGCTCCAGCTAAAAGTCGTCACTAGAGAGGAGGCAGAATTGTGGGTGGGTGTGTGTCTACTTATACATATGGCTATGCAGAATCTTCTCGAAGAATTTTACAGGAAAAATTTGAGTGATGGTCTCTGCTTTCTTCCCCACGAGACACCCAGGTGAGCAACATGAGGTGAGCTGGATGCTGAGTTCCAGGCTCAAATTTATTCCCCCTTATGGTGTGAACTTATCTCAAGTCACTCCTGTTCCAAGCTAGAAGGCAACCATTCCACTGTGGAGCTTGCAGGCTTGTTTAGCAGTGAGAACAGACCTGACTGCTTCCTTTTAAACCTTGATAGCACCGTGAAATCAGAGGTGGCCTCCTCACTCCTCTCCAAGGACACACTTAGTGAGAGAAAGCAGCATCTTTGCCCCGTGCTTGACAAGATCACCATACAGACACTTCAGGGCATTTCTGAAGCAGAGAGGACGAGTCAAATACAAAAGGTCTTGATAAAGTCACATTTTGGAAGATCAAACAGGCCCATCATTTCATCGCCTCTCTGTGTGCTGAAGACAAGGAGAAAGGGTCCCTGACTCTGGCATACCCAGCTGGCCTTGAGAGGCTACTCAAGACCCAGAGTGGAATGTGGCGTTCCTCTTGCCAGGCTACTTAGTGAACCACCACACTATAAAGTATGCCACAGTTTCTACATTAATAAAATAAAAATTAAGTTTCCCGGGCATATATGGTTTATCACAGTGAGTCTGTGTTAATATTTCCTAATCATAGTGACCTCAGCCTGCCAGAATGCACAGGCCCCTATTCCTCACTGTAATGTTTGCTCATTAGCTACGCAGCTTTGCCACACCAGTGGCAGCAAGCACGTGCTGCCTCGGGCACCACTGGAATTAATTACTTAGAAGAAACACTGCTGTTTTGAATTGTCATCTTGAATTTATCACTTGCCACTTAATGTAACTCATCTGACCTAATACCTTCAGCGTGTCACCAGGGGCCTTGGCACAGGCTTCACCAAGAGTAATAGCAGGGGTTCTGGATACCTAATGTGGCCCAGTTGCCAAACACACAGCTGCCTGAGGCCTGGTTAAAATCCTACCCTGGAGGCAAAGCATGCTAACAATGCCCCTAGCAAATTGCAGATTACCCAAACGTCATGTTCTATCTGGAGCTGAAAGTGATCCAAGATAGGTCCAGTACATCTCATTTCTGCTGCTTGAAGAAGATAATCTGTCACTTATTTGAATGGAACTGGCTTCACCATTGGTTTTGCTCGTGCTACATTTTTGAGCATAACGAAACTGGCTATTTATGGAGGGATGGGAAAGCAGCTCTGGGAAGACCTATAGTGTTAGATCTGTGGTCTTTTTCTTATAAATCCTGGTGAAGTTGCTCATTAAATTACTTGCACAAAGAAATGGAATTTCACCATAGGTTATGTTTCCCCAGGAATCTAAACGAAATTGTAGCCCAAGTTGAAACCCGTGCTGGACTTTTACTGCGATATATGTTGCCCCACCCTTGTGAGCCTAATTCTATAATAGCTTTTGGGAAAAAAATACACATTTAATTAGAGAGGTAGCAATTTTATTACTTTCAGTAAGTCAAAGAAATTATTTCAATATAAAAATAAACTTTGATATATGCTCTGAATAATAATCCTTTTAAAATTTTCATTTTTTAAAAATGTGCATTTAAGAGCACAATTTTTCAAGTTCTTGGCCTGTTCTGCATTTACTCAAGCATCATTATTTCAATTTAAAAGTTAGTCTTTTGATTCTGCTACAACTTTTATTTTAAGACATGACATATTCATATCACATTCATGTGAATGTACAGGTATAAATATAAATACATGTATCTGTATAGGCTCAGCTTCTAAAAGCTGAGAGACATAGTAAAGTAAGACTACAATGTAAGAGCAACGCACGGCATCCTACTGATGAAATAATATGTAAAATAGATTTACTTTAATAATGGTAATACCCAGCATATTTGACAGAAAAAAAAAACATTTCTTTTGGTTACCATGCTCTATGCTATGCATAGTAAACTTTGGGAGATGTATAATGCAATATAAACATTAATAGTTACACAATTGTGTTGTTTTAGAAAGACTATTTATAGAGAAAATACAAAATGTCTCCCCAAAGTATACTTAGATCTAAGCCACCATAATCTTCCTGCTCATACAGCAGGAAATCTAATACACTAGCTCAATAAACCTGTAGGAAACAAAGGTTTTATGTAGCATTAAGTGTCACAATATTAAAATGCCCATATTACTTTCAATTGCTCTTATAAGCCTCTTTTTAACAATCCAGAAAGTTGAGAACCATTATGAGCAGAATATTGTACTCCATGGTAAAGGACAGGAAGGTGAAATAAAGATCTCAACCTTTACCTGTGTTCATCTCTAGACTTAAATCCATGGGTGCTTTTACATAAGAGGTGTCCTCTTTAGGCTGCCCTATTTTATACTTTCTTGTGTTGTCAGGGTATGTTCTGTCAAAGGTGACACACCATTTAAAAAGGTGTCAAAAGGCCCAACTGCAATGCCAGACCAGCCATATAACTCACCTCTTTGGGGTAGGTTTCCTTTGCTGTAAATGTTACACTGTAAATGTTACAACTCATAGTTGCTGAGGTGCTAATAAGAGTATGTTAAGCTCTTTCCAAATACTAGGAACTTCATTCCCAAATGCTTATTACAACTGGTAATAGCACAACATCACAGATCACCACCCCCAGAAGTATAAGTTCCCCCCAAATAAAGGAGAGCTGCTTTTGTGAGTTGCAGAATGTCTGTAGCTGCCTAATTAATACCTAATGACAATGATGAACCACTGGTGATATTCAGCTAACTAATTGGGCTCTGGTAGTGTATCTCAGATAGTTTCAACTTAATGATCATTAAAATATTGAGTCTTCCATTTCTATCACACCTGCTAACTCCCTAAACTTTCTCAAACAGAAATTCATTAGCTGAAACTCTTTGATGAAATATTAATGGTACGAAATTACATTTTGAAGAGAAGAAATGCTCACTGTTGATAAGCTGGTATCATCTTTTAAGCACCATCTCTCTCCTCTGTGTTTCTCTGTCCCATTCAGCTGGGCAGTAGCTCTAAATCTACCATTCTGCCCTTGGTGTCAATCAACACAGGGAGAGCTGAAAGTGTTGCCAATAGATACACAACTTCTTCTCAGTGAGAAGAAGCAGATATAGATACTTCATGATATTCACACATAAAGAACCACAGCAGGACACATCTTTAGGGGCTCTGGATAGTTTACATTGGGTTTTTGGCAAAAATCCTTTTCCCTCTGGTAGAGGTCTAAAGATAGCTATTATCACGTCAGTGGGAAAGTACTATGGCCTTCAGTAAGCCCTTGAGTTGGTCTTCTCGCCTCTCTCTCTCTCTTATTTCTGAAAAAGGATCTCACATTTGCATCCCAGGCTGACCTCAAAGTTATGGCAATCCTCCTGCCTCAGCACCCCTGCGCTGGGATTGCAGGTGTTTGTTATCACATCTGGCATGTGAGGGGGATTTTCTTTTCTCTATCCTCCTAGAATATCCAAACTGTTAGCTTTCATGATCCCACACCTCTTGCAAAGCCTCTTCAGGCAGGTCTTAGTATAAAAGTGCTATGAAATCTTTTGCTGATCTTTTCATATTTAAAAGAACTTTAAATGCTATATTTTAAAATTCAGACTTTTAACATTAAAAGCATACCAGTGCATACTGGGAAATCAATGGCATGTACTGCTGCTGCCTTGTAAAAAAAAAAAAAAAAAAAAAAAAGCCTAAGTCCTAAATGGTTCATCATAATGTTATTGGCAGATGTGGTTTTATACTTTTAAATTCCTTGGAGTTGCTAGAAAGAGGGTAAAAAGAGAACATACAGATATGCCTATGTAGATGAAATGGCATCATAAAATTTACCTGACAGTAAAGTAAGGGAACTCTCTGTGGCTGAATTATTTGTTATTGAAAAAGATACCTAGAGCAAAGGAGAAAGCTGATCATCTACAGTCAAATGTTTTCAGTTACTTATTTTTTATCCATCTCAGGAATTCTAACTGATATATATATATATATATATATATATATATATATATATATACACACACATGTACATATATATATGTCATATCCAGTTTCAGCACAACTAACTGATTATACCTGTGACTAATTATAGTCATAAAGATCATAGGAAACAATTTCAGATTAGAATTTGACATCAAATACACTCAGTTGTCTTCGGGATTACAAGTGTAATTACAGAAAATACAGGGGCTGGGAGATAGTTTAGTTTGTAAAGTGCTTGCTTTTGTAAGCATGAGGACCTTAGGTTGATCTCTTGTACCCGTGAAAAAGGTAACTTGTGTGAAGTGCTTTTAATCCTAGTGCTGGGAAGGTAGAGACAGGAGGCTTCCTAGGGCTTGTTGGCCAGCCAGTCCAGCCCATTGATGATCTCCAGGCCAGAGAGCCTCAAAGATGAACAGTATTCCTGAGGGATACCATCCAAGGTTGTCCTCTGACCTCCACACATGTGTACATGTGTGCATGCACACACACAGATGTGTGTAAAAAAAACTCATGCCCTGTAGCTTAAGGACCAAGGATAAAGAAAATATGCCATGAATGTTGTAACGGCAATGTAAACAACCCTAATGTAAATAATTGAAACACAACTGGGAGTAGCTAGGGCAGGAATGGGACACTGAAAGCCACAAGCCCAGTACAGTCAAAGAGGAAAGTTGCTCTGGTGAGCAAGGGCTATGCTATAGCCAGGGACTTCTATCTTCACCTAACTTGGTTTTGCCTATCTTGGTCTCTAAGGAATAGCACAGACACCCACCTCCCATGTTGCCCCTTTCAATCATTCATAATTCCTTATTTAGCAATAGGAAGATGGAAATTTCAAACAAAATCTTTTTTTAACACCTGGCAAACAATCTACCTAAAAGCAAATTTCTAGCGCTCATTACTGCGAGGCTGGGCTCATCGCTGCCATTGTCATGCAAGCACGGTTGTAAGTAATAATGTGGCCTTTAATGACGGAATGATGGACCTGCCAAACACTTGCTCCTGCGGTAGACTGCTTGCATTTTCCTGCTGGAGAGCACAGAGATGCCCATCTGGGAGTTATTAACATATCCTCGTCAATTCAGAACCGACTTTAACATAATCCATATTTGTTGGAGAAAGTCCAACATCAGCTTGAGAACAGCAGTCACGTGCCTCAATGACACATTTCAAACAGCACACACCGAGCATGCTTGGGCAGCTAAGCAATTCAGAAATGCAAATAGCTCAAGCACTCTCCTGACTAGAGAAAAAGGACAAATCCCTTTTGGCAATAGACTGGATGTCCTCTTAATGTCGCAGGAAAACAACCAAGCTGGGAAAGGTACAAATTCCGAGGCACTTATTTGGTTGGACAGGTCACTAGAAAAGGGTTTCTCTTTTGGTTTGTTCCAATTGTGTTGGTGAAAACAGTTTCAAATCCAACCTTGGACTTCACTCATTGTCAGGGAAAACTGTTTGTCTGGGCTGCAGAAATACAGATGCTCTTACACCAGCAGGGTTGCGCATTGTACACTTGCTTGTTGACATATGTATAAGCACACATCTCTCCCTTTAAAACACAACAAAGAGCCATCAGTTCCATTTCAACATCATTCTGTCCTTGTCATGAATGGGTTATCTAGCATAAATGCATCCCTGGAAGAAGCTAGACTGATTATAGCCCTAAAATGTGAGTCCCCGCAAAATTAATTTATATCAAAATATCATTGCACACTTCTGCAAGCTATTTCCAAACAAGTAACTGGTCTCTGTAGGTGTAGAACATGAATCCCAAAATATTTTTCAATGGCTTTAACATGCTAAAATTATAGTTCACCAGCTATATTCCTTTGGTTGGTAGATGTGTTGCTGTTATTCGTGCTTTATAAGTAAAATGAAGAAAGAAGAGGAGGGGAAGTATTGTGACAAGGCCATCAGACATTACTATCCATGTGTATTTTGGTGACGCTGTAATGAAACCCTACTTTTAGGTGGTGTAAATGAAAACCAAATGGAGATGCTTCTCTAAATATTAAAGTAGGTTCACAGGGCTGGACCATTGGACAGTAGCCTGGATCACTATTAGGACTTCTTCACCTGATAATCAGATTGTGGGTAAGGAGAGAATGCTTGTATTCTTTTTTTTTTTTTAATATGTTATTTTTATTTATTTGACAGAGAAAGAGAGAGAGAGAGAGAGAGAAAAAGAATAGGCACACTAGGGCCTCCAGCAATGAACTCCAGACACATGCATCACTTTGTGCATCTGGCTTATGTGAGTCCTAGGGAGTCTAACCTGGGTCCTTTGGCTTTGCAGGCAAGTGCCTTACCTGCTAATTCATCTCTCCCAGCCAGAACATTTGTATTCTTATGTTGAAGTACCTAGGGATGAAAGTTTGTTATGGTATCTATAACTTCTTTTTAATTGGCTCAGCAAGAAAAAACAATAATGAATATATATAGAAAGAAAACTCAGGGATGGAGAGATTACTTAGTGGTTTAGGTATTTGCCAGCAAAGCCAAAGGACCCAGGTTTGATTCCCTAGTACACACATAACACCATTTGCACAAGATGGTGATGTGTCTGGAGTTAGTTCGCAGTGGCTAGAGGTCCTGGCATACCCATTCTCTCTCTCTCTCTCTCTCTCTCTCTCTCTCTCTCTCTCTCTCTCTCCCGGCCCCTTAAATAGATAAATAAATTAAATAGAAGGAAAAATCAAATGGAGCAAAATGTTTACAACTATTACACATAGGTGAAGGCTATAATTGTGTTTCTTGAACCACTTCTGCAATTTTTCAGTAGATATGAATTTTTTCAAAATAAAAACAAGGAAATAAGTTTGACTCATAATGTAGAATTAAAAAAAAAACAAA
Organism: Orientallactaga sibirica; assembly: GCA_036365145.1. NCBI lineage: Eukaryota > Metazoa > Chordata > Mammalia > Rodentia > Dipodidae > Orientallactaga > Orientallactaga sibirica. Next base: position 41,515,523 of record JAEOAD010000004.1, on the reverse strand, counting down.
ATTTACTGCTTGGAAATTTTATTTTGTTGGCTCTTTTTTTAGTTTAATGATGAGATGTTTTATTTTTATTATTTGCCTAATGTTAACATTTAAAAATATTTTTTTATTTATTTTCAAGCAGAGAGAAACAGACACAGAGAGAGACAGACAAAGAGAGAATGGCTGTTCTAGGGTCTCCAGTCACTGAAAACTAATTCCAGATGTATGTGCCACTTTGTGCATCTGGTTTTACATGAGTACTGAGGAATCAAACTTGGCTCATTAGGCTTTGCAGGCAAGCACTATAGCTGCTGAGCCATCTCTCCAGCCCTAATGTTAACATTTTATTTTTTTAGAGAGAGAGAATTGCCGCACCAGGGCCTCAACCACTGTAATCGAACTCCAGATGCTTATGCCACCTAATGTACATGTGAAACCTTGTGTTTGCCTCACCTTTGTGCATCTGGCTTAAGTGGGATCTGGAGAGGGATTGAACATAGGTCCTTAGGCTTTACAGGCAAGCACCTTAATCACTAAACAATCTCTCCAGCCCTAATGTTAACTTTTTTAAAACTTTTTAATTTTAATTTTACATTCATGTTGGTTCCTTTGATAGCCTCTTCCCTGTCCTCTCCCCTCTGAAGGGACTCGCCTCATTAGGGAATGTGGGTCACAAGGAGAAAGTCCTAAAAGCAGCTAGGGAGAAACAACACATTACATATAAAGGAAACCCCATCAGAATTACTTCAGACTTCTCAATGGAAACACTGAAAGCCAGAAGGGCCTGGCATGGAACACTGTAAAGTCTAAGAACTTATGGCTTCTAACCCAAACTACTCTACCCATAATGTTAACATTTTTAATAAGAAGAATGATCTAGAAAGAAAGTAAGAAATACCATATTGAAAATCCAGGTGAGCAGCATGCACTTATAATACCAGTGCTAGCAATTCAGAAATATGTAGATCCCTGGGGTTCATCAGCCAGCCAATCTAGCTGACTTGGTTAGTTCAAGGCAAATGTAAGATGCTGTTTCACAAAAGATGGATGATACCTGAAGAATGATACCCGAGGTTGTCCTCTAGCCTCCACACACACAAGCACATATATACCTGCACATACATGTACATACAAACATATGTGTGCACACAAACACACACACACACACACAAAAGGGAAAGAATGAGACAGAAGAAATACCAGAGAATGAGACAGAAGAACTAAATAAAACTGAGGGAGTGAAATAGAGGAAAGAAGAAATGGATGGAGAGAGCAAATAAGCCATACATCTATCTGGATTACCCATCAGTACAGCTGGTGACAGCACCTTCTGGAGCAGGAACAGCCAGGGCATACCCAGAGGCAGGGCAGAAGTCTTACCTTCAGGGGAGCAATAATGTCAATAAACACATTTTCCTACAGCAAAAATGGCCTGGGCAACCCCACTGGTAATGGTGGCTTGCACTTTCTTCCAGTAGAGAACTAAAGACTTTGTTTGGGTCATAGAACTGAACACAGAGCTATGCAGGGAGGCCACACACATTCCTCCTAGGCCAGGGGAAGGAACAAATCAGACTCTATTAGGATGTGATTGGGCAGAGGCCTGGAGGGAGTGTCTTTAGCTTTTTGAAATGATACTTTTTTTTTTTTTTTTTTTAAGATAGGGTCTCATTCTACCCAGGCTGACCTGGAATTCACTAGGTGGTCTCAGGGTGGCCTCAAATTCACAGCAATCCTCTTACCTCTGCCTCCCAAGTGCCAGGATTAAAGGTGTGTGCCACCACGCCTGGTTTTGATTCTATTTTTGTGGTTTTAAAGTATAAGAGTTTTTGTTGTGAATAAAAAGTTATAAAATAAAAAAATGGGGTCCCTTCAGAGGGGGAGCAGGGATGAGGGTAAGGATGGTACCAACATGTGCTGTTTACATACTGAGTATGTCCATAACTAATAATAAAAAAAGGGGGCTGGAGAGATGGTTTAGCAGTTAAGGCACCTGCCTCCTAAGCCTAAGAACGCTGGTTCCAATCTCCAGCGGTTCCAATCTCCAGGTCCCACGTTTAGCCAGATGCAAAGTGACACAAGGGCGCAATGCCGCACTTGACTACAAGGGGGTGCACACATCTGGATTTCATTCGCAGCAGCTGAAAGGCTGCTGGCATGCCCATCTCTATCTGTCTTCCTCTCCCTCTTTCTCTGTCTCTCTCCAAAAAAAAAAAAAAAAAAAAAAAAAAGGATGGGGGCTGCTGGAGATATAGCTCAGCAGTTAAAGTGCTTGCCTGTAAAGCCAGATGCACAAGGTGGCTCATGTGTCTGGAGTTCATTTGCAGTGGCTAGATGCCCTGGTATACCCATTCTCATTCTCTCTTTCTCTCAAGTAAATAAATAAGCAAATAAAAAATGGGGGCAAGGAGATGGCCCAGCCAGTAAAAATGTGACAGGGAATTGAACGGAGAGTTTTTAAAGGTAGAAATACAAATGGCCATTAAACACCTGAAGAAATGTTCAACATCTTGACTCATCAGGGAAATGCAAATTAAAACTACTATGAGATTCCATCCCATCCCAGTCAAAATGGCAACCATCAAAAACAAAACATCACATGCTGGTGGGGTTGTGGGAAAAGAGGAACTCTCATCTGTTGTTGGTGGGAGTGCAAGCTTATTCAGCCACTTTGGAAATCAGTATGGAGACTCCTCAAGAGGCTGAAAATAGATCTACCATTGGATCCAGCTATACCTCTTTTTGGTATTCATCCTAAGGACTCTACTATATACCACAGAAGCACTTGCTCAACCATTTTGATGGCTGCTCTATTCACAATAGTCAGGAACTGGAAGCAGCCCCAATGCCCATCAACAAAGGAATGGTTAATGAAGATGTGGCACATATATACAATGGGATTCTACTCAGCAGTAAAATAATCAAACTTGCAGGAAAATGGAGGAACTTGGAAAACATCATGCTGAGTGAGGTCACACAGGTTCAGAAAGATAAATGCCATGTGACCTCTCTCATATGCAGTACCTAACCTGCACCAGTGTCACTTAATTGTAAGCCGCAATAAATATCTACAATACGGACATGCATTAAAATGAAGATAGGAAAAGGGGGAAATAGAGAAGGCAGGAAGGGCTACTGGACAACAAGACAATGATAAGCAAAAAGAAAGAAAGAAGAAAGGTATGGAAAGGATAGGCAGTAGAGGAAAGGGAGGCGTATGGGGGAAATACACAAATCTAATGGCAACATGGATCAATCCCATAGAAACCTTCTTCAGGATACCACTGTACAAGTCATTATCCTCTGTAAGGGGGAGGGGAGACCCAAACCAAAAAGGTGGAGAAAGAGTTAACCTAAAACCACAGGCTCTGGCCGGAATTGGGTTCCCTCACACACAGTGAGCTGTTGGTTAGGGAGACATAAGGTCCTAAAAATAATAAAAGTGATTGCCAAAACACTTGGTTACCTGCAAGAGCTAAAATATAAGTCCCTATTGCTGAAGACACCACAGCTTGTGGTCACAGGACATCAAGTGGAACTGAGAAGGAATCCAGTTCCCTCCCTGCTAGCCCTCACATTGCTGGAAAGTGCTATGAAAACAGCTGGAGAACAGTTGCCAAGTGATTGATTAAGCAGGAGATCCTGCCAGTTGCAAAACCAGCCAGCTGAGCAAGAAGGATACACTTATGCAAAGGTGCCACACAGCTGACAAAGGTAACCAAATGCTCATGGACTGGACATGAGTTGCGCTCATTGGGGATGAACCCATACTTGGATCTGGGAACCAACCCAGATTCCTTAGAACAGAAAAAAAAAACCAATAGGTTCCAGAGAGAACCTCCACTGTTCTCTAACAAGAATGAATATACACATCAATATATCTTTCTAATGACTAGACTTATCCCCTTTTATTCAAACAGTTCTCACTTTCGGTTGGGAAATCTGTTCTATTTTACAGATGGAAGAGAATATGGGGGAGAATAAAGGTACATCATTACATCAAGAAGAGAGAGCTGACTGTCTACCAGGAGATGGGTCACCTCCACCTCATCTGCCTGGCCCAGAAGTCATTACAGGGGAAGCAATGACATGAATACCGCTCTCAAGGCTACCCTGAAAACCAGTTCCAGGGAAATGGCAACAGACACTGTGGTCACTCAAACCTCATAAAAACAGAGACCCAGAGGCTACAGAGAAAGCAACACTAAATCAGATCTCTGTCTTGCCCACCAAGGCTCAGGGAGTATGGTGGAAGAGGGGGTGGAAAGATTGTAAGAGACTCAGTAACCCTTCAGCTTCAGAGCTCAGACCCCGACAAAGCCAACTGAATCTTCTCTGTTCTTTCCTCTATCTCAAAATAAAGTGAGGCGGGGGGCTGTAACTAAGTGGCTTCCTTGACCTTGGTTTGTCTTAGTCTTCCCGGGTAACTCCATAGTCACAGCAGTAGTTTGTCAACAAGGAAAGATGGAACCTCACATAGAGCTTTAACATTTACTGCCAGAACTAAATAATCAGTGTAAAGCAGAAGGCCAAGGAAATCTATAGATTCCAGAGCAAAGACAGTGGCGGGGAGGCTTCATTCATTTGGGGTTCTGTTCCTACTTTCTACTATCAACATTGGTGGTCATCTTCATTACTATCACTTAAATCTGATTTCCTTTCTTTCTTCTTCTTTTTTTGAGGTAGGGTCTCCCTCTCTCTCTCTTTCTCTCTCTCTCCCTCTCTCTAGCCCAGGCTGACCTGAAATTCACCATGTAGTCTCAGGCTGGTCTCAAACTCACAGCAATCCTCCTACCTCTGCACACTGAGTGCTGAGGTTTAAAGGCGGGCACCACCATGCCAGGCATGATTTTCTGTATTTAAGGGCTGGAGAGATGGCTTAGTGGCTAAGGCATTTGGCTGCAAAGCCCAAGGAACCTGGTTTGATTCCCCAGTACCCACATAAGCCAGATGCACAAGGTGATACATGTATGTGGAGTTTGTTTGTGGTGGCTAGAGGCCCTGGCATGCCCATTCTCTGTCTTTCTCTCTCTCTCTTTCTCTCTCTCTGTAATAATAAATAAATAAAATAAATACATTTATATATTAAAATATTTTATTTATTTATTTGAGAGTGAGGGAGGCAAGGAAGAAGGGAGAGAGAATAGGCTACCAGGGATCCTGGTCATTGCAAAAGAACTCCAGATGCAGGCACCGCTTTATGCATTTGGTTTTAAATGGGCACTAGGAAATTGAACTCTGGGTTATCAGGCTTTGCAAGCAAGTGTCTTTAACCATTGAGCAATCTCTCTTGCCCAAATCTGATTTTCTTTATAGACAATGTTAGGGATAGTAGGGTATGACTTATTTTGGCCTGGAACTGCCTTGACTAGGTCCTGGGCTGGAGGTAGAGGGTTGGTTACCTTGTCTGCTCTGAGGTCAGGCCTGGAACATTGCAGAATGAACAGGAAGCAGAAAGACATTTGACTTCTTTGAGGTGGTGGTATTTTTTTTTTATTTTTTTATTTTTTATTTATTTTTGGAGAGAGACACAGAGAGAGAGAGACAGAGAGGGAGAGAGACAGAGATGGGTGCGCCAGCAGTCTCTCAGCTGCTGTGAACGAAATCCAGATGCGTGCGCCCCCTTGTGGACAAGTGCGGCATTGCGCCCTTGTGTCACTTTGCATCTGGCTAAACGTGGGACCTGGAGATTGGAACCAGCATTCTTAGGCTTAGGAGGCAGGCGCCTTAACCGCTAAGCCATCTCTCCAGCCCGAGGTGGTGGTATTTTGCATGATGTGTTCAGTAGTGTGGAGATAGTTGGGTTTCCATGTGGGCTCTGAGGAAAATGCCAGGTGACTCACAGAAAAGCTTAGCCTGAAAACTGACCACAGAGTACTAAAAGTTATGTGCTAGGGAAATCATGTTTGTTCTTTTAAGTATGGCAACTATTCAGCCCAAGACAGCAAATGAAGTAGCTGCTCCATCACACAAGGGAAACTTTGCTCAGTTCACGCTGCGAGGTAAATGTATATAGAATACTGCCGATTCAAGCTAAGTTGCTGCCTCATTAGGTTTTTTGGTATTTTATTTGAGACCTGAATTTCTCAGAAAAGCATAACAAAGGGGGGAATACATTCAGTGGCCTGGAGTAAGGAGGGACATTTGTGCTGTGTCTCTACCACAGTCCCTGATTTGGGCCTTTGGAAGGTCTATTTCTGCAAACATCTCCTAATGCAGTTGCCACAGCATTCATACTTCTAGGTTGGCAGTGATGAAATAAAGCTACATACAGACAAACAACATGCCAGAATATGTCTTAGTTCTAATCCATGCTACCATCTAACCTGGAGTCATGAGACAATGAGATCCAGCAGGAAGCTGGATTGTTAGGAAAGATCTGTCAGTAAGTAGAACAGTCCAGATAAAGCAGAAAGTTCTGACAGGGAGGAGCTGAGACTTCCTGTGAGGATGTATCCATTACTTTTTTTTCTTTTTATTATTTTTTTATTGACACCTTTTACACTTACATACAAAAAAACATATGATATTTCCCTCCCCTCCCCCATTCCACTTTAGACCACCAATCTCTATAATATCCCCTCCCTCTCTCCATTAGTCTTTCTTTTAATTTGATATCATCATCTTTTTCTTCTATTTTGAGGGTCTTGTGAAGATATTGCTAGGCACTGCAAGGTCATGGATATCGAGGCCAATTTCTGTCTGGGGAGTTACATTGTAAGGAGTCGTACCCTTCCTTTGGCTCTTCCATTCTATCCGCCTCCTCTTCTGCAATGGTCCCTGAGCCTTGGAGGGTGTGACAGAGGTGTTTCAGTGCTGGGCACTCCTCCATCCCTTCTTCTCAGCACTGTGTTGCCTTTTGGGTCATCCCAGTGGTCATCACCATCTGAAAAGAGAAGCTTCTCTAACCAGAAGTGAGAGTAGCATTAATATGTGAATATGAACATTAAGTGTAGTGCTTTCAGGGCAGCTTGGTGGGAATAAAATATACATTTAGTCAGACAAGAGCAGGCTTTATACCCCTAAGGCTCATGCCCTCACCTGCCATATACTTTTGCTTAGGTTTTTCAGTACCAGGTATGTATTCCCTCCTGTAGAGAAGGTCTTCAGTCCAATTATGGAGCAGTTGGTTACCCCAAGATTTACACAATGGAGTTCTATTCAGTGGTAAAGAAAAATGAAATTATGAAATTTGCAGGGAAATGGATAGATCTGGAAAGGATTATACTAAGTGAGGTAACCCAGGCTCAGAAAGCCAAACATCACATGTTCTCTCTCATATGTGGATCCTAGCTACAAATGTATAGACTTGTGTGTGAACTAGAACCAAAAATAGGTGCCAGAAACCAGTAGGCTGGTAAAAGGCTATAAAGGAGGGAGGAAAGGGAAGGACTTAAGTGTATACTATTGCACATAGGTAAGTAGAAGAACAGATTACAGGGAGGGGAATGGCCTAAGTGAGGCCGTGGGAAGAGAATGCGTAAAAGAAGGGCAGGGGGAGGGTCAATCTGAATAAGACATATGTAAACCTACTTTTTTGAATAATGGCACATCTAGAAGCTGTAGACTATTTCTATAAAATTTTCAGTGCCTGGGATGGGATACCTTCCAGTGAGTTGTTGGCCAAGGAGGCCCCAGTAGCCTCCAAAACATTAAAGGCTTTTGCCAAAGTCCTTGGTTTCCCTTGAGAAACAGATAGTAAGACCCTATTGCTGAAGACATCTCTTGCCTTAGAGGCAAGGTCACTGAGAAAGCAAGCTGGTGCTGAGCAGAAAACCTTCTCCCTGTTGACCAGCCAACTGAAAGCTGGAAAAAGCTGCACTGCGTGCAGCCGTATGGGAGACAGAAGTCATCAGCAGTGAAAACAGTGGACACCGAATATTCAAGTTTGGCCATACAAGCCCAATGACTGAACGGGTGCAATAGTGGCATGTCCATTGCTTCTTTAGAGCTCTGCAGAGCCACATCCTGGTGATCTCTGGGCCACATCCAGGACTTGCTTTCTTATGCCGAGCCACACTTGAGAATTCAAAGTTCATGTGCTGCCTATTCACTCCAGGGTGTCCCAATTGTCATGAGGTGGTAGTATGTGGGGACTGTCAGATAGGAACCGGTTAGTACTTTTATGTTTTTCATTTGTTGTTTTAGTGAGTGGTGTGTGCTCTACAATAATAGGGTACCCTAAGATCAAATAATGGATTTTTAGAATATCTATCCACTCTTGTAGCTTTCCAAGATATGGTAGCCTCTGTTTTATTACTTGTGCCAACTGACTTATTTTATTTTTTTTAAGATTTTATTTTTAGTTTTTTATTAGAGACAGAGAGAGGGAAAGAGACAGAAGGAGAGTGAGAATGGGCTGGCCAGGGCCTCCAGCCACTGCAAATAAACTCCAGACATGTGCTCCCCCTTGTGCAGCTGGCTTACGTGGGAACTGGAGAATCAAACCAGGGTCCTTAGGCTTCTCAGGCATGTGCCTTAACCACTAAGCCATCTCACCAGCCCCCAACTGACTTCTTAACTGAATAATGAGCCATGATCTGCAGTTTCTTTACTGTAGTCTCCTCCCTTAGAGCTAGCTAGAGTCACAGCCAATGGTAGAAAATACTCCCTCTAGTTATTCAAGGATGGTCAGACACAAATCGACAAATATATCACATCAACAGGACAAGGACAAAAATCATATGATCATCTCAACAGAAGCATAAAAAGCATCTGATAAAATGCAACATCACTTTGTGATTAAAATCTCTCAATAAATCAGGTGCACAGGAAAGTTCCTCAACATTATTAAAGGCCATATATGACAGGCCCACAGTGGAATGGGGAAAGGGTGACAGCTTTTCCCTTTAACTGAAAGAAGACAAAGATGCCACTTTCACCACTTCTATTTAACATGGCACTGGTGGTTCTAACCAGAACTTTAGGCAAGAGACTGAAATGAAAAATATTCAAAGTGGAAAGGAAGAAGTCAAATTATTCTTGTTTGTGGAAAGAAAAGAAGAGAAAGAAAACTTAAAGCCTCCACCAAAAAAAAAAAAAAAATTAGGATTAATAAACATTCAGTAAAGTTGAAGAATACAAAACCAAATTTAGTAGTGTTTCTTTGTGTCAATAACAAACTATCTGAAAAGAACAAAAAGCACTTCCCATGTACAATATCTATAAAAAATATAATACTTAGGAAGATACCACTTCTGTTCTTATAATTTCTCAATGTGCTCCTTCAGCCTCTCCTCTCAGAACAGCCAGTGAAACTACTCCGTGTCTCCACCTACACTGGGCAGGCAGCTTAGCCTATGTGTGATATAATCAGTCCTCCCTATAGTAGAGCCAGTGGCTCTCACACTTTCAGCCCCTTTTAGAATCCCTTCCAGACTACAGCGCCCTGCTGAAGTTCCTAGTTCAGTAGGTCTGGGATGGGCCAGAGACTGTTCTGTTTATCACAAGTTCCCAGGTAGCTCAGGGAAGTTTAGGCATTGCATTTGGAGGGCCACAGAGGGAGGTTATGCTGTAACAGAACTCCCTAAATCTCAGAGGTTTACCATCTCAAAGGTTTTCATTTTCCACTTGAATCTCATGCCTGGCAGGTCAGTTGCATGCCTGCTTCGTGTCATCTTCCCTGCTGGCCCCAGTGTGACTCAAGAGCCTCTGAACGACACATTGTGAACTGTGGTAGAAGAACAAGACAATGTAGCTATCAGATGCTGCTTAGCTCCTAGAGCTCTGGGTGATGTTTCATTGGCTAAGGCAAATCACACGGCCAAAGTTAACATTAGGGGCAAATGAGGGATCAGTCATTTTTGTGAGTCATCATTCAGTCTGCTACCCATCTGCACTCCCAGTTATCCCTTCTTTCATTGTAAATGAGCTTGCTTTGACTGAACCTATGGATTCCTAGAAGAAAGAGTTCAATTCCCAATCTCCCTGCACGTAAGATGCGGAATGCTTTATGGTTGTTCCAGAAACCTTCCTGGAAGAGCAGCTCAATAGGCCTTTTGTCTCTAAGCTGTAAAATTTCCTTCCTTCATCCTATTGCCTACCAGGTAGACACAGACCCTTTAAGGCATGAGGTGGTAGAGGCTATGCCTCTCCTAGAAAATATAGAAGGCATGTGGAACATCATATCAATCCTGGACCACCTACCACACATCCCCATGAGACAGGAGGAAAAGTCAATCTTGTCTAGACCACTGTTATCATAGATTTGCTCACACTCCCATCTGAATGCAATACTAACTAATGCATGGGCAGGAAAGTTTTCTCTTGAAGTCCGCTCATGTTCTGTGCACAGCTTCTTGCGTTCCAGTCACCCAGCAGCTATTTTCTGAGCTTCTGACTCATTTCTTTCCTTCCCAGCCTTTTTCTTAATTTTTGCAATGCAGTGAGGTGGTCCACACAAAGAGGTCAAATACAGCTTCGCTCTTTCTGGGAGAATAAACTCTGACCATAGACGTGTAGTCTGATGGAGAGGAATGTGACAGAGAAGAGTAAAAAGCCTGTCTGGATGGAACTTTCTAAGGAATTCTGAAATAGGCTTATTGTGGTTACAACGACAACTAGCAGCATTCCTCCTGAGTGCCACACTCTCTCTCCTCAGCAATCCAGGAGCAGTTTAATGGCTGGTTTTTAAATGATTTGCATGATATATCGTGCCTCATCAAAGCACAAGTATAAACACCATGGCATACATGTTTAAAGATGACTGTTTCAAGGCTTGGGCTCATCCTGTTTCTGTTCGTCCTCGTTCTTGTCTCTTTGCCAGCCTTTTCAGTGCCACTTCTTTTTGCCTTCTTCAGTTAAATGTTTTCCTCACGTAGATAGAAGGAGCATTTGACAACAGGAAAGAAGAGTCAACTAAAGTCAAAAAACTTTAAATGAGGGAACACAATGAAGGAGGAGACCAGCCCCGGGGGCTACAGGTCTTTCCTTCCACTGGTGGTAATACACGTTTGAGGCTTCACTAGGTCATGTCACACAGCTTCCAGAGTAGCTCTCTACTCTCCATCAATGAGTGGGAATCAGCTAGCATAGACTTCCATTACACACACATGCTTGTAGAGGATCACTGTCTGTACTCACTTTCAAGAGTGTTTTTCTTCCTGCTGGAGATCCACTGGGAGGAAACATTCCCCATGCATAACATGATTGCACAAGTTCTCACTGCTCATCAAATAAAACTGAATATCACAAGGTAACAATGGCTATTTTTCTTAAAAACAACAACAAATGAACAAACAGAAAAACTAGTTAACATGGAAGATATGTTTGAGAAGCATGCATTCAATCATCTAGAAGTTCACAATACAATTGACTTTAGCCGCTGCACCATCTCCCCAGTATCCACCAAATTTTGCCTGTTTCCTCTACCCTCAACCCCTGGGCCTCCATTCTCTCTGTTTCTAAGAGTGGCTCTTTCAGATTCCACTATCAGTGAGTTCGTGTTTGTTTGCCTTTTTGTGTCTGGCCTATTTCACATAGCAGTGCCACTTTGCTTTTTGTAATATAAGTCACTGTAACCTGCACTCTTGCAAATATTCATAACCTATTGACATCTCCCTAGGACCACACAAGAATTAAAACAGAGCACAGCTCAGATTCCCCTCCAGTGGCACAAAACTCACTACTCTTGGTTTATACCAGCTGTCAGAAACCCAGAGTGCACTGTGAGAGTATTTACTTTAGAAGCAAAAGGATCAATGGAAATAGAGAGTCACTGTGATCAGCCACTAACAGTACAATGACAGGGGAATGCCCTCTCAAGTATTGATACATAGGAGAGACTATGACAAGGAGGAAGACTGAGATTGAATTATGCAAAATAAAGGAAGAGTTTGGAAGACCGCTGTTTTCCTTAAGTGCGACATTAGCTTAGGGCTTTAGTAGCTCTGCGTCTTCTCTGCCCAGAGGCAGTGAGCACTAGAAAGACCTCAGGCCTTAGCCTCCGCTTATCCTCATAAAACCCTGTGCTTATTACTACTACATTTCCCACGGTGCATTGTAATAATTGGTTTTTGGTGTTTTCCCCCTTATTATACTATGAGATTCCTGAGGGCAAATGTTCTGTCTTACTGATCTTTCTATCTCTACTCTAAGCGTTCACTAGTAGGCATATAGCAGGTATTGGATAATGGTTATTGAATGAATATCTTGGAGAATATCAACTATATAAAATACGATAGCCCGACTGAACCTTAGTGAGGTAAGAGGATGTGAGATGGTTTGCATTTACACAGATTGTGTAGCCATGTAAAATGTGCAATGGGAAAAAGGGAAACACAGAAAAGGGATTTCTTAGCTGAACCATGGTTGCCCTTGGAAGTGGTGCTGGGTTGCTGGGATCCAGGAGTACGTGGAAGCTTTCTGTTCATTTGGGTTTTATCCCATAATAAAATATCTACTAATCAAAATCAATAAATAATATTATAGAGCAATTATGAATGACAGAGTATGAGTCCTTGGATGCCAGTGACTACAGATTCCATTTCTTAACCTTTCCCCGCTGCTCAGAAACCATCATCTTTTATAAGGATACAAATGTTTATTGGCCGAATCTCTTATTACTGGAACAGATAGGAAATCCACCTCATGCAATCACTCCACAGAATGCCTTCACTCTCCTCCTGAAGCATGGGTCTCATCCAGCATCACCCTGCATCAAGCCACAACAAAGTCTGGCAGCTCTCTGCACACCTCACAAACTCTGCCCTGCCCAGAGAAGCCTGCTTAGCATGACAGAGCAGTTGGAGACACCTTCCTGAAGCACCTCCCATGACCAGGATGATCACCCCAGTTTCTGTACCTCACCTTGCACTCTCCCTGATTTGTCATCACGATGGCTGTATATAATCCCAGAGAGTGTAGCGACACACCTGATGGCTGGAGCTCACAAAGAGTGACTGTGTGCATGGGCTATGACTACCCAGGTTCAAATGCAGCTTCTACAATGGAGCAATGGTGCCTTGGGAAACTCCCCTCTATTTTCTCACCTGTATTATGGGAACCTTATTGCCCATGGTAAAAAGAGTGAAGATAAAAAGAGCTAACTTTATCTATGTAAAACTGGATTATGTGAAAATGCAGCAACAGAGAGAAGAGTGATAAAATTTCAGCTTTTGTGTGCTCATGAAATTCATGTTTAAATGCAGATTATACACACTTTATACACAGTGTGTGGTTTCAGTAGGTCTGCATGGAGCTGGTGAGAATGCATTTGACAAGTGTTCCAGACCACTCTGCTCACATTGCTCCCAATCAGGCTTTCTCATCCCTGACCTCCATGTTTGAACACCAAGAAAGATTATAAAATGGCTGTAAAACCAGAGCTGAACATCAATATTTTAATTTAGTTTTTCTCAGGTGGGACTAGGATAGCAAGAATATTTTTATTAAAGATTTTTATTTATTTGCAAGTATAAAAAGACAGAATGTGAGAGAGAGAATGAGTATGGGCACACCAGGACCTCTTGCCATTACAAATAAACTTCAGACTCATACACCGTTTTGTGTATCTGGCTTTAAGTGGATACTGCGGAATTGAACCTAGGCTAGCAGACTTTGTAAGCAAGTGCCTTTAACCGCTGGGCCATGCCTCCAGCCTAGAATAACAAGATTTAAAAAAAATACTTTATTTGTTTGGGAGAGGAAAAGAAAGAGAGAGAGATAATGGGTGAGCCAGGGCATCCAACCCCTGCAAATGAACTCCAGATGCATGAGCCACCTTGTGCATATGGCTCATGTGGGTCCTGGGGAATTGAACCTGGGTCCTTTGGCTTCACCTGGTGACTATCAAGATTGAGAGAACCTGCACTAACTGTATCTAGGTTGTTGAAATATATCTGTTTAAGAAAATGGATTCCCCCTGAAAAATATTATATATCAAATAAAGATTCTAAATATTCAATTTCTAAATGAGTTAAAATTAGAAAAGATAATGTTTAATCCAAGGTTTTAGTGGTCAAATGGCCATCACTATTGCATTAGTGATGTAAAAAGTTGTTAGACAAATGTCAGTAGGAGTACCTCACGGGTCATCAGTGTACCCATCAATGAAAATAAGACAGCTGGTTGGCAGTGGCATTTTTAATATGCCTACTGTTTGGTGCATGTAGTTCTTGGGTTACTTTCTATAGTATGGTAACTACTATGAGATTTATGGTATGCATGTTTGCATATTTAACAATAAATAAGGTACTATGCATTTTAATTTATTTTTCATTTTTTATTATATGCTTTTATGGGGTAATATTTGATTTTTAAAAATGTGATATATATATATATATATATGTATGTATATATATATATATGTATATATATATATATATAGTTAAAATTGATTTTTGAAATATGTATCCATTGTAGAATAATTAAATAAAGCTAATTAACATAACCATTACCTCATATAGTTGTGTGTGTGTGTGTGTGTGTGTGTGTGTGTGTTGGGAACATTTAAAATATACTCTCTTGGGTTGGAGATGTAGTTTAGTGGTACAGTGCTTGCTTGTGTGTGTGCAAGGTTCTGGGCTCATTCTTTAGCATTATCCCTCCCCCAGTTCAATTCCTTTACCAATTTTAGAGCATACAGGAATTTATTATTAGCTGTAATCATCATGCTGGACAATAGAGCTCTCAAACTATTTTTAAAAATTTATTTATTTATTTATTTATTTGCAAGCAGAGAGAGAGATAGAAGGGAGGCAGACACAGAGAGAATGGGCATGCCAGGGCCTCTAGCCACTGCAAACGAACTCCAGATGCATGTGCCCCTTGTACATCTGGCTTACGTTGATCCTGGACAATTGAACTGGGATCCTTTGGCTTCACAGGCAAATTCCTTAACAGCTAAGTCATTTCTCCAGCTTGAAACTAACTACTTTTAACTGAAATTTTGTAGTCTTTGAACAATTCTCCCTCACAACCTATTCTAGTAACTATCATTGTACTAGTGACTTCTGAATTTGTCATTTTTAGATTTCATATATGTGATTATGAAGTATTTTTCTTTCTGTGACTGGCTGCATTCATTTAGCATATGTACTAATTCCTTTGAAATTGCTGGGACAAAATATGTGATCAGAAGCAGCTTAAGGAAGGAAAGAGTTTATTTCAGCTGACAGTTCCATGTTGGGGAAGCATGGTGGGAATAGGAGGCCAGCCTCACAGCATCACATCAGCAGGAAGGGACAGAGAGAGAGAGAGAATATGAGTGAGTCCAGGCCTCCAAGCCACTGCAAATGAACTCCAGACACATGCACCACTTTGTGCATTTTGCTTTATGTGTGTACTGGAGAATTGCACTCTGGTCCTTAGGCTTTGTGGCCTTGCCAGCTGAGCCATCTCTCTAGCCCAGGATTTCTTTATTCTGACATTGAATAGTATCCTGCTTCAAGTAGGTTGCTTTGGTTATCTTGGTGATCATGAATACTGCTGCAATAAACATAGATGCACCAATTTCCCTTCAATATACTGACTTCATTTCTTTTTATTATTACAGTCAGAAGTGTGTTTGCTAGATCACATGGTAGTTTTATTTTTAAATTGTTAGAAAATCTCCATACTGTTTTCTGTAATAGTGTACAAAGGTTCCCTTTTCTCCACATTCCTGCCAATGTTTATCTTTCATCTTTTTGACAGAAGCCATCCTACAAGTGTGAGGTGATATTTATTATAGTTTTAATTTGCATTTCCCTGGTGTTTGCAATGTTGAACAATTTTTCATAGGTCTTTGTATGTCTTCTGATAAAATCTAGTCAGATCCTTTGCCCATTTATTTAAAAATTTAATTATTTGATCACACACACACACACACACACACACAATTTGACTCCTCATCAGATGTGTGGCTTACAATTTTTTTTCTCTCATTCCATAAGTTGTTGATTCACTCTATTAAGTGTTTCTTTTGCAGTATAAGTGCTTGCTTAGCTTAATGCAACCCCATTTGTCCCTATTTGCTTTTATGGTCTTTGTTTTTGAGATCATATCCCATTTTTTTTTATTATGGAGAGAGACAGAGAGAGAGAGAAAGAGGCAGAGAGAGAATGGGTGTGCCAGCAGCCTCTCAGCCACTATGAATGAATTCCAGATACATGGGCCTCCTTGTGGGTCTTTACATCTGGCTAAACGTGGGACCTGGAGATCAAACAGGTGTTCTTAGGCTTGGCAGGCAGGTGCCTTAACCACTAAGCCATCTCTCCAGCCCCATATTCAAAATTTTTATGATGGAGAATTCCCACTATGTTTTCTATCAGCAGTGTTATAGTTTCAGATGTTTCATTAAAGTATTTAATTCACTTTAAGTTGATTTTTGTATACTCAGTGATATCAAGACCTAAATTCATTCTTTTACATGTGGTTGCATGATTTTCCAAACACCATGCAACGAAAAGACTGTCTTTGCCCCATTTTTTGGCACCTTGTTTGAAGATCAGTTGACCTTACGGATTTATTTTTGGCCTTTCTATTCTTATTCACTGGCCATGTTGTTTTGGTCTTTATAGATTTTGAGATCGGGTATGGAGATATTCCTTGTTTTGTTGTTTCTGTTCAGATTTGCATTGCATATTTGGAATATTGTTCTGGTTCTTTACATGTGTTACTTACTTTTCTATTTCTGTGAAATATATCACTGGAGTTTTGACCTAATTGCATTGAATTTGTAGATTCCTTTTTTAGGTGGTGTGGACATTTTAACAAATTAATTCTTCCAATAGCTGAACATGGGATGGCTTTCCATTTATTTCTGTCTTTAATTTCTTACATCAATATTAGATAGTTTTCAGGATAAAATTGGTTAAATTACTCCTAAGTATTTTCCATGCTTGATACTGTTGTAAATGGGATTCTTGTGTACTGTATTCTCTGAAATATTGCTTGGACGCCAAATATAATGAAACACCATAAAGGTACTTATGCTTTGGCAAGCAGGACTTGGCTAGGTAGTTTGATGTACAGTACCCAAGCGTAACAACACCAAGATGCCAAACTCCCTCTCACTTTAATCTCGGTGGCATGTGAAACTTGCTGATTTCAGATTCCCAGAAATTAAAATGTTTTGAATGTTCCTTTTCTCTCCAAACATCCCTGCCCCCTATGCTAAGGCAAGGATGACTTCCTGTTGTGACTCTCTGTGTTCAAACAACTAGAACTGATGAACTCAAAACCTCTGAGGGAGACCCTGGTATGCGTACATGTGCCCCAGCCATCACCACAGCTTTCAATGTAGGCCCGAGATCCTCAAAGGGCAAGTGTAAACAAAAGCTTCTCATTAAACCTGAGTTTAGCATTAGTAAGATTGTCCAAAGATTACATTTAAAGATAACTGAAGTGTTACTATATTCCTTTGTGCAGCCCAGCCATGACCCTAATTAATGTGTCTAGGAAGGACATGTATTCCTTCAAGTAATGGGTGGTTTTGTTTGGACAATTAGACCGAGCTGACAAGGAAATTTTCCATCAAACCAAGTCATAAAAAGTACATTATTCAGAATTATTATGAGTTAAGCAGTATTTATTACCTGAACTTTACAATACTCTATTATCAATCATTACCTGCCATTAAGGTATGTTAACATGAGATCAAAGACAGAAGCCAAGCTAAACAAACAGTCATGTCTACAAGTCTCTTTAGTGCTATTGCTTTAAAGAAAGGCAAGTGTCCTTGCACTCAAGGATGGACAATTTGCATTTAGCAGAAGATGCAAATCTATTATAATGTGACAAGACAGGGATTATATGAATTCTATGCTTGCTATTCAATTGGCAAGACAAAGCTGGTTTCCAGGGGATTTAAAAAGAGACAGATAATAATCAAAGTCAAATGTTAGATACAAAAGTCCAGTTTGGATGGGCACTAGTAAAGATTCATTGCTGTATCAATTCTCAGCAATGCTGCCTAGGAAGTCACTAAAAATGATATCTCTTGAACAGATCTAAAGAGGAGACCAAGCGTTTTTAGCAAAGTTGTAAAACCTTGGAAACTACCTCCTGAACAAACACTCTGAAAGCTCAGAAGTCTGGGACAAGCTTACTACGCCCTGGTTTTAAAATATATTCTTGTCACCACCTCTTCCCCCTTACTCTGGAGCCAAGAGCACAAACAAGGATTCTGAAAGATATGCCTTTAAAAGTACATTCCTCCTCATTCACTCCAAAAGTACGTGATCCTATTCTTTCTGAAACAAAGCTCTTTCATTAGTGCCCACTGGCTTTCTCCCTTGTACCTTGAAGCTGATGTTCAAGAGATGGTTAGGGCTAAACCTCAAAGTCATTTGCAAACAGCTCAGGAGCTCTGTCCCACTGCTTGTTATACAAAATACAGACAAGCGTATTTAGGATCAACTATCTTTCCCATTATGTGTCTGCTTTTCTGACTGAGAGCCAAAGGGGTGAAGTACACATCCAAGGCTGCAGAAAAGCTGTGCTGTTCTTCTTCTCTTTACATTTAAATGACACAATCTTCTAGGCTAAATGGCATTCCTGATCATCACAGAACACTAGCTGGGAAACATTTTTCAAGTTGTGCTATTTGTAGAGATTTTGAAAAATTACACCCCCAATGAAAAAAGCCACTTAGGACCAATCATAAACTATTCAACAAAGTACACTGAGTACCTCCACACAGTAGGGTATATGAATAATATAAAACTTGGCCTCTGTCTCCCATGAAGGGTGAAGCGACACACATATACAGAAGGCTGATGTCACAGGCCAGCCAGCAGAGGCAGTGAGGACAGGACTGAGTGTGTACCACGAGTTGGAAGAGTGAGCTACTGAGCATCCATTCAGTAAGTGTACATGGTGCAGAATTCTAGGTTAGTCATTGGGCAGAAGGGATTCACCTTGGAGAGGCATGTAGTTCGGAGAGACTGCAGGCAATCAAATAGGAGCCATGCATAGCCACTGTCAGTGGTCAGATGACTTGAGTAAAATTTCTGTATGTGTGTGTGTTCCTTTCTTTTTCATGCAGGCAGCTGAATTACAGAAATGTGTGTAGTGGAATCAGGTGTAGAAAGGAGCTGGGTGAACTCTGAGGAGGAATAAATAAGTTTGGAATGTGTATTTGGGACCAAATTGTAAAGAGCACTGAAGGCTACACTTGGAAGAAGGAACTTGATACAATTAAGTAGTGTTTATTGTATTGGATTCTAAAGATAAACATGACACAATTAAAGTGGCATTTGAGGAAGATTCCTTTGTCTGGGAACCATAGGGGAGGCTGGAGTGTGAAGAAACCAGAAGGTTAGACCAGAACGCACTCAGAGGGCAATTTCTACAGTGGCAGAGGGTACCCATAGGCTGTGGTGAGGGACAATGTGACAGAAACCTGGAAAGAATTAAACAAGGATGGAGAGATTCCCAAAGCTTGGAGCTGCTGCTGTGCATGACAAATATTGATTCTGGGGTGCTCTAGTGGTAACCAGTTGTCCTCCAATTCTGGGGTGCTCTAGTGGTGGTAACCAGTTGTCTTCCAATTTCTATTTTCCTGCAGGACGCTTAGACTGAGAGGCAGTGCTGCAGAATCATAAAGTTTGGAATAAACCCATGAGAATTGGATTGGTCTTGGTTTTCATCGATGAGTAGTACCTGATGATTTCATGTGAGTTACTCAAGTTCTCAGTTCCTCAGTCACCTTACCTGGAAAGCGGGAAGTAGAGTAAAACTCACCTGATAGCATCACTCTTAGTCAATGTGTATAAAGCTGGGTTCCCAGGAAGCACTGTGTAAAAATTTCAACTAGTTTTATTAGGCAAACACATTTCTAGCTCTGTGCGGCATTTGGAAAGAAGTCCTTGGGCTAAAGAAGGAAAGTAAGTTCTGGACATTGGAACGTGAATGGTAGTAATGTGCCCAATCCTCAGATTGTGCCCTTGTAGTGCCCTTCTCACTGCTGGTGGGATTGTGGACATGGTAAGACCAAGAGAAACCCTGTGGCTTCCAGAGCTTGAACCTGTGAGTGGCCACATGTGCCCTGGCTGTATATGGTTTTATGATTACATGGGAACAGTAAAACTCCATTTAAATCACTACCATTTTAGGGTCTTGGTTTTAACATCTGACCTGTATTCAAATCAGTACAATGTGTCCAGACAAAGCCTCTTAAGAGCTTCTGAGTTAGTACATGGGAACTTGTGTCTGCACTTGTCTCCAGGACTCAGCCATGAAAGGGAAGTTTCTACCTAACTCAAAGATCTGGGCCTCCTGTCTGTGGGTCTGTGTACAGCTGTGCTGGCTGCCTGTCTGCACAGAGGCTGAGCTGGCCCTGCCCCTTTGCTCTGAGGCCCCAAGGCTGCACACCAATTTTTGCCTGCTTCCTTATCTCTTCTCTGTTTGTCTTCCTGGCTCTTTTTAGCTGTATCCCACCACACACACACACACACACACACACACTTAAAAATCTTGGCATTCAGAGCTCATTGTGATTCAAGTTATTATCTATTTCTGGGAATGGCCTGCCTAGATGCCTTGTCTAGAGTGCTAAGAAAGGGATGCTTCCACAGGAAAAAAAAAAATAGATGAGAACAGAGGAAATATTATTGAGTGGGAGGTGGTGCGGTAGTGATGGGACACACTAAGAAATATCCTGCCATTGGTTATGGATGCCGATCTGAATTTAGGAGAGAAAGCAGGGCTTTATAGTGCAAATAAAATCTGGCATTGGTTGGCTGTTTCTAGCCACTATCCAAATCCCTGCGTGAGAGACTGGAGCTTTACTTTAAAAAGAGCAATGTCACTGCTTCTATTCATACACGCAGGGTGTGTCACCTTCTTCCCATGCACAATTAGGGTGCATTTCTTGAAACTGTAAGTAGATTCTCCATTCCATCTGTCTCGACTTTGACTGTCATTTGAATTATTTCATCCTGTCTCAGCTTACTCGAAGATCTTCACTGGTTCTACAAAGCCATCTAAAAAGAGGTAGCAATAACTTAGATAGAAATTGAAAACATCAAAGCCCCCTGTGATCTGACACCATTAATTTTTTTTCTTTTTTTTTTACTAACTGTATCTTAGAATTCTTCCTTGACAAAACCTATATGCTATGTTATTCAAATAAAGTTCCTAACTCTTTCCCTTTGCCAGCTTCTTTGTGACTCTTTTATACCGTGCTTTCTTCCTGGGATGACTCTGTTCCTACCTCTGATTCTCCATTATAGAAATTAAATCCATTCTTTCCCAAACACATGGAATGCTTTTCTTTATGAAACTGCCTGAGTCACATTTAGCTGTGCTGTCTAACTCCATTCTCAGTTTAGATATCTCATTTCAGGATCACATATTACTCCAAATTATATAATATTTGTTCCTGTACTACACATTCCGCCTTTAAAAAAAAAAAAAAAGATCAAGAGTTTTTAAGAGTCTGTTTCTAAGGCAATTAGTTTCTTATTTCCACATACTGCATGGACCAGTACATTAAACATTTCTTGAGATAGTGGTCTTGTGGTAGACCTGTGATGCTCCTAGAACAATTAAGAGTACTTTGGGGTTTTATAGACGATCCTGAGAGACACAGCTAGCCTGAAAACCAGTTCCAGAGAGATGGCGGCAGACACTGTGGTCACTCAAACCTCACCAAAACCGAGACCCAGAGACTACAGAAATCAGATCTCTAACATGCCCACCAAGGCTCAGGGAACATTGTGAAGAAGAGGCAGAAAGATTGTAAGGGCCTCAGGGTGGGAGGGATTAGCCTAGGCACTGTTCTCCCCCTCCCCACAGACACTGAGTCATGAGGCCTTCATGACTCCACAATGAATACCAATAATTCTTCTCAGTAGGAGGACCCTCAGGAAAATCAGGGTAAGGGAGAGGGGACATAAGATTACAACTTTTGAACAAATAAATAAATAAATAATTAATTAATTAATTAATTTTTTTTTAATGAAGCAGAAGATCCTTTTGCGGGACTTTTGAACTAGCTTATATAATCCTGAAGCTTGCTACATGAAGGAAGTCACAGGGCTGAAGGAGAATAGCACTAAGGCTAAAACTCAGACACAAAGGAGTAAGCGACCCTTGCCTGCTGCAGGTAGGTTTCTATGTCTTAGGAACAAGAGTCTTTACTGTTGATAGTGACAAGTGTCTAGTATTGTGAAACACCAAAGACAAAGTTACCCTGAATACATTCCAGCTATATTCCTGAACATCTTTGAGGGTCAATATAAATTCTAAATCTTACCATCCTTGTTCACTTCAAGTGAGGACATTCCATAACATGGTAGATTGGTTGCAAAGGTGCTTATTATCTGTCCTATCAGTTATTATTAAGGAATTTAAAATTCATAGAAAGAATCCACAGACCATTAAGGGAATTACACAATTTACCACTGCACCCTCTCTCAACTCAGTATTTGAAAGAGTCCTGAGTCTGCAGACCAACCAAATGTCATGTTTCTAATACCCCAATGAAATATCTGAGCCCAGATCTCTTCTCTTAGAAGCTAGGAGAGAGTGTCTACTTAGGTGGGCTGGCTGCCCCTTCCTCAAAAGAAATATTCACCCCACAAAGCCTGCATATCACTGCAGACAAAACGCCTCCTATTCATGCTGCAAGGATTTTCTCAGTGCTCCGCTTATAAGTTCAGCAGTCAGAGTGCAAGTTCTAGGAGAGGATGGGTCATGCACTCTTCATGCCTGTTACAGTGCAATCAAAGACGAGTTCCCACCATCTTAAACCATGACAGTATAGTCTAGAAGTTGTGTTATTTTCAGATCAAGAAAAAAAACCTTTGACTAACAGGAAAATAGAAACTTCCAAAAGCACGGCCATATTTCAATTCTAAAATAAATACAGACATTTTACAAACAATATTATTTCAGAAGTCCTTTTGTTACTAAGGATTGAAACAGCATGGATTTGTCAACTTTGGGTGAACTGTACAACTGATGGGACCTCAGGTTCTGTTGTGAGATATTGCCATGACAGGAAGATCCAACCTATCCATATAAGGGACAGTGAAAAGTGTCTTGAGGGCTGGAGAGATGGCTTAGTGGTTAAGGCACTTGCCTGCAAAGCCTAAGGATGTAGGTTTGATTCCCAGAACCCATGTAAGCCAGATGCACATGGTGGCACATTTGTCTGGAGTTTGTTTGCAGTGGCTAGAGGCTCTGGCATGCCCATTCTCTCCCTCCCTCTCTCTCTTTCTCTCCCTTTCTTTCTCTCCTTCCCTCTCTCTCTAATAAGTAAATAATTAAAAATAAAAAATTATTTATACAAAGAAAGAAAAGTGTCTGGAAAGAAATGGATCATACCTCCAGGAATCATATCCTCAAACATTCACACGGCACATCTGAAAACCATGGCATAATTTACATTGCTTTGGGTGCCTGCACAGAGATATTAGTGTCTCTTCATCTAGTTCCATCCACAGTACAAAACTGCAAGTTTTACAAGAATGGGCAAGTCTAAGTGAGCAAGTTCTTAATCAAAGATTGGATCCAAAGGTGACTTCTGCCCAAGCCACAGGGACAACTGGGTGTGATAGTGCATGCCTGTAATCTTAGCATTTAGGAGGCAGGAGGATTACTGCAAGCCTAAGGCTAGACTGGCCTACATGGTAATTTCCAGATAATTCCAGGATTGCAGCAAGACACTATCTCAACACACACACACACACACACACACACACACACACCCTGTACACACAAACACACACAGCCGGGCGTGGTGGCGCACGCCTTTCCCTGCACTAGTTAGTGAGATTACATAGTGATTAAAACCAGAGTGAGACCCTATTAAAAAACAAAAAAAAAAAAAAAAAAAAAGAGTTTGAGCTATGGCTTCCTCATCAGTAAAATAGGAATCATACCCCCAGAACTACTACAATGAATCACACACAACATGAGTGAAAGCAAACAGCGTGGTGTATGGCAGCCAGTAAGGTTTTAGTAAACAGGGTTGCCATGTATATAGTTTTGATGTTTGAGAGATTTTATGTTTTTCTGAGAAACAGATTGAGAATAGGTTGGACATATAAGTGTAAATGTGTTATTATTAGCCCTGTGTCTTGAAAGGCCATGGTAGGAATAATAATGTCTTATTAGTTGAAATGTCTTATGCATGGGTACTGGGGATTTCTCTCACCAGGACTGTTTGCTGAGAGGATTGTGAGAGAGTGTGCCATGTGCAGAAGAGATCAGTATGCAATGGGCCAACCATCAGGTCGCATCACTGCTACTGATCTGCTGGGTGGGATGGGCTAGGAGGTTGCCAATATTTTCTTCAAAGTGTAGAGTTCTTGGCAGGATTCATGCTTCTATCCCTCATTTCTCCTTCATCTCTTCTTCCCCTTTTAGAAGGAGACAGTAGGTGATTTTATACTCAGGAACTCTGTGTATAAACAATTAAGGATATTGAATTTTAACTCACTTCCTAAATTTCTTAATAATAAAGTCACTATTTTTTTTCAGTAAAAATTGCATTTTGATAGTTATCCCTACCAATTCATGTCATTTTCCATCAATGTTCTGGACAGGTGAGAAGAGTGCCTTCTATACCCAACTTCCTCTAAGTTTGAACTTGTTCTGTGTCACAACCTCTACTCAAGAAAGCGCACAGCCTGTTGTTCTCTGGGGTAGAAACCTTCCAGTATCCAGGGGTGATCATGACCTGCAGACCCACAAAAGACAGAAATCCAATTGACTTTACTTGCCTGGATGCATTCATATCCAACATTGAGATGCCCTCTTCTTTCTACCAGAAGACTAAGCACTGTTGAGCCTCTTTGTTGCTATTAAGGTTTGCGCTTATGTTTTGGACACTTGTTCCCCATCTAAGTGGAGATATTTTGAAGAAGCTGTGGAACTGTTAGGAGATGTGTCCTAGCTGGTAGAAGGAGTTTACTAGGTGTGTCTCCTGGTTCCTATACTTCTTTCACTTCTCCATTTGCCATGTAAATAACTTCTGTCACATGATCCCACCATCATAAATAGAGCTGTCCCACCAGGTCTTCCTTCTGACCATGATTAGCTGAAACCTTCTGATACTGTGAGCTCAAATAAGCCACTACTCCCTTAAGTTGTTTCTGTCAGATATTTTGTCACAAGGACATAAAAGTAACTAATATAGGGCTGGAGAGATAGCTTAGTGGCTAAGATGCTTGTCTGCAAAGCCTAATGACCTAGGTTTGATTCCCCAGTACCCATGTAAAGCCAGATACAGTAGTGCATGCATCTGGAGGTCATTTGCAGTGGCTGAAGGCCCTGGTGCTCCCATTATCTCTCTCTCTCTCTTTTCTCTCTTTTTCTCTCTCTCTCTTTTCTACTTGCAAATAAATAAATAAAAATAAATTTTAAAGAGTAACTAATATGTTTGCGAATTAGAAAACTATCCCATTGTATTGTACTGAGCTGTCTAAGGTTGCTTTGTAGAATGTTGAACATGGATTGCTTTCCAGTCTAATTTTTATAGGTCTCATTATAATTGATAGTGTTTGGGCCCTTAATTATCCTCAAAATACCAAAGATACCAACATTTTAACACTTCTCAGTAATGGAGTTGAGGTTTCTAAAAGATATGGTCATGCTTCCACCAGAATTACTGAATCTTGTCTGGGGAGAAAAATCTTTCTTAGAAAAACTCTTATAGGCAAAAATGGTTGCCTGTACTTGTAGCCTTTATGTCTTTGATCATCTGCCTGCACTCAATTGGAAAGGATCAAATAGAGTGTAGTTTCCAGATTCAGTAGAGCCCCTGACAACTGGAAGCCTTTAATGTGGCAGGATTTGACTGACTCACTTCTTTTCCTTTCTTTTTGTGTGTGTATGTGTGGTGTACATATGCTTGTGTGTGTGTGTGTGTGTGTGTGTGTGTGTGTGTGTGTGTGTGTATGCACATCTGTGTGCCTGGCGGGGGGCAGAGGTGGAGGAGACCAGGTGTTTTCCTCTATTGTTCTTCACCTTATTTATCTGAGAGAGAGAGAAACTGCCAGGGTCTCTAGCCACTGCAAATGCAAATGAACTCCAGATGCACCTGACTCCTTGTACATCTGGCTTTACGTGCATACTGGCGAACTGAACCCTGGTCCTTAGGCTTTGCAGGAAAGTGCCTTACCCACTGATTCATCTATCAAACAGATCTTTTTGCCATTTCTTTTTCATAACAACATCCAGAAGTCTCATAGCATATGGTTCCATGACCTCTAACTGACTCTTCTCACCAACATTTCCTCTGAACTTCCTAAAGAGTCATCCCTACATAGGTTTTTTTTTTTTCTCTTATACGTGGGTCAAAACTTCTGGTAAATAACTTGAAGATACAGATTCCTAGCAGCATGGGCTTACAACTGTAATGTCACCTGCGTGTGCCTGACACTGGGTAAGCACTTTATAAGATACTCAGTTACCCCGCACCAAATAAAACCACGAGGGAACAAATGACATGTTTGTCATCCCTTTTGTAGAGATGAGGAAGCCTAGCCTTGCCAGTTTTTCTGAAATTCCACAGTAGGGCAAAAGGATTCAAACCCTAGACTGTCTGACTCCCAAACCCACACGGCTGGCTGCTGCTATTCTAATCATGCTTTGCAAAGTTTGAACCCTGAAACAGGAGCATCACTGTCACCTGGGACCTCAGTTCAAGTGCAAATTCTCAGCCCTCACTCAGACCTACCATAGCAGAGCCCTTGAGGGTACGGCCCATCAGTGTGTCCTATGACAAGTCCTATAGGTGAACCTGGTAGGTTCTGATGTTTCAAAAAAATATATTTAAAAAAACAACTGTCTTGAAATGGCACAGGAAGGCTTTAAGTCAAAGGTAAACAAGAGTATTTTTCTAGGAGGATTGTTAACACTGGTGTGGCTCACTTAACAAATGTTGACTCTGTTCTCCTCTGCTGGAGTCCTGTGCTTGGCCCTGATGTCTGGGAGGGGCCTATGTCACTCAGCCCTTCTACTCTTCAGATGCCCTCTGTGCATTGTAGAACACCACAGTTCTGAATACTGCAGTGAAATCTCTATCCTCCTAAGCACACAGGAAAAGTCCAAAAGATCTGACATTTGAGATTTAACCTAACAAACAATAGGATATTCTGATTCCACGCACAGATGCTGGAAAAACAATCAGCAGGAATAGGATGGGGGGTCATCGTTGTTTTCTTTCTCTCCACCTACCCAATCCAGGGGCATGCCATATATTAGTAGGCATTTCACATCAGCCTAATTCAGATTTTCCTGTCCAACAAATCCCATCTGTGAGCACTGCTGTCCGCACCACATAACACCACATAGATCAAGCATGGGGAGAGGCCAAAGTCATGAACACCATAGCTTTCCATAAAAGTTAATGAATGACAGAAGCATATTGCTGGGAATGGCAACACAGCCGTTATTTATGGTTCAGGAAACTCTGAACATAGGGACTTCCCTTTTCCTTTCCCTCCAGCCTCAGCTCTACCCACGAGGAGTTTACAAAACCCATTTCAGGAACTTTGTGAGTCATTTGCCAAGTCAGCAAAAGGAACAAAACAAAACAAAACAAAACAAAACAAAACAAAACAAAACAAAACAAAACAAAACAAAACAAAACAAAACAAAACAAAACAAAACACCAGCATGGAGGACATAAAAATTAAATCCAACAACTGAATATTCAACATACATCCCAAGAGAAACAGACCACCCAATGGATGTGGCCATGTTCTGTTCTATCTGTATCCAAATACTTTCACACTTCACAATTCTGCTGTTGTTAACAGTTCCAACCCATCACCCCAAGAACATGATTCCCCCAAGGAACTCTTGCTGCTGAAAGGGCTTCTAGGAAACCCTTCTCTACCTCCCCAAGCACCACCACCACACAAGCAGGCTTGGCCAATTATTAGGGAAACAGCTCTTCAGCCACACATAGTTTATGTTTTGTGCTGGAAAAGGATCTCTGCCTTCAAATTCCATGGAGCTTGGAAGTGTCCTCCTCATGCGCACGGACCCTTCGAAGGCTGTGAAGGTGTATGAATCCACGGGATGCACGCAGCATGGCACCCGGGGCTAAATAAGAGCTAAATAAATGTTAATGGTATCACAGCTTCTGTTTACTTTTCTCTCTGAGAGTGCCAGGCAGCCCCAGCCCAGCTGGAGCCGAGCCCAAGGCTAGTAACTTACCACACACCTTGTTCTACCCAGACAGATCTTGGGAGGTGGTCTGAAGGCAAATGCCCACTTTGACAAGTGGAAGTGTGCATATGTCCATTTTTCTCTAGGCAAGGTCTGGAGCCTTCAACTTGTTCTCCAGGGCACTCATGATCACTGCCGGGTCTCAGGAAGAGAAAGAAAGCAGCACTCTTGGAAAGCTCAGGGAACAGAAATGCACTTTTATGTTTAAGACATTTCCACGCACCCAGAAGAAAGTCACATGGCTTGAGTTTTAATCTTCCCTCTACCTCTACACTGATAATTCCTTCTTCAGAGCTCAGATTTCATTTCTTTGTTTGAAACTGATTTCATAAAAATCCCTTGCCATGTCCTGCCCCATCACAGTCAGATCATAATAGACCGTGGATGTGAAAGCAGCAAAACACACACTAATACATACATACATGTAATGTCATCTTCAGATGCCTCACAGGATCAATGGCTGTAGTGACTGGCCTGTGAAGCCCAGCAAATGAAAAAGATACTGATGGGGTTAAGTTTTTCTTAGTCTGTGTGTGTGCAAATTGACATAGTTCTCTTTGGGATGACTTATTAAAGAAGAAGCAGAAATTCTGTGTGAAGAGAGAGAATTGTAGAAATGTTTGACTTGACCCAATCTACTGTAATTCTCAGAGCTGCCCAGCATCCCCCATGGTTTGCTTTAATTACATGTCACTGCTAACTTCCTTGTAAAGAGACGGGGCCTCTGCCATTCCTTCTAATTATCCAAATCACGAGCCACTGTGTGTGGCCTTACCTATGGCTTTTAACCAGAAGTAATGTCATGAAATCAAAGAGAGTGGGAGGTGTCCCTGTTGCGATGACTCTAATAAATGTTACATGACATTCCTGTAAGAACATTTGGAAGTATTCTCTTCAGCAATCATGATTCCAACATGATAACATCAGTTAAGAACAGTCATAGCTACAAGCCTGCATATATACACCCTCGCTCACTTGTGAAGCCACATTTTATCTGCAGAGTGGCACCCTTACTTCAGGCCCTGTTTGTCCCAGACAAAGATGTTACATAGCTCAATCAAATGATATGGCCATTTCTCAAGCTTCCTCAAACCCAGCAACTATGGCACAGGTTGGTCCTTGATTAGTAATCATAATAAAACGGCAACACGTGCTGAACTCTTCCCACTTGTAATGGACATGTAAACACCTTTGTGACTATTATACCATTTAATCGGCACACTCCCATGTACAGTTACTGTGTCCCATGTGCTGTCATGAGAACGGGGGTCTGAGAAGATTGAGTAGTTCACACGAATGCAGCACTAAAGATGAGCAGAACATACATGCACCTGGTGGAGAGACATATGCAGAAGAGGCTGAGACAAATTGCTCTGAATTCTCAGTCTGTATGTACAGTTAGGCAAACAGTATGAATATGCCATAGGGCTGAGGAGATGGCTCAGTGGTTAAAGGCACTTGTTTGCAAAGCCTGCCTCCTGCCAGACCTGCTCAATGCCCCAGTACCCATGTAAAGCCAGATGCACAAAGTGGCACATGTGTCAGGAGTTTTCTTTGCAGTGACAAGAGGCCCTGGCACACCCATTCTCTCTCTCTTTATTTCGCTCTCAAATAAATAAATAATTAATAAAAAGATTTTTTTAAGCTAAATAGTTAAAAAAGAAAGAATAGGTCACATACACTTTTTTAAATTTTTTTTATTATTTTTAATTTATTTTTGGAGAGAGACAGAGAGAGATAGCCAGAGAGGGAGACAGAAATGGACGCGCCAGCAGTCTCTCAGCTGCTGTGAAAGAAATCCAGATGCGTGCGCCCCCTTGTGGGCAAGTGCGGCATTGTGCCCTTGCCTCACTTTGCATCTGGCTAAACGTGGGACCTGGAGATTGGAACTGCTGGACATTGGAACCAGCATTCTTAGGCTTAGCAGGCAGGCGCCTTAACCACTAAGCCATCTCTCCAGCCCACATACACTTTTGATATTTGGAGCCACTTGGTAAAATGCTAAAATACAAATAATAATGCTTCTCATGAATAATAAGCATTTTCTGTAGTGTCTCTATCATTTTACATTTGCATGCTAGAAATAAAAGGAGCTCATGCTTATTAGATAATTAAAATTTTCTACTCAGTTCTTAAACACAATTTCCTATATTTTCCTAGATGTGACAATGAGTTTTTACTACCTCTTTTAATTAGCCTCACAAAGATTTTCCTTTATAAGAAAAGTCTCTGGGACAGCAGCTTGGTAAATCTTTTGGCAAAGTTTTGCTACCAACTGATGACTGATTAACTGAAAACCCACATTTAAGGCTGAGCCCCTCTCATTTTGGTAGCTCTTTCTTGGAAGGTCTCAAGGAGTTGATTAACACAAAACAGGAGATCAAAGGATGCTACTTTTCTGCCTCTATTGGCACTGCTGTCCAGGGCAAGCATGGCACTAGCCAATTGGACCATGGGTCTGAGAGGAAGGTTACTTTGCTGAGAAGAAGTGAGATGCTTATGCAGGAAGCACTCTTAAATGATGGGCCAGGAGTGGGCAGGGATATGGTTAACCAAAACCAATCATGTTATGAATAAACCATACAGAAGCCTTCATTTTAAAAAGAGAGAGTTTTGGTTGAAGTACTCTGAGGCATTGGAGAATGCTGTACCCAGAACCCATAGGGAATTACAAAAAATCCCAGTACCAGGGGTAGAATATCTTTCAGGGAGTTGTTGATCAGGGGAGGCCTCTGAGACCCCCAAAACAATACAAGCTTTAGCCAATGTTCTTGGTTACCTACCAAAATAGATGGTAAGACCCTTATGCTGAAAATACCATGTGCTTCAGTTGCAGGACACTGAGAAATAGAGTTGTTTTTTTAATCTGTGAAATGGGAATCATAATAGTTTTTATCAAGTAAGTATTGTCATTGATGTATGCTGAAGATTAAGAATAGCATCTGATCAAAGTAATCGCTCAAGAAATGTTGATGTTGCAACTATTATTATCAATATTGACACAAAGGTGCCTCTTCTCTGAGCTTGCCTGGCAGTGTTGCACTTATGCATAACCCAACAATTTTTATTAAAATACTTGTGCTTCAATATTAGTTTCTTTCCATATAGGTTCCCCCAAGACTGCAAACCCCTGGAGACAGAGTCTTGTGAGTGTTTTATTGGTGAGTTTCTAACATAGCACAGTGCTCATCCTTAAACAGGCTTCCAGCGTTCATGATTGAATGAAAGGATAGATGGATGAACAAATGTGTGCATGCTTTTCTTGTCTCACAGTGCTAATTCTCTCATTTCTTAAGTATTCTAAGAGCATAGGACTATCCAGCTAACATTCACAATTTCAACCTCCCTTTAAGCTAGGTGTGGTTATGTAATGAAGTTTGGCCAGTGGTACACACATGGAAATTTATGGTGTTCCATTCATGGTTTTGACTTTAAAAGAAAGAAACATAGGGCTGCAGAGGTGGCTTAGCGGTTAAATGCTTGCCTATGAAGCCTAAGGACCCTGGTTCGAGGCTTGATTCTCCAGGACCCACGTAAGCTAGATGCACAAGGGGGTGCATGCATCTGGAGTTCGTTTGCAGTGGCTGGAGGCCCTGGCGCACCCATTCTCTTTCTCTCTCTCTTCCTGCCTATTTCTGTATCTCTCTCTCAAATAAATAAATAAATAATAAAATATTTTTTAAAAAAAGAAAGAAACATATACTCTACTTCAACTTTTTTAAGTTTATTTTTATTCGAGACAGAGAGAAAAGCAGAATGGGTCTGGCTTACATGGGACCTGGAGAGTCGAACATGAGTTCTCAGGCTTTGCAGGTAAGTGCCTTAACCACTAAGCAATCTCTCCAGCCCCAGGTTTTTCTTTCCACCCCTGATGCTATTGGATGGCAATAGAGAGGCTAGAGCAGCCATCTTGGGCCATGAGATGGGCAGCATTCTCTAAGTGTGATACTCCTAAGGATTTGTGTCAATATTGATAATAATAGGTGCAACATCAACATTTCTTGAGCGATTACTTTGATCAGATGCTGTTCTTAATCTTCAACACATGTTAATGACAATACTTACTTGATAAAAACTATTATGATTCCCATTTCACAGATGAGAAAACAGAGGCATTCTAAGTGGTACAGTTGAGATTGAATATGGGCAATCTGACTCCAGAGCCTAGGCTACCTTTCATAACAAAGAAAGTGTCCCACGTTATTTATAAGTCTTCCAGGGGCTCCTTGCCATGCAAAGGAAAGGATTTAACAGGAGATGGAAAACGAAAGATCAGAGGGTCTCAGAAACCTGCCAGACACAGCCAGAAGGAATTTGAAATGCAGTACAGGAACCCTTACCTCTAGTTCTCTCCCTGAGGAGTGATTCTTAATGTGCCTTTGAGGGGAGGAACACTGGAAGGTACCTGCAACCTGCTATGGAATGCCCACAACAAGATTTTTCTTAAAAAAATATATTTTTTCTTGATTAAAAACCAGGTATCAACTTACCCATATGTCTTACTGCCTCAGGGGGTTAATTTTATGTCACATGACAAGGAAGCAAATTTCCTATAGATGAACATTTTATAAACTGAAAAAGCTTGGTCTCCATTGAAATAGCTGCTGCATCTGAAGAAGCTCAGGACTGGAGGAGTAGCCTAGTGGCAGAATGCTTGCCTGGCACGCATACGGCCCTGGGTTCAATCCTCAGCACCTCAAGAACAAACAAACAAATGGTAAATGAAGACATTCTTCTGCCTACTAGACAAGATAGAATTTATTCATTTCTAACCACTACGTAATATGATTCTTCCAGTATTCTAAACAGGTTAACTTTTATTTGGAAGGCGCTGGTCCTCCGAGGGAGGTGGAGCCACAGGAAAGCATTCAGTAAAAGCGAGGTCATGTTCTGTGTGTTTCAATGAATTTCTTTTTCTCTTGTTTCTTCTGGTCATTTCCCACTCTTGATTAGTAATTTTACACCCAAATAGTAAAATATGAAATGCTTTTTAATACTGCCACAGTGGTAAAAGTGTTCAGGTTTTATGACGTGTCTCCAGAGATAGATCTTTAGCAGTATATAGAGTGAGGTTAATTCAGCATAAAATAGTATAATACCTTTCTTATTTCTGTTCATTCATTTAGAAATTATGGGATGAATCCTGGTAAGAGGTCTGCTTCACAGGCCGGAGACTTGTGTAGAAAGCCTTTTCCTCTGCCTCATCTTCTTCTTCCTTCTCCTCCTCCTCTTTCTTTTCTCTTTAGAGTAAAAACATTTCCAATCAACTTCTCAAAAATCATATAAAATTATTTTCCATTTTTTCCTTCCTTAGATACCTGGGAGTTGGCCAACCACTGTGGAAATCCTTGCTTTTCAAATGTCAGAAAACCAGTCCTAGGCCCTCCCCCCAACTTTTAGTTTATTCTCCCCAAACGTGTGAATGAGATATGAAAACGCAGCAATCCTTTTCCATCCTGTCATGTTGTGAAGATTACAGGTATAGTTCCTTGGCTGCACTGTGCAATTGTGTGAGGCAGAGAAAGAAACTGAGTTAGAAATGAGGTCATACAGTGGTGAACCAAGAAAACAGAATAGAGGCAGGAATTCTCTTCCTTGGTATTGGACCACACTTAAAACAGATTCCTCCCCCTCCACCATCCCCCACCTCCAGTGCCTGGGGGAAGTGACACCCACCTGTGGAGAAGCATTTACCTCCCAGAAAGTCACAGGAACTTTCCCAACATGCACCAGCATCACTTGGAATAAAATGAAGGTAATGTTCATATGTGCGATTATGTTCACCGTTCCTAATACCAGCACCTACAAAAGTCCAAATTGGGCTTGTACAGTGAACTACATTCTCATTTAATATCACGGTCGCTTCTAACTTCAATCTCTAATGAATGCTTGGCACTCCTGGGCTTCCTTTCATAAAAAGACAAAGTTCCTGCTTCTCACTTCATAAAAATGGCAAGAACAAGTTAACCTTTAGCTAATATGGATAAGAAAAGGTTAATATGAGTAGAATAAAAACACAATTTTTTCCATAATTTTTATTTTACAGTGAAATACAAAGCTCTGTAGACTAGATAATTGTTAGTTTTTCTGGTACTTACTGCATTACCCCACTTGGAAACCTATTAAGAATTAAAAGTAAACATGTCAAACAAGAACTGTTCCCTAATTAATACTAAGGCGTATATGAAAACATTCTTGAATATTGGGCTTAGTAGTATTCTATATTATGCTGTCTTTGCCTATAAAAAGTTAAATGTTTCTTCAAATGAGAATGTAGATCACTAAGATAGCTGAAGATGCAAAATGTAGCAATCCATTTGACACACACATAAGCCAGGGCTGATCACGTACGCTTCCCATCTTCATTTTAAAGAGTAATTAATTCTAACTACCCTCCTGTGGGAGAACTGATAACGAGTCTGTTGATTAACTGAGTTTAAAAATGTATAACACCATGTAAAAATGACTGCACTGGAGATCAGCATCCACATGTGGTAAAAAGACCAAAATTCTTGTTTGATTTCTGGTTCCTTGTTCCAAGCACCATGTCACAAGAAGACGTTAAGAAATGTGATGTAGTGCTTCACGATCCTAGGATGTATTGCTGGTGTTTAAGAGTACAAACTTAAAACAACTATAACTACATAAAGTCTAAATAAGCATCCAGTCCTTAAAAACTCTCACCCAATCTTCACCCAAGTATTAGTGGTTTTCTAGAACTCAGCCAAAAGAAGTTCTCCAAAGGACATGAGCCATCTTCACAAAACATCAAAGGACACCAGTGTACAGAATACCACCGTATATAGGAACGGTTGTGGAGTAGAGACTTGATGCTGACCTCCTCCATGATCTGTTCCCAGTTTTGTAACTTCTTGGAGTGGAAGGTAGGCAGTCTGCAGGGCTCTAATCATGTCATTGTACCATGATACTGTGCCCATTCTACACACGTCTGTCACACTAGGGACATGGTATGGCCAGTTCTAATGAATTTTAAAGGACAAAGAAAATAAGGCTGGTTAGGACTTTGCAGAGAACAATACTGTCGCTAGAAAAGAAGAAGGTGCTTTGGGGACAAATCAAATCCAGGATCCCAGGTCAGTACACGGATCACATAACATAAGTCACCCGCATAACTAGACAAGAATGTTACCATACGATACGAAATGAAACCAAAGGTCACCCACTTCCAGATTTCACACTCAACTACAGAGAAGTGGATTTCTCTGTGCTGCTCAGATAGCAGCAAACACACTGGTCCAGGAGATAATTCCATGTGGATGAAAACTCTCATCTTGTAGGCACTCTATAACTGTTTGTCAAAGTAAATTACTGCTTCCAGACACCATGTGCATCCTGTGGTCTGAAAAGGCTATCATGTCTCTGCAAGTGCTTATCATGGTTACATACTTACCACACTTAGAAAGTCTGCAGTTTATTAATGGGAACATGTGTAGAATAATAGGGGCTGGGCCGGTTGTAGTGGGAAGAAAGAGTACCAAGACAGATTTTAAAAGTCATAAAATGCAGGTTTTGTTCCTCAAGTCATTAAAGAAACCATATGAGTGTGCTGTTAATACAGTAAACTGTAGCAACGAGGACCATAATAGTTAAGCTACATCATAGCAGGATACAGAAATTAAGTAACACAACCTGGTAGAGAAAACCTACCAAGGGCACCAAATGTGGCAAGTACAGGTGACCTCAGAGGATTTTCAGTGGTTGGCACAGATAAAGGGGAACCACAGTTTTCTCTCCACTGAGGTGGAGTCTGAAAACTGCTACCCTTCTCTCTTCATTCTGGTCACAAATCTCTAAAAGCAGACCCAAAGCTAACCAGCCACAGGAAAAGAGCATATCATTGGAATCCATGCCTTTTATTCTCTGGTATTTTCCAATTTGTTAGAGCTCATAGCAAGCACTTTATATTAAAGATAAAGTGTGTGGTTCAGGAAAAAATCTTTGACTTGGAGGAACAGTTTCTAATGTTGCTACAATTCCATTGATATGAGTTTATGAGCTAATGGAAGATATAGGGAATGCTTCTAAATGTTCTAAATAATAATAATAATAATAATAATATACATGAAAACAACTCACTCCCAAGCCATCAATTGATATGTCCATTGAAGAATAAAAACCTGTTTATTATGTGGTATGTGATAAGAAAAAACTAGCATCTACATTACATTTTTAAAATTATTTTTAAAGATCTTCTTACTGTTTTTTTTTTTTTTTAACTGAAATGTTGAAATAAATGCCTTCAAAAGGAGAATCCAAACAGTTTTTTTGTCAGTAACAGCAACATACAGTAGTCTGGAACCTCCTTGAAGTTAATTGCAGCACAGCTCTCTAATGAAACTTTCCATCTATTAAATCTTAACAGGCATAACTATAAAAATGGCGCCAAGCTTTCTCCTGCTCTGGAATGTCCCGGCCAGCACTTGGTGACTTTTACCCTTTATCTTTGTAATTACTGTAATTATTGCAGAGTTGGAAGTGAATCAAGATCTAAGAATACAGGTTCCCCCAGCACACAAAGTCCATTTGTTTTTCATATTCTCAGGATGGGCAATGTTTGAGGAGGCCTTCAGTAGGTGTAGCAATGAGTGGCTGGCTAGATTTATTCCACTGAAGGTCTCACAATAGTGTCAAAGCATTTGGATTTCAATTGAGTTCCAGCGTACATCTATGATGGACTAACATCTTAATAGAACAGTAGTTTATTGGTAAAAGAATTTCACATTTTATTCTTGATAACATATATTAATAAGAAGTAGTTTTATAAATACTATAAGGATGAAGGACAGACATCAAAATTAGTTTTAGGTTTATAACCACACTAGAAAAATATTCTTCTTCTGAAAGCTTCTTCAACTGAAATAGACAGCCTTCTGTATTACTATTTTGAAGTCTGGGTAAAAATCAAAAGTAAATAGCAATTCTCTGTTTTATTTATTCTCATAAATAAGAAATCTTATTTTACTATCTCCAAAATGTCCTTGTGTGTTGGAAGGACATCATAAGTTTTTCACTAATTACTATTTTCTTAAATTTGAGCCAATTCTTCCCAATATTAAAAAGAAATACTTAAAGTCAGGCACAGTGGTAAACGCCTTCAATACCAGCACTGGGGAGGCTGAGGTAGAAGGATTGCCATGGGTCCATTCCAGCTCAGCCTGGTCTACAATGAGACATTGCCTCAACAAAACAATAACAAGTACTTTAGGGTAATACTCTGAGAAACTACAATTTCTTTGGTATTGGTTCTGTGCCTTTGTCCTATATAGCAGCAGGGAACAGAAATGGTTCACTAAGAAACTAGTTTAGGGGCCAAATGAAGATGGACTCTATGCATAATGCAGTGCAGTTGTCTTTATAAATTAATGCCTTGCTGCAGGAAAATGTATTTGCAGTCTAATGCCCAGTGGGCATTTTATTCCATTTCTATTTTCTCCTCATAAGACACGCCAGCCAAAAAGACAGCATGTACATATATAGTTTTGGCTATGATAGCTAGGACATAAAAATGTGTTAATTAACTTCTGAAGAGTAAGTTTTGATTAGATTTATAATAACTGGCTGGCACTTCAGTGATAAAGTAGATTTTGACTGACCCTGCAGATCAAATTGTCCCTTAAATGATCATCAGTTTCTACTTGATGTATTATATGGCAATGGGACACTAGATACGCCATAAGTATATCTAAGCCATGGTTTCTCTACATGTGACCAGAACATGGACCACCTGCATTGTTATAATTTCCTAGAGAACTTGTTAAAATCCCTCAGTCAACTGAATCAGAATCTCTTGGGTGGCATGTGTGGGTCAGGAATTTGTGTTTTACCAACCTCCCTTGGGTCATTAGTGCACTAAAGCTCTCTCTCATCCATCCCACTTGCAGAATCTTCATTGTCTATAGTGTTTTTACGTAGCCCCACCAAAAGCAATATGCTATCACCAGGGATATGGCAATGACAAAGGTGAAGGTAAGTGTGCCCTCCAGGAGCTCGCGTTCAGGAGGAACAATAAACCAAGCATATATAGAAAAAGAACATAGTGTGTCCCGAGCCCATATGAGAGGTCATTCTAGGTTATAACACTGAAATTCTGTTTATGTCTTACATTTCACCTCTATTCCTATAATCCTGGGCAGAAAATATCATTTTTTGTTATAAGCAAAAGATTCAGAGCTCAAGAAGCTTAGGTGACTTCTAGGTCCCGTTGCCTTGTGCCTTGTGAACGAGAGAGGGAGAGCAGAGCTCACCTCTTCTGACTTCCATGCTGGCCTAGCAAGTGCTGGCTGGTGGGCAGCACAGTTGTTACTTAGGTTTGCCCTTGTCGCGTGGAGTTATTTCTGTCACAGAGCTACGGGGCCGATGACTAGATGACTAGAGGACCTTCTGCCCTGAGGTGCACACAGAGGATGTGGTTTACAGAAGAGGGTTGTCAAAGTGGGCCTTTTCCAGGCATTCAAGAACAAAGTATTTTGCACAAAACATTAAGATTCATTGTGGGCAAGAGTTCGACAACC
Source organism: Orientallactaga sibirica (assembly GCA_036365145.1). Classification (NCBI taxonomy): domain Eukaryota; kingdom Metazoa; phylum Chordata; class Mammalia; order Rodentia; family Dipodidae; genus Orientallactaga; species Orientallactaga sibirica. The sequence goes on along the minus strand of JAEOAD010000004.1, from coordinate 41,476,902 downwards.
TGTACTTATTCTTTTCTAAGTCATGAGCACTTTTTTGAGTGCTGAGAATTGAACCCAGGTCCTTGCACATTTTGGCAGATACTTGCCATTGCTGAGTTGTATTTCTGAGTTATAGCACATTTGTTCCTCATTCTTTTAATTTTTATTTATTTACTTATTAGAGACAGCGAGAGAGAGAGAGAGAGAGAGAGAGAGGCGCACCAGGGCTTCTAGCCACTGCAAACGAACTCCAGACACATGTGCCACCATGTGCATCTGGTTTATGTGGGACCTGGAGAATTGAACCAGGGTCCTTAGGCTTCATAGGCAAATGCTTTAACCACTAAGCCATCTCACCAGCCCCTGTTCCTCATTCTTTAAAACAGGTGTAATTCTGAGCAGATGGAGGCCAATTGCAGTACAAATTATTATGTAAGCATAATTCTTCTTCACGTTTTACATAATACCTAAAACATTTTACTCTGGACTTTCAAAGATTGGACAAATGAAACAAATAAGGCAAAACTAAAAATAAACCAAAAAAGTCAACAGAACCAGAAATTTACTTCACAAAAATAATAAGTAAAATGTATCACAAAAATCTTGTACCATAAAAACTTAAATTGTTTTAGCTCTGTTAATATTAACACAGTACAAATGAATTTCTGTATGTATGAGTATCTTGAAAGCATTAAATAAAATTATTTTAAGTTGTAGTCTCAGTGATTTTTAAAAAGAGCAGTTTTAGGTTCACAGAGAAATTATTAAAAAAAAAAAAAAGAGAGAGAGAGATTTTCTCTTTGTCTGTCCCCCACGCCTGCATAACCTTCCTCCTTATCAACATCCCTTACCAGAATACATTTGCTATCATCAATGAACCTATATTATAATCCTCCTAAATCCATGGTTTACATTAGGGTTCACTCTTGGTATTGATCATTCTATGGATTTGATTAAACACAAAATGATGTGTATCTATTATTTTGGTATTATACCAATGACTATTTCAGTGACTTAAAAATCCTCTGTCTGGGGCTTACTCACTCCTTTACTCAACCCATCCCCAATCCCTGACAACCATTGGTCCATTTAACTCTCTCTTTAGTTTTGCTTTTGCCAGAATCCCATATGGTTGGCATCATACAACATATAGGCATTTAAGATTCTTTCATGTGTTCATGGTATCATAATTCATTTCAGCTGTGAATAATATTTCATTATCTGTATGTACAACATACTAAAGGACATCTTGGTTGCTTCGAAATCTGGGCAATTATGAATAAAGCAACTCCAAACTTCCATGTATATATAGGTTTTTAATGTGAATATAAGTTTTCAGTGCTTTTAATAAATATCAAAAAGTATTTGCTCTACAAGACTGACCATGGGAATTAGGGTCCCAGAAGCTATAGTCTAGTCTAGTGTTCAAAGCAGCAAAAATCAAGAGAGATCCTATCTCAAACAAGGAAGAACATAAGCTATAACACCATGAGGTTGTCTTCTGACCTCCACTCATGCACCATGGCATGCTTACACTCTCTAACACACACATACACGCACATAAATATACACCATTGTCATTCACATATTAAGAATATTTGTAAGACACTGCTGAAAAGTCTTCCAATGTTCTGGAATCATCTTGTTTCTTCCATGAAAAATATGAGAGCTCTTTTTGCTGTCTGATTATTGGTTTGTTTGTATTTTGTTTTGAGGCAAGATCTCATGGTGCAATCCAGATTGACCTGGAACTCACTATGTAGCCCACTCTGGTCCCAAACTCAAGGCAATCCTCCTTCCTTACCACACCCAGTGCCAAATGAGCATTCTTGTTACCCCACACCCTTACCAACAATTGGTGGTGTCCATGTTCTCTGCTTTGGCCCTTCCAGTAGCTATATGTACATTTGCATGTCATTTTAACCTTCGTTTTGATGATCACATGATGTAGGCATCTTGTCATGTATATAACTGCCACATGCATTTCTTTAGTGAGATGCAAATATCTTTGATTCATGTTTAAAATTGGGTGATTAGTATTATTGAATTTTAAGCATTCTCTATTTTTGGATAGCAATTTTTCCTCAGATGTGTCTTTTGCAAATATTTTCTCTAACTTGTGCCTTATTTTCTCATTCCCTTGATGTTATATTTTGCAGGACAGAAGTAGTGTTTGATTTTGGGTGTTGGTTTTTTGAGGTAGGGTCATACTCTAGCCCAGGCTGACCTGGAATTTACTATTGAACTCCTGACAATTCTCCTACCTGTGCCTCCTAGTACTGGGATTAAAGGCATGCACTACCATGTCTGGCTAAGGACAGAAGTTTTATTTATTTATTTGAGAAAGAGGCAGAGAGAGAGAGAGAGAGAATGGGCACACCAGGGTCCCCAGCCACTGCAAACAAACTCCAGATGCATGTGTCCTCTTGTGCATCTGGCTTATGTGGGTCCTGGAGAGTCAAACCAGGATCCTTTGGCTTTGCAGGCAAATGCCTTACCAGCTAAGACATCTCTCCAGCCCAGAAGTTTGTTTTGTTTTGTGTTTTTGTTCCAAGGTAGGGTCTCACTCTAGCCAAGGTTGACCTGGAATTCACTATGTCATCCCAGGGTGGCCTTGAACTCATGGCAATCCTCCTACCTCAGCTTCCAGAGTGCTGGGATTGAAGGCATATGCCACCATGCCTGGCTCCAGAAGTTTTCAATTTTAATGATGTCTAGCTCATCAATTTTCATCATGAGGTTAAAAAAAAAAAAGCTATGCTTTTTTAATTGCCTGCTTTAAAAAAATAATGCATGTCTTTAATAATCTAGAGTAAGTATTTTTATTATAATTTAAGATTTTAATAATTCAACACAACTGGATTTTATTTGACCCATATCTATATTAAAAATCTAGGTGGAAAGTCTACAGAGATGGTGCAGTATGTAAGAGTGTTTGCCATACAAGCATGAGAGCCTAAAAGGGCTTGAGTCTGATTCCCAGCACCCACGTGAAAAGTTGGGCATGGCTACATGTGCCTGTAACCCCAGTCCTCAATTTCTTGAATTAGTGTTTGCATATACATTTTCTCCATTCTTTTACTAGCAGACAACTTAAATCACATTTGAAAGTCTATCCTGTGGACAGCATATGGCTAGATCATGCTTTTTAAAAATTATTTTTATTTTGAGAGAGAAAGAGATGTGAGTACCCCCTTATGTGCATGTGCAACATTGTGCATTTGTGTCACTGTGCATCTGGCTATGTGGGACCTGGAGATTTGAACATGAGTTCTTAGTCTTCACTGGCAAATGCCTTAACTGCTAAGCCATCTCTCCAGCCCATAGATCATGCTTTTTAAATCTACTTTTTTTTTTTTGCTTGTACGTGTATGTGTATAGTATGTGGCATGTGTGTGCAGATTTGCATGCCCCCAAGTGTACTGATGGAGGCCAGAGGAGAACATTGTGTGTCTTCCCTCCATCATTCAATCACATTTTCTTGAAATGGGGTCTCTCATTGATCCCTCAGCTTGCTGTTTTTGCAAGCCCCAGCTGTACTTCCATCTCTGCTCCCCACAGGACTGAGACTGCAGACAGGTGTGGCCACACCCAGCTGTTTATGTTGGTGTTGGGGGACTTGAACTCAGGTGATTTCAGGCTCTCATGTGTGCATGGGAAGTGCTCGTACACGTGGAGCCATCTTTTCAGCTCTATTAATTGGTGTATTTAGACCATTTACACATAGTACAATTATGTTAAGATTCATGCCCATCTTTCTTTTTATCTATCTAATATCACAGTTTTGGTTGCTTTCTTGGATTTATTTTTCTTGCCCTCCTATGGTTTCCATGAACTTATTTTTAGAATTTCATTTTGATTTCTTTATACTGTCATTGAGTATCTGCTTCTGTACCTTTTCCATTGCTTGCTCTATACATTGCATTAAATAAATACAACATCAAGTCTACCAGTGTCATAATTATACCAATATTTATGAAATATAGAAACATTCCATTTTTATCATTAAATTATAACATAGTTCTTTTATTCTTCACATACATTTGAGAAACATTATGGAACACATTTTTTGCATCAAGTGTCAAGTCTCGTTTAGAAAACTCAAAAAAAGAAAGAAAGGCTGTTGGGTTGGCTCATGTTGTACTCAGTGGGTTCTTTCTTCCTAACTCTCTAAGCTTCCTTCTTATATTGCTCCATTCCTGCTTGGAGAGTTTTCTTAGCCAGTCTTTAACACCTGTCTGCTGAAGGCAAATTCGCTTAGTTTTCTTTCATCTGAGAATGTCTTGAACTCATCTTCACTCCTAAAGGATATTTTCACTGAGTACAGAAATATGAATTTGTAGGTTTTTTCTTCCTTCCTTCCTTCCTTCCTTCCTTCCTTTCTTTCTTTCTTTCTTTCTTTCTTTCTTTCTTTCTTTCTTTCTTTCTTCTTTCTTTCTTTCAAGGCAAACCCAACAGACTGGCCTTTTCTCTATGTGTGTGTGTGTGTGTGTGTGAGAGAGAGAGAGAGATAGAGAGTGTGTGAGAGAATTGGTACACCAGGGCCTCCAGCCACTGCAATCAAATTTCAGATGCAAGAACCACCTTGTGCACATGTGTGACCTTGTATGTCTGTATCACCTTGTACATCTGGCTTACGTGGGACCTGGAGAGTCAAACATGGGTCCTTAGGCTTTGCAGGCAAGTGTCTTAACCATGAAGCCATTTCTCCAGCATCTGGTGCCATTTTCTAAGATAGAAAACATTGAGCGAGAGGCAAGTTTGAAGGGAGAGGAAAGATTATAGATGTGATTTTAGTCATAATGAATTTTCGTGAGCTGTGTGATATACACAAAAGAGCAATCTAAATGCCAGTTAAATGTAGTTATCTGAACCTGGAGAGGCAGGTCTAATTTCTGTGATCCACAATGGTTCCAATCATCCAGGAAAAATGAAAAGTTAAAGACTAGGTCCTGAGAGTCATCATCACTGAAGGACAACAGGGAAAGAGAAGTCAGCAAAGCAGATGGACAAGCAACAGGCACAGAACTTGGAGCAAACAAAGCAATGGGCAGACCAAAGACGTGTAAAAGCAAGGTTGGCATGATAATTTAGCTGCACCTCATCCAGGACTCCCTCTTGAGCTGCCTGCAGTCTCAGGATGCTCCTGACTCTGCATATCACTGCCGTTTGTTCCATCTCAAGCTTGCTTGACAGAAAGCATTGTCCCTTGAGCAGAAAGATGATGCCAGCCACAAATTCTAAAGTAGGTAAGAGATATTAGTGCTTAAAAGAAGTAAGAACTACTCTTTGTCAGATCTCCTCTGTGAAAACAGGAGGAAAATCCCTGGAGAAAGTAAGAAGCCACTGCCACTTCCCATAAATAGGTAGGTCAGAGCAGCTCTGAAAGATAATTGAGCCAAATCGACTTGAGGGACCCAAGAGGTGACTTCTGTTCAAGGAATTCAGTGACGGTACAAAAGGGGGAGAAGGAAGACAAAATTGTATCATCCTTCAACATGAAAACAGAAACAGATTTTTCATACAAATTATGGATTTTGTTTTACTTGTTTGTTAGATCATCAGAGGACATGAGACATCCTTCCTTAATTAATGAAAGAATCCCAATGTGGAGACTTATCATTTATTATCATTTACATTTTCATTTCAGTTTCCCTCTAGGACATTTTTCTCTCTGAGTTTTCTTTCTTTTTTTTTGGGGAGGTAGGGTTTCACTCTGGTCCAGGCTGACCTGGAATTAACTATGTAGTCTCAGGGTGGCCTCGAACTCTCAGTGATCCTCCTACCTCTGCCTCCCAAGTGCTGGGATTAAAGGCGTGTGCCACCACGCCCGGCTTCTCTCTGAGTTTTCAAAGTTGGTTTTCTATAGACTTCTCAAGCCAGAGGCACTTAACAATAACATTAATTACAGAAACAGTAACAAGAACAGCTGACATTTATCAAGCACTTCTTATGGACCTTTGAAAAACCCTTTTTATATAATTGACCTACTTTAATTTCCCCCAGTAATCCTATGACATATGCACTGCCAGGCCACCTAAGTCTAAGACCTCCTAGTCTCTACTTAACAGAGATATTAAGTAATTTATACAATCTCACCCTCATTTTAAGTGATTTTCATAGCCCACATATATAAATGTCATATATCATTGCCAGTAGGAAAGAGGGGAACCCAGGCTGGAAGGACGACAGCTAAGCAGCATAACTCCTCCCCAGGAAAAGCTCAGGGGTGGTTCCACTTTTTCAGATGTGGATTTCCTGGGATGCAAGGTTATTCTCTAGGCAAAATAATAATGCTCTGGAGCCCAAACAGGTTAAGTCCCTCTGTGATGTGATGGATGACAAGGAACTCAGGTCATGCTCAGAACCGAAGGGCTGTTATAGTTATCACACAAGATCTTACACTCAAATACTAAAGGTTCAACTTTAAAGTCTTTGACCAATGGATACCATCAGTGCCATCCAGGATGTTGGACTATGCCAAGGGAAGACTGAGAGCAAGTCCAGGAAAATCTGGAAGGTCATTTGCATTAATTGTGAAGGCTCACTATTAACTCAACAGTTGAGTGCTTTCCATATTCTCGGCACGATGAAGATTCAGACATGAATAAAATACATTCCTGCCTTTAGAGGAGCTACAATACTGGCAGATAAGTTATTAAATGCTAAACCAAGTAGGATGAGTGGGTCCAACCCAGAGTTTTGGGGGACCATAGAGGAGAGTGATCTAGCCCAGCCAGTGGGGGCTTAGGAAGAGAAAAGTTTTGAGAGAACAATCCTGGAGTAGTTTCAAAGGTCTTATACAATGAGTGAGGTCCACATTCAGAGGGAATAAGAAGACAGTGCTGGGCAGAGAAAATGGAGCAAAGGTTTGCCCAAGAGAAACAAGATGGGCTTTCTGGGATGAGCAAACACTTTAGCATGTCAAGAAAAATGGTGATAAGAGACCAGGAAAATAAAAGACTTGTTCTTTCTCTTTTTACAGTGCTAGGGATTGAACCCTGGGGCCTGGTGCTTGTGGTGCACTGTACCACTGAGCCACATTCACAGCCCTCCAGCCACTTTATGTCTCATAAGTAGTAAGTAGTATGAAGATCTGGACATTAGATGGCTCAGTCTAGCCTTTGGATATAGGAATGATACTCAAATTGGCGCTAACACTATGAGGAACATGTTTCTGCATCTTAGCCCGTCATATAGGGGGCTCATATGGCTACCCAGAAAACTGCTGTATTCATTCCTCCTGGAAAAGAGGGCCATGCTTATACAGGTTTCTCCCTTCTCCAATGAAGCCACTTCTAGCTATAAAAGGCCTCGGGCCCACAGCCTTCCAAGCTCACATGCAATGTACAAGAAAGAAAAGGGAGGATAGGAAAATTCATTTTAGGATCAACCTTGATCAAATCATCTTGTATTTACTAGTTATGAAAGTGGCAGTGTGAGATTTTTACCCATACACACTCTGCCCTCAACAAGAATGTAGTCTGACAGAGAGAGAACCACTCAACATTGTGTTAGCTGTGAGACATAAAGATTTTAAGCTTGGAAGGCTTGAGAAGCATTTACATGGGGCATCTAAACCAAGCTGGTAAAGGGTAGTGAAGGCGCCCCCTTAAAGAAGTGATCTAGGAGCCAAACTAGTAGAATCAAGCTAAAAAATGGGGTGACAGGAGAGGGAGTCCCTGCAGAAGGAATAAGAGAAGGGTCCATACATGTGCATATGTGTGGGTGGGAGAGTGACAGACTCCAGTAATTATGTGGGGAATAAGACAAGGCGACTCCCGAAAATAACAAAAACTCACATTATACAGGGCCTCATAGGTCTTCTTTATTAGGATTAAATCCTATATATAGCATATATAGCTGCATATAACTTTGGCCCACCATTGAATGGCTTTTTCTTTCATGAAAGGTGTGGTTATATGCAGACCAAAGCTGCATTTGGGTCTCAACAGTTTACATCTCTGACAAGGACCTGTCTCTAATAAGCTCCCATCTCCCTGCTTCACTATCTTCATGCATATCCCTTCCATCCGTGAGGCCCTTTGTGGTCCTAGGTGGTTGCTGGACTTCAATGAGCACAGTTGAGTAATAGGACAGAGGTGTGAAGAAAGAGGGCAAAAGGTGCCCCGGCCCACACAGTCCCACTAGAAGAGTATGCCAGGTGGCTTTAAGCACCTTACCTTTCATTAGCCAGGTGTGTGGCCACTGGCCTGGTTGCATAGGAACCTGGAAGACAAAGCTTAGCATTATGGGGTGTCATGTGCCCAGCCTCAAGATTCTCTGGGAAGGCACAAGTATATCACCCAAGCCATTCCAAACCACTCTAAGGGAGACAAATTCACTCTGAAGCTTGAAGAGCCTCCGAAGGACATTGATCAAGTAATGGCACCATCCACTTTGGTCTTGCTTGACATTGCAGGGCCCTGGCGTAGTCGTCTTAAGTGGAAAGACCATGTCTGCTATGCGTCCAACACAGTTTTCAGTCTTAGCAGCACTTCACACTTGTTTTATGAATGAGCAAATGGTGAAGCTAGAAACAAGAAGGCTGAAAACTAACATGGATGTCATGGAGGGGAAAAAATAACTCAGATTTCTGGTTTGGGCAATTGGGAGGATGGCATTCAGTTTTGAGGCTAAATTCAACTTAATAAGTTCAACTTTCTTCTTCAAGATAGGAAAAAGAAGAATCTGTTGTGCAAAGAATCAAAAATGGGGCACTTGCCTATGAAGCCTAAGGATCCAGGTTTGATTCCCCAGTACCCACATATGCCAGATGCACAAGGTGGCGCATGCATCTGGAGTTTGTTTGCAGTGGCTGGGGACCCTGGTGTGGCGCATGCTTCTGGAGTTCGTTTGCAGTGACTGGAGGCCCTGGCTTGCCCATTCTCATTCTTTCTCTCTCTCTCTCTCTTTTTCTCTGTGTCTCTCAAATAAATAAATAAAGTATTTTTAAAAAACATCAAAAATGATCACTCTTCTGGAAGGAGGAGTGTTGCTCTTTGTCCCTGGCCACAGCATTGGAAGTGACCAGAGATAACTGGCATTGTTATGGGGCTAGGTGGGAGTTGAAATCATGAGCAAGATTTGTACTAAAATAGAGTGCAGGAGGGAGAAAAAGAACAAAAGAGAGGGGTGGAAGGATCAACTAAAAAACAACTGCATCATTTAAGGGCTAGAAAGAAGTACATGCCCTTCTGTGGAACCAGAGGTGAGCTCCGGGCAGTGAAGGGAAAATGGAGAGAGCCAGGAAGCAAGAGTGGATAAACAGGCAGGAAGAAAACAGTGGCATCAAACACTCGGGTGAGATGCGGCGCAATGAGAACTGAAAGTGCTGGTCAGTTTGGCAGTGAGTCACTTCTAGGTTAGTTTGAGTGCAGGGTGGTGGTATGGGGAACAAAGCCAAGTGGTTCAAAGAAAACAAGAGAGCGAGGCAAGAGAGCTAGAGAATTCTTTTAAGAAGGATAGAGACGGAGGTAGTTAGAGGTGGTGAGATATTATATAAATTCAACCAAAAGGATAAAATAGCTTAGCACTAAAACTCAAGCTGTGTGGGAATCACTTAGTTCTACTTTAAATTCAATACATTCACATTTATAAAGTACTAGCTTTATGCTAAGAAACATGCAGGAACTTTCATATACTTAATTTTTTTTTATTTTGTAAAGCTGGTATCTTTTATAGTGGGTGGACAAAGTGGAGGAATATTTTCTTTCCTGGCAATAGAGTAAAAGTTGTCTGGAATTTTTTTTTTTTAATGTAGCCTGAGTTCAAAAATAATAAAATTTTCAGAAGACATCCATGTACTGAAGTCTTTCTTACCTCACTTCTACATAATTATTCACTGTCTCAATTTATTCAGTAACCTTTTGATCAATGAATATATATTGCTTACTCCTCTTCCACTGTGGTTTATGTGCCTTTGCTATTCATTTGGGAAATATGTTCAAAATCAACTGCACTATTCAACTATACAATGTTCTCTGTGGCCAGACATGGCTTTTCATTCTACTCCAGGCATTTCATAAAGAAAACACTCTTTAAAAAAATTTTTTTAATTTATTTTCAAGGAGAGAGAGATCAGAGAGAGAGAGAGAGAGAGAGAGAGAGAGGACGTGCCAGGGCCTCTAGCTACTGCAAACGAACTCCTGATGAATGTGCCACTTTGTGTATCGGACTTTATGTGAGTACTGAGGAATTGAACCCAGGTTGCTAGGCATCTTAACCACTGCCATTTCTCCAGCCCAAGAAAACAATCTGAAAGAGCCATAAGTTACTATAGAAACTGACTCAATGACACTCAGATCTGCCTGGTCCTGTTTTGTTCTTATTGGTTCTTGTGTTCCTTTTTATTTTCAAAACTGGCTCAAAGTAAATCATAATTTCTAATACACACCAAATCCTCTTTGTTTTCCCATCATAATTAGTAATGCCATATCAAGTTCAAAAAAAAGTAGACTTAAAAGTAAAAATCCCAGCATTCTTTTTATTTTTTAATTTTTATTTATTTATTTATTTATTTATTTATTTATTTATTTATTTATTTATTTATTTGAGACAGAGAGGGAGAGAGAGAGAGAGAGAGAAGAGTGAGAATGAGTGCACCAGGGCCTCTAGCACTGCAAACGAACTCCAGATGCATGCGCCACCATGTGCATCTGGCTTATGTGGGACCTGGAGAATTGAACCGGGGTCCTTAGGCTTCGCAGGCAAGTGCCTTAACCACTAAGCCATCTCTCCAGCCCCCAGCATTCTTTCAACCTCTTCTGCCCCTCTTCACTGACATTTTGGTTTCTTTCCAAATGGTGCCATTGTACCTAAAGCAAACAATAGAAGCTTCCTTCTTGGCACAAGCTTCTGTTTCCCTTGGGGAGCTAAGATGTCCTACCACCCCAATTCTAGTTATTTTTTTAGGAGATTTCTGACATTATCTTTGCAGTCATTGCAAGGTTGTGGATCTCTCATGTGTAATCACAAGAGATTCTTTTTCCAATAGCTGGAAATGGAGGCCCTTAGGTGAGCAATGACTGGCAATGAAGGCATGGAGGTCTCTGTGTGAATAATAGCTGGCAATGGGGGGTATGGAAGACCCCTGTGTGGACAATGGCTGACAATGGAGGCTTCTGTGTGAACAATGCTGACAATGGAGCATGGAGGCTTCTGTGTGACAATGCTGACAATGGCACATGGAGGCTTCTGTGTGAACAATGTTGACAATAGAGCGTGCAGGCTTTTGTGAAAAATGCTAATGCTGACAATGGAGTGTGGAGGCTTCTGTGTGAACAATGTTGACAATGGAGTGTGGAGGCTTCTGTGTGACAATGCTGACAATGGAGTGTGGAGGCTTCTGTGTGACAATGCTGACAATGGAGTGTAGAGACTTCTGTGTGAACAATGTTGACAATGGAGTGTGGAGGCTTCTGTGTGACAATGCTGACAATGGAGTGTGGAGGCTTCTGTGTAAACAATGTTGACAATGGAGTGTGGAGACTTCTGTGTGAACAATGTTGACAATGGAGTGTGGAGACTTCTGTGTGACAATGTTAACAATGGAGCGTGGAGGCTTCTGTGTGACAATGCTGACAATGGAGTGTGGAGACTTCTGTGTGAACAATGTTGACAATGGAGTGTGTAGACTTCTGTGTGACAATGCTGACAATGGAGTGTGGAGACTTCTGTGTGAACAATGTTGACAATGGAGTGTGGAGGCTTCTGTGTGACAATGCTGACAATGGAGCATGGAGACTTCTGTGTGACAATGTTGACAATGGAGTGTGGAGACTTCTGTGTGACAATGTTGACAATGGAGTGTGGAGGCTTCTGTGTGACAATGCTGACAATGGAGCGTGGAGACTTCTGTGTGACAATGTTGACAATGGAGTGTGGAGACTTCTGTGTGACAATGTTGACAATGGAGTGTGGAGGCTTCTGTGTGACAATGTTGACAATGGAGTGTGGAGACTTCTGTGTGACAATGCTGACAATGGAGTGTGGAGGCTTCTGTGTGACAATGCTGACAATGGAGCGTGGAGACTTCTGTGTGAACAATGCTGACAATGGAGCGTGGAGACTTCTGTGTGACAATGCTGCTGGAGCAACTTCTGTGTGACAATGTTGACAATGGAGTGTGGAGACTTCTGTGTGACAATGCTGACAATGGAGTGTGGAGACTTCTGTGTGAACAATGTTGACAATGGAGTGTGGAGACTTCTGTGTGAACAATGTTGACAATGGAGTGTGGAGGCTTCTGTGTGACAATGCTGACAATGGAGCATGGAGACTTCTGTGTGACAATGTTGACAATGGAGTGTGGAGACTTCTGTGTGACAATGTTGACAATGGAGTGTGGAGGCTTCTGTGTGACAATGCTGACAATGGAGCGTGGAGACTTCTGTGTGACAATGCTGACAATGGAGCGTTGAGACTTCTGTGTGACAATGTTGACAATGGAGCATGGAGGCTTCTGTGTGACAATGTTGACAATGGAGTGTGGAGACTTCTGTGTGACAATGCTGACAATGGAGTGTGGAGACTTCTGTGTGACAATGTTGACAATGGAGCGTGGAGGCTTCTGTGTGACAATGTTGACAATGGAGCGTGGAGACTTCTGTGTGACAATGCTGACAATGGAGCGTGGAGACTTCTGTGTGACAATGCTGACAATGGAGCGTGGAGACTTCTGTGTGACAATGTTGACAATGGAGTGTGGAGGCTTCTGTGTGACAATGTTGACAATGGAGTGTGGAGGCTTCTGTGTGACAATGTTGACAATGGAGTGTGGAGGTATCTGTGTGACAATGCTGACAATGGAGTGACAATGGACAATGCTGACAATGGAGCATGGAGACTTCTGTGTGACAATGCTGACAATGGAGTGTGGAGACTTCTGTGTGAACAATGTTGACAATGGAGTGTGGAGACTTCTGTGTGAACAATGTTGACAATGGAGTGTGGAGGCTTCTGTGTGACAATGCTGACAATGGAGCATGGAGACTTCTGTGTGACAATGTTGACAATGGAGTGTGGAGACTTCTGTATGACAATGTTGACAATGGAGTGTGGAGGCTTCTGTGTGACAATGCTGACAATGGAGCGTGGAGACTTCTGTGTGACAATGCTGACAATGGAGCGTGGAGACTTCTGTGTGACAATGTTGACAATGGAGCATGTAGGCTTCTGTGTGACAATGTTGACAATGGAGTGTGGAGACTTCTGTGTGACAATGCTGACAATGGAGTGTGGAGACTTCTGTGTGACAATGTTGACAATGGAGCGTGGAGGCTTCTGTGTGACAATGTTGACAATGGAGCGTGGAGACTTCTGTGTGACAATGCTGACAATGGAGCGTGGAGACTTCTGTGTGACAATGCTGACAATGGAGCGTGGAGACTTCTGTGTGACAATGTTGACAATGGAGTGTGGAGGCTTCTGTGTGACAATGTTGACAATGGAGTGTGGAGGCTTCTGTGTGACAATGTTGACAATGGAGTGTGGAGGCTTCTGTGTGACAATGCTGACAATGGAGTGTGGAGGCTTCTGTGTGACAATGCTGACAATGGAGTGTGGAGACTTCTGTGTGACAATGCTGACAATGGAGTGTGGAGACTTCTGTGTGACAATGTTGACAATGGAGTGTGGAGACTTCTGTGTGACAATGTTGACAATGGAGTGTGGAGGCTTCTGTGTGACAATGTTGACAATGGAGTGTGGAGGTTTCTGTGTGACAATGTTGACAATGGAGCGTGGAGACTTCTGTGTGACAATGCTGACAATGGAGCGTGGAGACTTCTGTGTGACAATGTTGACAATGGAGCGTGGAGGCTTCTGACAATGGACAATGGAGTGTGGAGGCTTCTGTGTGACAATGCTGACAATGGAGTGTGGAGACTTCTGTGTGACAATGTTGACAATGGAGTGTGGAGACTTCTGTGTGAACAATGCTGACAATGGAGTGTGGAGACTTCTGTGTGAACAATGTTGACAATGGAGTGTGGAGGCTTCTGTGTGACAATGCTGACAATGGAGTGTGGAGACTTCAATGGAGTGACAATGTTGACAATGGAGTGTGGAGACTTCTGTGTGACAATGCTGACAATGGAGCGTGGAGACTTCTGTGTGACAATGTTGACAATGGAGCATGGAGGCTTCTGTGTGACAATGTTGACAATGGAGTGTGGAGACTTCTGTGTGACAATGCTGACAATGGAGTGTGGAGACTTCTGTGTGACAATGTTGACAATGGAGTGTGGAGGCTTCTGTGTGACAATGTTGACAATGGAGCGTGGAGACTTCTGTGTGACAATGCTGACAATGGAGCGTGGAGACTTCTGTGTGACAATGCTGACAATGGAGCGTGGAGACAAATGTTGACAATGGAGTGTGGAGGCTTCTGTGTGACAATGTTGACAATGGAGTGTGGAGGCTTCAATGTTGACAATGGAGTGTGGAGGTTTCTGTGTGACAATGCTGACAATGGAGTGTGGAGGCTTCTGTGTGACAATGCTGACAATGGAGTGTGGAGACTTCTGTGTGACAATGCTGACAATGGAGTGTGGAGACTTCTGTGTGACAATGCTGACAATGGAGTGTGGAGGCTTCTGTGTGACAATGTTGACAATGGAGTGTGGAGGTTTCTGTGTGACAATGTTGACAATGGAGCATGGAGACTTCTGTGACAATGCTGACAATGGAGCTTCTGTGTGACAATGGAGACAATGGAGACTTCTGTGTGACAATGTTGACAATGGAGTGTGGAGGCTTCTGTGTGACAATGTTGACAATGGAGTGTGGAGGCTTCTGTGTGACAATGTTGACAATGGAGTGTGAGACTTCTGTGTGAAATGTTGACAATGGAGTGTGGAGACTTCTGTGTGACAATGACAAATGTTGACAATGGAGCATGGAGACTTCTGTGTGACAATGTTGACAATGGAGTGTGGAGACACAATGGACAATGGAGTGTGGAGACTTCTGTGCGACAATGTTGACAATGGAGTGTGGAGGCTTCTGTGTGAACAATGTTGACAATGGAGTGTGGAGGCTTCTGTGTTAACAATGTTGACAATGGAGTGTGGAGACTTCTGTGACAATGTGACAATGGAGCGTGGAGACTGACAATGGACAATGGAGTGTGAGACTTCTGTGTGACAATGTTGACAATGGAGTGTGGAGGCTTCTGTGTGACAATGTTGACAATGGAGTGTGGAGACTTCTGTGTGACAATGTTGACAATGGAGTGTGGAGACTTCTGTGTGACAATGCTGACAATGGAGTGTGGAGGCTTCTGTGTGACAATGACAATGGAGTGTGGAGACTGAATGCAAATGGAGTGTGGAGACTTCTGTGTGACAATGTTGACAATGGAGTGTGGAGACTTGACAATGGACAATGGAGTGTGGAGACTTCTGTGTGACAATGTTGACAATGGAGTGTGGAGACTTCTGTGTGACAATGTTGACAATGGAGTGTGGAGACTTCTGTGTGACAATGCTGACAATGGAGTGTGGAGACTTCTGTGTGACAATGTTGACAATGGAGTGTGGAGACTTCTGTGTGACAATGTTGACAATGGAGTGTGGAGACTTCTGTGTGACAATGGAATGTGTGACAATGGACAATGGAGTGGAGACTTCTGTGTGAACAATGTTGACAATGGATGGAGTGTGGAGACTTCTGTGTGAACAATGTTGACAATGGAGTGTGGAGACTTCTGTGTGAACAATGTTGACAATGGAGTGTGGAGACTTGTGTGACAATGTTGACAATGGAGTGTGGAGACTTCTGTGTGACAATGTTGACAATGGAGTGTGGAGAGGCTTGTTGACAATGGAGTGACAATGTTGACAATGGAGTGTGGAGACTTCTGTGTGACAATGTTGACAATGGAGTGTGGAGACTTCTGTGTGACAATGTTGACAATGGAGTGTGGAGACTTCTGTGTGACAATGTTGACAATGGAGTGTGGACAATGTTGACAATGGAGTGTGGAGGCTTCTGAATGTTGACAATGGAGCATGGAGACTTCTGTGGACAATGTTGACAATGGAGTGTGGAGACTTCTGTGTGACAATGTTGACAATGGAGTGTGGAGACTTCTGTGTGACAATGTTGACAATGGAGTGTGGAGACTTCTGTGTGGACAGACTTGTTGACAATGGACAATGGAGTGTGGAGACTTCTGTGTGACAATGCTGACAATGGAGTGTGGAGACTTCTGTGTGACAATGTTGACAATGGAGTGTGGAGACTTCTGTGTGAAATGTTGACAATGGAGTGTGGAGACTTCTGTGTGACAATGTTGACAATGGAGTGTGAGGCTTCTGTGTGACAATGCTGACAATGGAGTGTGGAGGTATCTGTGTGACAATGCTGACAATGGAGTGTGGAGGCTTCTGTGTGACAATGCTGACAATGGAGTGTGGAGACTTCTGTGTGACAATGTTGACAATGGAGTGTGGAGGCTTCTGTGTGACAATGTTGACAATGGAGTGTGGAGACTTCTGACAATGTTGACAATGGAGTGTGGAGACTTCTGTGTGACAATGTTGACAATGGAGTGTGGAGGCTTCTGTGTGACAATGCTGACAATGGATGGAGACAATGGAGGCTTCTGTGTGACAATGTTGACAATGGAGTGTGGAGACTTCTGTGTGACAATGTTGACAATGGAGTGTGGAGACTTCTGTGTGACAATGCTGACAATGGAGTGTGGAGACTTCTGTGTGACAATGTTGACAATGGAGCATGGAGGCTTCTGTGTGACAATGTTGACAATGGAGTCTGTGTGACAATGTTGACAATGGAGTTGACAATGGACAATGGAGTGTGGAGACTTCTGTGTGACAATGCTGACAATGGAGCGAGACTTCTGTGGACAATGTTGACAATGGAGCATGGAGACTTCTGTGTGACAATGCTGACAATGGAGTGTGGAGACTTCTGACAATGGACAATGGAGTGTGGAGACTTCTGTGTGACAATGTTGACAATGGAGTGTGGAGGCTTCTGTGTGACAATGTTGACAATGGAGTGTGGAGGTTCTGTGTGAAATGCTGACAATGGAGTGTGGAGGCTGGAGTGACAATGCTGACAATGGAGTGTGGAGACTGTGACAATGCTGACAATGGAGTGTGGAGACTTCTGTGGAGTGGAACAATGCTGACAATGGAGTGTGGAGGCTTCTGTGTGACAATGTTGACAATGGAGTGTGGAGACTTCTGTGTGACAATGCTGACAATGGAGCAATGGACAATGGAGTGTGGAGGTTTCTGTGTGACAATGTTGACAATGGAGTGTGGAGACTTCTGTGTGACAATGTTGACAATGGAGTGGTGTGACAATGCTGACAATGGAGTGTGGAGGTTTCTGTGTGACAATGTTGACAATGTTGACAATGGAGTGACAATGGAGGAGACTTCTGTGTGACAATGCTGACAATGGAGTGTGGAGACTTCTGTGTGAACAATGCTGACAATGGAGTGTGGAGACTTCTGTGTGACAATGCTGACAATGGAGTGTGGAGACTTCTGTGTGACAATGCTGACAATGGAGTGTGGAGACTTCTTGTGACAATGCTGACAATGGAGTGTGGACAATGCTGACAATGGAGGAGTGTGGAGACTTCTGTGTGACAATGCTGACAATGGAGTGTGGAGGCTTCTGTGTGACAATGCTGACAATGGAGTGTGGAGACTTCTGTGTGACAATCAGCTGACAATGGAGTGTGTGGAGACAATGCTGACAATGTGTGAATGCAAATGCTGACAATGGACAATGGAGTGTGGAGGTTTCTGTGTGACAATGCTGACAATGGAGTGTGGAGACTGGAGTTGACAATGGAGTGTGGAGACTTCTGAACAATGCTGACAATGGAGTGTGGAGGCTTCTGTGTGACAATGTTGACAATGGAGTGTGGAGACTTCTGTGTGAACAATGTTGACAATGGAGTGTGGAGGCAATGTCAATGGAGTGTGGAGACTTCTGAACAATGGCACAATGGAGTGTTGTTGACAATGGAGTGTGGAGACTTGTGTGAACAATGTTGACAATGGAGTGTGGAGGCTTCTGTGTGACAATGTTGACAATGGAGTGTGGAGACTTCTGTGTGACAATGTTGACAATGGAGTGGGAGACTGACAATGGAGTGTGGAGGACAATGTTGACAATGGAGTGTGGAGACTGTGACAATGTTGACAATGGAGCGTGGAGGCTTCTGTGTGACAATGTTGACAATGGAGTGTGGAGACTTCTGTGTGACAATGTTGACAATGGAGTGTGGAGACTTCTGTGTGACAATGTTGACAATGGAGTGTGGAGGCTTCTGTGTGACAATGTTGACAATGGAGTGTGGAGGCTTCTGTGTGACAATGTTGACAATGGACAATGGAGTGTGTGACAATGGCAATGGAGTGTGGAGACTTCTGTGTGACAATGTTGACAATGGAGTGTGGAGACTTCTGTGTGACAATGTTGACAATGGAGTGTGGAGGCTTCTGTGTGACAATGTTGACAATGGAGTGTGGAGGCTTCTGTGTGACAATGCTGACAATGGAGTGTGGAGACTTCTGTGTGACAATGTTGACAATGGAGTGTGGAGACTTCTGTGGACAATGTTGACAATGGAGTGTGGAGGCTTCTGTGTGACAATGTTGACAATGGAGTGTGGAGACTTCTGTGTGACAATGTTGACAATGGAGTGTGGAGGCTTCTGTGTGAACAATGTTGACAATGGAGCATGGAGACTTCTGTGTGACAATGCTGACAATGGAGTGTGGAGGCTTCTGTGTGACAATGTTGACAATGGAGTGTGGAGGCTTCTGTGTGACAATGCTGACAATGGAGCGTGGAGGCTTCTGTGTGACAATGTTGACAATGGAGCGTGGAGACTTCTGTGTGACAATGTTGACAATGGAGTGTGGAGGCTTCTGTGTGACAATGCTGACAATGGAGTGTGGAGGCTTCTGTGTGACAATGTTGACAATGGAGTGTGGAGGCTTCAATGCTGACAATGGAGTGTGGAGACAATGTGTGACAATGGAGACAATGGAGTGTGGAGGCTTCTGTGTGACAATGCTGAAAATGGAGTGTGGAGGCTTCTGTGTGACAATGCTGACAATGGAGTGTGGAGGCTTCTGTGTGACAATGTGACAATGGACAATGGAGTGTGGAGGCTTCTGTGTGACAATGTTGACAATGGAGTGTGGAGACTTCTGTGTGACAATGTTGACAATGGAGTGTGGAGGCTTCTGTGTGACAATGCTGACAATGGAGTGTGGAGGCTTCTGTGTGACAATGTGACAATGTTGACAATGGAGGAGTGTGGAGGCTTCTGTGTGACAATGTTGACAATGGAGTGTGGAGGCTTCTGTGTGACAATGCTGACAATGGAGTGTGGAGGCTTGACAATGGGAGTGTGGAGGCTTCTGTGTGACAATGCTGACAATGGAGTGTGGAGACTTCTGTGTGAACAATGTTGACAATGGAGTGTGGAGACTTCTGTGTGACAATGTTGACAATGGAGTGTGGAGGCTTCTGTGTGACAATGTTGACAATGGAGTGTGGAGACTTCTGTGTGACAATGCTGACAATGGAGTGTGGAGGCTTCTGTGTGACAATGGAGTGACAATGGAGTGTGGAGTGTGGAGGCTCTGTGTGACAATGCTGACAATGGAGTGTGGAGGCTTCTGTGTGAACAATGTTGACAATGGAGTGTGGAGGCTTCTGTGTGAACAATGTTGACAATGGAGTGTGGAGGCTTCTGTGTGACAATGTTGACAATGGAGTGTGGAGGCTTCTGTGTGACAATGTTGACAATGGAGTGTGGAGACTTCTGTGTGACAATGTTGACAATGGAGTGTGGAGGCTTCTGTGTTAACAATGCTGACAATGGAGTGTGGAGACTTCTGTGTGAACAATGTTGACAATGGAGCGTGGAGGCTTCTGTGTTAACAGTCCTTTTTTCCCATTCTACTTGCCCTTCATGGATGACCTCTAAGGTCCCCTGTGTTTTAACGCTAAAAGCAAACTCTAAGGAAAGTATTTTTGTTTTTCTCTTCAAAATTTTCTATTATCAGAATGGAGCAATTCTTATCCCAGTCAGAAAGAAAGCATGACCCCTTTTGTCCCAGCATTGCCCTTTACTTGTCCCTTTTCAAATAAGTCAACCACTTTTAGATTGTAAAGGGCCATAAATCCACAGACCACTTGTCTATTTTAACACTACAGAAAAACTAATTTTTATAAGTTTTTTTATTCCGTATCAGCTAGTTCTGCCTTGTGACCATTCTCTGCCCTACTCAGAACATGTTCTATTATTTGATTGCCATGTAGTAAAGTGACACCAGAGAACATTTATAATGCCTCCCCAATGGTCAGATATGGTAATTCCCAATGGTCAAGTAGAGACGAAACATGTGGCTCCTGAACCTACTTTCTATTAAAAACCTCCCCTGAAATATTGAAGTCATTGCAAAGACGACAGTAGATACTACACATGGATCAGTGCTTTTTAAAGGTCAGCAAGTCTCTTTCTCTCCGCATCTCAAAAACTCCCATTGAGACAGATGGAAAAATCCAGTGCAGGTTCTGAGGCATGCATGCCTTGCCAATGGAGGCCAGACACAGCCTGGACACATGAGAAATGCCTAAGAAAATTCCGTGCTCATATTTTTCCCACTCCAAGCAGAAGCTTCACTTACACAGTGGAATTCTTTGTTTTTACAGTTGGCAAAGGAGATGTTTCCTGTTGGACTTCACGGTCCGTGTCTGTCTATAATCCTAGCACTTAGGAGGCTGAGGCAGGAAGTTACCATGGGTTTGAGGCCAGTCTGGGCTTCAGAAACTTCCAGACCTGCCTGTACTATAGGGTAGGAGACCCTGACTAAAAGAGGGAGACTGAGATTTTCAAAATCACTGTCCTTAACTAAAATGCTACTTAGAGTGGTGATAGGGTAGGGTCAGGTAGACTTTAAGCAGAAAAGTATTTGAGGCCATGTTTCTCAAAACAGATGGTGAGTTGTTTAATGTAGAAGATTTGAGGCAATAGGATTGTTGCTCTGATAGTGTTTATGACCCTAGCCAAGAAGGTCCTTCTCATATTTCACAAGAATGTAGGATGTAAAGGAAAGTCTAATTTTTAAAGTATTTTTAATGAAAAATGATATATAAACTAATATATGATATATAAACCTTTATGTATGCTTTCTGCCAACTTTGTAAATTCACCATAATCTAGGTCTGTTACTAGAATTCTCTTAGGAACCTTTTCTCTGGGTCAATAGAAAAAAAAATTATTGTCTTATCTCTACAAAACTAAGGGATCAAAGGATCATGGGAACAAAAAGCCTTTTGTATATCTGTCTCCCGATGGGACCCACTGCTCAGACTGGCAGGAAGCTACTTGATTTTTTTCTGAAACTCTTTCTTTTTATTATGGTGAATCCAAACGCACCCAGGTAATTTTTTTCACACATACAGACCATTAATTAATTCTCCCATTTCAAAGGTGTATGCATGACAAAGACTGACTTCCTCCATCCCCGCTCCCTAAAACTACCCAGACCTCTATACTACTACTACTACTACTCTAGTACTAACTACTACCGACCTCTATATTCTAGGGGCAAAAAAGACATATTTCATTTTTAAAAAATAAGATTTTATAATTGGTTGAATTTTTGTGGTTAGCTAAAAGTAACCTTTTAGGGTTCAAATTCTCTCCATTTTTCCACAAGTTCAGGATGAAGCAAGGTACACACACACACCTGCATGCACACATGCACACACACACTTCATGACTTGTGATCTGCAGAGAGCAGGGGCATGTTTCTGACAGTATCAGGCATCACCAGGCAGTGTTCTGAGCACAGGTAATGAGTGTAGAGAACATGGGATTTAGTGTGCCCTAGATGTTGGTTTGCTAAGATGAAATGATTAGTCTTTGGTGATCACTTGTCAGTTTCTCCCAGATAAAAGTAGGGAGAATAAATTTGGTCATCTAAGGGCTGCTGTTAATTGAACTAGGATAGATATGAGAATCTTACTGGTTTGCTTTTGCAAAATTCCTATAAATTGCAAAATTAAAATTAAAGAAACTATCACAATACATTTGTTGTCATACAAAACCTATCTCCTCATTCTCTCTTTTCTAGTTTCAAGACAATTGGAAAGGATTTCAAAACAGTAATACTCATTGAGCGAGTGCTACATCAGTGTTTGAATTCTTTTGCCCCTAAACTCCAGCATAAAAGTATGGGTTTAGACTCACTGTGGGATGCAAATCTTGTGTCTACTTGCCAGCTTTGTGGCCTCCTACCAGTTATTTATTGTCTATACAGTATGAAGCCTACCTGTAAAATGAGTAAAGCACTATTGCCTGTCAGGCCTACTGTGAGGCCAAAGGAAGACAGTTTAAGTAAAATATTTATTATAGAAAGCTGTACTCAAATGCAGCAATTTTTATTGCTATGCTGGTCATCTTGCTGGGTACCTACATAGCAGTCTGCGCCCCAAGTACATCAGAAGTATCTTTGTCAGTAACACGGATTCCTGACCTCACCCCCTGCTGAGTCTTATTCAGTAAGTGTAGGAGGAGTTTTAGACAGGTAAGTGCTGCACCAAGTATGAGAGACATGGTCACTGTGGCTCCGAGAAACATCTGTTTGCTAAATTCTGCTTGCTCGTTTGATTTGCATTCAAACTAGTGGTGATTGGATTTTGTTTGTTTGTTTGTTTTGGTCAGGTCTGAGTCCCTTCCTCCACTCTTAGAAACACAGATAGTTCACACTTCAGTGTCACGAATCCTGTCATTTGTGGGCTACCTAAGCTTTGAACCCACAACAACTCAGTTCAACATAGGATTGCTCTCACTAGAATCTGACTGTAAAACTTGCAGAGGGGACAGCCTTCTCCTTCACACTCCCCACACCTAGCCCCTGTGCACACTCATGCACACACCCCAGAGCAAAAGCTATTGTCCCAAGCTCAGGCAAAAAGACCCTCCTACCCAGACATTGCATTGCAGGTGAGAGGCCCAAGGACAGAGGGCAGATGAGCTGGCCAGAGCAGCAGTGGAGTCCCAGCCACTGACGCTGCAGCCAACAGCCCTGAGATGATGAGCATTCCCATCCTGGCCCCTGCCAAGTTTGGATAAAAATGTCTTTGATAAGGTGGAGGAAAGTGGCTTTTTAAGCATTAAGATGTTCTCCAATTATGCTAAAAGGTAGACAATCCTAGGAATATTTGATCAGGTTCAGCAAAGAGACAACGACTCACGACTCGGCTAGCATACTAACATGTTAGAACTAGGCCACGTGTGGTCAGTCCATCCTTGCAGGGAAACATTTGCTTCCTGTGAAGATGCCTCACCTCAGGCTCAGGTAGGCAATGCTGTTATTTTGACCTCCTTCTCCTTGCAGAACTGGCAAATAATCCCCAATTCTTACTCTCGGTTCATCTGGTGAAACAAAAGGCCTGGAACAAAATGCCTGGACCTAATGACAGACAGAGAAGCCAAAGCTGGGGTGAGAGGGCTGTGGTAAAAGACAGAAGGGCTTAAAAAAATGAAGAAAGAAGAGACACAGAGGCCGCAGGGGTCTACTGAGGCTGATGTGGTGAAGGGGGAGACTGTGCAGAGTAAGGGGGTGCTCAGTCTCTCCTCTCTTTCTCTCTCTCCATATATAGCCACATTGAGGGAGGGAAAAAAGGAGGATATATGTAGATATTTCCCTGCCCCTCCCTCCTCCTTTCTTCCTTCTCTCAGTAGCCACAACCAGCTTGTCCATCAGATACTTTCTGGCTCGTTCTCCTACATGCAAAACATTCATATGACTTGGAAGACCAGCAGACTTGAAGAAGTTCAAGCTAGAGGCACAAGCTAGAAGTTTTTGTCTCAGGACGCAGGGCTTCCAAGAGCCCTGCTCACAAACTACTAGGGTAGATGAAGGGCTTAGCTTCATGACCTTGAAAGTCTCTTCTGGCCAGACATGGTGGCACACGCCTTTAATTCCAGCACTCGGGAGGCAGAGGTAGGAGGATCACCGTGAATTCGAGGCCACCCTGAGACTACATAGTGAATTCCAGGTCAGCCTGGGCTAGAGTGAAACCCTATCTAGAAAAAAAAAAAGAAAGAAAGAAAGAAAGAAAGAAAGAAAGAAAGAAAGAAAGAGGGAAAGAAAGTCTGTCTTCTGACCACAAAGCCTGTTCTGTGAATAGTCCACTCAACAAAAATATAAAAGAAAGAACCCATGACCCTGAAATGTGAACTGTCTGTCTGACTCTGGAAAGAAAAGAAAGGAAGAAGAGACTCAGACCTGAAAGAAACAAACAAAAAAGAAAGAGAGAGCCATTTTAATTTAATATTCATATATCTGTATATTAGTTTGTCAATCATTGGAACTGGTTGGTCTAGAAGTACTTTCATTGCCTCTCTGGCTAATAAGATATGAAAATAAAACTTTAAAGGTGCCTGGGGTGAAATGGGATGGGGGTGGGGAAACTTGGCTTTCTGAGAGAGGGGTGAGGGAATGACACAGGGAGGAAATAAAACAAAAATTTTCCTTGCCATTTTAATTTTATTGGGATATCTGCAACTGCAGTTTGTCAATCCTTGGAACTGGGCTCTAGAAAGGAGGCAACTCCAGAGAAGATACAAATAAAATCTTGACCATAATGCTCAGTCAACCAACCCTGAGGTCTGCCCACAGCCCTGAAAAAAAAAAGAAAGAAAGAAAGAAAGAAAGAAAGAAAGAAAGAAAGAAAGAAAGAAAAGGGGAAAGAAAGTCTGTCTTCTGACCACAAAGCCTGTTCTGTGAATAGTCCACTCAACAAAAATATAACTTTATCACCCATGACCCTGAAATGTGAACTGTCTGTCTGACTCTGGCTTTCTTACCACTTACCACTCATGGAAGACACTTTGAGTTGACTTTTCTTGTACTCACAGTCCAATTCATCCAACTGATAGTGCAGAGACACCACTACCTTCAAAGATATCTGAAGGGTCCAAGTATATAAAACACAAGACATGTCCTGTGAAATACAAAGCAGCCTATAAAACTAACACATCTGTCCTCCATAACCTTATGAACTCTTTTCTTCAAGTCTTTCAAACAAGATAATGTTATAATTCATATTACCTCAACATAATATTAGAGAAGACAAGACAGTGGAAAAATCTACGGGTTTTCTGTCACAACTGTGAGATTTGTCTAGGGGAATAACCTAGCATTCCTGAACAGGTGTCTCACCCTGACCCTTTAACCCAAGTGCCCAAAGTAGGTCAGCTTTCTTGAGCATTTCCTTTTACTGCTGTCTTTGTGCCTCTGTGCTCCCATCAAGTCTGCATTATAATCCCATTGGCTAGAATGACTCACAATAGCAAAGGCGGCGGGGGTGGGGAGGGAATCAATGTTGAAATGTGGTCTGAAAGTGGCTCTGCACTCTCACAGCTGTGCCACTTTGTAACTCACTAGGAACCTTCTGGATGGTGTTTCTCTTGCTGATCACACAGCAAACAACGAAGCTGAGGAGGTCAAGCCAGGAATGTATCCAGTTCCTCTCTGAGTACCATTTAATTTTAGGTGTGCTGTCACCTGGGAATTTAGAGCCAAGCATGACTGTGCCTGAAACATTGTTCATTTATGTTTAAATGATTAGCGAATAGGAGGATTACCTCTAAGATGCAGTGCTATAGAAAGTCGAACTGTGCTTGTCACCTGTGTTCATTTGCCTGGTCCCTGAAATTGGTTGTGGTATCACTTGAAGCACAGATATGGAATGGCTTTAAGATTCCTTCCTCTAGCAGAAGAGACCATTGAAATGAAAAAGGATCCCTTTTTAAAAACTTTTTATTGACAACTTCCATAAATATAAATAATATGCCATGATCACAATCCTCTTGTTGAATCCCTTTTGGTTTCCAACTAATTTCTCTTCTTTTAATGTTATTTTTTCCCTTCTATGATACAGGTCTCGAGTAGGTTAGTGTCAGCCACTAGTGTCATAAATATCAAGGCCACTTTGTGTATTCCAGACAGTATTGTAAGCACTTCTCCCCTTCCTTTAGCTCTTAGATTCTTTCTGCCACCTCTTTCACAATGGTCCATTAACATCATGGGAGGGTGTGATAAGAGAAGTTTCATTTAGTGATTAACACTCCACTGTTGCTTCGTGGCACTTTGGTAAGTTTTGTGCTACCCAGTGGTCACCACTACCTGAAAAGAGATGCTTCTCTAATCAAAAGTGAGAGTAGCATTAATACATGGGCGTAAACATAAGTATTTCGAGGGCAGCGTGGTGGGTTAACATAACCATTTAGCCAGACAACAGTAGTAGTTTCTTGGTTCCATGCAGCCCAAGCATGTAGAATCTAATAGGGTCTTATATTCTAGTTCTGGTGGGCCACCAAGAGCCTTGGCAATAGCCTGTCATGTTTTGGGATCATTAAGGCTCTCTTTGGCCAACAACTTTCTAGAAGGTAATCCGTCTCTGTCACTGAAATAACAATCTGTGGCTTCTGGGTACAACATTGTCCACCTCCATAAGATACGTCTGCCCAAACTCCCCCTCCCCGTGTGTGTGTGTGTGTGTGTGTGTGTGTGTGTGTGTAGCAAAGGTTTCCATATTGCATATTCATTAATCTTAAATTTTGATTGATCTTCCTCCTACATCTTTATCTCCTCCATCCCCTCCCCTTGAAAATTGATTCTTAAGAAACATGTTTTTGGGAAACTTTGCCTAGGGCTAGTATACAAACTACACAGAGATTTCTATGAAGAATAACAAAATGTTTATATTAGTTCCCAAGACTTCAAGGGACTTTGGAGTTACCTACTCCAATATCTTCCCTGGAAAGATTAGTGAGTTAAAGAGATCAAATGGGGCTGGAGAGATGGCTTAGCAGTTAAGGCGCTTGCCTGCAAAGCCAAAAGACCCAGATTTGGTTCCCCAGGATACAAGTAGAAGCTAGATGCACAAGGTGCACATGTGTCTGGAGTTCATTTGCAGAGGCTAAAGGCCCTGGTACTTGCTCTCTCTCTTTCTCTCTCTCTATCTGCCTTTTCTCTCTCTATAGTTCAAATATATAAAATAAATATTTTTTTAAAAAAAGAGATCAAATGACCTGCTAAATATTACACAGCTTGCCTAAGACTGCAGGCATCAGAAGTAAAATTAATCATGGCAGGCAGCTCCTACCTATTTAGTTCATACTAACTACTTCACATTTATTTAAGTCACAGAAAAATCCTACATAGTGGATACTGTGTACTCTTGTTTTAGAAATGAGGAAGGGCAACTCCAATATATGAAATATTATCTGAAATTTACCATGGAATGATTTTGAAAACTAGCAGAGATGACTTTCAAACATAGTGCAGGGTAACTCGGAAAGCTATGCACATAACCACCTTCCAGACAATGTATTAAGCCAGATGCTACTGGATTCTCATCTTAACAAGACAACATTTACATTTAGAATAAAATGGAAAGTAGAGTAAGAAATTACATTTTCAAATTTTATAGCTGTTCATGGTTATTGAATTTTAACTAACGTTCTACAAAATATTTTAGAGGAAAAAAAAAAAAAGCCTGATAATAGGATCTAAACCTCCCTAATAGTTATGTATACTAACGTAGGTTCTAGATAGGTATAACTAGGTCTTCCTAGAAGCACATGTTCTTCTTTCAAAGCTTTAAAAGATTATTAAAACCAAGCGTGAGTTTCCTTTTTTTTATTTCTTAATGTGTTAAAACACAACACCTTGACTTTATCCTTTCAGACCTCTCCTATTCATCAGGTTGACATTTTGAAATTTGGGTTTGCTATGAAAATAGCTTTTCCAATGAATGAGCATTGTATTGGGCCAATGTCTTTTCTGAGCTCTGTGACTCTGGGTTTCATTGTTCTGTTTTGCTGCAGAATTACCATTGCTATTTTTAAATCTGCTCTGGACATATCAACTGTGAGCCACTCCTTCCCTGGTTCAGGGGTTCCAGCCGCCTTCCCAGTCCTGCGGACAAGCTATCCCTGGTGTATGATTGTGATGGCTTCTCATCTATTTATAATTGCTTCTCAAAAACTAGAAAATTGTGTGTGTGCCCTACTTCCCCCCCAAAAAAAAAAATCTATATTACCCCCCTGACTGAAGTAATAACCTGTCATGCTTAAACAATTAGTGTAATGCAAGGGACACTTGGGCCTCTTACACACTGTTAATGGGACACCAAATGTGGTCTTTAGAAAGTCAGATGAAAATGTGCTTTACAGGGGCCAGCAATGGATTCTGGCAAGCCACGTTTGCACATACATTGCTGACATAGGACCACTGCCACTTCTTAAGAGGTCACAGGTTTCTGTTGTCTGAAATACGGGACTCATCGATGGCCCCATGATGCAGACTCACTTAGTGCTCCAGAGTGCTCATTTCATGCTCTGTGCAACATTATGGTGGTTATAATAGCCTTCTCACTGATACTGATTTCCAGGTATGGGTCTGCAGACTTTCTCCACCCATTTCTTTATTCGTTCAGTTATTTTTTTATTCATTTGTTCACTAACTGAACTACGGGTGAGCAAAGCTCTTCTAGGTCTTTACTTCGTATTGCCCCCAATTTAAGAACGACCTGAGCAAACATTTCTGAATTGAATTATGGACCTTTTGATAAAAATGAAAGGAAGAAAGAACATTTCTGAGCTGTTAGGAAGAGACAGTATAACAGACGTGAAGACCATGGACTCAGCAGCTGTAAGTTTGAATTTTGATACTACCATTAACTGGTTATGTGATCTCAGGGACACGCAATCCCATTGGCTTCACCTGCAAAATGGAAATAATTATGGCGTCAATCCCCATAGGTTCCTTATGAGAATCTCATGAATAGGCATGGAGACGTTCTTAAAACTGGGCAGGTATGAAGTGTGCCCCATTGCTAATGCACCAAACACTGCGATAAGCATATCACATATAGTATCTCAACTACATCTATATAGCAGGCATTATTTTTAATCTTAGCTCCAGCTAAAAATGAGGAAACTAAGTCTTGGAAGGGTTAAGTAAGTTGTCCAAGGTTTTTCAGGTACAGTTAGAAGTACAGTCAAGAATGGAAACACACCCCCTGAACTTGGGATGGGTGGGTGTGGTGTATGGAACTGTGAAAAGGGAGACTGTAACCAATTAGGTATGACACTTTAGTCAGCAACATGGTCGCCCATGTATAAAATGGAGAAGGCCTTGATTATCTTCATTAATTTCTCTCCCAAGATTCTTGATTGTGTTTGCATGTTGACAGAGGAGGAGAACAGCAAGGAAAACAGAACTTACTGAATTGGTTACTATTTATGAAGCCATTGTATCACCCCAGAACTGTTATGTCAAGGCTTGAAATCCCTTTTCATGTTCTTTAAACACAGATACACTGTTAAAGGGAATGCTTATAATTTCTAAAGCAAAGGACATGTAATAACTAAAAAGAGGCAATGAAATAATGAACTGCTTTTGAACTTATCTTCTTTCTGACTATAGAACACAGGAGAAAGTAGTAGGGGTCACGAGTTTAGTGATGGGCTTCCTGTCTTTCAGGCACTGTCTGACTGTCACTCTGTAGTCATACACTACATCCAATAGATTCTTTGTTCAGAAAATAAACATGTGTCTTGATCATACATTGTTTGGCCAGTTATCTTAATTAGAGTAGTATAAGATATTAATTACAAATATCTGTTGAATAGACATAAAGTAACTTAATAAGAAATTAATAACAAAAATAGTTGAAATGAGGCTTTTATTGAGTGCTTACTGTGTACCAAATATGATATATATATGTATGTATATATACATATATATTCTCATTTAACCCATATAGCAGTTCAAAAACTAGATATTTTTATTGTCTTTATTATAGATGAGGGAACTCAATGAAGCAAAGGCTGAAGTATCTTGCCACTGTGGCAATGACCCCTAACTTTTCAAAGAGTTGTGCTGTCTGGACCAGTGTCTATCAGGAAGCAGTTGTCTAGCCATGGACTGCAGTTCTCAGCTTTCTCTGCATCCCAGTGAAGTAATAGGATGAGTTTGATTAGTTCTGAGTAATAGAAATCAGCAGAAGGACTCTATGTCTCTTCCAACCTGGTCAATACTGGCTACGGCCTGTCCACACATCCTACTCCTTTGCTGGTTGGAGGCAGAAAATTCTGAGGTTCTAGGAGACTGGCAATGAGAAGCCCAAGAGCTCTTCCCCATCACAGCATGGAGATTTTGTATGGGAAACACCAGCACTGCATTGTTACATGAGGGAGAAATGTAATTCTCCTGTGACCAAGAACTGTTAATTCAGGCTGTATTGTTATAGCTGGCCAGAGTTACCCTAACTAGTACATAAGACTACCCTAGATGAGCCAGGAAACAAAACAAGGCATTCTAACACCAGTCTGCCTTATTTCTTATATAACTTTTTTATTGACTACCTTCATTCATATATACAATGTACCCTTAACGTAACCCCCTCTCACTACCCTTTTTGTCTTCCTTCCCGTATTCCATCTCCACTGAACCCTGTTCTTCTTTCCAGTTTCTATTTTGATATCATATTTTTTGTCCCCCACATTATGCAGGTCTTGTGGAGATAGCGTCTGTCATTGTGAGGTCATAAATGCAATGGCCGCTTAATGTCTGGAAGACAGTATTTCAAAGCACTCCTCCCCTTCTTCTGGCTCTTACATTCTTTCCTCCACCTCTTAGACAGTCACAGGTCTGCCTTCTTAAGTGCTGTGCTAGAGTCTCTCAGAAATGGAGGCAGGAGGCTCTTCCCTGACCCCTGCATGGAAGAAGTGCAAAGGGGGGGGGGGGAAAGCCCTGGCTTACTTGTGCCTCACTGCATTACATTTAGCTCTACCTATTTGGTATTCAAAAAAACCCAATCTATCTTATCTGGAAATGCCGCTCACAGGAAGTTCATATTTATTTCCTTAAGTTAATATCAGGTCAGCTGAAAAAGAGAGAAATTGAGACTTGATAAGAAGAAATAAAATAATTATTCTATGTATATTCCTTAGTGAATTGAGTTTGGCTCTTTGAGTTTAAGAAGTGGTTCTCTAATGAAGTGACACTCTAGCCCCATAGTGAAGCTTTGAAGTTGAAAACCACCAGTGGATTTAGGTGCTGGCTAAGCTCTGTCAGTCTGGATTTCCAATCTCTTTTCCCATGCCACCCCCACATCTTCTCTCAGCCATCCCAGCTATCTTGGCCAATGCATACCTTTTTTTTTTATAGGCTAAATTTCCTAGATGGTTATGATTTTAAAATCTCTGGCCTCAGTGTGCTATAATTACCTCTTGATGATGTAATTAGTAACAAAATTTAACAGGGTATCATGGGACACCTAGAACCTTTCCAAACGCATCCACCTCATTTATAAATGGTTTTGAACCACTTCATTGACCAACTACTCATAAAACTGGGGCTCCCAAGGTGACAAAATTCACTCACTCCCAGCGAACACTGCACACTGACCTACGCAATAACATTAGGTTGAAGAATATTATAAATGTTGTCAGTGACCAGTAACTCACAAGCACTCTCATTACCTTACCAGCGATGGAGGCAGGTGTGCTGAAGTTAGCACCCTGGGATACATTAGACATGATGTAGGGAATTAGTCATTAGTCCCCATAAGGCGTGATTTTTCCCACTGTGGTGATGTGGAGGGCTTAACGCGAGAGCTCCAGTGTGCGAGCTGAGCCATTCTCTGGCAGTTTAGGCATTCTCGAACGAGAGCCCTGCAGCTGCCCTGAGTGCATGTGGGATGGTATGTGTCCTCTTGCCCATGCCCCCTCCTGCCACACCATCACAATGAAGGAACATGCCTAACAGGATGTTGGACATAAATGCACATTAAAACAGTTTAGTGCCCAACACAACAGCAACCAGCTTGCTTTAAATGTTTCAAAATATAAAATTAAAAAAAAAATACAAAACTGATTACTCAGCATGTTAGAAGTCACCTTTGTGGGCTCAAACTTAACAGCAAAATTCTATAGTCTGATAGCGATTATACCTCATTGGTGAAGAAGAAGAAGTTAAATTTTGGAAGCCTTTTGGAACTCTTTAGAAATTTCTAGAATTAACAGAGCATGCCAATGGCCTTAAGATTTGTCTTTGTGTGTGTGTGTGTGTGTGTGTGTGTGTGTGTGTGTTCACACATGTGTACATGCATGCACAACTTGTGACCATATCATGGGCCACGATGTGCCTGTGAAGGTCACAGGATGACCTCAAACATGGATCTTCCCCTTCCACCTTGTTTTTTAAAAATATTTTATCTATCTATCTATCTATCTATCTATCTATCTATCTATCTATGAGAGAAAGAGGAAGAGATTGAGAAAGGGAGGGAGGGAGAGAATAGGCATGCCACGGCCATCAGTCACTGCAAATGAACTCCAGACGCATGTGTCACCTTGTGCATCTGGCTTATGTGGGTCCTGGAGAATTGAACCTGTGTCCTTTGGATTTGCAAGCAAGTGCCTTAACTGCTGAGCCACCCCCTTCCACCTTGTTTGAGGAAGGGTCTCTTGTTACTCACTGCTACATGCTCCAGGCGCACTGGCCCGTGAGCTTCCAGGTACTCCTTCTGCTTTGTCTCTCATCCAAGCACTGGGGTTACAGACTTGTGCTACTGCATCCATCTTCACATGGGTTCTGGGGATCCAAACTCAGGTCCTTATGCTTGCACAGCAAGTGCTTTAACCACTGAAGTATCTCCCCAACCCCAAAGGTCTTAAGACTTTAAATACAAGTTGGATACAGAGATGAGCAAGCAAAGTGCCCACTCTTCATTACAGAGATCAGATCTGACATTTAAGGTCATCAGTGACTTGGGAGGTAATGGAAGCATTACTCCCAGATAGAGGAAGATAACAATGATATGTGGCTTGCTCAGAAGAAGACAAACATCTCAGCCAAGAATGAGTTAGAGTACCATCTTGCTGCCTTAGGAATCCCTGTCAGAGTGAAGACTGTGTCTATCTAATGGGAAGTGGAAGTGGCCCCTACACTGAAGGCAGAGTTCCAAGTGTCAAATGCTCTCCCTGTTCTCAACTTGGCTTTGGCCTATAAGTATCAACATTGGATTGAGGACCTTGGAAGAAATTTGCTGGAAAAAGAAAGACCCTTACTCTCATTCAGGGTTTTCTTCGGCATCGATACCCTCATGAGGCGGAGAGCATAGTTTTCATGTCAGGGTCATCTTTTACTGGCTATGTCATGCTAAGCTAAGCATCTGTCTTCTCTGAGTCTCATCTGCAAAGCAGAAATAGCTTCTGAACTTACTTCTTGGAGTGTGGAGGTTATATACAGTAATGGAGGTGATTTCATTTAAAGTTTTGAAAGAATAGCCTGCTTCTAAGTCAGAGAGAGACAAACCCACATTTGAAGCTTCATGCCCTCTTTGAGGAAATGGCCTTGACACTTGGCAGAGTAAGGATTTGTTTTAAAAGCCAAAGATTTATAGAAACAATCTGGCCTTATACACCAGGTGTTGGTTGTGTGGCAAACGCTGCTCCGAGGAGACACTAAAATGTGTTATTGGAGGAGTGAAGGAAACAGCTGGTTGGCACAGCCCGTTGTGAAGCACAGAACATGTTCAGAGGCTTCTTCAGGGGAAGAGTGGCAGAGGCATCATAGAGCCACCATTATAGTGACCAAATCACTTTCTTCCCAGAGAATAAAGGGTGTTGTCTCCTCTGGAAAGTGATTCATGAGTTGTATCCCATCTCTGGTTTCATCAGGTATATGTGAATAACAAATTCCCATGGTTCCCGTGCTAGTACCCTCCCTGTCTTTTTCCCTAAGCCAAACCCTCAGACACATATCAAGAGTCACTTAGTGATTCTTTCCTGCTCATATTATTGCAGCAACCTATAAGATCTCCCCTATGCTGGGGCCCTATACTCCAGTGCTCCCCCAGTACTAGAGCCAGATGACTCTTCCTACAACATCCCATTAGGAAAATCCCCGATTCTCCAATATTTAGTCAAACTCCCTGACCTGTAAGCTAAGAGCATCCATAAACTGCCCCCATTCACTTTTCAAACTTTCCCTATTCATAACCTATGTTTGTGTCAAGCTAAACCTGTTTTCCAAACATGCTACTCATTTCCCCATATCTCTGACAGACTATCCTGCTTCCTTCCTTGTCCTGAGCTGTGATGTCCAAAGTAAAGAAGATATCTTCATTGTGTTAATACCTGCCCAGATTATTGGGCAAATTCCTTGCAGTAAGATCTTGCAGAAATGTACCTATTATCTTAATCACATGGAAACCCCTTAAGTGAGCTCCCTCTTCTCTGTTGCTCTTTGGATTTCTCTCACAACACTTACATTTTCCCTTGTAATATAGTTATGTGTTTGCTGTATTCTTTCTTCTAGACTGTAAATACTGTGAAGAAAATGGTGTCTTACCTTCATTCCTCTAACCACTTCAGTGGGTGTCCAGTGTTTGTTAAGGGGGGGGGTAGATAATGTGCTAAAGAATAAACAAGTAAAGTCTTACCATTCTTCCTTTGCTTGTGTTGTTCTGTTTGGAATGTTCTGCCTTTGACATCAAAATTCCTGCCATACTTTACAGTCAAGACTCATTTGCTCCATAAAGCTTTGTTGAAACTATCTCAGAGCCACCACCTCTGCTGTCTTTGTTTTTATGCCAAACAGCCAAACAGTTAATGAAAAAGAATTGTCCTCAATTCTCTAAGGCAGAGTCTTAAATTCGAGGTCACCATGAATGGAATGACAGAGACTACAAAGACCATGGACTCTCTAAAATTAAATACAAATTTTTATGCAAATTCCCATGTGCACAAAAGTGTCCAAAGTTCTATGGCACACACACACACAAAGTCAGGGGAACTTCTACTCCCAGAGGAGCCCTGGCTTCTTCCTAGAGCAGAGATGGAGTATTCTTTGGACACCTTTTATATTCCTTTCAGTGGCTGGACTGTCATTGAACAGCTGGCTACATCTTGGAGAGACCAATGTCTCTTGACTTCCCCATTGGCTCATCCAACATAACCCCCCACCTGAGAGGTAGCGGGGAGAACCTGGCAATGGGATTGGTTGAAGGCAAGCAAAGTCTCAGAGTGTGGTAAGTGAATGGTGGAAGAGCACCTGGCCTTGTAGAACTCCATCTGCGTGTGCGAGATTCAGAAGAGGGGGGGCACACAGTGTTGACCTGCAAGGATTAATGGGGTGACCCTGGGGTGACAAACCCATAAAGGAGCTGTTCTTGTATGGTCTTGGATGCTCTGGCTGAAGCCCCACCCTTGTTCCATCTCTTCCATTCCTGAGCAGCCCGATCTAGCCACCTTGCTGCCCCCTCAGCAGTACAAGGTCTGACTAGGCAGCACCAGAGTCCACTTGGGTTGAGTTCATATTCAATAGCCTTTTCAGCACAGAATGCTTTTGAGAAATAGTGCTGGCCAAGAAATGTCAGAGTTTTCACTTGGGGTTGAGTGACAGGACCAAGTCAGATCTCTCTCTAGCTTCAATGCTTTCAGGAAAAAAAAAAAATCCAAATAGTGACTTTACCTATTTAACCAAATGGTTGATTTTAAAAGAAAAATAAACAAACAAAAAGAAAACAGGGGAAGTAGGATTGATTTTGTTGTTGTTGCTTTGTTTTTAACAAGCTGAATTCCTCTTGGTTTCTCCTTAAGTCAAGGGTTGTATTACAAACCAAAAAAAAAAATTATGAGCAGCCAGTGGTGATTTCGATAAAACTCTCCTACGTAATGATGATCCCACCTTATTTAGACAAGTCAGGGGTCAATATGGCCTGATTTGCTTCTGTTTTTCATTAGTGGTGCTCTCTCTGTGTAGCTCCACACTCCTACCAGCCCCTTGAATACACAGAGGATCCACGCTTCAGCTCTGCATGTATTAAGAATGCAGCCATAGCGACTACTAGCATTAATGAACTATTTGCTTATGCAGTAATAATTAACTTCCATTACATTACTTTGTGTGATTACTTTCTTAATTGCCTGAATTATGCATCCATTTAATATTTAATAACCATTCTCAGAAATCAGACACTGGTAAAAAACAAATTGCTCACAGTTTCCTTGCAATAATTAAGCTCGCAAGAATAAATGAAACCTTTTAAAACCGAATGCCTAGTGATTATATCCTTGCATATAGAACAAGATCCTAAATTAGTTATTTATTAAATCTAAATTTAAGTCCAAATAGTGCATTTTTCACTTTCGCCCCGGGAAATCAACCTGCACCATACCTGATATCAACAACAGAATTAAGTGCCGTCTATTTTCTCTGGGAGTCACCAACTGCATTAATATTTATTACCATGCAAAATTTAAAAGTCCTTAAAAATATTGTGTTTATTATTTATTTCAACTTGGCATCTCTTTTTCACAAGGTAAGTAAGATGTTCAGCTGGAGATTAAAGTGTTATGAAATGAGATCAATAGCTCTCCATTAAGATGAGTTATTGTAAACTGCTCCATTCTTTCCTGCCTGCTAGCACCCTTGACCCCCCCCAGCACACACATTCAAGCCCATCCATGCACCTTCAAGCCCCTCATAAGACAGCGAAATCACACATGTGCAATCTTGTTTTTAACCAAACAGAAGGAGATCCCTGGCAATTTATTCTCATCCATTTATGCTCAAAACTAGGCAGTGTGATTTCCTTGTCTTTTCCAATAGCCAACCCTTCTAACCAGCACCCAGGCACAGCCACGTGCTGATTTGCAAAGTGATAATGCTATTATCCTATTGTATGCGAGCCTCAGTCTTAACAAATAAAACATGCGCCTGCTTTAGCGCAGGTTCTGTTGGTGAATAGAGTCTATTGAATGTGCACAAGACAGCTTTCCCACCCCCTTCCTGGGACTGCACCTGCAAAATTGTTCTGCCATTCCACATTGATTATAGCAGCCATGTACAGACATGTTTATCTGAACCATAACCATGTTAGGCTTAGGCTACAGGGACACAGGGATGATATTTACCCACTGTTACCTTGTGCATACGTAACAGACTCAAAATAACATGTGCTACATGAAAAGAAAGTGTGTGAGGGGGCTAGGGGGGAATGCAAAGAGTTTTGTATCAAAGGAGCTCATCCTGAAAACGAGGTGCTGCTGAGGAAGTGGCACACGGAGTGCCGAGTGAACGACTCAGATGAACCATTTTCCTACTACCAGAGAAGAGAATCTTTTATGAAAGCTTGGGAACCACCACAGTGAAAGGGTAGCATTAGAGGAGGGGGCTGATCTGCCGAGTACAACTGGGGGTGTCGGCTGCTGTTCTGAGTTTCCAAACTGAGTTGAATTGATGCCAATCTCCTTGACTGTTGTTAGGGTGGGCAGAGTCGTTAGGATTTGCTTTTTAAATGATCTCTCAGCCCGGAAAGCGGAGAGCTGCGAGCAAGGCAAGGTTAGAAAGAAAATGATAGCAGTATGTTGATGCTTCACAGTCCTCATGGTAGTTTCGTCTGTCATTATTTACATCTGACTAGATGCGTCATGTCAGCCACCTCCAAGGCGCTTTAATACCGAGCGCTTGTTTGCCTCGGCTCTTGCGCAGCCGGACTGGGATACTATTATTTTTGCATCACTTAGGTGAAGCTTGCTTCAATCTCTCAGTAATGACACACAAAAGAAATAAAAATGGTTGTGTCCAAGTTATTATACATGCTTGTATTCTAACAGGCCTTGTCAGCACAGTGCAGAAAAAGAGGGAAATGAATTTAAATCAATAAACAGACATTTATTAAAAGGTCAGCTTAATTTTATTTGTTTCTGCTTCTTCACCAATATTTTAGGTAAAATCCTTTTGCTTCGCTTTGCTTTAATGGTATTGTTATGAGGTGGTCCCACTCGGGAAAAAGCTATAAAAAGAATATTTGATCACATTTGTTCATGTTGCTTATACCATCCCATATTATTTTCCTATATTCTGTGAGGGTCACTGTAAATAAAGCCACATGAAAAGCTTTGTTTTGCATTTATATCATTGACAGGATTGAGGCCAAATTCTTAGACAATGTGCATTTATCTGAAACCTGTATATAGATAGGCCTAATCACAGTGACTTTATCATGTAAAATGAGTATTTCATATGTCAAGAAAAATATTATTACCACAAGATATAAAATGGATTTTTATGTTTTCTTTCACCAAGATTATCTTAACAAATGAATGTGCCACGTTTCTATGCCTGTCCCTGGTATAAAAAAAGAAAAAGAAATGCTCACTGGAAATATCCTAGGGTATTAGAATTCACTGACATCTTTTTATACTGAAAACTCTAATGCAGCTTAAACAGAAAGCGCATTTCAATAAGGCGAAAGTTTCCTAAGATGAATTTTTTGCTTATGCTTTAAAACATAATAAATATAACCAGATTTTCGCATGAATGGAGCAGTCTACAAACACATTTGAAGATACGAAAGCATGAATGTATGCAATATATCAGTAATAACACATAAAGAGTTTGAATTTTTTTTACAAGTGTGATTTGGCATACAGGCTTAAAGGAATACTATTCTAAAATGAAATAATTTATAATGTTTGTAAATTTGCCACAAGGATTCAACAGTACCTAACATTAATTTTAATATTTGAGAGAAACATGCAAAATGTTCTTCGTTCTGAACCATATTTAATAGAATGCCAACATCTGTGTTGATTGAACAGAATTCTGCCAGAAGTAAAGGTCCTTCTGAAATAGCTGCAGATGTTTAATCGTGGAACTCTTTATTTAGCTAGAAGAATATATTGGAAATCGGCACAAGCCGTGCAATCACAAACAGTATGGAGACAGAGACCTCTTCTCTGTTTTAAAGACCATGAAATGACACCGCCAGGATAATGCATTTGTGTTTGGGGCATATTCTTATAAACTTAAACTGTAGAGTTTTGTCAGAACTGAATGAAATGTCTTGCAGTTTTCAAACACCATCAAATTCCCATTTTTAACCAATGTGATTGTCATAAGCTATCAAAAACTGGGGATTTTGAAATATAATCAGCCACATTCTCTAGATCCCTTAAAACTTTACAATAATTTCATTGCGGCATATATGTTAAAATACTTTTTAAAAGTATTTAAAAATGGTTGGCCTGAGGCATTTTTCTTACCTCCTTTCCCCAGCTACGGATGAGTCATTGCAAAAAATGAACAGTAGGTGGCAGTCAAACCACTAAACTGCTTCAAGGCTTCATTAGCTAGAATCTGTTGTTAAGAATAAAATAGGGAAGGAGTGTATTTTTCCATTTAAAAGAATTCGTTTTATAATTAATCTTGAAATAGATGTCTAAGGTCCAAAGATGCTGAAAGAGTGGGCAGATTGCATCCTTAAGAGTACGATCACGGATAGAAGTGATTTAATCCAAGAACTGTTTCTGCTCAGTCTCCATGTGGTCCCCTCCCCCTCCCAGGTCTCTGTTATTACACTTTTAATGTGAGTCTTTATGCAGTTTGGTAGTTGTGGACATGATCAGCACATTCTTGGGCTGGAGCCCAGGGCTGTGTGAACCAGGCTTGGATATCTTAGTAATAGATTTTAAATAACCTGCAAGAACTTTTTCTTCCCCTGGATATATGGAATGTATAGAGTCCCTTCTTGTGCCTCAGAAGATAAGCTGGTCACAGGAAAAATTCCCAGACAGGTATGAGACACAGAAGCAATGGCCTCTCAAAGCCAGAGAACTGTGACACCTGAAATGATTAGTGTGAAGTAGCTTTGCATGAGGGCTACCACCTCTGTAAGAGGAAGGGCCTGTTGTGTTCATCATGGGTCCTCCCAATTGAACACAGGATGCCAGGCACATAGTAAATCTTCAGTGAATAGCTGCGAGGTGAATCAATGGGTGGACAAAATCCACATGTCACTCATGCTACTCATTTTTCAGATGTCTTTCCTGAAGTTTCTGCTTCTGTCTCCGGTCTTCACAGACAATGATAGAGCTACAGGTTCACACCCCATCACTGTCCTTCCCTCAGACACCACTGTTAATTGTTATCTCTGGGACTGGCGTGGCACTCCAAGGCAACACAGCAGGCCATAACTCCTGTTGAGTCACTCTGGGATGTAGATGATTTTCCCCCCTATGAATGACCATAAATATTTCAAAAAAAATCTAAGTTTGTGATACAGAAAAGGCAAAGTAAAATAGTAGCATTGACTGAAAAGCTGAGTAAACTTGAGGAGATTACATACTTTCCATGCCTCAGTTTCTCAAATGGGAGGAGAGTAATAATATTTACTTTATACAACCATTGCAAAACAAAATTCATTAGTTACCGTGGCAGGATGGGATCTCTGGGAAGGATTAGATCTCTACAATGATACAGGACGCCCCGGGGCTTGTGAACCCCCCACTTCAAGTCCTTGTCCAAGTTGTCAAAGAATTGAAAACATGCAGACACAAAGAAGAGTAAATTGTGAGAATTTATTAAGAATAGGGTGAAAACACAAGAGCGGGGGTGAGGAGGAAAGAGGAATTCCTGAGAAGAAAAACAAACAGGAAAGAATTTCCCTCACGTGGGGAATAGAAGCCTTTCTCCCAGCAAGAAGCCCGAGGAAGGAGGATTACAAACATGGCCCTGGCCCTTATATGGATCAAGCATCCAAGTAGATTGAGCCTCATAACCGCGCTCAGGTGTGTAGGAAGGAGCCTGCTTGGCTGGTGGACCCTGGAAGAACACTGGCTAAGGAAGGGCCCATCCACCCATGCCAAACCTGTGAAGAAGAAGCTGTTGTTGCCAAGGAGGGATTAGGAGGTTGTTGCTTAAAGCCATCTTGGATGAGACCAAATCAGGTTCTATTCTTGCCAGGGCTGACCGTGTGGCATCAGTGTTTCTTTGGCCAATCCCTAGCTGACTACCTATGAGGAAAAAAAACACTAGCTTACTCCTAATCTGTGTCCATACACGTGAAAAAACTTAGATTCTTATCAGGCATGTGTTGATCCCTCACTTAAATGTCCATTATTATTATTATTATTATTATTACTAAAATAGTTTTATTTTTTACCACTGGCCTAAGATTATATATAACATCTTACAAAACAACGTTTGCTTATTTGTGAGTGGGTCTCCTGTATATCCTAAACTTGTCTCAAAATGATCTGCCCACCTCAATTTCCCCGGCCCAGTGCTGGGATTACAGACATCCATTAACACACCCAACTTTTTTTTTTTTTTTTTGCTAAACAACAACAGCAACAATAAACAACCAAGTTTTTCTTCACCCTTGCCTGTGCAGTTCAGAGAGACTCACTGTGACATCAAATGGATGGAGAGGGGCTGGAGACATGCTCAGTGATTAAGGCATTTGCCTACGAAGACAAAGGACCAGGTTCAATTCCCTAATACCCACATAAAGCAAGATGCACAAGGTGGCACTCGAGTCTGGAATTTGTTTGAAGTGGCTAGAGGCCCTGGCATGCCCATTCTCTCTGTCTATCCACCTCTTTCTCTCTCTTTCTCAAATAAATAAATTTATTTAAAAACATGGATGTAGTAATGTAAATAACCGTTTGCCCAAGGATAAGCAGCCTCTCAAAAATTCAGGTTAACAGTAAAAGATGTGAACTTTTCTCTTCTACTCTCTTCTTTCCTCTGTCTTTCTTTACTCTTTTCTTCTCACCTACCTTCAGG
Source organism: Orientallactaga sibirica (assembly GCA_036365145.1). Lineage (NCBI taxonomy): Eukaryota > Metazoa > Chordata > Mammalia > Rodentia > Dipodidae > Orientallactaga > Orientallactaga sibirica. The sequence goes on along the minus strand of JAEOAD010000004.1, from coordinate 41,435,245 downwards.
GATGCCCAGGAAATAGCACACGCTCCTCTCCTGCCACCTCTGCTCGTTCACATTCCAGTGTGACTGAACTCTGAACATACTTTCCAAACACTGAATGTATCCAACCAACTAAGGACCCAACACGTTCTCACTGATTTTAATTTTTGTCTCAAATTGAAACTAAAATGACCAACTTCAGGAGTCATTAGAAGGTGATCTCATTTTATCCTTCCTCAAAAACATAGAGAACTGCAGTTTGTCAAAATTCAAGTCAGATCCCAAGGAGACTGAAGTTTTAGTTCAAATGTCAGAGAGGAGGCGACTCAAGCTGTGTTTACAATCTGGCAATTTACTTCCTTCATACACAACTAACTCTGAGCAAGCCTGGCAGAGCAGACTTAAGTTTTCAATAATCATTTTCCAGTCTTATTGAGAAATATGTAGGGGAATAAAACCCCTTTTCCAACCTACTCATTCAGTTTTCTCCTTTAGTGGCAAACACAGTATGGTATTTTTAGTATAAAAAATATGAGCTAGTCAATAACTTTAAAAATGAGTCATTTGATAACTTCCTGAGACATAGGCTTCCTTTTCCCAGAATCTTCTGTTCTCATAGGTGAACTCTTTGAGGAAGGAGGTCAAAATATTAAGTTTGTGCAATTTAAATAAGAGACATTGAGTCATTTAAAAAAGGAGACATTCAGTACAAGACTCATTCGTTTAAATTACATGCATATCTGAGGTAGACTGTGTGCAATTAGGAGTCCTGTAAGTCCTCGGGCAATTTCAGTGGGGGTTCTGGGATTGCTTTAATAGAATATGACAAGGTTCCTTTTGTTTTTCATAAAATATTGTATTCCCTCTTGAAATGTAACAAATCCTTAATGAAATCACAGCCCCTTTATTGTTAGGGAATACTTTTTATGTTTTGAGAGATCAACAATGTTGAAACAGTTACTGCAAATTAATGATGGACAACACCCCCCCCCCAAAGACTCAGGGGTTGGTTAGTTCAAACATGTGAAGCCATGTGAAGGTTGTAGTCAGATCTTACCTGATCAGGTGTTCCCTGGAGAGGCCAAGGGTAGAATGCAGTACAGTCACATCAGAGTGAAAATATGGGGCCCGGAGAAAGGAAAACTGAGCTCAATTCGTCTGTTTCTTACTTCCTATGATAGCCCAAAGAAATAGCTAAGAATCTCTGGACATGATTTTCTGATTTTCTTTTTGTTTGCTTATTTCTTTGCTTGATGAATGGATTATTTATTTACAATGAGAAAATATTTACTGCAGAGAACTGGAGGAATTTGAAGAGTGTTTTTTGTTAGTTTATACATGTGAAGTAGCACCTATGGTTGGATTAAAAATAGTGTATTTCTGCTAACCCATAAATAAACACTTACTTGGTTCTCAGTGAAATGATGCTTTCAAGTGACACAATTATGGTGGTGGTAACTGTACATATTAAGACAATGCCACATATATTTAATGCCATTCATTAGGAACCAAGAGAACTGAGGAAGAAGGGAACAAAACATTCTCTTTATAAAGTCATGCTAAACTAACCTTTGTATGTTAGTATATGGACATTCAGTGATAAGTCAATATAGAATCTTTGCAAACTAGTTATATTAATTTCAGACAAACATGAACCTATTTAGCTTATACAGTTATTGGCTAGACAAATAAGTATATGATGTATACCCAGAGTACTTTGTAATTGTTTATGTCTTATTTTTCATTCTTATCTTCTCAACAATAAAGTTAAACTTACAAAGAGTGTGTCTATTGAACTTCCAGGATATAAAACAATGATTGGGAGCAAGATGTGATGCTGGATGATATCATCAAGATTCAATAAACTAATAGGCTGGAAGCTCTACCAAACTAATTCAGACACACTTTATCAGATATGGCATCCTTGAGTTCAAGCACACACACATGCACTATACATGTATATGAGTAAAAAAGACATTGATATCTAATAGTTCATATTTAAATGGCCATGGTATTATTTGGCTAAAAGTTTAGAATGAACTAATGGTATCACATGACTGCCCAAAATATGAAGATAATTATAGCTAGCACATAGATTTATATATCAAGTATCATTCTAAATTGTAAGCATTGTTTCATTTATTCCTGTTATTAGTTTTTTTTTTTTTTAGAGATAGGGTGTATTTAGAGATAGGCCATGGCTGGCCTTGAACTGATAGCAAAGGTTGATCTTGAATCCACCTGTCTCCAGAGTGTTGGGATCACAGGCATGTACAACCACATCCAGGTTTTTGAGGATGTTTCATGCATGCTAGGCAAGCACTCTACAAACTGAGCTCCATCCCATTTCCCTATTGCCAGCATTATAGAAACCAAAACCCTGAGGCAGAGAAAAAGCAAATAGGTAACTTATCCCAAGGCAGAATTGGGATAAGGATGGCAGCGTCAGCCCAGGCCCACACTCTGCTTCTTCACTTACCCAGTTCCTTAGCTCAGGAAACATGTCTGTCCCACTGTTCCATGGGCTGAGGTTTGGCTCTTATTTCTCTGTGCTTTTTAAGATTGTTGAGGATAAAATACAACATAAACAGAGGGGCAAACCTGCAGGAACTAGAGTCTGGAGGGGAGAGAGCTGGGGAAAGCCATGTTAGGTAGTCTCAAATGCCTAAACTATAATTTGTCAGGAGAAGGTAACACTTGCTCACATATTCCCATCAGGAATGGACTTCACAGACAGGCAAACTCCAATCCATGGGATGTCTTCACACAAACAATCCAAGCTCAGAAGGTGCTGTCATGTGAGATAGAGGGCATCTCATTTGTATAAAGATCAAGAGGAAGCCAGATCAAGGGGAATGGGTTCGAAGAGACTAACCTAAGTGGTCCTAAGGTGCCTTCAACCTTCAAAAAACTGGGTAATCACAACCATGCAGCAGTACACACACACACACACACACACACACACACACACACACACACACACACTTTCCTTCTCTCTCCATATATGTTGTTATATGGGAGCAATATACCGGGTGTGCACCCAGTAGATAAGAATTCTTACTAACACTGTATTTAGATATCTCTTCAGCCTTATTGTGTCATCTGTGAATGACAAAAAGAAATAAAGAAGATGGAAGGAGGAGAAAGAGGGCAGGAGGGAAGATAGAGGAACAAAAAATAGGGGAAGTAAAAAAAAAAAAACCCAATCTATTCATGCTTCTTTCAGACCTCTCATGACATCTTTTACATCACCATGAGAAAATAAATTAACACTAGTTTGGAGTTATAGAAACATGTGCTTAACATACTCTGGAGGCTAGGGAGATATCTCCGTGGTTAAAGGCACTTGCTTGCAAAGCCTGCCAGTGTGGGGTTGGTTCTCCAGTACCTACATAAAGCCAGATATACAAAGTGGTACATGTATCTGGAATTTGTTTTCAGTGTCAAGAGTCCCTACTGTGCCCCTATTCTCATAAGTAAATAAACAATAATTTTTAAATCTTTGCCTAAAATATTCAAAGTCAAAAATTTTCAGATTATTTTCTTTGTGTTAGTTTTTAAATTTAATTAATTAATTAATTTGAGAGAATGAGAGAGGGAAAGAGGAAGAGAGAGAGAGAGAGAAAGAGAAAGAGAGAGAATGGGTGCACCAGGACCTCTAGCCACTGCAAACGAACTCCAGACACATGTGCCACCATATGCATCTGACTTATGTGGGTCCTGGGGAATCAAACCGAGGTCCTTTGGCTTTGCAGGCAAATGCCTTAACTGCTAAGCCATCTCTGCAGGCCCTCCAAGTTTATTTTCTTCACCTGTAGCTATTTGGTCCAGTGCTCTGTGGGATCCCAGGTCATAAGTTTGGTCTATATGAATGAGTTAATTGCATCCTATTCTCTGGCCACACTCCCTGTGCCACATCAAAGCTGGCATCTGGTGACTGTCTGCTCTTGATTATAGCAGAGACTGTAGTGAAGAATGAGAAGAGTTCAGTACCCGGCCCAGTTCACCAAGGAAGAGCAAAGTACACTGTCACCAAGGGCTCTTCATCTTGAACTCTCCTCATGATGCAGACTGTCACAGCAACTTCTGAAGCAGAGGGTTACCTATCACTCCCCAGCATTGTCGTAGTGGCTGATCTTAGTACATAAATAACTACACTTTTAGTAATGAGAGGTTTTGCTACAAGTGGGGACACATTACATTTAGATAAAAGCATTAAAATGGAAAATCCATAGACATGTATGCACATATATGTGACCCAAAAAAAATCTCAGAATATAAAAAAAGGCAAATAAGTACTCGAGCCAGTTAACCTGTTTTGATGTATCCCCAGAGAGTGACATGTATGGATTTTTATTACTGGTCATCAGTATCTAGCATCCACCAATTTTTACATCAACTTTAAAATAAACCTACAGAAATAGAATTTTAGGTAATAAAACACACAAATTTTTTAAGGAGTTTTAAATTGCAGGTTTTTAAAAAGATTTTATTTTATTTATTAGTGACAGAGAAAGCAGGGGAGAGGGAGAGGGAGAGAGAAAATGGGAGTGCCAGGGCCTCTAGCCACTGCAAACAAACTCCAGATGCATGTGCCACCATGAGCATCTTACTTACAGGGGCCTGGAGAATTGAACCTGGGTCCTTAGGCTTTGCAGGCATGTGTCGTAACCACTAAGTCATCTCTCCAGCCCTTAAATTGCAGTTTTAAGCTTAACCAATCACATGCCACTATATGCACATGTAGAATACACAAGCAGGTCAATTATAAACATACTAATGTGAAAGAGCTGAATGTGATCTTATGTATGTAAGTAAAATAACAGATGTGGTATAAATTAAGTAACTGGAAATGAGGTGGCTTATTTTTCAATTTCCCTGGATTTATATTAAGGAAGTACAATTGGAGCTTGAAATAATAATTATAATATAGAAGTTAAAATGTATTCACTCTTTAGCTAAGGATTGGCTCCAAAAATAAGGAGAAAAAACATAATAATAATATAATATAATAATAAGGCAAAAATGTCAAGAATAATAAAACTATTAGAAGAAAAATGAAATGTCACTGGGAGTTTTCAATCTTGAAATACTGTTATGATGCAGATTATTCTAGCAACCTCTAGAGTAGTAGTTAAATATCATTCTAGAATATTTCTAGATTTCCTTGTCAATTATTTGGAAAGCTAGGAGCTCCTGAATAAGGTACTAAATGTTCATGTTACACCTGACATGGGAAGGGCTCTGGCATTGTGGGAAAATGGCTAGTTATTCCCCAACAGTTCTTCTCTTCTTGCAAGGGGTGTAGCTGGACTACATTCCTTAGCTTTCTTTGCAGATAGGTGCTCCTGTGAGCCATGAGCAGAATGATGTGGGCAAGTTATATTCCACTTGCAGGGGAGGGGATTCCTGGCTCGGACTTCTGCTCTGAACTCCTTTCTCCAGCTTCCAGTGGCCAGAATCTATCATGCAGTTAACAGAGACCATCTGATATAGGTGCAGGGCAGCATCAACTGAGTCCCTGATGAAGTTGGCAGAGCTATTTTATCTACCTGAATCCCTCACCTTGAATTTGCTGTTATGAGAGGAACTTTGCTTTGTAATCTACCTTGCTTTGGTCTTTTTGTTACAGTATTTTATCATTTTTGGAAAACAACAGAAAGTTTTCCAAAAGAAATGTACCTAATTAACACATAAGTTTTCAGAGTTATTTTCAACATCTTGTTATATACAAAAATGTTGACCTATGGGGATAGACTTAGTTTTAATTACTTGATTAAAGTTTTGTCCAAAAACAAATCAGATAAAAAATTTTATAATACCTCAAAATTTTTACTAGATTTTTTTTTACCCTAGATTTTTTTTTTGATGATCATTCATTTACCTACACATCCATGAGCTATTATAAAAAGCAGAGCAAACTTTGAGTTTAGAATTTGAGTGACAGTTTTATCTGGGAAATGCTACCATCAACATGAAAATATTCATGAATTTTCCTCCTGAATTATGTTTGTATCCAAATTGTTCTAACAGGTACCTGGGGTGGGGGATGGGCAGAGACTGATTCTTACTGAGCACAAAGAATTACTACACTGCTATTCTTAGAATGCCTCTTTGTAAGTTTGGTTGTTAGCTGTCTGTCATCTAGGAATTGGAGCTTCTCAACTGTTGATGGGCACTATACCTACGCCATTTAGGAAAACAATGCTGCTATCTGTGTGCCACTGGGGAGTCTGGAATCTTGACACAGGTTATACAGTGGTTCCAGGTGATAGTTTGAACAGTTTCAAGTTCAGGGGCCATGACTGCCATTGTCCAGAATGCGGTTGTAGTGATGTTATCAAGACCTTACCCTTACAAAAATGAATTTTTGTCACCATCTCATGATGCAGCAAAATGCCTCCATTGCCCATATGTTGGGGTCTGTCCCATTGTGTGCTTCTTCTCTCAATCTTTATTGAATTTAATTATCTATGGAGCTCATTTTTAAATACACCTTTATGAATCTCACTCCCAACAAAGTCTAATTTGATAAATGAAAGTTGGGTTTAGGAATTTTCCTTCTTAATAGACATACCAAAAGATTCTAATGAAGGTGACCCTTGGAGTACTTTACAAGTTACACTGCCTTTTCTTTTACCTATAAAATCCGGAGACATGATTTTTAATTCTACAATGAAAAATTAATGAGTAAAAATCCCAATAGAAGAAATAAAATGAACATAAATCCCTTGATACTGTAATGCATGTAAGAAATTGCTCTCATTTTTCCTCAGGTATTATTGGTGGGCATAGTAGAGTTCACACACAGGACATGGCCAGGCAATGACCCTACCAGAAAAGCTGTTCACAAGTATGAAAACTGGGTGAACATATTTTGTAGCAGCTGAAAAGTTTGCTGTTGAGTTGAAAGTGATCAAATATATCTTTTGGTTTTTTGAGGTAGGGTCTCATTCTAGCTCAGGCTGACCTGGAATTCACACTGTAGTCTCAGGGTGGCTTTGAACTCACAGTGATCCTTCTACCTCTGCCTCCCGAGTGCTGGGATTAAAGGCGTGCACCACCACACCTGGCGATCAAATATATCTTGCTATGATGAGAAGTTTCATTTGTGCAGTCAGAAGGGCTGTAAAGGACAGCTGTCAAGCTGTTTCCTTAACTTCCAACGTCCTGTTCCCAGGCTGGGACTAAGGCTATCTAGTTACTTCTAGTCTCCACAGTATTCATTCCTTGCTGTCTGCATTTTGTGCTACATATTGTACATATATGTTAAATGATCAACAAACATGTATTTGCCTGAGCCAAAATACACAGGGCCATGATCCTTTGTGTGTGATCACGGGTGTCTGCTTGTATTTCATCTCTAATTGGTTGGTGTTCATGAAAATTGATTTTACTGGTGAATGAGTTATAGATATATATTTTACTCTACTAGTGTATGTATAGAACATGTCATGTGCTATGCCAGGAACTGGATATTTAAAACAATGAAAGAGACATAATTCTTGCCCTTGAGAAGCCCACAATCTAGTAAACAAGACAAACGCTATAATTATTGGCAAAGCAATTTGATAAGTGATGATTTAGGAATTCAATATTAACATGGAAACACAAATAAAGTGATGTGAAATGGTTGGAGAGGTGAAGACTTGGGAAGCTATGGAGGCTTTAAAGAAGGGCTAATATCTAAGCAGGCTCTTGAAGCAGGAGTTTGGAGTGTATGGGAAAGCATTACAGTTACAACAAACAGCTTGTACAAACATTCATGGCCTTGGAAGGTTTAAACATATGCATGTGTAAAAGGAAAGCCAGTCATAGCACAAGGGCCAGGAAAACAATAGAAGTTGTTGATTTCACTCTGTATGGAAAGTAGAATTCCATCACTTGAGGGTAGACAACAACAAGATATAACATATACTACAATGTCCCAGGCAACCACTAAATGAGCAAAATAGAAAGTAACAGCTAATAACTCCAAAAAGGGGCTCAACTTAAATCATAAAAGTACTGATTAATTCAAAGGAAGTTAAAGAAAGAAAAAGATGGAAGTAAAGGACACACACAGATGAGACAAATAGACAGCCACAGTAGAATGACAAGTCTGTCATTATTAAATGTGATCGATAATCACAAAAACTGCAATTGAAATGCAGGCGTAGATTGAGTAAGAAAGCAAGACCATGTGCTGCCTACCTGAAATGCACATTAAAAGAAAGAAAAAGGTGGGAAGTATGTATATGCCAACCGCAATCAGACGAACATGAGCATCACTATTAATATTCAGCTAAACAGATTGAGGAGCAGAGACTACTGTCAGAGATAACAATGGTGATTCCACATGGAAGGTCAATTGATGAGGAAAACCTAACACAATGAAATATTTATCCTGTTAACAACAGAGTTTCCAATTAAGTGAAGCAAAAATTGTAAGAGAGACAAATAGACAAAGACACAACTTTAGTCGAAAATTCCATCACTCTGTGTCTCAGTGACTGAGGTCTTTTTTTTTTTTTTTTTTTCTTTCTGTATATCTGGTTTACTCTAGTCTACTTTAATATTTAGGGTTTATAACATTAAATCTGTCCTCATATTCTGAGTCCTTTTCCAGGAAATATTCTCAGCCTAGAACGTCTTGCCTGGACTCTCCATTCTTCTTCAGCCATACAGTCTTCAGATCGAAGGGCTGCTGTCTTCCTGTCAGCCTTCTACTCCTTGTCAACCACAGTTCTTCTTCACTATACTTACCCTTGATATTCTCTTTGGTCACTGGGGTTAGAACCATGTCTGGTTTTTGTTTTTGCCTGTTAGCATTTCAAATAATGGATGGTCAGGGAATAAAATTTCTTTACTGGTATTAATTGAATGAATAAATGAATGTGCCATCAGAGTATAGCTCGTATCTCAAACCGCCTTTGAGGTAAATTTTACACTTCCTTTCTGGGACATCCTGTTTTCCTAAAATAGCACTGTTATGTACATTTTGTTTTGTTTTTGGTATCATGTATTATTATTTATTTATTGGAGACAGAGAGAGCAGACACAGAAAGAGAGAGAGAGAGAGAGAGAATGAGTATGGACACACCAGGGCCTCCTGCCATGGTAAAGAAACTCCAGATGCATGTGCTACTTTATGCATCTGGCTTTACATGGGTACTGGGAAATCACACCTGGGCATACTTTGCAAACAAGCACCTTTAACTGCTGAGCCATCTCCCTAGCCTGGTTACTGAGATTTTAATGGCAGACAAAAAGTCAGCAAGGATTTAATAGACCTAACAATATTATCGGTCTATCAACAATCTTAACCTTGTTTACATTTGTACAGCTCTCCACTATGCCAACCTATCAAACATTCACCAAGCTATGCCACATTAAGATCATAAAATTTAAATGAAATTAGATTAGAAATCAATAACAAAAATATTTCTGAAAAGTCTCCAAAAATTTAGAATCTTAATAAGTTTAAATACCCCACTGGTGAAAACAGAAATCTAAAAGAAATCTTGAGCATTTAAGACCATGAAAACACAACATGTCAAATTTTATTGCAGAATATATCCAATTCATGAAGAAAGATTTGAAATCAATTGCCTCACCTTTTACTTCATAAAATAAGGGATGGAGAAAGAAATGAAAGTCAAAATCATGCAAAAAAAAGAAATAATGGACAGTGGAGAGAACATTAGTGGGACCAAGGGCTGGTTGCCTTAAAGTGATCAGTATAACTGTAGACTTTAACCATATTGATGAGAGAGACAGACACACAGAGAGAGAACAAATTACTATTATGAATACAAAACAGGTATCATCAGTATAAAACCTACAAGATGATAAGGTAATAATAAAGGAAAATAAATTTAATAATTTAGAATTTAATAACTTAGGTGAAATGGACAAATTTCCAAAGCTCACTAATGAAGAAATAGACTTCTTCTTTATATGAGTAGTCTTATAACTCTCATAGAAGTTGAATAATTGAATTGTGGCTAAACCTTCTCACAAAACCATCCTAATGACCAGGTAATTTCACTGTGAATGCTACCAACTGAGGGCAAAATAATATGAATTTCTCTCATTCTTCCAAAACTGAAAACTGAAGATGGAAAAAGTACTTTTCAGCTCATCCTATGAGACCAACTCTACTCTGGCATAAGAACCTTACACTTGTAAAAAAAGGCACAGACTAACTTTTCTCCCTCATAAACATTGACACAAATTTTCTAAGTAAAATTTTAACAAAGTGAATCAAACAAGGCTATCACACCATGATCAAGAAGGCTATCACACCATGATCAAGAAGGGTTTATCCCCGTCATGTGAGGCTTACTGAACATCATGGTGTAGTTATCTTCTCACTGCTGGCACAAAGCACTTGACTGAAAGACGGGAGAAAAGGTTTTTTTTTGTTTTGTTTTGTTTTTGGCTTTCAGACTCAAGGGAAGCTCCATGATGACAAGGGGGAAACATGGGGCATAAGCAGAGAATGGACATCGCCTCCTGGCAAACATCTTATAGACAATAGCAGCAGGAGAGTGTGTCAACTAACACTGGCGAGGTGAGGGTTAATAAACCTCAAGGTCCCCCCCAGTGGCACACTTCCTTCAACAAAACTCCACCTCCCAAACTGTCATCAGCTTGGGATCAAGCATTCAGAACACATGAGTTTATTGAGGACACCTGAATCAAACTACTACACACCATTAGGGCAATTATTATTATCACTATTGTTATTATTATTATTATTATTTTAGTTTTTTGAGGTAGGGTCTCACTCTAGCTCAGGCTGATGTGGAATTCACTATGTAGTCTCAGAGTGGCCTCAAACTCTCAGAGATCCTCCTACCCCTCCCTACGAAGTGCTGGGATTAAAGGCGTGTGCCACCACGCCTGGTGGCAGTTATTATTTTTAGGGGACTTCTTCCCTTCTGTCACGGTGCTAGAGATAGAAACCAGAGTGTCATACATACTAGGCAAATACTCTACCACTGAGTCACACTTTCTACCCATCAGTTAACTGTTTTTAAAAGCTTTAATGTAAATGTTTCTGTACTTTCTTACTAGATTCTGTTAGGACAACAACCAAAAGCTGAAGAATTTTTCATTCTTCTAGATTAAAAAAAGCATTTGATCAAAACATGCGACAGATAAAACAAGTGTATAAATTAGACCTCCACTGAAGTTTACTGTATTTATCAAGTTCCATTTAATAAAGCTGATTATCTTTTAATATGCTAGAAATCAATGCTTTGAGGATTTTTTTTTTAAAAAAATTTATAGCCCAAGAAAGATTGTTGAATGATGCATAGTTTTTAAAGTCTCAAGATAGCAGTTGGTCATCTGCTGGCCTTAGCTCTACACTTTGAACAGTGAAGTGAAACTCAAATGCAAAGGACTGGGTAAATACCCACAAACAAAAGGAAGAAACAGGGCTGGAAAGCTTGCTCAGTGGTTAGCTTGCCTGCAAAGCCCAAGGACCCATATTTGACTCTCCAGGTCCCACATAAGCCAGATGCACAGGGTAATACAAGGTCACACATGCACACAGCCAAGCAACAGTAGCAGCTTCTCCTCTAGGTTTTCAGTACCAGGCAGTTGGTCATGCTTATAACACTTGCCTGCACATCTTGCCTGCTAAGCTGCCAGTTCTAATAAATATCTTCCTCATCTTCATGTCTTGAAGATTTAATATGCTAAATGTCATTATAAATGTAACTAATACTAGGTTCACCTGAGGCAACTGTAGCATTCATAGAGACACAACATGTTGAGAACAGAATGGACTGTGGGGACAGTTTATGTTTGGGTAGAAAAGCAATGGACAGACTCTAGAGGATGCCCTTCCAGGTTCTACTTACAATACCATAAATTGTAAGCACCTGGTAGCAAAATGACACTTGTCTACAGACTCAAATTCTGCTCTGATGAGATGTTTCATTGCCCATTATGCATGTTCTGCACGTTAGAAGGACTCTTGTCTCCACATTCACTTCAATGCTTGTTGTCTAAACATCTACGATGTTCTCTGGATTATCCTCAAATCACTCGTGTCTGTGTTCGCTCTTTGATTACTGAGTTTAGGAAGATCTTCAACATGCATGCATCTTAATCTGCATAACAATTCCAATTTTACTTGTTTGAAAATTGTTTTGGGGGTTAGGAAGATGTCTCGGGGGATAAGAGCATTTGCTATGCTAGCGGGGGAGGGAGTCTGAGAGGGCCTACGGCACCTTGAGTTCAATTCCCAGCACCCATGTACAATGCTGAGTGTGGCCATGCAGGCCTGCGCTGTGGGAACACAGATGGCAAAATGGCTGGGGCTCACAGCCAATCTGACCAAAATCCATAGCTCCTGATTCAGTGAGAGACTCTTTCTCAAGGAAACATGCAGATGAGCAATTGTGGAAGACTCCTGACATACTCCTCTGGCCTCTGCACATGCATGCATGTACCGCACACACAATGTCAATCACATATGCTGCACACACATACACAAACAAGTGCAAAGTATGGCAATCTGAACAAATTACTTACCCCAATGACCCAAACAAGAATATGGAATACAGACATAGTGGCCAGTTAATGCCTGCCCAGCTCTCAAGGAGCTGGCCCTGCCCTCTTTCTCATCCTACACAGCCACGCAGTCTCTGCCAGTTCTCTTTGCCCTACTACTTGATCAGTCTGTTTCACCATAAACAGCTACAGCCAGAAAGATTTTCTCAACTGGATGAATCCCACAGCATGGAACAGACAGCTGAGAGAGGACAGGTGTCTGAAAGAAGTAAAGCACAAGCCAGGGGAAGGAGGGCACAATGGAGATTGAGGACTGTGTGCTGAGGCCCAAGGGTGACAGAAAGAGAGTATGCTGTAGACTCCAAGACTCCTGGAGTGTACAATGCGGTAAGGCCAATGTGAAGAAGGGCTGGGCTGGGCTGCTATGACCCCAGAGCCCAGACGGACAAGCATGCCAAGCTTACTAGATGTCTGTGATCATAACAAGAACTTTACAAATACCGTCTTGTTTCATCCTCACCAAATCCTCCTAAATGGCTAAGTAGGTTTCCCTTCTCAGCATTGTATTTCATGCATACATGCTTATTATCACAAGTCAAACAATCCTTCCTGTATTAAGCTTTCACAAAAGTGAGAATCGGGCTGGTACGCTTTCATAGATGTCTCAAAGCTGAGACAGCAAATGGAAATTTATTTTTATTTATTTATTTGAGAGAGAGAAAAAAAAAGAGAAATAGGCATGGAGAGAGAGAGAGAGAGAGAGAGAGCACGCAAAGGGTCTCCACCTGCTGCAAACAAACTCCAGATGTATGTTCCACCTTGTGCATCTGGCTTATGTGGGTTCTGGGGAATCCAAAGTGGGTCCTTTGGCTTTTCAGGCAAGCGCCTAAACTGCTAAGCCATTTCTCCAGCCCTAGAAATATTTTTATACAAGTAAGTTTTTACTAAAAAGTTTTTAATCAATGGTTTAAAAACTTACTGTATGCACTGACACCCTTCTAGGTTAACAAACATAGCTCTAAAAGTGCTTTGAAGCATGAGCATTATATTTCACAGTAACAATGTACTAAGATACATTCAACCATTTCTCTGATGATGAACATTCAGGGTTTCCCACACTACAAGTAGTACCAAAATAAAGACCTCTTTTCATACATACACCCTTATAAAGTGATGTTTTTTATTTTCAAAGGGTAGATGTCCCCCAAAGAGAGCACTCACAATGAAAATTTTAGAGATATGTGGATACTAAATTGTTAATGTTCTTTATAACCCGTTCATTTTTATAGTCTGCAAAGTTACAGAAGATAAATGGCTTCTCCAGGCAACTCCTGCAGCTTTGCACAGAGTCACAAGGTCCTAAAGTCCTTTTGATGGTCAACCTGAAGAGCTTAGCCTAAATTTTTCAAACTTGAACGTGAGACAAAGAGAATATCGAATGATAAAACATCTCTTTACGCCCGCATCTCTTCCTTTACTGCGGAGGGAGTCCTTGCTCATTGTGTGGGTTGAGCAGGTGCTGGCTGTCAGGCTGCCAGATTCTAGGTGGAGAAGTCATCAAATTATGAATGAATGCCTGTCACCACGATCACATGACATGTCCCTCTGCCTGAGCCACAGTGCAATCAAGACAAAATGTATTGCCATAACTACAGCTTCACTGTTAGAAATATAAGCAAATATACCCTTCAAACTATTTGTTACATAATATATTTTTGAAAGACTCGCTTGTATTATTTCTGAATAGCATTGGAAAAATATGTCAGGGTGACATTTTTTTTAAAAGACCTGGATAAAAGGGGAGAATTCTTAAGTCTAAAACTAAGTCACAAACCTCGTTTTACAACTGAACCATTTGTCATCATTATTTTAACAAAACTGCAGTTTTTTTTTTTACTAGTAGATGAGGAAGAACTTATAGAATCTACTGATCAAATATTTGATACATTACAATTGGCACAGCTTTGTGCTTCCTTTGGTCCTGAGTAACTTTTAGGCAGCATCAAGATCAGCTGATGGATCTACTCTGTCTCTCAGGCCTCTGTCCACAACATCATTTGGAAACCTACATCATTTCCAGTTAGACCCTGAGTTGCATTACTTTCCAGTGTAGATGACTCTTAAATCTGGATTACTGCTCCATTTCTCCATGTGCTTCGGACACCAATCCTCATCCACCCCACAACATTCTCCTTCACTCCCACCTCCTTCCATACCTTATCAAAGCCTATGCTCAGAAAGACTGTTCATATACTAAGCATGGCTAAGTTCAAGCAACTTGATGTCCTAGATGTAATAAAAGAGGGAATCTAAACAAATGAATGCATGTCTAACTGTGTATTTCAAACATCAGCAAACATATAGGAAAGATGTGAAAGGGTGGACGGAGTTGTGGCATGAAGAAAGATATTTCTTCCATATCAGCATAAGCCCATCCCTAGAATGATGTATCATCCAGATTCCAGAGGAACAAATCTACCCCCATGTTATTAAAAAAAAAAAAAAAGCAAGATATCACTATGACCCTGCATCCCACCAGGACCTAGACCAAATCCCGATCTCAGAGCTCGTCACCCAACACCGTGTCCCCATGTGCTGCTAGCAAGAAGTACAGATGTCCTTTTCTCAGTGGCCTGGCTCATCCCCTCCCCTGCAGCCTCTCCTACATGTCCCTCCTTACTCCAGGGTAAAATTACATTCATCATTTATCCTTAACTCTGATGCATCTGTTCTTCCAGGATTTCCAAGTTCCCAACTCTGACTTCTCAGCTCAGAGCTATTAGACTCCCCTCCCCCCACTGCTGTGTCCCTGGGGAGTGGAAATTATGTCTCATTCATGACTGTAACTTTTAGGCCCAGCAAGTCACCCTCAGTGGCACATTTTGGATGTCCACAGTCACACATGCATCTGTGTCTCCAAAGTGGCAGGAAAGGGGGCAGAGGACTTGTGACTTATACTTTGCAATCCTTCACCACACACACACACACACACACACACACACACACACACACACACACACATTCTTTTTAAAATGATGCTCAGTTTCCTGAAGCCAAGTATAAGAGAGTTGCTTTATAGGCTTTCAGTTTCCAGTATAACCTTCCAATGCCTCAAGAAAGCTAATGCCATTTTGTGGCTTTGATGTCCTTAATGTATAGGGCTAAGGCATAAGAGTACAGGCTCTGAAGTCAGTCTACTTAAATTATACCCCAACTCCGCAGCTTATGAGTTCACTGTGTGGCCTTCACTTCCTCATCTGTAAAATGGTTATGATAATAGGATCTAAATCATACACCTACTGTGGGGATTAAATTACTAGGTAAAATGTCTATGGCACTATTGGTCACATAACACTTCAATAAATAGTAGCTAGTATAATTAAGTCTGAAATCATTTGATGTCCTTGAACATTATTCAAATTTATATATATATATGCAAATCCCAATAATGTATGCTCATTGATGCCGACATTAATCATATCTGAATCTGCCCCATAAGCATATTTGGAGCATAGGCTAACGTGTTTGTATGCACGGGACTTCCACAGCTTCCCTCTTACAGACTCACAGTGAGGATGTTTTGCAGTGAACTCTGCCCTGGCAGTTAACACGTGATAAGAAAGTTCATTCCATGGGATTTTACAGGCAGACAAATTGTCCCAAGTTTAGACTACCTGAAGCCATTACATTAAAGCGCACCCTGGCAGCTGGGGCACCAAATTCATGACCCCACTAGTTAATGTGAAGTGGGGTAGGGACAGAAGGAAGAGGAGCCCCACATGATTAGAGAATGGGGAAGGCAATAGCAAAAGTGCCTCAGAAACACTCAGGGTTTCTGTTTGAGAAAACATATCAGCTTGTAAAACATGGGTTTTAGGAAGAATTTTCCCATCAACGTTTCCCCATCCACTTCTTTCTACATATCTAACTTCTGTGTATCTAACAGTCATTATTTCACATTATTTCCATGACTTACTAACAAGACCAACTGACTCAAAGCATCTCAGAGGAGATGTTCATTTTTATATGCTACCAGAAGTAGCTTCCAGCTTATACCAAACTCATTGTCTCAATGTACTATATATTTTTATCATGTGTGTGGCATCAACTGGTCACCAAATTGGGATAAAATGCAACTTCCCACCAGATTTTGAGGTTGATTTGGAGTTCCTGTTTGCCAAACATTTTACATTTATCCATAAACAGACCTCCATCTGCCCCAGAAACACAAGGAGCTATTTAAAATAGGCACTTCCATGTGCCTCCTTAGCACAGTAGGCAGTGTGCCAATCTCATAAAATAGGCACCTCCTATTTTCACATTACTTTTAGCTAATTCTAGTTTTAATATATTGCCAAAAGTATTTTAATCACATTGCTAAATTAAACTGGAATAAGTATTCTATCCCAAACTATATGTGAAATTTAGTACTTACCTATCTCTGATTCCAGAATGATCTGAAAGTTAAGAATATTAAAAGGTAGTAACAGTCCACATTCCATTGATGCTTTGGACAAAACTATGTTACAGAGCACACCTTAAATGTCCCCAGAGGCCTAGGGACTAAAGGCTTAATCCACTGAATGTTGCTATTAGGAGCCAGTAGAACCTTTAAAAGTGGGGCATGGTCATTGGGGTTGTGCCTTTGTAAGAGATAGTGGGGTTCAAGTTCATTCTGTTTCTGTATTTTGCTTCCCAACCCATGAGGTGTGGGCTGGTGCTCTGCTCTATGCAGTTAGTCAGGGACCCAGATTCCTTCCATGTAGTGATGCCACATGCTCTAGACCTATGGAGTCTTTCACAATTTTTTCTACCAGAAAACAGATAAAGGAAGAAGGAAGGATCTGTAGGAAATTTTAAGAGGCCAAGCCGTTCAACCCACATTCTATAGTAAAATTCCTTGAGCCACAATTCAGTTACATAATCACCTATCAACCAGGTGAGTACAAAGGGGAAAATTGTGCAAAGCTAGTCACTCTCTATCACATGGGCCTTCTGGGGATCCTGAGTTCTTAAAGCCAAGGCAATTCAAGATTAACCATGCAATCTTAGGTCATTTGGCACCCTTGGCCATGCTATCAGGCTAGCTGTTGTAGCTTTCATTTGTCTGCCCATGAAACAAAGTGGGTATTCATATAATCCCAGTTAAATAAAATGACTGTCTTGGGTTGAACAGTCCTGTGTCTAAAGCAGTTCATCTGGAAGTAAGAACCTGCTGAAGAATACAGTTCAGGAGCACATACAATCTTCCATGGACAGAGCTACACAGTGCACAAACATTGCACTGCTTATTTGATGGCCTTAGAGAGAATACAATGTTTGTAAAACCTTTCCAATTGGTACAGAAAAGTAAAGAAGGAGTAAGTTGATGCAGAAAGACTAAGTAGGGTTAGGATTTGAACATGAGACTCCCACTGCAATGGATAGTCTGCTTTCCCCTTTACCATAGCATTTCAACTTCAACAGTACAACTTGTTCACCTGTCAACTAACCAAATTTATCATAGGTTATTATTCTGTTTCCAGAAATCCATCTGTGGTGTTTTGAATACAAAATCCCCCCCCCCATAGCTCCATGTGTTTGTGATTAAGGCTCATACTTAATACTTAAGCCTTTGGGAGGTGATGTCTTGCTGGAGGTGCTGTGTCACTGGGGACAGTCATGGGATATTACAGATCAAGCCTGATTGTAACACTCAGTGAACTTACTGTCTCTGCTTCCTCTCTGATGATATGGAGATGTGATGCCCAGCTGTCTGCCCATGCTATGCTTTCCTCAACATGATGCAACTTCTCCTCAAAACTGTAAGCCAGAAATAAATCCCTTCCTTCCATAAGCTGCTTTTGGTCAGGTGTCTTTTCCTAGCAATAATAAGGTAACTGCTACAAGAAAACTGGTAGTGAGAAGTAAGGCCATTATTGAGATAAACCTGCCCAAGTAATTTTTAGTGTTTTGGAAATGTTTGTGGGAGGAACATGGAAGGATTTGGAATTTGGGCTAAGGGAGTTTTAAAATACTATAAGCAGAGTTTCATGGGCCATTCTGGTGAGAGTTTAAAAGGCCAAAATATGGAGAGAAGGGTGGACTATGGAGGCTCAACTTATGATGTTTTAGATGGGAAAGAGGACTTTGTTAGAAATGACACTAGAGACAGTTCATGTGATGTTGTGTAGAGAGGCTGCTGCATTCTGCCCATATTCTGAGAACTTGACCAAAGTTGAATTTAGAAGTCATGGAATGGTATGTTTGTCAGAGGAAAGTACAGAGAAGCAAAATGTGAAAAAATGTGAAGTTTGGCACTTGAGGCAATGTGAACAGGTTCTGGTCCCAGGCTGAGAGACTGAGAAACTTTGTCTATATAATTAATTAATTAATATAAGGGATTACCACTGGATGTGCCAGTTGCTTTACATTGAGGCAGTAGGAGGAGTGGTTTTGAAAGGAGGATCCCTAAGGGAGGAATGCTAAAGGAGTTTCCTGCTCCTCAAGGTTGGGCTTCATGAGCCCTAGGAAGAAATGGCAGCATAGTCCACCTGGCACTGGTTTTGGAATCATCAATATACAGGAAATGGAGGCTCATAGAGTGCATGCAGGGTATATAGTCTCTGAGTTTAAGCATTGTGAGGCAAGGTAGAATTCCCTTCAATGGAGACGTGGTGAAGCCATTGAGTGAAGCTGTGAAGATGAGCTGTGGGTTTCTGTAAAGACCCCAGGACTTTGGATATGACAGGACTATGGAACAGCCACCATGGAACGCTGCTGGCTGGGGGGTGGGGAGGCTTTTGCCCAGGAAGCAAGAGCAAAGATTGAGGGATGGAGTTGCCCAAGCCATCTGGAACCCTGTGGTATTTTAAATGGATGGCCCCCAAGATATTCAGGATTTTAAAGTTTGTAATTTAGATTTGCCACCACCTGGCTGGGGGCGGTGTCACTGGGCAGATTATAGGGTCAAGCCCTAAGGTATGGGTGTGGGATTGGAATTCCTACCTAAGATATGCAAAGTTCATGAGTCCAGCCAGGTGTTTTCTGAAGTGTGTTTGTTTATGGTGCTGGTGTGGCTTAGGGCTTTTCTCTCTCTGCTTGGACCTGTGAATGCAGGCTAGCTTCTTCTGCCATTATGAAACTTTCCCCCAAATCTGTAAACCTCAAATAAATCCCTTCTTCCTCCTGTAAATTATGTCTGGTCTGGAAATTCATCCCAGTAACACAAGGCTGTTTGTTACAAGCCCAGATGATTTTTATCACAAGTCCCAGATAACAGGCATGGAGCTACAAGATTTGATGTTTTCCCTTCTTGTTTTCAGTCTGGAACTGGTACAATCTTTCCTTGATATGCCATCATTTCTCCTTTTTGGAATGAAATGTTTGTTCTGTGTCATTGTGTGTTAGAAGTATGTAACTTCCATTTTTATTTTATAAGGCTCACAGTTAAGAAAGTGCCTTACTTATGAGAGAGAGAGAAAGCAAGAAAGAAAGAATATGGACAAAGTAGGGCCTCCTGCCACTGTAGACAAATTCCAGGTGCACATACCACTTTGCGTGTTTGGCTTTACATGAGTATTGGGGAATTAAACCCAGGCCATCAGGCTTTGTAAGCAACCACCTTTAACCAGTGAGAAATCTTGTCGGCCCTTGACTTTGGACTTTTTAACAGTGTTGGGACTAGCAAAGACTATGGAGCCTTTTAAAATTAGACTGAATATAGTTTACACCATGAGATGGCCATGAGTCTATTGGGCTAAGGATGGAATGTAGTAGTTAGAATGTAACAATGTCCCCCCATAGCCTCATGTCTTTGTGACTAAGTTTCATCCTTAATTCCTAGATGTTGGCACTGTTGGGGAAGTTGTAGAGCCTTTGGGAGGCAGAGCCTTGCTGGAGAAGGTATGTGGGCAGGCCTTTCTACTTCTTCTATGGAGATATGATCCCTGGCTGTCTGCTCCTGCTGTGCTTTCTCCACCATGATGAAACTTTTCTTTAAAACTATAAGCTAGAAATAACCCCTTTTCTTTCATAAGTTTCTTCTGGTTAGGTGTTTTGTCCCAGCAGTGATAAAGCAGCTGAATTCTAGGTACTGACATGGACAAGGGAGGAAAACTGGGTAAAAAGAAGGATAAGAACCCTCAGATACATTCTGAGCCTAATGTCAATGGTTCCTGTGCACATAGGTACTTAGTAGATGTGTGGAAGTACAAAGCATGTGTCATTTTTTTTTTTATCTTGGCTCATCTAATCTGCCTGATAACAACCACTAATTAATTTCATGCTGATAACAGGGCCAGATTGAGGTCATGAGTCCTACTGCCTCCCCACAGTGGACTCTTGCACATTACATTCAGGGTAATCGGATCTCTCAAGGGCCCTGTCCATCCCAACCCATCACTTATGCCTCCCTATATGAGACTGAGGGCCTTTCCTTCATCCACCACATCAGGCCTATGCCTATCTTTAGGTTGTTCTTCAAGACACACAAAGTAGCCAGATCCTTCTTTATGCCTTCTGAGCAGCCAGAGGCCTCTGAATCGGCATCCTGTGAAGGAATTTTACAGTGTACTATACTGGAGAGTGCTCAAATAGAGGCAGCATGGGAGAGTGTTACAGAGCTCGGCCATTTTACAAATTGGAGACTGAAAATCCATTGCTTCATCTCTCCAAGCCTCAAGATCCTCACGTGTTGAAAGGTAGTAAGCATATGTATCTCACAGGGTTTGTGCAGGCATTAATTTCTTAACCCAGAGTTTGACACATAGTAAATGCTCACTGTGTTGATTTGAATCAGATATCTCCCATAAACTCATGTGTTTTCAATGCTTGTTTCCCAGCTGGTGGAAATTTGGAGGTAGATCCTTGCTGGAGGAGGTGTTTTGCTGGGTGCAATGTTTGGGGAATTATAACTCAGCTTCTTTCTTGCCAGAGCTCAGCTCATTCTGTTGCTGCTGTCTTCTACCTGCTGTGGCAGAGGTGATGTTCAACCTCTGCTCTACCATCTTTCCCTTCCATCATGAAGTTTCTTTTTGAGATTGTAAGCCAAAATAAACAGTTTTCTCCTATCAACTGCTTTTTGTGTCCAGTGTTTTGTCCCAGCAATGAGAAGATACCTACAACACTCAGGAATGGTGACCTCCATCTCTCCTCACCAACAGCTTGCAGCATTCTTGGGGGCAGGCAACCCTAATTCACCTGGTATCTCCTGTGTTCCACACACGCTGTGGGTCCAACAAACATTCATTGAATAAAGGAATGAATGTGCTTAAGCACAGTCATTCACTAAACATGAATGAGCAGATTAATGGCTCTGTGTTCTCTTGAATGTCTTTCTTTTCTCTTGTCTTTCCTCTCAAAAGATGATTAAGAGGACATGGTCGCTCACACTCTTAGGAGAGAAAAATTAAACAAGTCAGAATTGCTCGCTAATTTTCTGAGACTCATCCAAGCTTGGGCTGGCCCCCTGGGAAACATTACTGTGGCCCAGAGGGAGGCAGCAGCAGCTGCTGCTCCAGCCTGCCACTCTGTCTATGTATTCTGCACAGAGGCCAGAGAAGGGGCCCACAAGCAGTTCGGGAAGTGGGGCTGCCTCTTGCTCTCAGAGTGGCTACCTTGACTTTAATGACAATAGCCAAAAGGAACCCTAGGGCAGAATCATCTGACTCTGCATGGCCAGTCACTTTGGGTGTCTGAGGACAATTCCAGGTGCTGAGATTTGGGCATCCTCTGAAGCTAGGGAAGCTCCTGATGTTTTCAATGTGACTTGATCTTTGTCTCAGATTATGGGGTTCTCATGACCTATTTCCCATTTCATAAAGTAAGACAAGATATGGTTTAATTCTCTCTTCTAATTGCTGTGGTAGTAGGGACTCTAGGGGACAAATGAGGAGTGGCCAATCGATTTTAAGATTCTTTTTAAAAGTATTTTTAAAAATATTTTATTTATTTATTTGAATTTGCGTATCATCCTTGCACAGGGGCCATGCTAATCTTCTCTGTATAGTTCCAATTTTAGTATATGTGCTGCCGAAGCAAGCACTATTTATTTATTTGAGATAGAGAGAGAGAATGGGTGTGCCAGGGCCTCCTGCCACTGCAAACGAACTCCAGATGCATGTGCCCCCTTGTGCATCTAGCTTACATGGGTCCTGGAGAATAGAACCTGGGTCTTTTGGCTTTGCAGTTAAGCACTTTAACCACTAAGCTATCTCTCCAGCCCAGAGTATTTTTTATTTTTATTTATTTGACAGAGAGAAAGGGGGGAAGAGAAAGAGAGGAGAGAGAGGGAAGGAGGGAAGGAGAAAACGGACATGCCAGGGCAAACAAACTCCAGACACATGTGCCATCTTGTGCGTCTAACTTACGTGGGTCCTGGGGAATCAAACCTTGGTCCTTTGGCTTTGCAGGCAAATACCTTAATCACTAAGCTATCTCTCCAGCTCTGGAGAGTCTTTTTTTAAAGGTGTTTACAAATTCACTTTCCTCCTAGTTCCACAGCATTCAACCAAATTGACAACATGGAAAGAGAGAGAGAAAGAGAGTTGAGGGACGAGTATAAAACACACACTATGGACTGTCAGGGACAGAGGAAGTCAGAGTTGTGATAATCATGGGATCATAGGTGAAATATGCTTGGTCCCTACTAAATACAGGCAAGGTTCTACACACAGGCTTTCCCTGCATTATCTTATGGGTCTTCCCAGCAACTCCATGAAGCAGATCCAACCATTGAAGAATCACAGAGACAGTTGCTTAGCTGAGCCCTCATAACTAGTAATTAATAGAATCAGAGTTTGAAGCTTTACTCCATATGGCCTTTCATACTCTTTTATTCCACATTGACTTTAAAAAAATACATTTTTATTTGCAAGCAGAGAGTAAGAAGAGAAACAGAGATAGAAAGAATGGACATGCCAGGGCCTCCAGCCGCTGCAAATGAACTCCAGGTGCATCCGCCTCTGCATCTGGCTTTACGTGAGTACTGGGGAATCAAATTCAGGTCTAGGCTTTGCAGGCAAATAACTTAGCCTCTGAGCTATCTCTCCAGCCTCACACTGACTTTAAAAATATATTTTTATTTATTGATTTGAAAGCAGAGAGAGATAGAGAAGAGTGAGACAAACAGAGAGAATGGGCATGCCAGGGTCTCTAACCCCTGCTAACGAATTCCAGTTGCATGCATCACTTTGTGCATCTGGCTTAAAGTGGCTATTGGGAAATCAAACCTGGTTTGATAGGCTTGGTAGGAAAGTGCCTTAACCATTGAGTCATCTCTCAAGCTCCTACATTGACTTTTTATTCTAGTTTAGGGTTTCTCAAGTTTTAATCTGCACCAGAATTGCCTGGAAGTCTGGCTGAGAAAGAGATTCTCTGGCCCACCCCAGAGATTCTGATCCCACAGGACCAGAGTGGGGCTCATGGATTTTCATTTCTTAACCAGTTCCCAGGTGAAGTAATGCTGTTGAGCTGAAGGCCACACTTTGAGAGACACAAGACAGAAATTCAGCCAAGGTTGAGATTCCCAAGAAAGCCAAAGGAGTTTGTACTGATTGCCTGCTTTAGCTTGTGGAGTCCATCCAGTGTAACTCAGAGAGGAGACCTAGCCAAGATCATGCAGCTGCAACCTTGTTAATCTGCTAGAGTAATCATTTACCTCCCACTTTTGTCTCAAAAAGTTTTGTTTTTAATTAGTATCACCTATAAATTTTACCCAATCAAGTTAGAAATTAGGAGAGCAGTCAACTGTGGAGTTTGAGTAGCACTGGAATCCCATTTTAGTTTTCTGTCCACCTATTTCATTGATCAGTGATCGTTTTCAGTATCTGTTTTCCCAAGATCATCATAGACCTGGGTGTTTTAGGTGGGCTGGATGCTATAGCACCTGGATCTGATTCTAGGTCTGCTACCTCCAGCTGGGTGACTTTGGACAAGTCCCTTTATTTCTCTAAGATACACTAGCCAGACTCCTATGTTTCTCTCTAACTCTAGCCTTATGCATTTAATTTCAAGCAATTGTTAGCCATTGGCTGGGCTCAGTGTCTGAGTTTCCAAGGCTAGCAATTTTACATGAGCAAATTGCAGTATCTCCTGCTCAGCTCTTTCCTTTTCTAATTTATTTATTTACTTATTAGAGACAGAGAGAAGGACAGAGAGATAGTGTGTGAGAATGGGCATGCCAGGGCCTCTAACCACTACAAACAAACTCCAGATGCATGCGCCATCATGTGCATCTGGCTTACATGGGACCTGGAGAATTGAACCTGGGTGCTTAGGCTTCGCATGGAAGCACCTTAACCACTAAGCCAGCTTTCTAGCCCTTCAGCTCTTAACTTATGGCTTTGGACCTCATGAGTCCAAAAATGAGACTTGAAACTCTGCTTTCTCTCTATGTTGGCTTGGTTCCTTTCCTAGGCCTCCATACTGCAGATAACCTTGAGAAAACACAGCTTCAATGGCCAAGTGCAAGCCAGTGGTAGGGCTCCCTTCTCTCCCACAGTCCTTCCTGGTTTCCCATGATCTCTCAGAGGATGGCCAGACCTGGGTATGCTTTCAGGTAACAAGCAACACTGCAGCGTGGATTTCCACTACTGCCCACATTGCGCTGGCTTTCCTTCCTCCTGAAAGTGACCTGTCAGCTTATCCTTGTGTAGCTATGACCCCAGTCTGAATTAGCTTGCCGTCAACCAGAACAACTTTCTAAATGAACTAGAACTATTCCCTGAAATTTCAGCATGCTCCTATCCTCAATCCTCTCAAATACTTTTGTGGACAAAGCTTCCCATTTACAAAGTGTTCACAGTGTGGTGTCTTTAGCATGAAACAAAACCCACATTTCTCAATCTTCAACTCTACTCTCTCTATATATATATAGAGAGAGAGAAGCCAGCCAATTTCTTTCTTCTTTGGACTAGGAAAGCTACATGAACAATGCTTCAAAGGAACTCTGTTCTATTTTATTCGAGGGAGACAACCCAAAGAAAGAGTGTATATCGGCTAAGAACAAATTAGGAAGAGGGAAGGGAGTTATAGCAGAACACAGGGAAGTGAAAGGTCATTCTGGGTTCCTAAAAGAGGCGTGGGGAGCAGTATCCAATGACTCTCCCATGTCCAAGAGCTCCAGCACCTGCAGGACCTCCCTTCTCTGGTTTACAACCAGGCACACACCTGCCAAATCTAGTGGAATTTATAAAACCCAGCAGAGTAGACCTCTGCGGCTAGGATTACTGTTTACAAGCCCCACCCTGAGCCATGTGCAGTACCTCCTGTGGTCACCATCACCTCCAATTTGGTGTGGCTCTTTGGAATGCTATCATTTCCTCTCTTCTGGCTGCTTCCTTTAATCTCAACACAGTGAGTCTACCTGTAACCTTGTTGGCTATTTGAAATTTTTGCCTTTCTTTTTCTATACTGGGAATTAAACCCAGGACACATGTTAGTCAAACATTCTACCACTGAGATAAACTCCCAGCCTTTTTTAAAAAAATTAATTTTGAAGTAATCTTACTAAGTTGTGCAAGCTGGCCTCTGTGTGCTCACTATATGGCCCACGCTGGTCTAGAACTTGGCGTTCTTTCCTCAGCCTCCAGAAGGCAGTGTGTATATGCTTGGCCTTGTGTTCATATTGATTCCTGAAATGTGAGCTTACTTGGCATTCCTGGAGTTAGACCACATAGTGAATACACAAAATTACTTATGTCTCGTATACTCCATATCATACATACAGGCAATGTATTTTGCGACATGAAACAATATTCATGGTGTGGAATTTCCTATTTGTGATGTCATGATAACACTCAAAAATGTTCCTTTTCCAAATTAGGGATGCTCAACTGCTGCTTGAGACCCTGAGGGGCAAAACACCCTGTATCCATGGCCATATCTGTGCATGGACACACGCAGCCTCTCCGTGCAGCCCCTCACACTCCATTGTCACACAAATCTCCATGTTCCAGGAAGAGAGAGAAGACAGAAAAATAAGAGTCAAAGATACAGCCACCCTCTCCTGCTCCATGATGGCTTTATCGAAAGAGGATTTAAATTTCAAGTGGTAAAATATTCATTTAAATTCCCAAGCCTTATGCCTGTCCACCTCTGACCCTACCTTCTGCTACAACTTTAGTAAACTGGAACATGTAAATAGGAGTAATGGTGTTTTTAACAATTCATTGGCATTAATGGCCAGGAGAGAACCCAGCAGTAGAAGCTCCTTATTCACTTAGCATGAATAACAGTGAAGACACAATTACAACTGTGCTTTTCATCAACAGCCTCAACCAAGCCAGGAACTGAGTGGGCAATTCCCTTCTGTTCTAGTATGCCCCAATTAACACAAACCGAGGAAGGAATAAATTTAAGCAGGAACAGCTTATCAACATACAATTAACACTCAATAATTTATCCCTGTCATGCCAGATCAAATAAAAATGCTGTACCATCAATCACTTCCTCACGTAAACCACCAACCCTGCAATCAAACACCCCTTTGCCTGACTTGGTATCTGTTCACCACCCTTTTGCCACAACATGTTTCTGCATTATTATTATATTTTTTCTTTCTGAGATACAAGACAAGCAGGCAGCTGTGGCAGCATTTGCTTCTCTCCAGAGTTCAAGGTGATATTAACCATAAACAGAAATACAGCTCCACAGAGCAGGCGCCTCCCTCCTGGCAGTTCAGCCACCAACAGCTGCAAAGAAATGGTTGTTTTAACACACACTCACCCTTTCTAAATTATATGCATATTTTTCAGTACTTATAAGGACAAGAATTTGCACACATCTTCTATCTATAGTTTCTCTTTGAGCTAAATCAGTTGATGCTAGAAATGAAAATAGCCTGTCAACCATCCTCTCCTGAATAACACCTGCCAATCCACAGGCATTAAGTCTAAGGCATTTAGACCCTCAAAGTCCCATCTCTTTAATGCCTTCACCGCTAGTCTGAGTCTGAGTCCTTTGAACCTTTGGTGCAATGGACCATCTCATTGTAACCATCTGTAGTCCTCATCCTTCCCCTTCTGACTCTGTTTCCCACACTCCTTTGTATCTGCTTTAGCCAAGAGGACCCTGGAGGGAGACTGGAAACAGGAAGGGAGGATATTATCCCAGGGTGTTAATCATTCTGTGTGTGTCTCTATCCTGGGAAGTCGTTTATCCTCATTATTTTCCATATTTTCAAATTCATCTACTTATAAAAATGTATCTATAGCCTCAAAAATCAATACCTGCACTGCTTTCTCTTTCACAGACATGGACATGGCAGAGAAAAATCTGAGCTGCAAGCATCCACTTCCCAGAGGAAGGAAGTGAAACAGTCATCTGTTCCTTCTTGTTTCAGTTCTCACAGTGAAAGCAAGTATCTCTGTGTGATATACTCTTATCCCATATTCCCCAGGCTTGGACTTTTTGTTGTCATTGTTGACATCATTGTTTAAAGCACCCCAAGCAGATCACTGAAGTTCTCGTAAGTATCACTATTTGCCTAGTGTTCCTAAGAGAAACAAAAATATTAGGATGTCTAACAGAGAAACTGTGTGCATTAGATATGATTCATTCAGGCATACGTGGTCAATGTTATGAGCCAACAATATACATTATTCAGTTTTCTTTCAGGAGAAGCACATATAAACAAGGTATTGTATTAATCTATCACTTGAAGACCAGAAGCTTGAAGGAACCTAACCCTGTATATCCTCTAATTCATATTAGAGACGTCTTCATAGAACACAACTATAAGGAATGAGAATCTACGGTTATTTCTGGAAATTCCTGTGTCTTTTCTGACACTGTAGTCTGTCCTAGACAGTCAGGCCTCCTCACTCCCGACTCCACTGCAAGGTCTGTACCAAGGTCCTTGCACATGGACCCAGCTTCTGGGGTCTGGATGTATCATTCATTCCCTGTGCCACTCCATCCTCACCAGAAGTAGAAGTTCCCACTGTTGCCAAGGCCTAGGGAGCTTTACCATCATTTGTCTTTCCTGCCTTTCAGCTCCTGCACACCACATTCTCTGTATTCAATTTCTGCTATTTAAAACATTAAAATAGTTCCTGTTTTCTGGTGTACTTTTCCTTATTAATGCTATTTCCCAGTTCGATTGATCTGTATGGCAAGCAGAATAATGTCCCGCCCCAAAGGTGTCCACATGCTACCTCATAACTTTAGGAAATGTTGCCTTACCCAGCCAAAGGGACTTTGCAGATATAAATAAGGATATTTACAGGGAAGATTATCCTAGTGAGACTAATGTAACCACAGTGGGCCTTAAAACAAAAGAGATGCAGTGGACACAGAGAAGGCGAGATAAGGACAGAATCTGTTCTGAGTTGTGTGGATATACTTTAAGAATGCAGGGGCTACTAAGAGATGGAAAGGCAAGATGGAGGTTATCCCCTACAGCTTCCAGAAGGAACAGCCTTCCTGGCACCAGGATTTCAGCTGGGGCACCAAGTTGATTTCACAAGTTATGTCCCACTAGTGATGTTTGGCTAAATGGCTACTACACTGTGCCCATCAAATTTCCCTTTGAGTATTTATTTTTTTTATGCTTCTTTTTATGGATGGTGGTGAATAATGAGGAGACTCAAAACTCATCACAGGGCTGAGAAGACGCTTTTAGTGCGCAGCACTAAATAAGACATCTATATCACCCCATCCAAGGCTCAGAGAACATTCCAGAGGAGGAGGGAAAGATGTAAAAGCCAGAGGATAGGGAGGAGTGCTTTGGAACACTATCTTCCAGACGTGAAGTGTCCGTGCCATTCAAGACCTCACAGGGACTGTGGTTCCCTGCACAAGACTTGCACAATATTAGGACCATCAGCATTTCAACACACATAATGGAGGAGGGCAAAAAAGGGATATCATAATCGAAGTGGTAGTCATTGGAAAGAAGAAAGGGTTCAGTGAAGGGGAATAGGGAGGGGAACAAAAGAACGTGATGGGAGGGTGATGATCAAAATGCATTAAGTACATGTATGAAAATGGTTGTAAAAAGTTTTCAAAATAAAGGAACAATTGTTAGTTGAAAAAAAAAAAGTTAAGCCCTGCTGTATAGTGTAGAATCTCCACACCCACGTGTGTCTGAGGGTCTGGTCCAGCAGTAGTGCCTAAGAACTGAAGGCGTCTGAATGTCTGAAATCAGGAGGCTGAGCTGCCCTACTGAAGCCTTCTGCTCTTTCTCTCCTGCTATTGGAAAGATTCTGGCACATACCAAAGTGGAGAAAGTAGTATGACAAGGCCCCATATAACTATGAAGGCTCCACATAGCTTCAAAGCTGATCAGCTCATGGCCACATTTGATTCATTTGTATCTCCATTACTCCCATGAATTATTCTGAAGGAAATTCAAGCCGTCATTTCTCCATAAATACTTCAGTATGCAGCTATAAAGGATGATGGCTCTTTGAAAAGCACAACCACAAAACTACTATTGAACCAAAATAAAATTAATAATAATGATACCTTATACAATCAATTATGCAGTCAGGTTTGAAATTATCTCAATTGTTTCAGGATCTGATTTGCATCAGGATTCATACAAGGATCCTGTATTATAATTATATGATATTCCAAGTCTCTTTTAAGATATGGTCTCCTGTCCTTGACTTCTTTCCTCTTACAAAATATGTATCCAAATCTACCATTTGGCTGATTTAACTTCATGGTGTTTAATAGATTTTTCTGTTCTCTGTAATTTGTTAAGTAGCTCTGGTGGACCTATTAGACTCTGGCTCACATTTCTCTAGCAATAGTATATTATAGGTAGTGTTGTGTATTTCATCATGCTTTCCAGTCAGTGCCCTTTTGAGATGTTAGCAACTATTAATAATCACCACCTGGCTCCATTCATCTATTAGGGACTGTAGAATGGTGATGTTCTAATTCTGCCCTTCCTACCTGAAATACCTTTACAAAGAGGATTTTCACACAATTAGTTGTTTGGTTGCTTCGAATATAGGTCATGTAAGGAAGACAGAATGAAATAGGGAGCCATCCACTATACTTAAGTTTTCAAAATAACAAGTTGACTCCTTGGCATCTTCCAAATGGAGCCAAAAATATTTCCTGAGTTTTCAACTACTATTATTATAATTGCATCTACCTAAGTATATTATGTGTTTCAATTCAACACAGTTAGAACTCTTACTGGTGTTCAACTTGATCCATATTGAGTGACACCAACATAAGGATTCATTTGAACTGAATGTAATAGTCTAGATTAGAAGAATCCTAGAAAGCAAGTCTGATACTTCTATCCATACATTATTACTGAAAACAGTTTAAGGTACTTTTTCTCCTTCTCTTCATTTTGTTTTATTTTAATGCAATCCATTTTGTTCTAGGCCTTAACTCAGCAGGGATAGAGAGATACTTTACACGTGTTTTTTGTATTAGGATTGACTCTATATAAGTTTACATTAGTGATTTAAAATTATAATCTCCTTATTTCACAATAAAATGATTTAACAGATCAAGTTAGTGGTTTCTACACCAGGAAATAGAAACCACTCCATATCCAATGGGAAGTAAGGTAGGGATTAATAGAGAATTGATGGGCTGGAGAGATGGCTTAGCAGTTAAGGTGTTTGCCTGCAAAGCCAAAGGATCCCAGTTGATTCTCCAGGACCCACATAAGCCAGATGCACAAGGGGCCGCACGCATCTGGAATTCGTTTGCAGTGGCTGGCAGCCCTGACATGCCCATTCTCTCTCTTTCTCTCTCTCAAATAAATAAATAAATAAAATATATTTAATAGAGAATTGATGATAAAAATATTAGGGGGCTGGAAATACAAGGAGGTAAGGGATTATCCAAAGAGGTATAACTTTATGAGCACCCTAGGGCTGCAGAGCTGTAAGGGGCAAGCTGTGGTTACTCACTACCGATCATGTCAATGAACACTGCCAGCTGCTACTACTACTGCTGCTGCTGAGCAGAAAACCATGACATCATATTTTCACAGAAAAGGTTGCTTGGAGCAGTGCCACTTCTCTTTTCTTTCCTCCTCCTAATTTCACCTAAATACTTCTCGCTGGCTAAATCAATGGAATTGACCTGGCTACATCCTGAGCCACATAGTGAGCAGGTTTCCAGTCCCAGAAACATGAGAGAATATAAGGGTCCTTGAGTACATTTTCAGTAGAGGCAAAGGATGAGCCTCCTAGCCATGGTTCCTCTCAATGTAATGCTTCAGGACCAAGACTAAGGGCGTAATCTGTGATAAACGCACACAAAAGGCAATTTACGTGAAAGAGTATTATTAAAATGGCTTTGGCCTCGTTCCTATCAAGCTATAATTATTCATCTTCTCTTCTCCATCCGCTAGCCCCCGAATATAAGAAACAGGGTTACACGTTTATGAATAGGTACATAAGCTCAGAGAAGCTAAGTAGCTTGTTTTTAAAATTTATTCTTCTCATTCTCTGATTAGGAATAATTTACCAATTAACTAGGACAGCAGCCAAAGCAGAAACAGTCATACACTGAAATCTGTTAGCATCAACGGTCACAGCCATTCTTCTCTATGTGACATATTGTTGCTATATATAGTTTAGATATGAGTAATGAGAATGTGATTGCAAGCCAATGTTTAGGGAAAAGCTAGGCTTATCACAACTTCAACTCTGATGAAATGTCTTGGTGATGGATTTAGTCTTGCGCCTTCTCAATTTATTTTTCTCTGGGAAGCTTTTCTATTTAGGGCATTAAGTGATGTACATGTGATGGACAGAGAAGCTTACCTATTAATTGTGAAATCCTAGGCAAGTTATTTAACCTTTCCAAGATTTCTCATCTATGAAATGGGGATAATGATAGCATCTACAGTTGTTTGTGAGGATTAGATGACATTATGTACATGTGCAATTTGGAGCAGTGGCTAATATATTTGAAACCCCTCGATAAGATGAATGGTTCCTATTCTTGCTGGAGAAATAACAAAGGAATAAAATGTCTTTCCAATTGTTAGTTAAACATTATCTTACATGGATATTTTGTCTTATAATATAGATATAGAAAATAAAAAATAAATAAAACATATATGATACTGGGTTCAGGAGGGGTTTTGATGGCAATAAAGAGTCACTAAAAGTAGACTGAGAATCTGACATAAAGAAATGACTGGGGCTAAAGAGATGGTTTAGCAGTTAAAGTGCTTGCCTGTGAGGACTAAGGACTCATTTTCAACTCTTCTGGTCCCAGGTAAGCCAGACACACAGTGTGATGTGAGCATGTAATGTTGCACATGTGCACAAGGGGGCGCACATGTCTGGAGTTCAACTGCAGTGGCTGGAGGCCTTGGTGTGCCAATTCTCTCTCTCTTTCTCTCATGAAAAAAGGCCATTCTGTGGGGCTTGCATCAAAAAAAAAAATGACAGATAATATTCTGGGAAATGCCTTAATGCTCTGTAGTCAAAGATCTTCTGCTCCTTTAAGAGCCATGGGGATGATAACCATAAATTGAAATCACTTTAAATGGGTAGATCATGCTGAGTAGAGTAAGAGTTGTGGGAAACTGATCGTCTGACTGTTATGGGAAACTGAGGGAACAAACACCAGAAATACAGTAGAGAATCAGAAGGTTTATTCATGTTGACATGGACTCAGAGGAATAATTTCCAAAGCCTGAGTCCTGAGCTCTGTCTGATAGTGCAGAGTTTTTATCATAGTATATCAGGCAGTTTGACATCATCTTGAGATCCATATACTGCTGGTCAGTTAAACTTTGGGCTATGTGACTGGGACATACAAGCAGAAAATTATAGATGTTCAGGGGAGTTTGCCTATGGAGGCATTATCTAGATAACATACAAGCACGGTGCAGCTACATAGACAGAGAAGAGACTCAAGATCATGTTGTCTCCCTGGTAAAGGTTACACAACAGAAACTGTGTTTCAGGGGATCATGTAGGTCTGGTTTCTCTGTCAAATTTCTTATACCACAACACCATAAATAGGTCCGCAGCTTTAAGTTGGAGTTTATAAGTGGGAGGGGCACTGGCAAGAAGAATTGTAGGTGAACATTCCCAGCTGTGTGGAAAGATACAGAGAGGTTTCTGAATGAGCACTAGAAACTGTTGCCCTCCTTTCTTAGACTGCCCTGCTTTGCTATCAAATGTGGATGAAGCTGAAGGTCTAGCTCCATATAAAAAGCCATGCAAATATTCACATGTCCTGGGAAGAAATGTAAATTCACAGTGAAATGAGTCGCTGGAGATAATAACATCTACTCTGTGTTAAGAGCCTTCATGCTCCTTCGGGATTTAAGATAGTTATGAGTGCTGGAGGCATACGGTGAAATGATGGTCCTGCCCCTATAGTCATAAACCCATAAATACACTGTCACAGGAAGCTTTTATCTAGAGAGATATGAACACATGTCTTCAGCCTAGATAGGGCACAGATGACAGACCAACATATGATTACACCAAACCCAGTTTTGGTGAACCAATGAGCTTATTGGGGATACTTCCAGAGCAGGTGAAGGGTTGCTTACAGGAGCAATGGATGCAGCCTAGGCAATGACTCGTGGCTACCGCATCTCTAGAGCACACTGCCCAATCCGCAGGCAGCTCAATCCGACAATCTCATTCCCAAGCAGCAGTTTTCCCTTTATATAGCCAGACTGGTTAACTTCCTGAGTCTCCTAAACTCCCCCCTCACCCTCCAGGGAATGTTGCAATTGCTACATGCCATTGGTCAAAGACTGCCCCTTAACAATTGTTTACCATTCCTATAACTTTGAGGAGTGGCCTGTGACCTTTTAAATTTCAGTTTTCCCAGACTTGTTGACCTATTGACCCACCTCCTCCCTTCAATTCAATTCAGAGGAATTTCCTACACAACATACACATATATGTGTACACACATGTGCACATTTTTGCATATTTATATTGACATGCATAGAGTTATCATCACTCTACTACAAAAACAGACTAATACAAATATGTTGTATTTTGGCAATTCAAATAAGCAATTATCATCAGCAACATAATTTTCTGAAGTGAAGAGTTCATGTCAAATTTCCAGACCCCCCCCAAAAAAAGACAATCTTCCTTTAATTAAATGTTTGATCCATTCTTGATTGTTTTAGTGACTAATAAGACAAAAAATTACTTTATGCTTACATGTTAAGTGGAATTATTATTATTATTATTATTTTTTTATTTTTGGTTTTTCAAGGTAGGGTCTCACTCTGGCCCAGGCTGACCTGGGAATTAACTATGTAGTCTCAGGGTGGACTTGAACTCACGGCAATCCTCCTACCTCTGCCTCCCGAGTGCTGGGATTAAAGGCGTGCGCCACCACGCCCGGCAAGTGGAATTATTTTTGACATTTGGATGATTATATCTGATCTTGTGAGACATGCAAAATTCATGTGGGGTTTTCAATATTCAGCATTCTTGGTTGCTACTTATAAATGGCAGTAATAGCCCCAAATCATGTGTCAACCCAAACTTCCCCCCCATCTCTATAATGACCCTACCCCTTGGCTTGGGAAGCAGTGCAACCAGCATCCACACTCTTAAAGGGAGCCAGGAGTACTGCATGTGAATGAAAATTCTATTTACTTAGAGGTGGTATCTCCATAGCATAAAACATCAGCATGACCATTTGTCACGGTGGCTGATTCAGTTCATCTTGAGGCATCAGGTATCACATACTTAGCCAAAGGGACACTAAATGCACCCAGTCTCTTTACTTACACCTACAGATACATGTGCAGACCTTTTCTTTGCTCACACCTGACTTTCTATGACAAAGGTACCTCAAAGCAGATGTCATAACTCTATAGCTGACCTCCACCTAACTCTTCATTACCAACCAGATCTGAATAGCCCTGCTCACCTGTATGCCCCATAGACAGTGGTCACACTACCAGATTTCCCATGGAAAATGCTGCCCTGGGGGACCTTGTTATTCTTTCAAAGCTCTATTTATCTACCACGTCTGGACATATCTGGTAGGAAGGTAACCCACAGTGCTATATTGGCTCTGTTTAGGTTAAGTAGTGTCTAACGGGTGTCTATTACAGGGAACAGTGAAAGGAAATGTCTAACAGCATAGTGCACTAGGTCAATAATACTGCCCCCAGCTTCTCTTGCTGCCTCGGACTTCTCCTGGATTCTAGGAAGAGTCTCAGTAGGTGTAGCTTTTCTGGCATTATTATAACTCAGTGATCTCTTAGTTTCTGTCAAGGCTACTTCTTTTTGTATCAAGTTCAAATGCCAAGACAGGATGTTGTTAGTCTGGCTTTTTTTTTTATTCTGGTAGCAAGTTATGGATCATCCATATACCCTATACCTGGAGTAAGTGTCTATTACAAAATAAACAGAATGGCTGATAATCTGCCCACTCAGCTTTCTGCAGTAGAATGGAAAAAAAAGTACATCAAATGTCTGATAATGCCAGCTTTGCAGAGGACTGTAAGAGCTTTTCAAATAATAACAAGTAAAATGCTTCTCCAGTTTATAAGATGGAAGAGAAAGATGGGGAAAAGAGGCAGTGCAGTGTAATGATAGATACATTTATCAGCCACAGTGATCCCCCTAAGTTTCATGGGCTAGTAGCCTAGAACTGGTCTGACAAAACTGCTGTAAGAGACAGGACATATGAGTTTTTGTATCCCACAGCATCATAGGTAAGTATTTTTGATCAGATATAAGTAATCGTACCTTTTATAAAGCTGGTAATGTAAGTGGGTACAATTTCTCTGAGAAGTCAGATCAGAAGGTGCTATATTGATACTTTAATACTAACTCTGGGGAAGTTCATGAATAGGTTTATAAAAATCCGCAAATTCTCCCCCCTCCCACACCTCTTAGAAACTTGGGCTATCTTTATATATTAATAGAGCAGTAGTTTTCAAACCAGGATCAATTTTGTATTGCAGGGACATTTGGCAATGTCTGAAGATATTTTTTGTTTAACACATCTGAGGGAGTGGTTGTCATCCTATAGGCAGAGATCAGCAATGCTGGTGAACAGTCTACAGTGCACAGTCAAGACAGTTTCTAGAACAAACAAACAAGCAAACAAACAAACAAAAAAAAATAGTGCCCCAAAGTGTCTATAGTTCAAGTCTAAGAGTGAGAATATACAGTAAGCATTTATGACGTCACCAAAGGGTGCATGACCTAAGTATGATTAGGAGCCCCAGATCTACACTGGCAAAAATCCACTGAACAATCTGTGTGGCACAGTCACTCATGCCTGGCGCTGTCACCTGCACCCAGGGCAAGCCTCCCATTTCTTCTCACAGACCTCCAGCTTTCCCACCGAGTCACTCACCTCACAGAAAAGGCAATATCTTTTCTGAACTCATCTTTGAACCCATCAGATCTCTGTGATGTGCCTTTTAATTCTCTGAGTCAATTAAAGGCCTTTGACCTTTAACCTTATCAGCATACATATGTCAAACTGCAAAGTCCTCCTCCAGCTGCTCCCTGACTCATGTTTGGTCAGTGACTATTTGCCAGTGGTCAATTGTCCTTTTGGCGTTAATTGTGGCTAGGCTGCCCTGCCAGCTCTGTGTCCCACTTGAGCTGTATATGCAGACAACTAAGATTTTCTAAAAGGAAGGACAAAGCTAAAAAGCATTATTTTCCCATTAAATAAAAGGGAAGCAACTGAATTGCACACACTGGAAGCTGCCATGTTGGCACTGCCAGAGCGTGTGTCTCAGCAGCACCTGAGCTCAGAAGTCTTTCTGCTAGAGCCCTCTGGGGGGTTCAAAATACCCAAACTAAGCCCCTACAATAAAACACCATCTAATATCATCCACTTTCCACTATTATATGTGATTAAATATTTAATTAAGAAACTATATGAAGCAAATTGTTATAGACACGATAAAGACAGGGGAAAGAAAACCGAAATGCAGATATAGAACAGAGCCTAGCTTGATAGAAAGTCCACTTTTCATTTCTTTACCCTGAGATATTTGCAGAAAAGATTATTTTGCCAAGTATTTATCTTTTGCTTCATTTTCTTGAAGCATGTCTTTTCCAGCAAGAAATGATATTTAATAAGTATTAAAAACATGTGTTCAAACCATTTAGAAAGTTTAATTTTCCTTAAAAATGGTTTCTGGGGCTGAAGGCCTCCAAGTTTCTGGAGCTGAATTTTCACCTGATCATATGTCAAGCTTGACCCGAGTGACTCTTTGTGGGCCTCTGTCCATCATGTGGGATTTTGCTTGGACCTACCCAACAGAGAAGATTCCCCGTACATGATATCTGCTGTGATAGAAATCAGACCCTAACCAAGACCTGATGTCATTGTATGATATGAAGGATTTGGTTGTCTGGGAGTTTGTTTCATATTATTGTGAAGGCAATAAAGACACTTCTGGAAGAAGGCCAGGGAGCTTTGAATAGTATGGCCTTGAGCAGGTCCAGGCCATAAACATAATCAAAGTCTGTATCAAGTTAATACCAGAGGCAGTAGTAACAAATGACACAAAGTGTAGTAAAAGATGCTGAACATGGCTCAGGGAAGTTAATGACGCATGAATGAAAGTAAACAACTGCCCTGCTTACTGTAAACCAGTCCCATGCTGGGCCCTGCCAGCCTAACCAGAAGTCAGTTGTGCTGA
Source organism: Orientallactaga sibirica (assembly GCA_036365145.1). Taxonomy (NCBI): domain Eukaryota; kingdom Metazoa; phylum Chordata; class Mammalia; order Rodentia; family Dipodidae; genus Orientallactaga; species Orientallactaga sibirica. Next base: position 41,397,177 of record JAEOAD010000004.1, on the reverse strand, counting down.
ATGAAAGGGAGGTGCCAAGCTTCCAGGAGCCTCATTCACAAGGGTTCAGAGTTTATAGGTTTTACCACATTCACAAGGGCAAAACTTGACCACAATGGCTAATACTGTTTCTTGGGGCTTTGACAGGCCTGAACTGTGTTTCTAGAGTTGATAAACTAAGCTAAACCTGACCCTGTATCTGGCAGCTTCTGAGGGCAAAGGGTTAAGGATAAATTGTTTTCACACATTTTCTCTAGGGTATAATGTTGAAAGGGGAAAAATGCACAGTGCTTTTCAGTGTCTTCCAGCTTCTTTTTTTTTAAAGAAAAAAAACAGTGAAGTTGGTGCTAATGAAAGTACATCTTGTGTCCCATGAAAGGATGGATGTTTGTGCACATGGGGAAAAAGTTGTGGCTTCTGTAATGGCAAGTCTCTAAAGATGGGTGTCTTTATCTTGCATACCAGTAAGGGTCCTGCAGTGCCTTGTAGCTATTCCAGGCTCCAGGCAGCCCTGAAACACAAGGTTCCCTTCTTCTGAGAACAACAACAAAGTCAAAGTCTATTTCTATTCCAACATCAAGAACCTTGCAATTCTTCCATAAAAATTGTGTCTCGGAAAAAGCAAGGCGTCTTTCTCTGGAGGGAATATTATATGGTTAGGTTTTAGTGTTCTTGCTAGTGGGGCTTCACAATGTATTCAAGAGAAGTTCCTTCAATGATAGAGAAAGAAAATCATGACTTTAATCATAACTTTGCTTGGACTGAAGGCAGAATAATAGTATTTTAAAAATATTTTTATTTGAGAGAAAGAGAAGAAATAGAAAGAAAAAGAAAGAAAGAAAGAAAGAAAAAAAGAAAAAAAGAGAAAGAAAGAAGAAAAAGAAAAAAAAGAAAGAAAGAGAGGGAGGGAGTGAAGGTGTGTGAGAGAACATAGGCACCAGATCCTCCTGTCACTACAAACGAACTCCAGATGCATGCACCACTTTGTACATCTGGCTTTATGTGGGTACTGGGTGGAGTGGTTTGACTCAGGTGTCCCCCATAAACTTATGTGTTCTGAGTGCTAGGTCTCCAGCTGGTGGCAATTTAAGAACTGGAGCCTCCTAGAGGCAGTGTACTGTTGGGGACAGGTTTATGGGTGTTATAGCCAACTTTTCCTTGCCAGTGTTGTGAACATGCTCCTGCTGCTGTTGTCCACCTGATGCTGGTCAAGAGGTTATATCCACCCCTGCTCATGCCATCGTTTCCCCCTGCCATCATGGAGTTTCCCCTTGAGTCTGGAAGTCATAATAAACCCTTTCCTCCCACAAACTGCTCTTGGTTCGGTGTTTTCTGCCAGCAACACAAAGCTAACTGCAACACTAGGGAATCAAACTGAGGCCGATAGGCTTTGCAAGAAAGCTTCTTTAACTGCTGAGCCATCTCTCTAACCCTGCCAATTATACTTTTGCTATTGTTCAACACAGACAATGATTCATTTTCTTGAAACTTACTTCAACACCACCAGTATATGTTTACTTTACTCTGGGGGTAACCATTGCCTGGAAAGATTCTGATTTAACATAGATATATAGGTGACCAGTGTTACCACACATTATGAAAATAGCTTTTGTGACCAGAAGATTAAAGGGAGGTAGAAATCAATGAGTTGATTAGTTTGGTCACGGGATTTGTAGCCCCAGCCTTTAGCTAGCTCAGAAGTCTTACCTCACTTAATGATTGATGGCGCCAATAGCAGGCTTTTATCAATTTATATTTATTTATATTTAAAAAAAATAGAAAGAGGAAGATAGAGAGATGAGAATGGATGCACCAGGGCCTCTAGCCACTGCAACCAAACTCCAAACACATGTGCCCCTTGTGTATCTGGCTTTACGTGGGTACTGGGGAACCAAACTTAGGTTCCCCAGGCTTTTCAGGAAAGTTCTTTAACAGCTGAGCCATCTCTCCAGCTCCAATTTATATTTTTGTATGTGAGATGTATGAAAGTGTTACAGTACCAAATGACATACAATTTACCTCAAAGGTTCATTTGCTCCACTGAATCCATACTAAACCAAGAGCAGGCCTCAGCTGTAGGAGGGAAGAAACAATGTTGATACTCAAAGGCTCATGGCTGGCAAACTTATTATTGGCAAAAACTGAACATGGATTTCATACACAGGTCAAAAGTGCTTCAGAATGGAATATTTGTTTTAAAATTTATTTATTTGCAGGCAAAGAGAGAGAAACAGAGAGAAGAGAGAGAGAATGGTGCACTAGGGCCTCTAGCTGCAAACAAACTCCAGATGCACGTACCACTTTGTGCATCTGGCTCTAAATGGGTCCTGGGCAACTGAACCCCAGGTCCTTAGGCTTTGCAGGCAAGCACCTTAACCACTAAGCCATCTCTCCAGCACCATAACAGTATATATATATATCTATAAAGAAAAGCCATTAGCAACCCAGTTACTAGAAGTCAGGGCAAGAAGTCATGATGTCTGTTTCTTAGAGGAGGAATCCAGAAGATCAGGAAGACTGAAGAAGTTTAAGACCCATGGAAGTCCACCCTGGTGAAGAAAGAAGGGAGCATGTGAGCAGTAAAGGAATTCCAAATAAGCATCGCTTGGGTGGTAGAGACGGCATGGTCTAAGCTCAACTCAACGGGAATCATGGGTACTTGAAGTGTTGGCAACAAGAAAGGATGGAAAAAAAACAGACCAAACCTCAGGGCTGCTCCGTGGCAGGAACAAAGGTTCACAGAACAAAGCAGCATGCAAGAGGTGTTCATGGTTCTTTTTAAATTGCCGAGGGGCTAGGGGAGATCTCATGGAGTTACAGAGAAAGTCAAAAACAGAAACTGAGTGAGAAGAAACAGAAGACCAAAGGCAAAAATGCACAAATAGCAAAAGTATTGATTGACCGAAAGTCCTAACAGCTTTTGTAGTTTTATAGAAAAATATAAAGGAAATTAAGAAGTCATGTTTCTACGAATAATGGTGTGCTCATATATTACTTAACTGTATCTGTATACATATGTATTGTGTATATAAAGGTTTAATATTTAAGCTGTTAGCCAAGAATGGTAGCACATGCCTGACATCCCAGCACTTAGGAGGCTGAAAAAAGCAGGCCAGACTGTGCTATATAGCAAGTCTCAGGCCAACCTGGGACTATCCCTTTATCTATTTATTTCTCTATGTTTCTATTTTTCATTTATCATTGTAAGACCTATCTGTTTATCTTTGTGTGTGTGTGTGTGTGTGTGTGTGTGTTAAATAAAAACTACTGAAAGAAAAGAAAAGTTGTATTAAATATAATACTTGAGTTGTAGTGAACTTCCAAAATGCCATTTAGGTGCCATGGCTAGATTTAATGACTTTCATTTATTATTATATTTATTAGTCAAATCTAATATTCCTAACCACATATGTAAGCTTATAAAACAGAATGAAAGAACAGCACTTCATTGACCAACAAAATCCTTGAAGTTGATGTGATTTCCATGTAGTGAATAAAAAAGAAAATAGCAGACATTATGTTAAAACTTAACCAGACCACATTCCTACTGGGGAGACCAACAAACATGGGAACTCAATGCTTTATAAAACCAAAACAACAAAGTAAAACTCTGAAACACTCTATCAACAGAAAAATAGTCATGTCTGCCTCAAACCTACTATTATCACGCACAAGTGTAGCTCACATGTCCTTGCTTTTACCAGTCTTCAAGCAAGAAGCTACCATTGAAGCTGGTTTCCAGTCCATAGCACCCATCAGAGTCACAACAGGAATAGGGAAGATCCCAAGGGGCCACCTGGAATAAGGTTCTGGTATAGTTCTAAGCCCCAGCACTGAGGTCCAGTCATCAGAACATAGTCTTAGAGCTAAGATAAAGAAACCACCTGGACAGGACTGGGGAGGCGGGGAACTGAGGATGGTTGACTTCACCAGGAAATGACTGAGCATGATGATGCATTCCCTAAAACTTTATTTTGGCTACACTGTGTAGAAAAGAAGAGTGACTCTTGTGAGCTACAGAACTGCCCTGAAAAAAATAGAACAAATGAAGGAGGGGAAACTCTGAGAAGGAATACAGGGAAAAGGTCCCTTGAGAATGAGAATATATGGCTTTATTTTCTCAACATGCAGTGAGGTACAAGAAGCAATGGGAGTGTCAGTAAGCATCAACAACATGACCAGGCAGGATGCCACCTTGAGAATAGGTAGGGCACCTGCGACAAAGAGGCACAGAGGAAAGGATGGAGGGGAAACTAGCACATGGAAGCGCTCTGTGAAGCAAGAACTTGGGTCAGTCAAGGCCTTTGTCAACAGGCTGGGGAGAAGCTACTCTCTTAGGTACTGTTTGAAGTGCATCTAATTGTTATGTAAGGCTGCAAACAAATTGTTACGTAAAGCTACAAGCAGGACATCTCTTTATCACACGTGTATGTATGTGTGGTGTGCTTCTATGTGTACATGTGTGTTCACATGTTTACTTATGCTTGGGAGTGTGGAGGCCGGAGGTTGATGTCAGTGGTTTTACTTGATTATTATTCACCCAGACAATTTAGCCAGCAAACCCTGGGATCCTCTTGTCTCCACTACTCCAGTGCTGCAATTATAGGTAGGCACCACCACACCCCTCATTTTATGTGGTTTCTGGGAATCCAAACTCAGGTCTTCATGCCCACGTGACAAACACTTTAACTCATGAGCCATCTCCCCAGCCCTTGCCTGACTTCTTTGATAAGATATTCCAAGTCCAAATCCTTTACTTGTAAGGTATATTTCTTTCCCTGCCCACTCTTCAGATTGTAAGTTAATCAGCTCTCTATGGTATAATTAACTTATTAACAGAAAATGTTTACTTTTGAATGTTTTAGTTATGGAAATTTCAGTCTAAGATTAGGTGGACTCAGGGTAGGTGCCCTAACTAACAATAGTGGAGAGCATGTAGAAGAACAAAGCTCCAGGAAACAAAAGAGGGGGAAAGTGGCCATGGTCCTCTTCAATGGCAATTTGCCAAATGGTTCTACTACCTCCCAATAGTGTCACAAGCTGGAGACATGGATCAAGGCCGGGCGTGGTGGTGCATGCCTTTAATCCCAGCACTTGGGAGGCAGAGGTAGGAGGATCACTGTGAGTTCAAGGCCACCCTGAGAATACAGAGTGAATACCAGGTAGCCTGGGCTAGAGTGAGACCTTACCTCAAAAAAACAAAACCAAAACCAAAAAACAAAACAAAACAAAAAAAACCACATGGATCTCAGGGGGACACATCCAAACTACAGCAGATCTTTTTAGTATATATATTTATATACATATATATATATTGGATTCTCCAGGAACCACATAAGCCAGATTCACAAGAGGGCACATGCATCTGGAGTTCATTTGCAGTGGCTGGAGGCCCTGGCACGCCCATTCTCTCTCTCCCTCTCTGTATCTCTCTCTCTCTCTTTCTGCCTCTTTTTCTCTCTCAAATAAACAAATAAATAAATAAGGTATGATTTAAAAAAAGAAAAAATAAGGGGTAATGAGTGTGGGGTAGATACGAAGGAAGAAGTTGAGAGATTGGTATGTGGGAGTTAATTTGACTGTTCTTTTGCTTTGTAGATGTTAGAAATTTTACATAAAGTGAAATGCTGTTTCTTCCCTATGTTCTACGCTACAGTCATACTTACATATTTATATGCATTCAATATACACATACGCATGTGTGACATTTCTGAAGAGTGGAGACATTGTTCTTAGGGCCATATGGCCCTGATTTCATCATATGAGGATCACTCTTCACTCAGTGAGAAATAGCAGCTTTTGACATCTACCAGCCTATCTAACACTTTGCATCAACTTGAGTACTGTATGAATTCATCTTTCCTTGGTTTTTTTTTTTTTTTTTTTGGCATCAAGAATGGGAGTGGACAACTGGAACACATCTGCTCTGCACTGAGATTTTCAATAGCACTACATTAAATAATCCTCCCCATCCCTTGTCACCATCCCAAACACTAGTCTGCACTGCATTACTCAGGCCGCACATGGACTCTGCAATGTGATATCTCAGGGAACAGCCAGATATGCGACTAAAATACTTTCCCTTGAAAGTCTCTCTCACTGGAAGTATTAGAGATGCTGTTCTGTTCATTCTTGTCTGTTCCTTTTTTAAATTTTTACTGATACATTCTTAAATTACCCAAATGTGCACATTATACGGTTTCTTACCATCTCTGAAGCAGGTTTATTTTATTATCACTACATAAGTGACTCCTTATCCCATTTTATCTTTTCACTTCTGCTGTCTTTTCCTTTATATAGTCTCTTAAATTACCTGAATACTTTATACACCAAAAGCATTCTATTACATCAAAAATAAAGGCTACATCCCAGAAAACTTTGAAAATAGTCCATTCAATAGATATTATAGTGTAATATAAAATATTTAATGATTTGGTCTAATGAGGGATGACCCAGTTGGAATTATTAAATATTTAAAAAGAAATATCCTACAAATAAAGGACAGAGGCTTGCAAACTATTAGAAATAGGAATGCTTGCAGACCTATTCTGATGAAAGACACTAATGTTTTCTTAATTAGCATATTAACAATTTTGTAAGCTTTTGCTTCTAACCTCCTATAGCAGCACTTCTCCTAACGGTGTTGATATGGAAACCTGTATCCATTATTTATCTCAAGGATCCCCTTTTTTTTCTTTAAATGCAAGATAACCAAGAAGAACCTGTGCCTGTATTTTCATAAAATTTGAGTTACTAAAGTCTAAATTCATTAACTTCAACACTAAGGAAATGGTTTTTATGTAATTCTAATTGGATTTTTTTGCTTATAATAAGTAATATAGTTTATTTAAAAAAATTTTAGTATACATATGATTTCACCACTTATTAAAGACAAATAATGAGTTGGATGTGACTTTGTTAGTTATTTTACAAAAATAATTAAATCTTGGATTATTTTGATACTGTAGGATATAGTGCATTGTCAACATTTTTCACAGTTGATGAATATTTTGATTTTATAATCAGTGTTGAAAATATCACACCATATCACTGTATAGTTCAAGATGATAGAAGTACATACTCCCAGCCATTTCAGAAACAATTGATAATCCTATCCTAATATCAAGTCAACATTCATTGAATGAGTTTATTTTATTTTTGAAATTTTCATATATATATTCATATATATATATATATATATATATGTAATTTTCATTATATATATAATGCATTTTGACCATATCCCTCCCCTCCTACTCCTAATAAACTCTTTCTTCTTCCCAATTAGTCCCCTTCCTACTTTCATGTCTTTTGAGGTGGTAACCCACTGAGTTTAGGATTGTTTGCACGTATAGGATTGGAGAGTTATTTACTGGAGCATGGGCAACTTACCAGTGGCAACCATTAACTGCCAATAGATCCTCTGGGAGGGGTGAGGTCTCCTGAGTCCATCCCCCAATCTATGATGGAACATTGACAGGCTCCGTCTTGGGCATGAAACCACAACTGCATGAGTTCATGAGCTTAATGTGCATATTGTGTTCAGAAGACATTCCATCCCATGCCCTGGCTCTTAAATTCCTTCTGTTATCTCTTCCATCATGTTCCCCGACCTTTAGAGGTGGTGATATAGATGGCCTGTTTAGGGCTGAGCACACACTAGTAACTTACGTTCAGCACTTTGGCCAGATGTGTACCTCTGTATTAGCCTCTGCCCACTGTAAAAAGGAACTTCTCTGATGGAGGCTGAGTTTAGCACTAATCTGTGAGTATCAACATAATCATTTACAAGAAAGACAGACTTCTCATTGAATCATCATAGCTATTTTTCTCTACTTCTTGCTCAAAAAAGAACAGTAATACCCACAAAATAATTTGCCAATGACACAAATGGTTATGGCAAGATGAAGGAAAGACAGATTCTGGTGTCACTAAACCTACACACAAAGAACACGGCAGCAAATAGCTAAATCAATAGGGACATTGGCCATGTGGTGTGCTTAATAAAATCTTCCCCAGCACCATGACAGCCACCATCTTCTTCTTTCCTCCCCTTCTCCCCTGATATTCCCTGTCAGGCTGGGTGATCCCAGGCCCAGTCCTCTCATACCCTGTACTTTTCTGACAGCTAGACACACCCTTTCTCAATTATATTAGTTCCTTCTATATAAGATTGTTTAAATTTGTTATTTTACAATTACTAAGGAAAATTAGTAGTGACATTGCTATTATAAAATAATATTGTTTCACTGTTCATATTCAAGTTCCACCAAATATTCTAATAATATCCTTGGTAGCTTTTTTCTTCTCTTAGTGCATTTATTTAGAAAATTCTTTAAGTATGTTAAACAAACTTACTATTTTAACAAATGTTTGGTTAAGTGGAGGTAAGCATGTTTCACATTGCTGTGCAATCGTCATCAAAGCAGTTTAAACAGATTTTAGATCTAGATGTGTAACTTGGTTGTCAGAGCATGTGCTTAGCATGCACAAAGCCTTGAGTTTGATCCTTAACACCTCCTTAATGTGGCATGGAAAGTCCACACCATAATCCCAGAACTGGAAGATGGAGGCAAAAAGATCAAGAGTTCAAGGTCATCTTCAGCTACATAGCCAGTTTGAGGTCAGCCTGGGCTACTTGAGACCTTGAGTACAATAAAATAGCATTAAAGATCCTTTAGCACTGGGACCCAGGTTGAGTGTGAGTCCTTGAACCAAAGTGTGGAGTTTGAGCCCTATCTTCCATATCCAGCTAAAGTGCAGGCTCATGATGAAACCATAAATTGTACATTTTACTTTGGTCCTGAGCATATATGTAGGTATTTCATTAGTAAAAATGTGTCAGAAGTTGAAGTTAACAGGAACTCGACATTTAAGATCAAGAAAAGAGAAACATCCTGAAATCCCCAGAGTCCTCTCTGCTCTCCTCTAAGCTCCTTTTTATTAGCTACAAGTGGGTTTTCCACATTGTGAATTTTCAGAGACAGATTCCTTCTGTTTCCCTCTGTTACTCAGATCAGACTGATTTGGATGTGCCTGAGCAGAATATCATTAGGTGGGAAAACGTACTAAAAACAAACATGTAACAACAAAAAATGCCTATCTCAAAAGTGTCTACATTAAAGTTAGTTTGCATATTAACCTCGAGAAATTTAATTAAAGCTAATTTCCTATGTGAAAATTCAGGGTAATTTCCAAAGACATTCCTGGGATTATCTGTGTGGTTTTGTATTTACGAATTTGGAAACCTGGCTGCCTGAGAATGAATACTTGAGGGAATGGGGTTGGTTGTATTTATGTTACAACATTCAGAGTCCACCTTGGTAAATTTATCTTCTAATTCTAAACCCAATGACAAGAAATCCAAAAAGAACTGCAAACAGGTAGCAGAAATGGAAGAAAATATGTTTCTAGCACCTGTCAGATACCAGACACAGGAGTAAGCATCTTAAACCCATTAGGTAATGAATCTCAGCTGACTCTTCCTTTCCAAGCGCAGCATTTTACAGAGAGAAAAGAAGGCTCAAGGATGTGTAAATTTTGCATGCTAATAAGTGATGGAGCCTGGAGCTATGTTCTTGAGGCACTGTAGTGCAAGCAAAGATATGCTAGTTTGCACAACCATATAAACCTGATGCTTCCTATAACAGATCAATGGTAGGCTGCAAGGACACTTCAGGCAGTGTGTCATGAAGCATTTTTGGGAAGATGCTTCCTGCTCCAACTTTGTTAGTGACTTAAGCAAAAGCATGGAGACAAACCTACAGATTTGCATATGACACACATGAAAAATATACTATAGTAGGTTATTAAATCAGGATTACAGAAAACACTGACAAGCTGAAGTAACAGTAGAGATAAGATGCTAGGAAGGAGGTGAGTGTCAAGGTCTGCACGGAGGCTCAAGAAACCAACCATACAAAACAGGTGGAATATCCCTTCTCCAACATGGGACAAGAAGGGGTTCAAATGTCAATTTTTTTCCTGATTTTGCAATACTTTCATATATATGAGATAACTTAGGAATAAGACCCAATTCCAAACACAAAGTTCATTTAAACTTCTTATACACACAATCTGAAGGTCACAATATTTTTGGCTCACCTGCATTTTGACTGCACATCACATGGTTCAAAGATGGGGAACTTTCCAATTGTGGCATCATGTTAGTGCTCAAAATGTTTTGTATTTTGAATTTTATTTATTTATTTTTATTTATTTTCAAGGAGTGGGGAGAATGGGTATGTCAGAGCCTCTTGCCACTGAAAATGAACTCCAGATGTATGCACAACTTTGTGCATATGGCTTTCTGTGGGTTCTGGAGAATTGAACCCAGGCTGTCAGTCTTTTCAATTAAGTACCTTTATCTGCTGAGCTATTTTTCTACCTCTGGATTTTATTTTATTTATTTATTTTGGATTTCTTTTGTTGTTGTTGTTTTGTTTTGTTTTTTGTGGTTGTTTTTCGAGGTAGGGTCTCACTCTGGCTCAGGCTGACCTAGGATTCACTAGGTAGTGAAAGGGTGGCCTTGAACTCTCATTGATCCTCCCGAGTGCTGGGATTAAAGGTGTGCGCCACCATGCCCGGCTTTGGATTTCATTTTTAAAAATATTTTATTTTTTTATTTATTTATTTGAGAGAGAGATACAGAAATAGGCAGGTAGAGAGAGAGAATGGGCACGCAAACGAACTCTAGATGCATATGCCCCCTTGTGCATCTGGCTTACGTGGGTCCTGGAGAATAGAGCCTTGAACCGGGGTCCTTAGGCTTCACAGGCAAGTGTTTAACCACTAAGCCATCTCTCCAGCCTGGATTTCATTTTTAACTAGGGATGCTAAACCTCTAAAATATGAGGTAGATGAAGTTTAAAAATAGCCACAGAGCTGGGCCTGGTGGCCCACGCCTTTAATCCCAGCATTCAGAAGGCAGAGGTAGGAGGATTGCTGTGAGTTCAAGGCTACCCTGAGACTACATGGTGAAATCCAGGTAGCCTGAGCTAGAGTGAGACTTACCTCGAAAAACCTTAAAAAAAAAAAAAAAAAAAAAAAACAGCCACAGAAAAATTTTCACACTAAAGTCAGAATAAATTTATAGTTACATGGTTGTAGATAGGATTCTAAACTATGTTAAAAGTTGTACATCTACAATAAGGATAGTGATAATTCCACTCAATGTACACTCATTGGGCACAACATGAAAGGAACATCTCGTTCATTTAATAAATTTATATTTAATGTCTTTCAGGTTCTAGGTATTGTATTATGCCTTGGAGATCTAGTGGAAAACCAAACAAGCTTAGTAGTTGGGTAAAATGCAAGTGGAATGTTATCATAAAGTGGAAAGGAACTTAAAACTATGTTTCAGAAGACAATGGAAAGAACACAGAATTTTTACCATTGAGATAGTTTTCCTTTGAAGAACATTTAAAGAGTTTATGGGAGGAAAAGGGATCATGATTTATGTTAGATTTTATGTTATTCAAAGTATGTCCTGCCCATTTTTTAAAAGAAAAAATAAAGGATGACTCACCCAAAGCTGCAAATGTCAGACTTGTTATGTGTCTGGATGCTCGTCCTTATTGGAGAATTATGTATCCACACCCCAGCCTCCAGAGTAACCACATGACTTGCTTTGGAGAATAACACGTAGACAGATTACGTAAAGAGGATACAGCTAACCAGATAAGAGGTGGCCGTTTTAGCCAGAAAGCAGTCTATTGAGTAGATTGGCTTCATGCAATAATTAAATATACAGTTTGTAATTCTTTTGACCAAGTGTACACCATCTTCACCAAACTCTGAAGTTCCCTAGGTCAGTTCACTAGGAAGTCCATTAGAAGTGTTCAAGGCTGCACTCCAGGTCATTACTGTTTATCAAAATTAGGTGGCCCACCTATCATTAACACATATTAGCATTGCCAATTTCGCTGTAATTGTGGGCTTGGTTCAACTTGTTTAAATCAATTTTATTGATATATAAGGACACCTACAATGTATCACATGTAGTTTCAGCTAAAAGTTTAGTGATCAGGCTGGAAATGAAAAATTGATGCCTGATTTTATTACTAGTGCTGTTTACTGTGCTCTTGCATAGTAACCTGCTTCTACTTAAGTGTCCAGTATTAGGAAATGAGCTATTATTGGTGGCCTCTAAGTGAAATTGCAAAGATGTCAGATAACTGGGTGGTTTGCTTGCGCACACACAAAAAGGAGAATGATGTGTTTTCTTCCTTCATTCTATTCAATACCTGGGCTTTTCCTACACTCTAAAATCCTCTGGATACCAGTTTATATATTTCATGCAATTAAGAACTGCAGTTTGTAAAAGGAACTACAGAGTGAACTTCAGCGAGGCCTTACTTTCACCTTCTTGAAGCTCCCACAAGATTGGGCCATTACATTCCCTTATGGAGTGTGGGGGGGGAGCTCATGGGGCTCACAAGATCCTCACGAAGCCCTTCCTTCCATGAGGTTACATAGGAGATGTAAAGTTGACTGACTATTAGGACTCTTTGATAGAATAACTGCCCTTCAGTTGCCCAGGACTTTTCAGGGGTACAGTTTTTCACAAGGTGTTCATGCTGTGCTTGGGACTCTTAGTGGTATAGCTGTCCACAAGTTGTCCAGAAGACTTCCCAGATATACAACTACTTTTGAGTCACCCATGCTTCTGTAAGTAAATTCAATAAATGCATCGGTTCACCAAGCTGGAATTGGAAGGAGTCCTTCCTTGGTTTGTTGGTGCTCACCCTATCTGAGGTGAATGGAAATTTCTTTATGATTCTCCAGGGAGAGCCACGTGCCATCTACCATCCACAATCATACCTCCAAGAACTCTTGTGGTAGTTTGAATAGGTGTCTACCAATAGATTTAGTTGTATTAAAGCTTCTTGGATCTCCAGTCTCCTGGAAGGAGGAGGTATCACTGTGGGCAGAACCTGGGTTCCAGCCCTAAAGTGTTTGTTGCTAGGGGTGCATCTGAATTCCAAACTAAAATATGCAAAGTGCCTGGGGTTCCTGGAATGTGCTTGCTTTTGGTGGTGGTTGCTTCTCTCCTGGCTTAGACCCGTGAAAGGGGGCCAGCTTCTGCTGCCATTATGGAACTGTCCCCTGGATCTATAAGCTTCAAATAAATTCTCTTCCTCCTATAAACTGTGCCTGGTTTGGAAGTTCATTCCAGAGACCTGAAGCTGATCACCATAGCGGTATTGCTGTCCACAAGTTGTCCAGGAAGTGATAGAGCTGCCTTGGAATCATCCATGCTTCTGTAAGTAAACTCAGTAAGTGCATTGGTTCATCAAGCTGGAATTGGAGGAATTGGAAGTAATTCTTTCCTTTCTGTCTGAGGTGAATGGACATTTTTTTTTTAAATGATTTTCCAGAGAGAGTTATATGCCATCTACCATCCACAATCATACCTCCAAGAATTCCTGAAAAGAGATGAACATGTTGAAAGCTTCCTAAATTCGGACTTCAGGAACCTTCGAATCTTGTTGGAAAGGCAAAATATAAACATGCAGAGAAGCTAAGTAATACTAGATGACTTTAATGGCAGTTTAAGTCCAAAGAAGAAAACTGTATTAGTCACTGTTCTCTGGATACTGGTCCCCACAATTGTGGAGGATGGCAAATGACAAGATGTACACAGTAAATGAGTAAGCTGCAGCCACGGGAGAGCCAATGTTGCAGTTCTAATCTGTGTTTGAAGGCTCAACTACCATAAGTGCTAAAGTGCAGCTGCAATCCACAGGGCAGTAGACCTATGACCAAAGAGGGGGCCATGATTCAATTCAAAGCTGATTCCCAGACTGGAGGCCATCAGAGAGGGAGCATTGGAGTTTTCCTTCTATACAAGGAACTTCCCACACACCTATGAATGGAAACCCTAGCAGACTGAGAAACACAACACTCAACAATTTCAGCATCTCTCCTACCTTGCTTGGTAAGATGGGGAGATCCTCAAATTTAGTCATAGAATTTCAGACTTGGGAAGTCAATGAAAGTGCTCACTCTATGATAATGAATTAACACACATTGACCATCCTCTCACAGTGTAGTGTGCATAGAATAGAAATGCCTGTTCTGTAATTCGTAATTGTTCTGTAATCATCGTTGAAAGAGCCTACGTTAAAAATGAATGCTTTCTGCTCCCTAACTTCAGGTTAATACCTGATACATATGGCAATTCATGGAAGACTGGGGTGTCACTGAACTTGACTGAAAAAGGCTGAATACACAGAATTTCCTGCCTTCCTTTCTCTTTTCTTTTCCTTCTTTTTCTCATTTTCTTTCATTTCCTTCCCTGTCTCCCTCTCTCTTTCTCTCTATCTTTCTTTTTTTTTTTTTCTCTTTCATTCTTTCCTGGTGCTAAGTGTTGAACCCAAGGTTTTTGGCATGCTAAGTACATACTGAGCTATATCCCCAGACTGAATTTGAATGTTTAAATGAAAAAACAAGCTTTGACCAACTCTTTAATTCTGACAGATTTTATGTGCTGGAACCTGCTTTAGTAACAACTTCAAAGTGCACAAAGGAGTCATGAACCTATTTGGCAAACTGTTTCAAAAACACTGAAAATCTCTTCATTGACAACTCATGAGTGCTTACTTATGATGTAGCTAGCAAACACTTTTCAACATAAGGAGCCCAGATTATTTCACTGCTTTTATTTTCAATCTATACTATGGCTCCCCATGATTTTCTAAGTTTCAGAAATAAACACTGAGTATATTTTTATTCTTCACACCTACTCTTACAACTGTCAATGAAATTGTTATGTTTCCTTCTAATTTGTAGATTACTAACCACTAGGCAGAAAGCCTCTATAAAGAATTATTGACTAGGGGCTAGGGCTCTCGCTTCTGTGTAGAATGCTTGTCTACCCTATGTGAGGCCCTGGGTTCAGTACCTAGCACCACTACCACAAAAACTTAAAAAAAAAAAAAAAGGGTTAGGGAAATAGCAATGAAATCCCAACACAACTGCAAAAATAAAATGAGATCAGTGAGAATATTTGAAATTTTTAAGAGAAAAATGTGCCAAATAAATTGAAAGTAAGGAGTGTTGATGTCTAGAAGTATAGTTTATCAATAAGTAATGAATGGGAAAGACTATCATGAACTGGATAAATAGCTGATTTTATTTTAAAGGATCACACAAATGTATGTCTTGTCCTTATTTGTCAGAATCAAGAGATGATTTCTCATAGTGTCAGGCCCAGGGCCTTCTGCACCAAAGCATGAGGACCTGGTTCTTGTGCTCTCTCTCTCTCTCTCTCTCTCTCTCTCTCTCTCTCTCTCCCTTACCAACAAGGTAAACTATTTTTAAATTATCTTGAAATTTTTATTATGTTTATTTTCAAGACAGACAGAAAGAGAGGAGAGAGAAAGGATGAAACAGGGCCTCTTGCCATTGAAAAGGAATTCCAGATGCATATGCATCTGGTTTTATCTGGGTACTGGTAAGTTGGACCTGACAAGCTTTACAAACAAGTGCCTTTAACCACTGATCCATCTCCCCAGCTCACCTCTGTCTGGTCTGCTTCCAGAGTTCCTATCTCTCAGATACTTGACCTATCTCATTCTCATGAGCCCACGCTCAATCAATCCTCATAACCCTTCACTAATATCTCTTGCTGTTTTTACCATTCCTATGTATTGGACTTTAATTTTGGAAGGTCTCTAATGCACAAAGGAGCTCCTTTTGAAAGAAAAAGGAACTGACATTACACCCTGCCAGATTTTCCTAAGTGCACAAGTTACAAATTGGCCTTTCTGGTTACTTTAGAACCTGGCATGGAGAGTACTTCACAAGTCACTGCAGCAGAAGCAATGTCTCCAAGCACTGTCCTCCACTGGGAACAAGGAGTCTCCAAGCTTTGATGGACCAGAGCCCTCTGGGCAATTCCAAGAGAATGGCCCTAGTGGCACACAACGAAGAAGTCCTTTGGGCCTGCTTAATAATTAGTTGACATGACTCAAGCATGAATGAATTCTCTCTCATTCACGTAACAAGTAAGAACAGAAATGGAAAGCAATTATTAAGAAAAAAATACAGCAATCATCAATTGACAATGACGAACTCTAGTAATAAAAATGATATTTATATTTCAAATTTTTATTGTTTCATTTTCACAATAGTTTGTTTTTAGTATATTTTATGAAGGTATAGATTTATAAAATGTTGGGGAAATTTTTTACCAGTCCTTTACCATGGATAAGCATTGGTTTAAAGAAGCAGATGTATTTCTCGCAGTGATGTTTGATACCACTGTGGTATGCTGTTCCTGATGATTTCTGGCTTAAAGATTTACTTTAAATAGATCACGGACTTACGGATGTGGATGTTTTTGTGTAGTGCATATCATTATCTGGTTACTAGGAGATACTAAAAACATGGGACACCATCCAGCCCAGCCATTACACCACAGAGAGATGAATTCCTTTACAAGCCAAAGATCAAATAAGATAATAGGCATGGATTTATTGAGACACTGCCATTAAAATAAAATAATATAATATTCTGTTCTTTTAGGCTGAAATTTAGAACATGATTAGAAATGTTTTTTCATTGTCATCTCAAAGAAGTCAGACTGGTCCTCAATAGCTATTGGTTAACTCTGGAATAGCCTCTTGGCTCACAGTGAAGCACAAAGGGACATCTTGGATCACTTTCCCTGCTCGTCTCTCCTCCATCACCTGTTACCACTCTGTCTTGTTGGCAGGAAAAGGGTGGGCAGTCCGTGTAGAGGACAAGTACAGTTACTGTCCTCAGAACAACTTGAAAAGCAATAGGAAGTGCTGAGTAGCATTTCCTAACGAGTGTCTAAAATTACAATGGGGTCAAAACAATCTTCTCTAGAAATATGAAAAATTACGATATTGCATTTAATTTTCTTTCTTGGAGTAGGCCAAATATAGTGCTTCTATTAAATATCATATCAGATAATTCCCTAGATGGTATGATTTGAGCAAGTGAATAGAAGGATTGGCTGTTACAAAATATGACTTCTATCAGTCTACACTAAAACATGGAATTCTATCATTAAACGATTATCTTTTGGGCTAGAAGGATGGTTTAGTGGTTAAGGGGCTAGCCTGCAAAACCAAAGGACACAGGTTCAATTCCCCAGGACCCATGTAAGCCAGATGCATAAGGTGGCACATGCTTCTGTAGTTTGTTTACAGTGGCTGAAGGCCCTGGTACACCCATTCTTTCTTTCTTTCTCTCTGTCTCTCTCTCCCACCTTCTCTCTCAAATATAAATAAAAATAAAATATAAAAATAAATTTTAAATAAAGGATTGTCTTTTATTGCTTAGACTGCCATATGAAAACACCAAAGGCTTGCCTAATGAAACAATAGAGAGCTACTTTTCATAGCTCCAGAACTAAGACATTAAGATCAAGGTGTCAGCAAGACAGATTTCATTCTGAGGTCCCTTCTCTTGTCTTGTGGGTGGCTGCTATCTTGCTGTGTGCCAACATGATTACCTGTGAATGTGCGCTTCCTGGTATCTCTTTGAAAGTGATACTAATCCTGTCAAATGAGACTTGCCCTCCCTACCTCATATAACCCTGATTGTCTTTACAGGCCCCAATTCCATATACTATAAAACTGAGGGGTTAGGATTTTAACATTTGAATTTGGAGGGATATAAACAGTATCTTTGTATTAAGATAAAATATACATAAGTCATTTTTAACTATTTATTTATTTATTTATTTATTTATTTATTTATTTATTTTTGGTTTTTCAAGGAAGGGTCTCACTGTGGTCCAGGCTGACCTGGAATTCACTATGTAGTCTCAGGGTGGCTTCGAATGCATGGCGATCCTCCTACCTTTGCCTCCCGAGTGCTGGGATTAAAGGTGTGCGCCACCACACCCAGCTTACATAAGTCATTTTGAACATCTTAATTCTTCATGCCTACTTTTATAGAGTTGAATTTGGTCATTATTTCTTTGTCAACTACTATTACAGTGTGGTATCAGGAAATAGAGAAACACATGTAATCAGCAGAAAAATATAAAATACCTAGATTCAAAAGCAAGAAAAGAGAAAAAAAGAAGAAGAATGAGATTTTATTATTTAAGAAATTGTCCTATTATGAACTCACAACAGCTGTGGCTTCTTGCACAAAGCTGAGCCCATCAACATTCTCTCGTGGATGGGAGAGGAACTCAGGAGACCCCATTCCTCCCATAGGAGCTCTTAACAGTTAATGGTCTCTGGCAGAGAGGGAGTCATATTTTTTAATGGAATAGCCTCTGGTAAATTGCCCATACTCTAGTCAATAACCTCCATCCATGTTCATGCAAACAACCCTAATTTAACTCAAGGGATACCCTGACCCTAAAAATTAAAACAAACAAACAAAAAAAAAAACACCTATGAATGTAGGAAAGAGAGTGGTTGGGAAGAAGAGATTTAGCAGGAGTGGGAAAGCGATGAGAAGGCAATGAAGTGAATATGATCAAAATGCATTATATACATGTATGAAATTGTCAAAAATAACATAAAAACAAAACTTTTAAAAGGAATTTTCCCAAAGATAGCCCCTGTGTCCGTTCATTTACTATGTTGGAATTAATCATTAGGAACAGAAGATATGCTGAGTGGTAGAGATAAACCTATAAGTCAAACCCCATCCAAGAGGACTTTAAAAGCCTTGAGAATAACAGACTCTTGACAATTATGTTAGGGTATCTCACTGGAAGCAAGTCTGCAGTGACACAAGGGCATTGAGAAAGGCCAAATCTACTTGGATACCATAAAATGCTCACTGGTGAAGCACATATAAATGAATCTTAAATGAGAACTGTATGCAGGAGTTGAGTGAACATGAGAGAGAGAGAGAGAGAGTCAAAGGTAGAAGAAGGTCGAGAGCTGAGGGTGGAGAAGAACAGGCCCAGAAACAAAGCCAAGAATGCAGAAAATCCCAGTTGTGGGCCAGATCTGGATGGAGCCAAATGCCCAGCTAAGGCATTTCTGCTTCATCTATAATCACTGAGGGACTGTAGAGACCCACAGAGAAATAGAGTGAAAGTCTTCATGTGGAGAAACCACTGTTTTAAATATTTTTGTATATTTTTCTTGACAATTTTATACATGTATGTAATGTACTTTGATCATAATCTCCTCCCATCACCCTCTCTTGACTCCCCCCCCCCGATTCCCTAACCACTGAACCTCTTCTTCTCAACTAGACCCTCCCTCTCCTACTTGGATGTCTTTCTTTTCTTGTGTGTGGGTGGGACCCACTAAGTTTAGGGTTGCCTTCCTGAGCATGAGGGGGATCATTTACTAGAACATGTGGGTCTTACCAGTGGGGATGCTCCTGCAGAAAATAGCTCCCATTCTCCAGCCACCATTAACTGCCTAAAACTCCTCTGAGCCGTTTGGGGGCCTCATGCCCTCTCTCATCATCCATGACAGAATACTGATGGGACAAATATTGTGTGGGTCTTGTGCAGGCTGTGACAGTCACTGAGAAGTGATGGGCGCAATGACCACTTCATGTCTGGAAGGCAGTATTCATTCCACAGCACTCCTCCCTGTCCCCTGGCTCTTACATTCGTTCTGCCCTCTCTTCCACAAGTTTCACTGAGTCTTGAAGGTGTGATTTAGGTATCTCCCTTAGCATTGAACATCTGCCGTCACTTACTTTCAGTAGCCTGATGAGTTTTGAGTCTCCTCAGTACCCACCATCTTCTGACAAAAGAAACTTCTCTTAACAAAAGTGAGAGTAGCACTAACTTGTGGTCATAAATATGAATATTTGGAGGAAAATTTGTTTGGTGGTATAATCTATTCATCTAGTCAAATAATAGTAATCCCCCCCCCATAGTAGAGTTTATGACCTTCCTAGCTAAAGGCTTTTTTGTTTGTTTTCAAGGTAAGGTTTCTCTCTAGCCCAGGCTGATCTGGAATTCACTATGTAGTCCCAGGTTGGCCTCAAACTCAGAAATCCTCCTATCTCTGCCTCCTAAGTGCTGGGATTAAAGGTGTGCACCACTATGGCCAGCTTGTCAAAGGCTTTTGATTAAGGTTTCAGTATCAGGCATGAATTCCCTCATGGAGTGAGCTTCAAATCTAATCAGAGAGCAGTTGGATAAACTTATAACAATTATGCCACTATTGTACCAGTTGGCACACCTTGCCTGGATGGCTGGTTGTGCAGCATGCCAGGGCCACTGCTGGTTAAGACTGTTGGTGACTAGCCAGGCGTGGTGGCACATGCCTTTAATCCCAGCACTCGGGAGGCAGAGGTAGGAGGATCGCCATGAGTTCAAGGCCACCCTGAGACTACAGAGTGAATTCCAGGTCAGCCTGGACTAGAGTGAGACCCTACCTCGAAAAACCAGAAAAAAAAAAAAAAAGACTGTTGGTGACATTTCTCCCCCAGCAGCCTGCATAGCACTTTCTAGCACTGTGACAGTTACCCAGAAGGGAGAAGACTTCCACCTCTGTTCCAGATTGATTTCTCAGTGTCCTGCAACTGACACGTGTGCTATCTTCAGCAATAGGGTCTTACCACCCAGTTCTGTTAAGCAACCAAGAACACTGGAAATTGCCTGAGAAACCATTTTTTTGTAAGAGAATCTTTTTTATTCATTTATTTCTGTATTTAAGAAAGAGAGGCAGAAAAAGAGAGAATGGGTATGCCAGTGCCTCTAGCCACTGAAAACTAACTCCAGACACATGCACCACCTTGTGAATACTGGATAATTGAACCTAGATGTTTAAACTTTACAGGCAAACACCTTAACTGCTAAGCCATCTCTTCAGCTCAGAAACCATTCTTGAGTACATGAGAAGTCAAGAGACCAAGAAGTCTGTTAGGAGGACTGGAGAGATGGCTCAGCAGCTAAAGGTGCTTGCTTGCTTGCTTTCAAAGCTTGCAGGCTTGGGTTTGATTTCCCAGTTCCCATGTAAAGCTAGATGCACAATGTGGTGCATGTGTTGGGAGATCATTTGCAACAGCAAGAGGTCCCCATGCACCCATTACTCTCCCTCTTGCCTTTCCCTGTCTCATCTCTCTCTCTCTCTCTTTCAAATAAATAAAGAAATTGTATTTTAAAAAGTAAGTCTGTTAGGCGACTGGTACAAAAAGTTGAAACAAAGGCTGGAGAGATGGCTTAGTGGTTAAGGCACCTGCCTGCATAGTCTAGGAATGCCCCTTTGATTCTCCAGGTCCCAAGTTTAGCCAGATGCAATAAGTGATGCAAGAGTGCAATGCTACACTTTCCCACAAGGGGGCGCACGTGTCTGGAGTTTGTTCACAGCAGCTGAGAGGCCACTGGTGCGCTCATTCTCTCTCTCTCTCTCTCTCTCTCTCTCTCTCTCTCCAAAAAAAAATTGTTGAAACAAGTAACTAGTGGTGGAAGTGAAATAAGGGAATGGCAATGAGGGTAGAGAAGAAGGAGAGTAGCTATGAATGACTGAAACTGACAACACAGGAACCATACCTAATCACATGATTGAAGGAGAGAGAGGCCTCAGGCATCCTAGTGGTTCTAGGTGACAGGAGTAAAAAACATTCAGGAGAAGAGTTGGAGAGATGGCTTGGTGGTTAAGGCACTTGCCTGTGAAGCCTAAGGATCATGTTCAACTCTCCAGGTCCTACATAAGCCAGACACACAAGGTGAAATAAGCACTCAAGGTCGCACATGCACACAAGGTGGCACACGCATCTGGAGTTTGATTACAGTGGCTGGAGGCCCTGGCGAGCCAATTCTCTCTTGCCCTCTCCCTCTCTCTCTGTCATCAAAAAATGAATACAGGAGAAAATGCAGGTTTGATAGGCTTCATGGGAATACAGTGGGTGCTGTTGGGCATGTTCAATTGGCAGTGCCTACATGAAAGCCACCAGGAAGGAGACAGATCTACCAGCCAGGAGCTCAGGGTAAAAGCTGGAGCAGAAGTTGAATAAATGCTCCTAAGGAGAACATGGTAGGGTGTGGCTGTGGATAAACAAACCTGAATAAACCCAGCGTTGCCTCTCTCTTTCTGGTTATATAGTGGATTAAAAAAAACTTTTTTTGTTTATTTTTGTTTATGTATTTGAGAGTGACAGACAGAGAGAGGTAGAGAGAGTGAGAGAGAGAGAGAATGGGTGCACCAGGGTCTCCAGCCACTGCACACGAACTCCAGATGCATGAGCCACCTTGTGCATCTGGCTTATATGGGAACTGGGGAATCAAGCCTCGAACCAGGGTCCTCAGGCTTCACAAGCAAGCACTTAACTGCTAAGCCATCTCTCCAGCCCCCACATAGTAGATTTTTGAAGGCCCATGATGAAGGGAAGAAAAACAGTTGTAGTGTTATTTCCTAAGTAGATATGGTCAGAAGGGAGGGTGCAAGAATCACCTCCCACAGAAGTAGCAATGCCTCAAAACACGCTCTCTGCTTTCTGCTGTATTAAATGGCCTTCATTGTTTTCACTAAGAGCGGTCAATTAATCACCCAAGGTATTATTTGACAGTAATTAACAATCAGCAGTGACAAAATATCCAGTAAGACTTCCCAACAACAAAGGGTTTTGTTTTTATCGCCCCACATACCATGGAGAAGGGAATCATAGATATGTGATATTTCCTTTAACAGCTTCATTAGTGATTGTTGGCATGAAGGAAGGGGTGAAAAAAAAAATAGAATTGTCACAGCTTAGCTAAGCAGACCCACAGGTAATTAGTTGCAGTTCTAACTCCCTGTGCAGCAGTATCATCCTCTAACAAAGCAGTCAGATGTTTCAGGGCAGTGGCATCCTGAAAAGAGAGCAAAAGGTAGGGAGTTGGCTTTCCCCCTTCTTGTTCCGGGCCTAATACATCCTAGAAATGACAAGGGGTAATAAGAAGATTATCACAGTGAATTCAGATGATGTTTTATAGGAAAATCAAAGCTGGTGCTCAAAATTCCAATAAGTACTACCCTTTACCCCAAAGATTTAAAACCAAACCTGTGTGCTTTTGGTTAAAACAAGTGTTAGCATTAATGTTTTTGCCACAGTGCAAAAAGATTTTGTTGTGGATGGATCCACACCAAATAGAAGTCTTCATGTATTTCAGGAAGACCCTGCTTTTTACCTCCTGTGTTAGATCTGATAGAGCACTTACCTTCTTCAAAGGGGAAGTTCATGACTGCCTTTAAGGAGGGCCTTTGTAGATTAATCTCTATCTAGACCTGTGTGTGCCAGTGAAATATCACCTTTAGGTATCAGGGCTCTCTCAGATATTTCCATAGATGTTTCCAGAAGGGAACTACCAGGCCCTCGAGTTTGCCTCCTCTATCCCTGGTCTTTCCTCTGGCTATAGCCTCAACAGTCTCTGTCTGCTTTATCAGTGGACTGCAGGTCTTAGATCCTTGTGTCATAAGGGCAATACATTTCTTGCAATGAACAATGAAAATGCCTTCCCTTCACAATACAGAACCAAAGTGCCAGGGTGCTCTGTGCAATGCCACCAAATGTACACTTGCCCTCAGCAGAAGTTAATTTTATCAATGTCCTGTAGGTTATAATTGTCAGTATGGGTTGAGTCCTATAAAGGCCTATGTCTTTAAGTCGTGGTCCCCAACCTGCTGCACTACTGTGAAGTATTGGTGGGTTTTTTTTTTTTTTTTTCATTTTTTGGTTTTTTAAGGTAGGGTCTCACTCTAGCCCAGGCTGACCTGGAATTCACTATGTAATCTCAGGGTGGCCTCAAACTCATGGCAATCCTCCTACCTTTGCCTCCCGAATGCTGGGAATAAAGGCATGCACCACCACACCTGGCTGAATATTGGTGTTTTTAAGAGGTAGGGCTTAGTTGGAAGTTCTCTGGCTATATGGGTGAGTGACCTTTCAGGGGATGTTGGAACCTCTTCTCTCTCTCTCTCTCTCTCTCTCTCTCTCTCTCTCTTCTTTGTTGTCTGCCCACATTAGGTGAAAAGCTTCTCTGTAGCATGCTGGAAAGAGACACAGCCTCTGAAAATAGGAAGCAGGCGTCTCACTTTCCCTAGACATCAGTACTGATATGATCTGCTCATTAGAAAACCCACCAATGTCTAGTGGTTCCACCCCAACCTAGAATGTCTCCTTAACAATAATGAAGAGGGTCCTTTAATCAGAAGTTTTTCTAGAAGATAGCAAAAGAAAAAGATTTAGAAGGGCTGAGCTTCCATAGACTGACCCGTCAATAGCGTCTACATGCTGTGTTATGGTCCCTGGGAAAACTTTTCAGTGTGTGTACATATATGCACATTGATAAGTGTGTGGGCACACACGTGTGCATGAGCATATAGAGAAGACATCTTTGGGCATTGTTCCTCAGGAACACCATCTACTTTTTTTTTTTTTTTTTTTTGGAGACAGACTCTCTCATTGGCCTGGAGCTTGTCAGTTAGACTAGAATGACTGGCCAGATAGCCCAAGGGATCCTTCTGTCTTTGCCTCCCCAATGCATGGATTCTAAGGGCATGCCACCATGCCTGGCATTTCTACGTGAGTTCTAGGGCTCAAATTCAGGTCCTCATGCTTGCAATTCAGTAGATGGCACGGTTGGTTAAACAACATTGTGAGTGATCTTAATGCCACAGAACTGTTCATCTAGATACTAGCTATTATTTTTAGATGTTTAGGTATTAGGTATTTGTTAACTTAGTTAAAATTTTTAGTTTATGGGTTTTATAAATAAAAATTGGGGAAAACGTCACTCATCAAACACATCGGCATTTTTGAGGACAGGCTTGTGTGAGAGTATTTTTTTAAACTCTCCAGGTGATGCAACAAAGCCTTCCTCCACACTTGTTCCCCATCTTCATGGCTCCAACCTGATAGTCGGCCTGCATTTGAGCCACTACCTCCTCTCATCAAACCCTGGAGTCATCTCTGAAACTCAGCTTGGTCCTATGGGTACATATTTCTCTTGCTTCAGTTTGTTTTTCTTGGATTTTCAGTTCTGCAAATATTGAAGCAATTTCTTCCCAGTCTCACAAATAGTTATCATTTTCTGCTTTTTTTTTTAAATCATAGCTATCTTAGTGACTGGGAATCTACATAGTTTTTAAAATCGACCAGGTATTGGGGAAAATGAATTTTCACTTCAGTGAGTTTGTATGGCTTTGCTGAGAAGGTCTCAGTGGTCCAGATGTACAAGCAGAAAGCATCCCTGAGTCTGTGGAAGGCTGGCGCTGGACTGATGTACAGCATAGTCATTAAGAATCAGTTGTTCTGAGCTGGGCATGGTGGCACGCCTTTAATCTCAGCACTCTGGAGGCAGAGGTAGGAGGATCACCGTGAGTTAGAGACCAGCCTGAGACTACATAGTGAATTCAAGGTCAGCCTGGGCTAGAGTGAAACCTTACCTCGAAAAACCAAGAATAAAAAACAAAAAAGAATCAGTTGCTCTGGAAAGGACTAAAATGACTAAAATAAAGGATTGACTCATCCCACAATAGTAGAAACATCAATGTTCCATTTACATATTATATATGACTGCAGATATGTGAATTTATGACTACATTTATCCCAGGGAATGGCTAGAAAGATAGCTAAATTGTATAGTGTTTGCCTCACAAACATTAGGACCTGAATTTGATCCCTAGGACACATGAAAATTCCAGGAATGGTGGAATGTGCTTTCCCCTTTCCAACTGAAGTGTCATACCCATTATATAATTCTGCCCCTTCCCATTTCCTTGAAGACCCTGGAAATCACCTTTCTACTTCTACCTGTTTCATTTTAGGTACTCCACACTTGAGGTACTTTAGTTTTCTTGTTGAGTCTACATGTTGAGAACTGGGTGTGTGTGTGTGTGTGTGTGTGTGTGTGTGTGTGTTCTGGCTGTCCTGGACATGTGGACAATGAAGTTCGCCATAGTAACAGCACACCTTGGGGAGAAAAAGGTTTTGAGGTAGATAAAGTCTTAGAAAAACACTACATGAAGGGCTGGAGAGGTAGCTTAGTGGTTAAGGTGCTTGTCTGTGAAGCCTAGGGACCCAGGTTCCATTCTCTGGTCCCCATGTAAGCCAGATGTGTCTGAAGTTTGTTTGCAATAGCTAGAGGCCCTGGCATGTCTATTCTTTCTTTCTGCCTCTCTGTCTCTCTCTCTCTGAAATATATATATGATGCTGCATGGAGTATGAAGAAGAGGCAATTAAATGATCAGAGTCAGGAAAAACCAGGAGCCCCAGAAAAGCCAGGTTGTTATATACAAAAGCCTGAGCTAGGATAGAGATTTAAACCCAGCTTTGACTACTTGATTGCAAAGCCCATTGCTTCTGTTATACTTTCATTCAATAGGTATGTATTGCTTTCCTATGATGTGCTAAACAGTGGTCTATGTATATATTTCTGAATCAGATGGAGTTTACATTCCACTGAGGAATCATAGAATGACCATAAAAGTTATAGGTAGTAAAATAAAACAGATTAATGACATATTGAGTTGGTCTTGTCAGGGGAGGCTTTTCTGAGGAGATGATTTTGAGGAGAAGTCTGGATGACATATCAAATGCAAAAAATAAATAAATAAAAGTCCAACAGTGCAAAACTGTAAGGCTGACACAAGCTTGGTTTGCTTGGTGACAAAAAATTTTCAATTATTGGGTGAGAAAGAGTGAACTGGGAGCTGACATAGCTACAAATCAAACCAAGTCTTGTAGGCCAAGACAAGAAATTTGGGATTAATTGTTCATTTAGCAAGATGATAGGGAATAGAAGTAATCTAACTGGCTGCTCTAAGAAGGAATAGGAGCAAGAGTGGAGCAGGGGGACCAGTGAAGTTCATTGTAGTGGCTCCGAGAAGGAGAGATGGAGCTGACTGAGACTAAAGTTGATGACAGTGTCAGTGGTGAACGGTGGCAAAGTTGTGACATCCTGTAGAGGTTGTGTTCATCAGTTATCTGTCCCTATGATGCAACATCAAGGGAGGAAAGGTTTTTGTTGGCCCATGGTTTTGCAGATCTTAATCCATGCTGTACTGGTTCCATTACTTTGGGGCCTGGGGCAAGACAGAAAATCACAGTGTGGGGTGCATGGCAGATTTGGCTTCTTACCAATGATGTAAGAGAAGAAAGAGCCAGGGTCCCAGGTGTTGTCCAAGCATCTAGATGGAGAGTGGTACCATTTACTGAAGGAAGAGAAGGTTTTGGATAACGAATTTTTTCAAGGGCAAGTTGAGTTGGGAATTCTCGTTTAGATGTACAAGTGGAGAAGTTGAGAAGGCTGCTGTGTAACACAAGTCCAGGTCTCAAGGGAGAAATGCAGTCTAACTATAAAGACTTGAGGGCATGATTGAGAATTAACCGTTGTTAAACACGACAATTCCCAGGACTCACCTGCAACGTTTCTGCTGCTCTAGCTCTTAAGCAGGGCATGATTTGCTTTAATTAGATGGTTCTACAAAGTCCTTACTCTAAATCCTACAGCTTTTGGATGACATTAATCTGTTGAGCAGCTCTTTTGTCACTTAACTATATATCTTTCCATCTTGTTCATGTATTTTCTTTTATATAAATATTTAATGTTAAGATTTAACATATAACATTCTAAAATAGCATCTGAATATCACACATGCTCTTCCATGATTTAAAGTCTTGTCTTACGCTCAAAAGTAATGGTACCAACTGACTGGGAGTGAAGTCTCTGAAACCATGAGCCAAAATAAGTCTTTCCCGCCTTTAAATTGGGTCTCTCAGATATATTTGTGCAAATGTTTAATCGTGCTAAGTTACTTGTGTTACTACCAAAAAAATATCCTAGTATATGCTAATATATTGTATATTAGTTATTAAATTGTAGACCATCATATGATTATATGCTTTAATGTAGCTATATACAACTATATATAAATGTATTTCCCATATTTTTCCAGCTTGACCACAAAATGAGAGATACCAAATATCTTTAAAGAAAATAAACATGCTTTATTTCTATGTGTAACATTAAATATAAAAGAAATAAAAATAGAAGAGGGAAGCAGGGAAGGGTTTGTTTACATTGAAATGAATTATTCTTAGGAATTCACATAGTTACTGAACAAATGCAACCATCTGCTTCTTAACAGCTCACACATCACATTAGAATCTGTTCCAAAAATGGGCAGAAGATCAACCGAAATATTGGTCATCTGTATCGGTCAGAATTTTCTTCTTTGAAGTCAGTAAAGGATTGTCCTTCAACCTTGGACATCTCTGCCATCCTCTGTGGCTTCTAAGAAGCTTACTGGTATGTTGTCTCCAACCTCACACTTGCTAATTATTCCCTGTCAGTGCCTTGCTGTTCATGGCCTGGAACCTCAGCCATGGGCCTGCAGAGTCTATATGAGCACTGACTTCCTTGGCCCTTGCAGCCCTAGCGACCTTGGCTGTGTTCCTGGGCTGTCCTGTTGGAGATCATTTTTTCTGGTAGAAACATGGGGACACACATCTTTTGCTCTGGAGCAGGTCTTCCCACTTAGCAGATGACCCATTATGTTATTCCTTTTTTAAAATTTTTATTTATTTATCTAAGAGACAGAGAGAAGCAGATAGAGAGAATGGGTGGAGCAGAGCCTCTAGCCACTGCAAACAAACTCCAGATGCATGTTGCACATTGTGTATCTGGCTTTACGTGGGTACTGGGGAATCAAACCAAGCTCCTTAGGCTTTGAAGGCAAGCCCCTTCATCTCTCCAGCCCCCACTCTTTATTCTTTCTGACTTAATTTTCCTTTGTAGCTGGGAAAGTTACTATTTGGCTTAGTTATATTTTTCTTGGCTTTGTGTTTGTTTTGCAGCACCATTAAGTCCATCTCCTCTTTAGCCTCCCTGATCCCACCCCATAGCATCACATCACATATTTTATGTGAATGCTTGGCCATGTAACTCTCTTCCCATCTTATGTGCATGTCACTTTAACATACCCTCCAACTTCCAGGCACCTTCCCATGTTCATTATTTCACCATAGCAGATGTTTTAAAGTGCCCCTATTGCAGGGTGAACATTCATAAACCATTACGGACGATTGATGGGCCCAGCTTTCTGAGTATGCCAGGCGATCAGAAAGCCTGCCACAAGGCTGTTCTCATTACTCAACAGCCTTTGTCAGTAGTTAGATTACTGCTCAGGTAAGGTCAGGGGAGATATGACCCAGGTCCAGGACAACTGACCCCAATATCTCTCCAAGGCTGGTTTAATGGTAAAGATAAAAGGAATTCTGGAAACAAAGTTCTGGGAGAGCTTGTGGTAGAATAAATGATTGTGGTGAATAGGGACATGCACTTGCCATTAAAAGTGGCATGTTTATGGGGTGCTGACATGGTTTATGGGGTGCGTGCTTTCGGGTACCAGCCAGAACCATGCTTTCCCTCATGTTTTTAGCCTTCTCCCAAAGGTTTGGACAACACAGCTGTGACAAAACTGCTATGGGAATGCCTCAAGCTTCATGTTTAACCAATACTCTTTTCTGCTGCCAGCACTGCAAGCATGAGAGGGCATTCTCTTCAGATATGACCATGGGACCAGCACTGCCATGTGGCACAATTCACAAAAGCCTCATTTGACATGGTCTTCTATGTCAGGTTCATCAGGTTCAAGGCCACCATGACTGCAGACTAGAGTAAGAACCCATAGAGCCCTGGGATGATCTACTTGGTTGTCCTAAGCATGGTTCTGCATGAGACCCCAGCCTTGCCCCACCTCTCTCATCTTGTCCTTCTGTTACTGTGTGAGCACACTTCAGCCGGCTCCCAAGCTTATAAGCACTTTGCCCCAGACAGCATAGGTGCACAGTGGTGTAATACAGGATCTGTTAAGAGGTTATAACAACTTCCACAGAAATATCATGTATGTGTATGTGTGTGTGTGTGTGTATATGCATGCCCATATGTGTGTAGTATACACATGTAAAGGCCAGAAGTCAATGTCAAATGTCTCTCTCTATCATTTTCTCCATTTTTTTTTTTTTTTTTGTTTTCATGGTAGGGTTTCACTCTAGCCCAGGCTGACCTAGAATTCACTATGTTGTCTCAGGGTGGCCTTGAACTCATGGTGATCCTCCTATGCCTCTGCCTCCCAAGTGCTGGGATTAAAGGCGTGTGCCACCACACCCAGATCTCCCTTATAGTTTGGAGACAAAGTCTTTCACTATACCTAGAGCTCGATGGTTCATCTTGGGTAGTTGGCCATCAAAGCCCAGGGTTCTGCTTGTCGTTTCCTCCTCAGTGCTGGGATTACAAATGCCTTCCTCCACACTCAGCTTTTACGTGGATGCTGAGGATCCAAATGCAAGTCCTCATACTTGTGTGACAAAGCTCTTTATCAACTGAGCCATCTTGCCAGCCTTCAGAAATGGGATTTTTACATTCTACCAAGCACCTAGTCCCTGCCACATATCTCAGAAAGTCCCTACATGATAAGAACAGCAACGGAGCACAACGGCCCTGTTTTCTTTTCTGAAGACAGTTTCTGGAAAGTTAAGCAGTTCTCTTTCAAGGTGACGGAGCTCTGTGGCTCTGTGCTTCTTCAGTTCCTCCTTCTCTATCCACGTGTATTTCTCCCACTGGTACCTGCCAGCCTCGGACTAGTTGAAAGCAGAACCCCAACTTCAACTTCTAGACTGAGTCTATTGAATCTCTGATTTCTGGAACTCCAGCAACAATGTTTGCATGCTTCAAAGTATGTGTTTGATTTTTATTCCAAAAGAAATCCATGTCTTTCCTAGCCTCTATTCCTTAGTTTATCCATCAGATAAGACCTCTAAGACCTAATGAAGTAATAGCCTAGTTTGATCCAGCATCCAGGTATGTCTAACCACCGCCCACAGGCTGCAACCTGTGGGTAGCTCTGAGTAGTCCAGGGTAGCTATGAATGTGGCCCAACACAAGATCTGTAAACTTACTTGACATTCATGAGATTTGTTGTGATTTTATTGATAATTTTCATACATGTATATAATGCATTTTAGTCATAATCCCCTCCCAGTACCTCTATTGACACTCCCACTGTGAAACCATTGTTCCCCTTTGGCTGAACCCCTTCTTCCTTCCAACCAGTCCCTTCTTCTACTTTGATGTCTGTCTTTGCCTTGTCAGTGGATATGATCCAATGAGTTTAATTAGTGTCGTCTAATTACCTGCATAGGCACTGGTGGAAGGTGTTTACCAGAGCACATGGGTCCTACCAGTACAGAAAAATGTCACTCACTCCTCCAGTCACCATTCGCTGCCTACGTAACTCAATTGTG
Source organism: Orientallactaga sibirica (assembly GCA_036365145.1). Taxonomy (NCBI): domain Eukaryota; kingdom Metazoa; phylum Chordata; class Mammalia; order Rodentia; family Dipodidae; genus Orientallactaga; species Orientallactaga sibirica. The sequence continues at coordinate 41,365,995 of JAEOAD010000004.1, read as the reverse complement.
CAGCTCTAAGTATGAACTTTGTAGAAGAGAGAAATAGCAATGCTTTGTCACAATGTCAAAACTTGGGCGCTCCTGAAGAGGTGGCTGGAGTATCCCATTGAGTTCAAAGTACAGAGTGCAGCTGGGTCCCAAAAGTAAGCTGGATGGGAAAGGGTTCAGCATTTTTTCTATCCATATGCTTAATTCTCTCTTAAAAAGAGATTTTTTTAAATCTGCCTGTCAGTCCTCATGGTGAAATAGTCACCAAGACCTCCAGAGATTTACATTTTGAAAATACAGTTGTTTTAAGACAGATCCATCTGCTTCCCTGTATCCTGATACCAACTGTCCCTGGGAGGCAAGCTTTAGTTATGTCTGTCTCAGAATGAATCAGATATTGTTAGGATGGGAAAAGTTGAGTTTATACATATGCCTATCATGTAAATGGTAAGCAGAAAGGGTGAAGGGTGGTGAGGGGTTTTTGATGAGGTCCTCATGGCTAGAAGTTTTCCTAAACCCCAGTCTTTAGTAGTCAGTATACACCTGTGTAGTGCTCCCACACTGGTTTATGATTGGATTCTTCTTTATTTATTCATTTATTTATTTATTTTTGACATAGAGTTTCGCCAAATAGCTGTGGTAGTGTGAACGTATGGCTTGCAACTTAAACCCCTAGCAGGTAGATGTCTGCCACAGGGGGCATGGCACTGGGTGTGAATCTGAGTCCAGCCCTCAGGTGTGTGGAGAGCACTTTGAACTCTGGTAGTATGTGGTGCTGGCTGTTTGGTGATGTCGCTCTGCTTGAATCTATGGAAATGAGCCAGCTTTTTCCACTAGTGATGGTGTTCCTCTGGAATTTGTAAGCCCTAAATAAACCCTTTCTTCTTATAAACTGCTTTTGGTCAGGTGTTTGTCCAGCAATGTGAAGTGCAATGCAACAGTAGCCCTGGCTGATCTTAACCTCACTATGTAGCTCAGGCAGGTATTGAACTCATGCAATCCTTCTGCCTCAGCCTCTCAAGTGCCAGGATTGCAAACACATACTAGCACATCCCAGTATGATTTGGGCATTCTTATCTGCTATCTTACCCCTTTCCCACTGCCCCTTTGATCTTATTTCCCTCTGCTACTAAACTCAAAAGCCTCCCTGAATGACGAGTCAGGTCATACCTGCAAGAGCTCTATGTTCCCAGGCTCACTCTCCCAAAGTTTCACATCCCAGAGCTACTTGGTGATCAAGACTCCAATAAGATCTCTGATGCCCTCCCCACCTACACAGACACACATACACACACACAAATGACACTGTAGAACCCACTCCAGCCCCTCACCCTTCCCTTCAACCAATCTTGTTCATAAACTTAGTTCTCTCTTCCCTTACTCTATAACTCACTTCCATTCTGTATGTTCACTCTCGCCTTCTACCCTCACTCTATATTTTCTTCCCTCTGCCTAAGGCCCTTCCACTATCTGTTATCATGTGTACTGACTTTTTTTTTTTTATCAATTTCTATCCAATCATAACATGATCAGTCTCAGTCTAAAAGCCTATTCTTAGACCACATTATTAATTATTATTATTATTTTATTTTTGGTTTTTCAAGGTAGGGCCTTGCTCTAGCCCAGGCTGACCTGGAATTTACTATGTGGGCTGGACTCAGGCTCACAGTGACCCTCCTACTTCAGTCTCCCCAGTGCTGGGATTAAAGGCATGCACCACCACACTAGGGGGAGAGAGAGAGAGAATGGGTACACTAGGGCCACTAGCTACTGCAAACGAGCTCCAGGCACATGTGCCACTTTGTATATCTGGCTTTTCACGGGTAGTGGGGAACTGAACTCTGGTGATTAACCTTAACTGCTGAGCCATCTCTCCAGCCTCCAAGCCACATTATTTTTGTCTACTGTTTCCACATTTTGGAAGAGCAATGAGTACTCCCAACACACTCAAAAACAGAAAAACATGATGATTCTCAAAACAGAGAATACATTGAAACTTCTTTTTTATTTGAGAGAGACAGAGAGAGAGAGAATGGGCATGCCAGTGGCCTCTCAGCCACTGTGAATGAACTCGAGATGTATGCACCCCCTTGTGGCCAAGTGCAGCATTGTGCCCTCGCATTACTTTTTGCATCTGGCTAACCATGGGACCTGGATAATTGAATGGCTTTCTTAGGCTTCACAGGTGGGCGCCTTAACTGCTAAGCCATCTCTCCAGCCCTCCATTGATACATTTTTAATCACAGATTCCACCAATGCCTACAATTATATAATCAAGAAATATAATCATAGGAAAATTTATACTACTATATTCAAATATATTTTAAAAGAACTACTCTCAACCAGCATGGCACTGTTATGGATAGATCAATGGAACATAGAATATAGGAACAGAGCTCTGAAAATACAGGTGCTCAGTAGTTTCTAAGTAGAACATTTAAAATCAGTAAGGAAAGAACTAATTCATTCAGTGTTGTAGAGGCCATTAATAACTGTTTGGAGAGAATTAATTTAAATTCTCATGTTATAGTAAACCCCCAAACAACACAGTGATTTATTAAATATCTAAAAAATAAAAATAAAAACCCAGTTACGGGCTGGGGAAATGGCTTAGCAGGTTTGCCTGTGAAGCCTAAGGACCCTGGTTTAATTCCCCAGGACCCATGTAAGCCAGATGCACAAGGAGGGACATGTATCTAGAGTTCATTCGCAGTGGCTGGAGGCCCTAGCATGCCCATCCTCTCTTTCTCTCTGCCTCTTCCTCTCTCTCTCAAATAAATAAATAAATAAAATAGTTCTTTTAAGAAAACCCAGTTACTAGAAATAAGTATGGGAGAGTATGTTCATCATCTTGTGGTGGACATGGGTGAGAAGTCATCAAGGACAAAGTGATAGATTTTGCCAAAAATATATATAACATATACAATGGAGCATATAATAGAGTTGAAAATAAGCAGAATGCTTTTAGAAAATTATTTCCAGCTTCTACCATAAACATCACTTGGATAAAGTATCTGTTTTAGTATGGTAAAGATGAAAAAATCTAGCAGCAAACAGGACAAGAATACATACATCTATATGCAAGCAGGGACAATCATTAATCTAACCACAATTAAAGAGAATAGTTCAACATAGATATAATGACAAATGCCCATGCTCCTGTGTGGAAACTAGCCTTTTTGTAGTATTGAGAAAGATGAGAAGAGACCTATAATTAAAAAAAAAAATTCTAACACATATCAATCTATCAGCCTGAGAGTAACTAAAAATATTTAGTATCACCTTTAAGAATTTACCCAGCAGAAATATCCTCAATGGCATCCAAAGTTACATGGACCAAGATGTTCTCAGGAACATCATTTGCAAGAACAAAATATTTAGGACCATTTGAACGCCCATCAGTAGGGGAACAGTTAAAGACATTATGGACCAACGCTACTATGCAATGCTAAAGGAAGTTAAGTAGATTGTGTCAAATGTATATATTTCCCTCTTCAGAAGAAGACTCATAATAAATTAATTGAAAAGGCTGCCCATAAATAGCATGTATAACACTACCTCATTTCTGTAAAGTAATATAGTTGGATATCAATAGAAAAGAACCCACATCAAATATAAACCAAGCTGTGACTGTGGTGATCATTGCAGGATGAAATTATGTATTGACTGTATACATTCCTGTCATTTAAATCCTGCATGCCAAGCTTTTATTCAATGTATTTTTAGGGGGAAAAAAGTTTTTGAAAAAATATTCCCTGGGAAAGTACACCCTGCTTCTTAATCTCTGGCCAGGATCTAGCATGTTATCTTTCAGGGTCTGAAATTCGGTGACATTTATAGAACCACCTCTCACTGGTAAATCTGGTGGTACTTCAAATTCTCCCAATTCTAAAAACATGTAAAAATAGTCATTGTACCCCAATAGTTCTTACAGTAACCCTAAAAGAGCTGTACTAACCACACAACACAGCATAAGATTAATATGTTGTTTTCCTATGTTGTGTGTGTGTGGTATAAGTGTTGTTGTAAATTAACTTAAGAGGGCCTGTCTTCCTTTTACCCCTAAAAACCAAATAAAGGTTTTGCAGACCAAGACTCCTGTATCATCCACCTGAGTTAACATTTGAGGCCTGGGTCAAAAGGAGAATCAACCAATAGTTGGCATCCTTCCAATGAGTTTTCAAATGATGCTAAATAATTAGGATGAGATCATGTTAGATTCATATAGGCAACATTACCCTGGGAATTCGAGGTGGAGAAAGAGACAGGGGAAGGTGTGTGTGGTAGTTTGAATGGATGCCCCCCAGTAGATTCAGGAGTTTATAAACACTTGTACTATAGATCTCCAGCTGCCTGGCTGGAGGAGATGTCACTGGGGGAAGACCCTAGGGTCCAACCCTAAGTTGTTATTGGGGGAAGATCTGAATTCCAGCCTAAGGTATGCAGAGAGCAGTCTTGAGTTCTGCAGGGTTTCTTGTGGTAGGTTGGGGTTACTTTTCTCTCTGCCTGAATCTGTGTAAATAGGGCCAGCTTCTACCATTATGGAACTTCCCATGGATCTGTAAGTGTCAATGAATTCTGTTCCTCCCATAAACTGTGACTGGTTTGGAAGTTCTTCACAGCAATGTGAAGCTGTATACTACAGGGAGGGAGGACAAAAATCCTACCCTTCCTTTCCCACACATTTGATTTGGCCATTAGTTGTTCCTTATTAGTGTAGATCCTCTTTTTTTCCCAAGGAAATTTGTCTAATTTAATTGCAAAACATGCAAAACGGGCAATCCCTCTTGCCCCACTGCCCATCTCGACAGCACGTTTTCTCTGGCATAGCCTCTTCACTTTCAAATTAAAGGAATTACGTGGTAAACATGGTAACCACAATTAAGATATTTTTAGAAACATAAAATCCTCTGGAAAAACATGACACTAATGCTGGTATTATGATTGAAGTTAGGAATTATGGTTATTAGAAGCTTTTCAGTTTATGTGCCTCATAAATCTAATCGCTTCACATACTCAATGATGCTGTTGCTATATTTACGACAGACATCAATGATGACAGACAGTACCTCTGAGAAAGGCCAGATAAACAAAATATTTTACATATTCTAGCTTCTCAGTGTCTAATGAATTCATATCATGGAGAGAAAAAGGCTTCATTAAAGGAACTGCACCAGGTGCTAAGAGCTGACTTGCCGTGGGGATTTGATCTGAGTTATCTGCCTGTTTAATGGGGATATTGCTGCCTTACTCCTGGAACCCTGAGCACTGAATGATAAGGGAAGGGGCCAGGATGGCAGGATACAAGAGAGGAGATGGGTTAGATGACAACTCTTAGGTGTGAAACTCTTCCTGACAACTTGGAAACCATCTGGAAGAAATACTGTGCAAAACCTGGTGCTGTGTGTGAAAATCCATCGTTACTGGGAAGGGGTCTCAGGAACAATCAAGTTGCACAAAGTGACCCCATAATCCTCCACAGAGTGACCCCATAATCCTTCTCGGAGGCAGCTATGTGGGGCCCTGAGTGACCTTGAGGAGGGGACAGTGTGAAGTGGGAAGGTATAAGCACTAGACATCAGCAGAGATGAAACGACATTAGTATTTGAAATGACGTTAGTATTATGACTGACCTTGGGATGTTCCTTGAAGTCAAAAGAAACCTCACTGTTGAGGGCCTCATTTCAAAGACTAAAATTTATGTTTGAGAAGATTACTGTGTGGGAGGCACTAAACTTGGAAAGGTTTTAAAGGCTATTCATCTTTTGTTGTTGTTGTTGTTTGCCCCACAGGAGAGTGAACGCAGGACTATCACCATAGTGGCTGAGGTGCGATCAACAATTTTATTCGCATCCCCATCCCCACAGATGCACCACAAAAGCAACTAGGTTATTAAATCATCCGGGGGTAGAGAGCCTCTTTTACATTGTCCTAGCCCCTAATAGAGTGGTCCTTTCACATTGAATACACTCAATAAATGTTGGTTAATGGAGAAAGCTGGACATGAGAATGTGCTAGAAAGGACACGTACAGTTTCTCTAATCACGTGGACCATTCCAACCTTTATACTGAGTTTGTGTTTGTGGGCAGAAGCACTGGGTGTGAGTGCCAGATGATCAGGAGAGAAGAATGGTGTGTTCTCAGCCAGAAAGCGGCCATGAGGGATAAGCAAACAGAAGGGAACGGAGTCAAAGGATATTGTCAGAGTAGAACTGACTGGATTTGGCATCCGTTGCCTGGATGTGTCGCACAGAGTAGACTGAGGAATCAAAGACAGCGTTTGGATTTGTTTAACGGCTTTTACAACTCATTACATTGGTGAAAACAGGTTTGGGGAGGAAGATGATGCATTTGGTTATAAATAGAGTGAGTTTGAAACACCTGTGGCTATTCAGTTGTGGAAGAAGAACAGTCTTAATGAGGTAGGAGATCAGCTAGAGAAGAAATAAGAACATGGATCTAGAATGGGGAAATGGGAGGTGGGTCTTGTGCTGAGACAAGTTTAGTGCTGCCATAATTAAAATGTCATCTTGGTAAGAATGATGTAAGAAATGCCATGGAATGATGAACTTTTTGGAAGCCATGAGGCAGGTAGTACCTTAATTCCTAATAAGTAAGCAAGCTTCCATTCCAGGCACCTTTACATATAAGGATACAAGCCACTTCCATCACTGGGATCGTGCTACCTAACAAAACAAAAACTCATCAAACAAACAAAACTTAAAGTAGTCACAGAAACACTTGTACGATCAATAAAATCAAATATTTTTTCCAAGGACTAAAATGTCATTTTCCTTAAAAGTATGGTCGATATGAATAAACAATAATCTTTGACCTTATCTAAATATGGAGAATTCTAATGGAAAAACAAGGGTGTGTGGAAGGCCAGAAGCATGAATTATGCATGCCACATCATCACACTTGCTCCCCAGTATGGAGTTGCAGTATGCTTTGCATGGAAAAAGAAATTAGAATAGAACAGATATTGAGCAATTTTCTCCATAACTGGTTCTTACTCACCTTAAATGTAAAATTTTATTTAGCTTATTTCAAAGGGAGACATCCTTATTAAGGGAACACATTTACTGGCGCCAGTTGGAAAGGATTTAATGCAAACAAGCCTGAAATAATTGAAGGAAAAACACCTTCTGACTGTTCTCAGAAGAGCTTAGCAAAGAAGAGGATAGCAGGAAAGAATTACTTTATTATATTGATTTTCTTGGAGAAATCAAAGGAGGATAACTCAAATAGACCAATTCTCTTTTGCCAAGCTCGGTGGAAGCAAGTAGAATAGCCAAGAATTTACGTGTCAAAAACTGTTTGCAATCATTTAGTTGAACATGCAAATCAGGTTTTGCACATTATTACTCTAATAAAATAGCTAATACAAAACGATATCTGAGTTTGTTGGTACATAGTCCCTGTTTTAAATGACTGCAAGTATAATGGGTGTAAGTTTTGTCTAACAAAATGTTTACAGTCCAATCAGATCATTAACCTGAAATATGGGGAGAGTGAGGCGGTTATGGTGCTGCAATAACAGAGACTCTGGAGCACAAAAAAAGTAATTGGAATACAGCTCTCTCTCTCTCTCTTTCTCAGCTAAAATCTATTTTTCTCTCACAATGAGCAAAATGTTTCACTTTTATAAAGACTTTTCCATAACACATAACAATGGTCCTGTATTTGGTGACTTGAGGTCATTTGTATAGATTTCTGTGGGACCTCAGATAGCAGCATACAAGTAGTAGTGCTCCCTTGTCATGTAACTTTACATGCACTGTTTGTCATGGTTATTTCCCAAGTGTTCTTTATGCATATGCAAATTATTGAGTAATTTTCAGAATACTAATACTTTAAGTAATTTGGGAGCCTTTCAGGTGAGACCAATCCACTCCAGCATTTCCTAAAACATTTCAGAACAATAGTTCTACAGGATGTAAAATGCAGGTTACTCAAAGAACTGGCACTTCCTACTTAAATACGAATAAGGGGAACGAGGTTAAATAGATTTCTTTGTAGTAAAACTTCTCAGATCTTTTAATATTAATGCACATTGAAGCTCTCCAAGAAAAGGTATGACCACACACACACACACACACACACACACACACACACACGCACACACACCCAACTATGAGGGTTCACAAATGCTCTTCACTGCCAAATCTTTTTTTTTTTTTTTTTCAATGAGCACATTAGTCATCTAGGATCCCCTAGACTGTTGGTTTCAATTATCTGGGCCAGTCACTTGAGTTATAGCTGAAACGTGTAGGCCTAAATAATAATAAGGAAGGTCAGTGGCGGGGGGGGGCGCTATGGCTCACTGGAGAGTAGCAGCCGCAAACAGGGGAGCTCAGTTTTGACCACAGAAAACAGGGTACACATGTCAGACTTCTAAGAGTAACAAGAAATCTTTTGAAATTTTTTTATTAAAAAATATTTTTGTTTATTTATTTATTTGAGAGCGACAGAGAGAGAGAGAGAAACAGGCAGATAGATAGAGAGAGAATGGGTGAGCCAGGGCCTCCAGCCACTGCAAACGAACTCCAGATGCATGCACCACTTTGTGCATCTGACTTATGTGGCTCCTGGGGAAACGAGCCTCAAACCGGTGTCTTTAGGCTTCACAGGCAAGCACTTAACTGTTAAACCATCTCTCCAGCCCCAATTTATTTTATTTATTTATTTACTTATTGTGGTTTTTTGTTTATTTATTTATTTATTTGAGGAATAGAGAAAGAGAGAAAATGGGTGCACCAGGGCCTCCAGCCATTGCAAACAAGCTCCAGACGCATGCGCCACTTTGTGCATCTAGCTTATGTGGGTCCTAGGGAATCGAGCCTCGAACCAGGGTCCTTAGGCTGCACAAGCAAGCGCTTAACTGCTAAGCCATCTCTCCACCTGCCAAAATTTTGAATTTTTATGTGGTTGGTTTTGCCTTCAAAAAACTCATTGAGCCAAACATGTCTAGGACTAAAGTGGACCTCAAGCTTCTTGGTTTGGACCTAAGTCTCCAGGATAGTACTGTGTAAAACTTATGTTTAGAAAATGTCATACCAAGACATAATAAAATGTTTCAGGCAATAGCTCAAGGTGATGTCATTGGTCAGGAGAGAAATAATCTGAGCACTCAACTGGCAACTCAGAGAAACCAAGTCAGGCAGAAACTGCATTTTTGGTCTTCTCACTTCCTGTGCTTCCTGTTGCTCCAAGTGGCTGATAATGTTATTATTCACATTAAAAATATATTCAAAGCTCGCTAAGGAGAAAAGCACAAAACCAATGGTAAATGCTAGGTTTGCTAAGATTGTACCTAGCAACAAACACTATAGATGGGTAACTTAAGCAACAGAAATCTACTTCCTCACCATTCTAGAAGCTTGAAGTCTAAGGTCAAGGTGTTAGCAAAACTGGTCTTCCCTGGCCTTGCTTCCTAGTTTGCAGATGGTTGTCTCCTTGTCGATTCATCATGGCTAACCCTCTCTTTATGCTATGGATCCCAGCCACTCATGTTGGATTAGGCTCAACCCTCATGCCCTCATTTTACCTTAAACATCTCGTTAAAGGTCAGGCATGGTGACATGCCTGAGTAGGAGGATCACTGGACTGCATAATGAGCTCAAGGTCACTCAGGGCTACAATGAGACCCTCCCTCAAAAAAGGATAGAAAAACAAAAGTAAAAACCCTTTAAAGTCCCCTCTAAATGCAATCACATCAGAGGTACAGGGAGCTAAAACTTGAACATATGAATTTAGTTAGCCCATAAAAATAAATGACCTTGTAAAGACAAAAATCTAATAGGAGAAAGAGGGAGGATGGATAACGGATGCCAAAGCAGTTTTGTAGCACAGTGGGGCAATATAGCTCCCAATAGCTTATCATATATTATAAGACAATCTAAAAGAGAGATGATCTGAGGCTCTAAGCACAAAGAGATAATAGCGAAATACCACTCATTCTGATTATATCAATGCACATGATATTCATGTGTTGAGCTATCACACTGTACCCAATCAGTGTGTATAATTATTACACATTAATCCAAAAAAATTAAGAAAAAGAGGAATGATTCAAGTAACCACAACAACAAAAACCGTGATAAGTCTTTTCTTTCTTTTATGTACAAATATTTTCTTTTTCTTTTTTTTGTGTGTGTGTATGAGATGTGCTGTGTTTAATGTATGCATGTGTATGTAGGTGCTCTTATAGTGTCCCATGTGCTTGCCTGTGACCGGGTAGATGGGGGAACTGGTCTGAGGTGGCCAGAGCAAAATGTCAACTGTCCTCCGTCACTCTTCAGCCAGTTTTCATTTTGAGATGGGGTTTCTTACAAATACCAGAACTTGCTGATTTTCATGGGCCTGGTTTATTTCCTACTCTCTGCTCCCCTGTGCAGGACTGGGGTTACAGGTATGTGTGGCCATGCCTAGCTGCTTATGTGGGATCTGGAGATTCAAATTCTCCAGGTGATAGCAGGCCTATTCAGATGCTTGCACCATCTCTCCAGCCCTATGTAAGTATTTTCTTATTCTTATACAAATTCTTAAAGCCCACCACAGGAAGTGAAACAGCCAGCTAAAATTGGTAGGAAATGGTAGGAAGATATTTTGAAAAGCCAGTGGATTTTACATTAGCATCATCTGGATACCTAGTTTAAGGCTTCAGAAAATTTCCTCCCATAATGCCTATGGCTAACAAGTACTTTTGAGAGACTCTCTAGGTACGTGTTACTGAGGGACAGCATAGAAGGCTCTGCAGCTCATGGAGTGAACTGTGCCAGAGAAAATGTCAATTTCATGCCAAATTCTCAGAAGGTGTTAAGGGACTGGCTGGTAGCTAACAAAGTGTTGGGAAGGGTAAATTATATCATATGGGGTTTTGGCTTTTTAAAAGAGCATTGGTTTTTTACTCTCTGTAACAGTCATACTAACAGACTGGGGAGAAAAGCAGAGAGCAACAGACATAATACATGTAGGCTTCAAGGAAGCTGCTGACGATTTTAGCATAAAGGCTTTTATGACATGGACAGTGTCCTCTTGTTGTTTGTAGGGCTGTGCTCCAGAGAAATCTTAGTGGTTTGATGTCAGACTAAGGTTTCCCCCGAAAAACGAGTCTTTGGTCTGATAGCCTAACGTTTTTAGTAACAAATGCAATGATTCTATGAGCATCCTGGCAGTGCAGCTGACAATCATTAAAGAAAGGGGTTTGCTTAATAGAAGCCAGGAAAGAAGAATGTCTGGAGGTTGAGAGCTCAAAACATTCTCAGACTGCAAGAGAGATTGGGGAATTCTGGACCCACAACTTTTACGTGGAACTATGACTGTGAGTATGCTTTTGAAACGCACGACATCCTTAGAAAGAACTGCAACTTTTCCCCTCCCGTCTACCTAAGAGACTTGAGCCAATTTCAGCTGGGTGGTGTAGACTTACAGCCATGTTTTACATACTTATATAACTTAATGAGCATCTATGTTAGGTCCCAACTCAAGACTGGTCCTGGGTTGTTTGAGAAAATGTCCTCTGTGTATCTTAATTACATTGAACATCTGGGATAAAAGGCGCTGTTCATATAATTCTTAATATTTAAAATACCTCTGGGTTAAACACCCCAAATACCTATTCACCCATAAAGTTATTATTTTGGCTACAGGCTAGAAGTGTGAGAACACTTCACATAAATAAGGTAGAGAAGGATTCCTGGCCCACTTCAGCCTCAGATGTTGTTAATGTCATCAGAGTTTCATGTTTATCTACGACAGCTGAACTCATGGCTTGGCAGGTCAAAAACCTTACTATGCACTTTTCAACTCACACTGAAGTCCAATGTCTGGGAAAACATTCAGCAAAGTATTATTTCCATTTGCAAATTTCCTTATGGTCACATTGGTACCTTGGCAAAAGCAGACAGAAGTTAAATGTCTGTCAAATGCATATAGCTGGTTTTACCAGCTAATGTACCATCTAGCTTTGCTCTTTAACTTTCATTAAGGCAACAAAAAGTGGCTTTAAAGTTTTTAAAAAACATGATGTGCCTTCACAAACTCTTATGTAAAGTCAGAGGTTCCAGGTATAACCAGCAGGGGGAAAAAAGCCAAAAATAATCAAATTTTGCCAAAATTGAAGGTCTGCTCAGAGAAACATACTCCCCTCCAACACATGTATCACACACACTGTGGTTTGAATGTTTGTTACCTCTGAAAATCCAGGTTGAAATTTACTTGCTTTTGGAACAGTATTAAGAGGTTTGACTTTTAACACATCTTTAGATAATGAATGCTCCACCACCATGAATATATCTATGCGATTGTTTTGGGAGTGGGTTTACCACCTCTTCTCTGTTTCACTTTTCCTTTGCTATCTATCATGTGTTATGAAGGTCATAAAAAGCCCTCACCAAGGCCAGCCTGTTGACTGTACTTCCCAGCCCCCAGAACCATGCTCCAATACATTTCTGTCTACTCGAAGTTACTCAGTCCGTGACACTGATAAAGCAGCAAAAACAGATTAGCCGGATGTGGTGGCGCATGTCTTTAATCCCAGCACTCAGGAGGCAGAGGTAGGAGGATTGCCATGAGTTCAAGACCACCAGATTAAGTTCCTCCCCCCATATCTCTCTCCCTCTGTTGGGTATGTTTCAACTCATACATGCCTCTCTCATTTTACTATTAATAAGGTTTTCTTTAGTTAATAAATATTTACCAGATATTCTTAAATGCTAGCAAATACACAATGCGCTCTTTATCAGGAGATGAGGGGTGGATGAGACACTGAAGGTAGTAACTGCAGTTCAGTATGATGGAGGATTTAGAAGAAGTAAGGAGACACTGAAGCAGCAACAGAGAGGAGACATGCCTATCTGGCAGGGTGGTTGAGTCAAAAGACTTCTATCTGCCTGAAAGGCCTGAGTCAACAATCGGCTTTCACACTCTTGAAAGAGAACTGGCAAACAATAACACATAGGCCAAATCCAACCAGCTTTCTGCTTTTATACGTAAGTGTGGCTGGATCACAGCCATGCCCATTCATTGACATATTGTCTCAGGATACTTTCACCATGCAATAGCTGAGTTGAATGATTGAGACAGAGGTACATCCCTCTCCAAAATGTTCACTCACTTATACCTGGAACTTGTGAATACATTACTTCATATGCGTAGCCCAAACAAATAGCATGAATCCTTAAAATCCCAGCTGTGGCTAATGAGAAAGATGGCACAATGAGAAGGACTTGATGCACCAGTGGAAGCAGTTGTGTTCAAGGAAATGAATTTATGAGGATATAGCTCTTCCCCTAAGCCTCCAGAAAAGAATGTAGCTTTGTTCCAGGGTATCCTGGTGTTAGAGTTACCTTCTCATTGGTGGGGTCAAACACCTGACCAGAAGCAACTTATGGGAGGAATTTTTTTTTTTTTTTTTTGGCTTACAGTCTCAGAGAGAATCTTCAGGATGGCAAGGGAAAGATGGTAGAACAGAGGCTGTTCTTGCCAACAACCTTCATGCCAACATCAGGTGGATAACAGCAGCAGGACAGTGAGCCAAGCTTAGCAAAGGAGAGCTGGCTATAGCAGCCTTAAGCCCACCCTCAACAACACACCTCTTCCAGCAAGTCTCTGCCTCCCAAATTGTCAGTAGCTGGGGAACCAAGCATTCAAAACACATGAGTTTATGGAGGACATATAAATCAAACTGCCACACCTGGAATACAAAGACTGCAGCTTTAGTGTTAACCCACCAAGATGATATCGGACTTCAGATTCATGGAGCTATAAGATAAATTTCAGTTGTCTTCAGCTACTGTTTGGGTAATTTATTCAAATGTTAGATATACCATGATTATTTTATTTTACAATATAGCACATATTATACTAAGTTATAATTTATTATTATATAATTTATGCATATATAATGAGCAATAGAAAACTAATATTGACAGAGAATAATATGGCCTCAAGCATAATATATTTAGTCTTTACCCATTAACATGAAAAAATAAATCTATCAGCCTCCCTTCTTAAATAGGTTAATAAACCTTCTAAGAATGTTCCAAATGTTGGTGGTAGAAACTACTTAGTGCCCTGTGGGATTCATTTTCCTTTTCTTCCTTTGCAGTGATAGGGCCCCAGTATATGCACGGTTTATCAGCACTTGTGGACACCCACCTAGAAACTACATTTGTCACCATCCCTTGCAGCTCGGCATATCCCTGTTACAGAGCCATTGCCAGTGGAGTGTGGTGGAAGTGATGCGTACAACTTCTATATCATTTTCTTCAAAAGAAGCTGTTCACCTTCTATTTCCACTTGCCCCTCCCTACTACACGCTGAAATGAAAACTTCGTGATGTTAAGCCACACTTGACAAGATGGAGGAGGGTTGCTCCTTGAGGAGTGTTGAGACAAGACAGACTCGGAATCTGTGAGGGACCTTATGGAGCAGAGCTGCCTCTTCTGGTCTAATATTTGAGAGAATAACCCTCTGAGTCACTATCTTCCTTGGTTCCTTGGTTTCAACGCTTCACTATTGGTACTAACCAGTATACAGGGAGGCAGTCCCCTGTCTTAGATAGGACTGGAGCAGAAACAGATTAAGTCATGAAAGGGCCACTCTACTCCATAACCAACATCGGGACTTCTGTCTTTGAAAGGCGACTTGAACCACTGTGTAGAGATTCTAGCATAGGGTTGTGGGTCTCTGACATTTCTCCCACCAAGAAGGGCTACCTGCATCCCATCTTCTTGAATTGACATATGCATATGTTTGCTTTGGCACAAAAAGCATAGCAAAATTGTCACTCATGACTGTAGAGGCTGGGTCAGAAATGCCATGCAACTGTATATTGTTCATTGGATCATGCGTGCCTCCAAACGGTGGAAGTCTAGAGACTCTGAGATCACCATGCTGAAAAAGCCTCATGCCGATGCTCAGGACAGGCATCCCCATTGAGCCCATCCTTCCACCCGTCAAGTGCAAGGTATGTGACTACAGAAGTGGTCAAGGTATGACCACTTCAACTATTTCAGCCCCAGCTGAAGCATCTTAGTTATTGTGAAACAGAAAAAGGGTCATTTGCCCCTTGTTAATTCCTGATCCACAGTGTCCATGAGGATGATAAATTGGTAATTTGATGCCATTATGCTTTGATATTTGTTTCCTCTTTAAGAATGAAGAAAAGGGAGAAAGCAACAAATATAAAATGATGGAGAGTGAAGAACTTGAAGGACAAAATATTAAAAACTGTATTCACGGGCTGGAGAGATGGCTTAGCAGTTAAGGCAAGAATGCTGGTTCCAATCTCCAGCGGTTCCAATCTCCAGGTCCCACATTCAGCCAGATGCAGTGATGCAAGGGTGCAATGCCACACTTGACCACAAGGGGGAGCACGCATCTGGATTTCGTTCGCAGCAGCTGAGAGGCTGCTGGAGCGAGCGCCCATCTCTGTCTTCCTCTCCCTCTCTCTCTCTGTCTCTCTCAAAAAAAAAAAAAAAGAAAGAAAAAAAACCTCTATTCACAATCATACAAAATCTAGTAGTTGGGAGACATCCTGAACTGGCAAATCATGACCTTTGACATGAGGTGATAGAATTTAAGAAATCTTTACGGGCTCATGCTTGTATGGACAGGCCCTCGCGGCACACCTGCATGTGGGACACTGCATGGAACAATGCAGAGAGACTGCAGTGACGCTCAGGCTAACGCTATCATGCTGATTTCACCCAAATGGGAAAACAGCAAGTGTCTGGACATTTGCAGGCAAAGACAAAGCCTCAGCCCTTTTGTCAGATACCTACTTGTCATAGACAGCCTAAGACAAAGCTTTGCGAAAGAGGATGTCCTGCAGTGTAAGGAATGATCCTGGAACTGTCACTCCAGCACTATCAAGAGTCTCGGTAATGTCATTCTCATCACTAAGGAGCAGAGCTGTTCTAACAAGGTTTCATTATGGAACCTGGATTTCTGTGACATCTCTCTTCTCGGAAGTATGCGGGTGTGCAATAAGTTGAGGCTTACAATGAATTAAGGGCTGTGAACTTGTTGACACACACTGGCAGCCAGGATGGGATCAGTCTACAGGAAGAGAAAGAAAAGCAGATCTCCCTGCTGGAATCAATCCTTCTGCCATTGGGAGCTCCTGAGCCTTTGCGAACCTGTGTTTGCTGGGACCCTGGGTCCACTTCAGAGACAAGGCTGCTAGCTAAATAAAACCTGCTACCCTGTTTGTTTAACCCATTAGCTAGGTTAGTCCCTAAAATGTACAACTGTATTTTTAATGGTAAACTAATTCATTGTGAAGAGCACACTGAATGTGCTCAGTGCTCGATAAATCTTGCAATGGCTGTGGGCTGAAAGCAATCACAATGAGAAACCAAGGTTTACTGATGGAAGGGGGAGAGACAGAAGAAGCTTGAATAGTCACATAATTAAATTTCCTGCAAAAATGCTTTTATCTGTAAACACCATTGTGAATGACTAGTTTTGCTGAAAGATTACTGAAGATTCTGTTTTAACCTTACCAAATAGCTGAAGTGAAATTTTAAAAA
Source organism: Orientallactaga sibirica (assembly GCA_036365145.1). NCBI lineage: Eukaryota > Metazoa > Chordata > Mammalia > Rodentia > Dipodidae > Orientallactaga > Orientallactaga sibirica. The sequence continues at coordinate 41,349,475 of JAEOAD010000004.1, read as the reverse complement.
ATATTTTATTTTTATTTATTCATTTGACAGAAAGAGAGAGAGAGAGGGGGAATGGGCACTCCAGGGCCTCCATCTATTGCAAACAAACTCCAGATTCATGTGCCACCTTGTGCATCTGGCTTACCTGGGTCCTGGGGAATCAAACCTGGGTCCTTTGGCTTTGCAGGCACGCACCTTAACTGCTAAGCCATCCTTCCAGCCCTGAAGTGTAAATTTTGAGTACCCACTTTTATCTTTCCTCCAACTACCTGTACTGCCATCACTGAATTTCTCCTTTTGCTGGGAAGTACTTGTGGTCTTATTGTTTGACTTTGTAAACAGCCTCTTTCCTTCCTTCCCCATCAAACTTTGGAACCCATTTAAATGTTGATATAAGCAAGTCCATCTCAGAGAAATAAAGGCCCAAATGGGAACCTTCATAGCACTCTGAGAGGATAATTTGCCCAAGGAATAGTTCTGTTTCCTTTGTGCAGTGTGACACTGCCATGAGCATGTAAATCAGAAACAAACAGCATGCTTCTGTCTCTCTACAGTGTCCGAATTTGTTAAAAAAACAACAAAAAAAAAAACCAATAAATTAACAAGGTACTCACTTTATTGGCAGCAATTGTCCAAGTAAGGAGAATTTCTTTGATGGTGAGACTGAGGTTCTTTCATTCCAGTCTTCATTACTAATATTAATTTTCACATTGACCATTACACATCACATTGTAAATATATATGTGTGTATGCATACATATGGTATAAAGTGGCTACAAAGGGTTTTTAAATATTTATTTGAGAGAGAGAAAGAAAATGAGCATGCCAGGACCTCTTGCCGCAGCAAACTAACTCTAGGTGTGCATGTCTTTCTGCGCATCTGGCTTGATGTAGGTACTAGGGAATCAGACCCAGATCCTCAGGCTTTGCAAACAAGTGTCTTTAACCACTGGGAAATCTCTCCAGTCCTTTACAAAGGGTTTAAAATGCCGCAAGAGAGTTCAAGGAGTTTCAAAGAGGCCTGAGAATAGGGAGCTGGGGCAATAAGATAAGGAAAGCAGGTTCAAAGCACACAGAGACTCCATGGCTATAGAATGGGGTGCTGCCTGGTCACAGGCTTGAATGGAGCTGCAGATCAAGGGTGGGGTACCATGGAGGCTGTAGAGTAAAGGGCAGGGCTAGGTTTGGAAAGATGAGTGGGCAGCGCTCCCAGACACATGAGCAGGACAGGCAAGTGGCAACTTAAGAAAGCCAAGCCAACACCAGGGGCTGAGCTGACCAACTCCTGGGACAGTCAGTAGTGCTCTGCCTGTGGGTCACACACTGCATGCTCAGATGACCTGTGGGTGGGGTCGTCACCATCTCAGTGTTAACATTTCTTCTTCTTCATGGGCTTATTTGTCCAGTAAGTTCTCAGACCTGGTTCTCCTGATATGGTTTTAATATGCCCATGTGGTTACACCATCCCAATTCTTTGATAAATTGATCTCTTTCTGCCTTAAAGACTCCGTTATCTCTGTCTGCTCCTTGTGGGTGGTGCAGTGCAGTACAAAAGGTGTTGATTACAAGCATCCAAGGTGCAGACTGGACCTCCACCTGCAAAATAAATTCAAAGGTCTGAAGAACAATGTTTTACACAAGGAAGTAACTTAGGGCAGGGCACAGTCCAATCTAAGCAGACATTTTTCAGAAGACCAAACCTACTGAATAGACACAGGCTCGATTGTGTAGTACATAGTTTAAATTATGACTTCTCAATAAGGGAGTCATGCTGTGTGCTTGGGTGTGGTATCATCTGGAGCTCTAACCAGCTTTATTACATGCCAGGCCTTTTAATAAACTTTACCTTGATTGTGAACTTAAGGAACACTCATCCTCTGAAGTCCCCCATATCATTCAACATTAGTGTTAGGAAAGCCCTGTTGCCTTCAAGTCTTCATAGAGTTTCTAAACACCTTCTTGAGCATCCAGCTAAGAATAAAGCAAAACCCATTAGTCAAACAGCACTTCCAAAGAAAACAAAGATGTATTTTCCAAAGACTCATTTTAGCGTTGCCAAATTATACCTGCTCTAGAAAAATCACCACCTTCTTTTCAGAAATTATAAAGGAGGGCTGGAGAGATATTCAAAGCCTAATGACCCAGGTTTGATTCCCCAGTATCCACATGAAGCCAGATGCACAAAGTGGTGCATGCCTCTGGATTTCATTTGTGGAAGCTGGGGGCCCTAGCCTGTTTTTACTCTCTGTCTGCTTGAAAATAAATCTAAAAAAATTATTTTGAACAAGGATATTCCCTTTCCAAGTGCATTATTATGTTTCACCCTTTTATATTTTATTTATTTATTTGATAGAGTGAGAAGAGGGATAGAGAGAGAGGATGGGCATGTGAGGGCTTCTAGCCACTGCAAACAAACTCCAGTTGCATGCGCCACCTTGTGTATCTGGCTTATGTGGGAACTGGGGAATGGAACCTGAGCCCTTAGCCTTCATAGGCAAGCGCCTTAACCATTGAGCCACATCTCTAGCCCTGCTTCACCCTTTTAAATGTGAAGAACAGATTGGTTCTGTGCCTACTAGCTAGCCCAGGAATAGCTTCTTAACGGAAATACAGAGTACATAATGATTCTTACAAGAAAGAGATCTGGGTACTAGTGCAGGGTTTACCCCTAACTACCCTGACCTTAAGTAAGACATTTCACCTCTTCAGAACTCAGGTTCCTCATCTGTAAAATGAAGATTGAACTAGAGGTTCTTTCAAGTTACACTTCTTTTCAGTTCTGTGGGTGATAAAGATACTAATAATAGCTGGACGTTCAATTTTTGCTCTAATGTGTTTGTCACTCATTTAAATGATCCAAGGAACCACTACTCACTGAACCCCAGCTGGTGCCTAGCACTCAGCAGAGCCCTGGGAATGATACAAAGTGGCAGACATTGAACCTCTACTCAGGAGATTTCCAGTTTAACTGGGAAGATGGGCATGGAGTTCTATGATATCAAAAAGCAGTGCACCAGTTGCCACCTGTGTTAGTCCCTGACTACTCTGCTACTGGTTCTGAAGACCTACCTCCCCAGAGCTCAATCTTCCCACATTTGGTATCAATGAGAACAAAATTTAGCAGTGAAATCTAAGACGCCATCTTAATAATTTGTCCTACATTCCTGACCCAGGTATCTTGAACCTCCTCTTCAAATACTCATAAGTTTGACTAACTCCTGTCTTCAAATATGGTGCATAATCCAAATGATGGTGTCCCCACTCGGTTTTCTTATAAATTTCATTGGCTATTAAATAGGCTAAGGTGCTACATCTACATCATCTTGAAGCTTCTTTCTACCTAATGTAATAACAGGCCAGAGCGATCATTTTCTGCTGTTGCCCTCTACAGCTACCTCCTATTTCTAGACTCTGAAGAGCTGTTGTGATTGCATCTGTTAGTTCTAACAGTCAGCCATGGGAATGGCAAGATAAGTTGGATGTTGTAATCTTTTAAGTATTCAGTTTTACGTGAAGAAATTATCAAGGGTCTTCAGCCTGAGTAGACATCTGAAATCAAGCCCATCTCCATTCTTCCCAAAAGGATGAAGCCATCCAGAGAGTTTTTCATCGTGGTGTCCCCAAGTTGCTCTGAGACTTTATACTGTTGATGAGGAACATTTGGGGTGGAAAAGCACAGACTCATAGCAAAACGGGCAGGAATAAAACATGCAAAAGTAGTGTAAATGATACAAGCACACTGGAATGCAGCCAAGTTTGTATTAAAGAGGTTTGCTACTGTTTGGGCAGAAATAAGACTGATGTTTGCCTCCACCCCTCCGGATGAGATTGTTTCAAGCTGGAAAACATTTTACCAGGGAATTTCCAGCATGAAAACTTAACAGCGGAAGCAGAGAGGAGAAGTGGTGGTTTGTAGAGATGCAAATAGATACTTGGAAGTTAATAACATTTAGTCTCCAGTAAGTCAAGAGCGACACGTGACATGAACAGAATAGCCATCTGAGACATGCAAAGATCTGGGGGCAATGAACTCATCCTGACAATGGAGGGTACCTTTGGGACCATTTAGAGGAAAGGACCTTTCCAGAATGAGTCTGTGTGATTGTGAATGTGTGAGCTTGAAAGTATGCCCATGACATTTCTTCCACTATGCTTAGGAAAATGCACCCCACGCCCTAGGGCAGCAGTGAACAGACACAAATGGCTTACCTTACATATTTATACTTTCCTTTGGGAGATAGCAAAAAGTATCCTCTTACAGAGCTGAATTTCTTCAATCTTTTTAAAGCAAAGTATTTCCCAAATATTTACATGGAAAAAAATTAAGCTTCTCACCAGTAGAATGTTATTCTAATCAGAGTTTCCTCTGAGTACTAAATTGCTCTTTCCAGTGCTGTGTTTCTCATTCTAACCATTATATTTGAGCATCATTGGTTTGTGCAATGTGTCTAAAAAGCTTGAAACAAAAATGAAATATACACATATTATCATCATCCTAGTCCAGTCTGTTTGTTCAGAGATGAAACCAAACCAATACATTTTATTAACATAAAATCTATGCCCAATTGGACCTAGATTTACAAATCTTAAACTAAGTGATAAATATAAGTGTTATCTCAACTTTATGATCGAGATTTATTTGCAGAAATTCTAGGTTGCATATGTTGTTTAAACATGCTGCTGTTTAAACAGTTGCACCTAAAAGTGACAGTTTCATAGATAGACTCCCTTCAAGCAAGCTAGAGACCTAAAAAGACAAGTCAGGGACTGGCACTCTGCCCTCCTTGAGGTGTGTGAAAATACTACCTGGACACACAGCCAACTCACCCCAACACTAGCTCCCTCTAACCCTCTTGTCCTCCAGGGCCTCTCCTGTCAGCCAATGAGCCACTTTCCAAGCAGGATAGTGCTGCTACTGAATACTACCTCAAGCTTCCAGCTACGTAAGCCTCACCTTTCATGTCCAAAGCTTGCCCATCAAACAAAAATGGCCCCTTCATTCCCTGAGTATCAGATTCACTGAGCTTCTCTTTCAAAGCTCGGCATTTTAATAAGCCCAAGACAGAGATCTGCTCACTACTCAGGCACCCAACATTAAACAAACATGCTTTTGTTTTGAGTCTGGTGATTTTGTTTGCACAAGGCTCTCAAATTGGGCTCTTTCTTTCATTCTCAGTAGAGGAACCTCTGTCCCCACCATTTACAGATCTCTGATTAGAAGATTGCATCCTTGCAATCCAGGCCTTGATCCCTGCTGTCATCTCTGTGAGCGTAGCTGTTTACAGAGGGCAAGCTGCTTTTGTGTGATTCAAAGCATTACTAATTAAAACCTGTTACCTTCCTAAGGGCAGATATATTCTCCTCTAGAGCAGCATTTGTCTGTCCCATTAGCATTAATGGGAGTAACACAAGTGCATCAAGAGGAGAATGGTTCCCTTGGGTCTTTGAACTTAAGTCTACTTCAAAACTGAAACTGATATATACAATGGTATCATTGATGCCATTAAAAATCATTATACTTTACTGCAACTTTTATAAAAGTAATTGTAAGCTTCATGAAATATACTTGGCTCCTGGGAATTGTGCATTATTAGGCAGAGGCTGGACATGATAAAGTGAACTACACTGTATTACTTGAAAAAATATTTTGTCCAGGGGAATTCACCAAACCCCACTGAGCTTGCATAGAGGATAGTGTTCATAAAGATAGCTAGCTTAGGTGGATATTAAAAGCATATGTAACTCTTCGTCAAAATTCAAGAAAAGATCTGGGGAAGAATGTAACTCAGTGTCTATTTACAATGATATGTCTTAATGGACTGCTGTACAATGCCATCACCTTGGGTCTCTATAAGATCCTTCACGTGCATAGTCTCAATGCTTTACAGGCATGATATAGCTGATGAAATAATTATTTTAGAGGGAGCGAAAGGAAAGTATTTGCTCTTCTTAGAGTGGGAAACTGAGGCTTAAAAGCCCTGATCAAGGTGAGGGCTGACCAACAAGGAAGAATTTAATAGTTCTTGAGACATTGTGCCCATAGTCATTCCCTCCCCCCCCCAAATAACTGACTGCTGCTCCACAATGCATAACCCACAACCCCACAGGGAATACCTGCAACCTCACTAAGGAGGGTCCCCAATGGAATGGGGGCAGGGATGAGGGAAAAGAGTAAGCAACACATGATGTATCTATATGAAATATGTTGTTAATAATAATAATAAGATTTTTTAAAACAAAATTTAAAAACTCACCAGTGTAAAGGATTAAGCCATGGGGGAGTCAGGGACAAAACCAAGACCTTTATCTGCATAATTAGCTGTTACATGTACTATCCTGGGAGGCAGCTGAATGTGAGTGACAGCGTGGAAGTGTGACCTCACTGACCATGTGACTATGAGCAAGTTTAATGGTTCCCTCAGACGTCAGACAGAGATTACAAAGTATGTGCCTCATGGGGTTGTTTAGAAGATTAAATGGCTTAATATATATAACCCCCTTCTAGAATAGTGCCGGGTCCAGGGTCAGCACTCAGTAACCATGAGTCATCATTATTAACCTTTAAACTCAGCCAGGACAGGGTCAGACAAGGGGGAACAGAGTGTGGGAAAAGCTAGAGGGCGATGAGAACTACATTCCTTATTTCTAATCTCCCCAAAGGCTGCATTGCTCTAGTGTTGCTTTATTCCTGGTCAAAGTTCCTTAGCTCTAAAAATACAAGTTCCTAGAGAGAAGTAATGCATAGTTCTGGTGGGTGCATTGTATATGCCACAGTTTGACGAACTCCATTGGGACCTATCCTGAGGGGAGAGAGAGGCTGTGCTCCCCTGGGCCCTCTAGAAGGGATGGGATGAATGCCAAGATTAGTGTCTCTGCTGTCTCTTGGAGTTAGCACAGACCTCATGGCACTGTGACTATCTTATGCATAACTAGCTATGGATTCCCTCACTAGTAAATTATTTCTGCAACTTTTAAATCTGCCCAGTATCGTGTGAACCAGAGCTCCAGGAGCTGAGGGCTTCTCAGTCAGGGAGCACTTGGTCAGAGTTCTGAGTGTGCTGCAGACTGGGATATTCCAGAAGTGCCTCCCCTCACCTTCCTTGCTTCCTGGCCAGCTGTAGGACAGACTGAAGGTCTGTGTCTGTTGAATCTGCTTTCCAACAGGTGAATTCTTTTTCTGTGGGCTCCATGGCATCTTCTTTCTTAACATACTCTACATTTTACTGACATTCCCAATGGTTTCCTCCGCTGAACCATAAACCTTCTAGAGGAGAGAAAACATCTTATCTTTGCACTAGCATGATGTAAGTACTAGTAGACACTTTCTGAGCTGGGATGGATAGCTTAGTGGTTAAGGGGCTTGCTTGCAAAGCCCGATGGCCTTGTTTCTATTCTTCAGTACCCACATAAAGCCAGATGTGCAAAGTGTCACATTCATCTGGAGTTCCTTTGCAGTGGCAGGAGGCCCTGGCCTACCCATACTCTGTCTCTCTCTTTCTCAAATAAATAAATAAATAAATATTTTTTAGACTTCTGGGCAAGGGAGTTTTCCAAATAATTTCTTGGAACCATGAGTTTTAAAAGAATTCCCACCATTGTTAATTCAGGTTTAAATCTATTCCTCAGTGTTTTTGAAGGAGATTTGATTTGCTTCAAATTTGCCTTCAGACTTCTTAGCTTTCAAGCAATTACATAAATGCTAAATTGGACATTTTTTCCCTTATTTTTAAATGTCAGCAATAATAAACTAAGCCTGTGTTTGCTTTTTAAATGTAATGAAAGTGAAATTAGACCAGATCAATTTTGCAGATTATTCCCATATCTTTGGGATTTAAGCAAACTAACAAAAAATGTGATCCCCAGAAAGCTTAAGTGTTCAAAACCACTAGCTTAATAAGTTTTTTTTATATCTATTTAGCATCTCAATAAACCTTACCAACCTACTTTCATTCCACTGGCAATTTTCTGACCTCCAAGCTGAAGACTAGAGCCCTGAATTCTGCTCATGGGTGAGTAATCACAGCAAGCCCATAGCAGAACCTATCCCCAAACTACAAATATATCATCTTCAGCATTGTAAATCAAAGCCTCAAAGAGCATCATTTAGCCTGAAGCTAAAATTGCTTGTTTATCAGATGGTGCCTGGTTTAGTGTGGAGCGGTCCCTTGTAAATCTCTGGGACCTTTTACAGCATATACTTAAGCAAGCACATCGGCTCCTGGGAGACTTTCTGAAAGCTTTAATGACTGTGGACTGCTAAAAGATCCAGGCCGTGGTTTAGCTAAAGTGGCTAGGGGTACAGTTTGGCTCCATTTTGTAAACTCACAAAGATAAGACGTCTGCTTTCTCCAAAGGGGACGAAAGCATTTGTTTCTTGGAGGAAATCTTTATGTCCAAAGTGTTAATGTTCTTGTGGCTTTGGGTATTTTGACCTTTCGTCTGCTAACTTTTGATTTACTGAGGGAGAAAGTTCTTACTCTCAGCTTTATTACCACTCTAGAAAGACAATGAAATGCATGTAACTCTGCAAAATACATATGAAAAATATGATTTCAGATTAACACACATACATGTCACACATAATGATAATGCATTCTTGCTCCCACGGCCAAATCCAACACTACAAGTTCTCTTTAGTTATAGTTAAAGTTAAGAATGTGCCCAGGCTTCTTCAGTGGGGCAATTAATATGTTGTTCACTGCAGACCCTGCTGGTGGCCTGCTCACCTCAGCACTTTCTTGCTCAGAAAGAAAACAGTTTATAGATTCTGGCCATGTACCTAGAGGTAGCAAAGGGAAATTGCCCACCAAATTCCCACTGGTTTAGAAACCTGGTTGCTTGCTAAGGTCATGAATAGCTTATTGACTGGATGTACCACACAGGGCCCAGGCAGCCCACTAGGTCCTCTACTGATGGATGATAGAAGAGCCTCATGCAATTCACTAATTAAAGAAATCTTTACATGGGTCTCCTGTATAGACCATCTCTCTGATGCAAGTTAATTAAAGTCCTCTTCAAAACCCTCACCTGATGTGGGGAAAGTTCCTTCGAGAGGCAGAGCAGAAGCAAAGCACATTTCAGGGGTTCTTCTCTTGTATTCAGGCAACAGTAAGTTGTAAGTATCTTAAGTTTATAGCAATCGTGTCTCGTTTTGAAGCTCAGCCTTCCTTCTCTCCCTACAACAGCTCCCTTTGTTCAGAAGGTACGCATAGTGCTTCTGCCTTTGCCTCTATTCAGGGCAAACAGTTTTGTGTTTGAGGAGATTTTATCTATTCTTATTTGAGTTAGCTAGTGGTTTTACTATTTTGAAACAAGCACACTGCTGCAGGGAAGCGGTTCTCTACTTGGCCTGGTTCTGATGAAGGCCATTCAAGCTGGAGACTCCTGAGGATAAGTGCCCAATACTTGTCATAAAAGCTACAAATCTGTGCACCTGTTGCAACCTGCTGAAGTCAGAACAACCCGGCACAGCACTTGGGAAATCAAAGCTTAACCATCTCATGTGCTTCCTGAAAATAGACTTCAGACATTTATGCTTCCAGAACCATCTCTGAGAGGAACCTTGTAATATTCAGGCAAATTAGAAGCTGGATGGTGCTGGTGAGTCCCTGAATGATTAACACAAAAAAGGTGGGGTGGAGTGGGGGTAAGTCTCTTCCCTCCTGTGCCTGGTAAGCACATTGTTGGACACCTTCAGTCTAGCTCCAAATGGCAAGACACAATAAGGAGAGCCTTCCAGGAATGCAGGTAACACAGCACAAAACTTATTTTATTCATTAATTCACAGGAGAAATATTTATTGAGCATAGGTATTTGTGGTACTAGGCCCTGGGATCCAATTTTCTTGATCTCAATGAAGCATATCGTCTAGTAAGGACGTTTGTCAATTTTCTGCCTCTGTGACAAAATACCTGAGACAATGAATTTCAAAGAAAAAAAACATTTATTTTGGTTAATAGTTTTGGAGCTTACAGTCCATAGTTGGCTGATCTGTTGCTTTTTGAACCCAGGTAGAATTACAGCTCATGATAAAGAAAGCTGCTTGCCTCATGGGAGCTAGAAAGCAAAAGAGAGAAGGAACAGGGCTAGGGTCCCAAATATCCATTTCCAATCAACAGCTCAATGTGGGTAACAACTGATTTCTGATACTGCGGGTTACAGGCCAGAGCCAATTTTTTTGTATTTATTTATTTATTTTTATGAGAGAGAGCAAGAGAGAGAGAGAGAGAGAGAATTGGCATGTCAGGGCCTCTAGCACTGCAATCAAACTCCAGACATGTGTGCCACCTTGTGCGCATGCATCACTTTGTATGTCTGGCTTATGTGGGTTCTGGGGAGGCAAACCTGGGTCCTTAGGCTTTGCAGGCAAGTTCCTTAACCACTAAGGCATCTCTCTAGTGCAAGAGCCAAATATTTTAAGATTAGGCTTCATCCCACCTTCTCCAGGGCCCTTCTTACCAGATGATCCCTCCCCATATTCCTATTGTTACATCTTCTGGTCTTCTGTCAAGGAATGTTGGGGTCCCTCCTAAGGCCAGCCCAGGAGGGACGGCAGGGTCTCTGCCGAGTTGGAGGTGAGAGGCGCAGAGTCACGACACAGACTCCGGGAGTCGGGTGGAAGCAGGCAGAGGGCGAGCTGCTGCAAACTCCTTTATTCAAGGAAGTGTAGGGGGTTTAAAGGGTTTGGCTGGCCAATAATTGTATGGGGTGGTCCCTTCTTGTGACCAATGACAGCCTGTCTCCAGGCAGATCATCTTGCAGCAGGTTTCTCATGAGCATGGGACTGTAGCTATTGTCATGCCAGGCCTGTGCAGAATGCCACGTCCACAGAAGCCACTTCCTGGTTTCTTCTGGCATGTGGTCTGGCTAGGGCCCGACCTGCATTGTGCCATACAAAGGATAAATCTTTCTATGGTACCAGTTCATTTGGGGTTTAGTTTTGTGCTTATTTTCCCCCAATCTCCCACTCTCCTCCCCACTTCCCTCCTATTCCCATTGTCTAGCCCTCAAGTTACCTGTCAGGTATGTCAGCAAGCCAAGCTTTTCAAGGTTAGGAACCACAGATAATGAGAACGCGAAGCATTTGTTTTCTGTGATTGTGTGAGTTCACTGAGTATGATCTGTTCCAAGTCCATCCACTTTCCTACAAATTGCATTTTATCTTTTTTTTTCTACTGCTGAATAGAATTCCATTGTGTAAATGCACCATACCTCAAGTATCCATTTGTCCAATGATGGGCACCTGGCTTGATTCCAGTTCTTAGCTATTATGAATTGAGCAGATATAAACATGGTTAAGCAAATATCACTGCAGTGAAGTGTGGAGCCTTTAGGGTAAATGGCTGGTAGAGTTGGCAGCTATATTTCCATCTTTTCTTCAGGAGTCTCCATATTGATTTCCATAACGTTGTACAAGTTTGCATTCCCACCAACAATGAATGAGGGTTGCTTTTTCCCCACATCCTCACCAACATTTGTTGTCAGTTGATTTTTTAATGATTGCCATTCTGATTAGAGTAAGGTGGGAATTGCATAGTTGTTTTAATTTGCATTTCCCTGATGGTTAAAGATAGTGAACATTTCCTTAGGTATGTATCAGCCATTTGTATTTCTTCCTGTGAGAACCCCCTGCTCAGTTTGCTGCCCCATTCTTTGAGTGGGTTGTTTGTGTTTTTTAGTTTTTTGAGTGCTTTGCAGATTCTAGATATTAGGCCTCTGTCAGTGGTATATCTGGCAAAGATTTTCTCCCATTCAATGGATAATCTATTGGCTGTGCTTATGGAATGTTTGTCTGTGCAAAAGTTTTTTAGCTTCATGAGATCCCACTGGTTGAGTGATTATTTAGTTTCCTGGGCTCCTGGTGTATTGTTATGGAAGTCTTTTCCCAATCCACTATTGTAGAAAGTTTCCCCTATTTTTTCTTCCAGTAGTTTAAGAGTTCCAGGTCTTATATTAGGGTTTTTAATCCATTTGGAGTTGATTTTTGTGCATAGTGAGATGAATGTGTCTAGTTTCATTGCTCTACATGTGGTTATCCAGTTTGTTCAGCACTATTTGTTGAAGATGCTGTCTTTTCTCCAGTGTATGCTGTTGGCTCCTTTGTCAAAGATCAAGTAGGTATTGTCTCACTGTAGTCCAGGATGACCTGGAACTCACTCTAGTCCCAGGCTAGCCTCAAACTCACAGTGATCCTCTTACTTCTGCCTCCTAAGTGCTGGGATTAAAGGCATGCACCACCATTCCTAGCAACCCAATGGCTATCTTTTGAAAAAGATTTCAATAGGTGCAGGATAGAAAAGTGATTAGGGATTTGGGGAGATGAGTCAGTGGATAAGAGTGCTTGCTGTGCAAGTGTGAGGACCTGATTCACCCTGAGTTCCATTCCTCAGCACTATGTTAACAGGTGCTGTGGCTACAGACATCTATGTCTCCAGTCCTGTTGGGAGCCAAGACCAGAGACTCACTGGGGCTTGCTAGTCAGCCAGTTTGAAAGACAGCAGCTCCAAGTTCAGTGGCCTGCTCCATCTCGGGGAAACACACAGATGAGCAATGAGCAAAAGGAAAACACCTGATGACCTCCTCTGGCCTCTGCATTCAGGCATAGGGTACACACATCTGCACACATGTGCTATGCCATGCCACCACCACACATACCACACACACTCATGTGAAAGAGAGAGACTCATCTCTGAGATGTCATAAATTTAGAAGGAGTTGCAACAGTTCAGACAAGAGATATAGTAAGATCAAGGACAAAAGTGATGAGGGTGGGAATTCAGGAGGAAATAGACGTGAGAACTTGAGAACTATTTGGAGGTAAAAATGAACAGGATGTGGTGATGGGGTATTAAAGATTTTAAGACAAAGCATCTGCTGCACATAACTGAATGGCTAGCCATGTCGTGTAGTATCCTAGGCAATACTGAAAACAGGACCAGGCTTGAGGATAGACTGTGAGACATGATGGGATTCAAGTGGCTCCAGAACAGCCGGGGATGGCAGATTACCACTGAGCAAACTCACCTGGAGAGCTCAGGCCTCTGGAGCTGGAGATATAACCAAGATATGTGTAGGGTTGACCACTGAAGCCATGTGTATTTATTTCCTCAGGCTGCTGTAATACATTGCCACAAACATGGTAGCTTGAACAACAGAGAATTGTTTTCTCATCATCTTTGAGGTTTAACATTTAAAGTCAAGTGTCCATCAGGGCAGCCCTCTCCAAAAGCCTCTGCCAAGCTTCCTTCCTGGCTTCTAACCATCCTCGCCTGGCAGCCTGTGATCCTTGACACTGCTGTCCTTCAACCTCTGCCTCTGTCTGCATATCACATTCACCTCTTCCACGTGCCTCTGACAGGACTCTTGTCATTGAATTTAGGCCCCCATCCATATAACCTATAATGGTCTCCTCTGAAGACCTTTTCTATTAGTATATTTGCAAAGAACATTCTTCAAAATAAGGTCACCTTCACAGGTTCCAGGGATTAGAATGTGCACATGTGTTTGAGGAGTTACCCTTCAAGCCACTATTATATGCATGTATTATATGGATGACATCAGACAAAAAGACCATATAACCTGAAGGAAAATGTTACAAGAACATGCCAAATGAACTCTAATATGTATTTATTTTACCATATGGGACACCATTGCACAGCAATCATGCCCATTGATAATAAAGCTCCCTGGAACTTTGAGATCATTTTAATTAAAAACCCTAAAGTTTTCCATCACTCATCTTTCTCGCCCATTGTTCTTTGCTCTTATACACTCACTAAAAGTTCCTTTCTCAAATTCTTCTGCCTTTTATACTTAGCATTTAATTTGCACTCTCATTAATTCATTAATTTACTCTCTAGAAGGTATATATATATGTGTATATATATATATATACCTATATTAAGATATATATTACTATATATATTACTCTTAATATGCTCTGTGAGAGCAGTCTCTGTGTTTATATATCTGGTATTTCTACAAAACATTCTATACAGCACTGAACATATGACATTTCCAATAGATACTTATTGATCAATAAATACATTGCTAGTTTTCTATTATTAATCTTCTACTATATATAGTTACAAAATTAGTGGACTAAAACAGCAATAATTATTTTTTAATCTTACATTTACTAGGTTCTAAGTCCAATATAGGTCTCACTGGGCTAACGTGAATATGTGGAGAGACCCATGTTCCTTCCTAGGGTCTCTGAGAGGAAACTCATTTCTTTGCCCTTTCTATCCCCTGGAGCCCTCTTGCATTCTTTGGCTCATGACCTCATGACTCCATCTTCAAAGCTACTAACAATAAACTCACATCTCATCATTCTGATCTCTTCTTCTCCTCCCATTTATAATCTTGTGATGACTTTTGACTTATGCAGATCATTTGCCTTGGAATATAGACTCTAAGAAAATAGGCTCTTTAGCTGGGCGTTGTGGCACACGCCTTTAATCCCAGCACTCAGGAGACTGAGGTAGGAGGATCACTGTGAGTTTGAGGCCACCCTGAGACTACATAGTGAATTCCAAGTCAGCCTGAGCTAGAGTGAGGCCTGACCTTGGGGGGAAAAAAAACATAAAAAAAGGAAAAGAAGCTTTCCCTCTTGCTTTTATCACAGGAAGAATTCTACACACATGAAAATGAAGATGAGTAGTTATTAGTCATCAGAGATGGCTTCTTCCCAGAATCGAGGTATCTATTTGGCTTAAGTCTTCAAACCCCATGTACCAGTCAAGTGCCCTCAGTATTTACCATGTCACTGTCTGGCCAAGTGCCTACTCACACATTACACCCTAAAGGAGGGCATCATTAGGAGTGAAAAGGATATAACAAGTAGACACTCTGCTTCTTCTAGGCTGAGTATGTGGTCACCCCACAGGGGGAAAAGAATATAGCCCAAATGGAGGAAGTTCTTATTTGCTAACTTGAAGCCAGACCATGTAAATACTGATTCACTACTGCCCAAGACATTTGCTATTTCTCTCTAGTCACTAGCTTGGGTCTAACTCTGACACCACATGGAGTGTCCGGCTCCAGAACAACTCAATTCTCAGAACTGTTATGTTTGTGTCTCCTGTACATTGCAAAATGCTTCTTGCCATTTATATCATGTCTGGTCTTGTCAAAGCACTGGCACACATTCCTCTAGATCTTCATAAGAGCTCTCCAGTCAAGAAGCACCTTGGCAGGTCCACTTCGCAAAAGAGGAAAGTAAATACTAAAGTGTTCCCAAATTCACAAAACTGTTCATATCAGGAACCCAAGTGGCCCCAATCCAGGTCACAGTTGCAAGCTCTTTGCCCCACATTCCAGGCTTCTGGGTGATGGGTTCTTTCCCACCATTGAAACTACATTAGTCATAAGCCTGGTCAGAGGAACAGCTAGCGTGTAACCACTTTGTCTGCAGATTTTTGCCAGTGACTTAAGGAAAAATGGCACTGACATTGACATGTCTCCAATGTGGCTTTTCATTGAGCTAAGGAAACATTTAAAGCCTGTGTGCTCTTTGACCCCCTGCCACTCTGGAGCTGTTACCACCCTATTCTCAAGCAGGGGGCTGCAGTTACATTTTTGAATAAAGATAATGAGACTTTTGATATATAAAATGTAATTTGCCTTGCTTTCATTAACACTTTTCTAGAGAACACATCTCATAGCTCAGGAAACAGTTAAAGATTGCCTCTCTGACCATGGAGTACATAAATCGCCACTGTCTCCTCCGGCAGGAGGTGATAAGAATTGATAGTTGCAAAGTGATACGAGGTTTGTAGTGCTTGATAAGTAAAGCCAACACTTTTTCATCATGTAGGTTAAAAAAATCAAGAAAGAAGGTGAAGGACAAATTTTTATTTTGTCCTTAGAACAAGCAAATGTAGGTTTTAAAAAGAGATTATTTCCCCAAAGCAAAAAGAGAAGTTATGAGGGGCACATCTGAAATCATATTAATCAGAAGCCTGGGGAAAACATCTAGCCTGCCTGTAACCATTTTATCTTAAGACTTCTGCTGATATTTCAAGGAGCAACATTTAGATTGGTTTAATAGAAATCATAATTTCAAGGATTACTTTACTAAAGTTGGGAGCTCAAAGCTGGAAGAGAGGATGTTATTAGAGGTGATAATTGTTAGGAAAAAGGACAAATCAGGTACAATTTCTCAATATCTGCCTCTGGCCAATGTTTTAATTATTTATTCAAGACATGCTAACTGAAAGCCTAATTGTGCTCCCTCTCCTGGGTCAGGATAACAGACAAAAGACCTGAAGCTCTTGAAAAGCCCAGAGCTTAGAAAATGTGACCAGTTATGAAAACATGGAAAATTCATCTACAACAAGGTAGAGAAATCCTAGATCCTGTATAATTATATAAGGTCTCTTCTTGGAAAGAGACAGTGCCTTCAAGAGAGACCTGGAGGGCTGGAGAGATGGCTTAGCGGTTAAGGCGCCTGCCTCCTAAGCCTAAGAACGCCGGTTCCAATCTCCAGTGGTTCCAATCTCCAGGTCCCACATTTAGCCAGATGCAAAGTGACTCAAGGGTGCAATGCCACACTTGACCACAAGGGGGCACACACATCTGGATTTTGTTCGCAGTGGCTGAGAGGCTGCTGGCGTGCCTATCTCTATCTGTCTTCCTCTCCCTCCCTCTCTCTGTCTCTCTCTCCAAAAACAAAAAAAAAAAGAGAGAGAGAGACCTGGAGAATGGCCAGAGTGTTGAGAGCAAGGGCAAACCCTACTGCTCTCCATGGTCTTCCCTCTAGGAGGGAGGAATATCCTCATTATTTCTCAATGACCCTCCCAGATTGGTGTTATAGAATCCATTTTTTGTGACTAATTCTATTCATGAAAAATGTTAGGAGAAATGTTGACTTATGTCATATGGTGGAAGGGGAAGCAAAATGCTAAAGTTTTCTAGCTAAAATATATATTTGGGTATGTAGGATGCTTATCCATTCAAGCTAGTTCATACTCAGTTCCATCCCTCAACACACCAGCAGCTCTTCCTCTGTTAAGGTCAAAGTCAATGCCCTGCATCCCAGCATCATGCCCAGCCTCACTGTCTCTAGCTTGGCCACTGTTCCTTCCCAGGAGAGAACTGCTGTCAGTGTCAGTTGCCTTGCCTCTAGTCCTAAGGGTCTTCTCTCCAATCCCCATACAACCCCCCCGCCCTTTAATTCTGGCACTTGCTATGTTCTTTTGCCTTCACCTAGAACTTCGCTTCTCACCATCATCCCATCATAGTTCTCCCCTAACTCCCACACACTCTTCAAGCTCTCCCTGACCCTCCAAACCAGGAAACACCCTTCAGTAAGCACTCTCTCCTTTCTCTGTGACAGCCTCCATTTGTTTTGCTTGCTTTATAGGCTTTATGATCCCCTTCTTCTTGACTAAGAGGCCCACAAAGGTGATGGCACTGAAGCCCAGTGCCTAGTCTCTGTGATTAAGGGAATGGAACCTGTGATAGATGTCCTTCCTTCGTGCTCTCAGGAATCTCGGTGCAGAGCCCTATTGCAGCACATGCAAGACTTCTCAGTCAGCTTTGTTTGCTCCTCCTCTGAGGCAAAAGTTCCTCTTATATCTTTGTGTCCCTACTGCCTTCCCAGAAACCTATATGGAGGGCATTCTGAGACTCTAATATTAGTTCTAAAAAGTTATAACTCACTCTGTGCTCATAGTAGCCAACAACAGTTAACTTAGATGAAGTAGGCTCTAACGTGTGCCTTTTCATTCCAAAGTTCATGCTGTTTGTCTTAATAGCAGGGGATTCAGTATGTAGCACACGATGACAGGGTAACACAGGATCCACGCCATGTCCCATTTATTAAGCTAACTCTGCTGCTGCTACTGTGTTTAACTCTTTACTCATCTGGAACTCATAAAACATGCACACGCAGTGAGCTCTTCTTGGATACCTCCTCTGTGCCTAGCATAATCTACTTTCAGAAGAATAGACAGATGGTCTCTCCTGGGCGAGCTAAGTTTGGAAGCCAGGACTAGTCAGCAGCAAGGCTCTACAGCACAGGAAACATCTGGATATCATATAAAGTGCTGGGTGGGAAGGGACAGCTATCATTTGCATGGTTGTGTGACCATGCCTCTGGGAAGACTGAAGGAATCACTCCTTCCTTCCCAACTGTGCTTATAGTCCACAGAGTCCAGACACTGACGCCAGCAGCAAAGCTTCGGAGAAACAGACTCCAGATATTTTCCTCTCCTCCACTGACCACCGCTGAACATGTGAACATTTCCCACATGGATGACATGTGGCTTTTAAAATTAAGTCCCTCAGCTGGGCATGGTGGTGCACAACTTTAGTTTCAGCACTCGGGAGGCAGAGGTAGAGGATCCAATGACTTCAAGGCCACCCTGAAAATACAGAGTGAATTCCAGGTCAACCTGGACTACGGTGAGACCCTTCCTCAAAAAAACCAAAAAAAAAAAATTAAGTCTCCCAAGAGGCTTTATTTTATCTGCTTATATAAATAAACGTATTCTTAAAAGACAGGGATTTGACAATGTAGATTACTGCCGCGAATGTAGAGTACCTGGAACTCCCATACATTGTCAGTGGGAATGCAAAATAGTTTAAGTACTGAAGTAAATAGTTTGACACTTTCTTAAAAAGCAAAACAATGCAAGCTGGGCATGGTGGTGCACACCTTTAATCCCAACACTTGGGAGGCAGAGGTAGGAGGATCACCATGAGTTTGAGGCCACCCTGAGACTACATAGTGAATTCCAGGACAGCCTGGACCAGAGTGAAGCCCTACCTCAAAAAAACAAACAAACAAAAAAAGTAAAACAATGCATAAAATTGACTATAAATGGCCCAGCAATCCCCTTCAGTTACTTAAGAGTAAAGAAAACATAAGGACTTGTTCATAAATGGTCATGCCAGCTTTTTTTCATAACTAAACTAGAAATAATACAATGTCCTTCCACAGATGAGTGGATAAACTGTGGCATATAAATACACATACTATTGTATACTACTCAATAAAAAAAAAAAAGAACAAACCACAGAAACATGCAGCAACATGGATCAATTCTGTGCCAGTTCTTTTCTTGCTGCTAGGACAAACTGCCCAGTGAGAAGCAGCTTAGGAAGGACAGGATTTATTTCAGCTTACACTTCCAGCAGATGGAGTCCATCATGGGGTAAAGCATGGCTGGAGCAGGAAACCTGTGTCACATTATCACATTAGGGAGGAAGAAGAGAGAGAACAGCAAGTGGGGTCAGGCTATAACACCTTGAGGCCAGCCCATAGTGACAGACGTCCTCCATCAAGGCTCCACCTCTTAAAGTTTCCTCAGCCTTCGCAAATAGCACCACTTGGCTGGGGATCAAGTATTCAAACACATGAGTCTATGAGGAGCATTACTTTCAAACCACCACAAGTTCCAAAAACAATTATGATAAGTTAAAGAAGCCAGACATAAATTAACCCAGTTGAATGACTCTATTTATACAAAATGACAGAAAAGACACAATTTATGGTGACACGAAGCAAATCAGCAATTGCCTGGCTGAGTGTTCTCTGGAAAGTGGATGATAGAAATATTTATGCCTCAATAATGGTTTCATGATCATATGTGTTTGTCAAAGCTCATTTAAATTGGAGGTAATTTGTTATGTATAGATTATATCTCAATAAAGTTGATTTTTATTTTTAGGAATGACTTGTAGATGCATTTTAAAATGCCTTTTGGTTTACAATTCACCTTGAGATAAGAGATTTTTTTTTTTACTGAATAATAAATAAAAGATAGGAACCCTCATTTATTGCAGAAAATTTGTCTTTTGTGTTAATGATTCATTTCCTACTTATCAGCTTTACAACAAAACTTTGGCAATCTAACTCTCAATAATCATTGTGAATGAGCCAATTATTTCACAAAGATTTCTCTAGCACTCTAGCTGGATGTGATGGTGTTGCCTGTAACCACAGGACTTGGAAGGTGGAGGCAGGGAAGATCAAGAGTTCAAGGTCATTCTTGGCTATGTACATAGCATGTTCAAGAGTTCAAGTCCAGTCTGAGTTGCATGAGAATTTGTTTCAAAACAAAACAAGAGAAAAAATGGGTAATTATAAAAGGAGGATTCCATTTTATAACAACATAAGTAAAGCAGGGTAATATTCAGCAACTCTTATTTTGTTCCTGCATAACCACATGGATATATCTACATGAGTGATTTTACCCATGAATCCATTTCTCTAGAATATCTCCATGAGGAAGTCAATGAACTGCCTTATTAATATTTGATATGGTGGATTCTCTGCCTAGTTGATCAAGTCCACATTAGAGAAATTGTCTTTAAATCACAAAACAGCATGTCTCTATACTGATAGATGAAATTGTACATAGTAGCTTTGGTTAAGAAAGGCAGTATGGGGGCGGGAGAATGGCTTAGTGGTTAAGGCATTTGCCTGTGAAGCCAAAGGATCCCAGTTCAAGTCTCCAGGACCCATGTAAGCCAGATGCACAAGGGGCACATGCATCTGGAATTCATTTGCAGTGGCTGAAGGCCTGGCGTGCCCATTCTCACTCTCTCTGTCTGCCACTCTTCTGTCTCTTTCCCTGCTTGCAAATAAATAAAAATAAAAACAAATTTTAAAAAAAGAAAGGCAGTATGTAAAAGTTAATAATTATACCTCTGAAAATCTAAAGCCCTGGTCAAATCTGAGTTTTTTCTTGTGTTAAGAGCATGACCTGAGGCTACTTACTGGGGAGGATATTCACATAAGCCTGCCTCACAGGACAACTAGGCCCCAGCAAGATAACTAAATGTAGGCACTGGCATGGTACTGGGCACATGTTATATTATGCTCATCATTATTATAATCACTATTGAGCTCAATGTAATTCATAGCCCATAAAAGCTTTATCAAAGAACAGGTGGTATGGAGAATAGTTTGAGATGGAGATAAAGAAAATCAAAACAGTCATGAATTTCCCTCGAGCAAATGTTTGTCTGATTGCTCAAGAATGAGAAACACACACACTTTTACTACTTTCTTATAAAACAAACAGTAAGAGTTCATGAAAATGTTACCGATAGCATACTATAATTTTTGCCTCTGATGTTTGGGTAACTTGTAAACCTTACATATGAAAAACAATTTCTCTTAACATGTTTATCAAATTTCAATGAGGTGATAGTAAAATTTCATTGTCAACTTGACAGGATTCTAGGAGACAAAGCTCTGGACATGTCTATGAGGATATTACTAGAGAAGTTTAGGGAAGACTCGCCCTGGGTGTGGGTGGCACTGTCTCCAGCGCTGGGGTCTTGGATTGAATTAAGAAGAGAAAGAGAGCTAAGTAGCAGCATTCATCTCTCTGCTTCCTGACTGCAGAGGCAGTGTAACCAGCTGCCTCTCAGTTCTAACCTCAGGGCTAGACTGAGGAAAGGAAATTTCTATTGTGGCTCACAATAAACATTCAAAGAGTACAGTCCACTGTGGTGGGGAAGGCATGACAGGGGGCGGCTCCATTCATAGCAGCAGGAGTGTGAGGCAGTAGCCCCTCACTTCTTGGTGATCAGGAAGCATAAACTGAATCAGAAGTAGGGTAGACTACAACCTTCAAAGGCCTGAGCCCAGTGGCCTACATCCAAGTCCCACAGGATGGTCACTCATTTCTGTTAGCTTCTACAAAGGGTGTGGACCCATTCCTTTGGGTTGCTGCCTTATAACACACTCACAAGTAGAAGAATGCCTTTCCCTCTTAGATCCCCAGCGTCTTGCACTATGCTTGCCATGAAATGAACAAATATCATTGGGGTGAAAACTAATTTATGAATTAAGAATTTGGAAGAGCCCAAAGACAGCAAGGAGGGTTTCGATTGACAAGTTTGGGTCCCTTCATCAGACTCCATGATGGAGTCTGGTTCTCAAATAGAAGAAATCTAGATAAACTGGACTCAAAAGTCAGTGTCTAAAAGAGACGTCTGCTTAGACTGCTTTGCACAACTAACTAAAATTAGCCACGTTTCAATAAGTAATTCCTCAACATGCC
Organism: Orientallactaga sibirica; assembly: GCA_036365145.1. Classification (NCBI taxonomy): domain Eukaryota; kingdom Metazoa; phylum Chordata; class Mammalia; order Rodentia; family Dipodidae; genus Orientallactaga; species Orientallactaga sibirica. Next base: position 41,327,474 of record JAEOAD010000004.1, on the reverse strand, counting down.
ATGTGCCAGGCAGTGTCATGATTCTTAAAAGTATTGTGTATGTCTATCTATCTCTATCTATCTAGCTGTACATGTTACTTATAAAAAGTAGTATATATACATTTGATTAGCATGAAAGGAAAGTATGAATGCAAAAAGAGACACATATAGATAGACACATGTTATAAATTACTACCAAACCCTCATGCTGCCAGCGCCAAGTACAACCTCGTGCTGTCAGGTGACATACCAGTGCACACATACACACATTTGCTCGTATACACAAACAGAGGTTAAAAGTATCTTTGATTCTAAAAGTCTAAAAGCACATTCTGAACATTTTACCACGTGCCCTGTCTAGTGACTGCCAGAGGAAGGAATAGCCTAGAAAGCAGGACCTACTTCTGAGGCAGAAAGAGCTGGTGGAGAAGCTGGTGACAATAGCTAGGTGTGAGAACTGCCACTTCACTGGATTAAGCTTTCCTGAATCAACAACTTTTCCTTTATCTGGCAATTTTTGGCTTTGTAAAGTCTCTAGCAGCAAGAATACTGTATCGTGAAGCAGAACAGAGCTACAGCACCCTCATGAAGACTGCTCAGTGAGCGCAGAGCCTCATGGCTGCATCACAACAAAACACAATCAAATGGAGCTTATGAGTCATCACTGGCTGACAAAAGAACCTCCCATCCATGCACACCGAGGGAAAAGAGGCTCTTCAAAGAGTGCTGACACCCACTGATGTCTATTCATGGGGTTTTCTCTACAAGTGGAGCTGAAGCCCAGTCATCAACTCTACCTTGGATCTCAGCACTGAGGTTATTCCACAATGTTCTAAAGCAGGATGAGGCAGGTGGGTGGTGCCAGTGTTAGAGTTCAGTCTAAAGGCCACCCATCTAGGGCTTGTGTGCCAATGGTACCACACATTGCATGATAATCCTGTTGGCCAGGATCCTCAATCGACTTCCAAATCAGGTGTTAAAACAGTTGATGATCACAGCACAATCTATCGGGTCCATTATAGAAATTACAATGCCTCTTTCTTGTGTAAGAAGTGTTTAAGTCAACAATAATATTACTAAACATTTATTGAGAACTTGCTTTCTGCCAGAAACTTATTTAATCTCAATTCTCAGAGCCATACCAGAAAATTGTTTCTACGTTATTATCCTCATTTTACAGAATGGAAACCTGGGGTTGAAAAGCTTATTCATCAACCATTGTCCACCTTTAGCCAAGGTCATCCCTCCTGCCCAAGGTCACACACTGAGCAAGAGGATAAGGAGGAATGATTTGAACTCCAGAGCTCACACACTCACCTTCCATATCATTGGTAGAATGAGATTAAATCTGGGCTTTGCTTACTCATAGCTAGAGTGGTAAGTAAACATAGGTCAGGGGTGATGCAAGGGCCCATCGCTTCTGTCCACAGGAAACTTGCATGACCAGATTTGCTATAGCTTGCCATTCCAAAAAGCAAAGGGTCAGTAGCAATTGAGGTTAGAAGTTCAACAAGTTGGACTTTGGGGTCTAATAATCTGAGCTTAGGTAAAATTATCTCTGCTATCATTTTAAAAATTAGCGTTTCTTGCTAAGAAAAATGTCATCTGCATGTTTTGGATTCATTTACACTCAGCCCCATTCTGTCTTGGTCTGAATACATTGTCATCCCAGATGACTCATAAAAGCATTCCAAAAGCCGTTAAAACTTGGTCTTTCTTCAAGTTATGCCAAGAATAAATGAAACTAGATCGTTTTAAAATTGTAAATTTAGAAACCAAAATGTCTGAAGGAGCCAAAAGGACATTATCAGCTCTAGAAAGGACCATCCAAAGCTGTAAGTGTAGGGGGAGTTCTGAGACGTTTAAGCCATACATGAGCCTTTACTGTGGTTCAAAATCAGAGAAGAAGGCTGGAGAGATGGCTTAGCGATTAAAGCACATGCCTGCAAAACCTAAGGATCCAGGTTCAATTCTCCAGGTCCCACATAAACCAGATGCACATGGTAGTGCATGCATCTGGAGTTCATTTGCAGTGGCTAGAGGCCCTGACATGCTCATTCTCACTTTCTTTCTATCCCACCCTCTCTCTGTCTCTAATAAATAAATAAATAAAAATAAATCATCAAAAAAAGATTTAAAAAATCAGAAAGGACTTCTAAAATTCTCCCTTTAGAAATCAGGTTTGAGCTCCTAAGCAAATAGCACGAATACTTCATTGTGTAGAAGTAATGATCAGGGGATATTTAGGCTGGGATTTTCATGATCATACCCAAAACTTGGTGAATATATATCTCAGATAGTGAGAGAGTCAGAGGAGGTGTTGGTGTGACTTTCATGGGAGAACAGAACTAGAAAAATCTACCACATCTTCTCATGACAGTTTCCTTTTAAGCACCCCATGAGGTGCTCTTTGCTTTGTGTGAAGTTCTGGGATAAGTAGGCTGTCTGAGGCTGTAGGTTTGGTACACAAGCCCCGGCCAGTTAGCAGAAACTGAGTAGCCAGAGAAAAGCCTCTGTGAGCCCAGAAGGCCAACGCAACCTCAAACCTGTGTGTTTTGTAGCTGCAGCAACATTGATGGAATTCTCTCTGCGGGTGTCTGAAGTTCAAACATTTTTGCCTGTTCATCTAAGTGAAAGAACTCTCTGAGTCCCACCACTCCAGCAAGGGGCTCTCCAAAGGTGAAGGCCTCTGAACATTTTTAATGAGAGAGAATAAGGTGGACTATGTTTCATGAGTACTTAATAACTTGCAATCTAACCACACAGCCTACTTCAAAAAATGCCAGCCATGGAGAGAGAAGGTAAGGATCACAGGTACCATGGAGGGACCCATGCATTGTTGATTGTTTTTTGTTTGGTGATTGATTTTTTGAGATGGGATCTTGTTATATATCCAAGGCTGTCCTCAAAACTTACTATGTAGCTCAAGCTGGCCTCAAACTCATGATTCTCCTGTGTCAGCCTTCTGAGTGCTGGGATGACAGGTGTGAGCCAGCAGCATTGTTGATTTTCATATTGATTTGATTATTTCCCCAGAAATTTAAAAACACATGAAGTCTCTAAATTATTTTAAATGGGAAATTTCTATCTTTGAAATTCTTTTTTTTACTTTTTAAGTAGGGTTTTGCTCTAGCTGACCTGGAATTCACTATATAGTCTCAGGCTGGCCTTGAACTCACAGCAATCCTCCTACCTCAGCCTCCTGAGAACTGTGATTAAAGGTGTGCACCATCATTCCAGTATAGAGAGAGAGTGGGGAGGGAGAGGAAAAGGGAGGGGGAGAAAAAGAGGGGAACCAAGCTACTGCAAACAAACTCCAGATGCATGTACCACTAGCTTTACGTGGTTACTGGGGAATCAAACTGGTTGTTAGACCTTTCAGGCAAGTGCCTTAACTGCTGAGCCATCTCTTCAGCTCTGAAATTCTATTTAAAGGCATATTTATCTGCTAAAAGTCAAATCATTCTTCATCAAGGACCTCTGAGGAAAAAAAAACTCACCGATCACATTCATATTTCTTTCAAATGGGCAGGTATCTGGGTGTTAAAAATGGTCTGCAGCTGGTGCTTTGAACAGTAGTTACTCTGCCTGGCCTTGCTTCCTTCAGAATCACTCTATAATGAAAACAGACTGATGCCCAGTCCACAGAATTGGTGACACCCAGAAAGGTAAAATACAGACAGAAAGGAATGATAATAGTCCAGTTTGCTTAGGTTCTTTTTCCTTCATAGTTCCCATATTTTTAAAAATATATATATATAATTTCTCTTTTCAAAGAACTGTTTAAGAAATATTAGGGAAGGCATCTAAAATCCTACCTGGGCATGGTTGCTCACATTTGTAATCTCAATACTCAGGAGGCTGAGGCAGGACAATCGTAAGTTCAAGACCAGGGTAGGTTACATCACAAAACCCTATCTCAAAAAAAGGCAGTGTGTGGGTAGACCTTCTAGTGTTCTAAATAGGACATTCAATATTGTGCGGGAAATGCACTGTAGATATTTCTACATGTTTTGGTCATGAACAGAGAACCCATAGCCTACAGCCCACGTGACATGACTTTGCTCAAGGTACTCTACCTCTCATGTACTAGTAATCGACTGCTATGCAATAAATCATCACAAATATGGCAGCTTGAAACCTGACACACTTACTTACTATTTCACAATTTTGTGAGTGAGGAATCCAGTCCAGCTTACTTAAGTCCCCTGCTTTGGTCTTTCTCACAAGACTATCAAAGGACCAGGCAAAGCTAGGGTGTCCCCAGAGAACTCAGTAGAAGAGTGTCCAGCCGCCACTTCCAAGCTCATTTCCACAGTTGACAAAAATCGCAGTTCTTCCAGGACTGTTGGACTGAGTGTGTCTCAGTGTGGACATAGACATTGACAATGGAAAGCCTACAGTTGCAGAGCCTCTTTGTGGATAATCATGGTTTAAGGTTCATAGAATGGATCTGTGGGACTGATGCTGTAGCTCGATGGGTAAAGAGCCTGGCTAGCATACGCAAAGCATTGAGTTTGATCACTAGTGCTGCGTAAGCCAGGCATGGTCCCACGCACCTGTAATCTCAGTCCTTGGGAAGTAGAGGCAGGGGCATCATATGTCCAGGGACATCCTCAGCTCTATTTTGAGTTTGAGGCCAACCTAGGTTACATGAGATCTTATCTCAAAAGAAACATGTCTTTATGAATGGAAAAAGTAACTGTATTTCTTTATATATGGACCTCCAAAACACATCAATTTCTTTCATAAGCTGGCAAGGGCAAGAATCTGCTAGCAAGACAGAAGCCAAAATTTTATGTAACCTAACTACAGAAGTGCCATCTCACCACCTTTGCCCTATTCTGCTAGTTTGTGACCATGCCACCAGGAAAGAGGGCTCGTTAGCAGTTATTTTAGACTTTGTCAATCACATCTCCCAATTTCAGTTTTCTCATCTGCGACATGGTAATGATAATGATCTCTACTTGTTTAAAGAATTAAATGTGCTTATGTATCCAAAGAGATTAGAAGAATGCCAGGCACACACTATACAATAAATGTTAGCTACTCATCATGACTGTTATATTTATTTTGCTTACTACTTTATTATGTTGCTATGAGTAAATCTCTGCTAGTTTCCCATTAACGCATAATATAAACAGAGTGGGGAAGGTACCAAGGTCAGGCATGGCAGCCCCAAATGACTAGTATAATGCCACCCATGCTGAAGTCCAGCTGCGTCCACCCTACCCCATCACTCACCTAACAACTCTGGAAATTCCGTGAGACTGGAGATGTCAGGAGGCTTTCTGGTTAAGACAGAAGGGGGTGACATGCTCCCTGACCTAGATCTAACTCTCCTGTAGCTATAGCAATCCTCTCAGAAGCCAACCGCTTGCTGACTCCAATCTTCAAAGGATGCCTCCACTTTCTATTTTCCAAATATTAGTCTCATCTCAAGCTCATCACAAAGAACTAGAAGCACGTGACACGTAGACCACAGCCCTGTTTTCACATACTCTGTATTTAGCAGAGATGGGTTACTACAAATTTAGCTGTTGCATGGAAAGACAGTGGTGGCTTTGGTGCTGGTGGGCATCCTTTGAAGAAAGCCCACCATGCCAAAGTCCAAACCTTCAATACAACTGACTTTACACAGATCACAAGCATAGTTATTTGCCTTAGCAGAAAATTCTTGGTCAGCCTCCTTCACAGTACTCAAAGCATTTATGAGTTTAGAGATTAGATCCATGACTTGCAGGCCAAGAAGCAAAAGTGAGCTAGGCAGTCATAAATGTGATGATGAGATATCAGACAAAGAAGTAAATAAATAGGCCTGAAAATTATCACACAGGTAAAGGGAATGTTCTTTTTGTCCACAATAGATATGGTAAATGAATGTGTCCCATTGCATTTCCTTATACAGACTATGAAATTCTGAAGGAGAAACAAACATGTGTCAGGCACTTTAGAATCCCTGGCACTTTGCCTGATACTAGCCGTGAGGCAGCCTTCTCTCTCTGTTAAGCAAACATTGGATGCTTAACTGATGGGTTGTCAGATTGACTTAGTGACTAGCTGAATGATGAAGTGCTAGTTTTAAGTATCTCCACTGTTCTTAAAATATAAATGTATATTTGTTAGCTGAGATACAGGTTTTAGCAAATAATGCTATAACATGTGGTCATCCATCCATATGCAAAGAAATGAACCTCAAGCTAGATCTTACACAGTAGAGCTAAGGGTAAAATGGGAAAACCCAAATTTATTAGAAAATAAAGGAGAAAAATCCTCGTAACCTGGGTTAGTTGAAGTCTTATATTTGGCAAACAAAAACATTACCCATTAAAAGAAAGAAATCGATAAACTGGATTTAAAATTTTTTTTTAAATGCTCACTGAAAATTAAAAGATTAATCACAAATCTGACCAAGACTTATATCCAGAACTTTGGATACACTCTGTAAAGGACTCTGAAAACTTGACAGTATGACAACAGAATAATTAAAAGCTGGGCAAAGAAAGTACAAGTGCATGAAACAAGGATTCAACCTCACCAACCACTAGGAATTGCCAATTAAACCCATGATGTGATACTACAGTGCATCTATTAAAATGGTGGAGATTATAAACACATGCACAATACCGCGTGCTGGTGGGGACACAGAGCAAGTAGGAACACAAATATGCACAGCATCACCACTTACAATTGCCAAAAACTGGAAACAACTCAAATGTCCTTAGGGGAATATTAAGCTACGGTAAAGATAGTAGAATATTCCTCAGCAATAATAAAAGATGAAACCCTATGGATATAAGCAACCACTTGGGTTAATCTCAACAGGATTATAACTGTGTGCGAGAACTCAAGATCAAGAAGTCACATATTGTATGACTTTGTTGTGTGGTGCTCATAAAGAGATACAGCCACAGTGATGGAGAAAAACTCAGTGGCTTCTAGGGGACAGGATGGGATGAGCGTGTGACTATATCCTGATGGAATTTTTGGTATGATGGGATTATTCAGCAATTACTTGTGATAGTGGCAACACAAGACCATTTATGTATTCATAAAAAGAAAGGGAGTCAATTTAATTGAAGGATATATCTGGTCATATTCAAAGAAACTTCATAGTGTGACTTACCTTAAGATAATTTTCTTTATAAAATGAGATTTCTTATTTATAAAAGAATGTTGCTAACAGGCTCTGACATAACCTCTCCCAGACTCACTCTAAAATACATAAGAATAGAGAGAAAAATGATAAAACTTACTACAACCCTTAGGCCAAGGATAACAGCAGCATCAGTGTAAAAAAGGATTTTCCACATGACTGAGGAACTGGGTTGAGAATGAAATCCAGGGCCCGTCTGTGTTAAGCATCTCAAAATAAGTGGAAAGAGCTTTCACGTAGTCCTATTGTCTCCTGCTGAGGTCTACACAAACAAGAAAGCTGTGCAGTAGCTTCTTTGTTGTGTTGGAGACCTACTTAGCATCCAGAGTGCTGGTTCTCCTTTCTTCTCTACCAGGCAGTTGAGTCCACTCTCAAATATAACTACATAGCAATGAGGAAGTCACTAGGATGGATCCACACCACCGGGACAGGGCAAGCTGCAGACACTGGGGTGGGAGCAGAAAGAACCTAGCAGGAGTCAACCTGGGGATTCTGGCAGTCCTTGTGCTCCTCAGATGTCACAGCATCCAGCAAAGATGGCAGGGAAGCACACCTTCTTGTAGGAAGATGCATTGCATCTGCCTGTTGGCCTCTGGAGAAGTAGCTACGGATATGTAAGGATAATGAGGCAATGTCAGCTGCTGGGTTTATTTGTAGCTTTGGCTTTATCTCTTTTTGATGTGTAATCTGGGGAAAATCATTTGCCCTTCTCAAGCCTTCATGGCCTCATACATAAAAAGGAGTGACTGGTGCCCATCTCAGGGTAAGTTCATATAGCGAAGCTAGGAGCAGTGAGTTTTCCCTCCCCTATTCTATTACTCCATCCCCGAACTTAGCCTGGAATGAAGAGAGATTAATTTAAAAGAATGTACAGGGTTGGGAAAATGGCTCGGGGGATAAAGCACTTGCCACACACGTATAAGTATCTGACTTTGGATCTGCAGAACCCATTTAAAAGCAGTATGCTATAGGCAGGCATCTATAGGTCAAGTAGGATGGTGGAGATGGGAGACACGCCCAGATGCTCATGAGCCAGCACATCTGGTGAACACAGCAGTGAGCAACAAGAGAGCCCTCATCAAACGAGGTGCAAGGAGGGAATGACACTCAAAGTCAATCTTCTGAACTCCACCGGCGTGCGCGCACACGTCATACACCAAAAATAAAAGAGTGCCTAGCATTCGTATGCTGTGCTGCTCCACACCTTATAATCAAATTATGGAAAATCACTGCTAAAAGTTAAAACCAAAAGAAAGGACACAGTTTACACAGAGGCACAAAAATAATTCCACAATATTTCCCAATAAAAACTATGTAAACCAAAAAATTAGTCTTAAAAGTGATGAGGAAAAGAATCTGGCAAACTTCAATTCTTAACCAGTAGTGATAACTTCAAATAGTAAGGTGAAAGTATTGACTTTTTAAGACCTCCCAAGTTAGTAGAATTTCTTTCCAGCAGGTTTGTAAGTCCAAGCAACTTCCATTTTTTAAAAAAAAAATTTATTTTCATTTGTTTATTTATTTGACAGAGAGAAAGAGAGAGAGGGGGGAAGGGAGAGAATGGGCACCCCAGGGCCCCTAGCCACTGCAAATAAACTCCAGATGCATGCACCACCTTGTGCATCTGGCTAACGTGGGTCCTTTGGCTTTGCAGGCAAATGCCTTAACTGTGAAGCCATCTCTCCAGCCCCCCCCCCAGCAACTTCCTTTAACACAGAATATTTTCAGACAGAAAGAAAATGGCACAAGATGAAAATCTGTTTAATGGAGAACTGAAGAGGGCTAGGATGGCAAACACATGGATAAATACACAGTGCATTTTTCCAGCTCTTGACTTCCTTTAGTGAGAATTGTTCAAAACAAAATAACTTTATTATCGGTTTTGAGATATGTACAGAATTAAAGTATATGACAGCAATAGCACAAAGAGCAGGGAGAGGGAAAAAGCAAGAAGAAAACTATTATAGAAATATATTATGGCACATGTGAAGTAATATAATATTTGAAAATAGACTATGATAGGTTGAAGATATTTTATAAACCCCACTACTACTACTACTACTATAAAATAAAATGAAAGAATATAACTAATCAACTGAATGAAAGAATATAACTAATCACAGAATGAAAGAAGAGAAAGAAAAGGAAGAAAATGTTAGAAACAAATAGAAAATGATCACTTTGAACCAAACTTCAATAACTACATGAAACATAGATGACCAATCAGCACCAACTAAAATGCATGAAAGATAAGAAGCAAGACCCAACTTTATGTTGTGTAAAGAGACAATTTTTTTTTTTTTTTTTTTTGGTTTTTTGGTTTTTCGAGGTAGGGTTTCACTCTAGCTCAGGCTGACCTGGAATTCACTATGTAGTCTCAGGGTGGCCTCGAACTTGTGGTGATCCTCCTACCTCTGCCTCCCAAGTGCCGGGATTAAAGGCATGCACCACCACGCCTGGCAAGAGACAAATTTTGAACATAAAGACATAGACAGATTACAAGAATAACAAAAAAGCATACTAAGCAAATACTAATCAAATAGAGAAGTTACTAAATTCCTATTAAATAAAGTTAGATTCAGAACAAGGTATATTGGTAGAGATTTTGAAAAAGGATGGGTGGGTAGCTAAAGCAATGATAAGTGAAAGAAAGAAAAGAATGACTTTTAAAATAACTTCCTAAGCTATGCCCATTTCTCTTACAACAATTCCAGGTTTAAAAAAAAAATGTTGTGAGCTTTGAGTAGAGGAAAGTTCCTAAGAATTGATGAACTCCATCTTGTACTGGATTCAATGGCCCTTCCAGAACCACTTCATGCTCTCCTTGGCAAGAGAAGAATGAGGATACATAGTTTTCCTTGAAGGACAGAGATGCATGTATTGTGTTCAGGTCTTATTTTTTTGCATCTCAGAAAAGGAAAGTCTTACACCATTTTGGTAGATTCAGTAACATTCACTGTGAGGTGCTGCCTGGCTTCACACTTTTCCAAGTTCAGCTTGCAGACAACTTGAGTAGAGCGTTCATATTCCTGACCTGCTCTTAAAACAGCCTGAAAAAGTCTCATGGGAGGGTGAAGCTCAGGACAGTTTTCATGGGTTATTCAAGACCCTATTTATTGAGGACCTTTTTTTTTATTATTTTTTTTCAAGGTAGGGTCTCAATCTAGTCCGGGCTGACCTGGAATTCACGCTGTATTCTCAGGGTGGCCTCGAACTCATGGCAATCCTCCTACCTCTCCCTCCTGAGCACTGGGATTAAAGGAGTGCACCACCACGCCCGACTAGGACTTACATTTTTATCAGATACTGCGAATGCAGCAGGAACTCTCTTGGGATGCCCATTCCAGTATGTAGAAATAAATAATAGATACACAAATAAATAAATGAACCTAATATTTACATCATAGTAGTCACTGTGTAAACAATAATAAGGTAGTGAACCCTAACTAGAAATTGATTTTAGTAATATGTTTTCCACCCCAATGCATCTTCAAGCTTATGCCCATAACCGATATATATATATATATACATACATATATTTTTGCCTATTGTTTTCCAATTTCTGAAAAGTTACTAACCTTCTTAAAGGAAGGACTCCTATGTTTGGGGCCAACTCACACTATCATTTTTCTTCTTTGTGAGTATCCTTCAGTGACAGTCAAAAGTTGTAAAGAGCACTGGGAATGTAGCTCAGTTTATAAGAGCATTTTCCTAGCATGCACAAGGCTCTGGGTTCTATCCCCAGCACCATATAAACTGGGTATGGTGGCACACATCTGTGATCCCAGCACTGAGGAGCTAGATGCAGGAGGATCAAGAGTTCAAGGTGGGAGACTTCTGGGTAAGATGGCTGCATAAGAGTCATGCCAATACAGCCTAGGGAGGGATTTAAGAAAAACCACAGTGAAATACACTCTTTGTCTGAAAAGTGAAGGTATATGGGTTTTTATCAGCCACAGCAGAGAAGCAGGAGGGACTAAGATCTATAAGAAAGGAGAAAACTGGCCAGATTCCCAATGGAGGCACTCGCAGACCCAGACCCATGTGCCTGCCCACACCCAGCTGCAGGAGCAGAGACCAAACAAGGGCATTTTCCAACCTTATCAGCCTCCTTACAAAGTCAAGAAACCTGAATGGGATACAGCAGAGATTAGCTGAGGCGTTGCTGAAGGGGACACAGGCTGGACAAGCTGAGCAGTTCCAGTACAACTCCAGGCTTCTTGCACTCTCCCATCCCCCAACCAAGAGCATTGCGACCCTCTCAAGAATGTATTCAGGCCCTGGCAGCAACATCCAGCACAGGTGATCAGAACACCAGATTCACAGCACAACACGGAGGGATCAAGGTGTGTACTCAGTATTGATGAGATTTGAAGCCATCCCAAAAGGTAACGAGACTGACTGACAAAAATGCAGGTACATAGGCCTGCACTGGAAGTACTAATCTCTCTTTCAATGTCAGGGCAGGTTATGGGTTACATATTCTTGGTTGGCTTTACCATTCTTGATTAAGCTGTATTCGGGGGTTGACAAATATTGTTGCCTTTGATGCTTTCAGATTTATAGGGCCTTTGTCCTTTTCTTCTGCCATTATTGGGGGCAAGGTCTTTTTCATACCCAGGCTGACCTAGAACCCATTTCAGAATAGAAATCTCAACCTCCCAGCTGATAAGATTAAGGGTATAGAACAACACACTCTTAGGGATTTGGGCTTTATAAAGGTTATCTGTTTGTTTCAATCCCCATACTTGCATACTCTGTGCTGGTTTTTATTGAATGTGTATATTGCTCAGTTGAACTTTAGAATTTGACAGTAAATTGCACCACCCAGCCCACTAGAATAATTGAATAGCAAGCCAACTCAACACCTAGGATTATTTCTACAGTTTTATTGGAGTACAAGAGCTACACTTGGCACCTTAAACTCCTACTCTGAAGGTATATAAAATTGGATTTCCAAATTTAAAGGCACCACAGATTATTAGAAAACCCAAACATCAAATCAACTCAAGATGCAAAAATCACATTATAATACAAGAAACACAAAGAATCAAGACAATCCCACCAAAAACTATAAATCCATCAGAAATGACTCCCACTGAGACTGTTTTAGATGAAATGTCTGATAATGATTTCAAAAAAATGATTGTATCTATCCTCAAAAAAAATCAAAGGAATCATAGAAGAAAACAAAGGAATTAAAGAAGAAAACAAACTCCTGAAGGAATTCCAAGAGAACATAGGAAACTAGCTTAATGAAATAATGAGGTCACTATAAGACATGAGTAAGGAAATAGAAATACTGAAGAAAAACCAGGCAGAAATTCTAGCACTGAAAAACACACTCAGTCAAATAAAAAATAAAGTAAAATAACAAAACTGTGGAAGTCTCACCAGTAGAACAGAGGAAGGAGAGAACAGAATATCTAAACTAGAAGACCAGGTGGCAGACCTAATACAGTCCAACAAAGAGAAAGACAAGCTAATAGGAAGGTATGAATGGGAATTTCAAGATATCTGGGACACTATGAAAAGATCAAACATAAGAATTCAGGGTATAGTAGAAAGAGAAGAATTTCAATCCAGAGGCTTAGTAGGCATTTTCTTCTATCAGAAGAAAAATTTCCCCAAATTGGAAAAGAAATGCCAATGTAGATACAAGAAGCTTTTAGAACATCAAACAGACAGAATCTGGAAAGAACCTCTCCTCGCCATGTTATAATTAAACTACTAAACATGCAAATCAAAGAAAATATATTGCAAGCAGTTAGAGAGAAAAAGCAAGTCACCTATAAAGTCAAGCCCATCAGGATCATAGCCGAATACTCAACACAAACTTTAAAAGCCAGAAGGACTTGAAATGATGTCTTCTAAGTTCTGAAAGATAACAACTGTCAACCAAGAATACTTTATCCTGCAACACTATCTTTGAAGATGAAATAAGTCCTTATTTCACAATAAAAACAGGCTAAAGGAATTTATGACAACTAAGCCAGCTCTACAGAAAACACGTGAAGGAATCCTTCATGCTAAAGAGAAAGAAAAGCACACACATGAGGAAACAGGCAAAAATAAACCATACTCAAATAACAGTTAAAATAAGAGAGTAAAGGAAAACAGGAAACACTACAAAATAAGAATGGCAAGAATAAACACATAACTTTCAATAATAACTCTTAATATCAATGGACTCAATGCCACAACCAAAAGACAAAGGCTTGCAGACTGGATTAAAAGGCAGGATCCTGCTGTTTGCTGCTTCCAGGAAACTAATCTCTCAATAAAAGATGGACACTGTCTTAGGAAAGGATGGAAAATGGTATTTCAAGAAAACAGGCCTAGGAAACAAGCAGGGGCTTCTATCCTAATATCTGACAGCATAGATTCAACCCAACATTAGTGAGGAAAGATAAAAAGAAGGTTACTTTATACTGATTAAACTCCAACAGGAGGACATTACAATCCTAAACATATATGCACCTAACCTAGGGCTCCCAATTTCATCAAACAAACACTGTTAGACTTAAGGTGTCATAGATACTACCAAACACAATTGTAGTGGGTGACTTCAATACCCTACTCTCATCAATTGACAGGTCATTCTGGCAAAAAATAAACAGAGAGACATCTGGATTAAATGCTACCAAATATACACTTTTCTCAGCAGCACATGGAACATTCTTCAAAATAGACCATATATTAAGGCACAAAGCAAATATTAACAAATATAGGAAAATTGAAATAATCCCTTGTACTCTATCTGACCACAATGGGATTAAACCACAAATAAGCAACAATAAAAACTATAGAGCATACACAAATTCATGGAGACTAAACAGTACACTATTTAATGATGAATGGTTAGTTGAAGAAATCAAAGGAAATCAATAAATTCATGGTGATGAGAATACAACATATCAAAACCTTTGGGACACAATGACGGTAATCCTAAGAAGAAAATTTATAGCTCAAGTGCCTGTATTAAGAAATTAGAGATTTCACAAGTAAACAATTTACTGTTTCACCTTAAAGCCTTGGAAAAAGAAGAACAAGGCAAACCAAAAATCAGTAGACAGGAAGAAATAATACAGATTAGGGAAGAAATTAATGAAATAGAAACCCAAAAAACAATCCAAAGAATCAATGAAACAAAGAGTTGGTTCTTTGAAAAGATATAAGCAAGATTGATAAATCCTGAGCAAATCTGACCAGAAGAGACCAAAAAAAAAAAAAATTAATCAAATTAGAGACAAAAAAGGCACCAATACAACAGACACCAAAGAAATTCAGAAAATCACAAAGACATATTTTAAGAATGTACATGCCTCTCAGTTTGAAAATCTGAAAGAAATGGATGATTTCCTTGATTCGTATGGCCTACCAAAATTAAATAAAGATAAGATAAACCATTTAAATAGACCTATAACAAGTATGGAGATCCAAGCAGTTACAAAACATCTCCCAACTAAGAACAGTCCAGGCCCAGATAGATTCACTGGTGCATTTTACCAGACCTTCATGGAAGAACTAACACCACTGCTTCTCAAATTTTTCCATAAAATAGAAAAGAAAGGAATCCTACCAAACTCCTTCTATGAAGCCAGCATCACCCTGATACCTAAACCAGACAAAGACAGAACAAAAAAAAGAAAATTATAGACCTATCTCCCTCATGAACACAGATACAAAAATTCTCAACAAAATATTGGCAAACAGAATACAAGAATATGTCAGAAAGATTATTCACCCCAACCAAGTAGACTTTATTCCAGAGATGCAGGGATAGTTCAACATACACAAATCAATAAATGTAATACACTATATAAATGGACTGATGGACAAAAATCACATGATCATCTCAATAGTTGCAGAAAAAGCATTTGACAAAATCCAACATCCCTTCATGGTAAAAGTCCTAGAGAATTTGGGAATAGAAGGAACATATCTTAACATAATAAAAGCTATTATAACAAACCTACAGCCAACATAATACTAAATGGGGAAAAACTTGAAGCTTTTCCACTAAATTCAGGAACAAGACAAGGGTGTCCACTGTCCCCACTTTTATTTAATATAGTACTGAAAGTCCTAACTATAGCAATAAGGCAAGAGATATTCATAAAAGAGATACAAATTGGAAAGGAAGAGATCAAATTATCATTACTTGCAGATAATATGATTCTATACATAAAGGCCCCTAAAGACTCTACCAGCAAGCTATGAGAGCTGATAAACACTTTTAGCAAGGTAGCAGGATACAAAATAAACACATAGAAATTAGTAGCTTTCCTATATACTAACAACAAACATGTGGAGGGTGAAATCAGGGAATCTCTCCCATTCATAATTGCCTCAAAAAAATAAAGTAAAATAAAGTACCTGGGAATAAACCTAAGCAAGGAAGTGAGGGATCTCTACAATGAAAACTTTAAAATACTCAAGCATGAAATTGCAGAAGACACTAGGAAATGTAAAGACATCCCATGTACTTGGATTGGAAGAATCAATATTTTGAAAATGTCAGTCTGACCAAAAGCAACCTGAACATTTAATGTAATCCCCATTAAAATTCCAATAGCATTCTTCACCGAAATAGAAAAAACAATTCTAAAATCCATTTGGAATCACAAAAAAAACCTCAAATAGCCAAAACAATTTTGAGCAACAAAAATCAGGCTAGTGTTATCATCATACCCAATTTTAAGCTATATTTCAAAGCCATAGTAACAAAAACAGTATGGTACTGGCACAAAGACAGATAAGTAGATCAAGGGCATAGAGGACCCAGATGTCATTCCAGGCAGCTACAGCCATCTGATGTTTGACAAAAATGCCAAAAATATTCATTGAAGAAAACATAGCCTCTTCAACAAGTGGTGCTGGGAAAAGAAAATGGGCTATGGAACTAAATAGAGAGTTCTCAAAGAAGAAATACAGATGGCATAGAAACATCTAAAAAAGTGTTCTACATCCTTAGCCATCAGGGAACTGCAAATTAAAACTTTGAGATTCCATCTCACTCCTGTCAGAATGGCTATCATCAAGAAAATAAATAACAATAAATGTTGGTGAGGAGGCAGAAAAAGGGGAAACCTTCTAAACTGTTGGTGGGAATGTAATCTGGTACAGCCACTGTGGAAATCAGTGTGGAGGTTCTTGGGATAGCTAGAAATAGATTTACCATATGATCAAGCTATAGCACTCCTAGGCATATATCCAGAGGACTCTTCTCACTACCTTACAGATACTTGCACAACCATGTTTATTGCTGCTCTATTCACAATAGCTAGGAAATGGAACCAGCCTAGATGTCCCTCCACAGATGAATGGATAATAAAGATGTGGTACATTTACACAATGGAGTTCTATTCAGTAGTAAAGAAAAATGAAATTTGCAGGAAAATGGATGGATCTGGAAAGGATTATACTAAGTGAGGTAACCCAGGCCCAGAAAGCCAAATGTCATATGTTCTCTCTCATATGTGGATCCTAGCTACAAATGTTTAGACTTGTGTGAGAGCTGGAACCAAAAATTAGTAGCAGAGGCTAGTAAGCTAGACAAAGGGTATAAGGGAGGGAGGAGAGGGAAGGACTTAAGTGGGTGGTATTGTATATATGTAAGTAGGAGAACAGATTACAAGGAGTGAAATGGCCTAAGTGAGACCAGGAGAAGAGACTGAGTAAGAGAAGGATTGAGGGAGGGTCAATCAAAAGTCAAGATATTCTGAATACAATCTATGAAACTCTATGTATTTGGATAATGGCACATCCAGAAGCCATAGATTGATATTAGAAAATTTTCAGTGCCAAGAATGGGGTACCTTCCAGTGAGTTGTTTACCAGGGAGATCCTTGTTGCCTCCAAAATACTATAGGTTATTGCCAAGACCCTTGGTTTGCTATGAATAACAGATGGTAAGACCCTATTGCGGAAGACATCACATGCCTGAGTGGCAAGGTTACTGAGAAATCAAGCTGGTGCTGAGTTGAAAATCTCCTCCCTTTAGACCAGCCAACTGAAAGCTTGAAAAAGCTGTACTGCATGCAGCCCTATGGGAGATAGAAATCATCAGCGGTGAAAACAGTGGACACTGGAAGCCTCAAGTCTGGCCAGACAGGCCAATAGTGGCATGTCTGCTCTGGGGGAAACCAACTGCTCTCTAATTGGACTGGAAGCCTGCTCTATGGGAGAGAATACATGCCTGGTACTGAAAACCTAATCAAAAGTCTTTGGCAGAGCCGGGCATGGTGGCGTATGCCTTTAATCCCAGGAGGCAGAGGTAGGAGGATCACCGTGAGTTCGAGGCCACCCTGAGAATACAGAGTGAATTCCAGGTCAGCCTGGACTAGAGTGAAACCCTACCTCGAAAAACCAAAAAAAAAAAAAAAAAAAAAAAAGTCTTTGGCAGGGGAAGTCATGAGCCTTAGGCATATAAAGCCAAGTCTTGACTGGCTAAATGCATATATTATTCTCACCAAACTGCCCTGAAAGCAATACACTTAATGTTCATATGCATATATTAATGCTATTCTCACTTTTGGTCAGCGAAGCTTCCCTTTTCAGATGGCGGTGAGCACTGGAATGACAGTATAGTGCTGAGAAGAAGTGACAGAGTGTCCAGAACTGAAACATCTCTGTCACATCCTCCAAGGCTCAGGGTCCATTGCAGAAGAAGTGGTGCAAAGAATGTAAGAGCCAAAGGAAGGGTACCACTCCTTACAATGCAACTGTCCAGACAGAAACTGGCCTCTATATCCATGACCTCGCAGTGCCTAGCAATACCTTCACAAGACCTTCATAATAGGAGAAAAAGATGATGACATCAAAATAAAAGACAGACTAATGGAGAGAGGGAGGGGATATGATGGAGAGTGGAGTTGTGAAGGGGAAAGTGGGGGAAGGGAAGGAAATATCATGGTTTATTGTCAATAAAAAATTTTTTTAAATAGTTCAAGATCATCCTTGGCTATATAAAAAGTTTGAGGCCATTCTGGGTTACATGAGACCTTGTGTTCTGGAATAGTCTGCCATTTCTATTTCAACAGGAAGATATGGGCCATCTCTTGATATGCAGGAGTCACGGATTTCAATGTTAGGAAACAGAGGAGCTCAGCTTGTACATGGCTCTTCCGTCTCAATATTGTGAAAGTCAGTCAGCTGGGCAGGTGGGAGCCAGAACACTGGTTATTCTTTGCAGACATCTCACCACGACTGACTAATGTGGCACTATTGAATCAATCTAAAGGGAATGACTCTTAATAAAATTTTCTTCTAGATCACACTGAAAAACGCTCTTATTTAACCAAATGGTGTTGATTAAAAGATTGAAATGAATGCTAAATGAGCTGCTTTGTTTACTCATAGCAACAATTATTTCCCCAGCCTTAGGCTTCCATTTCCTTTCCCTGTGCTTTGATGGCTGGTGAATTATGAATATATTTTTCCTGTAAGAAATTAGATAATGGTCTTACCACTTCTAACAAGACATTATAAATAATGGCAAGTCACAGTGTGATTTAAAATACTGTCCTCGATCTAAGACACCTATGTTCAAATGTTTTAACCTTTAGATCAATCCTATAAAATCAAGCTATATTTGTAAGTACATGATATTTCTAGAGTAATGAAGCTATCTGGCAGAACCTTTAATAAGTGATTTTAGATTATTCTAGAAATCTATCATTTCATCAGTCATCATCCTTTATATCTTCAAGACAGAGTTATTTCATCCTGACATCATAAGTGAAAATTAGCACACAATTTGATTCACTAATTCCCAGAGTCTATTTCACAATGTGGATATACATACAGGAACACAGTTTAAGAGTCAAGTCTCAGCACTGTGCAACTATTTAAAAATAAATAAATAAATGAAAACCAAGTGACTCAAAGAAGTTCACAATTAATCCAAAAACTTGCTTGTACCCCGTTTGCCACAAAGGGGAATTTTTAAATGCAAACTGTTCAATACTCTAATTGTTCCAAAAGTATTTCTGATTAACAATCTTAATAACGTGCTTGTGCCTTTTCGTCCTAATGCCCAGGATTTTGTACTTCATGTCAATATGGCTCAAGAGACAACCCAAACCCAGGTCCAACGGGAGGAAGGCAGCCCGAGGCTGTGAAGAAGCGGTTCTGCGCTGCAGGCCATCCGGGCTCACTTGACCCCTGTGTTCCCGGAGCAGGGAAGCAGCGTGGCTGCGCTCAGCAGTGAGGGAATGGAGTACATCGATTGCTCGTGATTATTAGCTGGAGTGGGATGAACCTCCTCCTTATTATGCAGATTAGCGGAGCTCTCAGTCCCAGCATATTGTGCAGATGCGGGCTAGCAGCTGCTCCTACAGATGGCAAGTACACAGCTCCATTAGGATGGATCTATTGTCTGCTCCGGGCTTGCGCAGGGGCTGGGGCAGACTCGGCAAAGAGAAATTGTTTCACCACGTAAAGGCGCACACACACTCAAAAAAAAAAAAAAAAAAAAAAAAAAAAAAAAAAAAAAAAAACCTGCACCCAGGAGACTCTTTACACAGCAGGGTCCACAGCACTCAAATTAGAAATCTACCCTAAATAAGGACTTTCGTATGTCACAATTAAGCTTGTGTGTTTTTTAAAGCAGATTAACCATTAAAATTGAGTAGTATAATTCAAACTCCGCAATGTCATGCTATTAAATATTCAGATTAAAAACAAATCCTATGAGATTCATTCAGAAATCTGCACAACATGCAGCTCTTCAGGAACCTTGTGTTTTGTTAGCTCCTTTTAAAAAGAGGCAAGTCTATCTTCCATAACAGCAAAATGTGATAAGGAACTGAATTTCCCCCATTAACATGTTTGCTTTAGGATACTTTGACCTTTTAGAGTCATTAGTTATTCAAAAGCGCATCAACGCAGCTAATTCAAGCTAGCCTGGAGTAAAACTATGTGTACAAGAATCTCTTTTGGATGAATAGTCTTTAAATGACTAGCAAGTAAGTAACGTGGCTGCATAATTTTGGATACAGTGTAGAATAACTTTATTGCTAACTGAAGGCATTACATTTGGTAAAGGGTAGATTTGGTTTGCTTTCGGGCCCATGATTGCCCAGTCTTCCCCTCAGATTTAACCATGGAAAAGATCCATGATGAAAGAACAGTCTAAAGAAACCAGAAACTTCAAAACAATGGAAGGGAAGTGCCAGGATATTAGAAGTATAATTTAAGCTTCTTACCAAAATCATGTATCCTATTAAATGTGATTGATAACAGCTTAAAAGATTCAAGTTTAGAGGTGACTGCACAATAGAAAGAAAAGTGGTGCCCTACTCAATTCCTGTGTAATCAATATGCACACCCAAATGTAATATTTTAAAAGACACTTGTTGTAGAACCAGAGTATTGTATAGAATAAGAGAAAACTGTAAGCTGACTGCTCTAGAACCATGTTTGCCAAACTTTTTACCATCATCCATATAAAGAAATATACTTTTCTATCATAACCCATCACATACATGCATAGAGATGTGCACAAGTTTTATAAAATTTGCCCTTGGATCTCATGGTGTTTTCTGCTTCTTTCTATTGTATTCTCCTCCTACTTTCTAATTCTCATGGTAGTGTAGCTGCTACCTCAGGGTTAAACATGATCCTCACAGCTCAAAGCAGAGTAACTGTAATAGACCGCATTAGACCTTCATGAAACTGGGTCTACTAACATCTCTTTGTGGAAGGAGAAGAGAGTCAAAGATTCACGCAGCTTACATAATCTTCACAAAATCATCACTACATCCTCATGAGCCCCACACACACACACAAGATTCTGAGCCCTATATGAGAGGTGAGGAATTGACTGAGCTCTCCACGGAGTAGTTTCCCTTTAGTTGTCCCGGGGATTTCTAGTGTAACTACCATTGAGTCACTCATTCTCCTGTAAGTAACCTCAATGGACTCATTAATCACAAGCTGGACATGCACAGAATCATTTCTATGGTCAGCCAGTAGCCTCTCCATCTAGGGTGGCTAGATATTTCTTTACATGTCCAAGCAACATGGACTATGACAGTAAATGTATTTCACAGCTATATGTATAATCTATAGTTCAAAAATTGCTATTAAAGAATGTGGCTAAGCAGGCAGTCTTAATAAGGAAATGGATCAGGTGAATATCAGCATCATTGTGAAGGATGTCAAGGTAGACCCTACACCAAATTTCTAGATTAGGATAACACTGACACTTTCCAGGGTATTACAAGGAGGCAGAACTACAGAAAACTTGCTTCCTTTCTTCAGAATAAGTCACAAAGAGTGACAAAGACTGAAAGATGCACTGGAACTAAATCAGACAGGTTTAATAGCCCTGGAATTCCTGTTCAAGGTTGGTAAGATCAAAATAACCTCAAACAGATGCCCTCTACGAGACACATTCTGAAAAAGACATGCAAGGCAGTGGAGAGCTAGGAAGGTGGAACCCCTGAACCCAAGGCTGAAAATAGATTCCTCTTCAAGTCCTAGCAGAAAGACAGCCCAAGTGTAACCAAGATCTACAAAGTCACAAAACTTCTAGAAGTTCATACTCGTGAGAATGCAGCAGGCATAAGCTCTGTGACAGCATCAGTCTGAAATTCACAAAACAGGGGCGACACACAATGACAAAGTAGCAAATTGAAAACAGACTGAATTTAGGATTTGGGATGTCTTTGTCAATATGTAGAAATTAAATGGGAGGTTCAACTTGCCCTATGAATCATCTTGAACTCAACACACATTGTTTTGATGAAAGCTTCATTGCATCCAGAAAGCTGTTCTATTTACTGCTGTATCCATACTAACTTACACAGAGTAGACACTCAACACAGAGCTGATGGATAAGTGTTAGTATTTAAAATGGTGTGCATGGAATAACATATACGTAAATAAATAATTGTCCCATAGGATAAGTAAAAAGTCCAATAGTATAAGGTCAGACTTAGTGAACTGGGAAGTCAGGACACTGTTGAGATGGTTTGAAGGGTCATCAACAGGATGGACAGTCTAAACAAAAGGAAGGAGAATATGCAAAGGCTAAGAAGTATAACACATCAATGCAACCACAACTAGTGCCTTGTGATCAGAAAGGCTAAGTGTCTCATAGCTGGGAAACTGAGGGTTGGGGACAGGAAATAGATACCAGGCTAAAGAGGAAAGCCAAGGTCAGGTTATTATAGAGGGTCTCGATTGTGCCATGCCAAAAAATAAAAATAAAAATAAACACCTAAACATGAAGACACAAAAAGCTTTCTTCAGAATGGAGGCATGGATTTGATTCAAATTCTCTGAGATATATACATGGAGCAGTGGAGTAATTCATTATAAAGCCTTTGAATGGCCTTCTCATTTCTGGCAATTCCCAGATCCTGGTACTAGCCTTCCCCTGTTTGTTGGCTAAACTTTCGTAAACTGTTAAAGCTAAGAACATGTGTTCCTTTTCTCGACAAGCCTGGCTACCTTTTCTTGGGTCTTCAACTCCAAGTCTTCACTATGCTCCTTTGCTGACAAGAGATGGTGGCTGCTCCTCTTTCTTTCCCAACAAACTGAAGCTGTTCATGGCAAGCTAGGGGTTGACTGACATATTTTCCACTGGGGCAGGCAAAGACTCACCCCACATCAGGAGTTCACAAAGGAATGTTCAGTGTCTTTGGAGAACATTTACTGCTTGCTGTTTGCTCTACCTACCAGCTTTTAGGGTTGGTATCTCCAAATCCTTCCTGATGCCATGGCTCACACACTTTTTTTTAATCACCCAGTAACCTTCCCGCCCCCTATTTCTATGTGTTGAAACTCCTCCCATGACAGTCGCATTCATTCTTATTTATACTTTGGGTTGAGCATATTGTTCCCTCCCCCATGGATTGCAACCCTTGAAGGCGTGATTTATCTCTGATCCATTCACATACAAGATAGTAGATACTATCATAAATGAGAATAAATGAAATAGCATATGTGAAATCCCTGTGTATAATGCAAATTACTGTATAAGCGATAGTTTTTATTAAAGTCTCTCTCTCATACACACACACACACACACACACACACACACGTGTCTTTATTTTTCAAAGGGCTATCTATCTATCCATGGCATCTATCCCACAAAAGAAGTAGGAACCCACCGGAGTCCTCCTTGTCTCCCTCAATCACATTCTCCCAACAGTCCTCTTGTAGATTTCTTTTCCCTCTTCCATCATCCCAGCAGAATTCACAGCAAGACTTTGCCCACTGCACATATGTGAATTAGGCCCATAGATTGCCTTTAGAGTTGAATGTAGTGAGAATCAGCACATTGAGATTCAGGGGAGAATGCATAAGCATCTGCCTTGGGGCTTATGCTGAAACAGAATAGCAGTAAGCTGGAGCTGAGTCATGGCTGTACGGTTGACTGAGGCATACCTTCTTCAGTTTGGTGGGCCTGCCTTGCCCTTTTGTTTGCTTGGTACCCAGACAAGAGTCACCTGTCATTGACCAACATGCCCACCCAGTTGTTCTTCTTACCATAGAAATCAATTTCTTTAATTCCAAGCCCCTACCAAAAGTCAGAGGAGAAAAAAAAAAAACAGAAAGGCTGTATAATTTTTTTTACAACAGAATTTATTGATGTTCCTTTCTGTGGTTCCCAACATTCCGTGATGCTGGGTTGTATCCATGCTAGTTTGATCAAGGATGCAAGCCCAGTATGAATGACATGACACAGACACTTACTATGCAGTCGAGGGAGCTGGAAGTGAGACTGCAAGCCATTGTTATCCATGAGCAAGGCACAATAGGAAGAAAAGCTGGACAAGAGGTAGGAAAGAGAAAAAAAAAATAGAACTCATGCAAACTGAAGTACCATTTCTCTCTTCTCCTCCTATTCTGATGATGCAAGCAGTAGTGCCCTTCCTGCAGGGTCCACCTCCAACCCCCAGCCACTCCAGCCTTCAGGGAAGTTGACAGAGGCATGCGTTCAAACTTAGCCAACCAGGCGAACCAGCACATGGACCAGCAAGGATGAGGAGAGCAAGGATGCCTGGGCCCATCCAGAGCATAGTGGCTTCTGGCAGTTTCAAATCTGCCTCCCAAATCTAGGATAAAATGCTCTTGTTGTCAAAAATGATGCAGAGAAGGCAATTCTGGAAAATACCATTTATTCTTAACTAAATGGCACAATACAATGCCACTCTAGGCACCAGTACAGTTCAGGCAGGTCAGTAATCAGGTCATGGGACAATGAGTGAGTTTTTATCTGAACAAAGAGCCCAATAATAGCTAAAAGCAAAGATAGCTCAGAGAACCTAAGATATACTTAATGACTGTCACACACCACTGTTAACTCAGCACCCAACACAGTGCCTTGAACAGAATAAATGTTGGCTCTACTTAGTGAATTAAGTCAACTAACTCTGGTTACCTACTTACAAACAAATCCCAGGAGATATATAGCAGGTGAAACAGCATTGTCATAAAACATCTTTTGCTTCTGTTAAAATTGCTTCATTCTTCAAAGAGGATGGTTTGCTTCTGACCAAGTGGGTCATGATATTTTTTTAATCAGATGTATGCTGACACTTGACAGGTTTTCAATGTTTCAATTTTAACCATACAACTGATCTTTACTGGTGGTGGGGAGGTAGCTCAGTGGATAAAGCACTTGCCACACAACTCTGAGAACCTGAGTTTGAATCTCCAAACTTACATAAAATAGCCAGAAACTGGAACTGGGGAGATTGTCAGTGGGTAAGAGTTCTTGTCACACAAGTCTGAAGGTATAGAGGGCCTGATTCACCCTGAGTTTGAATCCCTAGCACCCATGTAAAATAGCAGGGCATGGCCACACATGCCTGAAACTTCAGTCCTGTGGGCAAAAGCGTCAAGAATCAATGAGACTAGCAAAGCCAGCAGCTTCTGGTCCAGAGGGGGACTCTGCATCAAGGAAAGACATAGATGAATGACAGAGGAAGACATCTGATGTTCTCCTCTAGCCTCTTCTCCTCATGTGCACACTCACAGTGCATGCATCTGCACACACACACACACACACACACTCGCAGGTACACACCGCACCATACTCACAAACCACTCCATACATGCCAGACACATGCACACACATGCATGTGTGCCAGAAAACAAAAGGCAAAGGCAGACACTGTAGCAGGTTTCTATGAACCCAGTGCACCTACAGTGAGAAGGGAGGCAGAGACAGGATACTTTCCTAGAAGCTCATGAACAGAACAATGAACAATGAGAGACCGTGACTCAGAGCAAAGAGGAAGTCAAGGACCCATATGCACCATGGCACACGTGTGCCCACACTCACCTACACAGACAATGCACATGTGCACATACACACATTAAATAAATAAATATTTTTAAAAGGCAAATCTGAATGTAACAATATTAAAGACATGATCTTTATACAGTACATCCTGATCAAGAAATGAATCCTGGGCTGGAGAGATGGCTTAGTGGTGAAGGCGCTTGCTTGCAAAGCCTAAGGACCCATGTTTGACTCTCCAGATCCCATGTTAGCCAGACACACAAAGGTGAAGCAAGCACAAGGTTGAACATGCCCATTAGGTGGCACAAGCATCTGAAATTAGATTTCAGTGGCTAAGGCCCTGGTGTGCCAATTTCCCTCCCTCTCTCTCTCTCTCTCTAAAAAAAAAAAAAAAAAAGAAATCCTTAGTTAAGCAGATTATTTACATAAGAATGGATATGTGGGCAAAAGGCCAAATAATAAATGTATTGTACATATTAACCATGATTAATTATTTCATCTATAACATATTTATGCATAAATTACTTTGCAAAGTTCTATCAAATAGATAAAAATAAATAGGGGATTAAGAAATATTAGCCAAGATGTGTTTTCAATAGAAAGATAAAACCAGTCCTTTAAAGATTTACTCTCAGCCCAATGGACATGACTTGCAAAGCCTGCATGCAGCCAGGCCCAGGGTCTATAGAGGGTTCAGGTCAGGGTATTTTGGGGATGAAGAAGACCAAATCCATTCAGATTTGTTTGGCTTATTTTTAAAAAGATCTTCAGTTTTCTTAATTTAGCATAAACTAGAATAAAAATGATCTGATAATATAACACTACTTTCCATCTTTCTTTGGGTTTTCCCTGTCTAAAAAGGAAAACAAGGACTGGAAAGATGGTTCAATGGTTAAGGAATTTGCCTGCAAACCATAACAACTTGAGTTTGATTTCCACGTACCCACGTGAAGCCAAACGCACAAAGTGGTGCATGTGTCTGGAGTTCATTTGCAGAGGCTAGAGGCCTGGTGTGCACATTCTCTCCCTTTCTATGTGTGTGTCTGTCTGTCTGTCCCTCTTCTCTATATATCTCTCTGCTTGTAAATAAACTGAAAAAAATTAAAAAGAAAACAAGGGCTGGAGAGATTGTTCAGTGGTTAAGGCGGTTGCCTGAAGAGACTAATGACCAAAGTTTGATTCCTCAGTACCCATATAAAGCCAGATGCATAATGTGGCACATTCAGCTGGAGTTCATTTGCAGCAACAGAAGGTTCTGGCATGCCCATTTGCTCACTTGTGCACTCTCTCTCTCTCCTTTCAAATAAATAAATAAAACAAAATAAATTTGTTGTATAAAAATGGAAAAAAATGATAGACAAATTAACCAAAAAGTTAAACTTTTAATTCTTCAAATAACCAGAACAATACTGAAAAAGAATCAAATAAAGAATAAATAAGATGAACCGGGTATGGTGGCGCATGCCTTTAATCCCAGCACTTGGGAGGCAGAGGTAGGAGGATCACCATGAGTTCAAGGCCATTCTGAGACTACATAGTTAATTTCAGGTCAGCCTGGACCAGTGTGAGACCCTACCTTGAAAAACCAAAAATGAATAAATAAATAAATAAATAAATAAATAAATAAATAAATAGGATTGCATAATATAGCCTAAAAATTGTATCTTTGGATAAAAAGGTGGTTCTTTTTCCAGTTCTCACAGTTTGACAAGGTTAAATCTCTGGAATAAATCTCTTATTCCATATCATCCAAGTGATTCAGTTGCTCAGAACTGGGGATCTCAAAACCAATGTAGCAAGGGACAAACAGAATCCTGGCTCCTCATGGATAGATACGGTTAGGTATTGAGTCATCTTCAAGCCAGCCAGTTAGGAACTTTCAGAAATAAGCTGGATGGTCATTGCTAAGTTAACTTCAGTACAAAATTCCTTTTCACACAGGTTACTCAGAAATCCTCTGAGTAAAAATACCATGATGGGTTTTATTATCCTGATAAGATATTTAAGGTTTCTGAAGAGTCAATCCCTTTATGCATCTTTCCAGGATACATATGAGGCTAATATGACCCTAAGTCCTGGAACAGATCTCAAGTCAAAGCCCTTATTTCTTGAATCCTATTTCCTGAAAATGTGTAAATCTAAAACTTCCCAGAAAGGTCCTCCCTCTATCCAGAAGCTGCTAAAAAGAAAGCCCATTATTTCCCAGAAACCTGAGGGATCCCACTATTGTCTTTGAACATATTATGTCAGCAAGTTTAATAGGGTCTAAAGTCACGCATGAGTTTTAAAACTCTCACCTTAATGTAAATGTAAGCGAAATGTAAAGAATATTCAATCAGTGTAATCATGTTTAAGCGTGATTAATACTTTGAATAGTTCATATTTATTGAATAAATTTGTGTACCAAAACTTTTTGATATGTATTTCTATATGCATATTGAAAATCCATCTTAGATTGCTTTAAAAATCTATTGTAAGCCTGTTATAAAAGATTTCTAAGCATCATTTATTATTCTTAGTTTCAAACCCCATGAATGAATACTTGTGCTCTGAAACAGATCCAATGTTAGAAAAAAGTACAGCTAGAAAAAAATCATCACACAAACAGGCTTTCCCAAAAGTGTGAGTCGTGGAGATGAAATTGGAAAGAGTGGAGAAGAGTCCTTGAGTTTGGAAAATTGAAGTGAAATAAATCATTATAGATTAGTACCAACTGGTTACTATTGTATGTGTTCTTAAGTTCATGTTGCTGGTGAATGTATTTCAAAATTAATGCCATACTTAGAAAATGTATGAGATTAACATACTGTGTACCTACATGTAGGAACATGCACATCCATTAACAAAATATACATAAAAGGGCTGGAGAGATGGGCTGGTGGTTAAGGCACATGCCTGAGAAGCCAAAGGACCCAGGTTTGATTCCCAGGACCCATGTAAGCCAGATCCACAAGATGGTGCATGCATCTGGAGTTCGTTTGCAGTAACTGGGCCCCCTGGCAGACCCTTTCCCTCCTCTCTCTCTCTCTCTCTCTCTCTCTCTCTCTCTCTCTAGATATATATATCTACCAACTGGAGAGAGGAGAGAATCTTGTAGCAGTGTTCTTTGTAATTTTTGATACTTGCCAGTGAATACTCCACCATCTGCCATCTGCCATGGTTCTTTAAGCAGTAGAGGACACGTGACTGGGGCACCAGGCGTTAAATTCTTGTATATAGCTGTTCGTCAGTGGCATCAAGTACATGGTGTTGAATGAGAATTTTTAGATGTGTGAAATAAAGATCTTCCTCCTCACTCCCTTGTTCTCTCTCTCTCTCCATCCTTTCTTCCTCCCTTATCCCTTCCTCCACATATGGCCCCTCAGGCAGTCAGTACATCCTCTAATGGTGCACTAACTTCAGGCCTGACTTGGTGGCTGCTTGGGGGAGGCAGGTGCTCAGCTTCACCCATCTTTGCTCTGTGACAGTTTTTCTGTCACATATGCCATCACCAGCCTGACATGTGTATGCCATACCACTTAATAACCCAGGGAGGTCGTGGGTCAGAGTTTCCCCTCAAATGACTGACAGCCAGGGAGGCACCATACCTGCAATAGAACAGTTAGCTGGAGTGAGAAGACAGGGCTCCATAGGGAATTTCTCTCCCACCAAGGAACCTTCACTCAGCATGACCTGTCTTGGAGAAGGCTTCAGACAAGGTCCTTGCTTTTCCACCTTAAATCCTGCCTTGAAACAAGCTCTCTCAGCCACGTGCAATTGCTGTAAATCAATTTCCAAACAGAAATCACTATGCAAAATATGCAGAAGCCAAGATGGGTAAAAAGATGACAAGCTGCCCTGGTCCTGCCTCCTGTCATGTGGGGTCTCCTCTTTCTTTTCCCACAAAGCCCCAAAAGGTTAAAGGAGGACTCAGGCACACAGAATTTTAAGACTGCAGGTAACCACAGGAGATTATCCGGGTCTGCTTTCTGGCATTACTCACAACCTCAACACTTCTTGCTCTCTTGGTATATGGGATTGTTATTGCTGTTTTGTTTTTAACATAGTAAAAATGCCAGTATAATCATTTGCAAAGAGAAATACAACTATCAAAGAAACCAGACATTTCAATTCTAATGACCAACCAATTCTCTCTCCATAAATACTCCTTAACTTTTGTTTTGTTTTGTTTTGTTTTTCGAGGTAGGGTCTCACTCTAGCCCAGGCTGACCTGGAATTCATTCTGTAGTCTCAGGGTGGCCTCGAACTCATGGCAATCCTCCTACCTCTGCCTCCCAAGTGCTGGTATTAAAGGCGTGCGTCACCACGCCCGGCTCCTTAACTTTTAATATATGTTCATTTTGATATGCCACAATTTGGCATCCATTGCTTACTGTTAGAAAAATATCTTAGGAGCCAGGTGTGGTGGCACATGCCTTTAATCCCAGCATTCGGGAGGCAAGAAGTACGAGGATTACCTTGAGTTCGAGGCCACCCTGAGGCTACAGCCTGGGCTAGAGAAATCCTACCTCAAAAAACCAAAAAAGAAAAAGGAAAAATCTTAGGAGGTAGAAGTTTACCATAGACATATGAATTATTTATTCCCTTCTCCCCACACCATGTTTAGCTGGTGTATCTAAGTTCTTCATTTCCAGATAAAATTAAATGATATGTAAATTGGCTGAGGCATCTACCTCTGAGAGACAGGGTGAAGCTCTCTCTGCCTTGTGTCATCCATGTTGGATCTCATCGTTCTAAAACAGGCAGTGATCTGCTCTTGGGCCAGCAGGCTCAGTTTTCAGAAGAAAAGATCACAATGGGCCAAAGCAGATTCTACTGTGTTTGGCTTACTGGGCCCTTCCAATCCATTTCAGGAAGATTCTACAGCAGTATCTTGGTATGTTACAGAGCACCTGATTGGCTGTGGCAGTGATAGTCAATGGGCAAGAAGACTTGCTTAAAAAAAAAAAAAAAGTGAAGAACATTTTTTCTCAGTGTCTGCCTGAAGAGAGGAAAAGAAGAAATGCAGGCAAGACTTGCTATGCTCACTGAAAGGAGCTTGATACAAAATGCCACGTATTGTATGTTGCATTTTTATGGAATTCGCATGCTGCAGTCAGATTCACATTGCTGGCAGAAAACACCTGACCAAGAGCAGCTTGTGGGAGGAAAGGGTTTATTTTGGCTTATAGACTCTAGGGGAAGCTCCATGGTGGCAGGGGAAACAGTGGCATAAGCAGAGGCTGGACATCACCTCCTGGCCAACATCAGATGGACAACAGCAACAGGAGAGTGTGTCAAATAATGGCAAGGGGAAGCTGGCTATAATACCCATAAGCCCACCCCCAACGATACATGCTTCTAGGAGGCCCCAATTACCAAACTGCCACCAGCTGAGAGACTAGCATTCAGCACACCTAAGTTTATGGGGAACACCTGAATCAAACCACCACGAAGCAGAACAAATCTACAGAGGTGGAATGCAGGTTGGTGGCTGCCAAGGGTAGTGTACAAGGAAGACTGGGGATGATTACTATGGGTAGGTTTCTTTTACGGTGATAAATATTTTCCAAAAATAGATTTTAAAAGATGATGGCATAACATTAGGAATTAACTTAATGTCACTGATAAATTTTTTTATGCTATAGGCATTTTATCTCAATTTGAAGGATGTGCCTGTATTTTTTTTCTAATTTTATTTTTCTGAACAATTTTTATACTTGGACATAATATTATTTGAACATTGTCCCGTCCCAATACTGCTTTTTGTACACCCTCTCTCCCTCCTTTCCACTCCTTCTTTCCAAGTAGACTCTCTTCTGTTTCACCCACCTTCATCATTCATGCCAAACATACAGGTGAGCTCAAAATGGTGGAGGTTTTGCAGAGGTAATGACAGCCATTATGAGGTCACAGAGCCAGAAGATAGTGTCCTGAAATACTCCTCTGGTTCTTACATTCCTTCTGCCCCTCTCTTCCACTATATTCCTGAGTCTGGTTTGTAAGACATAGAAATTTTCTCTGGTGCACATGATCCTCCCAAGCAGCCAGTGCAGTGTGGCAGATAATAGCTCATTGTGGGAAGAGGAGACCCCAAGGGCGAGCAGGAGAATGAGGCAGCTTCAGTTTCCCTTTCTTCTTGGAATACACTAGGCAGGAGGGTCTTCTGTAGTTACCTTCTTGTTGCTGGGATAAAGCATCCAACCCAAAGCAGCTGGTGGGAGGAAAGATTTTTATGTTGGCTGACAGCCTCTAGGAAGCTTCATGATGGCAGGGAAAAGTATGGCATGAGGCTGGACATCGCCTCCATGCCACAGTGGTTGGAACACCACAGCATGAGTGTGAGGCAAATACTGCCAAAAGGAAGCTGGGTATAACACCCCAAAAAACCTGGCCCCAACAACATATATCCAGCAAGGCTCCACCTCCCAAATTACTACCACCTATGGACCAAGCATTCAAAACACATGAATTTACAGGGGCCTTCTGATTCAAACCACCACGGGTGGCCTGTGACTAGCCATAGGCAAAATAGCTAGCAGATTTTTTTGTTTGTTTTTTGGTTTTGTGAGGTAGGGTCTCACTCTAGTCCAGGCTGACCTGGAATTAACTATGCAGTCTCAGGGTGGCCTCCAACTCACAGTGATCCTCCTACCTCTGCCTCCCGACTGCTGGGATTAAAGGCGTGTGCCACTACGCCCAGCTGCATAATATTTTCTTTTTTTAAAAAAATATTTATTTATTTATTTATTTGAGAGAGAGAGATACAGAAATAGGCAGGTAGAGAGAGAGAGAGAGAGAGAATGGGTACACCAGGGCCTCCAGCCACTGCAAACGAACTCCAGATGCATGCACCCCCTTGTGCATCTGGCTTACGTGGGTCCTGGAGAATCGAGCCTCAAACTGGGGTCCTTAGACTTCATAGGCAAGCGTTTAACCACTAAGCAATCTCTCCAGCCCCATAATATTTTCTGAAATAGTAAATCTGACCCATTTTGACCCATCACCAAAAGTAGACTGAGGACCTGGGAAAATGACTCAACGCTTAACAGTGCCTGTTTGTGAAGCCTGTTGCCTTGGGTTTGATTCCCAGTACCCATGTAAAGCCAGATTCACAAAGTGGTGCCTGCCTCTGGAGTTTGTTTGCAGCAGCAAGAGGCCCTGGCCCATCCATATTCTTTCTGTCTCTCAAATAAATAAATGAAAAGTGTTTTTAAAAAAAATAGACTGGGGCCCACATTGGCACTAAAGGTGCCAGTCACAAGCATTACCTTCTCTCTTGCACACAGATGCCTTGGCACTCACTTAAGGCCACATGTTCAGTGTTCCATACTACTTAGGCATAATTTTCCAGGTGGTCTTCAAAAAGCTAAAAACAAAGCTTCATCCAGGGCTAGAGAGATTGCTTAGTGGTTAAGGCACTTGCCTGCAAAGCCTAAGGACCTAGATTTGATTCCCTAGTACCCACATAAGCCAGATGCACAAGGTGGTGCATGTGTCTGGAGCTAGTTTGCAGTGGCTGGAAGCCCTGGCACACCCATGCTCTCTCTCTCTCTCTCTCGCTCTTGCTCTCGCTCTCGCTCTCTCCCTCCCTCCCTCCCTTAGCCTCTTTCCCTCTCTCAAATAAATAAAAATTTTAAAAATATACTTACAAAAGACAAAACTTCATCTGATAGATGAAGTGTAGTGACAGTGCTCTTGATATGAGTAAAGGCATAATTGACCACAGGTAGAATTTGCCTCTTGAAACTGAATAGGTCATTCTTAGTAGGATGAACACAAAATCAACTTCAAAGACTTTATTTATTGCCGCATAGTCATTGATGTATAGTAGAGAACAGTCACACTTTCTCATCAGCTTCAGTGTTTGGTCAACAAACCACCAACAGCTTGTGTGTGAACCGTGCTGTGAGAAAAACGTTTGTGGCCACATGTCTAATTAATAGGCTAGAATTAATTACTGGATTCACTTACCTGAAAACTCTTTAGCACTATAGATATTTGGATGATGACAGATAACTGATGGGTGTGCTAATACATTTCATGACCTAAGATGCATCCACAGACATTTTAACCTCTCTGAGATCCAGGTGTATTGTGCTGCCTCTATCAGCTGGCCTGAAGTCCTGCCAGAGCTGGCACCGTCTGCTCATATGTGAACATTACAAGCACCGGCACCAGAATGTGCAGAATTATGTACTGTCAAGAAAGAAAATTTCAGAGATAGCAATGAAGTACTCCTTAGAGAGATCCTGAAAAAGCCAGGTATGATGGCACACACCTGGCATCTCAGCACTCAGGAGGCTAAGGCAGGAGAATTGCTTCAAGTTCAAGGCCAGTATGGGTTGTATACCAAATATCAGGCCAACTAGGGCTTTATAGCAAGACCTTGTCTCAAAAAAGCAGAAGTCAGAGAGACCGAGACAGAGATTCTATATCTCCAATGTTCTTTCCTTAAGATATTTTTATTTCTGTATTTGTTGGATGGAGAGAGAGAGAAAGAGAGCCTCTGGCTTTACACAGGTACTAGGGAAGGACCTTTAACTGCTGAGCCATCTCCCCAACTCTTGCCAATGTTCTTGATGACCCAGAAGAAACATCTTGTTAAATAAAAAAATAAATGAAAACATGGTTGTAGGGCTAGAGAGATGACTCAGTGGTTAAGGCGCTTGCCTGCAAAGCCAAAAGGCCCAAGTTCAATTCCATCAGGACACACACATAAGCCAGATGCACAAGGTGGCGCATTTATCTGGAGTTCTTTTACAGTGCTTGGAAACCCTGGTGCACCCGGTCTCTCTCTCTCTTCCTCTTTCTCTCAGATAAATAAATAAAAATAAAATATTTTGGGTTGGGAGATGGCTTAGCAGTTAAGGTCCTTGCCCTGTGAAGACTAAGGACTCATGTTCAACTCTCCAGGTCCCATCTAAGCCAGATGCACAGCAATGCAGGCATGTAATGTCGCACATACACTCAAGGGGCAGCACACATCTGGAGTCTGATTGCAGTGGCTGGAGGCCCTGGTGTGCCAATTCTGTCTCTCTCTCTCTCTCTCTCTCTCTTCTTCTCTCTACCCCCTCCTCTCACATAAAGGAAGACCAGTCTGTTGGGCTTGCCTCAAAAATAAAATAAAATAAAATAAAATAAAATAAAATAAAATAAAATAAAATAAAATAAAATAAAATAAAATAAAATAAAATAAATGTTTAAACATGGTTTTAGACAGCTCTGAGTTGAGCAATAGCCCTTAAGAATTGGATTCTAAAGGGGAAGTTTTCATTTTTATTTCATTTTATTTCATTTAACCACTTTATTTCATTAATTATTTTTATGTCTTTATGGGAGTCATAATACTTGTTAAAAATTTAAAGACTATCTCAGTAAGTCTAACTCTTTAATGATATTTTATAATATTAAAATGTTGTCATTGAAAACTAGAAAGCATCATGCCAGAGTTTAGCTGGCAGCATTTCTTTCTTTGTGGTAAATAAAATAATAGTACATTGTGCAAATATTGTTAAAATATCTTAGACTCAATGCAATTCAGATTAGGGAGCACGTATACCACAATGCAGTAAGTTTGCAGGAATAAAATAACCAAATCCTTAACAGTTAACATAAACGTAGTTGTCTTTCACTCTAGAAATAGCAAAGCTTAAATTCACAATGACATTTTTATAGAACACACACTGTATCTGAAAAAGTTAACAGCTGAAAAAATCATTATGAAGTGAATCAGTTTGCTTGCTTCCTCTAAACTTTATATGGTTACTGTGAGGAATTGAAGAAACTCTTAAAATCCTGAAAAAAGAAAATCACTATTGCAAAGTATTAAGCATTTCAACTTAAATAGAAACTGTCCCTGTTTTCACTCCTTTGAACTCAGTAAGCCTTCGGTTCTTTTTGTAAAACAGGGCTTAAACATGGCTACATCATTGAGTTGTTATGAGAACTGTGTGGCTGACACATATAAAATGCTTAATAAAAAGATCCACATGGTAGAAACTCAATAATTAGTAAATGTTCTATGCTGATCACTATCTTTATGATTCTTTTACATTCTGACCCAGTGCTCAACGTGTATTTGTTGAGTAAAAGGGTAAAAACTGAAAACACAAAGTTTATTTCCATATTAAAAATAAACCTTGTTCCCAGAAATGAATTATTTGAAAATATTGATTTTAAACATGGAAGATTGGAGCAGGAAAGGAGATGAAAAAGAAATCCTATTTTCTTTGACACTATCCTACTGAACAGGCCTAATGGATCAGTTCAATTAACAAAAACATGCAGCCTGAGAGGTTTTCTTAATGTTGGGGAAATTAGGGAAGGATTAAAAAAGTAAGGAAAAAGACAATAAACTGGGTGTGATGTGACACATGCCTTTAATCCCAGCACTAGGGAACCTGAGGTAGGACAGGATGATCATTGTGAATTCAAGACCAGCCTGAGACTACATAGTAAATTCCAGATCAGCCTGGGCTAGATAGAGCAAGACCCTACCTCACACACACACACACACACACACACACACACACACAAAAGAGAAAGAAAGTAGAAAATCAAAGTTAGTTAAAATACAATTCAATCTTAGAAGAAGCAGGTTCTATTTCCTTAATGCACACACATGCACACGTACATGCACATACACAACACACAGTTTTTAAAGATCGTGAAAATGTTTAGTCAAATGGGTCTTAAATGTCAGTCCTCTGGTGGGGAAGGAAAAGGGCATCACACAAAGATCCTTCCCCTGCTTGGTTCAGGCCAAACGATTAAGAAAATAAACTCAAAAATAAAACAAGAGACAAGGAAATTATAATCCATCCTGCTCCAAAGAAGATTTGAAAATCTTTGTCTCCCATTAGAATTTGGAGCATCTCCAAAGATAATAGGATCTTATAGCCAGTTTTTTAAAACCCTAAAAGTCAAGCATGTTTAGTACATACTATGTCATATGTCATCCTTTGACATGGTGGGGAGTGCTTTTTGCAAATAGTCCACATTGACATTTCAAACATGTCTTTAGGAAATATATGCCAGACTGTGATTTAGATTTAAAATATTAAATTACACATAGAAATTCAGAGCTTCTTATAGAGACAGCAAGGTGAAGTGAAGGGCACTGGACAGGAAATCTGGAAACCAAGTTTTACTTCCAGCCCTTTCTCCAAACCAATTTGATAGCCCAGAACAAGATGCTTGGCCAGTCCTGATTTTACTTTCTTCATTTGTACTTAAGGATCTCTAAGTTCCTTCCCATGTTCTTGGACTATAATTTGGATTTCACCCAAGGTGACCTAAACAATGGTGACGAGTATAGGCAACAGTCTTTAGAATTCTTATCACATCTTGTCTTAAAACCACTACTGCACCTTGCCTCTTGTTATCTTCCAAAACACATGAAAGCCTTCTGTGTGTGTGTGTGTGTGTGTGTGTGTGTGTGTGTGTGTGTGTGAGAGAGAGAGCATGCACACTTCAAGGATGAATAATAAAAAACCATGCTGTGAGAATTATGTATAGCCATTTCATGTGACATGATGGGCATAGCCATGGTTTCCGTGCTAATTATGAAATAGCAAATGTAGAAAGCTCTTGTCCCTCCTTGTGTCTGCTGGGTCCATGTTATATGTTCTTCCAAGGTCAATATGGTTACTAAGCAAAACCCTTCTCCTCCACCCTCTGCTGACCATATAACAATGACCTGCTTAAGCTCCTCAACCATGCGACCCCAAAGAAAAGGAGCAATTTAATTCTTACCCTGAAACACAGCCCATTTGGAGGGACACCAGTCACTGGGGTATTGTTAGTGCCTTGAAATGGCCAACAGGGATTGCTGACTCTGCGAATATCCCTGGAAAGGCAGGAATTCTATTTGAATTACTAACATAACAGATGCTTGCTAGGATTCACCATGCACTCTGCATACAGTTATGCTAATTTGGCAGCCCTTCTCTTCCAGTTAGCTCTGAGCCATTAGAGCACGCAGCTAGTAGGTCCTTCTGTCTAACTAATAATTGCCTATTATTGATATTAATTAACATTTTTTGCACCTTCCCTCAGTTTTGACCTAGTATCTGTTGGTAGTCTAATCACTGTGGCCTATTAAAAGTCAAAATACAGGGGCCTATAGTAGTCACGAGCCATTTATCAAAAAGCAAACAAGGCCAATTAAACAGGCAGCCAGACAGTTGTCTTGATTTGCCGCTGACTGTTTCTTGATCACCATTATAAATTGCTAATAGGGCAGAAAGCGCTAAGCGGGGAGCAGCTGTGGGGGGGCTGGTTATTGCTCACTCCCCGCCTGGTGACAGGTGAGAGAGAGGCTAGTGATGGTCTTATTGATGTGAACTGCCCATCAGTTGGTAGTTATTGTTAAAGTTCATGATGCTACAGCTGATCTCGTCCTGCTGAGAGTCAATCAAATTAATTAGAGCTAGAAATTCCTTATTATTTTAGAGCATGGGTACAGAAAGAAGTCCTGTGATTTGGATCCAAAGGCAATGAATAAAAAAAAAAATCATGTAGTGCAGTGCAGAAAAAAATCAGATATTGCTTCTTCCATTATTTATAATAAGGGCTGTGGCTAAAGGTTTTTATAGGCACAGATCAAGAGATCATAATAGAAGCATATTGACAGATTTTTTTTCTGCAATACTCCAAGGAACTGGCTGTAGCAGGAAAATATATCAAAACCTTATCATCAGAGCTGAGATCTTCTGTGAAAAATCAATAAAGAGTTATACATGGTTTGAGTTTAAACAGTTCTCTGTAGTCATTTAAACATAGTGCATCTGTACAGCTTTTTACCTCTGGAGACGAGGTAACCTAGCAACTGGAGGGCTTAAACCGATTAACTACAAATGAAGTACTGTACGCCTATCAAAGCAATTGTTCATCGTTGCCTTTGTTGCAGAGACTAAGCTAATTGAACATGATACAGTATGAAGATAATTAACACCCATGAGTTTGTTAATTGCCTGTTAGCATTACAACACAGTCTCTTGGTTTCTTTTTAACTGTCTCCTTTGTAGCCTCTTACTTCCCTTAAAATGGTGCAGGACCTGTTTAACTGGCAATGATATCTTAGAGTTTATTAACCCTTTTTAAATTGGCAAAAAAAAAAAAAAAGGGGGCCTGTCTTAATGAAGCATATTGCATGTGCTTGTTAAATGCAAGCTCCACTTTGTCTATTTTCCCAAGGTTAGGAGTTTGTTTTACAGATATTGTACAAACTGGGTTTATTTTTTGTGCTAATTTATTTCAAGCAATTTGGAAATGCTCTCAGAAAGAAAGAGAAAGAAAGAAAGAAAGAAAGAAAGAAAGAAAGAAAGAAAGAAAGAAAGAAACACAGCTTTAGTGGTTCCCTTTATTACTCAGCTGCTCTGCTTTTGAGAGGGAGCGATAAATGTCTTTGAGGGTTGGAATATTAATTGAACGCAGCATCTGGTCAGCAGCTGACCGGATCCAGTTGTCCTGCTCCAGCCGAGCAGGCGAGAACTAAGCTTTGCTGCTCGGGGTTTTCCCTCAGAGCAGTGGACTAAATGAACCCCCATTTTATCTCTGCTGGATCACTGCATACATGCCAGAAAATCAATTGGGCAGGAAACTCTGTTAATCTAAAGTGAGTTCAATCTAAGGAATGATTTAAAATAAAAATTTCAATCATTACCTTTTCGGGGGAAAAAATGTTTTTTTTTCTCCTCAAGACTGTGTACTAGTGTCATGACAATACTTCGAAAGAACCTATCACAAGAGTAATCCAAAGTCAATGGAATTGTCTAGCAAAGAACAGTTTGCTTTTAGGGGGAAAATAAGGTGGCTGATTACAAGTTTAAGAGAAAATGGAAAACCCCAATGGTGTGTGGCCAGAAATAATTAAGATATTCAGGCCCAGGACACACGTGGACATTGGAGATGGACTCTTCTGTTAAGAAGGAGAGCCGTGACTGTGTCACAGTTGTTCAACTTGGATTTTCCTAGATGATCTGCTGTATTTGTCATTACTGCGCCATGGTTAATACTTTGCTGGTAAGCCAGTCCCAGGAGGGCCACTTCTAGCGCCCAATTACAAGTTCTATCATCAATCATAAGTATTATTTATTCAACAAAATGAATTGCTAATTAATAACTGATGAGCATTATGGCCTTGAACACTATAACACTATTAATTATGGTTGGCATGAAAGGGGTCTACCTGGCACATTTTCACCACAATTAGCCCCGGAAGCTTTCATGCAAACTGTCTATTAAGATAACCAAAAAGGAAGGGCTGGCTTCCTTGTTCTGCATAAGGATTTGGCAAACACAGCATTGCCTCTGGGCAACACTCCATCATACCAGTACCAGCACCCCAACATCGGTTTTCCTGTGTGGCATGACTCATATGAGGAAGGGAAGCCCTGAGGGTACAGAATGTGTGGGCACGTTCTCAGCCCTGCTTGTTGAAGCGCTTTCAGGGGAGTGTTGGGCCACAGCAGAGCACTTGGAATGTAATGTGGCTGCTGACTTATTTTTAGACACGGCTGTTGCCTAGCTCATGTCCCCAGCTCAGGGTGAAGGCATATCCTGCGGGGAAATCACTTGAGCAGGCAGCTGGTGGGCCAGAACTGCTCCCATTTAGCCCAGAGTCAGGCAGGAGTGCATCCCTTCACCTTGAGAACCTGCTCAACAGAGACATAAAGAGGAAAAGCAATGGAATGCCCTCTCATCCAGTGCGGTGGGGGTAGGGGGGAAGGAAACTAATTCTACAGAACATATACAAGGAAAAACCAATAATGCTATGAAGCTCTTTGAAAGCAGAACGAATCCACCCCATCCAGCTTTGGGTATCTAACTTCCTTGCCCAATGTCT
This sequence comes from Orientallactaga sibirica, assembly GCA_036365145.1. Lineage (NCBI taxonomy): Eukaryota > Metazoa > Chordata > Mammalia > Rodentia > Dipodidae > Orientallactaga > Orientallactaga sibirica. The sequence goes on along the minus strand of JAEOAD010000004.1, from coordinate 41,287,244 downwards.
TGTAGGTGATGGATACCCATGGATGGATGACAGATCATGCAAAGACTTTGAAAAGCTATAGGAATAGGGCTGGGAAAACAGCTCAGTGAGGACCTGAGTTCAGGACCCCAGCACACATGTGAAATGCTGGGTGGTGGTGGTGCGTACCTGTTATTCCAGTGCCATTGATATAAAAGTAGTGTAGCTAAACCAATGAGCTCTAAGTCGGTGAGAGACCTTGTTTGGAAGAAGAAAGTAGAGAGTGATTGAGGAAGAAACCCAACACCAACCTCCACATGCAGGCACACGCACATTTGCATCCACACACATGCACGCACTCATACCACACACATACACATTCCCCCACACACACCGCCACCCAAAGTTATAGGAATAATAGAAAGGAAAATTCCCTTTTCCCTCTCATTCTGGCTGCAGAAGGTGAAGAGCTTGTTAAACAGTGGTCTGGATGGTTCTGTAGTTGAGATGATCATTTCACACTTAGTGGTGGATGGATTTTGGAGAATAAGCTGTCTGCATTGATCAGACTCACTGAAGAATTGGAAAAGCATTCTCCTCCTGCTGGCTAAGCAGGACAGCAACTCTCTCATCAGTCAGGTTAAAAATGTTTGAGGGCTGAAGTTATGCAAACGTCTTGCCTGACCTGTCTGCAAACTGGAGGACACCCAGCCCCTTTATGGGTGCATACACGTGTCCTGGAAGGGAAAGAAGGAGTGTGGGAGAGCATGTCATTTGTGAAGTTATTTTTAACTTTACATAATTAAGTTTGAAAGATTGGTATGGGAGAGATATGTTCATTTAAAAAAAAAAAAAAAACTTACTAAGGCAAAGCATTCCCCTATGTTTCCCTCACGCTTCTCTTTCTGTAAAGACACTGACAAGTGAGCACATGGTTGATATCAGCCTGCCTGTACTAGGATTGGTTGAGTGGTAAATTGTGTGGAGTGCTGTACGGCAGCAGATGTACCTAATGAAATATTGTGCCTTTAGTATTTTGTTTGTTGCCAGCATGAAGTATAAAACTAAAGGCTTTGCTCATACTGGACAAGTGCTCTACCACTAAGTCACTTCCCTAGGTTTATTTGAGACCAGGTTTTACTACATCCCAGAATGGACTAGAATGCATATTCCTTCTGGCTCTGCTTCTTGAGTGTTGGGGTTTAAGTCTATGCCTCTGTGTCAGGTGTGACTTGAGTTTTTGTTGGTTTTTTTGTGCGTCTGTAAGTATGTGTGAATGATTGTATATGGGGGTGTAGGGGTGTGCATGTATATGGGTGATCAGAAGACAATGTCAGGTGTCATTCTGTAGAAACATCATCATCCTTATTTTTTTGCTTTAGACACAAGCTTTCACTGATGTAGAATTCACTAACTAGGCAACACTAGCAAGTCAACAAGCCCCAGGGATCTTCTTGTCTCCACCACTCCAGGACTGGGATTATAAGGACGTATCACCAAGATTGGCATTTTTACGTGGGTTCTGGGGATTGAACAAAAGTTTTTATGCTTACAAATCAAGCCCTTCTCTGACTGACTAGCAACTCCTCCTGCTTGTGTTTTGAAAGCACTTTGAAAGAGGCATTTGTATAGAAATGTAGGATTCCAGCCAATATCCCAACCCAGTTATTTCAAATGAAATGACCAGGCAAGCACCAAAGGCTGTAGAAGAAAGCATGTCAACCGATTTGTATTGGTATTTTGTTTCCTTACGTTAAAAATTAGGCAAAGGGGCTAGAAAAATGGCTTAGCAGTTAAGGCACCTGCCTGATAAGCCTAAGAATGCCCATTCAATTCTCCAGGTAGCATGTTTAGCCAGATGCAATGATGCAAGGATGCAATGTCACACTTGCCCAAGCACACGTATGGAATTCGTTCAGAGGCTGAAAGGTTGCTGGTGTGCCCATTCTCTATTTCTCTCTCTCTTTCTTTCTCTCTATACAAAAAAACATTAGGCAAAGAGAGGCTGGAGAGATAGCTTAGCAATTAAGGTGCTTGCCTGCAAAGCCTAAGGACCCAGGTTCAATTTCCCAGAACCCATGTAAATCCAGATGCACAAGGTGGCACATGCTCTGGAGTTCATTTACAGTGGTTTGAGGCCCTGGCACACCCATTTTCTCTCTCTCTCTCAAATAAATAAATAAAGTAGTTTTTAAATTAGGCAAAGAAAGCTGAGTATGGTGGCATACACCTTTAATCCCAGTACTTGGGAGGCAGAGGTAGGAGGATCGCCATGAGCTCAAGGCCACCCTGAGACTACATAGTGAATTCCAGGTCAGCCTGGGCTAGTGAGACCCTACCTCAAAAAAAAAAAAAATAGGCAAAGATACCTGAACCACAAACAGCCACGTCTAGGGAGCACACCTGAAGTCAATCCTATAGGTAACTTCAACCCTGAAATGCACAATAATTACACAGGGAAATGAGCAATGCTGTTACTCTGAGTAGATCTGCTGTGGAGGTTAGAGATGTGTACTTTCACCAGCAGCTCTGGTTTCTTCAGGCAATGAATCCACATCTACCAAATGAGACATGTAGTCCCAGCTCCCTTGAGTACTGCCCAGTCCAGCACAGCACAGCCCAGGCATGCTTTTTGTCAGTTCCCTAGGGTGGTTGGGAACACACTTCAGCCAGGCATCTTCCCCAGTGCAGATAAACAAGGAGGAACACTGGAGGCTCAGTGTTAGCGTCCAGTTTGACTAGCTTTGATTCATGAAATTACTTGTGGCAACAACTGCAGGGAAGTGGCACTTCAAAGCATCCTTCAAGAACGTTGGGATGAGCCAGTGGTTTATGGCAGCGGGACTCAAAGCACCCTTCATGGCACTGGTGGAGGAAATAGACACTGCTCCTAAAACCTCTTGGGAAGAGGAGCCAGAGAGCCTAACCCCACTTTACAGACATGCGGATATGTGCATTTCTTTTCCTCTAGTAGGAAAATTGTTCTGTATCCTTATTCCTTGAACACTAAAAACTAACTTCTGTCCCTTCCCTTAAAAACACTAATTCTTTTTTTTTTAATTAGTTATGTATATGGTGTGTATGCAACCATGATGGGACCATTGTTAGCCTTCTCCCTGTCCTCCCCCTGTAGTGATTATGGGTCATGCATTGTGGGGGTAGCCATCAGTTATGGGAGGGAGGCAATGTCTCTGTGCATAATGACCCAACTTATGGCTCTAACAATCTCTGCCCCCTCTTCTGTGAATTTCCCTGAGCCATTTTGAGTTCATTTTAGTTCTATTTCAGTGATGTGTCTCTGGATCTCTGGTTTGGTAGGAGTTGAGTGTTCTCTGTGTCTATTTCCTTCATCCTTGTGCTGATACCAGGTTCACAGAGAAAGCAGCACTCTTGCTCATTTCCCCAATAACTCTGGCTTCAGCTGGGGCCCTGGTGAGGTGCGATGGGCTGATTCTTTCCTCAGGTTCTGCGTCCATCTGAAAAAGAGAAGCAAATTCTCCAATGGAGAGTGACATCAGTGCAAAATACATGGATAACCATTATTATTTTAGAGAGAATTTAATAGGTGTAGGCCCTCTTGTATCCCACTATTGGTAGAACCATGATATTGAGAGCAGGCTCATTTTTGATATAGTTCTGACTTGTTCCAGGGATGGGTTCCATTCCACTGAGCAGATCTGTTAGCCAAATCAAGGGCAGTTGGTAACCCACCATGGCTGTGTGCCACTATTGCCCTTGTTAAAACACTAATTCTTGTTTCTCTCAAATAATGGACAATTGGTATAGTCTATGGAGTACCATCAGAGATGCTCTTTTGAGATATAACCACTTGGGGTCTGCACCCCAAGGTAAATCTAATTCCATCACATATGTGCCATCTCCCTAGGCCTCTGAGAACATCCTTTCTGCTGGGGAAAAGCCTTCAGAATCAAACTCATGTTTACATTAAGCCTCATTCCACACAACCAATGACCATAACCTTCTCACACCAGAAGCTTCTTAAGAAGTAGTCCTGGAATCCAAACAAGGACCCTTGGAGAAAGTAGCGCTACGTCCTTTGTCCAGAAAGACAAGTACACATGTGACAGTGGTTCAACATAGAGGATTCCATATGGTCAGTGTGTTTCTACTTTCCTTCTTGCATCCTCCCTGTAAAATAGATGTGCAATGGAAACACCATCCTAAAATACATTTGGGTTCCAACAGTCTAGAAGAAGGCATCCATGAGGCACTACTTCATCCTTTTCTGTCATTTGCTCTCTTTTGATTGTTTTGTTGTTGTTGTTTTCCTAGCATGAAATCCTAGGCTGTAAGCTGGGGGTCCTCCAGAGGAACAGAAGTGATAGGATGAATTTGTATTGTAAAGGGGATTTATTGGATTAGCTCACAGAATATGAGCTGGCCAATCCAACAATAGCTGTCTGCAGGTTTGAGCACTGAGGAATCTGGTAGCTGCTCAGTCATGTGGCTGGATGCCCCAGCAGTCCCAATCCAGCACCAGAGGCCTGGAGGATTCCTGGAGAACCGCTGGCCTTCAGTCCATGGTGGAAGGCTGCTGAAACTCAGTTCCAGTGCTCACAAAGGATAGTCAAAAGGGTAGACAAATGTAGGAATGAGTAGGGAGTGCAGCCAGACTGAAAGCACTCCTCAGCAAGTAGCATGGGCAGCCAGGAGAAAGGAGGTCTGGGTTCTCTCAGAGCTTCTTTTTTGTTTTGTTTTTCAAGGTAGAGTCTTGCTCTAGCTCAGGCTGACCTAGAATTCACTCATGGAACTCATGGCAATCCTCCTACCTCTGCCTCCCGAGTACTGGGATTACCGAGTACTAGGATTAAAGGCATGCACCACCATGCCCAGCTTCTTCTTCTTTTTTTTTTTTTTTTGTTTATTTTTATTTATTTATTTGACAGCAACAGACAGAGAGATAAAGGCACAGAGAGAGAGAATGGGCATGCCAGGACCTCCAGCACTGCAAACAAACTCCAAATGCATGCACCCCCTTGTGCATCTGGCTTAAGTGGGTACTGGGGAATCGAGCCTCGAACCAGGGTCCTTAGGCTTCACAAGTAAGTGCTTAACCGCTAAGCCATCTCTCCAGCCCCCTCTCAGAACTTCATTTAAGTATAATCCACTACTGGAAGAGGGAGGAATCCACCCTCAACTACTCCTGCCTGGAAACACCGTCACAGACCCCGCCCAAGAGGCTTGTCTCTTGATTCCCACTCTGATCAAGTTGTTAACAGAATTCATCTATGGGGAAGGGTATATTTTGTGAAGTAAATAAAATATTTCTTTCAATATTGAACACATCTGAACTCTCACAACTGTGATCCATAAATGAGCTAGGGATCATGATACATAAGTGGGGATGCTAGGGATGGTGACACATAAGTGAGGAAAATACTTCCGGCTTTCTCTATGCTACTTGCCGAGCTTTGTGCCTCCACACAAGAGTTGTGGAAACCAGTACTTCCAGATCTACTTGATCATGGAATCATCTGCAAGAACCTGAATACAGAAGATAGCTAGTTCAGTGGCATGCTCTAAGGAATTTTTGCTTTATGGGAAATATGACTGAACTCTCCCATTCACTTCTTTCCCTGATCCCAGTGAAACAGCTATTGTCATCCTTAGCATCTTACAGAACTGAAACCTGAGGTTTGGGAGACTTTATTTCCATCAATTTAATGAACCAGAAATTCTGCCCAACCCTCTGCTAAGCCAGAGAATAGTGCAAGCTATAATATCAATAAGATAAGTAGCTGACTTAATAATAAATAATATAATGCATTGAGTATATTACAGTGTTCACCAGTGAGGTGGAAAGAGGCCAAAGGCTAAGTGAAAACAAAACAATCAGATAAACAGAATCTTGCTTTCAGCTGAATGTGCCAAATGTCACCAGCTGTTTTAAGTGATTTCCAAAAAACTGGTGAACTTGAGCTTCAGTTTTCAGAGTCGGACAGGACTAGAACAGAGTAAAGTGGGAAGACAAACCTGGAGTTCGTTGTCTTTCTTGAATTTTAACAACCTCGGTGGTCCAAAAGAACCTGGGATTGGATAAAGAGTCCTGAGAAGCCAGCAGTGAGCCAGGCACTGGCAGACACAAGCACAAACTGTCTCCAGAGAAGCTCACTCAACCCAGATCAATTCCGAGGTAAAAAGTTCCAAAACCACTGTGTTTGCCATCAAGTTAAAACAAACAAACAAACAAACAAAAAACACCTAAAACCCACAGACAGAATTCAATAGCAAGAGCCAGCAGATTCAGACCCGAAGCAAATTCATGTGTTGAAATGCACAGAGAAAATATAAAACTATTGCACTTGATCTATTTTAAAGGAATTTGGGTTGAGAAGACAATCTATTATTCAGCAGTGTGCTGGTCTTGTAAGCATGAGGCCCTGAGTTCAACCAACAGAATCCACATTACAAAAAGAAAAGGCTAAGGGTGGTGGGGCTATTGCTTGTGATGGCAGCACCAGGGAGGTGGAGACAGGCCTGTCACCAGGGCTTGTTGTCCAGCCAGTCTAGTGTACTCGATGAGTTTCGGGCTTGTAGGAAACCTGGTCTCAAAATAATGGTGGATAGCTGGGCACGGTGACACACTCCTTTAATCTCAGCACTGGGGAGGCCAAGGTAGGAGGATTGCTATGAGGTTGAGGCCAGCCTGAATACATAGTGAATTCCAGGTCAGTCTGGGCTAGAGTGAGACCTTACCAAAAAAAAAACAAAAAAATATTAAAAATAAAAAAAAAAAATAAAGGTGGATGGTACCTGAGGAACAATACTTGAGGTTATCCTGTGGCTTCTACACACACATACATACACACACATGTGCACTACACACACAAGAAATTTTAAGTGTCTAAAAAGTAAACTAAGGAAGCCGGGCGTGGTGGCACACCTTTAATCCCAGCACTTGGGAGGCAGAGGTAGGAGGATCGCCATGAGTTTGAGGCCACCCTGAGACTACAGAGTGAATTCCAGGTGAGCCTGGGCTACAGTGAGACCCTACCTCAAAAAAAAAAAAAAAGAGAGAGACTATAAAAATAATGAATTGAGCTGGAGAGATGGCTTAGTGGTTAAAGCGCTTGCCTATAAAGCCAAAGGACCCAGGTTCGATTCCCCAGTACCTATGTAAAGCCAGATGCACAAGATGGTGCATGCATGGGGAGTTCATTTGCAGTGGCTAAAGATCCTGGAATGCCCATTCTCTCTATCTGCCTCTCTCTCTCTCTCTCTCTCTCTCAATCTCTCTCTCAAATAAATAAATAATTTTTTTTTTTTTTTTGTTTTTGGTCACACTCTAGCTCAGGCTGACCTGGAATTCACTATGTAGTCTCAGGGTGGTCTCAAACTCATGGCAATCCTCCTATCTCTGCCTCCCAAGTGTTGGGATTCAAGGTGTGCTCCACCATGCCAGGCTATAAATAATATTTTTTAAAACAAAAATGAATCCTATTTTTTAAAAGCACATAAATCCTTGGGAGGCAGAGGTAGGAGGATTGCCGAGAGTTTGAGGCCACCCTGAGACTACATAGTTAATTCGAGGTCAGCCTGGACCAGAGTGAGACCCTACCTCGAAAAACCAAAAAAAAAAAAAAAAAAAAAAAAAAAAAAAAAAACATAAATCTTTAATGAAAGTATAATAATTGACAAAGACTTCAACAGACAGGTTTAACATTTTAGAACCTGCTGATTAGAATATTGGTTTAAAAGATAGATAAGAAATTACTGTGTGTGTATATATACCACAAATAACATATATATCACAAATATAATTAAATGAAAATTTTGATATTTTTTTTTAAAGAGCAGGATATGGGCTGGAGAAATGGCTTAGTGGTTAAGGCGCTTGCCTGTGAAGCCTAAGGACCCAGGTTCAATTCCACAGTACCCATGTAAGCCAGATGCACAAGGTGGCGCATACATCTGGAGTTCGTTTGCTGTGGCTGGAGGCCCTGGTGCACCCATTCTCTTTCTTTCTCTCTCTCTCTCCAATAAATAAATTAATAAAATATTTTTAAAAATTAAAAAGAGCAGAATAAAGTGAAGTTTACATACATCTGATCAGAATTCTGAAAAGAAAAAGATATTTAAAGAGGTAACAGTTAAGAATTCTCTAATCTGCTGAAAGACACCAATATACATATACAAATTCAGAAAACTTGGTCAGCGTCAGGCTCTCTTGGGCTTCATGCTTGTGAAGCAAGTGCTCTTCACCACTGAACCAGCTCCGAAGGCCCTTGTAAGTCAGCACTTTATTTGATGATTGTTAAGAGCATTTCCACACCTTGGCTGGAGTTCATGCACATTGCCTACAATGCTTTACAATTGGCTCATTGTTGAATGTTGCTTCTTCAGCTGAGATGTTTCTGGAAGGGCCCAAACCGTGCTTTCTATTTTCCTATTAATTAATTTTTATAATAAAAGTAAATATAGTCCCTTATCTGCTATTAACTTTTTAATTCCTTCATGATTTCTACAATGTCTCAAAAGAAAACAAAATGATTATAAGACTCTCCAAACAGGACACTATCATAATTGGGATTATTATGTGAGGACTTTTTTTGCTTATCTGTGGTGGCAGATATTACAAAAAACTATACATACACTTTTTTTCTTCGGGAGAGGTAGGGACAGGCAGATCCTTAAGGTTTAGTGGCCAGCCAATCTAGGCTAATTTGTGAGGCCAGGGCCAATGAGAGACCTGGTCCACTGAAGGTGGACAATGTTCTTGAGGAAAAACAACCAACGTTGTCCTCTGACCTCCACATGCACATGCATTCACACACACATGAACACACATGCATAAAATAAAACACCATTTGTTGATTACTAGAGATAAAATAAAATGTAAGGAAACTGAGAGTAAAAAAAAGAAAACATTATATTTAAAGAGACTATAGTTGAATGCTTTTAAATTGGTAAATGGCACCACAAATTCGGAAAGCTCAGTGAATCTAAGATCATCAAAATAAAAAGAAATCCTCCTCGACTCATCAAATGTTAGAAGTAAAGGGAGGAAACAGGTGTGCAAGACAATAAGACACAATGCAAAGTTGAAGTAGCTCTGTTAACATCAGACAAGTAACTGCAATTTCCCAAGATAAAGGAGTCCCTATAGGTGGTAAGTATAGTTCAGCAGGAAACGATTCTGATCTTGAACATTCTCATATCAAGCCTCAAAATAAAAATTGTCAGAACCACAAAGCAGAATAATAACCAAAAAATCTAGAGATCAATGAATCAGTAAAACTACTGAAACTAGACTTCCCGTGACACTAAGAAGGTTGTGACCTGAGACAGCCATGGGACTAAAGACGCGTGTCTTCCTCAGCTCCCATGTCCTCCTCTGTCTCCTGCAGATGAGACTGTGAAAACAGAGTCCAACAGCAGGACGAGAACAACTCTGATGCCACACTCGAATGGAAACAATTGTGGTTTTTTTTTTTTTTTTTTTTTTTTTTTGGTGGAGAGGGTGTTTTCATATTTCTCTCATTAAAATCTAATACTAGGGCTGGAGAGATGGCTTAGGGGTTAAGGCGCCTGCCTCCTAAGCCCAAGAACACTGGTTCCAATCTCCAACAGTTCCAATCTCCAGGTCCCCGTTTAGCCAGATGCAAAGTGATGCAAGGGTGCAATGCCACACTTGACCACAAGGGGGCGCACACATCTGGATTTCGTTCGCAGCAGCTGAGATGCTGCTGGTGCGCCCATCTCTGTCTTCCTCTCCCTTTCTCTCTCTCTCTCTCTCTCTCTCTCTCTCTCTGTGTGTGTGTGTGTGTGTGTGTGTGTGTGTGTCTCCAAAAAAAAATCTAATACTAAGTTAAAAAAAGAAAATTCCAAAAACTTTTTTAAAAGAGTTGAAAATAAGACTAATATCTATAGAAGTAAAAATGGAGTGGTTTTTCAGATAGTAATTTAGGAGCTATAATTCCTAATTCCTGATGTTCTTCATAGTTATGTATAGCTGGTTAAAAAAACATATTTCTTTGATGTTCAGGACCCATGACAACATTGATCTTTACAGAGCAAACCTCGGCTTAGTCTACGGTGTTTGAGAAAAATGACATCATAATACAAAATCATATCTAAAAATAAGAGTGATGCCCTTCCCTGAACTCCCAGATTCCCTTCTGATTCTTCAAGCTACATTTTATCTCATAGATAAGATAGATCTGTTTGGAAGTTAGATAAGCTATAATCAATGTCATCAGAAAATTGTAAACTTGTTTGCCCAGTTGTAAAGGACTTTGCCTCTCTTTTATTTCAGTAGAAGTCATGGAAAATGGAACTTAAAGAAAAATGGTCCAGTGTGGAGTCCATTTTTCTGGTTTAACAGGCTCCATCTTCGGGTAAATATACACAACGCCAAGCTTGGCAAAGGAAATGTAGACTGCGGATGAGCCCTCCCAGCCAAAGTTCCCATGAGGACAAACAGCTGAGTCCTAGAAACGTGCTTTCCGGGAGCTCCAGTTGGGGAATTAGGCAGTCAGCACTGAGAGCCCTAACCACACTCTCAGGGCAGTGCAGGACAGGCTGCGCAGAAGCCCAGCCCTACTTGGGAGGCCAGTGGCCATGGAATTCCTCTAAGTCTCTGGCACTGACTTCTCTGGAAAAGGAGTCAAATGTTCTTCCACTCATTCTTTAGAAAAAGCATTTACCCAGACATACCAGCTTTTGCTCACCAGCCCAGAAAGTCTGATGCCCATTAATCACTATGCTCCAGGACCGTTCCCAAGTACCTGGTGCACGCTTTAGATAGAAGCAGGTGCTGGAGAGTGTGGGTCTTAAGGTCAGGCTGTTGGTTTAGACTCTCACCTCACTGCTCACAGTGGATCTTAGGAAAGCCCCACGACCTGTCTATGCCTCCTTCTGTCATCCAGAGTAGGGATGACAACACCCGCTTCATAGGACGGAGTGGGTTCAATCACATAAAGGTCAGATGAGTACCAGCAAAGGGTGTGAGCCAACATCCGTGAATGTCATTGTTCATTTTTCTGGTAGTCCCTTGTGAAGATTTTCTGCTATTTTTTCTTGACTAGACTCACTTTTTAGCCCATGTTGACCTCTCTTCCTCTCTCACTTTGAATTTTCTCTTGCCTTCCTTTTCTTACCTGACCTGTGTAACTTATGCTACAAATTATTTTTGGTGGGCCCAGAGCTTACTGTTTTTTTTCATTTTGATACCATCATACACATATACAATGCATTTTGATCCCACTCCCCTAATTACCTTCTTTCTCCCCCCTCACTAAAACCCATTCATTGATCCCCTTCCTACTTTCACGCATTGAGTTAAGTCAGGGTTACGTGCATGATCATGAGTGCAAGGTTACTGGCTGAAGAGTAGGCAACCTACCAGTGGCAACACCACTCAAGGATGTGACTCCCCCTGTCCCAACAATGACAGTTGTCTCAACTGATTCTGGGAGATGTGGGATCTTGTGGACCCTTCCCTCATCCATGATGAAATATTGACAGGCTAAATCTTGTACAGGAAACTGCTGTGGGTTCTTGAGTGAGCTTAAATCAGAAGACAACATTCTACAACCCCCTTTCCCATCCTCCTGATGGAAAGATTCCCTAAGGGATGGAGGGTGTGGCCATGCCATGTTTAGGGCCAAGTATACACTAATCACTTATTCTTTTTTTTTTTTTTTCGCTCTTTTGGTTTTTTGAGGTAGGGTCTCGCTCTAGTTCAGGCTGATCTGGAATTCACTCTGTAGACTCAGGGTGGCCTCGAACTTACAGTGATCCTCCTACCTCTGCCTCCCAGTGCTGGGATTAAAGACATGCACCACCACGCCCAGCTACTTATTCTTGGTAACTTTACAAGCTTTGTATCTCTGCATTAACCTCTTCCCTTGGCAAAATAAAATGTCTGTGTTTGAGGATGTGAGCAGTACCAATCTATTGAAACAAACATAAGTATTTAGAAGCCAGCTGGACATGCTATCCAATGAATATAACAACAGTATTGGTTCCCCCCACCCCACCAACACACACCTCAGGACCTAAGTCCTTAGCCACAGACTTCTGTTCAGATTTACAGTACCAAGCAGGACTTCCTTCCTATAAAGAGGGCCTTGAATTCAGTCAGAGAGCAGTTGGCTACTCCCACAATCTTCATGCCACTGTTGCACCAAGGGACACATCTTGCCAGGTAAGTCAGTAACAAAGAACACAGGACCCAAAGCTGGGTGGTATTGTTGACAATGTTTCACCCTCAACAGCTCACAGAGTACCTTCTGGCACAAAGCAAGCTAACCAACAGGGAGGAAGTTTCCAGTTCAGTTCCAATTTGGTTTCTTTACGTCTGCAACCAAAGTGTGTGGTGTCTGTTTCCATGAACTCTTTTGGGGTGGGGTTCAGATTACTATTTGAAATTGCTCTTCTTACCCTACCTTCCAAAGGCTGTGAGGGCTGCAGTATGTCTCCCTGATTCCCCCAACTCACGGCTTCTCAAGCTGCTGCACCCCACTGCACGGTCCTGGATTTGGTGCTTTTATCAGTCAGCCTCATAGAGTTCATTGGCTTAAAAATTCCCTTTTCCTAGACAGATCCCACCCACATTAGAAGACTCCAACACCACCACAGGGCCAGAGCTAAGGCCTAAGACCCAGAAAACAAAGTGAGAGTTTCATTGTGTTTCCCAAAAGTGGGAACGAAATACATTTTTAGCTTTAAAGTGGCTTCTACTTTCCCATCAGGCCTTCTGCCCAGGCCTTCATCCAAACCAATCCTGCTTCTATGATCATCCATCACAAGAAACACATTTAAAAAAAATAAAATGTCCCCTTCCTGAAGGCTCCTAAATTTAGTGAGAAATTTTGAAAAGAGAGCCAAAGATAATGAGCCCTGATGGAAGATTTTCAGATACTATGCTCTCTCCTGGGTGGGCGTGAGGCTGGACAAGCTGCTTGTCACCAGCACCATATTACATAGCTGCCCATGCACCCTCTCCATCAGGCTATCACTGCCACAACAGTTCTAAGCATACAAATCTCTATTAAGTTGGCCATTGTTATGAAGTGAAAACAGCACAATAAATGGTTCTGTTGTGCCAGGACACAGTTGAGTAATACCTTAGACACAGAAGTTTCTTATGATAGGTGTGGTGGTTTGATTCAGGTGTCTCCCATAAACTTAGGTGTTCTGAATGCTAGGTTCCCAGCTGATAGAGATTTGGGAATTAACACCTCGTGGAGGCAGTGTATTGTTGGGGGCGGGCTTATGGGTATTATAGCCAGTTTCCCCTTGCCAGTGTTTGGCACACTCTCCTGTTACTGTTGTCCACCCAATGTTGGCCAGGAGGTGATGTCCAGCCTCTGCTAGTGCCATCATTTTCCCCTGCCATTGTGGAGCTTCCCCTTGAGTCTGTAAGCCAAAATAAACCTTTTTTCCCCCACAAGCGGTTGTTGGCCGGATGATTTCTGCCAGCAATGTGAACCTGGCTATAATACCCATAAGCCTGCCCCAAAAATATACACTGCCTCCAGGAGCCATTGTTGACTCCCAGCAAGGACCTAGGATGATTTCTGCCAGATAACAATGTGAACCTGGTACTATAATACCATACAAGCCTTCCCCTGAAAAGTAGACCCAGGACCAGGAGCCATACCCACAGAGATCCTGATGAAAGGATATGAACCCCACAGCAACCAGGCTTAGGAACAAACATGGATCATCAATAAGAAAGGGTGCTGACAAATCAGAACTTGGAAAGAGGGAAGCACTGGTCTCTCTCTCACTTACGCAGACTGTTGGGACCCTCAGCATCAATTACAACTGTTTATAGGCGAATCAATTAAATGTGAGAAAGGCTGATGGGAACACGACTATGTGGCTCTGGAATATCTGGCATGAGTAACACATCTTAAAATGCTACGTTTAGGTATCCATGAAGTCTGAACTTTCTTTTGGTCTATTTTAAGGTTCCTTTTTCAATCAATCTACAAATGTGATGTGGAGGTTAATATTTTATAATAAATGTTGACCACAACAGAAAATTTATTAAATTCATTAAAATGAATTTTTCAGTCATTTTTCCATCAAAGCATCATCATCATCAAACTGTCGAAACATTGTTCTAAAAGCATAAACATATGTCATTCTACCCACTGCAGGTAAACTCCATGTTTATCCACCCAGAGCTGACAGGATAGCAGATCCTGGGGTGTTCCTTACCATGCCCCACCCATCAGAGCAAGCACCCACCATCCAGTCTCTCCTCACCAGGAGCCGCCTCTGCAGAGAACCCAAGTAGGACCCAAAACTGTCCTGTTCATTACTGTTGCCAAAGCTGACAATGCAGTTGGCTCAGCTGGCACTGCATGGGGAAGTCAGTGCTGATTCAGGGGTGGCATGAGTTTCCTCCAGTTGAGCTCAGTGACAGAAAAGGTGATGAAGAGGCATGTCTGGACATGACTGTGAACTGTGAATTTTGAGAGAACAGTGCAAAATCAATCTGATTTGGGCCAGTTCCAAAGCAAGGTACCTGAGTCCAGCAACAGGCTTTCCTATGAAGATCATTCAAGATGTAACTAGCTCTAAAGCCATATGATTTCTTAAAGTACAATTTCATGCAGCTTCATTATAGTAACTAACACTGTCCTAATTTGTATTCTTCTTTACTAAAAGCTGTCAAAGGAAGGCTCATTTCTCCACTTGAATGGGGCCATTAATGAGGTTTCACAGGTGTAACACAAGCCCCAGATTAATGTAGAAGAAAGAAAATGGTTTTAGATTTGAGTTGTTCTTCTGCATAAAGTATATTTAAATAACTTCAGATGAGAGCCCCTTCTTCTTTGCCCTGAAAGGCCCTTTGCTTCATTATAGAGAACAGAAGAATCCCCCACCCCTCACCACCGGATGTCTACTACATCCTTATCTCCAGAACTTGTGGTGTTCTTTACATGGCAAAAGGTACTGTGCCAAGTGTAATTAAGTTAAGTTTATGGTGGTGAAATTATCCAGGTGGACCAGCGTAATCAGAGAAGGACAAGGCAGGAACATCAGAGTGAGATATGTGAACCAGAAGTCCAGGTTATGCGATTTCTGGTGTTGAAGATGGAAGGAGGACCCCAGCCAGGGGATGCAGAGGACCTCTAGCAACAATGAAAGGAAACAGATCCTTCCTCCAGTTTCCAGAAAATGAGTACCTTCCTGCATCTCGATTTTAGCCCATGGCGGTGTTTCTGACTTGATTTCCGTAACTTCAGGGTAACAAGTTCATGTTCTTTTCAGTCACTGCACTTCAACCTTTTGTTACAGCAGCAAAAGGAAATGAATGCCTTTTCTGGGCCTTTCTTCCCATGGCAGAGCCCACCTCCTCCATAAACACAGCGTAGGCTTCCCGGGTTGAAGTGGGAAGGCTTCCATTCTGAGTCCTATCCTGCACCCACAAAGGTGACATGATGCCCCTCTCTGTTCTTCCCCCTCTGGCAGCTTTGTTCCAGTCTACCATGACTGTGTGGTGGTTTATCCACCTCCACCATCAGATAAGAAACTGCAGGGCAAGATTCTTAATATTTTTGCTTCCCCTGCTTTTAGCACCCTGCCTTGGGTGATATAAACCCTTAAAAAGCCAGGTATGTTGGTACACACCTTTAATCCCAGAACTAGGAAGAGGCTGAGGTAAGAGGATCAAAGGGAGATTGAGAACAGCCTGAAGCCAGTGAATTCCAGATCAGCCTGAGCTAGAGTGAGACCCTACCTCAAACAAACAAACAAACAAACCTAAAAAATACTTCATAACTAAATGGCTGCCATTTACAAAAGCTCTGGGCATTCCAAATACTCATCTACTGAAAATGATATCCATTTCCCCTAAGACTGAGAACATGTACTGAATGAAGGAATGAAAGTGGGCCATGGATTCAAATGCTTCCATGCATGGATGGTATCAGAGAGCAGTAACTCTGTGTGGCCCATCTCCCTCTACACTGCTAGGGGCTCTGGTAGTCCCCAAGACCAGAGCATTAGCTTTTTGTCTCCACAGCCATCCCTCAGGGTTCTAGCCACTATTCCTGCATCTAACACAGACCTGCCAAGCGTCCACTTTGCTCAGATAGCTTTGTTCCAGGTTATTTTGTACACAGCAGTAGTGCCAAAAAAGGGTGACCTATATCATTTTACAAACTTGAAATTTTTATCTATATTAATAAAAGCAAAAAGTTACCAAAGCAATGCAGCTATTTTTCTGAGGGAAGGGAAAATACCTCATTGAGGGATATAAAATTCAGAAGGGAACAGCAGCAAGGTTTTACAAGACTATTTGAGATAATGTCAAGTACAAGAACAAAAGAACATAAACTAAGGCTCAGAAAGGGTCAGACCCTCAAGGAATTTAGGCAGAATTTCTTTAGATATAGAGAGCAAGTTTATAGACTAAAAATCAGAAGGTTAAAATGAGGGAAGGCTGTTAAAAGAATGTAGTCGAAGCTGTTACATCAAAATTGTTCCCTGAGTTATGCTCAAACGCTCTCTAGTGGCTTCACATTCTTCGAACAAAGCAACTGAGTTGAGTAATGGGTTCTCTTCTGGTGATGTCATCTTTATCTTCTTTCAAATTAGTTCTTTAATTGAGCCACTTGTCTGGGCTTCAGGGTGCATGATCCAGGCAAACACACTCTCCTAAATGACCAGACAGCATCGCTCTCACAGATGAGAAAACAGAAGTGTCCAAGTGGACTTAAATGTCACAGGTGAGGCAGGAGGTCCCTTCCTGACTAGGTAGATTGCAATTCAGGACTGTTGTACGACAAAGATGATGCTTGTTAAATCGGATCTCGAGTTGGTGATTCTGTGTTTGAGGCTGGTGTTGAAATCCCCATTGGCTCCAGAGGCCACTATTCTTATTATTTTCCAACTACATACATAAGTTCTTCATTACAAAAGGTGCCTGTTGTTGTCTGTGTCGTGGTAAATGAGTCATTTGGTCAATGTGTGTGATGCATTCTGTGAGGAAAATGATTATTCCTAGAAAGAAGGGAAACTTAAACGAGCAGTTGGAGGATGGGTGGAGGTTGGGATACATGTAGAGGAAGAGTGGGCAAAGGCTGAAAACAGAGTATAGAGGCCACATATCTTCCACAGAAGACTCTGTCAAGGCACACGGGAGTAACTGCCTTGGTGTAGGGCAGGTCAGAATGGGAAAGTAGGCTCAAGGAAGAACCCACATCAGACCAGAATAGGTCAAGAGGATAAGTCATTGAAACAGGGCTTCAAACAAACCCTGCTATGCGAATGGCTTCACGGAAAGGCTCATGACATGGGAGTTGCAAGGCTGAGGTGACTGGAATCAAGATGGGGATCCAGTCAGCTCACTTCCCTGTCCTTCTACACTGCAACACAAAGAGACTGGCGCTCTTGTTTGTTTGTTTTTTAATGCACATTAAAAATGAAAGTCACCATACCTGGTAGCATAGGATATAATCTCAGCTACTACTCAGAAGGCTGAGGCAAGACTTGGGATTACAAATTTAAGGCCCACACGGACAACTTTGTCTCAAAGGCACTTGCCTGCAAAGCCAAGAGACCAGGTTCAATTCCCCAAGACCCATGTAAGCCAGCTGCACAAGGTGGCACATGCATCTGGAGTTTATTTGCAGCGGCTGGAAGCCCTGGTGCACCCATTCTCTCTCTCTCTCTATCTGTCTCTTTCTCTCTCAAATATATATATATATATATATATATATATATATATATATATATATATATTTAATGGTAAAAATTTTAAATGGTAAAAATGAGGGCTGGGGGTGCAGATCAGTGTCTGAGAACCTGCCCAGCATGTATGAGGCATGGGGTTTAATCCCCAGTGCAAATAAATAAAGTTAGCATGTTATTCTACCAGATTGGCACCAAAAACATTTAAAGTATTGTCTTAGTACATTAGGGCTATGAAAATAAAATATCATTTTCTAATATTTTATTTTATTTATTTATTTGAGAGAGAGATACAGAAATAGGCAGATATATAGAGAGAGAATGGGCATGCCAGGACCTCCAGCCACTGCAAATGAACTCCAAATGTGTGTGCCCCCTTGTGCATCTTACTTACATGGAGAATCAAGCCTCAAACCAGGGTCCTTAGGCATCACAGGCAAGCGTTTAACTGCTAAGCCATCTCTCCAGCCCCCTTAACTTTTTTTTCCTCTTGCTGCCATCTGGCTTCTACTACTGATGCCCCACCACTGTGACTGAACCTTTGTGTCCTTCCCCACTCAGATTCAGTGTTGGAATCTGAAGCCATAAGGTTTCAGAATGCAGGACCTCTGGCAGGACCTCAAGTCATGAAGTAAGAGCTCTGAAAGGATGGAACTACCGGAACCCTCATGACACATTGCAGAGAGCTGGCTAGCTCCCCGCCCCCACCATGTGAAATCACAAGGTTGTAGCTACAATATTTGTTGCAGTGTGCAGGGGGAAGATGGCTTTTAGCCAGCTTCATCTTATACAACAGGCCTTGAATTCCATCCTATTTAGATTTATTAAAATAACAAGGTTGATCCAAAAAAGGGCTCACAGTGTCTCAGATACTCTTTTATATACTGTATATGCTTTTGGGCTAATGCCATCCATGTGTGGTTTAGCAAATAAAAGCAACATTTACTAAGCATGTAGCAGGAACCTTGCTGTGTAAGTACTTTCATGATACAGTATCCTTCATCTAATCCATACAATCACTCTATAAAGTAGCTATTATGACTTATTATAGATAAGGAAACTGAGGCTCCAAAAGTACTGGGTTGGGGGCTGAAGAGATGCCTTGGTGGTTAAAGGTGCTTGCTTGCAAAGCCTGAGGGCCCAAATTCGATACCCCAGTACCCACATAAAACCAGATACACATGCATCTGTAGTTTATTTGCAGTGGCAAGAGACCCTGGTGTTCTCACTCTCTCTCTTTCTCTCTCTCTCCATTCCTCCTTTCTGTCAAATAAATATATATATATGTTAAAGTATTGGGCTGTACAATTGGTAGAATGAAGTTTTAAAACTCAGACATGACTGGCCTCTGTGATGGTTCAT
The DNA here is from genome assembly GCA_036365145.1 of Orientallactaga sibirica. Taxonomy (NCBI): domain Eukaryota; kingdom Metazoa; phylum Chordata; class Mammalia; order Rodentia; family Dipodidae; genus Orientallactaga; species Orientallactaga sibirica. Next base: position 41,268,248 of record JAEOAD010000004.1, on the reverse strand, counting down.
CTCCATCAACTTGAGAGAATTTAGAGCCACCATGTGAACAAATCTCTAGGCTTGTCTGTGAGGAAGCTCCTGGGTTCAGTTAATTCATGCCGTGGGAAGACCCACCTTAAACGTGGGTGCTACAATTACATGAGCTGGCATCCTGGACTAGACAGAAAGAAGAGAGCTCGCTGAGCAACAGCAGTCATCTTCCTAACTGTGGACTGAATGTGGCCAACTACTTCATGCTACTGCCGCCATGCCTTCCCCGCCATGACGGTCTATATTCTCTCAAACTGTAAGCCAGCATAGCCCCTTCCTCCTTTAGTTCCTCATGTCGAGTATTTTGCTATAGCAACAAGACAAGTAACTAACACAGTTGCCAAAGCCTGTTGCGGTATGGCAGTACTCCAAACCACTGGTTAATGGAGATTTTGATACCACTTGCAGCCTTCTGAAATAGACTAGAACATTTTCCAGTGCTTTACCATCCTGTGATACAGATTAGCTAATAGTTCTTCACGTCTCTCTCTGTCATGTAGCAACTTGGAAAGTACTTTTACCTATATTACTTCACTTAAGTGATAAAATTTAGTAAGACAAATACTTATTGTTGGCTTTATGAATAGAGAAAGAGAGGATCAGAGAGGTTAGAACAAAGTTTGTGTGATTGAAAAAGATGGACAACTTGGAGGCAAGAATGATGGGACAGGAACCCTAGCATACTAGGCAGCACCGTATGGAACAATCTTAGGATTTTCATTCACACAGATGAGCAGCCATGCCCACAGGAGCATCAGCAGCCACGGGTCTATCTACACGCTCACTGCAGAAGACAGGAGCTAGAGGCCAAGGAGCTCTGAGGCGTCCACTCCTTTCTCTTTGGAAACTACTTCTGGCTCATGCTGAACAGATTACAACATTCCAAACTCATACCAGGACTTGTCAGAATTTAAAATATTGCTTTTCAATTCCCATAATGTTTTCTCCTTTCTAAAACTGTTCGTTTAATTACAGCCTTGCCTGTTCCTTTGGTTTTCTGTTACTTTCTAAATTTCCAAAAATTACATCAGGCAAAACATTTACATGTTCATTCTCCAAACTTCAATATCCTTGCATCTCTTCTCCATTTTAGATCTCTCCAGCATATCTGTGTTTTTAATAGCTTTATTTGTTGTTAAGAAAAAAAATAGATGGCATTCAGCTAGAGATCCAAGAACATATAAATCCCATCTATTCCATAGGGACTTAAGGCAGAAAACACATGAGGGGAAATCGTAATAGTGAAACAAAATACCACTTTCTTATTAGCCAGATGTGTATGTCTTAGATAAATTCTATTTCCCATATACTACTGTGGACCATAGGAAAATCCCACTGGCCATTATCCTATATTTATGTTCTAGGAATAATAGTGACAACTTTGCATTCCATTCCTAGAAATTCTTCCTCTGTCAGCCTGCCAACATATACCAAATCACATTTTCAGAGACTGCAAAACTGAAATCCCACATATAACTGGCATGAGCTGTGGCTACCACAGAGCTTACATGACGCTGTGTCCTTCCAGGCTGCTCTGGCCTGTGAGTACCTTCCAACATCAGACAGCTACAAAGCTACCAACAAAGTCAGCAAGGAAACTGACCACAAAAATGGGAATAGACATGCATAACCACGGATTCCCCACCACCACCACCAACGAAAGGCACAGATGGGATTGGACATGGTTAACAACAGATCCCTTTCTGAAGAAATGAAAGGTCTGTGGGGTTAAATCCAAAGTCAGTGAAGCCCACAAGTCCTCCACCACCTCAGGACTGGATATGCCAGTCAACAATTTAAATAGGTGAGGGCTGCCTGTTCTGTTTTTGAGAAGACAAATAAATATAATAAAAAGAAATGTGGGCTGGAGAGATGGCTTAGCGGTTAAGGCGCCTGCCTCCTAAGCCTAAGAACGCTGGTTCCAATCTCCAGGTCCCATGTTTAGCCAGATGCAAAGTGACACAAGGGTGCGATGCCACACTTGACCACTAGGGGGCGCATACATCTGGATTTTGTTCGCAGCAGCTGAGACGCTGCTGGCAAGCCCATCTCTATCTGTCTTCCTGTCTTCCTCTCCCTTTCTCTCTGTCTCTCTCTGTGTCTCTCTCCAAAAAGAAAAGAAAAGAAAAAGAAATGTGAGGCTGTTTTTTTTTTCTAGTTACTTTTCAGCCATCTATTTCCTAAATGTTATAGGAACTTAATGGTATAATAATTCAATCTGCAGGAAAATATAGTCAGGCCTGAATACTCAAGATCCAGTCATTGAAACACATACCACTGAAGTTTTCACTTATTGGTTTTGAATGTTCTTTTGGGGCCACTTTCCTATAGAGTTTGAAAGGTTTCCAACCCTTAACTTGCTAATTCCACACATTAAAAGCTGAAATGCATCCAAATTTCCACATCCAAAGAAACATGCAATGTCAAGGATTATTATTATATTAAAATCTGGATGTAATATAAACTGGAGCCTGAGATGCTTCAATTATCCGTGGAAAAATCATGTCATAATATTTTCCCTGTGGCCCTTCTCTCCTACAGAATCACAATACTGGAAGGCAATGCCAGGAAATTGGGTCTATTTGGTGAAGGGGGTGACTTTAAATAGGATTCAGTTAAATGATTCAGTAAAATCTTAGGAAAGGCACCCTAAGCTCTCAATCTGCTTACCCACAGGCATATTTGGTTTGGCTGGCACAAAGTGTTCATGTTTTTAGAAACGTGTTGACAGCATTCAAAACTCAGAAAATTTCTCAGAAGACCACTAGGATTCCTTACTTCCTTGTGAAAGCCAAGTGCTCTGGCCATGCTATGCAGTGTTCCATCATGACAAGTGTCAAGTAGAGAGAAAGAAAGTCTAGTTTCTACAGATGGACAGAGAGTCTTAGGCCCCCATTACTCCATCACCTGGGACATTCCCTGCCAATGCTTGGAAACATTGGAGCTTATGAACCCTGCTGCAAAGCAACTCTACCGAGCATTTTGTCAAGATCCCCTAAAGGGGACTTCCCATACCTGCCCCACCTTCACCCCAATAACCTATGGGAAACCATAGCCTTAACTCAAATCCAGACCATCAATGAAGTGGGGGGAGGGTGTCTTTTCCTGAGGATATTGGCTTATGGCCACCAAGACAATAATAAAATCTACCATGAAAGTGTATCTGACAGTCAAAACCTTCCATCAATTTCCCAATTCATTCCATTAATCTATCAATACAAAGAAGGAAAAAGAAATCTTTCAAGCCAAATCATTCACCCTGATAATACTGGCAGATTATCTTAGTCTCTGGCATCAAATTTGATTTTTTTTTGGTGGGGGGTACCTTATGCTTTGCAACTTTGCTTGAAAAAAAAAAGATATCTTTAAAAACAAAGGGGCTGGAGAGATGGCTTAGCAGTTAAGGCACCTGCCTCCTAAGCCTAAAAACACTGGTTCTAATCTCCAGTGGTTCCAATCTCCAGGTCCCACATTTAGCCAGATGCAAAGTGACACAAGGGCGCAATGCTGCACTTGACCACAAGGGGGTGCACGCATCTGGATTTCATTCACAAGAGCTGAGAGGCTGCTGGCGCGCCCATCTCTATCTGCCTTCCTCTCCCTCTCTCTCTGTCTTTCTCTGCATCTCTTTCCAAAACAAAAGATTCTAGTCCAAGAAATTACTTCCATGAATCTATCTGAGAGCTTAGATCTTTCTTTCTTTCTTTCTTTTGCTTGTTTTGTTTTTGTTTTTTCTTACTCTATCCCAGGTTGACCTGGAATTTACTATGTAGTCTCAGGCTGCCCTCAAACACATGGTGATCTTAATGACTTAAAACAGCAACCTCTGCAACAAATTCAAAAATGATCTCAGTAGCCAAGCTTATTCTAGATTAGTGCTGCTCAAAATGTGGCCTGCGGAGCAGTCATATGCACAGCACCCAGGAGATTGCTAGAAATGCAGGTTCTTGTGCCCTGCCTACCTATCCTGACCAAAAAGTGTCAGGATAGAATCAAGCAATCGATGTTCTTAAGCCACTCCAGGAGATTCTGATGTGTGCTAACCTTCAAGGACTGTGGGGAAAAGCTTTAGAAGCTTCTGGAAGTGGAAAAATCCGGATGCAGAGGCCCTGACCTCAAATTCATTTCTAACCCAATTCAAGATGATGCTTCCCCTGCTGGTCTTAGTGCCTCACTTCCAGCAGCACAGCTTTTGGCTAGTTAGAAGGACATGGACAGCCTTGACTGTCCACAAAAGTCAGAAAAGAGCAAGAACGAGGGTATTGGCCAGGCTTCGCCGGGAACCACTAGATCCGGGAAATCCCAAGAGATGAGGCCAAGTTCCAAGTACTTTTGCAAAGCTTTTGGTAATTCTATAATAGAGTCAAGTAGGGAGCCAGTAATCTCTACAGTGGACTTCACCAAGCATACTGATGACCTCATTTTGTTCCCTGGAAACATTCTGGGCCCATTATTGCTTTAAGAGACAATGTGGCCAATGATCTCAGTTTTTCTATATCACCCTTTCAAAGTGCAATCTCTCATCAGTGTGAATAGATGAGAGCCCCCTAGTCATTTTCTGACTTTCTTTTGGATTCACACTTGAAGATAGTGTTATTTGGGGATAACTGCTGGGTGAGGTCAGCAAATGTTTCTACCAGTAGGTACAACCCATAGCTGTGAAAGTTAAACACCCTCCAAGAAAACACATTCCATGGCAAAAACTATTCTGGCTGAAGAAGAGACACACATATGTTCTAATATTCTCAGTGCCACTGGAAACTCCTTCCAGACAGTTCTGACAATTCCAAAGAAGACGCATTAACCTTTTTTCATAAGTCAGCATAAGTATCAATATGGCAGCAGGGAACAGTACAAACTTAAAACAGTCTTGGGGAAGTTGTTTGAGGAGATGGCCTCTCATTGTAAAAAAAAAAAAAAAAAAAAAAAACTGGGGAATTTAAAGAAGTTCTGATTAGAAAAAATGTAGATAAATGATGATGTTTATCCAAAATATTTTTAAAATATATTTTTAAATAAATGGTCTATAGACTCAGTAAGTCAAAACACCTTAAGACTTGTGTTTATTCACCCTTGGGAAAAAAAGTATTACTGACAGCTTATCAAACAAAGGGAAGAAGCAAGGGGGAATGCATATTCATGTGTAATAACAAAGTAAAGAGACAATGCAGAAGCAAATATTGATAAGCAAATATTTTCCTAGAGAAAGTGGTATGTATATTTTAGCTTCATAAAAATACACTTGAAAGAGGAAAAAAACTTTTTTTTCCATTTTTGCTTTATTAGAAGAACAAGAGACTTTGTGTCTCCCATCAGAGTATACCCAGACCCTTTTGTCATGTCTGAGAAACTATTGATTCTTCTATTAAATTGTGCTATATGGAAAAATCTTGACAAGAGCAATATCATTTATTAGACTAACAAATATGTTAGTTGAACCAGCTTTGGAGACTTCTAAAATCCATTATACAACTGCAGCTCTTTGTCAGAGACCAGGATGTATTACAGAGACCAATTCTCAGGACACAGTATGACTAATTTATTGGCACATTCCAAGAGACCATTATATCTTAGGAAGTATAGAAAAATTATAACCTTCAACTTTAGAGAAAATCACCAACACCTGATATGTCTGCACTGAATATCTCACAAGCCAGATCTAAATCTATTATTTCCACCCTCAGCATTTTCTGATGCTAAGAGTTTTACAAAGCCAAAAGAAAAAGGGAAAGACTACCACGAGTAAAACTGACCAGATAACCAGAGCTACTGTGGGGGAGAAATAAGCCATTAAAATGCGCAAGGTTATCAAATCCTTGCTCCGGAACTGCCTCTTCCTATCTGGGATTTCTGCATACCTTGTCCATGCTTCTCCCTCTTTCATTCTGGTTTCATTTTTTTCTATGGACAATGAGATCATAGCACCCTTTTAAGTCTGCAAATAATACACCTTACTTCTGGCTAAATACATTATCCTTCCAGGCCAAGAAGACATGCCAATCTCATATCTTTACAAGCACCATACCTTTACAAGCTAATTGAGTGCTTGTTCAACTACTTCCCTTTTCTATTTCCTAATCAAGAAAGAGACTTACACCACATGACACAGGAACCTCAAAAGCATTCAGTGTCATATACTTCTACCTGTCAGCCACAAAAACTCTTCATCTGTTACTGGGAGTACACTGGCAACCAGCACACTCATATGGAGACCTTCTGAACATTTCTAAGATGTGACTCTCTCCATAATCAATGAATGTTGCATGGTCAGAACATAGGCCTTCAACATATAATGAAATATACCTACTTCCAAGAACACCGCCAGCTCCTCTGAGCCATGTGCTGGAATAGGGAAAGAGTACCTTAGAAAGGCTGATTTTGAGAGCATCTGGCAAAGCTTCTAGGAATGCCTTGTAGCTCCCAACTTCAAAATGGCTGGCTCAGCCACTTGCCAGTCCTTTTAGCTTTTAGAAGACAGACACTCATGATGATAGTGGAGCTTCATCAGGAACCCTCAGCGATCCCATAAAAAGGATGGAAATTCCAATGCCTTTGTCTAAGTCAAAGCAAGAGGCTCATTGCCAAGCAGACTCGAGAGCTCTGGCAATAGCGGTCTTGGTCAATGTTGTAGTTTGAATGTAAAATATCCCCATAAATTCAACTTAATCCCAAACTGATGGTTCTGTTCAGAAAAGTTGCAAAATACTTAAGAGGTAGAGCCTTGCTGAGGGAAGTGTGTCATTGGGTGCTCTTGAGGTGTTATAGCCCAGCCCCACTTGTTCTCCCTCCCCGCTTCCTCCCTGCTAATTGGATGCCTCCTGTCTGCTCTGTCATGCTTTCCCTGCCATGATAGACTTCCCCTGGAAACTGTAAACCAAAATAAACTCTTTCCTTCCCTAAGATGCTTCCAGTCATATATTTTGTCCCAGCAAAGAGAAAGTAACTGATAGGATAATTGTTATTTGCTGGTGGAGAGGGGCAGAATACAGGGCAGGTAAAGTAGAAGAAGAACCAGATAGAACATCGTGTAATGAAGAAGAGGAGGAAGAAAATAGAAAAGGAAAAACCTAGGTGAAAAGGAGAAAGAAAGGATGAGTTGCATTATAAAAAAAAGAATTGTAGCAGAGTCTTCCAGTCATTCCTCATGTGCAGCTCTCTGCCCTCTGGAACCTTCTGGGTCCATAGAGGGATTGCTCTTCCAGTCTTTGGGTAGTCCATGTGACTAGCCAGGTCAGAGTGAGTGGGAAGGGACAAGGCTTATTTACTACAATATGAGGCCTCCGCCCAGGGCTTCCAACCCAGAGCAACGGAAACAGAAGCATTTGCTACCACAGGAGAGCACTTACTATGCCCTCAGCTTGGAGAAGCCTGGAATTCCATGCCAAGACATCCTGTGGTGTCATCCAGATTGCCAGATAACTTTTCTTCAATCAGAAACAAACTGTCATGTTAAGTTCCTGAACTTGAGGGTTTTTTTATTGCAGAAGTACAACTTATCCTCTCCAGGTTGACTGAAGGAAGAATGGGTAGGGTAGAGAAGAAGAAATGCTTGAGAATAAGAAAGAAGGGATGCATAGGAGACAGAAAGAAAGTGGGAGAAAAGGAATGCAGGAAGAGGAAAGCAGAGTTCAGTGATCCCTCATATAAAGTTCCTTCTGTTTAAGCAGTTCCAAGGCACAGGAAGGTACCAGGAACATGTCTCTAGTAACAACTGCTCGGGGAGAAGTCACTCTTCATGGCTATATAGCTTTGCCATTGTGACATGCATGCACACTTATTTCCACTGAGTCACACTTCATGCAATGCACATAATGCCAGACATTGCAGGGAGACAGAAAAGACCAATACAGAGATTATCTCCAGCCTCACAGAGCCTACAAATCAGGGGTTTCAACCTTTTGACCCTGTAACATGACATTGTCACCTACAAATGTGTTGGGCTGCACTCATAGCTATCCTAGGATGCATGTGGCCCATGGGCTACAAGTTGAACATGTCTTCCTCTCTTTTAAACTGTCAGGAGTCCCTTCCATTTCCACCTGGCAGAAAGATAGAGTACAAACATCAGCCACTAGCCAGTGGTAAGCCTGAGAGTAGAAGTTGCAGCTGGAAGTTACATTGTCTGGCTCTACTGGAACTAATCATAAAATCTTTTTTGTTTTGTTTTGTTTTTTTGGCTTTTCAAGGTATGGTTTCACTCAAGTCCAGGCTGACCTGGAATTCACTATGTAGTCTCAGGGTGACCTTGAACTCACGGTGAATCTCCTAGCTCTGCCTCCCTAGTGCTGGGATTAAAGGTGTGTGCCACTACTCCTGGCTTAATCATAAAATCTTGATAAGATAGCTGAGTTACTTTTGTGCAACTATGATATAATAACCCCCATAGATAACTTAAAGAAGGAAAGATTTATTTTGGCTCATGGTTTCAGAGGATTCAGTCCATCACAAGGATTCAGTCTGTACAGTCCAAAGCATGGAGGGGCAGTTAGCAGAGTGAAGAGAATGTTGGTGCTCCACCAGTTTTCTCTCTTGACTCCTTTTATTCTGTCTGGGCCTATAGTTCATGGGATGGTGCTACCCACCTTCTACATGGATCTTCCCTGCTCAGTCTATCCTCTCTGACAATGTGCATACAGACAGACCCACATATGTACTTCAACAATCTAGGCGATTCTAAATGCAGTCGAGTTAACAATGAAGATTAATCACAATGGTAAGATACCTTTCTTTAACATTACCTGGTTAGGTCTAATGACCTCTACTCCACTTTCAATCCTAACGTTAATAGTAATAATGATAGCAACAATGACAGTAGCTAGCATGTATTGGCCAGTTATAAATGTCAAAGAGCTTGTAATATTGCATTTAATCCTCATATCAAGCCCTACATATAAAGAAGACATTGCCATTCACGGTTTGCAGATGAGAAAACTGAAGATCAAAGAAGTAAAGAGACTTAGTCAAGGCCACAGACCTAGTAAGTGCCACATTGGAGCCACCATCTTGTTGGAAAGCTAATTAAGTTCTGAGCCCACACTCTTTTTGTTTGTTTGTTTATATTTGGAGAGAGTCAGAGAGAGAGAGAGAGAGAGAGAGAGAGAGATTGGTGCACCAGCAGCCTCTCAGTGTGAACAAACTCCAGATGCATGCACCCCCTTGTGGGCAAGTGCGGCATTGTGTCCTTGCGTCACTTTTTGCATCTGGCTAAACACGGGACCTGGAGAATCGAACAGGCGGTCTTAGGCTTAGTAGGCAGGCGCCTTAACTGCTAAGCCATCACTCCAGCCCCTTCTCCTTTTTTTTAAATTAAGAACTTCATTATATAAACATATTGCAAAATGGTCATAGTCCAATCAGGTTATACTCTTAGGTTCTCTCTCTCCTATGACATTCCAAGCCATAGGCTTCTGACTTGGTTCTCAGTACCAGGAATGAATTCCCTCCCACTGAGTGGGCCTCATATTCAATCAGAGAGCAGTTGATTATCCCCATAGCCTATGTGCCACTATTGTACCAGTATATACATCTTGCCTGGCTTATTGATTTTGTAACTTACAGGATCCACTGCTTGGTCCCATAGCTGGTGACCTTTATACTCCAGCAGCTTGCTTAACATTTTCCAACACTATGAGAGCTAGCCGGCAGGGAGCTGGCGCCTATCTCAGTTCCAGCATGATCTCTGAGCCCACAGTCTTAACCTCTCTGCCAGTAGCTATCATCATAAAATGTGTCTTTTTCTATGATCAAAAGAAAATTAAACATGAGAGACAAAGTGGATTTTTTTAACATTCTCTTAGAGATATGAATGCTACATTTCCTTCAAGTGCTCAAAGAGAAAATGTACCTACTGGAAACAAAATAGAATTATTACTTCCCATCTCTTCTAGGAAATGAAGTGCTTTCATTTGGGCTGTATATCCTTCCTGCTCAGTGTTTATCTCTTCACCTCATTTGGTCCACAGAAGGAACAATGTGAGTCTTCTCATTAGGCTTTTCCCATCTTTCTGAGTGTCTATGATCACTGGGTCAACCTCACGTCCTTCCTGCGGCCCCTCACATGAGCTAGGTTGCCAGCAATTTGCAGCCTCAGGTTTCTGGCTCTTCAGGGCCAGGCATATCTTGCCTAAAGCACCTCTACCTATCACTCTTCATTTCAGCCAGTGTTGGTTACTTGTGTTCCTGTCTGTCCTTAGAACTAAATAAGAAAATAAACTGGCAAACATGCAGAGACATTTTTCTCTAGGCTTGTAATGGAAGTTCAGGCTGACTAGGTATTTGGTATATCTGAGAGATCTAACTTTTTAATTAAAAAGTTGTTTCAAAAGAGCACTTCAGTAGAAATTCTAAGTAACTGCCTGCCAGCTCCAACTAGCATGTCCAGGAACCCAGCGTCAAGAGAAGAGACTGCAGAGGAACAAAATAGCAACTGTCGTCCTAGCAGGAACAAGACTTTTTACAGCACATTGCCCAGATAGCGAGCTGCATTATGACAGTGCAACTGCGCAACTGTATTCTAACAAAGTGATATCCATGCAGAAGGTCCCATACACAGCCTCATGTCCATGCTGCTGCTCTGCACAGTGTGTCTTAAAATAAGTGTCTTAAAATGCCTTAATAGGCTGCCAGTAGTTTTTGAGCAGAGACATCACATAGAATACAGACTTCAGACTTGTCTTGAAGACAGATGAGCTGGAAAAACACTAAGTGTACTTCTCCCCTTCCCTGATAGTATCATAGCAAGTAGGGAGTGAGTAGCAGCAGGCTGAGCTCTCTGGCTCTCCACAGACCCTGTCACTCTGTGATGTCTCACTCACTGGCCTGTAGTTACCTCCCTGGATACTGCAGGCCCTATAGTCAGTCTGTATAATCCATGTTGTATGTTGTTTGGTGACTGAGGAGAATAAGGAAATTACGCACAGAGAGTATATGCTGAAAGCTTTTTTTTTTTTTTTTTTTTTAAGATTCCTAACCTGGGTCCTCTCCTCTCCCTTGGTTCATTCCACCTGACATTGTGACATTGGACTTAGAGAGTAAGGCCCAGCAAGATACTGATCTGAACCTAACATCCCACTCTCAAATGACACCACTAATGACCTACATAGGACCTAACTTCTGAGTCCTGGGTGTTGAGGACCATGATTACCTTAGATACTGCATCAGTTGCAGGTAGTGTACCCAACCCACTCGTTGTCATGGTCACACTGATAGATACATCCGGGTGGTTAAGTAAGAGGTGCCTGCACTGCTCTAGATATCAAATCTGTCCAGCCGGGCGTGGTGGCACACATCTTTAATCACAGCACTTGGGAGGCAGAGGTAGGAGGATCGCTGTGAGTTCAAGGCCACCCTGAGACTACAGAATGAATTCCAGATCAGCCTGGGCTAGAGTGAGACCCTACCTCGAAAAGAAAAAAAAAAAAAATCTGTCCTTGTGAATTTCACAAATTTTGGGGTAAATATTTTTTAAAAAACACACAAATGATGCTTCATACCTTAGATACTGGTTAATGTTAGGAAGAAAAATGAAGCAGAGAAGTGTTTGAGAGTGACATGGTCGTATTTTAGATGCAACGATCAAAGAAATTTTAATAAGGACATATGGGCAAAGGCTGAAAGAAGATGAACATGTGAGCCACACACATACTTGTGGGAAGAGTGTTCCAGACAGAAGAGCAAGTCAAGAGCCTGGGGGCATAATGTGCTCAGAATGTGGTAGGAAAGCAGAGGAGAGCATGGCCAGAACAGAATGTACAAAGGGATGGAGTGGTGGAAAGTACAGCGATGAGGTCATTTGTTAGTCGAGAAGAGAAGCTGGAAAGATAATTAGTTGGATAATTGAGAGGTTAGCCCATATAAAGCCTTGAAGGCCATGATTTTGACTTCTAATCCAAGTGGAAACAAACAAGATCCAAGGAAGACTTTAAACAGGATTGGCATTATCAGCCTTGAGTTTTACAAGAGTCATTCTGGTGTGTTCACATGACTTGTACATGAATGTTCAGAACATTGTTCTATATAGACAGACAGGAAAACAAATCTAATGTCTATTGTCTGATAAATAGATGGCTAAACTGTGGTATATCCATAAAATGCAATGGTTTTCCAGTAACTGAAGTGGAATAAAAGCTGGGTCTGGTGGCATGCTCTTGCAATTCTAGCACTTGAGAGATTGAGGAAGGAGAAATGCCAATAATTCCAGGTCAGCCTGGACTACAGAGTAAAACCCTGCCTCAAAACCAAGTGGTGGCACACACCTTTAATCCCAGCACTCAGGAGGCAGAGGTAGGAGGATTGCTGTGGTTTGAGACCACCCTGAGACTACATACTGAATTTCAGGTCAGCCTGGGCTAGAGTGTGACCTTACCTCAAAAAACAAAACAAAACAAAACAAAACAAAACAAAGTGGGAGATGCTTCAGTTGCAGGAATCTCATGGGAGCTGAGCTGGAAGACTCCTCCCTGCAGACCAGCTGTCACAGTGCTGTAAAATGCTATGGAAGTTTCTGATAGAGGAGGGTCATCAATAGTTTTACTCAGCAGTTGACCTGATGAGCGATACAACTGACCAGTACCCTGCAGTGCAATAGTGGCATGACTGTTGTGGGTATAACCAAATGCTCTCTGATTGGATCTGTGGCCTGCTTCATGGAAGGAAATTCATGCCTGGTACTGAAAACTTAGTCAAAGGCTATCGTTTGGAAAGTCATAGGCCTTGGAGAGAAGCTACTATTGTTGGGCTAAGTCGATATGTTGTGCACATCAAATTATCCTCTAAATATTATGGTTATGCCCACAGATTAGTGTTGTTTCCACCTTTAGTTAAAGAAGCTTCTTTTTGCAATTGGTGGCAACTACTGTGGAGGCTCAGAACTCATCAAAGTACTAAGAACAAATGACTGTTGAGTGCTCAGTGCTAACTTAGACATATCTATCCTGCCTGCCCAGGCACAGTGAACATTGAGGAAGAGAGGGCAGAAAAAAATGTACAAGCCAGAGGAGGAGGAGGAGTTTAGAATGCTGTCTTCTGGGCATGCAGTGGCCATGATATTCATGACCTCACAGTGACAAACTACCTGCACAAGACCTGCACAAGAATGGGCCCATCAATATTCTATCATGGATAATGGATGAGGGCAAACAGAGAGAGAGAGTAAAGTAGAAGAAGACTAGTTGGAAAGAAGGGGTTCAATGGAAGGGGAAGGGAGGAAGAGGGACAAAAGAAGGCAAATGGGAGGGGAGTATGATGAAAACACATTATATACATTTATGAAAATTGTCAATGAAAATGTTTTAAAAGTGGAGGGAGATAAAGTAAGCATTGATACATACTACACATGAATAAACCAAAAAAAAAAAAAAAAAATATGAAGGAAGGCAGAAAAAAGTGGCCACATATTGCATGCTTCCATTTATATGAAGGATCCAAAAAAGTACAAAAGAATAGAGGTGCATAAAATAGGTTAGTAATGTTCTGGGGTTCAAGATAAAGCTCCGAATGGACTACAAGTGAATATGGCATTTGTTTTTATCTCTGGTGCTGGGAATCAAAATACAGGGGCCTTGCACATGCAAGGTACCTACTCTGTCACCCCAACCCTTAGCACTTTTGAGACAGAATCTCACTAAGTAGCTCAGGCTAGTCTTCAACTTGCTATGTAGTTGTAGCTGACCTGAAACTCGGGATCTTCCTGCCTCTACCTTCCAGGTACTGGAAGTACAAGCATGTGCCACCATGCTAGACTGTGAGTTTTCTAAAACTGGATTTGGGGATGGTTGTAACACTCTCTGCATGCACTGGAAACCTTGTATATGTTAACACAGTTGAATGTTATGGTAAGTAGAAAACCATGCCTCTATGCTGGGGAGATGGCTTGGTGGGTAAAGTGCTTGTTACTCATGTGAGTACCTGAGTTTGGATCCCCGGAACCCATGTCAAAGCCAATACTGTGGTAGGTACCTGTAATCCCAGCGCCCCTTTGGGGAGAAGGGAGACAGTGACAGGAGAATTTCCCAGGGGCTAGCTATTCTGACAGAGGCAGTAGCAAACAATAAGATAGTCTGTCTCAAACAAGGAGGACAAACCCCCAAAGTTATCCTTTGACCCCCACAAGTGTCGTGCCATGACTTAACTATGTTAGTGAAGAAGGTAAAACATGGTCAGACACGAGGCACATCTGCAGGCAGAAGTGACAGAATTAGCCATGTGAAAAAGAAGAAGCAAGTCACGCAGTGTCACAAAGTTTCCATTAACTAAGACAAGATGTTGGTGAGCCAGAGTGGCTATGAGTGGGCATGGATATAGGAGGCCCTCTGTCTTCCATGGAATAAGGTGAGGTGCCTATCAGGAAAGGAAGCTCAGTGGAGAAATGGAGTGGAATGAAATATGAGCGTGTGGAAGGTTCCACTTCACCTCTCTCATTACACCAGCTGTAAGGGGTAAAAACCATGGAGTAAAGACTAAGGAAATGGTATAAGTGATAGAAGGAAAGAATGTTCTTTTCATGTGTGCTATTTTCATGGAGTAATATTCAATAACAATGGAATGATGGTGTGAGAAGGCATATGATCACATGATGTTGATAATTCTCAAAGTCACATGCAACAAATAAATTTCCAATTAGAACTATAAAATAATATCCTAAAACGGTATATTTGGCAGCTGTTCCACTGCTCCCTCCCCCAGTATGATAAAATCACAGACTCTTAGGCATGCAAAGGATCCTGAAATGAAAGACTAAGTTATACAGATGAGGTACAGAGCCCCCAAAAGACCAACCAACTTGTACATGAGCATGGCCCTGATTTCTTCAGGATTATTGCCTAAGAAGTAGCTTCTGGAAAAAAAAAATCAGTTTTGGGTCCTCAGAAACAAAACAACATAGCTGTTAGTACACCAAAACCTTCTCTACCACTGGAATGTAGTTTTATAACAAACAGAGTGCTTTCTGAAAGCACTCTGGCCATATAAATCAAAATGTTAAATCAAAATGTGTATCTTCAAAGCTATGAATTTTACTTTTAGAAATTTATGTAAAGGAGATATTTAGAAAGTCAATAAATATTGTTTCCCATATTTTTATTCTATTACCACTAAGAATATAATAGAATACTACTAATAAAATACATTGAAAATAAATGAAAAATTTATAAGTAGTATACTTTAAACACATTAAGATATGTCATACCATGGAAAAGCTATGAATCACAAAAATAATGATGGGTTTAGATGTTTACAAATATGAAAGAAAATTAAGGCATATTATTGGATATAAAAGGAAATATATTAAAACAAACTATTGAGATTTATAAATTTAAAAATAATTCTGAGCTGGGCGTGGTGGTGCATGTCTTTAATCCCAACACTTGAGAGCCAGAGGTAGGAAGACTGAGACCCTACCTCGAGAAACCAAAAAAAAAAAAAAATCTTAAAGAACATAGCATATACTATAAGTCCTCCTGTAATACAGAAGTCATGAGTGTCATGTGGGCAGAAAGCGGGCAAAGGTGAAGGGGGGCAAGGATAAAGATGTCTGGAAGAATGTTTGAGGTTTTTTTGTTTTGTTTGTTTGTTTGTTTGTTTAAGGTAGGGTCTCACTCTAGCCCAGGCTGACCTGGAATTCACTCTGTAGTCTCAGGATGGCCTCAAACTCACAGTGATCCTCCTACCTCTGCCTCCCAAGTGCTGAGATTAAAGGCGTGCGCCACCACGCCAGGCCAGAAGATTGTTTGAGAAAATGCTTGTCATAGTTATCAATGAAAAGCAAAACTTGAAAGGGTTTCTGTTTGAACTTTATAGTTGACTAATCAGGTCTATCTTCTTGCGCATTCCATTTTAATGAGAAGCAAAGAACTGGAAGTTGGATTCTGGTGCTTTTAGTAGAAGCCAAACTGAGTTTTCTTAGAGACAAGAGTCAGGGTTAGGGCTAGAGACTGGCCCGAGCATCTATAATGTTCCTTGGCATCAGAGGGACATGACCCAGGTGACTGAAAAAAGCAAGTCCTTGATCCAGAAGATAGGAGCGAAAAACAGGATGGGGAGGCAGGAAAGAAAGCGGTGAACAACAGTTAGGATTCCAGGGAGCGAGGAGGGTAAGGAGAGGTGGCAAGGCAGGAAGCCAGCCTCAACATCCTCTCACAGGACAATCTCAGCCCATTCCCAGTGAGTTGGCATGTGGAAACTAAAAGCTGACCTCATCAAAGGAGAGGCTAGAAGAGTAGTTAGCAGAGACTGAGAAGGGGGGAGGAGGAAGCGGAGTTCATGAATACGGGGTGCAATGGGACTGGTGGAATGGCTTCTATGGTCTACGACACAGTAAGGTAACCATGGATGACAACAATTGTATAGTTCAGAACGGTAGTGGAAAAATTTTTTATTGCTCCAAACATAAAGAAGTGATAACTGTTTGATGTGGCAGATACAATCCTGAGCTGATTATCTATGTAGATTGAAATGTTACATTGTACCATGTAAACATATAAAATTATTAAGTCAATGAAATTTTTTTTTAAACAAAAGATTTCTCAACAGAAGCTACTGCTTTACCTCAGTCTGAGCAGCACAAAACCCACCAAAGTTGGACTCCTACTAGACGGGGGTGCACACGGAAGCCCACGGAAGCCCCCCTTTTCACTAACTGGTTAGCTTAGAGTTTGCTGGCCTGTGATGTGATGGAAAAGCACTCACAAATGAGGAGCAGCCTTTGAGCCCTTCCTCCTGAGTCCCAAGCCCCCACATCCACATATTCAGAGTCTCTTTCATTCAAAAAGCCTATGTGCCCCACTTAGCCCAAGAACCCACTGACTTTCTTCCAAGAACCCACTGTGCCCTCTCCTCCCACCCAGTCCGGTGAAAGAACTTCAGTACAGTGCTCCCTTGGTACCCATTGGGGATCAGATGCAGTGGTTTCCATAGATGCCAAAATCTGTGATGTTCAAGTTCCTTATATCAAATGCCTTCGATATTTGCATGTAATCTACTTGCATTCTCTTGTATCTCTTAAAATCACCCCCGGATTACTTACATCTAACACAATGTAAATACCATCTAAGTATTTGTGATACTACAGTGTTCAAAGAATAATGAGAAGAAAAATGGTTGTAAGGTGTTCAATATAGATACAATTTTTTAAAACGTTTTAATCCTCTGCTGTCTAAATTCAAGATGAAAGACTCCTGGATACTGAAGGACAACTGTATTTTCTTTCTTTTACATTAAAAACACTCATCCTTTGTAGTAAGTCCCTCCCTCTGACCACCTGCCCCCACCAAAGCAGGCATATACCCCAGGCTCCTTGTTGCGAGTTCTGTAATTAAAGGACTCTTGGAGTCAGTGCCCTCCAGGAAAATTTCACTGTGAGCAGTATAAGGGCGGGCAGGCCTAGTCCAGAGAAGGCATGTCTTATCAAATCATACCTTTAAGCACTCAAAACTGAGTGTCCTTTTCAGGCCTCATATCCCCAGGAGTAAAGCAAGGAACAAAACTGCGGAGCTGGCTTCCCAAGATCTTCCGGTTGCTAAAGCTTGGGAGGAAAACCAGCCTGGGGAAGGGAGGAGGAATGTGATGGAGGGCACAGCTCAGGCAGCCCTGGTTCCCAAGGCGCCCTGTTCATAAGTGAGGTCTGACCAGCAGGTTTGCAGGAGCTTTGTGCCTGAGCGCCGGTTTCTCGGAAAGGTGGGCACAAACAGGGAGGGCTGTAACTGTGCCTGAAAACCATTTCAAACTGTGTTACAAGCCAGCCCCGCCACACCAAGGGCTCCTATTTTGCTCTCTACATGGGTCTGAAGTCTCTTCAAAGCACTCAATTAAAAAATGTTGCATCTATAAAACTCAGGGCAGACTATTACGGCACAAACAGCTGCCATGTGATTAGAAACACAGGAAATGTTCTGAGGAAGGGATGCTTGGTGCTATTAATTTTTTAGAGGCTCCAAGTATGGTTCCCAGAAAATGATGCAATGTGATAGTTTCTATGGTTTATTTTATTTTCCAAAAACACAATTATGATAGGGGTATGTATTCACTGTAGAAATGTTTGACCGGGGGGGGGGGGGACCAGACTCATGATCTTATCCCACATCACATAGTCTTTCCACTTCATTGATGAACATAGCTGAGAAAGTTGAATTCCAGATTTTCATTGTTTTCAGAATATGGATTGTGAATAATATAAATAGATGTACACAGGTGAAACTCAAGTTACTGATTAAGGCATACAATAACTCATTCCG